>JANDEH010000007.1:63478478-64977464 GCA_024610705.1 Tetragnatha versicolor | reverse complement strand
TTTAGCGGTGTCGTTTGATCCCTTGAAAGGCCCGTATGTTGTCCGTACACTTTTCCTTGGCCGAAGGGATGTTACTAACATTGGTTTGCACTGTGACAGAGCACATTTGAAGAGGCAGTCGTTGGACAGCACCTCGGTAAAATTTTCGTATCGTTCCCCGATTATTTAACTTTTTCTATCTACTTTATATCATGTCTCATAGGGCTCAAATTTACATTACTTTTTATATTGTCTCTTTCTTTATATGATTATTTAGCACTTGGAATTACCTCATGAGATTGTTGCATGTTTAAGAGTCTTGAAACCTATTATATTCATGGCAATTTTTTTATGTTGCAAATTTTAATGCGGTTTACACCGTGTAATTTTAGTTCTTTTCCTTTTCATTTAAAGCGCTATGATTTTTATTTGTTTATTTATGACCTGATGTTTATTTTCCAATATTTTAGTTGCATAGGAATTATTATTTAGAGAAGATAGGATATTGAATTGCTAATAGGAAGATATTATTATTGAAAATTTTAATTTACCATCGTCTCAAGAATCCTGTCGGTTAATCCGACGTCGTAAGTTATTTAGTTATGTTTTTTCCACAATTTTCACTATATGTAGTTTATTAGAATAAATTATGTAAGCAGATTCACCATTCATTAATTTCCGGTTGATCAGGCCGTATTTCAATGTCTAGTGAACCTCAGAGAATTTATTAAATTAGTGTGAAATTTTACATATTTGCATTGAATAAACAACACATAAACAACATATACACCCCATGGTACCCTGTGGTATATATGGGTTTATCTTAGCTGTTTTTCATTGATTATCACTATTTTTATTACACTATTTCCACATTTATTTATTAAGTTTCCTCATTTATTTTTTGTTTATTATTTTTTTATATTTAGTTGGATGAGTTGCACGGTGTTTATAGTTATATATTTTTGTTGTGCTATTTTTTGTTTAACTTGAAGAACCTGACCCGCAGGTTTTCCATATATCTGTCTGTTAATACTTGTTCTCGTTTATTTCTCCTTTTTTTCCACATGCATTAAATTTTCTTCAACCCAATTATTCCTAATACAATTCAGTACTCTTTGTAATAGGTACACATTATCAATCGCAAACTTACAGGTTTATATTTGATTCTATATATGAGTAATTTTTACATTTATGCAATGGCTCAATTTTTTCCTTTTTATTAGAATTTTGATGATTATTCATTTATTTTGTATTACAATTTAATCTTTTTTTTTCTCTCATCAATACCTTTCCAAGATTATTTCTACTAACTTATACACATTTTCCCGTTCATGTCGCAGTTATTTTCCTCTCCGCGTTTTATTTCTACAATTACCTATCCGTGCTGCTTTTACTGTACACGACAGTGTCGCTTGCTTCCCGAGGTCAATTGTATACATAATAGCGGGTCGACCTATTGAGCATGCCGCTCCAGGGGTTTCGACCTTGAGAGGGGTTGGGAATATTCTGGCGGTGACGCTTCCTTTGTTATTGGGGGGTTTGGTAACAGGTTTGGAGAGAAAATATTATATTCTGGGATTTGGATTATTAGTTAGAAAAAAAATCAATTGACAATTTTTGTAAATATCAATTATTTGTATCGTGATTTTATATTTCTTAATCACCTTTTAATTTATCTGCCATTTTATCCAAAAAAGTTAGTATTGAGGATTGTCCTTCTCGGACTTCTTCCTCCGGTGGGCGCGTGACTCGCTCCGCCCAGTTGAATAAACGAGTGCCCCAATCTTCTGCATGCACCTCCGCCACCGTATTGTCTCTCCGTGGTCGAAGGGAAAAATCGCGTTTTGGCAGATTTTCGTTAATCTGTTTCCGTTTTCTTTTGGGTTTTGGATCATTTGTTTGATTGGGGTCAGAATTACTTTTTCCATCATCCTCTTTATTTTTAGTTTCTACTACCTGTGGTGTAATATTGTTTTGTGGAGTATTTGCCTGATTCTCTGTATTGGTATCGCGATTTTCTGTAACTATATGATGATTTCCCGTATCAATTCGATCTCCATTATCACTTTGAATATTTTCAGACATTGTGGGTATGTTAGGGGAGTTTTGTTTTTCTAATCTGTTGGTACCCCGTCTATTATCAGACAGAATGGGGTAGGGAGTGTAATCCCCTTCATCAAAGACAGCATGGGGTAATTGTTTGGGTAATGTCTGTTCTATATTTTCTGGATTTTGTTCATTAATTATTAGATTGTCATTTCTTGAGGTATAGGGTATAAGTCGTGAGGAATGAACCCTCATTAATTTAGCCCTTGGGTTATTTATCTCTTCAATAGAGTAATTTACTGGGGTATGTTTTTCTATTATGCGAAAAATACCTTTAAAATTCCTTTTCTTAGGTAAGTGACAGTTCCTGTCATAATGGGGTTGGTGTAGAAACACTAATTGCCCTATTTGAAATTCCCTTAATTTAGCATTTCTATTTTGATAGTTCTCTTGGTTTTCAGCTGATTTTAAAAGATTTTCGCGAATTATTCTCTTAATTTTAGCCAAATTTTGCATCCTTGCTTCTATGTACTCAGGGTAAGGGTTATTGATATCTGACATTGGTTTATTATTATGGTTAATATCATCTGGTAGATCAATATCGTATCCGTATAAAAGAAAACTGGGCTTTTCCCCGGTTGTAGAATGAATTGTGTTGTTATAACACATTTCAAAATTTGGGAGTTCCTTATCCCATTGTAGGGTCTCTCGCGCTAAAATTGATATTGTTTTACGCAAGGCTTTATGACTGGCCTCATTAGTGCCATTTGTTTGGGGGTGGTATGGGGTAGTATATAATTTGTCTATACCTAATTTTTCTGCAGTTGTTTTAAAAAGCTGAGCTGTGAAGTTTGTCCCACAATCAGTTAGTAAATATTCCATTTTCCCAAATTGTGTGATGTAATTATATAGTTTTTCAGCTGTATTTATCGCTGTTTGATTTTCCATGGCATACAATTTCATGTATCGCGTAAAGTGGTCAATAACGACCATTATATATTGGTTATTCTGCGCAGTTCGCGGTAATTTTCCTACAAAATCTATCGACACGACCTGACCTGGTCGATCTGGGATTAAGTTTCTTTGAATTGGGACTTTTTGCAGTCTATTTGGTGACTTAAAACCTATACATTCTGTACAGCTTTGCACGTAATTTTTCGAATCAGAGTACAGATTATCCCAATAGTACTTTTCCTTAATTTTCTCATAAGTTTTAACATGACCAAAGTGAGCACTGTGAGCATTAGCTAAAATCACTGGTTTTAATCTGTCAGGGATAACAATTTGTTCTACTTCGTTAGTTCCTATACTTCTTTTTATCAAACCCAAGTGCATGATTAGGTCATTATGAATAAAGTAGTTGTTTTCTGAAGGGGTTAGTTCTTCTGGTCGTGTTTCTATTTTATTTCTAAGTAATGCCAATTTTGGATCATTTTTTTGTTCTAATATTATTTCCTGTAAATTTGGCACATGCCTAACTAAGTTTACGGAGTGGAAATCCCTCGAGAATATATCTGCCGCAAAGTTTTCGGCTCCGGGTATTCGTTCAAAAACGTAATCAAATTCAGCCAAAAACATAAGCCAGCGACTAACGCGATTTGCCGGGTTTGGTAGGTTCTTTATGGTTTGCAGGGATGAATTATCACACCGAATTATAAATTTTGTTCCATATAAGTAATGTGTATAGGACTTTACACTTTCAACAATAGCCAATAGCTCTTTATGCATTATGGAATATTTTAACTCAGTGGTATTTAATTTACGTGAAAAATAGGAAATGGGGTGAATTATACCCTGCAAATCTTTTTGCCCTAACATCGCTGCAATAGCGTTATCTGACGCATCGGTTGACAAAATGAACTGTTTATTATAATTTGGATGGGTTAAAATAGGTTTCTTGGCTAACCAATCTTTTAGAGTATTAAACGCGTTTTGTTCTTTTTCAGTCCATACAAATTTATTCTTTTTCTTTGTTAATTCTGTAAGTGGAGTGGTAATATCACTATAATTGGGTAAAAATCTTCTATAGTAACCGCATAAACCTAAAAACCGTCTCGTTTTCCGTACCGTGGTTGGACGCGGAAAATCTTCTATTTTACGTAAATTTTCGTCCGTGGGAGTGATACCATTAGCATTCAATTTGTGCCCTAAAAATTTAATTTCCCGTACACCAAATATACATTTTTGGGGATTTATGGTCAACCCAAATTTCCGTATTCTTAAAAACAATTGTTTTAATTTACCGAGCATTTCCTCAAAAGTATCACTTCCTAAACAAAAATCATCAATATAATTTGCGATATTTAGTTCTTTGATATCTGCCACAAGCTTATCGGTTAATGCTTGTAAGACTCCCGGGGAGAAGTTAAGTCCCTGTGGTAATCTTTTATAAGCAAAGTTTCCGAAAACTGTATTGAAAGTAGTTATGGCCCTGTCCTTAGGCTCAAGTGGGACTTGAAAAAACGAACTCTGCAAATCTAAAGATGCGAAAAATTTTGATCCTCGTAATTTCTCTAACAGGTGGTTCGCGATGGGCATTTGATATTTTGGAAACTTAATAGCTGCATTAGTTGCGCGGTAATCTTGGACAATACGATAAGTAGGTTTATTTGGACTGGAGGTGCCTTTCTTTACTAGAATTACAGGGTGTCCTATGTGCGAATCAGACCTTTCAATTATATCCGCTTTTAACAATTTTTCCAATTGAGTTTGTAATTCTTCTCTCAGCGCATGTGGCACTGGATAAGCCCGTTTACTTTCAATTTTAGAATAATCAACTGAAAAATTTGGTGAGATTTGGTCTGTGAACCCTATGGTCTCAAGATTATCACTAAATATGTCTGCAAACTCTTTTAATAGGTTTAATAATGAGTTTCTCTGAGATGGTTGTAAATGATTTAATTTAAAATTTTGGGGATTGAACTCTCTTATTCTTTTTTTTCTTATATCCTCCATTGTCCTAAGACAATCTGGCTTAGAAATACTCGCGATTTTAGTATGTTTATTTAAAGATATCCTATCCGATGATTTATTTACTAAAGTTAAATGGGCTTCCTTATATTCATCTACGTCAACTCTCTCATTTTGGATTTTTATGTCAGGGTTATTTAGGACAGATGTGATACTGATTGTATCACCTTGCTTAACAGGACCTTCAATTAGTACAGATACGTTTTTTATTTGGTTAGGTTCCAGAATGCATTTACGAATTAATTTTGCGGAATTTCCCTGCATGTTATTTGTTGAGGGTACTGCATTTGCGTCTCTTATCTTTATAGTTAAGTTATTTGATTTTAGAATCTTTTCGTTAAAATCAATAATGAGTGAATGGGCTTGAATAAAATCAAAACCTATAACCAAAGAATAATTGGCATGGAAGTCCTGCTCAACTACATAAAATAAATGGGAGAAATTTTTATTGCCCAACACAATAGGTAATTTAAAAGCACCAATAATATTTAGCTCATGGCCTGTTATTGCATTTACTTTCAGAATTTTGTGTATTTGTTTAATTTTGGGGTCGTGTTTAATCTTATCAAAAGTTTTCTTTTGTATTATGGATACACTCGCTCCTGTGTCCAAAAGACCCGTTAAAGTTTCCCCATTTATTTTGGTATTTATTACTGGTAGGAAAAAATCATTTTGTGTGTTTACGAATTTTGTATTTACTATGTGTGCAGTGGGTTCGCAGCTTAGTGAGGGGTCGATTTGATTTTGCACACTATATTTTTGAGAAGTTTTTAAAATCGACCCCGACGGAAGTTTCCCTGATTTCTTATAGGAGTTTGTACATGCTGAGAATTATTAGACCACCCCACTCTTTCTCTACTTACACTACGGTTTCTTTGCCCTCGGTTAAAATTATTGTTGGGAGAGAAAGCTCTACCTCTGTTATCCCGTCTCTCTCCATTCCCAATCCATCTATTAGTTTGGGGTCTAGTTTGAAAATTTCTATATTGAGCCCCACTTGATCCCTCATTATATAATCTGGGTGGGTTTTGTCTATTCGTCAAACTGTTATAAAAGCAGTTTCTAGGTATATGGTTAGTTTTGTGACATATTTCACATTTAGTTTTAAAAATTTGGGAGGAATTTTCTTGCCTATTCTTTAATTTTAATCCCTCTACTTCTTTTGCAATGCCTGCTATGAGCTCGTGGGTGTTTTGTATGTGTTGGTTGAACAATCCCTCGTTTGGGGCTACAGCATTTAGCATTTGGGGTTGCAATATTTTACAATTAGATTCTAAAATCTCTAAAAATTTTACGGCTTCAATGATGGTTTTGGGGTCTTTTAGTAGAATATGAGCTTTATACTCGTCTTTCACTCCCTCTATGAATTTTGATAGTTTAGTTTGTTCAAATAATTTAAGCACAGGGGCTGAAGTAACGTCTGTTTCGCCAAAAAAGTTTTCTGTGGCAATTTCCACCCGGTTGGCGTACTGCCTCACAGTTTCAGAGGGGTGCATTTTTATTTTTGAAAATTCACATTGTGATGTGGCTCTGCTTATTTTTGCCTCAAAAAAGTCAATGATTTTTCCTTTGAATTGTTTATAGTCCGTTTCGTTGGACAAGCTGGCTGAGTTTATCAAATGAGTTAAGGCCTCGCCTCGAAGACGCGACTTCGCAATGATTAGCCTTTCCTCATCCGAAAATTCTTCGGAATTCGCTAATTGTTCTATCGTGTTAAAAAAATATTTTGCTGTAACAGCAGATGCATTGTCAAAAGCGGGAATTAAGGTTTGGAATGCGGTTAATTTTGACAAACTGGGTGTTTCCATTTGGGAATTAGTCAAGGGGGTTTGGGTTTCAGGGGGTGCCATTTTCTTTTAGTACTCAGCAAAAAAAAATTTTTTTTTTGTTTTATCTTCACCAAAAAGTATCTAAAAGTCCCTTTCCTACTCTCTTTCCCGAATTATCAGTTTAAAATATTTATACATACAATTTATAATGTTATTTTACCCTCATTTGCATTGGTTAAATAAGTAGGTGAACAGTTGTGTCAATATAGTAAATTCATAATTTGTATCCAAGTCTTCCCAAATCATTCAATCTAGATTTCCATGATATCCATTCCCTCTTATAACTTATCAATGATCAACCCACTTTAATTTAGTTAAAAGGGAACGGCACCACTTTTGTTGGGTGGCCCTTACCTTCTACCAACATTTATATTAGCCGAGATCATTATATAGAGTTTAGATTGCGTTGTGATTTACTAAAAGTTACATTTAACATAAGATAACATACTAACAATACCCAGGACAATGGAATCTAGGAAATGATTTAAAAGGCTTGGATTTTACGATAAAACACATTTATTTACACTTAACACAAATACTACACAAATTTTAAACAGTAGGAATAAATATGTGGCATCTATACAAATTTTAGACAGTTATCATTTATCTTTAAGAATATTTAATTTCAAATTAAGTTATTATATATTTTGCTGGATTCTCAATACTAAAACAATAATCTAATTCATAACATATATACACTGAGAGAGAGCTGGTGAATATCGGGGTAACTGTATCCACTTACCCATTTGCAGACTTTCATCATTCTGGTGGTTGGACGTAGAGTGGACACATCAATCTGGCACTATGAAAATTTTGGGAACACCTTGAGGAATCTCTTGCAGCCGTATTTATGGGCCCCCTTCTTATGATTACTCCACCCACCTAGAATTTCCTAGATAATCATATTGGTCCTGGTCCGGAGTACGGACGTCCCTCAAAAATCTAGGGTCCCCAGTGGTTAGTCATTTGGAGTTTATGTCAAGATATTAGGCCTTCTGGTTGGTTCCCCCATCTTATTAACATTCACTCTTTCCCGGGCCTTCTTCTTATCCCCTCAATAAATTATGGGAACCTCTATTCTTATTTCTGACAATTTAACGAAGGGTTTATGTCTGCACCTGGAATCTATGGTTATTGTTAAATATACCTTTGGGGCTATCCTTGGACCCCACACGTTGACCCGATTGAGGAATGTACACCTGGCTAGGCCGATGGACTTATAAAATATAAAATGGTGATGGGTAACTTTTGTACCCACTCAACATTAATATCTAAGAATATATAAGACATAAGAAGAACATATACTGCTATTACAATGTTCTGTATTTTTTAGATGTTTGTAAGTTTTTAAGCCAAATAAAAAATATTAATTAGCAGTGCTTTGCCTTCGACCATTAATTGAGAAAACGGTACTGGTTGTTTTAATCTTAAAAGAATTAGAAATTTCTGAACTATTAACATTCAGAATTAAATAATTCGATAATCAGTAATGATCGTTTAACTCAATTTAAAAAAAAATTTTTTGGTAAAAAATGTATAAAATAGTTACAATGGACTTCTTATTTTTAAAAAGTTAATAGCCAAAAAATATTTTTAGTAATAAAGAAATATAAAAATATATGTTTTATCAAATTTATAGCTAATTGCAAGTTTAGGAACGAATAAATCCTTTACTTATTCCTTTCTGGAAATTCAAATATTTTTCACATGTTCATTTATTTAGGGTATTATTCTAAACATTTGCATCCCCAAAAGTGAAAAGAAATCACATGGTCTGTTTTAATTTTTTTTAAATATACAGTTTTAATCTTACTCTCTACTGTTTACTTTTTAAATAATACATTTTGGTCAAATGTGCAATTATCAATAGTGATATATATCAATAATATATCAATTATCAATTTCATTATCAATAGTGTCACTGTACTCATTTAAATCATTATAAAATGGCTAAATGTGATCACATATCCGACATATACGACCGTTTAGAAGATCTCATGGAGCGATTTATATTAATGATTTTTTTGGGGAAAATCTACTAAAATGTGATAAAATCTATATGATGTGTTCAACATAATGTTAATTTAATGACTTCTAATTCATAACTTTTATGATTGAAAAATTTTCGATGAAATTGCCCTCATTATATCCAAATAGATATTTAGTAGTTTAATAATAAAAATATCTTACCTCTAACAGTCAAAGAAGTGATCACTTTCTCCTGTCCCTTACTGTTATTCACAACGCAGACGTATTTCCCACTATCCTGTAAAGTAGATCTGTGAATCACCAGCATTCCCTCTTGCTCTACAATGCGATGATTATTGCTAAATGACGTCAGGATATTGGAATCTTGACGGTACCACCGGAAAGAGGGTACAGGGTACCCATGTGCTACGCATGGTATCCAGATTGTCTCGCCATTTTGTCCTGTAAGATCTCTTTTCCAGTGAACGACTCTAGGTGGCACTGATCCGTGGGGTTCTGAAATTAAATATTTAGTTATTTAAAAAACATTATTAGTTAAAGTGAGTTCATTTATTAAACCCTCTCAGTCTTACCCGTTCCAAGTTTACATAGGACATCTCAATACGATACTAAGCTTAAAATATACTATTGTGAATGCACAATTAAATCATATGAAAATCATCTTATTAAATACTCCCCATCATTAAAGTATTTAGGCGTTTCATTCAGTAAAGACTGGAAGTTTAAAGATCATATAAATTCAATTTGTAGTAAATTACGATATATTTTGTTCAAGCACTATCACTTGAAAACGTATATTAATTCGGAATTACTTCTTAAACTATATTTTGCGTGGATTCAATCTCGATTAAAATACGGCATATAAATTTGTGGGGTGGATACTACTTTTCCAATGTTAAACTATTAATTAACCTACAAAATAAATTATTAAGTTGTTTTCCTGACAATAACCTTTTAGATGTGCGTCAGTTATTTATATTAAATAGTGTTGTTGTTTTTTTAAAGAAATTTACATCATGGGCAAAGATTAATTCTGATAATTCATACAATTTCCGCAAACAAATTATTTCTTAGGGCCTACTCGTTGCAAATAAATTCATAAAAAGCATATTCAATATCTTTCGGTTACCTTTTTTAATAAATTATCAAGTCAAATTCAAACTGAATCTAATATCAGATACTTTAAAAACTGTGTTATGTCTTTATTCTAGACCAAAATAAAGTCGAAACACTATTTTAATTTCAGTCAGGTTTTTACTCAAATTGTATATTTCTCATCTTTACAAAATTACCAGCCAAACCATTCTCGTTTTTTGTCTTATTTTATTCATCTCTTTTTTTTCATTTTCTTCTTATTCATCCATTTTTGTGATCAGACATTTATTTTTGAAATTCCTGTAACGCATGGAATAGCAGTTTCCTCCTTTGGGATAAGTTTTAGATAAGTCCTTGGGATGTATGTTTTTCTTTTTTTATACTTTTTGACATCATGTTTTGTATTCTTTTTTTATTATAGTAATAAAATTTGATTTGAATTGTATTTTGATGTTTTTTTATTTTAGTATAATCAATAATATTTAGTTCGAGTTTTAAAAAAATAGATGTAAGCTCCATAAATTTCAAATACAATAACATGTATGCACACGGTAAAATAAAATAACAGTTATTTAGAGTAACAGTGTTAGTTTATATACCTTGGTTTATGCAATGGTATGTAATCAGTACGTAATAAGGGAAAAATTCGTACGCAATAGAAAAAAAAAGTAAATTTTATTTGGTGAATTTGTATAATAGATTATACTTTCATAAACCTACTTTTTCTAGTAAATACATTTTTTAAATGCTATTTTTTTTAAATGCTTAAAAGCTCAAAATTATTTTAAATAAAAAACAAGTAAAGGATAACGTTACAAATCAATAAAAACATGCGAAGTAGCTCGCTATTTTTAAAACAAGAAAAAAACAGGGAATCAACTAAACAACGAAAGAAGTTTTTATCCGATCACTTCTTTTTTCACTTATTCCTCAACGATTCGATTTCTTGTTTCCCAAATCCCTATTTTTTTAGCACCGAAAAAAAATCACCCCACGATTACAGAACACCCTATACAAAGGAAGAAGAAACTACCAATGCAAGTGTCAAGGTGCTTAATTATTATGGCAACTGAACGTCTCAAAAAATAAAAAACAAAACTCATTCCTTCCACTCGGTAATTACAGCAGAAGCAATTTTCGACTTCAGCAGCCGAAAGAAAACGACCGGACGTTTTATTGCTCATTTCTCATATCCTTTATTCTAAGGTCTGATAGATTATATTTACTTTTTTAGCTGAATTTTACTGCCTTATTAAAGCATTAATGTTCCGCGTAACGCGCCTCGTTGAGTTTATGTGAGCTAATTGCTCCTTATAATAGGCTGAATTTAGGGAGGTAATATTTTTTCTTGTTTTGATTACAGAGGATGAAGGTTTTCTTGAAGTATTTTGACGGGATGGCTTAGGTATATTTTTTAAACGTGTGTAAAATCTGAAATAAGCCTATCACAAAAAAATTGAAGCACTTTATTGTGTTATTTTTGAAATTTTTGAAGTTTTCGATAAGATTGTTTATCAAAACAACAGTAAAATATTGGTTTAAGGTCAAGTTTTACAAATACAAATAATGATATCCAAGCGCAGGCTTAAAGCTAAACTAGGTTTGTCTCTATCCTGCACTTAGGTATCTGTCTACGTTCGGACCCCTTTTTTTAAAAAAAGCATAATTTCCTCCAAACATTTGGTGTTTTTAATGAAGTTTAACTTAAAACCAATATATTTAATAAAATTTTAACAATATTTTAATAATATTTGAAATAAATGGCAAATTTGTGTGAATTTTAACCTAAATTTTGTACTTCCGTTAACATGTGCTCACTCAATTCAACTGAAAGTATTTCAATTTCCATGCTACAGAATGTTCTTTAAGCTCTTAGCTACTAAATAAACTAAAAATATTAGAGATATTTTAAAACTGATCATTTTAAGACAATTTTCGTAAAATAATGCAATTTTTTCTTATTAAAATGACCATTTATTGGACCAAAAAGCTTCATAAATTTTTTAATTGCGATCCTACAGCTTAGTTAATAGTTCATATAGTAGATATAATAAGAAGTAAAATGTGTTAACCAAATTTCATCCACATACACCAAAATCTTCAGAAGTAGCAAGTGTTAGCGTTCATATAAATAACTAAAAAACAAACTTCTTTGAAAAATTTTTAAAAAATTTAATTTTGAAAATTTTAAAACATAAAATGTTGGAAACCCCTCACAATTGACCAGATTTACAGGATCTTTCTTCTTTAAGTTTATAAAATGAAAGTTCTGTCTTTAGCAGAAGTTAAAGAGTTAAGTTGATAGTTTCCGAAAAGGGCCATTTCAACGTAGACAGATACCTTTGTGAACTTTTTTTCTCTTAAACTCACTTACTCAAGTATAACTTCCCATTACTTTTGGTAATATATATTATATCTATCTTCTACCTAGTTTAATATTTGTGATAAAATTCTTTAACGATTAACTTATAATTTTTTTTTCATCTGTGATTTTTATTTGAGGTTTTTGAAAACAGATTAATTATAATTTTCAAAATGAAATTTAAGATTTAATTATCAGAAAATTGTAAAAGAACCAGGTAACATTAAAAAATAAAGATAAAGTTTTTTAATAAACTACTACCTTGAACGGGGCGTTGCCTTGAACGGGGCGCGGCCTTGAACGGGGTTCTCTTTCTTTAAAACTTTCAATGCATTCTATACGTATTTTGCTGTGTGAAAGGTGTAAAAATCCATCTGGTTGTCAAGCATTTTAATTTTTGAGCGATATCTACTTTTACCAAATGATCACCATGAAAAACAGAATAAAAAATATTAGAAAAAATATTCTCCCTAAAATTACATGATATGCTAACTTTTTAAATCCCTTGTATATAATAAATTCTTCAGGATTTTAATTAACTTTTACGGTGAAATCCTTCAATAATTAAAGCATATTCCCCTTTGCAATTTAAGAAAAATATAAATTTTTTCTAGTTAAATGGAGTTTTAATAGTTTTTGTTTTGTTAACTAACTTTCTTTAAAGCTACACTATACTAGACAGCAAAGTTAGTTGACTTACCACAAAAAAAACATAAATTACCTTCAAGTATTAAAATTAATTATACAATAATAAAGAAACCTTTACAAGAAAAATAATATATTTTAATGTTTGTCATTTCTAAGGAAGAAATTAATTTATATTCCTAATACATTTTCATATAATAAGAAAGCATAATGTGTTGAACACAATCAAAACCTTCTGAAAAAAATATCTTACTTTGAAATATTTATCTGGCCTATTTTATATTTTGAACAATGGCCAATACTTTTTCAGCTTTTGAATTTCGACATCTCCTCACATTTTAGAATGGTTTTAGCAATTTTTCCAGCGTTTACTTTTGAAAGGGTAATCTTTCGGAAGCGACAAAGGGAAGACAGAAATGTCACACTAAAAGTATACGAAAGTGTTTCACGCGAGATTAAATTTTGCATTAGAATTGTAATTTTATTGTTAAAACCTTTCAAAATGAAAGCGATGATGGGAATCTTTTGAAATAAAAGGGTATAAAAAATTCTTTAACACTCTTTTGATAGATGAATTAGATCGGTTTTCGTCAGTTTTTCCGATGTATTTTGAAGAAGATATTTGTTCTATGAAGTGCATGTTGGATTTAAAATTTATCTGTTAAGATGAGTTGAATATAAAAAGTTATCATCTCATAAAGCGTTTCTGGATTCATGGAATAAATTGAAATTTCATTTGAGGATAACGAGTTTCTAACAAACAAAGCATCTTTTCTAAGTAAATTCTATCGCCTTGCGTTGTTCAGAGGTAAACATTGTAGTAAAAAGTAAAAATCAACGTTTCAATTTGCGCAATTTCAACATTTTTGCTTTTTTATTCCTTGGTTCGCTTCCTTCCAATTATATGTTTTTTTAAACCTTTTCACTACGAAGTATTTATTTATAACTGAAATTCTTATTCTATACGAAATATTTTGTCAATTATGTGTGTAGACAAGACATTTTTAATTTAGGATCAACATAATAATTTGAACAATAACTGTTTTCCTATAAGACCTATTCAAAGACAATTATTGTCTTTGAATAGGTTTCAGTAAAAACTACAGCATTTGGTGAAAATTTTACAGTATTAAAATGATGGATAAATTTTCAGTTTGCTAACAAAACAATTACATTCTTAGTGCGCATTAAAAATAAAAATAAGCGCGCATTAAAATTAAAAATAAAATGCCGTGTTGCAGGGGCTAATTAAAAAGACGCAGTGTTTTTGTATAGAAGGAATAAAACTCAACCACATTTTGGGTAACTATGTTTTTTTCCATTTAAGAGACCCCTATATCCTATAGTATGCACTTAAAAAGTGTAGATATAATTTCCATTTACACTTTATCTAATAAAAAATTTAAATCCAAGAATAATCCGATTGAATTTAAGTGTAATTTTTTATACAGCGTGCTTCTATAATACGATTAAAATATGAGTAAGGAAATTATCGGATTGTAGTTATATAATTTTACCTGAACATTATAACTCCTGAATGAATCTTTTGGATCAAGCTGAAGTAAAGTGAAATAATTTTATAAAATATCTCAGAGAAATCTTTAAAAAAAACTACTCATACTCACTTTTACGCAACAGTTCAAGAAACTCAAAATCAAAAATCTGCATCTTAAACCTACGCCCCGGTTAAAGTAAGTTAAACCAAAACTTAAAACCTTTTTCACACCGATGGACCCCGACTCTCATCTAGGATACCATAATTAAGGGAATCTCTCCAGCAAACAAAGGCCAAAAACTTCCTCCTAACTCAAATAAAAGAAAACCACTCCTCACACTTTCACTCTCAAAATGAAAAAAAAATACCCACTCTCTCGTCGAAATTTTTACCCCTCACTCACTCTCTCGGTGGCATTTTTACCCCTCAAAATTTATGTAAGTGATTCCTCTGAGAAGCCTGGGGTTTTTACAAGATTAATGAGAGAGGTCCCTGAGTTTAGCGTATACGCAAACAGCATGAGTGTGTTGCGCTTTAATGTATTCCTCCACACGCCGCCTCGGGTTGTGTACACGGAGAAAGAGATAGACAAAAGAGGGTATTACCCGGGCAAATAGAGGCGAACAAAAAGGGGTCGGTCACAAATGTATGTTAATTAACGAATGCTGTGGTTGTTGGGGTTGAGTCGTTAATTGTGTTCGGGGCCGAGGGAGGAATAGCGACTACTTTGGATTAGAGTTCGTTCTTTGTGTAAGGAAACTGTTAGTTATACAAGGAATTTTGAAGAATCTGACGCATAATTCGCATTTGAATTGGGTATTGTGTGTTTTAATTATTTTTAACTAAACTGTGTGTATCTATTTAGTACTTGTATGAACCCTTAAGATCTAGAAAAGTTTATTCAACGAAAGTTAATTATGACGAAAATTCGTGTCTCTGAAAGGTAATTGGTGTATTTTTGGTAAATCTTTTACTGCGTCAACAAATGAAATTCATAGTTTTTCATCAAATAATTTTTTATGGAATTCAATGTAGTATATACTATGTTACGGGAAAATTTATTAATCGGGCATTATTAATAATGCCCTAAATTGAGGAGGGCAATGTGATAAATTCAATGGCATTTATCAATGGAATTTATAATTTTGCCCGCCTCCACTCTGGGAATTATTAATAATGCCCTATTAATCAATTTGCCCGCAAGACATACTCTCTTTTGTAAGCAACATTCAAATGAATTTATCTATGTTTCTTTTTTTTGTTTGTGCATAGTTTTTTTTCTTCTTCCGGATATTAACTCAATATCGTTGATATCCCCGATTACTAAGTACATATGCATACGATGCATGCAATACGATTTCACAAGTTTCATGTATAATAGCTCATGATTCTTAAATCGAAGATCTATGTATTAAATTAGGTATAATTTTCTATGCAGATCCTATCGAAAGTAAAATAACTAGTGCGAACCTGCACTAATAATAAGAAGTAGAAACTTTCATTATAAATAATTTAGACGACTTGCTGGTTCTAGGGTTGTTAGCATTTCTGCTGTAGCTCTTAGATGTAATTTAACTTTTCTGTGTTTCCTGGTGTTGTTTCAAAACTAATGATAATGATTCCATTTACCTAAAGTTCTTAAAAATCTTTAACTTAGATTATTTTCAAAGTAAACCTAATAAATAATAAAACTCAGTGTTTTCTTCAAGAACATCATTTTGGATATTTTAACTTTTTTCAACTAGAAAAATCCTTATGTGATAAAAAAAATGTCTGATAAAAAATCTACACGAGGTGGTTTTATTTTAAGATTTTCCATCAAATGAACGTAAGACTAAAAAAATAAGGTCTCAATTTGCACCCCAATATGACATATTGAGGTAATGCCGTAATATTTATTACACTTTTGAAATTCAACCTGGAGATAAGAGCCCATATTTCGAGAGAAATCCTATCCTTTAATAAAGCTTGAATGGGCGAATATTTTCGCTGAAAGGAGTTTCATGCTCGTACTATATCATAAAGAGACAAGAAAATAGTGTCACAATAAATTATACTTCATTTCTTTTTCAGTGTCAAGCGATAAATAATTTTACCTTGCATGTTGAAAAGACTAGGTGGCAAAGATGTAGTACATATATATTCTGTTTAAACTCAATTATTTCAAACCTTTGATGTCAAGTTTTCATAAATGGTAGCAATTAAATATACTTCATGTATTTTGACAATAAACCGTCCTTGATATTTATTTGTAACCTTATTATTATGTTTCCTTTTTTTCATCTTTTCATATCAAACCTATTTTTAATGTAATTGAAATCTGCTTAGAAAATATGTAAAATCAAGCAAATTAAATTCACATTATTGTAAATTAAAATATTTTTTATACCAGAAGTAAATAACAGAAACATTTTGTTTTTCTCAAATTTAAATTGAATAAAACAACGCCTTTCTTATACAGGGTGTATTTGAAATGGTTCAACAAACTTTCATTGATGATACTACTCATCAAGGTGAACAAGAATTGGTATAGAAAGGGGGGTTGCAAATGAATTTTAAGGGGTGAAACCCCGGGGTGAAAATCAGCAAAAAAACTTGCATATTGGGCAGAAAGAGGCATAATGGTTCGATTGCGATAGCTATTTTGTAAAAGAAGTTGGTAAAAGAAGTTATTTTGTAAAAAGAAGACTGATCGAAATAAATCTTTCGCTACGAAAAGATAACTTCCTGAAAAAGGAAGTTACTTTAAATTACTTAAAATTACTTTTTGCAAGTACGAGTTTCTTTATTTTGATGTAAAAAATTACAGAATTGAACAATTGTGTCTCTTCCTGTACATATATGCAAGTTTTTTGGCTGATTTTCACCCCTTAAAACTCATTTGCGACCCCCCTTTCTATACCGATTATTGTTCGTCTTGATGAGTACTATCATCCCTAAACACCTTGCACACATCCCTTGCACCATTTCAGATACACCCCGTATTTATAAAGTACTTATGTTTTTTTAACTTAATCTCCAAATTATCTATAACGTTAAAACTCCACAACATTAAAAAAAATCAAAACGTAAAAAAAGTTTGATGAATGATGCTCCCAATGCAACAACACAGCAAAACCTCCATGCAATCTTCCAGAGTATCCATGTATACAAATTCCAAACTCCAGTTTAAAACGCCGCAGCGGAATATTCTTTCGGATGTGGAAAATTTCACATAAATATACATCCGCCGCCGCCCGTTCGAATCTTATCTCCGTTTCCAAAATCGGAATTCTTCCGCCACAATAGCCCTCTACATCGCCCGTTCCGATTTCCGAAAAGGATTACAGGATCGAAAGGATGTCCTCTTTTACGATGTATCCTCCCGCAAACAAAAAAAACCCTTTTATTTCGCATAACCCCTCTGAACGAACGTACAGCTGGGTGCCCCGTCATTTAGGAAGGAGGGAGGGAGATTTTTGTGGTGTGAGAGGAGGGTTCGCAACACGATATGTGGTGATTGTCGCAAGCGTTGAGGACGGATGGATTGTCGTATGATGTGAGGGCGGTGAGCGATTTGCATGGTGGATTTAGGATTGTGATGAAAAATATGTTTGGTGTGTGTGAGAGAGAGAGAGTGTGTAATATGACGTCTTGTTGAACAAGGGTTATTTTGGTAGCTATAGATATGTTTGAAAGGTGTGGCGTTAGAGTTAGTTTTGGAACTGTGTGAAAACGTATCTTCTGGGAGCATAAGTGTTGTTTTCATTTACTCTTTATAATAGGGTTCAGGAGATTGGCAAATTTCTCCTGTTATAGAATAACGTATGAAAGAGAAAAGCAGCTGCTATTTCTATATACAGGGTGATTCTGAATTAATCATCAATATTTTAGGGGAGGTAGAGGGGACCTAGACATGCTTATTTCGAATTGGAAGGGGGGGGCGCAGCCGCACTGTGAAAGAGCTGGGTCCTAATGCAGTGCAAGAGTGTTACAAAAGGAAGTTTTTCAAAAGCCCGTGTAACGAAATACAACTTAATAGAATGAAAAAATTTATTTCGTGAGGTAAAACAGTATCCGTACTACTTACACCATAAATTTGACAGAAATTGGACCACTTGCTCGATTGAAATTGGATTCTTGCGGAACATAATAAACCATATTTTATTATGTTTTGTTTCGTTAAACTGGCCTTGGCAAAATGTCCTTTAGTAACGCTCTCGCACTACATTAGGTCCTAGCTCTATAACGGTGCTGCTGCGCCTCTCCCATTCCTATTTGAAATGTGCTTGTCTATGTTCCCTGTACCTACCCCCCCCCCAAAAAAAAAAATATTGATGATGAATTCAGAATCCCCGTTGTATAGCTAATTGATGTCCATTCAAATTATTTTTACTTTTATTTCATGTTTGAAGGTGATTTCTTTTAGTGAATGAGTTAGTAACATATCAACAAAGGGGGATTCAGGGGTCTCCCCCTGAACTTTAAAAAAAAATTCAATTTTAAAAACCGGTTATTGACACTTTAATTCGAAAAGTTTATTTAGGTTTTACTTTACATCTTAGGAAAGTATTTATTTTTTATTTTATTTGAAATTTATGATAACAGCGGGATGAGGTGGGGTAAAACATTAAGGCAGTAGAAATATCTGTTCAATAAAATACCTTTACCCTCCATTTTTTTCTAAATGGAAAATATCACTTATAAAAATGAGGATTTCACACATTAATTAAAAGATTGAGGATTTCACACATTAATTAAAAGATTGGTGATTCACACATTAATTCTAAACACGTGGTGTTTTTTAAATTTTTTATATGTTAAGGAAATATGGCATCAATTAAGAATCCTAGTGGGAAGGCAGTTTACCCCATTGCCCCTAAATGACTCCCTGGAAAGGATTAGAGTGAAGAAACTAATTCTTATTTTTCTTAACACTCAGTTTAAAAAGCCTTTTCCCTGAGCAACGGTGGGTATATCAGCTATTTTAATTAAATTCAATTACACCAATTACAAAGTTCTTCAATAAAGTTATCATCACAGATTTTTCTATAATAAAAAAATCAATATAATTTAATAATAAATTAAAACAAATTATTCAAGGCCGTTATTTCTATTTTAATTATGAAGAACGACTAAAATCTTATTTTATAATTTTTAATGAAATACTATTTCAATGAAATCCAGTTACAACTTAGCTCAACGTTTTCCATTAAACTGATATTTTCCTTAACAAGAAAAAGCTTCTATTACATTTTAATAATATGCCATATAATTATTAAAAGGAAATTATATTGTAATGAAAATTATATTTTTTTTTTGAAAAATGAATTTCAGTATGATACGTCTCATATAGAGGGGTGTTCAATTAGTAATCAATCTTTTCTGTAACCCCAGTATGGCAAATTAAAGCGTAAGAATTTCCTGAAGTATTTTTACCCTAATCAAAAAAAGGATTATCAGTTTTACGATACTCAACTTATAAATATCTTGCTGTCGTTAATCCTATTTAATTTCTTTTCAAATAAAAACAATGTCAACCACATCATGTGCCAGCTGTGGCGTGGGTTATTTAGAAGAATATAAAATTTATACTTGAATATGCATTCAATTTCTTGACAGTCTTTTAATAGAAAAAAACTTCTAAAAGTTTAAAAAAAATTTTTATGGTGTAAAGAGTTGACGTTAAAATGATGGGTCTAGAGCATAATTTTGCATAAAAATAAAAATATCAGAAAAACAAACAATGAGAATGCGAACACCTTAGTTTTAAGTTAAGTATATTTAAGTAAATTTATCCTTAGATGTAAATAAGTATAATTTCCGTTAAAAGCATCTAATTTTCATATACTTTTTAAGGTGAAACATTTTAATTAATTTATGGTAAGAGTTTCCTTAAATACTTTTGACTAAACCAACATGTCTTTTAAAATAAAAAAAATAGGTGTATGATAAAAAATGAAAATTTCAAATCGTCCAATGCTTAAAATGTATACAAATATTTCTTACATAAAATTATGCTATTTTAGATATTTAAGGAACAGCAGCTTTCGTGAAAAAATATAATGATATGAAACACGGACCGTTATGAAAAATTTGCAGCTGACACAATCCGACATTAATCTGACAATTTTAATTAACTTAAAAATGAAAAAAAACTCTTAAAAAATCGAAAAAAAAACATACAATGAGAAGAGTAATGTAAAGAAAGGGGATTAAATACTTTTAAGTTTTAAAATAATGCCTCGAAAAAAGAAATAATTCAATTATCATGCAAAATATATAATTCGAGTCTTTGCAATCAAAACACTTTTTGGTTTTTTAGCCATCTAAACCTAGCTTAATCCAAGTAGTCAAAAAGTTAGCCAACTTGTTTAGATCGTCGCTGAGGGCAGCAAGAATTGTTTGGGTCATGCTTGGCAATTGCCCCAGCCACAAGGACTTCAACAGTGATTCTCCAGCACCATCACCTGCTAGGGAACGCATGTGACTTAAGAGCTGCGATGGTCGCCGGTCACCCAATTCAACCCCCTGGAGCAAAGTTCTTATTTTTGAAGACTGGCTCTCTGAATGTACCCCGATCAGACGTGTTTTAAGCGTCTCGTATTTATCGTTTTCAGGAGGCCTCATCACGATATCACTGACTGAATTGAGGATGTCAGAATCCATAGCTGAAAGCACATAATTGAATTTGGTTGAATCTACTGTAATTCTTGCTAAATCGAATTGCGCCTCTAAACGTACAAACCACAGAGCTGGATTGCTCTTCCAGAAGGGGGTGGATTGACGGCCACACTAGCAACCTGGGGATCCTCAACGATCGCAGCGGTCTCAACCTCTTTATTCATAGTGCCTGAAGTTCAAAATACAATCGGGGAAATTTAGGGGACAGTAAACCTGAGTGCAACGGAAAACAGAATACAGCACCAAAGAGTGAGAACTCAAACCTCAAAGATCATTAAATTTGGAAAAACTTCCAAAACATTATTAGCAAAGGCAAAATCGCGCGTTCATCTCTCACGTAGAAAGGGTCACCACTTTAGCCACCTAAACCTAGCTTAATCCAAGTATTCAAAAAGTTAGGAACCAAGTTCAGTTTCCCATTCTTCAATAAGAAGGCTTAAGTTTAAACATCTTTTTTATTAACGAATGTAAAGTTAACAACAATTATAAATTTAACACTAACAACCAGAATAGAGAATTGTCAAATCCGAGTAATCTAGTGCCGTGGGGAGATATTTTGAAGTTTAACGGGAAAGGCATCATAAGGTCAATTCAAAAGAAAAAGCAGCAAGCATGAATCGAGAATTCTGATTTATAAAGCCATTTCTGATGTTGCCACAAGACACATCAAAAAGTCTGAAAATTTAAAGAAAGATCTCCACCACACGGCACTACAGTTTAAAAAATTAACGAACCCTAAAAAACGTGCTATATTTCTAAAAATTCAAAAGCAATTAAAATCTTCATGAAAATACATCTCGTTATTTTAGATTTCGAAACTATCCATCTCCATCTCCCAATACCCGTCTGCAGAAAGTCTCAAGAGATACGAGCGGAAGATACTTTAAAATGTCTCACCTGTCATAATGATCTTTGCCCATTGATCACTAAGTCGCGTCTCTCGGCTCAGTTTATTGTGAACCTGGCATCTGTACTTTCGAAGTGCATCTGCCTCTTCAATATGACGCACATGAAACTCCCCACTGGCGAAAACGGCATATTTACCTGGAATAAAAGGTGGAAAACATGTATCAAAATGAAGGGAGTTTCGAAAGAACAGACGTGCAAGCAGATAACTGTGGTTGGTGAAATAGTTTAATCATAGTTCGTAGCATATACATTTTAAAAACTAATAACTCAAAAACTAAAAAAGATAAAAACACGCGGTTTATTGCATTTTACACCTTAGACTCCCATAAGTGGGATGTCATAAACCACGTATTTTTATCTTTTTTTTTAGTTTTCGTGTTATTAGTTATTGATTTGTAAAATGTGTCAGTCTTTTTTGAGACACCCAGTGTATGATACTAATTTCCAAAAATGTAAGTTTCTTAATATTTTTTAAATATTTATGTTCCCAGATGGAAAACACAATGTAAGGTTTTATAAATAGGGTAATAACCTTACGATCGAATCCATTTCATGTTTTTGTAAGGTTGTCATCAACACCTTGAGACAATGAAAAAACAACCTGCGCTATCTAGGGAGATTTCTAGTAACTTTACGAAAAAAAACTTAAAATAAGGTTAGAAACTGAGGTAACTGGTTGACAAGGTTTGTTTTATGGTTTTCTATCATTTTTTTCTTCAACCTTGTCATACAAACCCTATTACAGAACGTGGAAAAAGAGGACTTAATAACCGACATAAAAGTATGACCTAGCTGTATTGAATCATGTTCTTAAGTGCCTTTCCAAAGAACAGTTTAAAGTAAACAAAAATCGACATTTTGATACAACTCTAGTTGGAAAACTCCCTTGATCATATTTTAGAAATCGATAAGTGATTACACTGTTAAAAAACAGTTCATTCTTTATACAGTTTGGGGTGAAAGGTAGTGCTGTTTCACCACAAACTGTGTTAAATTTAGTTGCAACCTATAGTTCGGTAACAGGTTTCACCAAGTTTTCGGTGCTTTCACTAGTGACAACCGATGCTTTCGCTAGTGAAAGCACCGAAAACTTGGTGAAACCTGTTACCGAACTATAGGTTGCAACTAAATTTAACAAAGTTTGTGGTGAAAGGTTGGACTTTATTTAACAGTGTAGCATTAGATAAGTGATAATTCCATTCTTTCATACAGATACAGCACGTAAAACCTCCTTTTCAATGCTTGGGCCAAAGTTACCCCATTTTACGGTACATTCTATTTGGGTTATGTTTATCAGGTTATAATCCATAAGATATAATTCAAATCAGTAAAATTAGATTAAATGCATTACTATTTTTGAGTTTAATAGTATTTTAAATCTCCTTCATTATTTCCAACATAATCGTTTTCATAAATGGAAAATTTACAGTTTAACATAACCGTAAAATTGCCTAACATTATCTATAAAAATTTATTATTATTGTTTTATAAATATAAATATATTACATCCGTCAGATATTTACTTAACTATAACCACACAGTAAACACTCTAACGAAAAGCAATCTACAATAATACACGTATCACACTTCTCATTTATTTCCAAAAGAAAAAAACCCACTCCAATAAAACAACTGAACCTCATACATCCTCATTTCTCTATCACAATACCGTGGATTTCTCCACAACAGAAAGTCCTATCCCTCCCCCCCAATAAAAAAGACACTACAGAAGGATACTCCTCCCTGATGCAGTCACACCTAATATAGCTCACTGGGCCCTGCAGGACATTTGCTCTCAGGAGACCTCCCCAAAAAAGAAGCAGATCTACAAATAAGAAAGAAAAATAAAGAAGGCAATATCACAGTCTCAGGTACGTACCATTATTGTCATTTAATGAAATGGTAAGGCCGTCGTCTCTCATCCATGACGTCACAAAAACATACTCTTTCCCATTTCCTGATATATCGCAGCGGAGGAGTGCAATGTTCCCTTTGATGACGAACTCGGCGTCATAGGCGGTCACTTTGTAGTCTTGGAGCACTGGAATAGAGAAGGGAAATGGGTGAGAAGGATGGAGAGGTTCCCAATTACTGAGATAAAGTATTCAGATATAGGGTGTGTGTTTTTTTATCTGAATTTTCTTTACGGGGAAATATTTAAGCTTAGTAGTCTTACAACGAGTGAATGTTGGATATAATTTGCTAGTGTTACTTAAGGATCTTTATGTGTTTTAAAACAGCCCAAAAAACCTGAAAATTATTTTCATCAAACCGATAAAAATATTCAATCCATACTATCGTCGAGTGCAAAAAGATTTTTAGGTTGTCATTTTCATCACTTGCGGAAAAACTTTTTAGATAACTTTAGGTATTTATTTTTCATACCTAGTTTTAATTTTACACCGCATTTATATTAATTAGGAATGATAATAAGTGTACCACAGGTCAATATTATAATATTATTTCATTCCGATTAAAAAAATCTTTCAAAACAAGTGTGCACAATCAGCTACATTATAAAAGCAGCTGTTAATAAATGTATCATATTCATTTGTCTTTAGGATACATTTATGTATTCGATTGATTGCGTTATTTTGAACAGTTTAATATAACAGTTTTATAATATTTTAAACAGTTTTCTGTAACAGTTATTAGGACAACAAATATCACTCCATACCTATTTAACCATCAAGTTGGAAAAACTGAAGTGAATATTAAGCTTAGTTAGTAGAGAAAAATATATGACTCAATCTTATGCATATACCAACATAACAAGTTCATCAATAATAAACTTCCCCGCTTAAAATACACTCAATAAGATACACAAAAACTCCTAACTAACCCCAAATTAGAAACCCCTAAACCAGCACAAACAGGATAAAAAATAGAAAACAAACAGAAACAGCAACGGAAATTCGAACCGCACAAAATTGAGGCTTTAAAAATCGCTCAAAAGTAAAAATCTCTCGAAAAAGTATCCTCCATCAGAAAAACGAGAAACGGCGGCGGAAACAACGCATAAAAAAAGCTCTTCCAACAAATAAGGAAACTCGGCCTCATTAGTATTTCTTCGAAAACCGCTTGAAAACCCAAAACGAATAAAAGAAAAATATTTATTAACACGGTAACGAACTATTTGCTGAATGCCTAATTACTTCATTAGGCAGAATCGGTCCACCACGGCTCTTGAAGAGCATGATTATAACGGATGAAAAAAAGTGGACCATCTAGTTGATGCGAAGGAGCATGCATGGATCAGCTAATTGCAATTAATTAAACGCGGAACGGATGTTTTAGCTCTTATTAATTAATTCTGGAACGATGACACGCCTCACTGGTCAGTTCGATGGAAGCGAGTAAAATGGGTATTTGGAGAATTAAGGAACGGGGGTAGTTATTATTGCGATTTTTTTGGACTGTTTCTGGGGAACAGTCCAAAATATAACAGTAAATGGGAGTATTGTTCGTATGCTTTCACACTTTTCAATTGATTAATTCACAAGTTAAGTCTTTACTAAAATTGGTGCAATGTTTTTAGGTAGATCAGGTAGTTTGGGTTTAACTTAACGAAACACACATAGGCAGGGTTATTACTATTAAAGTTGACTTTAAAAAGGCTTTAAAATAAGAGCAACTGGTCATAATAATGAATTGGTGTTATTTAAGTATTTAGCAATAGTAATTGATTGATTCGGCGAAAAAAGTTGTTTAAAACTAGCCAATTAAGCACTTTTCTCGTTATCGATCCTGCACTCGCCATAACCCCATTGATAGTTTTTACCATGACACGAATTCTAGTTACCTAGTCCTTCTAATACTCAGATGAAAGATCCTACCAGTCTAACCTGTGATTCATCTTAACGGCCATTTTTAGAAATACAACTTTATAATATATGTGCTAGTTTTTCTTAATCCAACTATCTTGTTTTGATTGATTACTCCAGAGTTAATAAAAGTAAAGTGTTGGAATTTTATTATCCCGCTTTAAGATTTTAGTAGTAATGGTTAAATGAACAGTTTAAGTTTAATTAACAGTCCGTCTCGAGTAAATAATTGGATCTTTAACCATAATGTAATTGGAAAATTGCTTCTCGAATGCTTTTAGAACTCTCAAACTACTTTAAAAATCTTTAAAATATAATTTAAATTAACTCCACATCTGTAAGTAACTTCATGTCCTTTTGATTGCACCAAAAATAATCCTATAAGTTATTGAGAATTACATCATTGATTTTTTTTTCGGCAAGGCGTCTTTTTTATGTGTATTTTATGACAGCCCCATCGCTATTCGTTCTCTCTCAAATAAAAAAAGTAATGAGTTACAGTTGTAAGCGATGCGTTGAACTGAATTATTCAATGGATGCATCTGGCAAAAATACCAACCATATCACATTCCATCCCTTCCCCCTACAAAAAAACGACCGGAAAACGCAATAAGTTTCAGGAAAACAATTTACGGAATATGCAGCAAATAAACAGAAGAAAAACAACCCCTCCATAAAACCCAGAGTGTATCTAGTTCCCCTCTATAGACCCCATCCGTTTAATCAGAAGAAAAAAAATCTTATTCCAACAAAACAAAGCGACTGTTTTCGAAATGTCCCTAGATAAGACTGTTCGGTCATAACCCAGGCCCATTACCACTGCAGGTGGTCATCGTGGTAAGGCCCTGGTCGTTCGGGTTTTTTAGAAAATTCCATCGGTGAAGAAGATATATTTCTCCCATCCGCCTATTTATTTGTTTCCGCGATATCGGACGCGTATACTTTTTTAGTGTTTCCCAGACCCATCACGGTAAGACGTAAATGGCCATCTTCTGCCGTTTTCATATTCAACTGCATACAAACGCACGCGATGGTAAACGCGATCACGCCCCTTTTTGATCCCCCCCTCGTTTTTTAACATTCCACGGTACATTGTCCGCAGTTTATTGCATGGAAAGGATCGGAGGGGGGGAGCAGCGAATGGGTTCTCATCTCCCCCCTGCATGAAAGATATATGCGCGCTGCAGCAATACGCAAGACTCGCGGATATTGCTCTTGTTCTATTTCTGGGCGTATCAGACCAGGGGGGTGGATAGCGTTTACATTCTACAAGAAATGACAGTTTTCCACCCCTTCTCTGTTTAGAACACAGCTGCGGGGTAGGATTCTTATACTTCAGCGGGTAAAATCGGGTATTTTTTGGAGTTTCGAATTGCTGCCGGAAGCCTTGGGATATATAAATACGGCTGGGCTCGCTCCGTCTGCCTTCCTTCTAATATCGCTGAGGAGGGTTGTGAATTTGAAATCGTGCACAGCCCCGTGAAAATCGCCTTTTGAATAAGTAAATGGAATATTTCTTGTTCGGATACCGGGGTTTTAAACTTAGAAGGAGATGTTTGGTCGTTGAGTCGTTTTTTTTCTTTTTTGTAAAAACAGAGGTTTTAAATAGCACTGAAACCTTAACTTAAAATTTTCAAAATTTAAGAGATGGAGGTAGACTTTTTCGGCCCTTAAATTGCTGCCGAGTTTTTTTTGCACTAATTAATTTTAGAATGGAAGTAAAAATTAAATATGAGAACTTAAGATCAACATTTTTAATCATTATTTTTTTCACATTGGGAAAAGCAACAATTTAGGGTAAAGTGTTTGTTTGTGACTTTGTGGGTTAGTGTGTTTGACTTTTATACAAATCTACAGTTTCCTTCCGATCTGCACCAAACATGGTATACATACGTAAAAAAATTAAAGGAAAAACATGCACTACGTTTCAAAAAATTTAAATGACCCCTTGGCCCTTTTTGTGGTCATTTTTCTGAAATAGCTTTATTTCTCCTAAAAACGATATTTGCCCACCCCATCGTTACAAAGAAAACATAATGCAAAATAACAAATATTAGAAAGAAAAAATATATATCCATCTCCCTTCCTCTTGATAACATCTTAAAAAGAGTTTAACTAATTTTTTAAAAAAAAGTTTCATGTAATAACATTATTGGTAAAATAATATCCGTAGAAACGAGGATGTAAACTCAAAAGACAATCAAATTGTAGTTTTTATAAAAGTTGGTTAACAAAAAAACTATTGAAAATGTGGACGATCTTTCAGCTAGAAAAGATTGATTGTGTTCCTTAAATTGAAAAAGTGAATATGCTTTAATTATTGAATAATTTGTACTAATTTATCAGGCTTACCGAAATTTACAGGCGACAAATTTACCAGGCCTTAAATTTAACCGGAAGAGTTAATGAAAAAATTGAAGACATAATTAATTAATGGCTCTAAATGAGCATGGTTTTCATACAGGGTGTCCCAAAAAAGACTGACACATTTTAAAAATTTTTAATTAAAAAACTAAAAAAGATAAAAATACGCGGTTTATTGCATCCTACTCATAAGACCTAAGAATTTTATGACACAAATTTTCGTAAATCATTGTTCCCAAATCCCCCGATAGGGCATAAAAGTATCAATCTCCCCATAAGAGATAATGGAAAATAGTGCTCCCACCTGTAGGGGGATTTTAGAACTACGATTTACGAAAAGATGTGTCATAAAATTATTTGGTCCTAAGAGTAGAATTCAAAAAACCGCTTATTTTTATCTTTTTTAGTTTTTGAGTTATTGATTTTTTAAATGTAATGTGTCAGTCTTTTTTGGGACACCCTGTAATTTCGAATGTAATATTTTTATTTCAAATGTTTTTCCATGGGGACCATGTTGTTAGAGTAAAAATCGTTCAAATTTTAAAATGCTTGACGAATGGATTTATTTAATTACATTTGATCAAAAATGAGACATAATATGTATAAAACTCTTAGAATAAATATATTTACTTCACCCGTGCAAGGCCGGGCATATCAGCTAGCCTCCTATAACAATAAATAACCATTTGTTGTTATTGTTATACCAAAATACTCACCGGGATATTAAAACAAGCGTGTATACCGAAAACATTACATTACTTATATGATTTACTGTATCTTACCTCTGACAAACAATTTTATTTTCTCTACCTTTATAACTTACGTAAAAACTCCTACGCAAAAGAACTTTTTTTCAATTCTTCCCCTTTAAGGTTTCCAAGGCACTATTTATCAAAAAGTAGATGTTCGTCTATTTCTAGTTGGCCTATTTTTAGTCCTTCCACATAGAGAAGAAATGAAAGGAAAAAATATTTCTACCGGCTATAACTAAGCTTTTTATATAAAAAAAAGCCTGCAATATCCCACGGTGCTAGAGGATATGGATAAGGGAACAAAACTATCACCGTTGTTATCTGTATTCCGGAGGAAAGATGTGAATCAGGAAATAGTTTTCATATCTTAAGAGCATCTTTATTTCAATTTTTCATTTCCTTTCACTTTCTTAGATCGGTATTATGCATGTCGTCCCCGGGTATTGTTGGTTTTAAAGATGCAGTTTCACTTCAAGAGTTATTTTCGTGGAAAACATTTATTAACCATGCATGTGTATTATTATTTGTGTACTATTAAAAAAATCTTGTTTCAATTCAGGTTATCATTTAATTATAACTAATGAATGGAGTAGTTAACACATTTGTATAAGGTATCTTAGATAGAGGGAATTGCGTTGCCTTATTAAGAAGTTTTTGTACTTTTTACTCTTTATCACACTCTATAGAGCGATTAAATCTGTGGAGTTCTGATATAATTATTGTTAACAACACAATCATAAAAAAAGATATTTTATTAAGTGTATTATCTGTAGATAAAGACATAACAAACAATTAGAACGCAAAAATTAGTGCAATACTTTTCAGTAAAATCAAAATTAGGTGAAAACATTCGGTTAGCAACATTAATAATATAATTACTGAAAATATGTATAAGCCTTCACCATTTAGAGTTTCAGCCCTTGGAGAGAAAAAGAAGCCATTTCATATTAATGTTTTAGTACATTTGTACTTTTTTCTCAAACTTTCTCACCAATACAAAGCAATTAAGAATTTTTATACCATTTTAGCAAAGTAAATCAAATTCAACATCAGTTTTATTAATTCAGAACTTTTTTATAAATAGAATATTCTAAGAAGTATAGAATATGTGGAATACTTTGTTAAATAAATAGGTTCAAATAAATAAATGTCTTATACGATATTGTATCGATTGAAAGGGTTCGGATAAGAGAATTTTATCACTCCTAAATCAGCGGTTCTGAAGCTGATAGAAGAAACAAGTATTTTGCCGAATAAAAATACGTCCCGAATACAGGGGTTTCTGACGGAACACATTTTAAGAGAAAAATTTTGATTTAGAATTTCTGATGTAATAAATTCAAAGACGCAAATATCTTCGCGGAGCACTTGGAAAACACAGTTGGGATATAACTGGTTTAAATTTTTAAGAAATGTTTTAGTGTTTTTTCTTTGTTTTAATTGTGTTTCCTTTAAGCAATAAATATACAGGGTATTTTAACAAGAAATATCCAAAGAACTATACCCTTACTACCCATAGTTTTCGAGAAAATCACGAATGGAAAATGTATGACGTCACGTTCGGTTTATGCTAAAAAAGGGGTAGCGGAAAAAGTAAACATGGTTATTTGGATATGTTTGCACACTAGATGTTAAATATATCCATTTCACATGCTTACACGCAGCATGGAAAGAAATAATTACATTCATACCGAATAAGGCATTATATTTTTCGGAAAATAAGTTATCGTAGAAGTAGTTCTTTGGTTATTTGTAGTGTCAATTAAAAAAATTTGGCTGTGCAGAGTTAGGGAAGACTTGTTAAAACATATGTGTTAATAAACTACTTCACTGTGAAGCTTGATCTATCTGTAAAACCAGTTTTCCCTTGCTTAGAGATTTATTGCAGTAAAAAAAACTTCACAACGGCTAGTTGGGCGGGTCATTTTCCTATGGCGAAAAAAAAAATTTAACAAATTCTATCGGGCACAGCAAGAAAAGGGTGCCAAATGGTCTCAAACTAATATGTGTAAAATATTATTCCAATATAATAAATCTTTTTGCCTCCGCATTGGCCTCAAATAGAACAAAAATAAAATAATTTTTCATATTTTTTTAAAATTATAAGTTAATTTTTTTTTGTCGATAACTTCTTAAAGCTCACAAATAAGGGTCTTTAAAAGCAATTTGAATCACATTAGTCACCTTTATTTATTATCAATACAAAAACAACTCCCAAAGTGGCAATGTAATATGCTATCATATTAATAGTACGGGAGCTGGCGTTAAATTTCAAGAATTCATCTGCTCGTACACGATTTTAATTTTACAGGATAGTGTTAGTGGTACTGATCATGGAATCGAGCGTCAGCTGGTCAGGTAGCGGTGGGTTGAGAGTGGGGAGGGGGTCAAAGTTGCAAAAAAGTTAAAAATAAATTCATCTGCTCGTGTATGAAACTTGGTAATTTAGGCCTCCCTGATTACAAAAATGACCGTCAGCTGGCTGGTTGGCGATGGAATGACCGTCAGCTGGTCACGTGAACTTGCAAACAAAAAATTTATCTGACAAAGCAAGAAACTTAGTAGAAAGTCAATCTCTCTTATAGAAATAATAACGAGTTACTAGTACAACACAGATATGAATTCATGAGTTGCTAGTGTAAGTTGAAGACTAGTGACTCGTTATTACTTCATGTAACAGAGATTGACAACCCTACCAAGTTCCATGCATTGTCAGATAAATTTTTTGTTTGCAAGTTCACGTGACCAGCTGATGGTCATTCCACCGCCACCCAACCAGCTGACGGTCATTTTTGTAATCAGGAAGGCATAAACTACCATCTACACCAAGTTTCATACACGAGCAGATGAATTTATTTTTCACTTTTTTTGCAACTTTGACCCCCTCCCCACGCTCAACCCACCGCTACCTGACCAGCTGACGCTCGATTTCGTGATTAGCACCACTAACACTATCCTGTCATATTAAAATCGTGTACGAGCAGATGAATTTTTCATTTTAACGCCAGCTCCCGTACTATAACAATACCCGTAGAATATGAGGCTCTTTTTTGCCGATAAACAGTGGATTGTCAGTGGTATATATTTTAAATATTGGTAGTTCAGATACATTTTCCCTCAAGTTTGGTCAGTATAAAGCGGTATTTTTAATTTTTTAAAGTAGAAATAGTTATATTTTTCATAAATATGCCGCGCTTTCAAAATTCAGGGCACAGGTTTTGGGATCCAAATATGATTCCAAAAATTTATTGAAACAATTGTCGAATGGATAGTTCGTTCATTAGGCAATATATCAGTCATGATTTTCCTATTTTTTTCTATAACAATAGACTGAAACCCAGGCCCATGAAATTATACTTCTTTGGAGGAAGGATTGACTCTAAATGGCTCCTAAGCGTTTCCTTATGCATTCATAAAAGTTAAAATATAGCAAATTTAACTGTTTAACCCTGCTGTTCTGTTAGGGTCTATTTGACCCAAAATTTTTTTCAGTCGCGTGTTAAAAAAATTTGAATAGAGTTATTTGAATGAAACTTCGTGACTTTGTTGAAAAGTCATATAAATATCTACATCTAAAAGGAATTTTAATTATTTTAATTTGCAAGGGATATTTTACAACATAGTCTTAATGTACTGTTCGGGTCAATATGACCCGATTCTAAATTTTTTCGTGTTACTCAAACCTTTTCATATTTTTTTGTGGAATAACTCAACGTAAAAGAATAAAAACTATTGCAACATCATTTTTTTGCATTTTGCTTTTCTTTTTTCTTGGATTTTTTTGTCATTTGACAATAAAGCACATGGAAGGTCAAAAGGTTGATTCAGTTGGGAAAAAAGCAAACATATTTCCAAATTTCATTTTTTCTTGTTGTATTTTTGTTTCATGAAGTATTTACTTTCAGTTAGAAAGCTAAAAATAACTAATGAAACGAAACTTGTGCAATCCGAATGAAAATATTACTCAAAATGAGAAATTAGTGCTGTTTTTCATTGCCACTATCTTTTGACCAAGTTAACCATTAGGTATGGGGTAAATGTGGACTTTTTGTGGTAGTATAACTTCCTAAGAACTGAAACATAAAATTTATCAAAAGGAAAGAACGAAAATCATCACCAAAGAAAATTTGAGGTATTGGAGTAACGAGTAATTTTGCAAATTCTGCAATGCGTTTTCAATGAGATTTAGCACAAATAGAAGGAAAATAAATGTAATGTTCAAATGTAGATTATTTTTGAATATCTGAGGAAACCACTCTTATTTTCATACAGTAAAGCAGATTAAAATATGTAATGAAGGGGGAGGGAATTAATTAAAAAAAGTAAAAGAATGAAGCAAAAATTAAAATTTCTATCCGTCCGGTCCCTCAGATGAAAAAAAATTAAAAAGCACTACTATGCTGTGCCATACTTGTTTAAAACCCATTTTCGTTTATGTAAATTGTAAAAATAGTAAAAAATTACAAATTTCAATTACAAATATTTTTTAGTTAATTTTATTATTTTATACGTATTTCATAACTTTACTCAATTATTTCATAATAATTACATTTAATAACAGTTATTTTACTATAATTTAACCTATTTCTTAAAGTTCACCATTCATTTATCGCTAGAAGTGATATTTTTTGTATCGGGTCATATTGACCCGAACAGTACGTGCGTGGAGTAAGTCGGAGCAGAACAGCAGGGTTAAGATAATTTTACGAGTAAGTTTTGAAAAGTAATGTAGCTTATTTAAAAACTTAGGGGATAACACTGAGCTTTATGATGAAAACGGGGATTTACTGCTCTTCTTAAGAAAATGTTTCAACATTTGACTCTTAAAATGTGGTTTTAATTTATTTTTGGACATTAGTGACTCATATGGGGTCTCTTGGGATAGAATATTCCTCATATGCCAAAGAAATTTCAAGGAAAATACCAACTTTTAAACAATTATCCAAATGTTTTCCTTGGGGTGGAAATATAACCCAAAAATGTACCCACCTTCTGACATATCCATTTTTATTAAAAATTTAATGTTTATAAAATCCTACTCAACCGGTAATAAGAGTTTCGCACATTTTTATGATTCCAGCAAGAAATTTTTTATCGCCAGTTCTAACCATTGAGATATTTTAAAATATGTTGTATTACAACTCAAGTATTTCAACTCTGGTTTCATTTATAATTATTTTATAGTCTTCAATGATGATTTTTATACCATTGTACACATTTACATTCATGACGGATTCGTGAAATCGACGTAAAAACTTGATTTTCGTTTGTCCATTTTTACATGAAATTACTATATTAATCGAAACTTTGAGGCCAATCCGGAGGCAAAAAGAGTTATTATAATCGAATAATATTTTACACACGTCAGTTTGAGACCATTTGGCACCCTTTTGTCGCTGTGCCCCTGGGAAAATGTGAAAAAAAAATTTTGACCCACCCTAAAATGGCTAGGCCAAAACTTACGATTTGGGATCCATGATTACGATTTGAGATGCTTGCTGGCAACTTGCTATTTGGGATCCAAAATCTCCATGATGTTTTCATGATCCCCAAAAATATATAATTTTCCTCAAAATCAAATCCAGTTTTTTTTCACAACTTTTAACTCTTTAACTATTCACACTCTTTACAAGTACGTGGTTTTCAAATTTTTTAGTAGTAATCAGCACAAAAATGTTTTCTTACCTTTGGAGTCCTATAGTTAAGCTTTTAATTGTTTAAAGTTTAATTTAAATGCTCCTGAGGGTTCATGGGAATCAAATTTAATCAAAAGAATGAGATAATATCGCATTTTCATCCAGATCTGAACTATGCTCAAAATCCTTAGGTGTACAAAATCTAATGAAATCCTTAGTTCATCACCAAATTTCACCCAAACAGATAGACAAACAGCCAAGATTGAAAACTCGAACGAATAAAAACTTTGTAAAAAGTCAAGGTATATAAACTAACAAGGTATGCTCTTCCGGCGAAAAAGGCGTGGCTTTTGAAAATGACGTCACCCAGGATATATCTCCTATTCACAGCATGGGAAAATGCTTATTTTTGGTGATTTTTATTAAAATAAGGACCAAAGAAACTTTTTAACAGTTTACACTGGACACAATTACGAACATGTTTAAGGTTATCAAGTGTTTTGAATTAGAACAATAATTTTAACTAAATAATAGCCGATCAAAAATATGAACCTTGAGCTCTACAACGATGTGCTTCAATCTCTCTGCTTATTGATTTTAATTACTAACTACTATAAATGAAATTAAAACAGCTGCTGATACAAAGAAAACAAAATATTAAGCAAATATTCAACCATGAAAACTTTTCAGAACATTCTTGTTATGATAAAATTAATATCGCTGTTCTGCTATGTTAAACTTGAATATCCATTGTATCGAAGCAGTTTAGATTTTTAAAACAAAAAATATTCAGTATCTAAATAAATCAAGCACTTGAAAATATGGAAAACAATGAGCTAAAATCTAAGAACTAATTAATTTAATTTAATAATGGATTTATTCAAAATTTTAGTGCATTTACCTTTAATGATCCTTTTACAGTCCAGTCAGCTTGTTTATTTTTATTTGAGATTCAGATTCTTAAAATCGTCTGTCACTTAAATCATCTTTTTTAATATTTTTACACTATTTTTTTTAAATAAGTGGGTGATTGTATTCATAAGTTTTAAAACAAACTAAATAATGAATTTCAATAATATCGACCCAATTAATCCTGATGTATATCTACGATCTGTTGCATTGCAATGGCGTTGTATTGGCTGATATGTTCGTCATTGATTGGTCCGTTATTTTATATCCTGGGTGACGTCACTTATGAGCATACCTTGTTACTTTATATACCTTGGTAAAAAGTAATATTTTTAATATTAGGTTTATAGACGCATATGGTGAAGAAAGTTTGGCCAGTTATGTGGTAAATATTATAACGTCTCGTTAGGAATTGATTATTTATAAAGCACTGAATTTATCTGCAATATTATCATAATTATTTCGTTATTTTAATCATTTTATAAATTACATAAATTAGAATTGTATTTACTAAAACATCTGTGAACCCACGTACCCTATGCGTTGAGCAATAACAGCTTCTTAGAGTTTTCATTTTTAACGCAATAAATATCCTTTGAGGAAATGGCATTGCTTTATTTAACCCTTTCAGTTCTAAGCCACCCGAGATTACAATTGAATCCAAGTGGAATTTTGGACTGACTAGGTCTGAAATGGATAATAAGACGCTTGGATATACTTTCCCTTAAATGAATCATTGAGTAATAGAACCAGGTCTGGGATTTATAGATCATATTTCTTAAAAAGCAGCAAAACACACTTACTATAATAGAAAATATTGTTCAATTATCTTCCTGGGTATCCCTTAAACTTAATCATCTATTTCATTGTTTCGTATTCATTAAAGGAGAGACAGCAATCAATGTACTTTACGTGAAGGTTATCAATAAAACTAGTTCTTTCCGACAACGCACAATTTATATCGACGGAAGACTAGAAAAATAACACACTTCGTAAAAAGTAATATACCGCGATTCCTCTAGTCAAACACAATTTACCTTAACCCGAGTCAAACAATAAACAGATAGGAAAAAAAACTGCAAACAAAAAGGCTCCATCCCACTCAAATAAAGCGTGAAATCTTCCACTGCTCGGCAAAATCGCAGGAAAACAAAATATAATCAAGCAAACCATCTAATTAAAAGTAGGATAAATTCATTTGCCTTCATGGCTCGCAAAATAAATAAAGGGATCGAAAAAATAGGAAAAGAGAGAGAATTAAAGAAACAAAAATTTCCTGGGTTTTCCTCAGATTTGCATATATCTATAGAAACTTCGCCAGGAGATCGAAGAGGCGGATGTGGTTGATCTTGAAAAAAGATTTAGTACCCGCAGGCTGGAAATCCCCTTTGATTTTCAACTTCTCTCTCCTTTTTTTTCTGTTCTAGTTTCCAAGAGTCTTCTTTTTCCGGTAATCATAGCATTATTCGTATGGATCCCGGCTGCCATAGCTATTTCCCGAGGAAAAATTAACATACACGCGGGTGGAAAAGAACTACCCCCGAAGTTTGTGGAAGTATCGCAGTTCGCTGTATTTACAGAGAGAGGATTCTGATGAATATTTATGCGGGAATGCACGGAAGATTCCTTTGGGAAAAAGGGTGCAACAAAAGGTATATGAATGTAATGTTTGTGTGTTTGAAAAGGACAAAAAACAGTGGGAGGGGTGTCTTTTGAAATGAGGACAACAAAGGGAATTTTAGATGTGTTCTTTGTGATTTATAATTTTTCATTTGGGTTATTAAAATCAAAAATGGAAAATGATATAATGAAATTTATTCCGGATAATTGTTTGGGTTTTGATTTTGTAAGTTCTTGTGATGAATTTTCATTATTTAAAGATAGTTAAAGATATTTTATCAGTTTTGTTTAGTGCTTTTTATGATGATTTTCTCAGAAATGTAATTAATTGTTTGTATCACCTGCCTGCAATAAATTATCTTCGAGAAATAATTATAGAAGTTTATTAAATTGTTTGTTTTGCTTTAGCTAATATATTTTTTAATTGCTTTCTTATTATTTATATGAAATGAATGTATGAAATGAATATTTCACACATTCTCTTGGGCATTTTAATGAATTTCAAATGACAAACCGGTTAAAAACAAACCTATTAGGGGCTGAAAAAGCACTTTTATTTTTATTTTTGTTTTAATAGTGCGGACAGGGTGCCACTTGGGTCCAATAAGAACGGTTTAAAAATGTTTTTTGTATTGGATAATATCTTCTGTCCCCGCATCGCATTTAAACTTTGAAAAATTGGCTGACTTTTTTACAAAACAACAAAAAACCCCAAGGATTTAACCCTCACAAATTGGTCATGATTTTTTTTATGAGAAGCTAATATAGTTATAAATATGATATTCTAGGTTCTATTCTTTTATCACCCCACTTTCAATAGACACATTTTTTTAATATCAAAAGAACTATTTTAAAGTTGTTTTTGCTTCATTTTAAAACAGCTAATAACTCTAGAATTATACCACTTAAAAACCTGAAATTAATCACATTTTTTCGATGTTAATATCTTCAATATAGTTTGCATCATAACAACCATTTAATTTTTTAAAATTAAAAAAATTTGAAAACAAAATTTAAAGCTTTCTAACTCTTAAAATAAACATTTCTACCAAATATCAAGTTGAAAATAAAATTCAATCACCTAGAAAAAAATTAAAATATTCAGAATTTGGACAAGTCCTAAACAGTCCTTAAGATAGTTATCAACTTAAAAGTTAATTCAATGTGCATGCATTTCATCTGAACATTCCTTGGAATTTAAACAAGCCAAATCAAAGTAAATTAAAGATTTTAAAAATAAAAAAGTGGATATAAACATATTTATAAGGAAAATTCAGGTGAAATTCATGCACATTGAATAAACTCAAAGTTGAAAAGTAGCTCTGTATGTATTTTTCCTCAAGTAATACCCAAACCCTATAAAGCCGGTTGCATGGAGTATTGTAAACAAAAATATCCACAGAACCATCGTGCCTCTATGACTCATTGTTTCAGAAAAAATTGCTATATAAAAAGATAAGACGCCGTACAAGGTCTTACTCTAAAAAAGTTTATGGACATGTAAACAGAAATTTTTGTATATGAATGCAGACTATAAGATGTTAAAAATGCCCACTCAGCCCTCATGTGTATGCTCTTTATCTATAGAATTAAATGATAAATTTTATGACTTCTTTTGGAAAAAAAACATCGTTTAGTTTTCAGAGTATTTTTTATCAATTCTACTCAAGGAATATTTCTGATCTTCTCGAACAACCTGTGTATATTCAAACAGAGTTTATAAAAATAGAAGATGAGTTACAGTTAAACACACATAAATACTTCATTTTTATCGAGATTTTTCGAGTTGTATCATACCATCACAACCTGACAATATGAGACAAATACAAGTTACTTTCTGAGATACGAAGGGTGATGTATAACTGAAATCAAAAAGACACTTTTTGTTTCAACGCAAAAGGATCAAGCGGGAATATTTCCATTTTCTCCTGAGCATTCAATTAAAGTAATTTTTAAAATTAATATTTGCTGCTTACTCAAAGGAGAAAATGAAGAGAGAGATGTCAAGAAGAATGATTCTCGAACAGAAATTACCTCTCTTTAATTAGGAAAGTTATATAATGCAATCTTTTTAATTTGCTTTGACAATATTGGTTTCAGGGCGTCTTTTAAAAGCTGTTTATGCCCATTGCTGTCATAACACATTTTCCACTTGAGTTGTGAGGTGTGGTGGAAAATTTAAAGAACATGTTTCATTTTACATAAATGTTCAAAGTATTATTCCTCAACAAATAATAAAACTAAGTGGTGAGGAGCATAAAATGTTATAGCGTCATTTATTTGTTTCTTCTAGTTAGTTCAATTTTATTTGTTTTAAAATGGTTTCAATTTCACTTTTTAAGATTTTAAAATTAAAATTTTCATTTAGCTAATTGGACAAAAAACAGCTTAAATATTTATAAAACGTCTATCATTATTGAAAAATTGCAACAAATTAATTATTTTAAAATATTATAATCTTATTTTACTATTCTTTATCTTCTTTCATTTTGAAAAAAAGGTTTTCCTAACGATTTTTTGCAGTTTCCATTATACATATTTATGTTTCTTATAACAATACATTTAATTAAAGTGAAAGTATCTTTTACTTATAGTAATCTACTAAAATAAGCTAGTAAGTAATTATTATTTGTAATTGTTTTTCGCATGAATCCTTACATACTTTACTTTCTGCTTCCAACCCCAGATACATATTTTTTAAAATTAGTAATAGGATTTTAGTAGTATGAGAAGTCGAAACTATTTAACACGAAATACATTTTAAATTAAAATGTATTTTTACATTGAAGAATTTACAAATGTAAATGGAAACTGTACATTATAATAGTTTTTAAGTTTTCCTTATTTATATTCTTTTTATGAAACTCAATGTAAAATCATTTATAATTTTTCATCTTTTCACTAACTGAGTAAACACTTTTCAACAAATAACTACTTTTCTAAACTTTTATCACTCCAAAAAAAATCAATACCGTTCCCTCAGACTCAAATAATAATCCCCCCTACACACAGACAAAAACGCAGAATGAAAAAAAAACCCCACTGATTCAGCTCTTTTCACTTAAAACTAGTGAACATTGAAATATAACTCGTGCATTAGCAGAGAGAGGCAAAAGAAATAGAACTCCAAAGGACAAAAGCAGAACGGGGAAAAAAGAAAAGTTGTTTTATTCATGAGTCTTTCCCCTCGTTACAACAAGGCTATTTTTACCCATTTTGTTTTTTACCAACCTTTTCAAACAAAAGCAAAGTCGGCAAGATTCTCACGTCCCTGATGTTCTTCCAGTGGCGTTTGAAGAACAAATGAAAACTCGAATAGTGATAAAACGAATGTAGACGTTGCTTCACTGAAAGCTTAATTCAAACGTTCTAATCAAGCCAGCTAGTCCTTTTTTTTCTTCTTTTTTTCATGTTTTCATTGAAAAAATAATTTCAGACCTATAAAAAGCTAGATTTTTACTCCCAGAGAGAGGTCACTGTTTAAAGAAATGCGCTACAGTTTGGATGTTTTTTTGTATGTTTCTTTTTATAAAATAATTAGGTAAAAGGATCTACCACCAAATTTCCGGATCTACACTGTAAAAAAAGAACGTCTTTTGACGTATTATTTTCCGTGAATTTTTCATGGATTAATTCCGTAAACTACAAAACGGAATTTTCATCGTGAAGTTTCCGTTTTTTAATTTTCCTCTCCTCACGCATGCGTATTGTACGATTTCTCCACTAGTTCTGGTAAGACTCAAATATAGTTGTAAATAAGTAATGGAAGTTTGTGCAAGCGTCTTCAGGCGAAACGAACCTTCAGCAAATTTATTATGGGTAAGTAAGTTAAATATATTGTTTTTATTTTTTCTATTATTGGCCGTAATCGGGAATGACTAGGCTGCCGACGGGTAACCGTTGTGCGCATGATCGGGTTAAAGGCGTGGCTTTAAAGTATTTAGGATGGAACCTAGCCGAGCTCGAATGGGGTTGTGGTAGCGAGTCAGTCTAGAGTGCACATGGTCGCAGGTTCGAACCCCAGTAATTATTTTTCAGTAAATTTAATTTTAAATTTTTATTATTCCATTAAAAATTGCAAGAATTAATTTCTCTTGTTTAACAGTCATTCCTTATTTAATTAAATTCATTTTGTTTTTATCTAATTTTTTTTTAAAATTTTTTAATTATTAATTAATTGAAAATAAAATTATTTCGCTAAAATATTTTATAGAAACATCAAGAATCAAGTCCACAAGGATGCGCATTGCTAATAAAGTATAAAAATCTTGCAGGGATTGTGAAATACAGTACAAAACAGTAAGTCGGCAGCCTAGCAACGGCCGTAGTAAACGTTACCATGCTTTAAAATAGAAATATATTGATATACTATTTTTAAACAGATATTTAAACATCGTACGATCGCTTTCTTCACCACGTAGCTGAAGTCTTAAAATATTGCATACCTAACCAGTCTTATTAGATCGCAAAAATGTGATCTAAATAGTTGTGATAACTTGTAACTTTTGATTAGACTTGTATTACTGTGATCGGTAGTGTTATTTAAAAGAATCGTCTATTTGGATTTAACGGATTGTTTGTCATTTTTTTTTTCAAAATTATAATCAGGAATATACTGAATCACAATAATATTAGTAATAATACGAACAATCCCTAAAATAACGGAAAGTTCCACTCCAATGACGAAAAGATATTAAACGAACGTTCTCTAAAATAACGGAAGGTTTCCCTCCTTTCACAGAAAAATACAAAACGGACATTCCCTCAAATGACGGAAAAAGAAAATACGGATACCTTCTCAAATGATGAAAATAATCCGGCAGCTGTGCTGCCGGGAAATTTACGTTTATTGAAGAAACATTTTTTTACAGTGTACCACCGGATTTGTTTCAAGAACTTAAAACTATTTTAGCTCTCTGAACATTCTAAACAATTAAATGGTGGGTTGATTAGGGTTTTATTACGCAAGATAAAAATGTACGACAATTCCACGAAGAAGAGCTAAACGAAATAAAATATTTTTAAATTGTTTTTCCAGGTAATACAAAAAAAATTCAGAAGCATGACATTAGATATAAATAAACTAAATTATCTAGCTAGAGAAAACAGAAAAAAATTTTTAAAAAAATTTATTCAAAATATAGAAAAGTATACTACATGCAACTAAAAAATATTTGATGAACAGTATTTAAAGGAGATAATTATTTTCAATTAAAATATGTATTTGCTATCATGAAAAGCAACACCGATTCAAAAAAGCAATTTTTTGCACTCACCGGAAAAAAATGAGGACTGAACATATAAAAAGATTATAAAGTCAACTCACAAAACGTTTTTGCATTAACATTTCCCGGAATACCTCCTTAAAAAATTAAATATCTTTAAATCGATTCCAGAGTGTTGCCCTCTTTGTCATCACACAAGGGGTGTTTAGGTTTATTTTTTTCACCCTGAAATTCGTTTTAATGATAACCTAAAGCACGTCATCTTGCGTGAGGAGCAGTCGTAAGAGTAGAGTTTCTATTGTAGTAAATGGAGTATGCTGCAGTGCGAAACTAAGTGTTAGATTTGTAAAAATAAAAGTTAAGGTTTAGTGGTTCTAGGAATGTTGGCTGGAATTCGTAGAAACCCAAGCTCTTCCCTGCTCTATGTTTCGGGTGGGTTGAGAAGATTCGATAGGAAATTAATTTTCCTTGAAATTAAATAGGCCTTTCTTATAACCGTTAGAACCTGTAAAAAAATTTTTATTTCACAAAAAAATAACTATGTTTTGAGTTAAAAGTGTTCACGGAATTAACTTTCATACTGAGATTTTTATGATTTCCCCGAAAAAGAAATGATGTAAAAAAACTTACACATCGGCATAAGGCAATGTTTTTTTTAATTTATTGTTATGTTTTTTTTATTTTATTTACTAGGGGGCTACCGCCCCCTGCTCGCTGTCGCTCGCCAACCCCCGTTAAGTGCTTGCGCAGAAATTTTCGCAATCCACACAAAACCCAGCTCACTGCACTTACTCACTTTATAAAACATTCTTAAAGCAGGGGTAGTACTTCTGCGGGGTATTCTTTCAAAAATGACGGATATTTATTCAGTGGCGGAATTTTAACAGTTCCTCTATTATGGTAACATGAATTGGCGGATAGCCCTATAATTACAATAAAATTAACAGCAGAGCAATGTAAACATTCTTTTACTATTTCCCCAAGGTAATGTTTTTTAAGAAGCACTGAGACATTTCAGGAATAAATTTAACTTTTTTAAAATTTGTTATGATTTTTATCGAATGGTTGTAAAAAATGTAGTAATTATCGTAAACATCGCGAAAATTTAGAATTTTATCTTCATTAGAACAAACAAACGTCGAAGTTGTATCAGTTTCATAGCAATGACACGAATGTCTAGACTTTTAACATTTTCGATTTTTATCTTTATTTCTAAAATATTCACCCGTGTTATCTAGTTTTTTTTGCGTTTTGGCATTATGAAATAAAAAGTTACATTTTACTACCTTAAAAACATACCTGCAAAAAGATATAAAAAGTAATATTTATTGTAAAAAATGAATGCAAAAGTTCAAAATTTCCGAAAGCGAGTTTATATTTTATTGTAAATATAGTAAGGATTAGGTTGTCACGTTGGCACTACGACAAATATAAATATAAAAATATTAATTTATTATTTAAAAATAAGATATAAATTAATTATAATATAAATAATTATATTTAAATATAATTAAAACCGTTTGAACAACAACAAAAATATAAATATTGTTAAAAATAACCCAAAATATATTTTTCAAATTCGTGTTATAAATAGAAAGATGATCATTTAATCTATTTGAATAATAAAAAAACCAGTGAAATATGTTTCAATTGTTTTAAAATTCATAGTTTCTGGCTTTGAAACTGCGACCTTATCCGAAATCTAAAAAAATGAAAAGATTTTAAAATTGAGAATTTTTTTGAAAAATCGAAGGGCTTACTCGGAAATCCGAAAAGAATCCGGACATTTTGATACCTTATACGTGTCATTCGGTTCAGTAATTAAAAAGCCTTTCTCTGGAAACCGTTCACCAAAAGCTTTTTTTTAGAATAGAGAGATTTATTATTTATTAATTTTTTGAAAAACCTATTAAGTTCTCGATGTATTTAGTTTATAAAGTTTTGATGAATTTATGATATAAGTTAAATTTCAAAAAAAATATTTTTTAGAAAACGCTTTTATTGAAGTGTTCTAAAAGGTCAAAAATAATTTATTGGGAAGAAGAAAATAACTTTTTGGTAAGTAAAAAAAACTGATTTTCTAATCACTAAAAATAAAACCGTGGGCGCTAGTAATTTTTTAAATTTAAATTTTTTTACAGGACAGTAACAGTAACATCCCTGACGAACGGGGATTCGAAACCCAGACGTACGGCTTTGAAGTTAGATGCTCTTACCACTAGCTAGGCCATTACGTCGGCATTTATGTATAACTTTATATAAATAAAAATACCTAATAGAGAATTTAAAGTGAATCCATCCCACTCAAAACTCATGAATGAGAAATTTGTAAATTTAACCTCATAGAACATAGAATAAATAGTTAGTATAGAATCATAGAAATTAGAATAAATAGTGAATTAAGAATTACTAGCGCCCATGCTTTTATTTTTAGTGATTAGAAAATCAGTTTTTTTTCCTTACCAAAAAGTTATTTTCTTCTTCCCCAATAAATTATTTGTCAAACCGAAAAAATTATTTTTGACCTTTTAGAACACTTCAATAAAAGCGTTTTTTAAAAAATATTTTTTTACTTATTTTATTTTCTACTTTTTAGTCATGGTATTTTTAAACAAAAACTCACAAGAAAAAATGTATTTATTTCAACCATATTTAATGTTATGTTAGGATGGAATTTTAGTTTCATGTATAACAAAAATTTTTCACATATCTGACAAAGTAGAACAATCCTCTGACGACTCAGCAGGACAATCAACTCCAAAGTTAATTAAAATCTATTTAATATTACATAATAACAAGCTGAGCGGGAAAAATACCTCGCACAAAGAAACGCATCCGCTCACTCGCCGATGAAATCCATCGATATCAAAAAGATTCACAATAAAAAGAAAGCATTCAATAAAATAAAAAAAACAATCGTAAAAAACTCAGAATTAGTGTGTGTGTATCAAGGAGCAAACAATACCATCCAGTCTTTTCAGTAGTCAATAAATTATAAAAGTAGCATATTTTTCTTCTCTCGACATTCTCGACTATTTTCGGCGATTTCTCGCTCTTCTGGCGATTTTTCGGCGATTTCTCGCTCTTCTGGCGATTTCTTTCTCGCGGTTATTATCTTAAATCGCTAATTATTTTAATTGTTAATTGGAAGGTAAAAAATCACGTTTTGAAGATTAAATATTGTAGTTATATACCTAGTATATTATCTTACAGATTTTGGGAGCCATTGGCTTCACGGAAGTGTCTCAAATATTAATTAATAGGATAACTAAAAACACTCGTTAATTACCTAAATTACGGAGGTTTTGACTAGTTGATGATTGAATATTGCATTGTCATCGAGTTTCCACCACGGTGCAAAATTTCAGAACTTTATATCGTTTGGAAGTGCCTGAAATTTTATGTACATGAATACGGAAAGAAAAAAAGTGATTAATCGTCTATAATTATCGTAATTACTGGGCAATTCTCGTTTTGACTTTTGAATATGATGAAGATATGCCTTATAAACAATTGTGCACGGTTTAGGGAGAATAGCCCCTTGGGAAAGGTCTCAAATTCTGGTTTTTCTGTTAATTAAAAATACTCGTTAATTAACTTAATCCTTTGGTTTTTTGACTAGATAATGGTTGGATATTGGAGTGTCATGAGGGTTACACTGATGTGTAAAGTTTCGGGGCCTTGACATATCGGGAAGTGCCCGAAAATCGAGTTTTAAAATTCCACCCGTAAAACGCCGCCAAAAGCAAGTAGAATAAAAGCGTTTAAAAAGGGAAATTATTTTATGTTTTTAATTACCCAAGGATCAAGTTGAATTTAGAACCCTTAAGAGTAAAAAATCATCTATATTATTTATTAATGTTTAAAATTTTCGACTTTATGATTTAAATGTTCGAATATTGTCAAACTAGATACATCTCGAATTGCGAGTATCTTTCAACTTTACAAAGAGATATTGTTGGAATTTTTTAAAATATGACTAGAGTGTTTCATATAAGTGTTCCATAACTCCTAGGGGAGGTAGGGTACATCAAGACAAAAAAAAATTATATAGGTTAGGGGTCGCAAGTGGGTTCAAGGAGTGAAAATCAAGGGGGGAAATTAGCAAAAAACCTTCGCATATGTGGTCAGAAAGCGATTCAATTTTTCGAGTCCGGCATTTATAACATTTAACCAATTCAAAGTTTTCATGTAATAATGTGTGTTTATTCTAAACAAAAAAATTAAAAAAAAATTTATTTCAACCATATTTAATCTTATGTTCAATCTTATAATTTTAGTTTTCTACTATATGATGGGTTCGCGAGCAACAGTTCAGCGCTGGCGACGACGAAAAAAATGGTCCCGTGACTCATTCTGAGCCTATTTCCCAATTTTGTGGGAGGGGTGACACACGAGAAACAACAAAGTTAATTAAAATATATTTAATATTGCTAGGGGTATTCTTTATAATTACAGAGCGGAGCGATTAAGCGCGCATCCGCTCTTTCACCGATGAAATCCATCCATATCAAAAATATTCACAAGAAAAAGAAAATGCATTCGATAAAATAATAACCAATCGTAAGCCCAGACAAAAATAAAAATCAGAATTAGTGTATCAAGGAGCAAACAGTATTATCCACTCTTTTCAGTAGTCCATAAATTACACTAGCGGAAATAAAAATCCCAACACCAAGAAGGAAAGGAGATATCAAAGTCAAATTTATTTCTGTGATTGCACATAGTATCAATGTGAATTGCTTAAAAAATCAGCCTTCCTGGATATTAGGGGGCCGAGAAAACCAGGGAGGAGTGTTGTCTCCATAGGTGTCCATTACCGCCGTCACACGTCATGGTATGAGTGACATGGGCTCTAAATGACTTTTGAGGGATTGGAGGATCATGTTGCCTCCTCAGGTAGTCCAAATTCATATGGTGCACCAGCGGACGTTGCATACCGGGCTAGGTGATTCCTCCTCTTTCTCCGGACATGTTTTGTGAGCGTTGCTTCTTACGAACGGATAGGCCAGGGTAAAAATGCAACATAGGGGGTTAAGAAGAAAGATTGGACATTGCATAAAGCATGTGTTTGTGCATTTTTCTCTTGAAATTTGTCCCCAGGACAGGTCTGAAGGTAAGAACGGACAATCGGCTAAAAAACCTCAATGAAGCAGCTCTGGTTGGCCAAAGTACCGGTAGATCATACTGAGGACAAGCGGCAGTGGGATGGATGTCGTTTGCAGTACTGCGGATTGTCCGTTTGGTCTGCATAGCTTCTTACATCTTTGTCTACAAACCAGGAGCTGAAAATGGACCTTTCTGTTTCCAATAGTGCACGAAGTAAGGGAATGAAAATCCCAATTTCATGACATTGTGTTTATGAGAGAATCCTGCTTCGGTTTGGAGCACCACGACGGTTGGGTATGAGTTTGAAGACACAATGGAGAGAGCGCACTCAGCTGATGATTTTCTAATCGTTCCACGGAGTGGTGATGCAGGGTAACGGAGTGGGGATGCATTGGATTCCCTTTCTGCAACTCCTGAGTATGATTCACCAGTACTTCTTCCAACCAGAGTTGCTTCATTGAGGTTTTTTTAGCCGGTTGTCCGTCCTTACCTTCAGACCTGTCCTGGGGACAAATTTCAAGAGAAACATGCACAACCACATGTTGTATGCAATGTCCAAGCTTTCTTCTTAACCCCCTAGGTTGCATTTTTACCCCGTCTTACCAGTTCTCTAGAACCAACACCCACAAAACAAGTCCGGTTAATGAGGAGAAATCACCTAGCCCGGTATGCAACGTCCGCTGGTGCACCATATGAATTTGGACTACCTTAGGAGGCAACATGGTCCTCCAATCCCTCAGAAGTCATTTAGAGCCCCTGTCACTCAATAGCATGACGTGTGAAAGCGGTAATGGACACCTATGGAGACAACACTCCTCCCTGGTTTTCTCGGCCCCCAAACATCCAGGAAGGCTGATTTTTTAATCAATTATCATTGATACTATGTGCAATCATAGAAATAAATTTGACTTTGATATCTCCTTTCCTTCTTGGTGTTGGGATTTTTATTTCCGCTAGTGTATAAAAGTTCTCTCTCGCTTCCTCGGGATGGGATAAATTTTCGGCGATTTCTCGCTTTTCTGGCGATTGATTTCTTTCTCGCAGTTATTATCTTAAATCGCTAATTATCTTAATTGGAAGGTAGGAAATCACATTTTGAAGATTAAATATTGTAGTTATATACCTAGTATATTATCTTACAGGTTTTGGGAGCCATTGGCTTCACGGAAGTGTCTCAAATATGAATTAAAAGGATAACTAAAAACACTCGTTAATTACCTAAATTACGGAGGTTTTGACTAGTTGATGATTGAATATTGCATTGTCATCGAGTTTCCACCACGGTGCAAAGTTTCAGAACTTTATATCGTTTGGAAGTGCCTGAAATATTATGTACAAGAATCCAGAAAGAAAAAAGTGAATAATAGTCTATAATTATCGTAATTACTGGGCAATTCTCGTTTTGACTTTTGAATATGATGAAGTTATGTCTTATAAACAGTTGTGCACGGTTTAGGGAGAATAGCCCCTTGGGAAAGGTCTCAAATTCTGTTTTTTCTGTTAATTAAAAATACTCGTTAATTAACTTAATCCTTTGGTTGTTTGACTAGATAATGGTTGGATATTGGAGTGTCATGAGGGTTCCACCGATGTGTAAAGTTTCGGGGCCCTGACATATCGGGAAGTGCCCGAAAATCGAGTTTTAAAATTCCACCCGTAAAACGCCGCCAAAAGCAAGTAGAATAAAAGCGTTTAAAAACAGAATAAATTAATGCATCAGGCATGCGTTGTAGGTAGATTAAAGTCGCAATTTTCCCTTGGTCAGACTTTAGTTCCTTGCGTCATATAACTCTAACCAACCAACCAACCAACCAACCAACCAACCAACCAACCAACCAACCAACCAACCAACCAACAAGGCTCTAGTATTAAGATTTTTTCGTCGTGATATTTCTATTGCAGTCTATTTACCTACAAAGCATGCCTGTTTCATTTATTGGTATGTTTTTTATTAGAATAAACACTTGCATCCTATTTTTACAGGAATCATTTGAATTGGTTAAATGAAATAAATGCCGGAATCGAAAAATTGTATGGCTTTCTTGCCAGAATGCGAGGATTTTTTGATAATTTACCCCCGTGATTTTCACCCCTTGAAATCCCCTTGCGACCCCCTAACCTACACCAATTCTCGTTCGTCTTGATGTACCCTACCTCCCCTGGAAGTTACGGAACACTTATCTGAAACACCCAGTATATTCAATTTTTTCACTTATGGATAAAGCTCACGCTTAAGGGGGCGACTTTTACATGCGACTTTCTAGAGACGATGCAATTGGAACGACAAACATTTCGTATCGTTCTCATCATAAGTTTAAAATCTGGTCCGTCCATTGGTTCTTGGAGCTACAACGTAATAGTTAAAACATTATGTACAAGGAAATCCAATCTAATTTTTCCAATCTAATAGCTGCATGTAAATCCACTCTAACATTTATTTAGTATTAACAAATTTTAATAAGTTTATTTTATTTTACCCATAGTCATTAAATAATAAAATTTATTGAAATTGCTTGAATTTATGAGCATACAATAATTTTCCAGTTAATCCGAATTATTTTTACAAAAAGTAAAAACCTTTTGTGATAAATACTTTTGAATGCTATTCTTAGGCACTTTTGAAACAAAAACTTTTCTAATAATGCTATATGGGATTATCCAATTAGCAATACAATGCTTCCTCTAACCATATATTCGTTCAATTTCTAAAAGCACCGTTAATATTTCTCGGAATAAATGGTTCTTAGGAGCAAAATAAAATTTAACCGCACAAATGAGTAATTTCCCGCCATTAGTATTCCCTAAGGCGCTGTATAATATTTCACTCCTAATAAGCATTACCATAACTGCGTCAAATACACGACTTTTATTTGTCACAAATGATGACTTGGTAATTAGAAAAACTACCATTTTCAATTTATCTTTGTTTCATAACCTGTGAAAGCTCCATTAAAGAGGAAGTTTTGTCTCTTTCTAAGCGATACAACTTCAGCACTCGATGGACATTTTAGGATTCCCTAGTGTTTTGATATAACAAATGAACTACACTCATGAAAATTTTCTAACAGATAAGAGCAAAATGAAAATAATATTAATGATTCGTTAAATTAAAAATGTTCGTTCTCATGTTTACCAAATAAATAATAAATGGTTTTCTTATGCATTGTAAAATATTACGCTTCTCATACACAATTGAAATTATTTTTTTCAAATGACTTCTCATGCAGGAATAAATTTGTATGATCAATATCCTTCAGGCTTAAAGAAAATATCAAATTAAAGAACACACAGTACATTTTGACCTTTGAAGATTGAAATTCTTTGTACTGTTAAAAGGATACGAAAAATATTTTTCGCTAAATGTCGTAGAGTAGAAAAAAAGACAAAAAATAAATATCGATTAAAATGTTTAAGATATTGTCTCAATTTTTCAATTTATAAAACATTTTGTTATCTTCTTTAACGTCAAACATTTAAGAAAAGAAGCTATTTTAATTTTCGCGTTGAAGCGTCTTCATTTGCAAACATGACTTTAAAAAAAACTTTAAACTTGAAAGCCGTTTTTCTCATATTCTATGCATTGTGTGTGTTTCATATATTGTCAAAGTTTAAAAAACGATATTTTTTAGTTATTTTATTGGAATTAGGAAAACGCTATTTTTTAAAATCTGTTTTTTCTACGAGCTATAAATTATTATACACAAGCATGTACCAAAAACTCCCAGCATGTTCTTTTACTGAAAAGAGAGTGCCCTTTTTTAAGAACCAGGGCAAAGCAATTGCACCAAAAAAAATCAACTACTACTGAAAATCCAAACGTAATTCACTACTTTCGTGAGTTGAATGAAAATTTTAAAAAAGTGATGATCGGGGAAGGAATTTTCAATGATCATACAGTTTCAATGATCAATGTATGATTATTGAAAACTCCTTCCCCGATCATCATTTTTCTAAATACCATTAACACTAGAAGCTCCGGGGCGGTCATTTTGACCGTTTTGCATTTTTAAAACGCGTTCTCTTCTAAAATATTTGGATTACGCACTTCTACTATTGTGACTTTTCCTAACTTTTGCTGCTATTATTGCTGTCCAAATTTGGTTTAGTTTGCAAAACGGGTTCCGGAGATAATTAAAGAACTACCTAGAACCCTCAAAAACAGTCATTTTGACCGCTGAGTATTTAACGTTCTTATTTCAACTCTATCGCTTAAATTTTGTTATCTTTTGGTTCTACGTGGTACCTAAGAGGGTTCCTCCACAAAATTGAAAAAATTGTATGGTTTTGACTCCAGAAAATCATAAAATACATCATTATTTTGTTGCACATCCCTTAGGAGAGCTTTTTATAATTCCCACGCCAGGTTTATCATTTTGTGAACGAAAGATTTATTATTTCCTTCATTTGAAGATGAAAATATTCAAGGCCTAATCGATTTATTATGTTTCAAAAGCTTTTTATGAGTGAAAATAAAGATACATGTCAAATATCTTTCATGATACATCATTTTATAATAAGCAGATGGTTGATTTCCATTGAAACGCATTTGAAACTTGAAACAGGGTTATTAGAAATGTTTTTAGAAGAGCATATGAGTGTGCTCAGAAAACGGTTCGACTCAAAATAAGTATTTTGTACGCGATTATGCCGAAAATAAAACGACTAGGATACGCACAGCAAATGCCGGATTTGGACAATGCAGGTGAGAATTTTTTGTACCTAAGCATAGTTATACTGTGTATTTAGGTTGGAGATGAAATTAAAATTAGTAAAATAAATGGTAAAAATCAATTTGCATTCGAATTGAAAAAGAAATAGGGGATATAAAGTCTATTATTTTTTCTTATATAACATGAGTTAGTGACGTCATAAAGTCGTCCCCATAGGGTCGAAATGCAATGTATGGACAGTACCAACCTTCTGATACATGCAAAAATTATTAAAAGTATGTGTAGTAAACGTTCTTTGACTTTACTAAGGCTTTTATAGGTATGTTAAAATGGTGTAAAATAGTGGATTTTCCGTAATTTTCCCCAAAATTGGTATTTAAAAATAAAAAAAATGTATTTAAATATCATGTAATCAATGTTCTTTACGATGTCTATGACCATCACATGCAAATTTCTGGCTTTAAAGGTTATTTTCGGTGAAAAAAGCCTAGCGGTCAAAATGACTGTATTTGAGGGTTCTAGGTATGAGGCACTAGCCGGAGCTTCTAGTGTTAAGGGAACTCCATTCTTTGGCTAAAAAATTTATACTGCGCATTTTAAAACTCACCCCACGGTTAAGCAAGAGGTCCAATTTCTATCAAATTTATGGTGTAAGTAGTACGGATACTGCTGTACCTCACGCAATAAATTTTTTCTTTTCATTATGTTTTTTTTTTCGTAAAACGGGCCTTGGCAAAACGTCCTTTTGTAACGCGCCCAGTCAAAATAGACACTCAACATCGGAAAAATTGGCATAGAGCTGAAAATTGGTACAGACGTAGAAGACATCATTATAAGTGATGTACCAAAGTCCCAATCCATCCGATGTGTGCGATTTTTTTATAGCGGTTTTAATATCGCCTCGTTTCAACTTCGAACCCTTACGAGGAAACGGGCTGCGACAGTGGCGCCGCGTGCTACTGCCTCATAGGAGTAAGGAGTGGCGAGAAGAGGGAGATGGTGAAAAACAGCTCTTTTTGAGGATATTTTTACTTAGGGATTTGAACGAAAGTGTCCACATTTTTGTGTAAAAGCGTTTTTAAGAGTTTAGGAACATGGGAATAATGAAAGAGTGACATTTAAGTACTTCCCGTGGTGAATTTGTTATTTTTTTCGAATCGTTTCAATTCATAAAGTTCTAAAGCTCGGCTCTAATCAATGGCGGATCAACGGGGGGGGGGCTTTCGGGCTGAAGCCCCCCCCCAAAACCTAATTCAAACCAAAACCAAAATTCCTTTACTAAGTTTGTCAAAACGCAAAAAATCCATATCCGAAACTCGGAGGAGGCCAAAACAAGTTGAAAAAGTGGGGTTTTTTACTTAAATTTCCAAAAATTTTCCGGAGAGGGCCCCCAGACCCCCCCCCTTATAGTGGTTTGAGTAGGATAATTCACTACATTTTCCGTATTTAGACCAGTGCAGAAGCCTTTGAAAATGGTAAAAAAAGAAAAAAAATAATAGTAGGATGAAACACATTGGAAAAGGAAGATAATATAACAAAAAAGAAAGGAAAAATAAATTACGGCCGATCTGAGGTCGGGAAAAGGAAGGAGGGGTAAAAAGGGGGTTTTTTAGAATAAAAAACGGTTTATCTCGATTTCCGACAAAACTACAAGTTCTATGGAAAAAATTTAAATAGCAAAGTTGTAGGTAATAAAAAGATCTACAACTTTTGTATTCACACTTTTTTCACATAACCTCAAAATTTATGTGAAAAACTCAAATAATAAATTTTTTGGTTTTTTATTTTTATCTTTTACAAAAAAAAAATTTTTTTCACGAAATTCGGTAAAAACTTACCTTTTGATGTCCCAAATACACCTTAATTTTTTTTATTTAAAATATTTATTTTTTCTCCTTATTTTGGCTTGATATCGAAAAAGCACCCTAATTTTCATTCGAAAAATCTCACGTCAAAATATCTGCTTTTTTAAAAAAGTTGGTGGGCTTTTTGTTCGTTGAAATCTCTACTTTCTGATGGTGTAAAAAATATATACATCACTATGGTAAATGTTCTCAGAAAATGCAAAGAAATTGCCAGAGACACTAATAAAACTGTCATTGTTGTGATTCAAGATATTGATCTTTTGGTTCTTTTGAATCAATTAAATTCAAATAATCAGGACATTTATGTTCTCAAGCCAGGTTCTGGAAATGTAAAAGATACATTTTTCACATCTGATAGTTTCAAATATGAATCCTTCAAAGATATCGTTGCATTTCTGCATTGTTTTTCTGGTTGCGATACAACATCTGGATTTGCCGGAAAAGGAAAGAAAAGTATCGTAAATTCCTTATTACACGAAAAAAATTTGTCAAATTTGGCCAGTGTTTTTTATAAAAAAGATGCAAACAAAGAAGATGTCGAAAAAAAATGGATTACAATTAATCAAATCTATTTATAAATGTAAAAATGATAATATAACGCTTAATCAATTAAGATTTCGAAAATATCAATTGGCAAAAATTAAATCATCTTTCATATTGGCAAATCTCCCACCCACAGAAGGAGCAGCAGTACAACATTGTTACAGGGCATATTATCAGCTTCAAACTTGGCTGGGTAAAGAACTGACAGCAACAGATTGGGGCTGGAAGCAACATCACCGTGGAATTATGCCCAAATTTACAGAAAATGAATTAATTCCAGAAATATTGCTCAAAACCATTTGCTGCAGCTGCGAAACTGGATGCAACAATTTAAAATGGGGCTGCCGAAAACATGGCTTAAAATGTACACATTTATGCTCCAATTGTCATGGTACTGAATGCTCCAATGTGGAAGAAAAAACCTACGAGGAAGATGAAACTGTGGATGAAGAACCAATACAGAATAAAAATATTATTGTAAACGAAGACTGTGATGGTCTTGAAGATTTCGAAGATCCTCTAAAATCGGGAAGGTTTGCCGATGAAGAAATGCCATCAAAGAGACTAACACTATTCATATAATATATTCGTTTCAAATATTCAAAAATTTCGTTTTGAAAAACCCTTTAAATTAAACATCTTATATATTAAAATAATTGGGTTTTTCTTTCCGCCGGCCGTCAGGCCGAACCCCTCGACCGATTTCGAAAAACTCGGTCTCGATCGAAAGCTTTCCACCCCTAGATGAGCCCATTTTAGGTCGCTTTCCTCCAAAACCTTCCGTTTTAAAATTATGCGTTCTTTTCGTTTTGCCCCCATGTTAAGTCTATGGAGAGGTTCCGTTCCGCCGGCCGCCAGGCCGAACCCCTGGACCGATTTCGACAAACTCGGTCTCTATAGAAAGCTTTCCACCCCTAGATGAGCCCATTTTAGGTCGCATTCCTCCAAAACCTTCCATTTTAAAATTGTACGTTCTTTTCACTTTTCTGTAATGTTAACTCTATGGAGAGGTTCCGTTCCGCCGGCCGCCAGGCCGAACCCCTGAACCGATTTAGACAAACTCTACCTTGACCGAAAGCTTTCCATCCCTAGATGAGCCCATTTTAGGTTGCGTTTCTCCAAAACCTTCCATTTTGAAATTATGCGTTCTTTTTACTTTTCCCTAATGTTAACTCTATGAGGGAGCTTTCCGCCGGCCCCCAGCCCGAACCACTGAACCGATTTGGACAAACTCGGTCTTAAACGAAAGGTTTCCACCCCTAGATGAGTCATATTTAGCTGTATTTCCTCCAAAACCTTCCATTTTAAAATTATGCGTTCTTTTCGTTTTGCTGTAATTTTAAGTCAATGGGGAGGTTCCGTTCCGCCGGCCGCCAGGCCGAACCCCTGAACCGATTTGGACAAACTTGAGCTTGATCGAAAGCTTTCCACCCCTAGATGAGCCAGTTTTAGGTGTCATTCCTCCAAAGTATTCCATTTTCTAATTACAAATTGATTTCAATTTGCCCCATTGTTTTTAGTCAATATTTTTATCAACACAGGCAAAACGTCCTTGAAAGAGCGTAAAGAAAATCTACATTGAAATTAAATTTCAAAGTTTTGACGGTTCACTAGATTTATCCCAACAGGATACTAGAGCCGTATTGAATTTATAAAAAATTATGGTATATGATTGTTTGATTCACAGAGTAGAGAGCTTAACAGAGTGTTCATCTCCGTAGACGCTAATGGCAACTTTTTTAACAGGGCTTTTCCCATTGAAAAATCTCTGGCCTCAAGTCCCGCCTCCACGCTATTCCTGCTAATTCTGTCATTCGCCCATTGAAGCTGTCACTCAAATCCAAATCGCCTATAATCAGTGTTAAATTCAAATCAAATACATTTCGCGTTCACTGATTGGCTACTAGTGAACTGAATTATAATATGCGTGCTGAATAAATTAAAGATCTTAGGAGTAAAACGGCGGTTTGGTATCTCTGTTAAGCTCTCTACTCTGTGGTTTGATTGAAATATTTCTTCTTTCCCTTTACACAGAAGGGGATAAACATTTAACTTCAAACAATGAGACATATAAAAATCAAATAATAATTTAAAGTGGAAGGTTTTGGGAGGATGCCACTTAAAATGGGATTATATCGGGGTAGTAAGATTTCATTTAAGAACAAGTTTGTGCAGATCCGGTTCGGTGGATTGAGCTAACGACCGGTCAAAATAAAATGACAATTATTTCAATGTAATAAATTTGTGACAATGCCATGTGAAATCGGAGGCAAAACCCCTTTCGAAGATAATGAATTTAACTGTATAATAAATGATAGGGAATGAATAAATACGAACAGGTAGTAACGAACGAATCTCGCTTCAGCGCCAAAGAAGGCTAGCTGTAAAACCCGGCTTTGCCGGGTTGTAACAGCTAGTAGTTCATTAAAAAAGGTGTTTTGTTTAACTTTTTAATCGTTATTTAAGATGTTTTTGAGGAAAAATAGAATTTTTAAAGTCGAAAAATGTGTTTTTTTATCTGGACGGATAATGGTGCATGCATTGGTCAGATATTGGGGTAAAGTGAACGGCCACTGGTGCTATGGGAGTAAATTCATAAATTGTAAAATTTAGTGGCTTAATGTTTATTAAAATAATTTTTAAAAACATACATGTTATTAAGGATAATTTTAGTTATTTAATTAGGTGGTAGCCGGACATTTGATTGTTTTTCCAAAGAGTTATATTAAATTGAATGCAAAATTTTCCTTAACTGCCCCGGTACTGGTGCGTTTACCCTAGCTCAAAATTGTACATACTGATTTAAAAAAAATTTCGGATTCGGGTTTTTTTCGTGTCTTTGCATTTCCTGAGAACATTTACCATAGTGATGTATATATTTTTTTACACCATCAGAAAGTAGAAATTTCAACGAACAAAAAGCCCACCAACTTTTTTTAAAAAGCAGATATTTTGACGTGAGATTTTTCGAATGAAAATTAGGGTGCTTTTTCGATATCAAGCCAAAATAAGGAGAAAAAATAAATATTTTAAATAAAAAAAATTATGATGTATTTGGGACATCAAAAGGTAAGTTTTCACCGAATTTCGTGAAAAAAAAAATTTTTTTGTAAAAGATAAAAATAAAAAAACAAAAAATTTATTATTTGAGTTTTTCACATAAATTTTGAGGTTATGTGAAAAAAGTGTGAATGCAAAAGTTATAGATCTTTTTATTACCTACAACTTTGCTAGTTAAATTTTTTCCATAGGACTTGTAGTTTTGTCGGAAATAGAGATAAACCGTTTTTTATTCTAAAAAAACCCCTATTTACCCCCCTTCCTTTTCCCGACCTCAGATCGGCCGTAATTTATTTTTCCTTTCTTTTTTGTTATATTATCTTCCTTTTCCAATGTGTTTCATCCTACTATTATGTTTTTTGTTTCAAAAATTATCTACCCTGGACTAATTACCATTAACAAGAAGATTTAATTGGATTATGAAAATTCTTATCCCCCCCTCCAAACCAAATCCTGGATCCGCCACTAGCTCTAATTAAGTCCACCTTTAGGATGTGAAAGCGATGAAGTTAGGGAGATCGTGTAAACAGCCTATAGGGAACGAAAGTTTCCACATTTTTGTGTAAAAGCGTTTTTAAGAGCTTAGGAACGTGGAAATAATGAAAGAGTAACATTTAAGTACTTCCCGTGGTCAATTTGTTATTTTTTCCGAATCGTTTCAATTTATAAAGTTTTAATGAGCTCGGCTCTAATTTATGTCCACCTTTAGGATGTCAAAGCGATGAAGATAGGGAGATCGTGAAAACAGCCTCATTGTGATGATATTCGCCTTCGAAATGATTGTAAAGCCAAATCTTTTTGAGAAAATGTAGAATTTTTTCAAGTGTACATCTTGTGACATTTTACATGAATTACCACGGATGAAATGTCACTAAGATATGCCTCGTTCCCATCATTCCTTTCTATTCTAGAAGTAATCAAAGATTGCATACCTTGCCTAACAACAGCGGTTTCATTTTCAGTTAAAAGTCCTCCACAAATAAAGCAAACTTGAGACATTTTTGGTAAATGAAGTAACAGGATTAAAAACAGGTTCACAGCATGGAAACAGCCAATGATACTAACTGCAAATGTGCAGACGGTTTCAAAGAAAATTTTCGATAATTTGTTACATGTGCCATGACCACGAATGGGGTAGATAAGGCCGCAAATGTGCAATACGGTTTCAAAGAAAATTTTCAAAAATTTGAATCAGTCCATGAAAACGAAAGGGGTAAATAAGGGCGTTCGGTCCCCAAGTCGTGGGGCAATTCCAATTTACTTCTGTTGGCACTTCCGTGTTGACATAGCTGTCAATCAACTCTTAACCGGATCCATATGCCCTCTGTTTTTATTGGCGTTAATGAGTAAAAGTAATTACTCATGTTTTCCCTTGAGAATTCCATTTTCTATAAGCTTACTACGAAATATTTCCCTTAAATTTTGCAAGGGAAAGAAAACGAGAAGATATTTTTCCAATTTGAACTCGAATAAATGGAATTTCGCTCTTCGTATTTAAATTCAACAGCCTCTTTGCGATCGATCATTTTCTCAAAAGGATTTGGCTTTACAATCATTTCAAAGGTGAATATCGTCACAATGAGGCTGTTTACACAATCTTCCTATCTTTATCGCTTTGACATCCTAAAGGTGGACTTAATTAGAGCCGAGCTTATTAGAACTTAATGAATTGAAACGATTCGGAAAAAATAACAAATTCACAACGGGAAGTATTTAAATGTCCCACTTTCATTATTCCCACGTTCCTAAACTCTTAAAAACGCTTTTACACAAAAATGTGGAGCAAATATCCTCAAAAAAGAGCTGTTTTTCAGCTCTTTTCAGCTCTCTGTTTTTCAGCTCGGCACTCCTTACTCCTATGAGACAGTAGCGCGCGGCGCCACTGTCGCAGCCCGTTTCCCCGTAGGAGTTCGAAGTTGAAACGAGGCGATATTAAAACCGCTATAAAAAAAATCGCACACATCGGATCGATGGGTACTTTTGGTACATCACTTATAATGATGTCATCTACGTCTGTACCGATTTTCAGCTGTATGCAAATTTTTCCGAACTTTCGCCTTTTTTTCGTTTATTTTGACTGGACTAACATTAGGTCCTAGCTCTTTAACGGTACATCTGCGCCCCCTCTAGTTTTTCAAAATATGCTTGTCTAGGTCCCCTCTACCTACCCTACCCAGTTTGTACCATGAATTTAGGATCACCCTGTATTTAAAATTTATTCTGCAAGTGTTATTTCAGAAATTTCACCAGTTGAGTTTGGTTGTGGTTTTATGGCGCAAGACGATTAGTCAATGTATAAACTAAATTTTGTTTGTTGAAAATTCCTAAAACCTCTAAAGAAAGAAACCGTGACCTTAGGACACGTTGGATCCAAATAAAAGCCGCGAAACGGACTTTTGAAACACCCTGTATAGTTGAACTAAATGTTCCATTGCTTATAAATACTATAAGCTTGATTTGATTGTTTTAAAATAGTAAACTGGCATTTTTAATGTATCTGGTTCTCGACTTCCTGTAAAAAGTTTAAATTGGCACTCGGGTAGCTTAAGGTTGGACCACACTGCTCTTAATGATGAGAAACTGTTAATTTTAATGTTTCCGTGGGAATTTTTTAGGTATAATGGTATATTTAGGTGTACTATATCATACCTGCCAACCGTTCCGATTAAATCGTATTTGTTCCGATTTTTCACTGTTGTTCCGAAAATACGATTTCAGTATCAAATGTTCCGTTTTTACGTTCCCTGTCCCGCCATTTTTGACCTGCTCGAATTGTGCATGAATCTAATAAGGCGTTTAGTCTTAGTGAAAGGGTGTTAAGTCTAGTTCTTAAGAACAAGAATGACTCTCAGAGTTTCATGGACTCTGATACTCTACAGTCTACAGGCATTGCTAGCTGCATAAATAGTAATTCTGATCCATGCTATAATAAATCTTTCAGTGCTGACCTATTAAAAAGGGCAAAATCAGCTACTTTTGTAGCACTTAATAAAGATTAATTTTCCTATTTTCCAAACAATGTTTGCTTATTTCACTGTTTCATTTTATTAGTACTTACTAAGTATTTTTAAATCTTTCTTAGTTATTATGTATGAAATTCCCAGTGTTTAACATCGTGAGTAATTTTTATTATTCTATTTGCAAAAATTTAAACCCAGATAAAAGAAAAAAAATTAACTTAAAATTATATCCTACTATAAATGTAGATAGTTATTAGTCAGAATATAAAGGTATATAAAACACTTAGTCCTCTTAATAACCATAAGATACCTTATATAAGGGATAAAATTTATGAATTAGAAGCTCTTTTTTAATAATACCCCTTTAACACATTCAAAATGTGTTGAGCGTGCTGTTCCTATTTCTGTTTCTGAAATGTTGGCAGGTATGTATATATTTAGGTATATTTAGGTATACTATAAAAGTGTACATTAAGTTCATGACGAATCATGAACATTGGTTCCCAAAACTAACAGTATTAAATCCAACTACCTTAGTCCCCATATTTTCAATGATTTAATAGCAAATTTAAATAATGTCGTTTTTTAAAGGATTATCTGACACAGAAAAATTTTGCCTTGCGATAGTATTACTCTTCAAATGCTAACCAAAATTTTACTTTAAATGATTTACATGTATGTTTATTTATAACGATCATTTCATATATAAGGCAATGACATATCTTTCTTTAAAGTGCATTTTAGAGAGGACAATGACAAATCTCCCGATAGCATCGAACTGAGTGGGTTAACGTGCATAAAATAATTATTTCAGGCAATCCAATACGCCATTTTGAATACATGTTGTATCATTGATAACTGAATAATACTCAACGGCATAACACAATATACAGGGTGTTTCAAAATTGCGTTGCACGGCTTTTATTCAGAACCAACGCCTCCTAGGGTCATGGAAGTAAGGTCTACCCCTAGGTAAACGACCCTGGAGAATCCATTGAGATGACTTACAGCGCCCCTAGCGGAGAAATTAAAAAGTTTAAGAAATTAATTTAAAAACTAAAGGAGATAGATCAAAAACTTCACAAAGAGTATTGTTGCCAACGTCAAGAAAAACTCACTGAAAAAAATTTGATCAAAATATCTTGAATATTCGCGGAGATATTAGCATGTGAAAATAGCACTTTTTCAGGGGTCAAAAATGAAAAAGTTCGCATATTTCCAAATTTTTCAGTGTTATTGTGTATTTTTGTGCTTTTTTAGTTGAAAGAACACAAAAAGATAAACAAAAAATCAAAAAAATTTGCAAACATGCAAACTTTTTCATTTTTGACCCTTGAAAAAGTGCTATTTTCACATGCTAATATCTCAGCGAATATTCAAGATATTTTGATCAAATTTTTTTCAATGAGTTCTTCTTGACGTTGGCAACAATACTCTTACTGAGGTTTTTACTCTATCTCCTTTAGTTTTTAAATTTTTTTTAACTTTTTAATTTCGCCGCTAGGGGCGCTGTAAGTCATCTCAATGGATTCTCCAGGGTCACTAAACTAGGGATAGACCTTACTTCCATGATCGTAGGAGGCATTGGTTCCGAATAAAACCCGTGCAACGCAATTTTGAAACACCCTGTATAGTGTATAACACATTAACTCAAAACAGCCGAAAAAATCAAAATAGTCAAATCTCACGTTGCACCCTAAACGACCGGAAGAAAGCATTGAAACAAACATCACCTCTAGTATCACTTTAAATAGTATTAGACAATTAACTATTGCAACTTGTACCCTACCCCATAACATTAACAAAGTTTGAAGTCAAGTCTCCCTTGAACAGGAGTTAAGGGGGGTAAGTCAGAGGTGGGGAACAGCGACCTTTCCTTCTTTCCTTTCGATTCGAGAGAGAGGGGGAGTTTTGTGTCACATAAATTATGCAAATTTCTTTCCCAACTCCCGTTCTTCTGTAAATAATTTGAAGAATTTCGGACCTCCGGGGAGGGTGTCTTCACGCGTAAAAGGTTTTGGAAGAGTTTTCGGAGAGACATTGGGGATGAAGAGGGGATATTTGTCTTGTAAGGTGATGGGTATTCTCAGACTTGCATAGTTGGTGTTCGGTTTGAAAAGGACGGGTTTGGTTCGATTAGGGTTGCTGTTTCCGTGTAAACTGAAGTTTGTGAAGCATTCGTAGGAGAACAAGGAAGAAGAGGTTTTGAACTGCTCTTAACATAAAATGGGATAGTTGCGGGGAATGTCAAAAAATAGTTTGAGGTACGAGAGAAAAACTTACCTTTGCTGATATGTTGTACTAGATTACTAACCCATTTTATATTAATGCATCTAGATTAAATTCGAGAAGTACATTAAGTTAAGCTATGCTCTATCACTAAGTTCTTTCAAATTCTGCACAAAGAATTCATCTTGTAGTGTCAATAAAATTTACCCAAAGTGATGTAATTGCTTCCCCTGTAAGAACTTAATTACTTCATTCCATTGCGCACGCATGCATTACAGTGAATATTTTTTGGTTATTTATAACATCCCAAATCCAATTTGCAATAATATAAAACGCTTTCACAAACCATTTAAGCGTAAACTGAACTTGACGCCATACATTTTTCTGTCGTGAATTTCTCAAAAACAATGGATCTCAGAGGTTAAGTCATATGGGCATTTTAATGTTTTCCAGTTCATTAATCTGAGGTGTTTAGAAGGACTTTCTGAAACACCATATAACAAGTTAATAACATTCAAGTAATCTAATTTTAATGCAAAGATTTCAACATGCATTTCAGAAATCTCATTCCTAGATGTCAATGCCAATGTTGTATGGATTAAGTCTCGGCCATTATACAGAATTTACAGTAAGATGGGATCGGCTGGTAAAAAGAAGGATAAATTCATGCATAATGCTTCTAAGCATCGAAAGTATTATTTGTCTCATTATACAGATTCCCACACACGCAAACGACGTGTTCTTGAATTTCTATTCTTCTCCCGTTTAACACATTCAAAACCTGTTAAAGCCAGTTTTTCCCCGAAAGAAGTGCCCAAAGACCTTAACGGCAATCACAACAACCCCATACCATCGAATCCTCCTTAATGTCCACCACATTAGCCAAGCCCCCATTGGCTGCTGCGAAAATCTCAGATCCAGGAGAAAACTGAAAACTCTCAACGACTTCTAACCAGTTTTTCCTTCTCCAAAGTCACATAACTGTTGATGGTGGTCATTACCTCGGAAAACATTCATTCACAGTAGCACGGGGCCACCCCTGCATAAGTAGTTTATTATGCAAGTGAAGGTGCAATTTATTGCATTCCGGCTTAATAGGGAGATGCCAGGGCAGTAAACGGCTCATCATCATCATCACCCGGATCATCAGTGCCCTGTCCTGGCTAAATGGAGGCAACGGTTTTTGCAAGGCTCCTTCCATTACGATATAAAGCGATTATAGCCCGAGTTTGAACGGGATCTACAAGACGTTGTTGTTGGCCTGACGTTACTTTATTGCCTAGCAACGGCAGATGGCTTTTCAATAAATGATGCTATGGACGAAGCTCTTTTAGTTTTTTGGATGGGAAAGGGTAGCTATTGAATTATCTTTAAGAGATTTAATTGGGGGAGGTCTGTGTTATATTGGGAACAGGTAGGGGTAATTTGTCATCATAAAGCCTCAGAAGAAAGTGTTCTGGAGATGTGCTTCGGGTTTCTATAGATAATGGCGGAATGAAAAGAAAAGTAATAAACTAACGCAATTTTCCGAGAAAACTTTTATCGTTCAAACTAAATTAATGTGCCTAAAGAGGTGGCCTAACGGTGGGTTTTTTTGTTCTAATTCAGAAGCAAAATAGCTTGTCACTGGAAAAAGAACAAATGCATTCTTAAAGTTTCAGTTGTTACTGAGGACAACCTTAAGAGCAGAAAAGGGTAGTGTTAATTTTTTGCTTGATTAAAAAAATGTCATACTTAAAGAAGCAAAGAAAGGTATTAAAACGTTCAAGGAAATAATTAGTCTTACAAAGCACGGTAGTTGTAGGATATGTCATAAGGTTCCTAATAAAACCAAATATCACATATGCTCCTCAGCTTCTAACCCATTCAACTAAAGGCAAATTGCATGAGCGTTTTGTTCACAACTCTAAAAAGACTGTTTATTTTCACACTAAGGTCGAAAATAAATATTTTCCCAAGTGTCCTTTTTCATTCAACTATAATATAAATGGATGCAAAACAAAGCTATACGTGTTGCAACACAATTACTCACAAACTCCTACGAGCTTCGCATGCATCTCACGATTAACATGCAATTCATTCATTCATACAATACAAAATGTTTTTCCTCATAAAGCTAACAACTTTTCTATTGAACTGATTTGAGTTAAAAAGCGAAATACTTTACGTGGAGAACTACTGTGGATAAAAATGTTCGTACTTCACGCGTTGATCTTGGCTGTTCTTGGTGTAGTGGAAAGCCTTGATATGAAAATGTTTAAATTCAGAGATTACGAGATGGGAATTTGTCTTCAAACCCTTGCTTGCGAAAGGAGTAAGTAATTCTTCTACAGTCTTCAATTTTTCTACAGAATCTTATAAGTGATAGCTGTAATTAATTTTGATACCCTTTAAACAGATGAGGCATCGGTTCTTAAATCTGTCATCAAGTACCCAATAGAACCGGTAATAAAAGTTTTTATGTTCTCCTAAATGAAAAAACAATGAGTATATAAGTAGTTGGTTGAAGGAAGACGGATTTTTTTCGGGGGAGGATGATTTTCAAAAAATATTAGTAAATAGTGTGTATACATAGTTGTGCAGTTTACTATCATTGCAAAACCTTCCTTCCTTTAAAAAAGTATTCTTAGATCATAAGAATGCAAATTTCTTATTTTCGGGTTATGAAGAGGGTGTCGTGCTCTGAGCGGTACACTGATAAAAATTGAGATGAAAATAGAGATCGAATCAGTTAGGGATTTTTATATGCTATTTGTATTAATATTGGTTATTTTAATGCTGCTTTTGCGTGGTTTGCGTGTTTATAATGTGTAACATAAAGGAATGCCGAGCCCCCTTTTTCTGAATCGTCGCTAGTTCAGATTATACCCCAAACGAGTCTGGTTATAGTTAGGGCAAGGGGTTTTGAGAGGGGAGGCAGCCCCCCCCCCAACCACCCTTAACTATTTACATTTTTTTCTGATATTGGAGTTCAATATTTTAGTATCTATTTGAATGCTTGTTTCATTGAGTTTTTTTAAGTTGCCGAATGAACATCCTCCAGAAAAAGGTTATTATAGTTGTCTGTTTGAAAGATCGAGCAAGAGCTCAGCTGATTCCCCCGCTTAAAAGAGTTAAGCCCGCAGAGATGATTTTTATTTACACTTATTTACTCATCTTTGCTTCAAAACCTAAACATTTTAGACAATATTCTAGATTTTTCAAATACGTTCAAGATGCTAATGATCATTTCCTCTCTCACTTTATTTCTACATAAATTCTTCGTTTATTCTGATGTATAATTTTTTCTTAACACAAAATACACAAAAGAGCATTAAAACAACTGCTATTTATAAAAATTGCCTATAAAATTACTATAACTCACCTATTCGATCTAGATTTTTTTATGAATGTGTGTGAGTAGGCTTTTTTAAAGGAATTTCTCTTCACGGGTCTTTTCGTACTAAATCGACGCTGCTACACAACTTTGAAATTGAGTAATTTAGAAAATCTCAAATTATTTTCAAAATAAACATTTTAACTTCAAACATTACCGCTAGGGAGTAAAGAGTTGTTGCAACAGGTCAATTTACCATACTCAGACACTTTCGGGTCATTCCTTGGATACAGACGTACCAAACAGAAACTTTTGAGGCTTTGTAAATAATGTAAAAATTAACTGTAAACTATGGTACTTTTTTTAAAGATATAAGAGGTAGATCAGTAGAATATTCGTTAAAATTGAAAAATAGGTTTTATAATTTAAAAAAAATTAAAACTAAGTGTTATGGACTTAACTCACAGAACTGCTTTTATTACACGTACTCAAAGTTATTGAAATTCGTATTCCTGTGAATTTTAAGTTTTATTTTAAAATTAATTCTTCAGTTACTCATTGGGAAGGTTTATAAATTTGAAAAAGTGATTGTAGAAGGAAAAATGTAAATAATTATTAATCTATACATAATAATGCATAACTACATAATAATGCATAATTACATAATTTGTTACGGACGTAACTTTGTCTGATTTATAATCAATTATTAATACAATTAAATCATTTAATTATCTCCTGTCATTGAGATGTCAAGTGAAAAAATTTTTAATGATTGTCTTACTTATAAATAGAATAATCAGAGATAAAAACTAGCCCCAATTAAATTTCTACAGGTTATTTTTAAAATCAAATTAACAAGCCTAGTCAAACTAACTATTTTTATATGGAGTATTTTCACTATTTAAAGGATTTTTTAGTAAATTTCAACTCAAACTTTAAAATGATGAACAACAAAACTTAAAATGATGTATTACTTTATAGGATGCAATAACTTTTAAAAATTGGTACTTTGGTTTCACTATTCTATTCATGGAATAGCCGTTTTATGACTATCTATAGGCATTCAAAAGTTACAGGGGTGAACACTTTTCTTGCGACACCCTATATGTAATACCTTACCACGAATGCAAATAACTAATGAAATCTTGCAGTTTATGAGTTACATCCGAGAATCTGCAGCCAATATGCTTAAAATACCAATCGAAGAAGTTATCGAAGAGAACTTTGAAAAGAATGCTGAGAAGATGTGCGCTTTTCCTGAAGAAGAGCAGGTATTCGTCTATCAAATATTACCTTATTTAAAATGTGGATTGACGCCCCAGCAAAAAAAACGTCCAACATTCCTTCAAAAAAGCGTCACAATTACAGTTTTCTTACAGATGTCAGTAGTTATTTTGTATCAATAGGACTTTTTACAGCAATTTTGAATACATTCTAAAGACATTTCAGCAGTCTTATAAAAAACTGAGGAGATTTCTAAAGAAAACTGCAGATTTACTAAAGAAAAATGCAGACAAAATGTCGTAATTCCCTTCATTTTTTGAAGAACTTTTGCTGATTTCTTTATGGGAGCTTTTAGCAAAAATTTCTAATAGAGCAGGACTTCCCTAGTTGCTGATACTAAAATTGTCAAGCTTACTAGAATTAGACTAAATTTGGCTAAATATGATAAAAATTTGACAAATTTTAAACAATTGTGCTGGTTTGGCATTGAGTTGCCGCTTTATTTGCTTAGCAATTTGAAAACTATTACAGGCATGGGCTAAAGCTTGGTGACAATATGCGACTCTAAGAATTCAAGCATTAGCAACACTGCACGGCATAATATCACGGTAGGAAAAAAAAATTCTAGTAAAACTGCCCAGCAAAATGTCTTAAAAAAGCGAACGAAATTTGGCAGTTTTCCTTATAAAATCTGCAGTTTTTTATAAGACCGCTGAAATGCTTTTAGCACTCACTGGACTTAGTAGTTACTTACATAGAACCTCCAAGGGGACAAAAATGTCCCCTGTCATAGAATTGGCGTTTTGGTTAAAAAAAAAGTCATAAAAATGGTATTATTTAGACACATGATAGTTTTATTACTGCATAAAAGTTGTTACTAGGTAAACAATTTTTTACAACTAAATCAATAAACGGAAAAAAGCTCTACCTACACTATACTTACAGGAGGTCCCGAAATAACTGTCTACCCCCTTTAACTTTTGAACCGGTACGGATATAGTCATGAAAGAGGGATCTAGGTATTGTAAAGTGACCATGTTCTATCCGTTGCGACAACTTTTAACGCCCTCTTGCTGAAATGTTAGGAATTAAAAATTTTATTTTAAAAACTATTGGATATTTACTAAATCTGTCAGTTACTGAGTTTTAGAGCAGCATCGACTTAATATTAGCAGACACCTTGTGCAGAAAAATGCCTTGAAACCCCTAAGACGCGCGCACAATAAGTTAGAATTTACGTCATTTTTACGTCCTAAGACCCTCCTCTTAAGACATTTAACCAAGTCGATCTTGTAGACTTCCCTAGACTTTGTTTTGTTATAAAACGTGACACATTCGTGTTTATACTTGCCATCACTGCCTATTTGCACGTCAAGCTGTAGCAAACTCATCAAAACCACATTTGTGTTTGTCTTTCCCTGATACACAGTGAGACTTAGGTCATTGTTTTTTAAAATCATAGAATCGTAAAGATTCTTGTGGGCTTTCTACACGCAGTGGGGAGATTCTCTTCTAGCCTTGTTGACAGTGCCAACTAAGGTATTTTTCTTTGATACAAGGTACTTAGCTAGGTGCATATTGACGTAAAGTAATTATCACATGTAATATTTTCTTTCACAAAGAGTTTCTTTACTACATAGTCACCAAGACAGTCATCATCGTAACGGTGATATTCATTTCCAAGGTAAGGAAAAGCATTGTTTAAGTATTTAGTTTCATTGTCAACGGCCATCCAAAATGTTTGGCCGCGCTTATCTGGTTTTGATGCCATAAACTGAGTGAAACAGCATCATTTTTTAGACGAAAAGAGCTGCTTATCTACTACAATATAGGGTCTAGGTACTTTCTAGTGTTCCTAGGAGTTCTCTGATAAAAAATACAGAATGTGCAAATCATTTAACTTTACGAGGGTATGAAAAAGTATGCACCTAGTTCTAGTTTAAGTATGAAAGTTCTAGTTCTAGTTCTTATGAAAGTTATAGTGTAAGAATATATTCAAAACTGCTGTAAAAAAGCTGCAGACTTACTTGCTGAAGTCCTATTGCTGATATAAAACTGTAGACTTCTTTGAGAAAACTGCATTTTTGACGCTTTTTTGAAGGAATTTGGGACATGTTTTTTTGCTGGGCGCATCCATCTACTGAACGCATACGCTTCTGTTATATATTATATTACATTTTAACCCTTTATTTACCGACGGTACTTGTAAGTACCACTGGCTCAAGTTTAGAACTGCTGATGGTTGGCGAGTTTTGGCTCTTTGGTGCCATATTTAGAAGCCACATAATTCACTTAACATTAGTTGGGGTAACTATATAGTGATTTTTATCGCTAAAAACTTGGTGCATCAGCAGTACTAAACTTGCGCCGAAAATAATTTGGTAAATAAAGGGTTAATAAATTAATTGCTTTTAAATTTTGAAATAACTAATAATTGTGTGTGTGCTAATTTCAAATATTTTATTGGAAATTCACACCAATACTTTTACAGGTGAAAATTTATGAGGAAATGGTGGCTGTTTTGTTTGCGTATTGGAAAGTAAGTTTAAAAATCATTATTGAATTTGAATTTGGCGATGTTTTTGCAATTATTTCGTTTTTAATTTAATAACTATAGAAAAAATAATGTTACATGAAAACATAGGGAAGAGTAGCTCAAAGCGGGTATGCTTACTCTGAAAGTTCAAAAATCATACTAATTGTTTGATTGCAATTACAGATTTGATTTTTAATGATAATTGAGCTATCAAACAATAAAATAAAAATGCACGATATCGTCGGATTTGGAAAAATAACGATTTATTACCAAAAAATCAAAATCCCATAAAAAACCGCTTTCCCTGAATAGGTAGGAGCACTACAAACAAGATAAATATTTTCACAAACGAATTTTAAGAATTAATGTTGAAACATGACATATTTAGGAGGAAGATCCTGGGGGTCGAGCTAGAAACTTTTTGGGGCCATTCTGTTGTTGATTAAACTGAAAAATTGTCCACTATGAAAAATTTTAATTTTCTTAAAAAGTGATATGGAAGCATTGACCCCGTGATTACCTGTAAATATGTCAATGTTTGAAACCTTAATTACGTACCTAAATATCATAAAATATTATTTTCATATTATCTCCCATTCAGGATTACTATCTGCTGTGCCCGATAGCTCCTTTCTTACAAAACTTAAAAAATATAAGTAAAACACCGGTTCTTTCAAAGTTAGATTTAAAATAATATATTTTCAAAAGTATGATAATGGCACTAGTTTATGACTATTCAAATGAAATATATCAGAATTTTCTTATTCATAAACCATTACTTTTTTATATTGTATCCAGTCACTTTTATAACTATCTAGACTATATAATCACTAGTAAGAATCAATTTTCAAGATGAAGAAGACTTTTCTTATAAAAAACAGACTATTTAATTACCGATATTTACAATGTGAGAGTTTCTCTGCATTTTTTCCCAATATCTTTTTTCAAGTTCAAGTTCTATAATAGAGACGTGTGCTGACTATGGGGAGTCGCTTTGTCTTCTTCCATAAGTTTATTTTAGATATGGTCACAGATACAAATTGGTTATTGAGTAGGTTAAGTTGGTTAAGCAGGTGTTTCGAAAGAGTTCAAGAATAAAGCTAAAGCCTTCTTTATGTATTTCATTTCTTGAATAAGTTTTTTGGAGATGGCCAACTACTAGAACGTACGTCTTTTTCCTTCCGAATGGTAATGTTTTTTAAACTCATTTTTAGAAACGATTTGAGTCTAAGGGAGGCAGTTTTCAACACTATTACCTTTACTTTTTCACCCAAAATGTCAAAATATCGGGGATTTCCTAAAAATTATCACTGAAGATCCCCTGGTGGTACTAATGAGAGGTATGGGGGTCCTTCCCCAGAAAAAAATTAGAAATTAGACCGGTAAAAGTAGGGTTTTACTCATTTTGACAACCTTTTTGGGTTCCCAAGGGGGGCGCTGTACAGAGAGCTACCCACTGGATCCGCACCTGGAAGGTAGAAAATGAATTAAAAATTTTAAAGAAAAAAAATATCGATCTCCACCCGTGCAAGGCCGGGCACATCAGCTAGTTAATAATAAATCTAAGAATCTTACACAATGATGCCATTCACTTCCTTTTCTTAACAATTAAATATATTAAATTAAATTAAATCAAAATCTCAGTTTTCAGTTCACTAGTATACTATTTACAAAAGTTCACTAGTATTTACAACAGTCACCACATATTACTAATTTGATGGTCTATCGGAGTCTATCGAAACTCGGGAGTGTTCTGTTCAGTTAAGCACGGCATATACACATATTTTGACACTCGGATTCCATTCGGCAATATACGAGCCTCTACCAGCTTTGAGTTACCCTCCCCCTCATATGAAGTGTTCTTTTACGCAGAAGGAGAGACCGTCGTAACTAAGGACGGTTGTATCTAACGACACTTCAAGTTACTATTTGAAAACAAACTGAAATACCAATCGGTGGTCGCTAATGTAGGTAAAAAAACAAATGTAAAGTACCAGAAATTTACTGTTCTTGGGTTAACTTTTACTTCCTAATTTTAAAATTAACTGTCTATATAGGCACAACTGTCCTGTGGTACATCAGTGTCCCCTAACGTACTTACGAAAAGTACGTTTTTCCCTCTATAAAACAAATGGTCTTTACAAATCAACCAGAGTAAATTCAATTTTACATCCTGGATTCTCAGATTTTCACGGTTCTTTGAATGTAGAACTTTTTTTTTTTTTTTAAATTAAATAGAACTTTATTACACATAGAGAACAAACACAAAAAAGACAGATATGTGATTCGCCAAGGGGAAGAAACTTCCCGTACAGGCGAAAAAGAAATTATACAGACAAATGACATATTACAACAAAAGCATAAAACTGAATAAAAACAATAGCTAAATAATTAAATAATGATGGCAGCAAGCTGGTAAACCATAAACTAAATATGCTTCATTGAAGTGAAAAATATAAATCCAGGTCGTCGATATTAATTAATAACTCAAATAAATTTCTTTTGAACTCTGAATATCTAATACTAATACTTTTAAACAGTCTTAATTCTAAAACTTATAGTTTTAGAAATTTGAACTTACTACCTTTTAAGTATGACTTCTTATTCCGCGTAGCACTTTTTTTGTACCGAAACAAATCAATACGTGAATTAAAATTAAATGTATCTCAAAGAAGACCTAATGAAATTTATAAAATTCCTCGTTTTTCTAAAGAAATATTTCGGAAGCATTTCTTCTTTTTGGGACCTAAAATCTATAACCATGTGCCTTCTTATCTTCAAAACATAAAGACGTATTCAACATTTAAACGTGAACTATTTAACTTCATAATAACTTCATAATTTTCAAATTTAAAACGAAGCAACTATAACTTTAATAACCAGACTTTTGCCAACTCTGTTTATTATTAAATCTATGTTATTTCCTTTTCAGTTTTTATTCAGTTTTCAAATTTAAAATTATGCCTTCAGTTATTCAATTTTAATTTAATTTTTTTTGTTTTCTCATGTACGACTATAAATTTTGTAACCTTGTTTTCAATTTTTAAGGTTTTCTTTTTAGTTCCTATTGCTTTTCAGTGTGTGTTTTTATGTATATTTATCTTAAATTTATTTTCATTAAGTTAAAGTTTACCCTATTGAATTATTTATATTCAAATTTATCTGTCACCTGAACGGGACAAAGTCCCCTTGGTGACGAATATATATCTTATTTTCTGTACATATGCTATATGTGATAATAAAGCTTATTATTATTATTATTATTATTATTATTATTATTATTATTATTATTATTATTATTATTATTATTATTATTATTATTATTATTATTATTATTATTATTATTATTATTATTATTATTATTATTATTATTATTATTATTATTATTATTATTATTATTATTATTATTATTATTATTGTTATTGTTATTGTTATTGTTATTGTTATTGTTAAAACTATTCAATAGAATTAGATAAAATTTGTATTTTTCCATACCTTTAGACTTAAATTGAGCATACAAAATTTCATCAAAATCTGGTAGGTCGATGCACTACCCTGGATGATTTGTATGAATGGAATGACAAACACCCTTTTCATTAAGAAATGTCAGCTACTAAGGTGTTTTGAGCACCACGCCATTAGGACTTGAGCATCGCCAAATCTGGTAACCCCGACCCACTGAGCTATATAACAAACTGGAGTGACTAGTTAGCGTGCTGAAACCGCATCACACCGCGGAAAGGATTTCCATCTTCTTTTAAATTTCTCCATCTGGTAGCACAGTTGTATGCACAGATAGAAACGACCATTCTAAATTTTGTCATAATATTTTGAAAAACAGGCATGGGCGGATTAAAGGGGGAAATGCTCTTCCAACTTTGCTTCAAGCTAGCAAAGTAACCTTCCGCGCTGGCATGATCAATCGCTTGTTAGAATATCGGAGGTTGACACTCCAGTTTGTTTTATAGCTCAGTGCCCCGACCTTTAATACCTGGCAGTGTTGGGAACAGTTTCCTTCCTTAAATTTGAATCCCACCAACTCTCTATTTCCTCTCCTAACTTTGTATTTATACTTCTTTATTATTATTTAATTTAATAATACTAAATATATTTTATCAGAAGAACTGTTTATTTACCCCTGGAACCACCAAAGACTGCATAGGAGTAGAAGCAACAGTGGTAATGTGATCCTTAATGATTTCAATTTAAGTGTAAAAGAAAAAGTTCACAAATTTGCAAGTTTTCCTATGTTACCACCGTGTTTTTTGAGTTTGATTAATTAAATTAAGACAAATTTCAACAACAAAATTCAAAGAAACTTGCATATTTCAGACATTTTTTTTCTTTTGAGGATTGAAAAAAGGCTATTTTCACATGCTTACATGTCCTCGAATATTCACGATATTTTCATAAATTTTTTTCTGTGAGTTTTTCATAATATTTCCAACAATATTTTAATCGAAGTTTTCAATCTCAATCTTTTTTCTTTTTTTAATTAATTGCTGTAAACTCTTTTATTTCGCTGACTTTTCCTTTTTATACCAAGTCAACCAACCAAGCTATGAACGAGGGTAGGTTTTTTTTTTTCAACATCCGTTTTGCTCCTGGAAAAAAAGTAGTGAGAATTTCAAAATTAGAGGTACAACTTTGAGAAGAAATTCCCATTTTTACTGAAAGTTCGGACAATTTTTCTATTAGTTATCGAGTTTACAACCACGCTACTCGAACAAGAACAATTGCATAATACAAAAATTATCTGCCTCATCATCATTGCTTATTGTTAATGCGGACACAGTTTGGAGTAAGGTATTTTCTGTACGGTTGGTGTGAAATAATGCTTGTAAACTCGATAACTAATGGAAAAATTTTTATGTTTTTTCAAATAAATATGCCGATTGATCCTCAAGGATTACTTATCTACCAGTAGCAAAATCAAGATTTATTCTACTTTTTATTCGGAAGCAAACGAGAAGTTTCAAAATAACCTTGGTATATATGTATATATTTTTGCAGGTTGAGGGATGGCCATTGTTGTGAAGCACACCAAAGAAGGGCACTGCGTATATGACCTCGAAAAAGCCAGGCGTTACGGGAAAAACAACCGTAGTAAAACTAGCAGCCAATCGGTGGGCACGTCGTTTTTGTCTGGATTTCCTGCATTGGGGTAGAAACGGCTGAAAACATCGAAAGAAGTTATTTGAAGAATCCAAATAATAGTGAAGGTTATCCGAAATATTTGTTTTAGAATTGATACTTTTTCAATCATCCGCTAATAAACTTCTCAAAAACTAAAACGCTGAATTGTTACTTTAGGTAGCTGTTTTCGGACAACTTATTCCGATAATGCAGTCCTTCTACTAGCTAATGTGTTTGGCCTTCCATGGGTGGGAATACAAAATGTTTCATAAAATTTTTTTTCAATATGCCAGTCAGCCAGTTCCTAACCATTTCTCAATAATTTACCTATTTTGCACATATTTTAAAAAAATACGTATTTGTATCTTGGATAAAATATAAACTCAATAACTGAGTTTAATAACTGAGAAAAATGAGTAGGGGAGAGTGGGGCACATTCGCACAAAAAGTGCATTTCGGCATATTTCTCTGGATCTAGATGAGATATTGAAACAAACTCGGATTCAAATGAAAGTTAAGACCTTCCCGATATTTTAAAACGATAACTGGTACCATTCATCTGGAATTTCTATTCTAGATCATAAATCTAAAAAACGAGAAATTAAAGATAATTAAACGAAATATTTGGCACGTTTACATATTTTTACTCTAAATTGAAGATTTTTTTACAAAAAGAAAACAGCTTCAGAAAATATTGAACATCTAAGTTTTTGATGAGGAAAACAATTGTAGTAATGAAGAGTAAATTGCACATTGACATACTTCACATAATATAATTAGTTAGAAAAAGTTTAACCAATATTTTAACTGCCAGGTTTTATTCGAAAAGAAAAGTGAACCAACAGCTCGCTTATTAACACCTGAAACTGACGGTTGGGGAACTTGTAATACGATATTATCTTTTTGTATGAATTGTGAATCATTACTTACTGGTAAAATAAAAGTATCGTCATTAATGTTAAAGTTTTTCATCATTAATTTTAAATAAGCACCATTCAATTCCAAATTTTCTATTTGACCAACATAAAAAAATTTTCTTTTTAGCAGCAAATTCTACTAGAATAAAATCACTTAAGTCCAAGTTAATTGGTAACAATTATCAGGGACATTTATTTCTTAAATGTTTAAATCTGGGTCTAAATTCCTTAAAACTGAAGCTTTCTTTAAGTTGTTATTTTCTATTATAACCAAATTTTCAAACAATTACAATAAAAACAATTAAACTTCAAATTATTAAATATACTGCATTTATAAATATATAAATCACTTTCATAATCAAAAATGGGAAAGATGAGGCACATTTTCACTGTCCGAATCTGCCCCATCTTTTGGTGTACGAATGTGCCCCATCAACAGTTCAAGCTTACCACGTCCCAACAAGATATTTATAATTAAAGCAGTTAAATAAAACCTTTCTAGAAACTCACTTTTGTAGTGCCTCTACTGAATAAAATGCTGAATGTCCACTTGATAGTTATTTTTGATTGATATTTTACGCCAAGAAAATGAAAAGAAAATTTACTTTGCTGCTTCTAACGCTAGCAAATTTCTAGTACGTATACAAAACAATGGCTAAGGGCTTTGAAAATTCATGCAGAAGGTGATAGTCATGCTTCCATCTACTGGTATTTTTTTCAGAATTTAAATTAATAATTACTAGGGGAAATGCCGTCTGTCCGAATGTGCCCATGTGCGAAATAGCCCCACTCTCGGCTACTAACTTTTTGCAAGTTTTTACTCATTTTTCTAGAATTTTAATACCTTTTTTCATTTTTGAGTTATTAAAATTTTTTCCTGGTATCACAGGTGTTACATTATTTTTATTTCAAAAAGTGAGAATTCAAAAAAAAATTTTGTAACAGCTTGTATCACGTTCAACACAATGTGAAAACCTCTGACTTAATTTTTTCGTTAGCCAATACTTCCGACATCATTGTGTTCAAAACACAATGTTTGCACGCCGTCGAAGTAAGTCTTTTTTAAAACGGGTTTTCCAAGTATTAAAAAAATAAGACCTATACATTTTCTAGTTCAATTATGTTTACTGTTGCCCTGGGAATCAACAAAATTTAATATAAAATTACTCCCAAAATCGCGAAATTTTCACTTTAAATTACATTTTGTTTTCAAATATCATTAAAAAAATTCACACAATTAACCATTTTTCATTGGTTAAAACTGGAGCATTATTCCGAAGAAAACCGAATCCTTATCACTCAGCGCCACACAACTTAACTCCTCGAGAAAATTAATCGTCACATTCAATTACAAACGACCGCATTTAAATAGAACTTCCAGCTATGTCTATTAAACTCCGATTAATGAGCGGAGAAAATCACGAGGCTCACAGTACGAGGCATATACGAGGGATATAGATTAGAGGATATTAATAAGAATACCGATCCCACACCATAACAGTCACAAGACGGTCCTGATGAATGTTCTCACCGAGATTTAGGAGGATTATGAATCTCGATCTGTTTCTACAATGATAATGAGTCTCTGAGGCAACGGTTTTCCGTGATTTGAAATGAACAATTACGGGTTGGGTAAACAGGGATTGCTTTGTAATACTTCTGATAGTGGGAGGAAGGATGTTTTGAGTGCCCAAGGGACTTGTTGACTTTGAGTTGGGTGGATTTTTGGTTTTTAATTGGACTTGAGGGGGTTTTAAAGGTTTACTCTTGTAATAATGATCAGAATTCAATGCAGAAAGAAACATATTTTCGTCGGCTTATAGCAGAAAGGACCTAAGTCACTTTAGTAAAATACTTTGAAAGCGGAATATTAGTACCAACAAACGAATGAAGGCTTGGACCAATTCTTTATTATCAAAAAAATTCTTGCAGAAAACTGAAAAAGCTATCGGTGGATTTGTAAAGTTCCTTACAGATATTAATCCCGTAAATAATTTAGTGGAGCCAGAAGTGACTTAATGCCTTTCTTCTGTTAGCCGACGATATATGCTTTTGTGCTAAATATGAATATATCTGAAACAAAAAAAAACTTTCAAAAATGCTTTATAAGCCTGATTTATAATTTTTTTTAAACTTTTTGCTAGAAAATTGTATAAAGATTGATTTTTTGCATACGAATTTTCATTTAACTATGTGTATTCCTTTTTTTCGCATGTTAATTGTACACTAGCTTTAAATCACAATAGATCCTGATTTATTTAATTGCTTTTTCTACAATAAGGAAGCTGCATGATTTTTTTAAATTTTTAATCAATTCTTCATGCAAAAATAATCAACTACCCAAAATTTGAGGCCGATCGAGAAATTTTTTGATTGCAAAAAATTAACAAAAATCCCCTTTTTCAAAGGGCGAAAACACTAAGAGTTTGTGATGTGACGTCATCATACGGTGACCATTGTCGTAAAGCAGTGGAGTTGATGAAATGATTGTTGACGTCATCTTACGGTGTTTTCACTAAACGTTTTCAGTCACGTGTTTTTTTTCTCGATTTTTAAATTAAAATATTTAAGTACTTGTACATTTTTTTAAAATTAACCAGATATTTCCTTTAACCATACACAAAAACCATACGGAACACTTGAATGGTTATGAAAATCTGACACATGCAACTTCCTTGTGGAAATGAAAAGGCATGTGTCAATCTCTAAAATCTGCATATTTCTAGTATTGAACACAAGGAATCATTCAAAATGGTGTAATGTTAAAGACACATTTGTATTATACTTGTAACATTTTAAAACCTAATTTAGTTGAACAGATATTTCCTCTGACAAATTTCATTCGGATATTTTCAAAGTAAAATAAAACTTTTTATATTACGATTACTAAGTATTTTAAAGATTAATCTTAAGTTGCGAACACCGGTTGAAATTCAATTTCAGAATAAAATCTGACTGCAACAGAATATCCAATTAAATAACTATGCAGTCACAAAAATAAGGATAAATAAATGCTACTACAAACATAAACTCCATCCATAAAAGTCTCTAAAATTTGTATGGCTAAAAATCCTTTCAAAATTTAAATAACAAGATCAATGGGCTGCATTTCTTCCAATAACAATTTACAACTACATTTGAGAGCAACAAAACGATAACTCCTCTAAACTGATAAAAATTGATCTATCAAACACACATCTTTCCATCAAACTCCCATGGTCGTATCGCGGTTACAGTTATCGCCAACCGGAAGGGAAAAAACCTACCCTCCCACCCCATTATTGTCCACAAGAATCACTCCCAGAATCTTAATGCCCGTTGCCACATGCCTTCGAAAAATTTCTGGGGCTAGTGAAGGCTTTTTGATGAATGAGACTCGTGATTATTGTTGAATAAATTGTGTGTCAAAGTGGCATCGTGCCTGAATCGAAGCGACGTAATGCATGACATGGTTCCCATTTGTTCGTAGTAGTAAATAAAAATGCGTTTCTTGGGCGTGTGGGGAATTCTTGAGTTCCTAAGCTCTTTGCAAATTCGCGAAGACTGGGGTCATCGCGTTAGAATTTTTATTTTGTTTCTGTCGTGTAAGCTCAAATCCACTATGAGTTGAGTTTATCTGGTTTTTGAAAATTATTTTAAAGGTGAAAGTTTTCACTTTATTTTTATGATCAGCTGTGATAATTTCTGGGGTGTCGGTTTTGGAGGAATTTAAAATACCATAACAGAATAGACGTATCGATTTAATAAGAAATATTATCCCCGTTTCACTTTACACTTTAGTTTATCCCCATTTCGCTCATTCTATTTTACTTTTAAATTAGAGTTAGTGAACCTGTTTCTTCAAATGAATTTGATTGTTTGAAAATACTTTGTAAATTAACCAAAAGGTGTCAGCTACTGAAAAAGTCAAATATGCTTTACTCTTTGAAAGAAAATACATCACAATACCGGAATCATTAAATTTCATTAAAGCAAATGTGTGTGCTATTGATCCTGCAAAATATATCAAAATATCACATCTTAGATATCAATAAAAGCGAAGCAATAATGTTCAACCATATTAAAGAGCCTTTGAAATATGCCTTTTTACCTATTATTACGTCCTTTATACTTACATCGACGAAGCTTCAATTAAGAAGAGCTCCAAAACGTATTTCCTTTATAGAACCCTTTGCAATGTTTGTAATGGAAATCAATACTTTACCTTTTGAAAAAAGCTTTATTTTCTCTTTCAAAGCTTCGAGCGAAACTATTCCACCATAACACAACAATTCAGTCTGTTGCAAGCCAGCTGTATTGCAAAGAAACCTTTCTGTGATGTTAAATCTCGCTTTTCCTTAAACTCCACCCCAAACAAAACCTCCGTCCACTTAAAAAATGAGCAAGGCAAAATGTCCTAACTTTCTAATAGTGGCCACAAGGAACAGCAGTACGATTAGCGTCTATACCACCCCCGATGGAGAAATGAAAGAAGCAAGCGTGGATGGAATGTTCCTGAAACTCCTCTCCCAAGCCTTGGGCTTTCGATACAAACTAGTACTACCTTCTGATGGTGAGTGGGGAAGATTATCTAAAAACGGAACATGGACTGGTATGCTCGGTATGATTGATAAAGGAGAAGCTGATATTGGAATCAGTTACCTAAGCATTACCGAAGAAAGACGAAAAGTTGTTGATTTTAGTATCCCCTACTCGAATACTCCCATGACATTTTTAACAGATATGCCTGAACTTTTGCCAAGGGAATATTTGTTCCTGTATCCATTCGACTTTTGGACATGGATATGCTTGCTCATGGTGTTGTTTTACTTACCAATCACTCTTCATAAAATTTACCGCTCGAAAAACTCTTATTTGGCGATGTTTCTGACGATATTGGGGAACGTTTTACGGCAACCTATATCTGACAGAGCTTTCCATGGACAGCTGTTAATAGCCATGTTCTGGATATCGTTCTCCATAGTGTCATTGAGTTACTCCGCAGTTATATTGTCTTTTTTGACCGTTCCGTTGACGGAAACTCCGATAAGAACCATTGACGAGCTATTGAAAGTGGTAAAAAGGGGAGAATATTCCGTTTTCACGTTTCAAGGAAACGCTGGGTGGGCGAAATTAAAGGACAGTTACGACCCCAAAGTGAGCGAAATTGCAGATATCATTGAGAAAAATGAATGGTACATTGTTCGTGAGAAGATGGTGGAAGAATATAGTTCTAAAGTCAAGCGTAAGCAAGCAATCATTGCAGATAGGTTAGGGTTCGTGTTAACCCTAGCTATTCCCCAAGTCTTAGAGAAATATGTGTCGAATGAAGATATAGTCTGGGACGATATTGGAATAGCGTTGAAGAAAAACTTCAGTTGCAAAGAAAGCTTTGATTTAATAATCAAAAGAGTAAGGCATGCAGGCTTATACGAAAATATTATGAAGAACGAAGTTTATAAAGGTTGGATAAGGACTCATAAGTCAAAAGTTTATGAGTCTGCTCGTGACGTGATTTTGATTAGTGATATATCTGGAGCCCTGTTTGTTCTTTTGATTGGATATTGTTCAGCTTTAGTTGCATTGATATTTGAAATTACAATATTTAAAACTAAATATCGATATTTATTAGAATACAAGGTAAACGCGTTTGATATAAGAACAGCAGCTATTCAGAATAAGTGATGGAATTGGTGAAATGTATGATCTACTTTCCATTGAAATATAATTTTTTAAATTTGTTTTTGTCTATTGTTTATTGAAAAGTTATACAAGGTGTTTCAACCAATTACTGCCCAGAAAGATTACTTGCTGGTAGTTCATAAAAATTGAACAAAGAACTGTACCTACCTTTACGACTTATTTTTCGGGAGAGGGGGGGATAGTACGGCATATCCAAGAAACATAATTATTTCATTTCACATTTCATGCATGTAATTTTAGCATCTTTGCCTCCAAATATATCCATATAACCCTGTTTACATTTTTCATAAGACTTTTTTAGCATAAACCGTATGTGAAACTTCTCACCTTTTCTGTCTAGATTTTCTCTAGAACTATGCACAGTGTGAAGGTCTTTGGAAATATTTTATGTACTCCATACAGAAAATCTGGTTTGGAGGGACTTGTTGAAAAATCCTGTGTACTTAATGTTTGTAATAAGATTACCATGTTGTCATGTATGTTTATGTTTTTATAAACTGTAAAAAAATTCTATAGCGTTACTTAAAAAAAACTGGCTGCTGATTTGCCCATTTTTTTAAGTAATGTTCCTGGAAAATTCCAGGAACGGTTCAGTAAAATACTGAAAATGTTCCGCAGAAAAACCAGAAAGCTTTTTTTGAAATATCAGAAATTTTCCAGATATTTCAAATAGGGCTTTTTTTGCACAAGCTTTTTTGGCCCTTACAACTAATCCTATAAATAAGGGCACTCTTTCAAAAAATTCTTATTGCTACTTATTTTCCTATTTATGCTATTAACTGGAACTTTTTTGACTTTGGTTATTACTATTGCTATTTACCTATTGCATCTTGAGGGTAATTGATTTAAATATTTCAAGAAACTTTGAAAGTTCTTATATCTCATATATTACTTTTTTTGCATTAAGTCACTCCACATCTGCATAATGCAGCAAATCTACAAGTACGTACCAATGTGGTAAATTATGATCCACAGAAGGTTCCGATCCGCGAAGGTCCTACAACTACTGATCAGAGTTTACCAAGTATACTCCTGAGGTTTTATTAACTTCAGTCGGTTCTTTTCTTACACCTCCTCTGAATAATTTGACTATTTTAGTGGTGAGTTAGAAAACTAAAACAAACAATGGCTGCCCGTCCGACAGGATTCAAAAGGATTCAGAAACGTTTCAGAAATGACAACCAGAATTTTCCAGAAAATGGTTAAACTGCTGTAAAAACTCATAAAAAGCAGGAAAATTTCCAGAATTTATACCGAACGTTACTAATATTTTTGACGCACAGAGTGCTCTTAAATAATTCAGACTACCATACCAGCAGAGTATAATTAAAGTATAATTTTATTTAGATCTAAGCAAGCATTTACGATGAGAAAAAGAGCAAGAGCAAGAGCCAAATCGGCAACACAAATATATACAGTCAAAAGAAAGTTCTAGAAGGTTCTACACGAACGTTGCCAAATAACCAAGACAAATAACCAAAATGTTCTGATTGCTTGTTTTTATCAGTTCTCATTTCAGACACCCTCCCTCAATCAGAACATCTTACAATATAATTAAACAATATTATCACACATGTGAAATTTACATCAAAACACTTCTAAATCTTTCAAACACAACTTTACCTAAAGGTTTAGTTAACAAATCTGCAATTTGCTCAGTTGAAGGAATATAAAAAGTTCTAACAATTCCATCTTTAACTTTTTCACGAACAAAGTGGTATTTAACATTAATATGTTTTAATCTCTTGGGTTGTTCACATGACTTGCTTACATGAATGGCAGACTGATTATCTTCTAAAATAGGTATAACAAAATTTTCCCAATCATGCAGTTTTAATTCTGCAAATAAATTACTAAACCAACAAGCTTCACTGACACATTGACTTAGAGCAATATATTCTGCCTCCGTAGACGACAATGCTACACAATTTTCTTGTTTAGAACACCATGAAACTGTACAATCAAAAATTTGAAAACAAAAACCTGTGGTAGACTTCCGGTTAATAACATCCCCGCCCCAGTCTGCATCTACAAAACCTCTTACTAATTCTGAATTTAAATTCTTTCTGTACACTAATTTTAAATTACAGGTTCCCTTGATGTAACGTAACACTCTTTTCAAAAATAACAATAATTTATCACTAGCATACTTCTGATATCTGCTTAATATACGGGGTGCGTCAAAAGTCTGGGTAAACTTTAAAAATTAATAATAAAAAAACTAAAGGAGATAAAAATGTGCCGTCTTCTGCTATCTTCTCAATAGGCAGGCGGATTTTTTGTCACCAAATTTTGAAAAATCGTAGTTCCCTGACCTCTGGGAAGATGGCAGCACTATTTTTGGGGATTTCAACAGCCAAGTTCCCTCTTCTATTTCGTGTAGGGAAGTATCGAATATTGCGATTGAATCGATTTCAGAATCGAATGAAACTCAACTTTTCGTAATCTAATCGCCAATTCCGGTTTTGAGGCATGTTAATCTTTTAAACATTTAATTAGAATGCAAAATGATATTTTATGATCCTGTCTCTCATACACATTTAATCTTTTTAACGCAAATACGGATGAATTTAGTTCGATCGCAAACAAAACAAAGTCAATAGATCTTTATTTATCGCCGACTCTTTTATTTTTTCTGTTCAGAAGAGAATGATCAATCGAATTGAATCTTAGAAATATTCCAATTTTTCATTTTCACTAGTTATTTTTGAGTTATTCTATAAAAGTTTATATTCATTGAACATGATCAAATTTTACGAAGGGTTTTAGATGCGAATCCTATATCTTTCAGGGAGTGGTAAAATGAAATAAAGTAAGTCGAATCCGCTTAATGTGATCACGGTTAATGTTATCAATCGGATAATGTTATCGGAATCGATAGGTCCCGATCATTCCCATTTAATTTAATATAAAATACATCGTTTAATGTGATCAACTATGAATCATCAATCCGCTTAATATTATCAAAATTTATCCATATCCCCTTTAAAACGACCGCTTTTGAGTTCGAGTTTCATTTTGAAGGTCAAAATCTTCTCCATGAGAACATCTGGCGCTTCTTTTTTCTGAAATTCAGTAAGGGTAAGAAAAATAAATCCGCGGTGGTGTCCGCGGTGGTGTAGTGGTCAGCGTGTCTGGCTACGAGCATTATCGACCCAGGTTCGATGCCTTGTGGCTTCTCCTTGGGTAACTGGTCATGGGTCAACTCAGCCCTTCATCCCTCCGGGGTCGATAAATGAGGACCAAGCTCGTTTGGGGAATCAACTGGGGGTCCAGCGTCGGGCTAGCCACTCAGCCTGGACACACGCTAGTAATTAGCACCCCAGGCCCAAAGGCTACAGAAACGGAGATGGGCACCGCCTGATGGGCCACTTGGCCCGGGCAGACTTTGATTGATTGATTGAAGAAAAATAAAACATTCCGTATATTATATTGAAAGAAAACGGTTATAGGGGGGTCCGAATCCATCATAGAGTTATGGAGTGGAAGGATATAATGGAGCGGAAAAAAGAGACCTTTCAAAATTACACAGTGAGGGATTATTTTAATTTTATTAACTGAACTACTCTTATATTTTCCCTTTAAAATTTTTCCTAGTTTAAAAATAGAGTTCTAAATACATTTATTACGATTACATGATTTTGATTTTAAAGCAAACAATCTAGTAACACTGTTTGCTGTTCTTGATATGAGATCGCTTATTGTTATCGATCGGATAATGTTATCAGTTTCATCTCGGACAATTGCGATCACATTAAGCGGACTTGACTGTAATACAAAGATGAAATTTATATTTGCGATTGAAAATGATCAGAGGATCATAGGGGCAATCGGGCAATCAGTGGTGTTTCCATAGAATCGGTTCAGAGTGGGGTATTCTTTTGGCCAAAATCTACTGTTTTGGAGAAAGGGATTAAAAAAATGTTTCTTAAGTCCCCCCAAGCGCGTATATGATTAAATGAATAAAGTAGGCTTTTAGAACACATGCAGGAATGATTTGAGTTTTGGTGTAATTAAAATTATAATTCGTTGTTAATGGTAACGAGGTAACGTGGGGGATGGTGTCCCTTCCGCAGAAAACTTTTAAAAGTTTGCCTATTACCAATTTTAACTTAATTTTGTAGAATCTGTTGTATTTATTATTTCTCAGAAAATCATTTGTTTGGGTGTGATCATTCCAATCTCTACCCCCATACTCTGTGAACTCGTTACACGAGATAAGAGATATTAATTTCTCTTCTTGTAGACTAAAAAGTTTCTCCTCTCATAACCAAGGTTGGATCTATGTCATGGGCAGATTCAGGGGAGTCATGGGGGTAATGCCCCCTCAAGGTTTCCACTGTGCCCCCCAGGTTCCACCTACCACCTAAATCCATAAATGATCTGGGTGCCGAGGAAGATATGATACATAGTGCTTAACGCAACGATCAATACGTCATACGATGAAAAATTCAACTAGTAGTAGTTTTGGAAATTTTTTTTATACTTAAAAAACATATATTGCCCCTCTGTTCCCTCTCCGATCATATTCAAGCAAACAGAAACTGAAAATTTTAAAAATATTTATTAGAGTTTCTCTGTCATTGGTAACTTTAGTGGCTAATTTGCACTGTTTCACTTCCAATGTTTATCTTAGTGATCCTCACCGAGAAATCCCATCGCATAGGAACTCGGAAGTGTGAAAAGTCCTCAAAACGACAATTTACACTCGTCATTTGAATATGATTCCTTCTAACTGAAGATCTAAACTGAAATTATCCAATAGTTCTAACAAATAAATCAAATGCAAACACAAAAAAAGGAGTTAAGATTAACCTGACCCTGATTATGAACTTTGATTGAAAACTTCATAAAATAACTTTAAAATATCTAAAGAAAAGAAGAAATCGAAAAATCCCTAATTTCGATTACACTGTTCTACACTGAAAAAATTTCCTTGATGAAAATAGTCATTTCTTATAGATTTTGGGTCGCTGAATACGAAAATCACCATCAAAATTCTCAATTGACTCAGGATTTTCGGGGAACAGCCCCTCCCCCTTTTCACGTTTTTTAACGACTTTATAACTTTGAACTCGATTTTCAGGGTCAAAAAGCATTGCTTTAATCTTCAAATTGCCCCCCAGGGGACAAGAAATGTTCAAATTAATAAAATAGGATAAATTTATAACAAATGGATAGGTTTAAGGGTTAGTTAACCCCTTAAGAATGCAAAAAATTAGCTAAAAATTATAGAGGTTTTTATACGCTATTTTTTCCTCTTATTTTTTACGCAATTCCCGTTTGAAGGGTCCTAACCCTTCCCCAAGGACCCAAATTTGATGGCAATATGCAGCAATGATTTTTGCTAAAAGCGGTTGAGGTGAGAGCGCCCCCAGAGCACCCACGGAAGGGTTCAATGCCGCACTTAGAGTTTAACTGTGCTGTACAAAAAAAAATTTGAAGCCACTTACTGAATTTCAGCTGATTCTTGTGTAAAATGATCTGCTGAATTCAAATATGACACCCATTTTCCTCCATCACCCTCAGTTTTTAAGGGGATGCCCCCTAATTGTTATCCACAGCCGTGCATCTATTAACATCTTGAAACAAGGAATCCTCACTCCCAAAAACCGGTCAGTTTTTAAAGAACTGAAGAGTTTCTACTTAGGATACACCCAAAATATAAGAAAAACATCATTTGTAATCTTTTCAAAATCATCGATATTAATTCCTGAACTCGCGAGCGCCTTCGCGATTCTGGAAGTCTTCCGAACTCTTCCGCGGGGACTTCTGGGAGGCTAACACCTCAACCGCTTTTAGTAAAAATTATTGCTGCATATTGTCATCAAATTTGGGTCCTTGGGGAAGGGTTAGGACCCTTCAAACGGGATTTGCGTAAAAAATAAGAGGAAAAAATAGCGTATAGAAACCTCTATAATTTTTAGCTATTTTTTTGTATTTTTAGGGGGGTAATTACCCCTTAACCCTATCCATTTGTTATAAATTTATCATATTTTATTAATTTGAACATTTCTTGTTAACTGGGGAGCAATTTGAAGACTAAAATAATGCTTTTTGACCCTGAAAATCGAGTTTAAAGTTATAAGGTCGTCGAAAAACGTAAAAAGGGGGAGGGGCTGTTCCCCGAAAATCCTGAGTCAATAGAGAATTTTAATGGTGATTTTCGTATTCAGCGACCCAAAATCTATAAGAATTGACTATTTTCATCAAGGAAAAAATTTTGAAGGTCAAATTTGTAGAACAGTGTTATCCATTCGATTGATCTCTTTCTTATAGACAGAAAAAAAAGATTCAAATTTGACTTGCAACTGCGTTGAAAAGATTAAATGTGTATGAGAGACAGGATCTTAAAATATCATTTTGCATTCTAATTAAATGTGTAAAAGATTAACATGCCTCAAAACCGGAATTGGCGATTAGATTACCGAAAGTTGAGTTTCATTCGATTCTGAAATCGATTCAATCACAATATTCGATACTTCCCTACACGAAATAGAAGAGGGAACTTGGCTGTTGAAATCCCCAAAAATAGTGCTGCCATCTTCCCAGAGGTCAGGGAACTACGATTTTTCAAAATTTGGTGACAAAAAATCCGCCTGCCTATTGAGAAGATAGCAGAAGACGGCACATTTTTATCTCCTTTAGTTTTTTTATTATTAATTTTTAAAGTTTACCCAGACTTTTGACGCACCCTGTACTTATTGAATTACATAAATCTGGTCTGCTTCCCAACATTGCATACATAATACAACCAATAATTTTTCTACATTTATTTTCCATAGCAGAATTCTCAGATTTTTTCTTAATTAAACATTCATAATCAAACTTTTCATTTTACATTTTGCAGCACTTTTTAATCCATAAATTGACTTATTTAACTTACACACTTTTTCATTTGGAAGGTTACAGTTCTTGGGCAAACTCATGTAAACATTATCACTAATTTTACCATGCAAGAAAGCACTACAAACATCCATTTGAAAAATTACCCAATCAAAGTTAACGCTTAATGCTAATAAAGTTCTTAAAGTATTAAGCTTCAAAACTGGTGAGTAGATATCATCAAAAGCTAAGCCTTTTTGCTGAAAACCTCTAGCTACCAACCTTGCTTTAAAACTTACAATATTACCTGATCCATCCCGCTTAATTTTATACACCCACTTACTATCAATTACTTCCTCTCCTTCAGGTTTGTCCATTATGTCCCAGGTGTTGTTTTCAGCTAAGGATTTCAGTTCTTGGTTCATGGCTACTTCCCACTCGGTTGAGTGCTCGGATTCCAATGCCTCTTCGAAATTTGATGGTTCGTCTAGGTCAGCAATCATCAGAAAGTTCGTCACGTATTCATCAATTCCAAATCTTACTGGAGGTTGCAACTGATCTCTCGGTCGAAGTTCAATTTGATCCTTCTTTTCATTTTTATCATCGTCCAGGGATTTCTTTTCTTCCTTTTCAACTTCCACTTCAGCTTCTTTTTCCAGCTTTTTACTTGAAAAGTCTTCATTATCTGAGGTAAAATCTTCAGGATCATCAAGTTCAGGTGTTAGTACCACACTTCGATCAGACGATTCCGCTTCCTCCGAAACAAATATTACATGCTTCTCAACTTCTACTTTATTCTTCTTTGGAAAATAGACCCTCACACCTTTTGTGTTTTCACTGTATCCCACAAATATTCCTTTTTCGCTTTTGAAGTCAAGTTTCTGGCGCTTTTCTTTCGGAATATGGACCCAAACTGCTGTACCAAACGGAGGTTTGAGATCTTTCAAATCAAAACTTCTTTTCCACCAGAGATCATAAGGCGTTTTACCTTTGACACTACTTGTACCAGATCGATTTATAATGTAGTTGGATGTACTGGCTGCTTCAGCCCAAAACTTCTTTTGTAGATTTTTAGATGCCAACATCGTTCTTGTAGCCTCAATGATAGTCCTCATTTCTCTCTCGGCTCGTCCATTCTGTTCAGGATTATAAGGAACTGTAGTCTGATGTTGTATACCCTTGAGGGATAAAACTTCTTTCATCTTGTGATTCACAAACTCGGTTCCATTATCGCTTCTTAGAATCTTGACGTTCCTTCCTATTTGATTTTCACACAGTGAGAGAAATTCTACAAACTTGTTGTATACTTCATGCTTGTGCTTTAAGAAGTAGACAGTTCGATAATGCGAATAGTCATCCTTGAAAATCAACATGTAGCGACTTCCTCCAATTGACGTTACTTCAGTTGGTCCCAAAACATCAGCATGGATAAGGTCACATACTTCAGAAGCTCTCGAACTACTCTTTTGAAAATATTCACGGTGGTGCTTTCCTTGAATACAGGCATCACAAAAAGGTTTCTCGTCCGACTTTTCCCATGTTATATTATTTCGTTTAAGTACTTCTTTCACGTGGTCAAAGTTCTGATGAGCCATCTTCTCGTGCCACCACGTCAGCGATTTCTTCTTACCTTCACTTTTCGCAATGCAACATCCATCATTTACGTCTACTTCACGGTTGCAGTTGAAACGGAAGATCATTTTAAATAAATTTTTCTCTCTTCTTGCAGTGGCATAAATTTTCTTAGTCTTCTTGTGTATGAATTGCGCACTTGTAGCATCCGAGATCATATAGAGGCCTTTGTCAAGAGCCCTGCCTTGTGAGAACAAGTTTAGTTTTAGATCAGGAACAAACAGAACATCTTTCAATCCAACGTTGATGAAATTTTGACCATCAAACGACTTGGCGTTAATTGTTCCAATCCCAACAGCGGTGATCATGCTTCCGTCACCTATTTTTATCTTTTTCGGTTCTTTTAGAATCTCGTAAGTATCAAACATGCTTTTGTCTTTACACATGTGTTCCGAAGCTCCACTATCCAAGTAGAAATCTATGTTCTCAGAGTTGTCGATCCCCATCAGAGCAAAATCCTTTCCTTCATTTTTAGACTTCAAAAATTTGTTTCTCCGAAAATAGCAGTCCTTGAGAACGTGACCTCTTTTGTTGCAATAATGACACACTACATTCTTGTTCTTGAGAGCACTGTTTTTATCTTTACATTCTCGTTTTATGTGTCCCAACTTTGAGCATCCATAACAGCGAACTTGGCTATGATCCTTAACAGTGAGAGCTACAGCTTCTTCTGTAGATTTTAACCTTTCTTCTTCTACTAACAGACGAGCTGTTAAATTTCCAAGCGTTCTTTGATCATCAGACACGGACTCCCAGGCTGATGTAAAATGCTTGTACTGCTCCGGTAAACCCATCAGAATTTTCGTTATGACCATCTTCTCCGGAATTTCTTCATTTTGCTTCTTTATTTCAGTTACCAGATTCTGCACTTTAGAAAGATAGTTCATGACATTAGTATCTTCAAACTTCAGGTTGAAAAACTGTTGCTGTAGCAAATGTATGCTCACACTTGATTGCCTCTCGTATATCGTGATCAACTTCCTCCACATTTCACTTGCCGAACTGCAAGTCAGGATATGCGACAGAGGGTTGGCCTCCATTCTTATAACCAGAACTTCCTGAGCTTTAGCATCTTGTTGATCAAACTTCTTTCGGCCTTCTACATCTGTTTCCGGAGGTCTCTCAACAGTTCCATCAACTACTCCAAATACACCTTTGGATATCAAGATCACTCTCACTTGGAACTTCCATATATTCCAATTACTATCGCTCAACTTCAACACCTCTGCTGTCATTTTTAATTTCCAACTATCTTATTTCCAAAGATATCTTAACGTTAAATGGGTAATGAGCCCATAACCTGACGCACAGAGTGCTCTTAAATAATTCAGACTACCATACCAGCAGAGTATAATTAAAGTATAATTTTATTTAGATCTAAGCAAGCATTTACGATGAGAAAAAGAGCAAGAGCCAAATCGGCAACACAAATATATACAGTCAAAAGAAAGTTCTAGAAGGTTCTACACGAACGTTGCCAAATAACCAAGACAAATAACCAAAATGTTCTGATTGCTTGTTTTTATCAGTTCTTATTTCAGACAATTTTTAAAGTGTAATTTCATCACTCTTATCTAATGAAGCAAGTATTTAACAAAGCTTAAGAGTAAAAAAAGTTAATTTATAATTGTTTCACTAAATCTTTGTAATGTCACATCTTATGTTTTTTATTGTGTTAAAGACATGTATGTGAGACTGAAAGCGAAAAGGGACCTCTTGTCGGCGTTCGTTGAAATAGAGTTATTATTTTTTTCTCAATCTGTACAGATTTATGAAGATTTTAAGACCGTCATCATCCTTGTAGCACAAAAAATGACGAATCGCCAGTAATTAAAAGTTTTAATAGAATAAGTGGATTTCGCGAAAAATGACCTTAACTTTCAAAATGTTATCCTCTCGTTATTTTTCACAGTTAAGGAATGATTCCAACACCTAAATTCGGTTCTAAAGGGTCCAAGGATCGATAATCGAGAGAAAAAAAAATTCTATAGTTTTGACCTTCTTCCGGTTTTTTGGCTTTTTCTCGAAATCAACTTTGCCGACAAGAGGTCCCTTTTCGCTTTCCGCCTCACATATGTTGATTATTTTGATAATTTAGGAGTAGCAAGGCACAAATCTCAACATTCGAACTTTATTGGCAACGATTTATTATTTACCCATAAAATTATAACAAAAATTAAACGAAATACCTCTTGATGAGGTATGTAAAGGGTGTTATATTTTGATATTTGTTTATTTTTGGAAATTTACAATGAAACTCGACGTTTTTTGCATCCAGCTAACTCTAAAGTACTCGGATTTTTGATACGTCCAATATTTTTTTAAATTTAAGTATCGTTAATGCAAATAAAGCAAAAACAAAGTCGTATTACTAAAAGGAACATTTTTCTGAAATATTAAAATTTATGTCAAAAATTTAAATAAAAGTGTAGATTGATTTACCTCACAAACAGCATGTTTTCACAACGTTTTGCCTACACTTTTGATTTTATTTAAAAATTATCTTCTAACATTCGACATTAATTTCAAAACATTTTTAATATTTAAATGAGTTTATTCAACATAAAATCAATACTCCCTTATCTCAACACGAATTCCTCTACTGCATTTCTTAACAAACTTCAAAACCTCCAACACTCTTCAACTTCCTCCACCACAAGCGTTGCCATTCACAAAACCCGAAATCCCCTCCCAAAACTACACAACTTGTAATATCTCCCCCAGCTCGACGCTGAAACTCAAAAGAGAACCCTGGCATCATCCATCCATCCTCCCCTCGGCTTTGTCTTTCGAGACGAACGGAACCGTGGGCATTTATTTTGATATGCATTGTTCAACGAAGCAGGGAAATGAATTCGAATCAATGTCTAGGGCAGACAATGAGGCAGCCCACCTATCATGGCGGTGGTATTCAAATGGGATCTATTCCTTGTTTTTCTTAGCGTGTGCCTTTTCAATGGATGGGGAAAGAGGGAGGCGGGCTTTATAGGAAGTGGTGGGGAAAGGCTGATGTTTAATTTTTTTTCTTTTTATTCTAATTTAAATGCGAGGGATTTTTGTTTGTCTCATTAATATGTATGTGTTGAGGGAATTGAGTAAATTGGGCTTATTTTCTATATGAAACTTCTGTGGGAAAGTTGGTTCGAGATGGAAAGCCGTGAGGTTTTTAAAATTAATAAACTCTTTTGCACGTAAAACGAAAAGAGATTACAATGGGGAATACCAGCATTTTTTTGAAAATCGAAAAAAAAATGCATTTTTTTCAGTAAAGGAAATAGATTTTAATCCAAAAATCTACATAAAATTTTTCAAAAATATTTTGTTAATCAACTATTTAAAAATAAAAATCGACAAGTCCTTCGAAAAATCCACAACTCCGAAATATACTATTGAGTCGTATGACCTTTGGATCGGTATCACCTCTTAACTTGCATATTGCCACAGATCCTTCTTGAATAGAACATAACTACACTCATTTTTTCAACAAAAATGTTTCTCAAAAATGTTTCTCAAATGTTTTTCTTGATACTCAATAAAATATTTCTATGAGAAACGAGAAACCATCTGTACTTAAAATCTGTACTTGGGTACTTAAAATTCACCCGGAATATTTTAGAATAAAGGATCCTCTCTAACACAAAAAATAAGTCTTTATGCCCAGAAAAGTCATTAGAATATTTATTAGAACTTTTTGAATGCCATTATACACTGAATTCAATAATACCCCCTTAGGTATCGTGTACCTCCTGTAGTCTTTTCTCGTGTATTACTTTTCCGTCGGTAATCGCCTTTTTCCATTAATATTGCAACACACAACCATATTATTGATAAATTTTTTACCACAAATACGCAATAAGGAAATTAGGAGATTCTGTGAAAACTTAAAAGGGAAGGCAATGTTTCTATTAAATTAAGGACCACATTTTTAAATTTTTAAGCATGAACCCTACCAAAATTTAAGATGTTTCATCAACATATGTAATAACGTTTCTTTGAGATTAATGTTGCTGTTAATGTTGGGATGTACCAAAACTGTTTACACAATTTTAAACCAATTTAATATGGATGTGAAGAAATCACTGCATTTTTGAAAATAAGAGAGAAATATAGTTTAAATGCCAGTTTTAAGTGGGTTTTTATTTTTTATTATTTGAAACTTTATTAGGTGTGAAAAGGGAAAGTCCATCAAATTTTTTTCAGCTGTAAAACACTTTTGATTGTTTATACTTTCTTCTATAATATATCTATATATATCTAATGTTATATCTAATATCTAATGTTTATCTAATGCAGGGGTTCCCAATAGGTGGTCCGCGGACCCCTGGGGGTCCGCGGGCTGTGCCCAAGGGGTCCGCGAAATGTCACCAAAAAATAAAGTATTTTTTATTTTCCTTTATTTGAAGTAACCACTTTCCTACTCAGCAGTTCATTTGTCAGTTTTGTTAGTTAATTGTCACTGTAGTACAAATAGATTAATGTAGGTGGAGCAGCCTCTGTTTACCACCAAAGATAATCCATGTTTTGTTTTTTGCGATTTTTTTAATGACTAAAATACTATAGTTTCGGTAGTTTGTATTTTTCATTTAACTTGTGTTGTATAAAATTTCCTTTGTATATAACATTTTCCACATCATTCTTCACTATTATACTTACACCATAAATTAATTCATAATTTAACTCAAATTTTAATGAGTGTAATATTCATGTAACGATTTGAATACATTAGTAATTTGTAGTAGATTCTATATAATCTACATTTAAAAAAAATTTAAGCCTTTAAGTTGAAGGGGTCCTCGTTAGTAAATTAATTGTAAAGGGGGTCCTCGGCAAAATTTTATTGGGAACCCCTGATCTAATGTATATCTAATGTTTATATATCTACATATATCTAATGTTTATACTTTATCTAAATTTCTCAATATTTGATTAAAAGTGTACTTTCTGATTTAAAAATAAAATTCAGAAATTAAAATTCGATGACTTCTCTGTTTTCTAAAGAGATCTGAATCTCACGTAAAAATTTGGTGGTTATGCAATGAAAATTCCATTGTCTTTTCCATTGTCCAAAGTCTTTTTTTTCGATTTTATTAAAACTTGCTTTTCCTCTTTTTCAAACTGACGATTCATTAATAGATCAAGACAATACTTAGAGAAAATAGAGATTTCCAAAACATAATTTTGGCCTCCACGGAGGATCACAAAAGAAAATCGTCTTGAGGGAAAAAAACAAAGACCTGTTTTCTTTCAAAAACCCACAGCATCTTACTCCAGGCTAAAAACAAAACCCAGAGGAGAATTATTTTGAATACATAAGTAGATCTCGGCACCATATATTATGCAAATCCTTGTGGACTCCAGGCTTGAACAAACTCCTGTTGATTTATCAGCCAAGATTCCTCCTACAGTTTTAACGAAGCCTCCAAGTCATGAACTTAGATCCCTATAAAAGCCCGTGTAATGGTGATGGTCCCCTCTAAAACACGGAATTAGGACCGGATCGTAAAAGTTGGAGACGCGGGGCTTGAGTTTGGAAATGCATGAAACATCAATGTTCTTAGTAAAATGTGGTCGGTAATTATGCTCGCTTAGGGATATGGAAATATTTTCCTCTTTTAACGGATTGCGTCCCAGTGCATGATTTATTGAGTTATTGAGTTTAGTATTCAGATGAGGGGATTTGAGTTTGTTTAGTATGAATTGGGAATTACGACTAGGGTTATAAGAATTATTATTGAAGATTTGGGATAACGATTTACTTTTGTGTGGTTATAATTCCGATAAATTCTAGTTTCGTTTGTCTTCACTGTGAAGTTTAATTTAACACTAGAAGCTTCGGCTGATGCCTCATACCTAGAAACCCTCAAACAAAAATATTTCAAAATCAAACGAATTTTTAACCGAAAATAACCTTTAAAGCAAGAAATTTGCTTTTGATACTCGTAGATATCATTAAGAAGATTGATTACATGTTTTTTTAAGTATTTGATTTTTAATTACTAAATATGTAAGAAATAGCGAAAAAGCGATTACTTTACACCATCTTCACAAGCATGTTATAATCTTTCTAAAAGTTTCAGAACATTTACTCACACGCATACTTTCTATAGTTATTAAAATATTTTGAGTTTAAAACCGTACATACGTAATGACGTTTTTCTGGCGGCATTAATGAATGCGAATTATAGACCTTAGATCTTCTATTTTTCTCTAAATTTGCATATAATTTGATGGAGTTTACTAAATATTATACTAGTATTCAAGTTGTATGCAACGTAAAAATTAATTATAGTATTGTCTCATATACAAAAATTCTGACCTGCCATCGTCGAGGTCTCGCTTTTACTGCATCGTTCCTTGTCCTTTTATCTAAGCATAACTCTTATAAATACTCTTTTTGAACCCAAATTTCTTCATTCATACATATATCATTCCCCAAAGACATTTATTATAAATCTGTTAACTAAATAATAAGTAAAAAAACGCGAACTAAGCGAGTTTCAATGAACCAACTCTTTGCAATATCATGTCGAGGGGGATACTTGAGGGAGTACATAGGTCGGTGGACCTTCAAACTCTCAGTATAATTTAGCCTCACTGGGTGAGGCCATTGGCAGAGTTGTTACAAAACGTGTGACTGAATGCCACGGCCAGCTGAGAGCGCTTCAACAGTCAAAATGACCGCTTTTGAATGACCGCTTCTAGGCAGACCAGTCAATATCTCCAAAACGCGTTGTAAAATCAGAACCAAATTTGAACGACAATAATAACACCGTAAGTTATGAAAAGTCGTAAAAGCAGAAGTGTTTAGCTCAAATACTTTTAAAGCGATTTAGTTTTAAAAACGCGAAACGGTCAAAATGACCGCTCCAGAGCTTCTAGTGTTTAATTGCCATAGCTATAATACAAGCTCACATACATAATTTTCTAATAATATAATTAACTTGATGACGATAAATTGATTTCCAATTAATTAAGCATTTAATTTTAATTGCTTAGTATTTTTTATGTTTTTATCGTGTGTTAACATTTTGAATAAAACATGAATTTAAATTTTCGTATGTAAGCTGTTGTATACATGAATTTATCGTTTACCATTAAAAAACTGTTTAAGTTTTAATTCAGTAGTAAGAGGAAGTAAGAAGCAATGGAGTTTTGAAGATATGTGAAAAGTTTACATCGCCATCTTGGTGAATAAAATGTTAATTACTGAAAATCGAATTTAACAAACATCAGGAATTTTAAATTCTGTACATTGATCTGTGAATACATTTTAACTATCCATGGAACCGAAAAAATTGGAAAGTCTTATTATGAATACACGTGATAAAAAATCTCCCTAAGTTCACTAACCAAACTTGTATACAAAAATTATCCTCCAATTTAAATAGAACATATGTATTAGCTTCTAACCAACTATAATGCACTTTAAATTATAATAAAACTATTTACATTAACGAAAAAGGTCTGCTAAATATTTTCTATTATAACCAATGTTGATTTATTATCATTTGATAAGACCCCTGAAGTTTATTTAAAGAAAAAATAAAAATAATTTTTGAACTGAAATAATAAGTTGGTTATCCTCTATTCCAGGGGTTCTCAAACTTTTTATGTCGCGGAGCTCTTTTCAAGAGACAAATTCGTCGCGGAGCCCTTTTCCGAAGATAAATTTTTCAAGGTACAAAAAGCAAATTACATAAAAACCATTGCTACAAGAAATAAAAGCATAAATGTAATAACGTATATAGTAATTTATTTTAATAGGGTTCCAAAATTATTCCACAGCCCCTCCCATGCATATTTATCAGGTTTAATGAAGTTTTTTAAAACATTTTTAGGTATAACTTGCATCTAAGAGGAAAAATTGGGATTAATTAAATTCCAATTATGATAGGGAAGTCTGGGTAAATTTTGTGAAATATGATCCTTAAAAACAGTTTTTTATACTTGTTTTAGGTACATCATAGTCAAATTTTTGGATATTCATATTTAGGTAGGATTTTAATTTTAACGAACGTTTTATAAAAAATTGACAATAATAAAGTTTTTAGTACAATATGGGGGTTCTTCCCAAAAGTATTTCGAAAATTTGACCCTAAATAACATGGTTTTAATGTGCTTTGGTGAACCAAGAAAGACTTGAAAAAAAGACAAAAATCAGAAAAAAAAACTATATTCAACAGAGCTCACTTCATTGGAAGCTCCCCAACAAATCAACTTAAATTTAAGGGTTATTTAGAGCTCTTAAAATTTGGGTAAGAAGGAGCAAAAGTAAGTTCTTAAACAAGAAACATCTTGCAGAAAATTATTTTTATAACATTTCAGAGCAACGCAAATTAAAAATAATCAAAAAATGAATTTATTTCAAATTTCTCCACGGAGCCCCTGGAAATGCTTGGAAATGCTAAGGGCTCCACGGAGCACAGTTTGAGAACCGCTGCTCTATTCCATTCAATTATTCCAAACATGGATGAGACGAGACATTCTATAACGAATTATTGTAAATTCCCAATGTTTATTTTCGAAATCAATAAGCCAGAGACACACTCAAAATAAACTCACCGAAACAAAACTCGAGTTTATTTCATTAATCATAAACCCCATCACCAAAGACAAGTCACACACAAACATACCTCTCCTACAAGAGTCTAGACAGACAAAGAAATCAATTATCAAAACGCGAAATCCAAAAGAGAGTAGTAAAAAAAGGGGAGACCATTATTTTCTACCTCAGCATTTTTGCCTCTCTCTCCAACTTCTTTCCATCTGCTCGATTCACTTCAACAACCCGATCGACAAAACAACTAATTATAACAAGCAACTGCGGACTTTCTTTCCGATCAAATTTGAATTAAGGTAATTGATTCGTGCGGCGCTTATTACCCTAATTGCATACCTCATTAATCTTTGGAACGGAGGAAAAGTTGCCCCTTCGAAAGTAAAATGATTTCCCCGAGACCGCGCTCTATGGGCGTTCTTTTCAAAGCCCCTTCGTAATTTCATGTTAGTTTAATTGTTGTTGGGGGATTCCTCTTTTTTGGAGACCCACTGTAATTGTTGTTCGCATGCTTTGGCTTAGACGCAGTAAATTGAAGACCGAAATCCTAAAGAGGCGGGGTTTTCTACTCGGAAACTCTTGGCTCTTCTCCAGTGAAGGTCGGGACTTGAGTTATGGTCATTAGAAGGTAGATTGTTTGGAGCGGGACATTTTTTCTTTATCTACAGCCAATTTTTTGCAGTGGAATGGACTTCTAAAAAGTAAATAAATGACCTGGGTGAAATGTATTGTGGGAGTTGGATGAGATAGCTGGAAAATAGATTTCGGTTTGTAAATTCTGGATTCTAACATGAAACTCTGTCATCCGTGATGTCTTTTTTTATGCCATTGGACCGATAGTTTGTTTCGTTCGGTTTGAGACTGTATGTCGGAAGAATAGTAATAAATTGAACGGATCGTTTTGTTGTGACATCGTAATTGCTTCCTAAAGTAAAAGTTCTTTTAAAAAATAAAGTACAGTAATGAAATTTGAGGCGGGTTTTCCACAAAATTTTGCCATATATTATAGAATATTTTTGTAAAAATATATTATAACCCTGATTGACAATAATAGGGGATTATAGACAATTAATTTTATAAAAGAGTATTTAGTATTTATTTGTTCATCGTTTGAAAGTTCATTAGGTATAAGTTTAAGCTCTAATCCTTTACAGGTATACATAATCTAATTGCAGGTATACTTACGGCCGTATTATGTGCTTCCACATCAGCGGTTAACAACCAATCAAAGAAGGAATCGCTAACTCCGATAAGTGTAACACTTCTTTGAGTGATATTTACGACCATATTCACAGCCACCAGAATCAGAGTTAACACCTTGGCGACGAAGTGTCAAGTCCAAAAATACCCAAAAACCGTATTCATAGTACCCGGTTCACACCGTAAAACTGTGTTAGAGTTGATACCCCAGAGGCCGAGGTGTCAACTCTGAATCAAGAACCGGCGCCTGCGCAGTCGCTACTTCTCCATAAAACAGGAGAGCTTTAAATTAAATGGTGGCAAACGAAGAATTTCACAGCGCAAATTTCAGAAACCGAACCAGAATATTAAAGCCCGATGGAACAAATCTCCGACGAAAAACAATTTCTGCGATGGAATGAAAAACATAGAGGTAAGTTTTGTATAAATACCGCTCGTAAAAATGTCGATTTGAAAATTGCCCATTGCATACACTACTTGATACTACGATATAAACATGATGAGAGAACTACCTAATAGATCGGGTTTAAAATAAATTAAATTCTCATTTACTCTTATCAATACAATATTTATTTTCCTCTGGTATAACGTTTAATGTTTTGAATCAATCAATAACTTTTTGAGTTCTTATCTATTTATGATTTTAAAACAGTCAAATACTGCCTCCAGGCGAACATTTGTGATTTTAGTAAATAATTGAAATTTTGTCGCGTTATTTTAATTAGTTGTTAAAATATTCATTGAACACAAATATAATCAGTTAAATTATTTTAATGCAATAGCACTGTATACGAGAATTGTTCTGATTGTTTGTTTTTCATTCTGCAAACGAAACTCATAAAATAAGAAATTGAATTTCTGATGTTTAAAAAACATTTTTAGAACACTCATTCATAATTCTTTTTCTAAGCAAAACGTTTATTTTAAAGTATTGTGTTTTCATGAAGAACAAAAAATTAATTACTAATCTTTTTTCAATCACTAATTACTATAATCTGAATATTTGGGGGCTTAGATTTTTCTTTTTATTACAGATTTCATATAACAGCTGCCTATATGTTTATCTTTCTTTAGCTCCAGTCTGTATTTGTGCCATGAAAAATCATTTGAAAATTATTGATTAGTAGTAGTTTCAGTTTTAAATTGTGAAATAAAATATTTTACCACCTTATCATAATTTCTTTGTTTCTTAATTGATGATGTCATAAATTATACACAATAAAGGTATGTTTTATTCATATTAGTTGTGGTTATTTTAGTAATAAGAGTAGTAGAGAATTATTAAAAGGTAAAGTATGACAATAGCAAATATTGTTTCAAAAATCCATGGCCTAAAATTGTATAAGGATTTTTATGTTCAAAAAGTTGCTCAAATTATTATTTCTTGAATAAAAATGCATCTTATACTTTGATGTTGCTTAAGAATATATATTTTTTATGTTAGCTTACAGGACTAATATTTTAAGAACTTAAATTATCTTTCATCAAATCAGATATCCTTTTAAATTCAATAAAATCAAAATTTTAATTATTTTTTAAAATGTCTTATTTATTGCATGGAAGTTAAATGAACTATCCAGACAGAATTGATTGCCTTTTTTAATATTGGGGGAACTAAATACAAATTCTAGCTTATTAAGTTCTTTTTTTCTTATTCTTTTCTTATTTCATTTTTGTTCATATTAATTTTTGCTAGATTAAAAAAATAAAGATAATATTGAGTAACCACTTTGAGTAAGTACATTTTAAAATTGGTTCCACAAATAAAAAAATATGGTATGTTTACAAATGTTTTTGTCCCTGATTTTTGTAAAAATATGAGCCTTTAACAACTGAAAATCATTAAAAAATAAAGTTTATTACAGTCAACATCTAAAGGAAAAATATTTGTAACCCCTAGTTTTGTTTAATAGCTTTAAAATTTAATATTCTTATCAAGGAAAGTTTCAGGGAAGTTTTAAATTGATAGTTATATAATATCTTGTACATTGATTCAAATATATTTAATATTTACTATTGAATTCAGTTTCAACAAATGTAGGTTTCCAAAACCGTTCCAGTCCTGACATAACGCATACATTATGCTATGCTTTTGTGTTTTAAAATTTTGATTAATACTAACTAAAAGCTAATTTATAAAGGTCGGGTACCTACTATAATCGTAATATTCTAAGCACTTAAAAAATTAGTTTTCTTCTACTCGGAGCTCCCTTCATTATTTTTTATATGGATGGTTATATTTTTCGCTCCAAGAGAGCAGCTGATTTTGGTTGAAGTTTCTTGTGCCACCTGCCTTCCACTTCACTGTTTTTTATTCATTATTATGGTATAGGTTTTAAGTAATTTATAGCAAGTTAGTCTAGTTCTAATCTTAATTATTGATAAATTATAGATTCTTCGTGTTTTTAATTTGAGCGCAAATAATGTTTATTGCAAAATTAAAGTGTAAAAAATAACTGATACAATATTTTATATACATATTAAAAAAAGGTCGTCAGAAAACTGATTAAAACTATACCAGCACGGGTACAATACCAATTTAATTCTCAGATAGACGTCCCGAAATAAATGGATTAAGGAAATATTTTGTAAAATAAAATGTTCGCCATACACGATCAAAACGCTTTAATTAATGTTTTTGCCTTTGAGTTTAAAGTACTAATGATTAGATAAATATGTTGCTTTATATACTAGTGTATAAATATATCAGAGCATGTTAAAAACTCGAAGTCATTAATTTAATTTGATGTGTTATAGTTTTACAATTGCATTAAACTTAGCAGTATTTTTACTTTAGCCGCTCAGCCAGCGTAAAGCATTGCCACGTGTTTGTGTTTACTAAACAAACAAGTTTCAAGTGACGCGATTCTCTCTAGCCACGGACGTAGCTATAGCTTTTACAAGGGGGGGGTCCAGAATTTATTTTGCAAAAAAAAGCAAACACATTACATAAACTTATGTTAAAATCCATTTGACACTCAAGCAAAGCTGCTAACTTTCAATAAAACATAAAAAAGGTTTGTAAAATATTTATGATGATAAAGAAAACAAAGCTAAAACAGTATAAATAAAATAATTACTTTAAAGTACTAAATTTAGCCTTTTACGCCTAGATGCTAACTTATTTATAATTTCTTCTGAATCCAATTGCACCGCCAAGTCCCGATGAACACTTTTTTTTTTAATTTTATTTTGTTCACTTATGTTCATGGTGGTTCAGTGGTGTCAAAAAGACACAATTTCAACTTCAAACAAAGACTACACAGTTGAAAATTAACATTAAATTAAAGATTTAATGGTGCGGAAACTTTAACCGAACAAAAGTTCAGAGAAAATAACATCTAAAGCAGTGTTTCCCAACGTGGGGCGCACGCCCCACCGGGGGGTAATATGATTTTCTAGGTGGGCAATTTGAAAGTTTCAAATAAAATTGCCCCTCAGGTGGGGCATGGACTACCAGGTTGTATTTACTTTACTTAAATTTGAATTTTTGTGAATCTGTGGTGTAAGCGGATGTACAACTGATCATATTATGGAAAGGAAAAGTAACAAAATATAAATAACTATTTTTTCTCATTTCTGGTTCAAATATAATTTTTCATAAGAGAGGGCTTACCTTTTTTCGCTTCATTGTCATTTTTTGTGGATGGACCCGCTTCGGCTATTTCTTCATTTTGTGGAAGTTCGCGAGGTAATTATCTTTCGTTTTTAGAAAAAAAAACAGATTGTTGAGTAGTACGTTTCATAGTGTTTTTAAAGACAGCGTTTATTTTTATTCAGTAACTAATCACCCGTGCACACAAATAAGCAGTTAGAGAGCAAGACTGCGCAATACGAAAAGACACATTGTCGTAGATCAGCGGTTCTCAAACTGTGCTCCCCGAAGCCCTTAGGGCTCCGCCAAGCATTTCCAGGGGCTCCGCGAAGAAATTTGAAATAAATACAGTTTTTGATAATTTCTAATTTGCTTTTCTCTGAAATGTTATAAATAACTTTCTGTAAGGTATTGGTAAGGTCTGCTGGTTTTTGCCTTTTTCAGGTCTTTTTTGGTTCACCAAAACAAGTTACAACCCTGTTTTTAGGGTCAAATTTCCAAAACTTTTCTGGGGGAGTCACCCCCAGGATGGGACGGTTTGGCGCTGGCCGTTTTTGGGCGCCGTTCCCGTTTCGGCACCAAATTTTTATTCTTCTAATTTTTAGAAGAATTATGAGAGTTTTATTTACTTTCATTTTCTTTCTGCCGCTGAAACGGCCGCGCCGAATAGTAGCACACCAAGGAACCCTCTTCCCCCACCTCTCAAATTGATTACTCAGCACCTTTTTTTATGAAGTTCACCAAAACCAAGGGAAAATCTGTTTTTAGTAGAATCAAATTTCCAACACCCCCTTTATAGCATTTGGAACTTAATTACACAAAACGCTTCTTATATTAAGTTCTTTAAGATGCAAATTCTGCCAAAAATGTATAAAAAGAGCTAACATTAATCCTATGGCATGGGAGGGGATAATCCAAATTTATTTACAGATGGGCCCAAAATCATTCCTTAAGGAATGATTTTGGGCCCATCTGTAAATAAATTTCGATATGTACCTCTGACGTATGGTCTAACAGCCCCCCAAAACAGTTCTCGATTTCAAAAGAAGTAACTTTTAGGAAAACAAAATTTACAGATGTATAGATTTCCGTATGAATCCTTTGTTCATGCATCTCCGGCATAATGATTAAAAAGTGATAGCTTTAATATTCAGAAATTTAAAATAAAGATTTACATTGTATCCAATGATAAAATATAATCGGTAAACAAAATATTCCATATATCCCGGAGTGTATATCAAAGGGGCGAGGGGGCCCTGCCTCTCCCCCGGAAAATCGGACTACGTATAACAAAACAAGTTAAAACCATGTTATTTAAGGTCAAATTTCCGAAATTCTTTTGGGGGGGACACCCAAAACCCCCTATTGTACTTGAAGCTTTATTATTGTAAATTTTTATAGTAAGTTCGTTAAAATTAAAATCCTACCAAAAAATGAATGTCCAAAATTTGGACAATGTTGTACCTAAAAGGAGTTAAAAAAACTGTTTTTAAGGATCACATTTCACAAAATCTTCTGGGGAGGAAGGACCCCCAGACCCTTCTATTGTACTTGGATCTTAATTCGTCACAATTTTTCTTACAAATAAATTATCTTAGATGCAAATTATACCTAAAAATGTTTTTAAAAGCTACGTTAAACTGTTAAATATGCATGGGAGGGGCTGAGGAATAATTTTGGACCCCTCCCGAAATAAATTTCTATTATGCTTTTATTTCTAGAAGCAATGGGCTTTATGTAATTTGTTTTTATACCTTGAAAAATTTATTTCGGAAAAGGGCTCCGCGAATAATTTGTCTCTTGAAAAGAGCTCCGCGACTTAAAAAGTTTGAGAACCCCTGTCGTAGATAGTCTGAAGGCGCGATCGGGCTCCGTTTGTTGGGAAAGGGTGGCCATGTGGTAGAAGTCTTTCGCTAGCTCTTAAATTCACCCACGAAAGAATATACTCAATGTCTATGGAAAAGAGAGATTTATCTCTATGAATCATTAATGAAGTGAAAATCATGAATATGAATCATGAGTCTTTAATCACTATGAAGAGCTTGACTGTACGCAAGATTTGAAAATATAGGTATTCGACTGAAAAAAAAAATTGATGTTCAGGCCAAGGGGGGGGTCCGGACCCCCTAAACCCCCCCCTTATATACGTCCATGTCTCTAGCCAATCAGAGAAGACCTTTAAAGCGTGAATCAACTTCGCCAAGCAATCGCCAAAGCCATCACCAGTGTCAGCTAATCCGAGTACAATGAATACGGACTCGGATCAACTCCGTGTGAACTTTTTCACCCGTTCAAACTAGTGCTACCTGACACCGGTGTCAACTCGAAAACCGTGAATATGGTCGTTAATCCCTGATCAGGTAGCACAGAATACAGCCATTTGAGAAAAAACTATAGAAACTAACTTCATGGTATCATGTTAGTGTATTATTTTCTATTTAATAGCTATTAAATCAAGACCTTTAATGCTAACATTTTTTAATAAAACTGAAATAAGAGTATACTCTTTTTTAAAAAAAACTTGCGTATTTTTTTAAAACCATTATGTTATTTAATGATAGTTTTAGAAACGGAAGTACTCTGAAGAATTTTCCCTGGGCATAAAGTTGGCTTGTATTATAAACAGTTTTAAAAATGAATAGTAAATTAAAATTTTGAGAGACTGTCACAGACCAAATGAGGAAAATTGAGTTATAATTAGTGATGGGCAAAATCGATAATTTTAGGTATCGAATACTTTGGTATCGAATACTTATAGGTATCGAGTACTTTTAGGTATGGAGTACTTTTTTTTCAATGTCTGGAAATGAACCTTAAGAGACAATTTTTATAGGGCCTATCCATAATCAGTAGGGTGTCCCTTATTTGGGCTTTTTTTCAAAAATTCAGGGAAACTTTTGCTCCACCCCCCAATTTTTTTTCCATTTGGTACCCTAAGACTGTGTGCAAAATCTTAAACCGATCAGATAATATTAACACGTGCCCCAAACGGCCTAAAGTTAGAAAATTTTGACTTTTTTCTAATTTTTTTGAAAATTTTTAAAAATATGTTTAAAAAATCCGTTTCCGAATAATAGGGATCTAACACATTTAAACATTCATATTTGACCGTTTTTCATTACTAGTTAGGCCAAAATGCCCAGTTTGTAACCTAGTCACCAATCAGAAAATCATCAAATTTGTCCATTTTATACTAAGAATAGAAGAATCAAAAGGAAGTGGTAAACGACTTAAAACCGCAAAATTCCATGGCTGAACACCATTTGTAGACTATATTGATGTGGCTATAAATTTTCTGGTGCTCAAATTAATTAGGGGTTGCTTAATTACAGACACCATATTGGATTGCATTAAAACTAAAAAAAATTCTGGAAAAAAGGTATGGCCATGTTTGATATCGGGTAATGGGTGTTTGTGGTTTCTAAAATCAATTAAGACTAATAAAATTATCTTGGACAACTTTTTAAAGCTCTTTACGCAATTTAAGGGCCAGCATAATGTTTACAGAGACTGTTCTTCTATTTTATCATAATTTTAAACATTAACATACAAAATACCAGCCGTTCAATTTATTAGTGTCATTAAAAAAATTAAACAATGTTATTTTGTCCGTGGCTATAAGAAAGTTTAAATATCAACTACAATTTTAATAACTCTTCTACTTCACCCTTAGTTTTTTTTCGCACTGTCAACCTTTCATCAGTAAATGTCCTCGAGGAAGTACTAACGTTTCGAGTAAATTTTTCGTAAAAATTGTTTATGTAATTAAATTATTTTAAAGTGTCAGAGCCTTCTTTGTGAGAATGCAGTGGCGGATCCAGGATTTGGTTTTGGGGGGGGGGCTAAGAATTTTCATAATCCAATTGAAACGTCCTGTTAATGGTAATACGTAAAAGGTAGTCTTACTCAAACAACTAAAAGGGGGGTTTGCCCACTTTTTCAGCTCGTTTTGGTACACCTAATCCAATTCAGAGCATAGATTTTTTGCGTTTTGACAAACTTAGTAAAATATTAGACGTTTTGGGGGGGGGCTTCAGCCCGAAAGCCCCCCCCGTAGATCCGCCACTGTGAGAATGTAGAGGTAGGAAACTTACAGAGCGAAGAATAGCTAACTCACAAAAAGACTTTAAAGAAAGAATGATTTTAAGAAACTGTTGATAATATTTATGATACACAAATAGAAAATATAAGTGTCTTAGATTTTAATGGCTAATTTGTTCAATTGCAGGTATTTTTTACTTTGACGAATAAAATTATGATAAAATAGAAGAACAGTCTCTCTAAACCTGGGTTAATTGCTTACCGTCTGATAGGTTAACTCAATTATAAAGAGCGGGTTAATCTTGTATTAACTTCAGCTTTTCAGCTAACTTACGAAATAAAATACTCGTGGACACACTGGAGTCTGTTTTTAAAATTGTTTCCAGAATTTCTCTTGCCAGTTTTATGTGTTTAGAATTTATTACCATATCTATAGTTCTGAAAACATGGTTTGTACTTGTATTAGGAGATATGCTGGCCCTTATAATTGCGTAAAGAGCTTTAAAAAGTTGTCTAAGATAATTTTATTAGTCTTAATTGAGTTTAGAAACCTCAAAGACCTATTAACCGATATCAAATATGCCCATACCCTTTTTCCAGAATTTTTTTAGTTTTAATGCAATCCAATATGGCGTCTGTAATTAAGCAACCCCTAATTAATTTGAGCTCCAGAAAATTTATAGCCACATCAATATGGTCTACAAATGGTGTTCAGCCATGGAATTTTGAGGTTTTAAGTCGTTTACCACTTCCTTTTGATTCTTCTATTCTTAGTATAAAATGGACAAATTTGATGATTTTCTGATTGGTGACTAGGTTACAAACTGGGCATTTTGGCCTAACTAGTAACGAAAAACGGTCAAATATGAATGTTTAAATGTGTTAGAGCCCTATTATTCGGAAACGGATTTTTTAAACATATTTTTAAAAATTTTCAAAAAAATTAGAAAAAAGTCAAAATTTTCTAACTTTAGGCCGTTTGGGGCACGTGTTAATATTATCTGATCGATTTAAGATTTTGCACACAGTCTTAGGGTACCAAAAGGAAAAAAATTGGGGGGTGGAGCAAAAGTTTCCCCGACCTTCGATTTTCAGGGACACCCTAATAATCAGACTGAAATTCAAAAAACTGAAAGCGATCCATCAAAAATGGGCTCCCGATCCCCGGAAAGAAGATCTTGAAAACGCCGAGCCGCTGCGCCGCTCGGAGCCCCCGCGACGCGAATTGAATCGTCAGTTTGAAGAAGGGAATAAGTCCAAAAACCAAGTTTTGAGAAAATCGAAAAAAACTGTATAAGTAATAGAATTTTCATTGTATAATCACAAAATTTTTACTGGAAGTTCACAACCCGATTTAGAAAACAGAGCAACCATCAAAACAAATATAAGTATATTCAAAAATATTTTACAGTCAAAATAAGTTGATGGACTTATTCCCTTCTTCAACCTTATGAAATTTTTCTGATGAAAAAATCTTAAAAAACCCTTAAATTCACATTTAAATTATATTTCTCCTTAGTTTACACCACAAAAGGGTGAATTAAAAGGAATAAGACAAATAAAATTCAAAATTATAGTGAAACTGAGTTATTAGAGCAGTATCAATGGAGTGAGAGAATACGAATGGAGTTAAACATTCCCTGCATAAAAAAAGTTTGAAAAAATTTTAAATTAAAAGAAAATTTCATTTTAACTTTGTTTACAGCTCAAAGAATAGGAAAAGAAAGACAAATTAACTTTAACTCCAAATTAACTTGAAAAATACAATGAATTTACATCGATTTCACAACTTCAAGGGGCGATATCTCCCTATAGGGATAAGTTATTTTTCCCCTCTCTTCACTAATGTGTACAGCAAAGCTTGGAGATTGTTTTGAGTACAAAAAGTCAATTTGTCATTTTTTGGACTTATTCCCTTCTTCAAACTGACGATTCAATTTCAAATAGCTAAAAGAAGGAGAAACACCCGAGCAGCACCCGAACTCCCTCCCCCCGCCAAGGCCGCACATATTCCGATAACCCAATCCAATCCAACACACCTTCCCTGCGCGCCAAAACCGAAATTAAAATGGCGGGAGAAAAGTCACACATGAACATCAACAGAGCACGTAAACCTTCTACAGCAAAACCGATCCATCCCCATCGGCAAACTTTCCCATCCCATTCCTGCCGAAAACTAGTTGATTCATCAACAAAATCATCCCCTCCGATCCATCACAGAATGGATGAACACCAAATCGAAAAAAAATTTAGCTATTTTAAAAGAATTTACTGAAAGGGGCCGTCAATAAATGATGTCACACTTTTTTGCCCATTTTTGACCTCCTCCCCACTATTTGTCACAAACTGTCACACTTTCCCATACCCTTTCCCCCCTCTCTGTCACATGTCACGTTTTTAAACCAACAATATGTTGGTCCAATTCAACACATCTCCGACCAAACACACCTTCCCCGCGCGCCGAAACCGAATTTAAAATGGGTGTGTCTCGTTTGACCGAAATCCATAAGACCCAAGTGCCTCTTTCCCGAACGCCAAATGACCGAAAGACTACTTGCTCGAACGGGACGTTTGCCCGAACGGGATGTTTGACCGACAGGACTCTTTACCGAACGGGACGATTGACCGACAGGACTTTTGACCGAACGGGACGTTTGACCGAATGGGACGTTTGACCGAATGGGACGTTTGACCGATAGGACTTTTGACCGAACGGGATGTTTGACCGAATGGGACGTTTGACCGAACGGGATGTTTGACCGAATGGGACGTTTGACCGAATGGGACATTTGACCGAATGGGACATTTGACCGAACGGGATGTTTGACCGAATGATACGTTTGACCGAACGGGACGTTTGTCTGAATGGGATGTTTGACCGAATGGGACGTTTGACCGAATGTGATGTTTGACCGAACGGGACGTTTGGTCCCAACAGCTCTTTTTGGTCTCTTATTTTTAACATGTACATTCTATTTCAGTTTTATGTTGCTTGACCATTGGTCAAGATTGCACTATGTGGCTCAGAGTAGTTTTGAAATAAATGGTGGAGTTGGTAATTGATACTTTGAATTCCCTGTTGTTATAACATGACTCTTAGGTTATGGCTGACCATTGGTCAGTATGATCCACTTTTTGCTAATTCTATGCTTTGGTACTAAAGTAGGTCATGTGATAGCTCGAACCAAACGGCCTGACACGCCCAACCTTTTGGTCTTGACCACGGCTCAATATCTCTTGACCAGTGGTCAATCCAGTTTTTCTCTCTATTGTCAAAAATCTGGAAAGAGCGAGAAAATCTAAATTGACCACTTGTCAAGAGATATTGACCCGTGGTCAAGAACATAATGTTGGGCGTGTCAGGCCAATTGGTTTGAGCCACCACATGACCTACTTTAGTACCAAAGCATAAAAGTAGCAAAAAGTTGATCGGACTGACCAATGGTCAGCCAGAACCAAAGAGACATGTTATAACAACAGAAAATTCAAAATATCAATTAGGAACCCCAACATTTATTTTAAAACGACTATTAGCCACATAGCGCAATCTTGACCAGTGGTCAAGCAACATGAAACTGAAATAAAATGCTCATAAAAAATAAGAGACCAAAATGAACTGTCAGGCAAATGTCCCATTCGGTCAAACATCCCGTTCGGTCAAACATCCCGTTCGGTCAAAAGTCCTGTCGGTCAAACGTCCCGTTCGGTCAAACGTCCCATTCGGTCAAACGTCCCATTCGGTCAAACGTCCCATTCGGTCAAACGTCCCATTCGGTCAAACTCCCGTTCGGTAAAACATCCCTTTCGGTCAAAAGTCCTGTCGGTCAATCGTCCCATTCGGTCAAAAGTCCTGTCGGTCAAACGTCCCGTTCGAGCAAGTAGTCTTTCGGTCATTTGGCGTTCGGGAAAGAGGCACTTCGGTCTTATGGATTTCGGTGAATTGGGCGCGACCCATTTAAAATGGCGAGAGAAAAGTCACACATGAACATCAGCAGAGCACGTAAACCTTCTCCCGCAAAGCCGTAAAGCCAACCCAACATCTCCAACCATCGGCAAACTTTCCCACCCCTTGCCGAAAACTAGTAGATCCACCAACAAAATCATCCCCTCCCGAACCATCACAGAGTGAGATGAAGACCAAATCGAAAAAAATTAGCTATTTTAAAATAATTTACTGAAATCTGGATAATTTTCCACCGCGCCGGCGCCGCGTCAAATTTCGCTCGCGGAAGATTAACGACTCGGGTTTGAGCGTTGCGAAATGAAAACAGAAACTGGCTGCGTTTGATCTACAGTGGGTATTTTAAATATTATTTCATTTAAAAATTTAAAACGAAATATGTCAATAAAGTATCGATACTTTTTTGGGTATCGAATACACCCGATACTTTTAGGTATCGAATACTTAAGTATTTGGTATCGATACCTGCCCATCACTAGTTATAATTTATATTGAAATTCCATATATCTTATTAAAAGTTAAGCAATTAAGTGTGACCAATCCTTAAGAGATAAACTTTTACAGTCGCAACCAACAGAATCACTGAACTATACTTCAAAATATTCTGCATTTTAAAAATTTCCATTGATGACAATTATTTAAATGCACCATACCATGAATGGAATATAAGCTATTCTTTGTGAGTTATTAGAAGTATTTTCTAATTTTCTTCAGGTGCAGACCAATAAGTTAAATTCATATAACTAAAAGCTGTTTTCACCAAAATAAACAATTCAACAACGTATAGAGAAAGAAATTGTGGAATTGGGTAAGAGGAAAATACAGGCTTTTTTCAGGCATTACTTGTAACTTCAAAAATTATAGCAACATTCAACCAGTTCATTAGTGTATAAATTTATTAATGTCCAGCAAACACCTTCGCTTGAGTGAAACTGTCGGCCTCCCTTAATATTTCACGGCGTACAAACTATGAAGCATTTAAACCCACAGTCACCGTATACTTGGAAGCAAAAGTTTTTAAAAATTCACACCAAGAGACCAAAACTTCATTTTTAACCCATGTTCGCATCTATGAAACATAAATTCTTCAGAAAAGGAGTCAAAATCATGGACAAACGTGGCTCTCTCATTAAGAAGGGGAAATCGCGTTCAGGAGGGAGAGAGAACCACCAGTCATTATTTAATCTTCTAAGATGTTTGTCAGTTCTGACGTTCTTCGAGGATGTCGCTTAAGGCACGAACTCTTCTGAATAATATATGCCAAGGATTATCTGTTTTTAAATAAAATATGTAGTCTAGGAAGTAATATTATTTGTATCAGGTATGTGAAGGAAAATTATTTGTATTAAGCAGTATACATGATTGGTATCTGTATTTTGCAGTGTTTTTAATTGCGGAATTTAAATATTATTATTGGATTTTTAAATGAATTTCAAAAGCTGTCTTAACCAACGAATACTTTGGCATAATTATTAAAAACTTATTCAAAACTAGGCGTGCATATTGCTAGGAGTTGTGGGGGCATTTATAGTATGTTTCACCCTAAGTTGGCACTGGAGAAAAGGCTACGGTGACCGAATCACACCCGTTGTCATAGGATTCTGAGTTGAGAAACCTGTTCCCAGCCGAAAAACTCACTTGTAGACAGTTCTACCATACGGACTGTACTCATTCACTTCCCAATTAACACTTTCAATCTTAAGTCGCCTGAAATTACCATTGATCTTAAAAGCGTCTGAGACTGAAAAGTTTAAAGGCATCCAACATACGTATGATTAAATTAATTTGTTTGATAAAAATCAGAATCAACTATAATGCATGTTACATTTTTACAAATGTGTCTGCATATTCTTTATTTTAAATTACAATACAAGCTAGCACTATTTGTTTTTAGAGCGGATTGGTACATCCTCTGCCTTTCCCAGTACTGCCAAGTTAAAGTGGAACAGATTATAGACAAATTGGAACCACACATAAGAATCGGGGAGTCAGAAACGCACTCCTAACGTTCTGGAAATTTGTATAAGAGGGTAGAAGAGATTGTAAAATCCCCAACGGAATTTGAGGCTTAATCTTTTAAGATCGGATTAATAACGGAAAAACAATCGTGAATTACTACCTTAAACAAATTTAAGAGAGGAAATTTTAGTAAATGCTTAATCTCATCCAATTTTAATTTCTCAATTTTAAAGGCCTGTAATGGATTATTAATTCATGGATTATTTTAAGCATATTTTAGACATTATTACTAAAAAATTACAATTATGCTTACAACCCCCAGATAGTTAGGGGTGAGTTTCCGACCCATCCTCATCGAATCCCGTGATTCTTATTCGCCTGGGTGTGTCCCCTACAACCTCTAGAATTTTTCACTTTTGCAAAAATATTTTAAACACCTTCTATGAAACCATCAATAAAATCGGTTAAAATTTCTGTAAATCGCAACACTATTTTTCATCAATCCCACGAGCATTTTATTCCGGATTAAATTATCGACAATTTGAATATTTTTACGGGGTAGTTATTCTTAGCACACTCAGTTCTATTATTACAGAGTGTGCAAAAGAAATATCAACGTTACCTTGATTTGGGTGGTAAAATCCAGAGTAAACAAACTTTAAGAAAACGTTTCCAAAGATCTGTCTAGGGGATTTTGAAAAGCGTCAATAAATTCCTTGCGTTGGCAATAAAGCTGTCAGAAAAGCACATCGCAAACAGAAACAAAAATGCTCTTACAGTGACCACAGAGAAGCATTTCTTTGACCTCAAGAACTTAAAAGCTCAATAAAAGCGGCGAGAACAAAAAAAATCAGCCGAAACTGCAAAGAGGTTCAGGGAAGAAAAGGGCCCTTCTTTCTAGATAAGAAAATAGAAAATCCTACTAAAAGCATTGGTCCTGGCCGGCAAGAAAACTTCCGAGGCCAAAATAGCTCCACCTTTTTTTCAGCACGGTAGAACGATATGTGTAAAATTCGATCAACTATGTTGGGAATGAAGGAAATTCTATGTTCGGAGAGCGATTTTTTTTCTTCAACTTAAGGTTAAAATGTAAAAGGGCAGAGGAAGGTAAAGTAACTTAACCCTTCAAGATCACAAAAACCACTTTGGTGGAGAGTGCACACTTTTTAAGACATCTTTCCCGGGATTTTCTTTTCCCCGTCTAAATGTGGTATTTTATGTTTTATTTAAAGTTTTTGCGCTCCTCTAATGTCGTCGGGGCTTTAAAAGAAATGTAACTCTCGCGCGTTTTTCTTGGTGCCTTAAGGGAAAGACCTCGGATGACATGAAATCAATCCTTGGACCTATTTTAATATTTTGAAACGTGGGTAAAAAATTTTGTGGGGTATTTTTCACGAAAAAGCGGAACGTCTCTTTCCGGGAAAGAGGTTTAAGAAATATATTTTAACACGTTTTATTTGCCGTGGAAAGATGGATAAAATGCATTTGAAATGCTTATAAGATTTATTTTATAAATCCCATCCTATATTTTTCTTTTAAATATTTTTATTTAACATTCCTATTTAACAATGTGTATTTTTTTTAATTACTTGAAGTTTATTACTTGTTATTAGAGCAGCATGTTAAGGTGGATTTCCTGCTACGAATGAGAATCTCTCTATTTTTAAAAAGTTTTTGGTGAAAGGTTTCCAGTGAAAGGATTTTTACGACTGAATTAATTAGTAATTAATTATTCGAATGATCTTGCTGGTTTTAATCCAACCTTGAAAGGTTACGTTTCAATTTTCCCTTAGGATTATATAACCTCAATCCCAGCTTATAAAATAATCTAGTTCATTAGGGATGTATTTTTTACCCCCTCTCAAGGTTCGTAGAGTGACTAAGTTTGACTCATAAAAAATAAACAACAGCCTGTGAAGTCATTATTTGTCCAGACCGATCGCGCTCCGCACGGGTACAATCTCAAGGTTAGTAGATGTGAAAGTTAGGCTAAGTGAGCACTAGAGACTTATGTCGCCGGCGACTGTAACACTACACTGTTAAAAATATCAGTTCAACCTTTCACCAGAAACTGGTTCCAATTTAGCTGCAACCAAGGTTTGGTAACAGGTTTCACCAAGTTTTTGGTTTTTTCTCTAGTGAAAGCACCAATTTTTCGGTATTTCGGTTCACTAGTAAAAGCACCGAAAACTTGGTGAAACCTGTTACCAAACTTAGGTTGCAGCTAAATTTGAACCAGTTTCTGGTGAAAGGTTGAAAGTTTTTGGTGAAAGGTTGAACTGCTTTTTTTAACAGTGTAGTCACTCGAGAGCAATGCATTTCTATTAGGAAATTCTTGGCCAAGTGATCTTGGTCTCGTCGCCATGTGCGCGCTCTCTAGCTTCTTGCAATAGCCAGGGAAACAATTTTGTCTCTGTCGCCGAGACAAAAGTCTCTAGTGCGCGCTTAGCCTAAAGTGAAATGTAGAACGTGACCGGTATGGATACGTAGTGACGTGTCACAGATTGTTGTTTACTTTTTATGAGCCAACCTTAGTCACTCTACTAACCTTGATCCCTCTTTCACTTTCCTATACGATTCTGAGTCGGCAAGGTGTGACCTACTCCTCCTATTAGACGTTCTGTAACATTTATCTGAAGGAACTAGATACGTACCCTGCTCTTGCTCTGAATTCTACAAAAGTTTAAAGTTCTAAATTGAAATAGCCTAAAATAGCATAGATGGCAACCTGTATTCGATATGGGGAACATAAGGTCATGAAAGGAGAATTTCACTATTATCGCTGGTTAGCGGACAATAAGTGTAAACACAACTCTCAAGCGTCACTTCCAACCGTGGACTGGTTTTGTCCTTGTTAGCACTCATCAGCACAATTCATTTACCTTGCCTTTCTGGAATTAAATCTGTCAGAGGAATGCCATGTCATTCCAGAAGATGAGTGGAGGACTAATCAATGGTCCCCACTTTTTCAGTTATAGTCGGCTAGACTTGTTTTCCGCTCTTTTGCGTTTCCTTCCTATACCCTGCTGATGAGTCCTAACAAGGATAAAACCCGTCCACGGTTGGAGGCGATGCTTGAGAGTTGTGAGTTTACACCCACAAGGTCATGAGTTGCACACTATACCGTCTACGCCGTCGGCGTTGTTGCCAAGATCGTTCGTCGTTTGTTATTAAAATTTAAATGTTAAACAGCTCGTAATATGAATATTCTTGGACACTTTGGTTTATTACGCATGAGTCATTTTGCTTGTACGCATACACTACGTTATCTGACGGCAGTTTTAAAGCGTGTGTGTGTATCTTTAATAAACCTTTTATCTTCTTTCCCCACTCAAATCCCTAAAAATAACCCCCAAGCAAAAAAAACAACAACGTGAAAATCGAAATTCCTCCTTACCTGCCCTCACTCGCACTTCCCGACTGCCCATCTTCCCAGCAGCGTTGGCCGCGACGCACCTGTAGACCGCGTCGTGAATCTCCCTTCTGTACTGCATGGGAGAGAAGGGGCCGAACACCATGGACCCGTCCGGCCTGACGTGTTGGATACTCGGCGTGTCTCGCACCCGGGACCCGTTGAACGTCTCCCACCACACCTCAGGGATGGGATAGCCTTTGGCCGAGCACTTGATCTGCGCGCCCGTAGAGTTGTCGAAGTCCACTCGAGGGGGTGGCTCCTGGTCGAATGTGGGACCACGCACTGTGGGTGAGAATGGATGTTTTAATGAAGAGATATTCGAAGATTGTCGCATTTACTTACACAGGGTGTTTCAGATGAGAGTTTCATAACTTCTAAGAGGGGAAGAACACACCTAGAAGACTCATAATCACATAGAATGGAGAATTGCAGCATCTCTTAAAATTATAAATATTAAATTTTAATTTATTAAAAATTCTCTCCTGATTTCAAAAATACGCTTGCAATTTCCCACAAACTTTTTTTTAGGTAATTGTGACATATTTTAATACAAAAAGCTCCTAACAATGTGACGTCACATGTGTCTCTTGGAAATGTAGGAAGCACCGTTTTCATCGAAACACGAGGCTGTAAAAAAATTTAGAGCCCACAGCTCAGTCTTTCCAGTCTTTCAAAGCGGGATGATAACAACAAGCGGAAGCAAGGCACATTTAACGTCACAAGCTGTTTCAGCTCAGACATAAAAGAAGCTATTTTTAAATTGAAAATAACTTAAAAGTTAGGGCTTTGAAAGGTAAATTAAAATATTTTTTGGAGGTTTTAAGCCATTCTGAACACCTTAAGATTAAAAAAATTGATTGCACTTATCCATTAGGGGATCGTAAATGCACCCCTAACGAGCTAGCGGTTTTAAGAGTGATTTTCTGGGAGCGAGGTACACTCGTGATAGTTGACATTTTTGATTTGGCTGAAATTTATACCAAAGGTACTCTATAGTGTCCTTGGAAAAAGTGAATCCCCGTTTTGTGTAAAAAATTTTTTTTTGGAGTTATGTCCATATTTTTCTCGCGTGTCAGCGCCATTTTTCAAGTCCTAGTGGAAATAAGGTACTTTGCGTATTACATTTCTGAAAAAACTCCAATAGGTGTCAAACTTTTTTTCACTTATTTTTCTTGTATAAGGCTTGAATTTAGTCATACAGGTGATAATTTGTGAGAACTTTGCTGAAATTAGTCAAAACAGGACCCCTGAAAAAAGGATTCCAGGAGATTTTGTCGTACGTTTGACGCAGAATTTTGGCAACTTCCGAACAAGTGACGAATAATATATTTTGCGGGTTGTTTAAGCATCGTGTCTAAACTATTATCCAGCAAAAATAATTAATTTAACTCTAAAAACGGTTCCGAGACATCCCCTTAAAGTCCGACTTTTTGCGATTTTGGCCCTATTTTGAAGTGGAAAATATCAAAATTGCATCGTTTCTAAAATAAGCGGTTTTAAAGGTAAGCATGGGAAGTTGTAATTCCCTGTGGAAACTGACACGTAACCTTTTAAAATCGAATTAAAACCATCGATTCAAGTATTTATTCCATAATACCAATTAATGAGCTGAAATTTAAGCTCCTAAATTGATTTTTATGTAACAAATGCCGGAATCAAACAATTATGCTAGTTTTAATTCAATCTTAAAAAGTTAAATGTCGATATCCATTGTGGATTACATAACCCCTCCCATGCCAGATTATAAATATCCTTGGTCACTAGGAGTGCATTTCCAATCCCCATCCCTAGGTGATTCTGAGTTGTCTAGGTGTGCCTAACCCTCCAAGAAGTTATGAAACACTTATCTGAAACACCCTGTAGTTATGAAATAAATTAATACAGTAAGATGAGGTGTAAACTCATACCGTAAAACGGGATGAACCGAAACACTTTTCAACTGTTGAAGTAAGAATGTAAAAAAACACCTTTTTTTATGAAATTTCCGGTACTTACGTATTATTCCGTTGACCGTTCAGTGAACGTTTATTTCAGTGGCATAGCAATGATAAACTTTGATAACATTTTATAACATAGCGGCATGGCTGATGGGCTAATACGTAAAACCTGAATTGTTTTATTGGAATATTCGGTTTTGCTCTGTTCCTTCAATATTGAGCAAAAACTAAATGTTTAAAAACGTTTTAATCCCTTTTTATTAATTTTAATGGTGTTCTGATTCACGCTACACAGATAGGCGTAAACCAGAGTCTTTATTTTTTTATTCATATTTTTAATAGGCATCAAGGAATACAGAATAAGTCCTCAAGTTGCCATGTGTAACCATAGCTTCCGCAGCACTGCAAAAATGTAATTTAAAGCAGGAAAGAACATTTGGAAATTCACAGTAAAAAGTAACTAAGATTGAGGAATATTTTAACTTTAAATGTCTAGTCTCATTAAATAATTATAAAAACATTCTATCAAAAACGGTTTAAATTAAACAAATTGTTTTTTAATATTAACTTCATAATTAAAATATATGTTTTAGTTCAGAAAATTTAAATTTGTATTACAGAACTTTAATTTGTAACATAAATTGATCTTCCCGAGTGTGGTGGACACCTGAATTTTTAAAGACAGACCAAGTTTTAAAACACGTTGTAGTTCATCTTAAAACCTGTTTAGTTTACTATTATATTTTGAAATAGCTTTGTTTGGAAATTGAACTATTAAAATAGTAACTAACTTTGTGTAAAATTTATAGTGAATTCACAAACTAGGAATTTTTTTAAAGTATGGTAGATGCATTTTTAAAGCAGTTTCGAATAAATTCCTGGAAATAGAATAAGTTATTTCCAATGTGCACTTTGTCTCCGTCTGATTTATTTTACACGTCCTTTTTCTTTGGTAAGTGTGACAAATCCCCTTTCGCGCCAAATCTGATAGATTACACAACTTTTCGCTTCAAAACCTTCCACCCCAACCATAAATTGACCAATTGAGTCTGCAAGGATGTGTCTCAATACTATAATTTTTCAACTTATTCAACCCATCGTGAGGCGCTGCTTTTTCGGACCTAATTTTTCCACACCAAACCGATGATAAAGCTTTTCTGAGTTTTCTCCAAAAAGATTTCTTCAACAACAATAAAATAAACTCCGATCTTTTTTTAATAGAACGTATTATTTTCTAGGGTCGCCGAAAGAATGACCGTTCACTCGGCGGACTTAGAAGAAACAGTTTGCGCATTATATTATTTGATAGAAAAAGGAAGTTATACTCATCGTTTCTACTATGAGTATAACCGAGAGTAAGTAATGAGATCTCAAGCATGTCCGCTATTGTGGTCTCGTGTTATTGATCTTGTGCTAGAAACCGAAAATAAGTGAGGAATTCTTTCTTCATTTATGAATTCAGTGACCCATATCGCTATAAGCTGTGATTTACGAGCAACTTTTAGGATCGGAATTCATTTTCTTGTATTTCTTTGTGATTTTGTGCGATGAGTTGGATTTTGATAAGTATTTTTATTTTGATGATTGGGATGAAAAAAAATGCTTGGCTCGTAGAAAATTCATCGCTATTCAGTTTGGGAAAAGAGAACATTTTGATTGAGGATATGCTAATTAACTACATTGTTTGTATGTTTCTGGCATTTTTATTAAAGTAGAAAGAATGAAATGACATTTTGAATGTCGACCAATTTGATGGTCTTTAATGCATTAATACACTATTTTTTTACCACTCCTATCAAAAGATATATCAAGGAAACGTTCCAAAAAGCTAAACTCACAGAAAGTATGAAAATTTTACAGGGATTGCTCGAAACACTTAATGTGGAAAAACTTAGCCACGGAATTTCAGTAGAATAGCTGTAAAAAATTCTTAAAAATTATCATTTCGAACGCCAAGTGCAACCCCACTAAGCGAGAAATGCAAAAAAAAGTTCCAAATGTTTAAATGAACTGGCCGCGTTATCTCTAAAATAGATTAAATCAGCCGTTAAAGAAATATTTATCAAATTCACATCTTGTGAATAAAAATAATTTAAAAAGAAAACAGTAAATGAGGGGCAACACAACATTAAAAGTAAATTATAGTATGCGCTTTAAAAACCATGAAATATCAAATCCAATTTCTCATTCCAAATCTTACTGTTAGGGAATATAGCACGTGGTTTTTAATCTATTAAATGAGTTACTTTTTTGTAAAGAAATAAACCCCTCATTCCATCTGATTGCAAAGTTGCCAAGTGGTGCTTATTAAATGGTTAAGGCAACTCAGAACCCAAGTTTCAATATTAATTTACTCCTCTCCTAATGAAATTCCACAGCAAATTTTTTTCTCAATAAGTGTTTTGAGTCATCTTATGCCTGTAAAATTTAACATGATAAAGATTAGCCTTGGAACGTTTCCTTCTAACTTCAAATTTCTTTTTAACGATATATTCAGTGAAAATGTATAACAATGTGTGCGAAAAAATTCCTAAAATATAACTATTTTATTTTATTTTCCATCATTCCATAGCTTATTGGAAAAATACAATTTAGAACTTAAAATTAGTATTTAATTTGAACATTTCATTTTGTTAGTTTAATTAATAATTTTCAGTTTAATTTTTAATTTGGTGTAGCATAAAAATAAAAACGAAAATGGTAACATAAATTTGATAAATTCTTATTTACGAAGGAATAAAATATAGAATATTTTATTAAACTTAGTTTTATGTAATATTATACAGGAAACATGTCTGTGGCTAGCCTAACTGTTTGAGTGGGGAATATTTATATACCGTGGAAAATATGCGATGAACTCAATATCGTTTATTATTCAGTATTTGTCACTTTACCTGAAATTCGCGATCATAATTAATAGAATGGCAGAAATTATCACATTGGCCGTAACATTTGGGCCTTTATTTCAAAGGCATCTTGGGGCCTTTATTTTTCCTTATTTATATAAACGACTTTTGTAATTTAAACTTATATGGTAAAATAATAACCAATGCAGATGACACAGTTTTACTTTATTCGTGCTCCGATAATTATGAACTTCTAAACCAGATTGAAACTGATTTGTTTGAAATAGAGACTTGGTTTAGCGCGAATGATTTGACTCTAAATTTAAACAAAACTAAATATATTCATTTTAGCCTAAGACAAAGTGATTTAAACTTAAACATTAAAAATATCATTCTTTATCTTGCAATAGAAACTCCAATAATTGTCACTGTCACATCCTTCAATCAGTTAATAGTATAAAATATTTAGGTTTATTTATCGATTCAAATCTTAAATGGAAAACGCATATAAATGAGCTAGGGAAAAAATTACGTTTTGTTCTATATAAACTTTTCCACTTTAAAAATAAAGTTGCTTTAAATTTTCTAAAATCATTATATTTTGCTTGGTTTTATTCGTTATTTAATTATGCAGCTATCATTTGGGGTGGGGAATATAGATCCAATCTTCAACCGTTAATTTCTATACATAATAAATGCTTCAAACTTCTGAATCACCAATCTAGTCCCCATAATTTTAGGTCTCTTAAGTTATTACCATTACGGCATAATGCTTTTTATCGCATTCTACTTTATATTTTTCGTAATAAATCTCTTTGTAAATTTAGAACCAGGCAATATAATACTAGATCATCTGAAATTTTTGAAATTCCAACATTTTCAAAGGACATATTTCGTAAACACTTCTTTTATCTTGCACCTAAATTGTACAATAGTTTATATACAAATTTAATTCAAACAAATAGTTATTCTGTTTTCAAAAGAAATCTTTTTGATTTTATAATTAACATCGACGACCTGGATCTGTATTTCTCACTTTGAAGCAAATTTTTCATTTTAAATATTATTCAGCCTTTTGCCAATAACATTGTGTGTGATTTTGTCGTGGTTTTCTTGTGTTTATTTATAGTTTTAATGTATTTTTCCTTTTTTTCTTTATTTTCGTTACTCAGTTATGTATTTAATTTCTTTTACGCCTGGACGGGATTTTTTTATTTCCCCTTGGCGTATAACATTGTTTTTCTGTATTTATGTTTATTTTTTCTTTAATTGTTAATAAAAAAAAAATATTATTATTATTATTATTTATATCATAAAGTATTAGGCTAAGCGCGCACTAGAGACTTTTGTCACGGCGACAGAGACAAAATTATCACCCTGGCTTTTGCAAGAAGCTAGAACGCGCGCATAGGCGACGAGACACTTGGCCCATTGCCAAAAATCTCACCAAAGAAATACATAGCTCTCGAGTGACCTAGTGTTACAGTCGCCGGCGACAGAAGTCTCTAGTGCACGCTTAGCCTTATGCTTAAACAGCTCAGTGGCTTAAACAAGAACCAGACATTTGTTTATACTGTGATCTATTTTTGACCATATATTATTAATGCTGTACATAATAAAGAAAAATTGTAATTAAACATTCATTGTCAATGAAAATTAATTATCCACATAAAATTTAAGGGACTTATAAATACAAGACTCTATAAACATTCAAAACAAATTATAAAATAATATATGAAGTCAATTTCTTGAAAAAGTGCATTCTAATCATCTTATGAGTTAATATACATGACTTAATTTCTTAATCTAACTTTTAATCTCAAGAAATCCACCGCATTTTCCAGTACACTCTTTCTCATTAGTAGGCGCGTCCGCGTTAAAAGAGAGTAGGACCAAAAAATTGCCTAAAAAGAAACGGCAACCTAATGATCACTACTCTGGCTTATTACAGTCACAGAGAGGAGGCGCATATTCCAGTTCCTCCTGAGGAAGATCTCTCCTTCCTTTCGTCCTCCGCGAGAGTTTTCCCCGCGTTGGTTTTCGTAAATCGCGTAATTACGATTTACGGCCTGCCGTTTGTTGCCGCGGCCTGCCCGTTAAAGGTTTACGCCCAGCTTTACGGAAATCTCGACCGGCGAAGATACGGCCGCCTTGAACAAGCGATAAACGTGGCGGGCGGCGGATTTATCATCGGAATTACACGTCAGCGGTAAACGAGGAAACATGAATTTTCATTTTCGCGGTGACTATTCAGCATCGCCATTTTTTGTTGTTGTTGTTTTCGCATTCTTGGAGGAGGGGGAAGAAAAGTTTTTGGTGGATTTGCGTGGATGGATTTGGTTAAGCCTAATGATGCGCCCGTTTTGTTTTAAGTGTGACAGGAACGAGGTTCTTTTTTGGGGGTGGGTCTGAAAGGGATTGCGGTGGGTCGTAGAACTCGCTGAATGCAATTAGTGGTGAGATTGGGGCGCTTTATTCTGGATTCAATGGTTTTGCAAACTGCTTTGGAGGCGAAGAATTAAAGGATGGGAAACTATACACATATCTCTATTCTAAGAAAGGTTTTGATGAACCGTTTCCAGGGAAAGGCTTTTTAGTTATTGATCTGTATACCACACTTTTGGTATCAAAGTGTTCGGATTCTTTTGAGAGGATGTGCAATATGTCATTAGAAAAATTTCTGAAAAAAAATCTCAACTTTTTAAAATTACGGATAAGGTTACAGTTACAAAGGTAGTAATATCAAATAACTTACTATGCATTCAATCATAATGACCAGTTGACCTCATATTTCATGATGAAAATATTTTTTTACGTTTTAAAAATGCACTTTAGAAGGTACTTTCGAAACTAAATATCATTCAAAGATTGATAAAGGTATTCTAAAAACTTCCAGATATTATATTTGGTACAAAAAATTAACACATTTTTTCTGAACACAACGACCGATTGACGCTATATTTTAAGATGAAACATGTTTTTCACCTTTTAAAAAAGTACTTTCTTGATGAAATATCACTCAGACTGATAAAAACATATTCTAAAAACTTACATGAACGCCATTTTATACTAAAATTTCACACTTTTTGTTCAATATTTATAATTTTTAGTCTGATTTTATCGAAATTAATTGTAAACATAGAGTGATGTTTTGTCTCTTATTATTTTCAATTGCTTAAACGGTATTGCTTAAGAAGTCTGGGTTTAAAAAAATATTTGAATGATAAACACTAGGCATATTATACTACTAACGAGTTACTTTAAGATAATGGCTTTTTTTGGTCCGAATATTGATAAACAATTATAATTAGTTATTTTTATAACCATAGATCAAAAATAATTAAGATGGATATTTTTAAAAACATTTCGTTTATATTTTTGATAAGTTCGAGTTAATATATATTGAAACTTTTAAGGGAGATTTATTCATGGAGGGGATTTGGTGAAGTATTTTTGGAAAGTTGGTTGACGTTTTTAGCTGATATGCCCGCCGTTGCTCGGGGAAAAAAGGATTTTCGAACTGAGTGTGTTAAAATAAATAAGAACTATTTTCTTCGCTATATTCTTTCCAGGGCGTCATTTAGGGGCATAGGGTCAACTGCCTTCCCGCTAGGATTCTATTATGATCCTAATTTTCCTTAAGACATTTTTTTAAATTCTTCCTGTTCAGAATATATGTGTGAAATCCGTAATTTTAAGTGTAATCTTCCAAATTATAGAAAGAAGTTAGAGACCCTCTTAACCCATTAATGCCCAACTTTTTATTTTTCTTAAATATTTGGTAAAAACATAGTAAATAGCCCTAAAACAACTGGAAAAATAGTGAAAAAAATTCCAGTTTAAAATTTTAATTTCTACACAAAAATTAAAAAACGTCCCTAAAAAGGGACGTCAGGCACGAATGCCCCCGTTGTTTTTCCCTATAGTAAACGCGTGGTAGAAAACTTTTTTAAAGCCTCAAAAACATCATCTACCTTTTTAAGTGCAGCAAAAGTGATCGGAACCATACTTTAACATGAATATGAACAAAAAATATTAATTACTTATCCAATTAACTGTAAAATTAACCCAAATTAACGTAATTTGAGCATTTTTTATGCTCTAAAACACGTTTTTTCCTCCCAAATCTATGTTAATTGCAAATTAATTAAGGTTTTTAATTGAAAAAGGCATTCTTTGTTTATGTGTTACCTAATATTAAGTATTAATTACTTTTAAACACCTCAAATCCATCAGAATATCTCAATTTGTGAAGTTTAAGTCTTTCGAATGCCCATACTTTTTTCATTTTATTTAATTGAATTGTGCGGAACACGAATTTCTCCCCAAAAATCAAGCATTAGTGGGATGTGCATTAGCGAGCCAGATGATATAGATTGATCTGCAGTATAAAACACAATGATTAGCGACATCTAATTAGAAAAAAAAGCCGCAAATTTATCACAAAAGCGACTTTTTTGGCAATTTTAATGACAAAAAGTTATTATAACTAATAATTATTAAACTTTTAATTAAAATATAACCGGAATATATTTGCATAAGTAACAAATATAGTAAAATAATTTATTCCTTTTAATTAATATAAATTAATTAATTCCCTACAATTTAAGACTTTTTATTCCATTAATTTGGCAGAAATAACAGTATTTTTCAAAAAAAATACACAAAAACAATAAATTTATTAGCTAAAATTAAAGTAATTTTATAAATATCAGTTATTTAATTCATTTCATGAGAATCGAAAGCGTTTTTATGAAAAAATAAAGGAAACACTAGCATTTCACTATGGGGAAAACCACGGGGGCATTCGTGCCTGACGTCCCTTTTTAGGGACGCTTTTCGAGGGTCCGAAAAATGGTCAAGATAAAATATTTTGGAAAAATAAAAAAACACCCCAACTGATTTAATGTATAAACAGTAATATATATCGACATTGAAATTTTTTTAAAATAACAACTAGGATTTCTAAGCTTTTTCTTTTAAAATTTTTAAAAAAGCACTTTTCTGAAAAATTCTATCTTCCAACTTTAAAAAAAGTGAAAATTTTTTAAAATGCTGCTTTCTTCTTGTGTTCTTTATGTTCTATGAAGATCAGAGATACATCAGTGCAAATTTTGATTCAAAGGAACAATTTTTGTAGAAATAGGAGGATTTTAAAAAAACGTCCCTAAAAAGGGACGTCAGGCAGTAATGGGTTAACTGTGCTTGATTTCAAAGTTTTATATCTTTGTTTTCTTCAATATCCATTGTTCCTTCCATCCATTTTCGCAATAGAAATGCATAGATGAGGCAAATTTTTCCACCTTCCCTTCACTAAAAAGGTAAAGGTTTACTACTGAACAACAATTTCTAAAGACTTAATATTTATTTCCCTTTCATCCCGCTAATGTTTTCCAAAATTACTAAACAATAAAAAAATAAACACTTTTCTAAAATTTAAAACAAAACCTAAAACACTTTTGGCATTAAAGTCTTAATAACACCTGTAAGTTTTAAGAAAAGGTCAGGGGGAGACCCCCTGAACCTCCCTTTGTTGATTCACAACTCATTCTATAAAAAATTTAAAAAATAAATTGAAATTGAAGTTTTTTATAAAAAAATTGCCTTCAAAAATGAAAACATTATTTGAATTGACCCCAAATATCTAAAATGCTTTTGATGATACCAACAGGATATTACCAACAGGTCGCTTTGAAATATAATTTTATTAGTATGTTTTTCTTTAAAAGTGTAAAACTCTGTTTAAGCTCAGAAAAAAGGAGTTTTCGAAATTTTTAGACCCCTTAAAATTCGAATATCGAAAATTTGAAAAATGTCTTTCTAGATATTGTAGCTAGGTACCTTTCTGTGCAATTACGAAGATCTGGGGGGATTTGGGACGGTGCTAGGCTCGAAAACGTAGAAAACACTCCAAGCACCCCTGTGGATCAGAAAAAAAGAATTTCGAAAAATCCCTTCTTAGTGCGCGTATACACCGTAAGGTCTTCCACCACACCAAGTTTCGAGTCTTTAGCCCCGGTAGATTTTGCTGTGCGATGATAGGTGAATCGATCGATGAATAGATGAATCGTAAAGCTCTTTTATTATTATAGATTACGTTTAGCGAATTGGAATTTGTGGGAATTGCGAAGCAATTCCAAAAGGTCCTGCGTTAGCAGTTTACGGGGGTTGGCGAGCGATAGCGAGCAGGGGGCGGTAGCTCCCTAGTTTAATAAATATAAATTTATATTGTGTTTTGTCTTAAATTTCGTTGTAAATTTAAGATGTTTTGAAATAAAATTTATCAGTGCGGCAAGACGTCATCTTAAGATGGAGAAATGAATGGGAGAACTCCCTTGCTCTCTAAATCAATAACTAAGAAGTCCTAAGATTTTTTTGAAAGTTTTTTTTAATAAAACTGGGTATATTTTTTTAAAAATAATTCATATGATAGCTATAATAATTTTATTAAAACATTAAATATATAATTTTTCTCCTCTTATTAATAAAACTAATTAATTAAATACTTAACTGAAATGTAAAGTTCAAATTATCTCAATTATAAAATCACTAAGTAATCCCATAATTACCAGTTGTTTTTTGTAACATTAAGTCCTTTTATCGAATATTAAGTACGAAAAAAAATTTGTTCGTGTGATCCTGTGTATAAGAGACATACTTCTTTTAAAAAGTAAATACAAAAGGAAACACAATACTTTGTGTTTCATGGGAGGCAGGTAATTATATTGAAATGGTTTTTTAAATTCGACATACTCATTTGAGTAATTACATAAGAATAGATAAAGTTAAGTAATTGAAAGTAAGATTAAACACAGTAAAGATAAAAAAAGGATCGTGCATGTCCAGAATCCATTTTTAGTACCCTTTTCAGATGTCAGAAACAGGGTCAAAAATAAATATCCCTTATAAATAAGGAAAAAATGTTTAGGAGTTATTACATCAAATATTTAGTGTTAAGCTTTATTATCTCAAGTAATAATATGAAAACTATTTACAGTAATCGAACAGCAGTATTTATAAATTTATCCAACAATGCATTGCCATTCTGCAACTAACTTATTATATTTTAACTAGTGAATGTTTACTAGTGAATTTCGGCGGTCGCCACAATACCCCCCGGGGTAGAGTATTGCCCTAACGTGAGGCAATCTAAAACGAACACGGCGACCTGAGCGGGTGGTGTAGTCCGGCTGCCCATCCTGATGGCCGTCGATTTTAGATTTCTGGCCTGACGGCATTTGGGCTGTTTCCGGACACCACATGTAGCACGGTTTTACGCGGTCAATGCTGACTCTCACGTCTTTGTTCTTAATTTTGAGAGTTACTACTTTGTCCTGCCGTTCAATCACCTCGTAGGGTCCCGTATATGGGGGAGAGAGAGAGGGTCGTACGGAATCGTCTCTTAAGAACATGTGTGAACAAGTGGCCAAGTCCTTGTGAATGAAAGTGCGAAGCGATCCATGACGTGATGCTGGGACAGGCCGCAGTCGTGCCATGTAAGACCGAAGTCGGTCAACCATGGAGGTGACATCAGCTGGGTGATTCTCGCTGGAGACGAGCATCTCTCCAGGAAGGCGAAGTGGCTCCCCGTATACCAGCTCTGCTGCGGATGCATTGATGTCTTCCTTCACGGCACTGCGGATTCCTAGAAGGACCACTGGAAGGGCTTCCAGCCACGAAGAGTCGTTGTGACACATGAGGGAGGCTTTCAATTGCCGGTGGAAGCGTTCTACCATGCCGTTAGAGCAAGGGTGGTAACTAGTGGTGCGGAAACGACAGAATCCGGAGTATTTCCCAAGTTGTTTGAACAGTTGAGCCTCAAACTGTCGGCCTTGATCTGTCGTTATAGATTCGGGGCAACCAAAACGGGAAATCCATCCGGCAACGAAAGTAGATGCAACTTCTTCCGCCGTAATTCCTTCCAATGGCCATGCTTCTGGCCAGCGGGAAAAACGGTCCACTGCTGTCAACAAGTACCGGTACGACTTAACTGGAGGCAGAGGGCCCACGATATCTATATGGACTTCTCTAAATCTCGCTTGTGGCAAGGCAAAGTTCTGGAGGGGGGAAAAGACATGGCGCCCCACTTTTGATTGTTGACACTGGAGGCACGAACGAGACCATGCGCGGCAATCTCTCCGAATGGACGGCCAAACAAAGCGGGAAGATACCAATCGTGCTGTTGCTCGTGCACCAGGATGACTCAGTGCGTGTAATGATTGAAACACTTGTCTCCGGAGTGGTGCTGGGACATAAGGTCTTTGTTTGTTTAAGGATGTGTCGCAGAACAGTGTAGTGTCACCATCTGGTAGGTACACGGCCTTTAGATGTAATGATGAATCTCCGGAACTCAATAGATGTTGTAGCTCCAAATCAGTTGCCTGTGCCTTGGCCATTACGTTCAAATCAACTGGTGAGATGCTCACGGCGGAGACACGAGAGAGAGCATCAGCCACCACATTGTCAGCTCCACTGATATGTTGAATGTCGGTGGTGAATTGGCCGATGAAAGATAATTGATTTAGCTGGACAGGCGGTAGTTTATCCCGACGCTGTTGAAAGGCAAACGTGATGGGCTTGTGGTCGGTATATATGGTGCAGTGCGCGGCCTCCAACAGATGGCGAAAGTGTTGCACGGCTGTGAAAATAGCCAGAAGCTCGCGATAGTAGGCCGGCCACTGCACTTGCTTAGCGGACAGCTTTTTAGAGAAAAAGCCCAGTGGCTGCCATCCACCATCTGCAAACTGCATCATTGCGGCTCCCACGCAGTGGTTCGATGCATCCGTGAACAGACCTAGGGGAGCTCCATGATTAGGATGGGACAGCAGCGTGGCGTTAGACAGCGATGTTTTAGTTGCTCTAAAGGCCTCTTCAAGGTCGGGGTTCCACTTAATAGGCTGGGATCCACGTAGAGACGACACTAATTCATGAAGAGGGGACTGGTAGTTTGCTGCAACTGGCAAGAACCACCTGTAAAAATTTATCATTCCTAGGAATCTTCTCAGATCCCGTGCGGTTTTGGGAAGTGGGAAGTTTTGTAGGTCTGAGATTCGATCGGGTAGCGGTCGAGTACCTTTGGCTGATACTTCATAACCCAGAAACGTAACAGTCGGTTTCCCAAGGACAGTTTTTGAAGTATTGATCAACAGTCCATGCTCACCCAATCGTTGAAAAATCAGGCGCAAATGACTCTTGTGCTCTTCTTCGCTCGTAGAATAGACAAGGATGTCATCTATGTACGGAAAACAGAATTCTAGACCTTTTAAAACCTCATCCATGAAACGTTGGAATGTTTGGCCGGCATTTCTCAACCCGAAACCCATAAAAGGGAATTCAAAGAGACCGAACGGGGTGGTAATGGCCGTCTTAGGAATGTCATCCGGATTGATTGGAATTTGCGTGAAGGCTTTGACCAGGTCGATCACAGAAAATATTTTGCAACCCCTCAAGTTATGGGAGAAATCGTGTATGTGTCTGACTGGATAACGGTCCGGAATTGTTCGAGCATTCAAAGCACGGTAGTCACCGCAGGGTCGCCATCCGTTGGATTTCTTGGCTACTAAATGCAGAGGTGAAGCCCATGCTGAATCGGAACGTCGGGCTGTTCCATCTTTGACCATACCTTCAAACTCGGCCTTGGCAATTTTTAGACGATCGGGAGCTAATCGGCGTGGACGACAGGATACGGGTGGTCCAGGAGTCGTTCGAATAAAGTGGGTTGTGGAATGCCTTATTTCACGAGGGGTACCTGATGGGCGGCTAAGTTCCGGAAACTCCTCCAGAACTTCAGAGAATGGTGAAGAGCAACTCTTCACCAGCTTTATGCTAAGCTGTGTTGAGTGTTGCGGCGATGCGGGCACATACAGACCAGTTACCCCGTCCATTATTCTCTTGTTGCGGCAGTCTGGTAACAGGTTGAAGTGGGACAGGAAATCTGATCCAATTATGGGGATAGTGACATCTGCTACGACAAAGCGCCATGAAAAGTTCCTACGGAGACCGATATCGATTGACAGGGTGATTGGTCCATAGGTTTTTATTGTGGAGTCGTTTGCAGCCCTGAGTACGTAACTGGAGTCTGGTTGCCTTCTCGTGACCCTTGACCGTGGATAAATACTTATGTCCGATCCGGTATCGATGAGAAATCTTGTTTTAGTTGTGCGATCGGTAACGAGGAGGCGACTTCCCTCAGAGGGGCAGCTAGATGTCGCCGCTAGTAGCTGCCGCTGGGGTTTTCCGAAAAAGCGCAGGGGGATTCACAGCGTCTTGCTCGATCTCCAAATTTTCGGTGATAAAAACAGACTCTGTCAACAACTTCATGCCTGCTTAGGGGGCTTGAATCGCGGTAACCTGCTGCAGTACCGTCAGGAGCGCGGCGACGTCGAGAAGAGCTTCGCGCATGTCGACTTCTGGATGTTGATGGTAACGCCATTTTTAGCGCGGCGATTTCCTGCATGAGTTGTTGTATTTTACTTTCGATGCGACTTGCATCTTCCCCCGAAAATGACTGCCTCACTTCGTTGACTGCAGAAGAACCAGACGCAGTTTGTACCTCAAGGATACGATCAGCTACATCAGCCATCTCCTCTAGTGACAGCGACCGTTGAGCCTGCAGAATAGCTTGAACGTTTTGGGGCAAGCGCTGCAGCCATAAAGAACGCAGCAGAGGATTTGTCGCTTCAACATATCCGGAGGTGAGGGATTTCAGGTGACGCAGAAAATGCGAAGGCTTTCGGTCCCCAAGCTCTTCACCATCTAACAGTTGGCGAATACGCTGTTCCGCTGATAATGATAATCTTTGTATCAGCTCTCGCTTTAGAAGCCCATATGCGCCTGTTTCTGGAGGTGAACTGATGATATCTTCAACCTCCGAAGCATATCTTGCTTCCAGATTTGCAACCACATGGTGGAATTTTGTTGAATCTTGCGAAATTCCAGCAAGAATAAACTGAGACTCAACCTGGGCGAACCAGAGTCCCGGTTTCTCCGCCCAGAACGGAGGTAACTTGGCAGCGACGCGACAAATGGCTTGGTCTGCACCGGTGGACTGCGTAGGTTCGGTAGCGCTCAAGTTTGCTTGCTCGGGCAGAGGGTTTTGCAGTTCAACCGTTGTGCTACCGTGTGGTAGTGTGGCCGTGATGATTTGCTGTTGATCCACAAGGGCTTTTAACTCAGCCATTTGAGATGTTAAAGTGTTAAGCAGATCTTGTTCCATTACCGTCCGACGTCCGGGTCACCAATTTAGGAGTTATTACATCAAATATTTAGTGTTAAGCTTTATTATCTCAAGTAATAATATGAAAACTATTTACAGTAATCGAACAGCAGTATTTATAAATTTATCCAACAATGCATTGCCATTCTGCAACTAACTTATTATATTTTAACTAGTGAATGTTTACTAGTGAATTTCGGCGGTCGCCACAAATGTATGAACAATACATTTAATTTAGCATACATAACATGCATGCTCAATACCATACCATATAATGCTATATGCATACACAACACATATCATAAGCCAGTTATTTTAAATATGAAGATAAACTAATACTAATTTTCTCAAAAAGTACGATAGTATGTATCAATGGAGTAAATGCTCTGATTTTCTGATTATGAGTTATAGTTATCCTTATTAAAATATTAAATTTTATTCAGGGAATCAGAGCTCTTAAATCTATTGTAGCACGCCATGGTAACGGCTTATTAAGTTATATTCTAAATTATTCTAACTGAATTTTTATTTCTATCATCCAAGTATCTTAAATCAATTGGCACAATCATGGAGATAAAGTATTATGTAATATAATCCTTAAATCCAAGCGAAAGCATTAATTTACATAAAATCTATGCTAAAATATTCGTCTATGAGGGGATTTGAATAATCCGATATCTAAGCTCTCATGCACTTCAATTTCATTCCATTCATGTTACTATCTACAAAGTATCAAATTTGTGAATTCAGCATTTAAATGTTCTTCTTTGTGGAGGATTAGTGTCTATGGTCCAGCTTTTGTTATTAAACTAAGACTGGACCTTGGCCTCTGTTGCAGCACTGCCCCAAAAGAAATTTAATCGAAAGGAGTTTTCAGTGAAATCGATTTTAAAAACTTCAATTAAGTGGATTCATAAGATAAAGTTTCACCGTATATTTTATACTCATGGTTTCAATGAAAATTCCGTAGAATACACAAAGTAATAGTTTACACAATATATTTTCAGATAATATAACGTTGGAGGTATTTAAAATGCACGGAATCATTATGGAGAATTCATAAGGCAAGGTAAAAGAAAAAACTAAAAGTAGTGCTACAAAATTCAAAAATTAAAATTTCAAATGCCTACTCTTAATTGACGAAAGACAAAATCAATGGGACAGAAAGAAGAAGCAATCAATATATTGTTAGAATGATTTGGTTTATCATTACTGCTGTTATTTATACAAAAGCTTATATAAATATATCAAGGGTAATATTACGTTTGTTGTTGTAAAAACTTAGAAGTTTGTCTTAATAATTTTAGGGGAAGCATGTTTACATTAAATGTTACATGCTTACATGTTTTCATTGAAAAAAATTTATGTTTTAAGGATAAAATATGTTAAATGTAGGATAATTCCAATTGGCTTTTATACTTAAACATTAAAAAAAGATAATTCAAATACGTAACTTCTTATTTCTGATAAGTATCGACCATATACGATATAAACGGCGTTTTGTATAATAATATATGTTTTTAAATTAAAATAAACAGTTTATCAAATATATAACAAAATCTCTCATACATAATATTGGAAGAACTTAGCTTAGAGACGAAATTGAAGGTAATATAACACAGTCAATGAAAAAACAATGAATATTAAACTTAAGGTAATTTTTCATGCATGAAAATAACATTTCAATGTCTTCGGCGGTCATCCTACTACTATTATAATTGTGAATGTTTGTCTGGATGTTTGTTACTCTTTCACGCAAAAACTACTGAATGGATTTTAATGAAATTCTACCATAATGTAGCTGATACATCAGAATAGGACATGGGCTATAATTTATAAAGAGAAAATCAGTCCTTCATTCTTTTTTTCCCGTTTTTCCTACTTTTTTTTCACTTATTTTTCCGTGTTTGAAAACCTGTTTTACCAGTCATACAACGAGTTAAAAATAAAACATTGTTTCAAATGAGACAGATCACTAGACTTTTTCATTTACTAGATCTCTTTTAGTTTAGTTTTAAACACTGGTTTTAAATTTGTTAATTTGTTCACTAGACTTACTAATTTACCAGACTTTTTACTATGGTTAGAAATTGGTTATTTTATAAAGGCACCAAGATATTAAACATTATCAGGAACATCGGGATTGTAAAAAGTGACAAGAACACCGGGATTGGAAAATTAGCGAGAACATCGGGATGGAAAAATTACCGGGTTATAAAAATTACCGAGAACACTGGGATAGGAAATTTACCATAAAGACACCCAGAATACCGGAATATAAAAATTACCGTAAACACTGAGATAGGAAAATTACCGGGAACGCCGGGATTCGAAAAATTACCGTGACCACCGGGATAAGATTACCGGGAACACACTGGGATAGGAAAGAGGCGCTTGGGATACCGGGATGATTTGTAATATTGCTAATTTTCAAAATTATAAATGTATTTTAAGAAATATTTTTAAAAATTAATTTATTCACCCCACCCGTGCAAGGCCGGGTATAACAGCTAGTTTGAAATAAATATATTCAAATTTATCTCCTTTTCAACGATAGCTACACTGCCTCACTTTTTATTTCCTTAAGAAAGACAACATATTAAAAACCTTCAAAGTTGTGTAACACTGCACGAGTTATTCTATTTATGTATGCACTTTCAAATTTCATCAATTTTTTTATAGAAAATATGTTACTAATACTTAAAACAAAAATATTAATATAAACGGAATTTTAAATATTTAAAGCATTTCAGAGATAACAAATACAATAATTACAATATAATTTTATAGAATTCTTCTCGTATTTATACATTTTAATTGGTTCTAATTATTATAGATTAGAACAGATCCAATAATAGTCTTTGTGTATTTTAGATGATTTTAAGATCTGCAAAAATCTTATGCCTATTCATTTTTATAAATTTTGAAAGTTATAGCTTTTGTTTATACTTTTTGATAGTTTTACCATGTGTGTTTAAAACTCATTATAATTTTACCAACCACACTCGTGTATAAAATCAAACAAATTTTGACTGTTTTTTATCTTTTTTAAACCCCTATACTTATTCTTCAGAGCAACACAAAATGCATTTAAATTTCCGAATTTAAAAGTCTCATCAATTCGCTAGACAAACAATAAATCAAATTCCCCCCAAACTGCACCAGACACCGAGCATCAAAGACAGTCAAGAAAACTTCATTTTCCAACGAAAACTACAGGAAATCCTTTCCGCCGAAATCATTCCGAACGAAAAATCTTTCCAGACGTCACTTCCCGCCAAAACGTTCCGAGACTTAAAAAACATTTCCCGAACGAAAACCCATAAAACCGCCTGCGAATCCCAGTAGTCACCCAGATGCATCAACGTCTGATGCATAGCTGTTTAATGGAGCGCCAAAAATCAAATAAATAAGAGTTTAAAGAAAACCCAGCGAAGCACGTGTAATGCCCGAGATAAAACATGGCGCCCTCGCTACCAGGGAACTATTAATTAATTCCACACAATGGGTGTGATAGACGGGCTTCCGCCGCTGTCAATTCTCGCGCTAAGCCTACATGTTCATCAGGGGAGAAGTTTTAGGGATTGCTCTTGGCGAGTTTTTCACCTCTTTTTTTTAACGCCTAAATCCGGTGTGATGGATCAATTGTTCACGTGTGAACGTGCGCGTTCGTCTTTTTGTATTATGTATGTACGAGTGCGTGTTTTTTGACAGGTTGTTTCGTTGGAGGTTGAAAAATTGCGATGGGCTGGGATCGATTCGCGGGTTACGTAGAGTGGAAGATTAAATTTGTGAAGTTGTGGGTTGATGATAGATTTTTTTGCGGGGTGTTTTGTTAAGAAAGGCTGATTAAAGAGTTGATAAGAGACATAGATCGATATGCCTGCTACTGACAGTTGCTTTAAATTCATCTCAATTTCTATTTTTATAATCATAGTAAATATTTAACTCATTAAATACCGAACCCTGTTTAACTGAACCAAATGGATAAAATGACCATAAAAAGGGTCAAAAGTTGGTCAAAGGATAAATTAAAATTTTTGAAATATACCCTATGTTTTTAAGCGTTTTAAAGCATTTATAAAAACTCAATTATGTACATACATATATGGTCCGAAATAAAACCGTTTGATGCCATTTAGAAGTTTCTTAAATATAAATTTCGGAATCTTAAATAGATTGTTATTAATTAACGGAACTGCTTTGCTTTGACCGAGTGGTAAAATTCTAGTTCTGAATAATAAAACTTTAAATATAATTATTTCCTGAAATATATATGTTAGTTAATCTTTCCGTTTGAATTCCAATCTAGAGAACTCTTAAATATATTATCTAGTTCTAAAGTAATGTAAAATGTTATTGCAGAAATAAAAAAAGCGAAACAATCCTAAAGAATTATTTAGATTTTTTCCTTCAAACACAGGAATGTAAACAGAAAAGTAAAACTTTCACGTTTGGAGATATTCTATTAAAAGGTTATTAAAAAGTTTGAAGGAACCTGAAAACCCAGCTCCCTTAGGTGTATCGAATTCCAGAATAAAAAATTAACTTCTTAATCGCTAAAAGGTTTTTCCTTTATTTTTGGATTTTTAGTTTCTTAAGGCATTTTAAGCACTAAGTTTTCTTTTTTAATATAAAACCTTAATAAAATGTACTAACGTAGTTATGAAATCCTCCGCATCACTGTTTAAGTGCATAAAATTCTTTTTTTATGCTTTCGATATTTATGAAAGTTAGTCTCAATCGAAAAAATTCTCATCTGCCTTTTTCCACTGATTGTTTCAATTTTTTATAAACTTAATTTCACCACTTTTTCCTGTTGTATGTTTTATTTCATTTCTTATTTTTTATGGTTTATTAATTTTAAATAATTGTATATTTATAATGTCGATTCTTTTTTATTGATAATTTAAATTTAATTGTTTTATTTTCCTTATTTTAAATTATATTTATGAATGCTCTTGTGGGAACGATTAATCAATACTTTTGATGTATAGACAAAACATATACATTAAATGTATATGTTTGACTTATACATTTAACATGTGTGTACATATACATGTGTAGGTTGTGTAGACATATACATTAAATAAGGCTGAAGGATAACAGGGTTAAAAAGATTGGAGTAACATATTATTCCTCCGTCATGATTACAATCTCAAGAATTTAAGTTTTAGCAAATTTCATATTACTTATCTGTATTACATTTCATATATGTTTGGTAGATGTTACTGCCAAGATATCATGTTATTAATTTTGTTTTACATTATGTTTCGAACAATTTATTTTATATGTCTTTAAAATATTAATTATTGAAAAGGAAACTTCTTACTGCCTAACATTAGAGGAATGGAAGGTAAGAGTACGCACAAAAATGATTTAGGGCTGTAACATCGATAATTAAAAGTCTAGATCCTCAAAAATTTACTGAAAATAAATTGAATCCAAAGATGAAAGTCTTGGCTTTAATTCAGATATGTTTTAAGTCCCTAAAATGTTAAAATTGAATGCCTTCTTTTACCCGATGTGGCAGGTAAAAGTATGCAGAAAGTAAGTCCAAAAATACACACCCTTAAAACTTGGCAGAAATTGCATAAAAACGCACCACTGTCTTCTTAATTCGAGTAACTGAAATAAAATCTTACAGACAGCTGACAGTTCCAAAAATATCAATCAAGTTTGAAAGACTGGCAGGTGTAAATTTGTAAAAATGATCAAATAATGATTTATCGTTTCATTTCAAATTATAATATTTCGTTATTCCAATCAATATAGTATAGTATAATACAGAATACTACAGTTAAGATATGTACTTTTCCTAAATTCGTTATTAACTGTATCTGGTTGATAGCTAATGATACTATAAACTATTATGCGATTTTTAATTATGTTCAATTTTTGGGAAAGATTAGTTTTTGAATCCTAAGTTTTGCGGTATTCTAAACCTTGCTTTTCGATCACAACACATGACCTTTTAAAAAGAAAAATTTAAGATGATAAAAGTAATGCATGCAAAAGATGATATAAGTTTTAAAAAATTCAAATGTATAGGAATTAGCAGTTTTATTGACGGTTAAACTATTTCCAAAAATGTTTTAATAAAGTACCAATTTGATACCAAATATATTTAGCAGTTAAAAAATAGCATTTGGATACGAGATGTTGGATTGGAATAGAAATAAAGAATTGAAACTAATCATTCCTCTTAACGTCTTAGACTGCTATTGTGATGTCTACCATAAAATCTACTGCTGCAAGGAACTCATAATCTGATAAGAAAAACAAAATTCAAACTGTAGAAAATAATAAATAACATTAACTTTCATTCAATTTATAATAATAGAATTTAGAGTTAATTTAGCTTTAAAACTGTTAGATCATTTTAATAACCACTTTTACAAATTTTAATACAGAAAAAGATTACCTTCATAAATAATTTTGTTTCCCGAGTATTTCATTTTGATATTTGAGTTAATCATTGATTTATTTAAACTTTTTTTTATAATAACAATGCTAAATTCCATTATTCCTAACACCAAGTAACTTCGTAAAAAACCTTTTAAGGAAGTAATGCATAATATTGCATTACTGTTAATGATTTGAAACCATTTTTAAAGATATCACGATGATTTGAGAAACATACCTATTAAAATCATTTTTAAGGAATGTAGAATCTATAAGTATACCTAATGTACTTTATATAAGTCATAAATTCTTGAGAGAAACCCCACACGAGTACTTAATTTCATTAACTAGACACTACACGATTTAAAAACAATTTCATATTGTCTGGACCATTTTTGGGAAACATAAAATTAGCAGATAAAAACTTAATGGATTTGGTGTAAATGTAAATGAATGCCTTTTGTAATAAATTACATTTGCTATAAAACTATAGGAATTTAGGAGTTTTAACTATACCAATATTGTACTTTCTACAGATATTAATTTGTTTCAAAGTATTTTTTGGAGGGTGTGTGCGTGCATTGTGTAATTATTTTTATGGTAATATCTATTAGTTTCCTACACTGATTTTAACACATTTTATATTAACGAATGTGTACTATGCAATCGAAAAGAAAGACCAAAAATATAATTATATATTTCTCCTAAGCATTTCATATGCAAATATTAAGCAACACTTGAAAAAATGAGTGAGAATGCTACGCAAATTCTAAATTTCAATACATATGAAAATAATTAAATTCCCTCTAATTTTAACTCAACCAGGTGTAAATTATAATATACATGAGATTTAAAATATTTTTAAATACTTTATATTGCAGATATTTTTCCTGTGTTGTTTAAAAATTTCACATCACACCCACACTTGAGAATGGAAAAATATGCAATCCATTGCCAGCTATATTAAATCTAAAACTTTTTATGTCCTATGTGTTGAAAGATTATAAAGCTAAAAATATTTACATTTCATAATTCCAATTAAGGTCTTACTTTTCAGTTTAAGAAATATAATTAGAAAAATCTTAATAAAATTTTAACACTTTTCCGGCGTCCCTATTTTTTTATGTATTGATAATACTCTTAATATAATTCAAGAAAGGGAATTGAATGAAGGCAAAATTTAATCAAAAAATCTAGAAAACTTTCAAATATGGGAACTTTTTCTTTTTTGAGGTCTGAAAAAAGTGCTATTTTCACATGCCAATATCTCCGAGAATATTCAAGGTATTATCATGAAATTTTTTTTGTGAGTTCTTCATAACGGTGGCAACAATACTCTTATTCAAGTTTTTGCTCTATCTCCTATAGTTCTTAAATTAATTTTTTAACTTTTTTATTTCACCGCTTGGAGCGCTGTAAGTCATCTCACTGGATTCTCCAGGGTCAATTACCTAGGTGTAGACCTAATTTTCGTGACCCTAGGACACGATGGTTCTGTGGCAAGTGCGTGCCACGGGGCGATACCGATCTGAAGGTCATACGACTCAAAAGTATACTTCGGAGTTATAATCGCTTCAGTCGGTATTTATAGCCCAATTGAATTATCTGACTATTGTACTGGTGACTAAGTTCGCCACAGTACTCCCCCTCCAGAAGGCAGCATGGCTGGATTCGTCCGTCAACCTGGCTCTCGGTGAATTGTTGAGTGAGTTGTGGCCAGCGTTAGGCTCTTCCACATGTCGTGGAGTGTTGTGATCCGATATCCATGGCACAGCTTATAGAAGCTCAACCACACTGAAGGGGACACTGAAGGGGATACGTCCCCACACTGAAGGGGACGCTGATAAAACACTGAAGGGGATACGTCCCCAGTTCCAAGTAAAAGTCGCGAAACGAACTTTTGGAACACCCTGTAAATTCTATTTTATTTGAAATCAAGTCTTAATATCAAAGCTTTTAAATATAAGTATATAAGGTTAAGATATTTTTATTTTACCAGTGGACTTTAAAGCTGGTGTTATTTAATTTGTCAATTAAGGATTTAGATAATCCGTTATAAAAATTTGAAAAACAACATTCTTTGTTGATATTCCGGAGGGGTTATTTGGAACAAGGGTTATTGTCCCAAAATGTGTTGAAACACTGATTTTAATAATAAAATTTTTAAGTTTTCTGGGAAAGAATATATTATCCTTTATCAGATTCCTTTTCAGATTATTTCCTTTTTTAGATTAAGAGAAGTTTTTCTTTTTTATTTAAAATATCCTGGTTTTCTTTACATTTTTCAGCAGTTTCTTGAAAAAAATCAATTCCTTTTAATAAATGAGTTTTAAAATATTGTTAAAGGAAGTTATGATTTGAAAATGTAACAATAAGAGAGACTGGGGATATTTGATCCCCAAAACAGTTTTTAATTTTTTTTCTCTGCTGCAAATTATTTCAGAAAATTTTGACATGAACAATGATATGCTATCCCTCACACCAAATAATATTTTTATATGAAATAAATCAATTAATTTTTTACAAATGGATCATGTTTATCATCATTTACAAGGGGATCATCCCTTGGTGTGGGGATACTTGATCCCACGCATAGGGATACTTAAAAACACTCGGAAATTTCATTATATATTCATTATTTCAGCAATGCACCTATCAATATAGTTTACTAAATAATATTTATGAAAAATAACAACAATTTTGATCTTTCTCTTTAAATCAACTTTGCAGCGTGTAAAAAAATTTACGTTAGTTTTACAAACGTGTTATGGTGCTTTTGATAAGTCTTCAAATGCAGTTACAGTTCTCTGATACAGTTGTGCACACATTTATAAATAAAATTAATTTTTTTCTTCTAACTTAGGAGTTTTACAGAGGAAGCTAAAATTAGAACAAATAACACTGTTCTACAAATTTTACCTTCAAAATTTTTTCCTTGATGAAAATAGTCAATTCTTATAGATTTTGGGTCGCTGAATACGAAAATCACCATTAAAATTCTCAATTGACTCAGGATTTTCGGGGAACAGCCCCTCCCCCTTTTTACGTTTTTCGACGACCTTATAACTTTAAACTCGATTTTCAGGGTCAAAAAGCATTATTTTTGTCTTCAAATTGCTCCCCAGTTAACAAGTAATGTTCAAATTAATAAAATATGATAAATTTATAACAATTGGATAGGGTTAAGGGGTAATTACCCCCTAAAAATACAAAAAAATAGCTAAAAATTAAAGAGGTTTCTATACGCTATTTTTCCTCTTATTTTTTACGCAAATCCCGTTTGAAGGGTCCTAACCCTTCCCCAAGGACCCAAATTTGATGACAATATGCAGCAATAATTTTTACTAAAAGCGGTTGAGGTGTTAGCCTCCCAGAAGTCCCCGCGGAAGAGTTCGGAAGACTTCCAGAATCGCGAAGGCACTCGCGAGTTCAGGAATTAATATCGATGATTTTGAAAAGATTACAAATGACGTTTTTCTTATATTTTGGGTGTATCCTAAGTAGAAACTCTTCAGTTCTTTAAAAACTGACCGGTTTTCGGGAGTGAGGATTCCATGTTTCAAGATGATAATAGATGCACGGCTGTGGATAACAATTAGGGGGCATCCCCTTAAAAACTGAGGGTGATGGAGGAAAATGGGTGTCATATTTGAATTCAGCAGATCATTTTACACAAGAATCAGCTGAAATTCAGTAAGTGGCTTCAAATTTTTTTTGTACAGCACAGTTAAACTCTAAGTGCGGCATTGAACCCTTCCGTGGGTGCTCTGGGGGTGCTCTCACCTCAACCGCTTTTAGCAAAAATCATTGCTGCATATTGCCATCAAATTTGGGTCCTTGGGGAAGGGTTAGGACCCTTAAAACGTGAATTGCGTATAAAATAAGAGGAAAAATAGCGTATAAAAACCTCTATAATTTTTAGCTAATTTTTTGCATTCTTAGGGGGTTAACTACCCCTTAAACCTATCCATTTGTTATAAATTTATCATATTTTATTAATTTGAACATTTTTTGTCCCCTGGGGGCAATTTGAAGATTAAAGTAACGCTTTTTGACCCTGAAAATCGAGTTCAAAGTTATAAAGTCGTTAAAAAACGTGAAAAGGGGGAGGGGCTGTTCCCCGAAAATCCTGAGTCAATTGAGAATTTTAATGGTGATTTTCGTATTCAGTGACCCAAAATCTATAAGAAATGACTATTTTCATCAAGGAAATTTTTTCAGTGTAGAACAGTGTAATACAAAAACCCAATCATAATTGCAAAAACAAACTTATTTACTTCTTAATATGCAATAAAATTAATTAATAGTTGTAACTATTTTATTAATTGAAAATAAAAGTGAAAGCAACCGTAGACCAGATTACTTGGGAAAAAAATAAAATAAAGCCTAACAAAAGTTTCTAAATCCTTAAAATTTAAATGCAAACATTGCAATTACACAATATTATGCTTATTTATCAGATTTACTACAGTTTATATCTATTAATTAATAGAAAAAAACAAAAGTAATCATGTAATGGGATACTTAATCTCTGGGATCATGTATCCCTCTAAAAAAGGGATCAAGTTAATATTTTATTAATACAAAACATTCATTTTTAATATTAATAAATCGAAAGTTGTTCACTGAACAACTATCTCAATTAATAAAAAGAGTCTATGCTTTAAAATTACACTTAATTTAATTTTCAAAGTTGCAGAGAACAGTTACTATAGTTTCCGTTTGAAAAAAATTCCTTGCCACTTTCAGACAATAAATTCTTAGGTTAATACAAACAAAATGACTGAAAAAACCAAGTGTTGCTGGTTTTCATGAACAAGTATATCTTTAAAATTGTTGCTAGGTATAAAAGCTCTTCCAATTGATTTTGGTATAATTTTGGCTTCGGGGTCAAGTATCCTTAGGGATCAAGTCAAAACAGTTTCCCCCAACTATTTCTATTCGACATTCATCTGGGTGGAAGTTTCAAAAAAAAATTATTCTTCAAATATTTCTGACTACACCAAACGACTCGGTAAATATTGATAATCAAAGATATCAGTCGAGATACCCGAAATTCAGTCTTTTACAGTAACTTGGAATGAAAAATACATTTCGAAGTTTTGAAAAAAAATGACTTTCTTCGAGAATGTATTTTCCACTGCCAACCGCAGTAACTAAAGCACAAGAAAAATTCTAAACGAAAAAAAAAACTGATGTGTCAAAATTTTCGCTAGCACGTGTCCACTCACCTGTGGCATCCTCCTTCGATAGTCCAACAAGTCCGAACACAAGTGTCACCACCAGTCCCAGCATCGTCCTCCGTTTCCCAATAAATATGTATAAATCCAGTGAACCCGACCAACTCAGTCCATAGCTGAGTACCACGTGTGGAGGGGAGCTGAGACTATCGCGCTAGGGCGTCCGCTCTCAGATAGGGTCGAGGGGCGACTGAAATCAATTGCAAAAGGGGCGGCCGGGGCTTGTGCGCCCTCTTCCATCGACTGTTTCTGCGCATGCGCCGGGTGGGAGTTGGTTGGACTTGTTTCCCAAGAATGAAAGGTTGGAAAGTTTTTTGAGATAAGTTGGTTAGAAGTTCCGTATTGTGCCTCTTAAGGCTCATTATGACTTGTTCAATATGGAGGAATCATCTCAAGTGAAAAGTGTAACTTGGCGTGTTTCACTCTTTATTTCTTCCCTTTTCTATGAAAACTAGCGATTCACATGAGTGAATCACTTGGGATGAACAGTGAAAGTGAAACAGGTAGAATTGAATGATCCTTAAGATGCCTATGTCATGAAATTTATTTATTGTGTCGTTTTGTAATTTATATAGATTTCTGGATTCGAACCAGAGTTATTAGTGTACTAAGGTTTTAGCCTGAGAAAAAATCATTTTGCAGTAAAACAAAAACAGAGCTAGAAACTTTAGCAAAATATTTAATTAACATATTGGTTATACAGGGTGTCTTAAAAGGCGTGGCGAATTTGGCATGCAGAGGTCTGTCATGCTATGACGAACAAGAATTGGTAAAGAAAAGGGGGTCGCAAATGAGGTTTAAGGGGTATTAGAACTCTCTCTCTCTTATATCTTTTTCACAACTTATTTGCGTGGGTTAACTGCTTTAATTATTTTCGTGATCTTCACCCCTTAAACCCCATTTGCGACCCCCCTTTTCTTTACCAATACTTTTTCGTCATGGCATGACAGACCAGCATGCCAAATATGTACTCGGCTTTTGAAGACACCCAGTATAAGGAAGTTCTTAAAGCTGGAGGAAAGTAATTAATGGAAACTACACAAAGAACAAATTCAATGCTAAATCCTTTTTATTTCCTTACATATTTTTTATAAGCAACTTCAAGTATTTACATTCTCCAGATACTTATAACCTTCAGATTTTAAATTCTAGCTTCGCGAAAATGGTTTAAAATATTGCAGCTTTCCGTGGGGTTTATTTTACGCATTTTGCAAAAAAAACAACGGTTGCAGAATCTCTGCAGAATACTACCAAGATTTAATTAAAAAATATGTTTAACCTATTAATGCCCAACTTTTTATTTTTCTTTAATATTTGGTAAAAACATAGTAAATAGCCCCAAAACAACTGGAAAAATAGTGAAAAAATTCCAGGTTAAAATTTTAATTTCTACACCAAAATTAAAAAACGTCCCTAAAAAGGGACGTCAGGCACGAATGCCCCCGTTGTTTTTCTCTATAGTAAGCGCATGGTAGAAAACTTTTTTAAAGCCCCAAAAACATTTTCTACCTTATCAAGTGCAGCAAAAGTGATCGGAACAATACTGTAACATCAAAAGGAACAAAAAACATTAATTATTTATCCAATTAACCGTAAAATTAACCTTAATTAACGTAATTTGAGCATTTTTTATGCTCTAAAACACGTTTTTTCCTCCCAAATCTATGTTAATTGCAAATTAATTAATATTTTTAATTGAAAAAGGCATTCTTTGTTTATATATTACCTAATATTAAGTAATAATTACTTTTACACACCTCAAATCCATCAGAATATCTCAATTTGAGAAGTTTAAGTCTTTCAAATGCCCATACTTTTTTCATTTTATTTAATTTTATTGTGCGGAACACAAATTTCTCCCCAAAAATTAAGCCTTAGTGGGATGTGCATTAGCAAGCCAGATGATACAGATTGATCTGCAGTATAGAACACAATGATTAGCCACATCTAATTATTAAAAAAGTCGAAAATTTATCACAAAAGCGACTTTTTTGGCAATTTGAATGACAAAAAGTCATTATAACTAATAATTATTAAACTTTTAATTAAAATATAACCGGAATATATTTGCATAAGTAATAAATATAGTAAAATAATTAATTTATTCCCTTTAATTAATACAAATTAATTAATTCCTTATAATTTAAGACATTTATTCCATTAATTTAGCAGAAATAACAGTATTTTCCAAAAAAAAATAAACAAAAATAATAAATATATTATCTAAAATTAAAGTAATTTTATAAATATCAGTTATTTAATTCATATCATAAGAATCGAACGCGTTTTGATGAAAAAAATATGGAAACACTAGCTTTCACTATGGGGAAAACCACGGGGGCATTCGTGCCTGACGTCCCTTTTAAGGGACGCTTTTCGAGGGTCCAAAATAAGGTCAAAATAAAATATTTTGGAAAAATAAAAAAACACCCCAACTGATTTAATGTATAAACAGTAATATATATCAGCATTGAAATTTTTTTTAAATAACAACTAGGATTTTTAAGCTTTTTTTTTTTAAATTTTTAAAAAAGCACTTTTCTGAAAAATTCTATCTTCCAACTTTAAAAAAAGTGAAAATTTTTTAAAATTCTGCTTTCTTGTTATGTTCTTTATGTTCTATGAAGATCAGATATACATCAGTGCAAATTTTGATTCAAAGGAACAATTTTTGTAGAAATAGGAGGATTTTTAAAAAACGTCCCTAAAAAGGGACGTCAGGCAGTAATGGGTTAAGATTGGTAGTTATCAACAAAAAAGCTCATTTTAAATTGAAATATCTTCTGGAAGCCTATATTTTTTTCCAAAAAATAAGAGGGATTGAAAAATACTTTTTCTTAAGCATTAAAATATTAATAATCCGTTCAGAAACTTAAATTGGTACTAGAAGTCTAGGTTTGATGAATCTAAGTAAATGAAAGAAGTATTAGGAATTGTACTTAAGTACACAAACCTGGTAAAATGCTTAAATTAATATTAATTTGTTTTCATAATCATAAATTCTTTTGTTTTACAAGTCTACGAAGTTTTAACAAGTCATCTTGTGCTTACAAATTGTAGCTTACAAATGGAAAAATATCTTGTGAGGTACAGTATACTACAACTGAGCTAAATTAGTCTGTGGGAAGAGATTCAGAGAAAATTTCTATTAGAAGAATTTTTATAAAAGTAAGTTAATCATGATGCTGGTTTAAGTCGCAAATTACAAAAAATAAGCATTCTAGAAGTTAACAAGTTCATAAGGTAATATATAACTATATTTAAACAAATTTTAAGTAAATAAAGAGATTAAATTAAGTGTATTTAAGATAAAACTGGAGTAATATGTTCCACTTATTTTCAAAAAATTCACACTTTTTAAATGACCTTTATTTAAATAATGGTTTTAAAATAACTGTGCTTTTTTTCTTTTTATGGGTTTTTTTTATTCTAAAGAAAAATATAATCGAAATAGAATTTTTAAATAAATACTGTTCTTTGCATCTACTTTTAATGCATTGCTGTTTATTTATATCTTCAGTTGAAATTAATTTAAGAGGAAAATTACAGAAGATCTTGCAAAACCTAATGCATTTAATCAAAAAGAACGTTTGAGAAATACTCAACAAAAAATTAAAGAATACCTAAGGTCTCTTTAATTTATCGCACCATTTAAACCTATTTCATTTTATAGGCATAATACTCTTAAAAGTAAAACTTGTCTAGGTAAAATGGACTTTAAGTCTTGAATGATCATTTAAAAGCTAATTAGCTAAAGTAAATGAAGTATTCGTTTGATATTCTTGTGAAATAATAATCCTTTGGTAAAGAAATGGCTCTCTGCTGAAATTAAAAACTATGAATAAAAGTCAATATTGCCTTAAATCCCTCCAATCGATTTTGAAATTTTTAATAAGAACTGATGTGTTAGATATTTTCTTTTTATGAACAATCAATAGATTTGATAAATCTCGCAGTCTTTGAGTAGCTTTTTTGTTCAATCTAATTTAAAAGGATATGCATAAATTACATTTTATACTTACGTAGTACGTGAATATTAAATGTATGAATCTTCATTTAAGATAAGTAAGATATAGATTTAATTGCAGTTGATGCGAGATAGTAATGTAAGAGAAATAATGATCCAAAGCACATATGTAATTTATTTTGAAGTTATAAATACATTTTTTAAAAGAATTTAATCTAAATAAAAACAATATAAAAGAGCAATGAATTAAAAATATAAAAGAGCAATGAATTAAAAACTTTGAATGTTAATTGAACGTTTACAATATTTCATAAAAAATCTGGGTACAATTCCGTTAACGTTCCGAATAAATATTGCAAATCTCTGTTGAACGCCATTATTCAAATATCGACAATTTTTTCTTAATTTTAATGAAAAATTGAACAGTAAGGTAAATGTGGGTATAGTGGACACTGTACCAATAGTGGCCCGTAGCTGATTAATTTTAAATAGAATGAGTTAGAGGCATCGAACAGCGTCAAAATTCATAGGCATAGTAGATTGTGGAATCAGGTAAGCTGATAAATGACCACCGATACCACAGATCAGCATGGGAAGGATATTTAAATATTTGAAAATAACAACATCGGCCGAGTGACTGAAATTTGATTTTGCTTATTGAATCGCGTAAGGAAACGGGTAAGTCGGAACTGATTTTCTCGTATTTATTACCGCTTGATTGACTTTTAAATTTATATCAAGATAAATAAGAGTGTATAAAATAATACTGAATAAAACTTATTTGAAAATGTTGACTTTACGAGGATTTATGGGGGTGTCCACTTTACCAACACATAAACTTAGATTTTCCAATAGTGGCCACCGCAATGGCTTCTAATAGAAACATAAATAATACTTAATTTGAATCAGTTTTTCTTCATAAACTGTTGACTGTGCTTTAAAATGAGTGTTAAATAAATTTGGTTTCATTCTGGCTTCGGGAACCAATGTTTCTAAAACATTGAATTACATGCTAAATTCCTCTCAAATCAGCTACAGTGTAGACTTTTGGCCGAAAACTATCAATTTTTTTTAAAATAAAGCTAATTTGATTGAATCTAAAATACATTTCGTCGGGAAGGAAGATTTAATTAGAACTAGACGACTATACCAAGAAAAACCCCTCAATTTCATGCATAAACCCCTCATATAAGCAGAAAAAGACAGGTGTCCACTATTGATGCAAGAGGTGTCCACCATAGAAGCAACAGCTTCATCTATGTGGCCACTATAGATGCAATTTGGAGTACTTTTAAAAAATTAATTAAAAATACTTTGCCCAATCTAATTAAAGTTTTTAATATTAAAATCGAAAGAAGAAGATCCAATTAACCTAAAAATAGGATGATAACCATTTCGAAGCAAATAGATTGGTATTTATTAAGAATTCAAGCAAAAATTTTCCTTTAAGTGTCCACTATACCCACATTTACCTTAATTCATCTAACAACATTTTAATCTGTGAATTTGAAATTATTTAGCAGGTTTTCTACTTTTTAGTGTCCAAAAGAGCATGACGGTATTTAGCAGGAACGTTAACAGAATTGAACGAAAATCTGTATTTTTTACGTAAATAAATTTTTTTAAAATCAGTAAACTTTTCTCTTAAGGTTTTTTCTTTGCACAGTATGAAAGAAAACGTATTAGTGGTTATTTCCTTGAACCCAAATTTAAATAGAAAATTTCATTGAGAAAAAAATTAATTAGATCTTACAAATCCCATTCAACAAAAACTTCTTGATTTTACGCTAAACAATATGTTATGTAACTCTCGCAAATAAACATGAGCAGTAAAAACAGGATCGGAAGCAATAAAGCAAATCCAAACATCTCATAAAAACGACCTACCTTAGCCAAACACAATCAAACCTTAATTTATATCAACCTAATGAAACTGTCCTGAGCGAAAGCAATGAAAGCTAAGGCATCTAAAAACTTCCCCCGGATGCATAATGCAAAATCACAACGGCACCTGACTAATGCCCTTGCCAGCCAATTTATATTGGCTCCCCAGCTGACGGCGGGATTTTACAATGGATTTTATGCTTTTAGCCCCGCTATAAATTGTAACTTAGACCAAAAGGAGGTGAAACGTCTTGTGCCCTGAAGTTGAATGGTTCCGCCAGCTGACGCAGGAAAACTATCGGAAGCCGCATTTCAATTCATTTATTGCGATATTTTAATAGCTCCGATAAAAACTGAGAACGTTGTTTAGAGAAAAAAAAGAAAACTCTTGAGGGTATTTGTCGGTTGGGAAATCAATATATTATTCATTTTATGCGGGGATTGGTCGTGTTGTGAATTGTTTTTAAGCTTGAGAAAGAAAGTTTTTGGAGTTTGTTCTTTGATAAGTTAAGTTCATGTTTTTAAAAAGAAGTTAAATAGTTGTTTAGACAAATTTTCGAAACTTTGCTTGGTTTATAATGAGAATTACCTTCAGAATGTATAAAAGTTTTTATTGGGTTATAATTAAAGTATTTTAAAGCTTTGATTGTAGTACATGAATATTTTTCTGCCATGAAATATTATAAATAATTTATTAAACTAAACCAATCAATCATCGATGTATCAATACCTAACAACGTCTTGTTAACTTTATAGGCAGTTAACTGGAAGTGAAAAAATCTGATTGGCAATTAAATAAGAAAAAATAATTTTCTGCCAATCAGAGGCTTGACTACCAGTCAGCCGCCGGTCAGGTTAACAGTGAATACGGCCGTTAATTGAAGTTTAAAGTGTTTAAACCAGAAAAGAACTATGAAGTATAATATCACGAAAAAGATTAAAACACTATCATGTGTTTGGCAATAAATCCACTTTTTATTTCAGTAAGATTAAATTAAGGATGGCATAAAGTAGGAGTTCAGGAATTTGAGAGTAAACAAGAAACTAAAATTCATTCAAATTTTAAATGAATCGTAGTTGTTCCATATTCTTTTATGCCACAAAACTGTTTAGAATAAAAATATGCTTTAACAGTTCAAAGAATGAAATAAAGATAATACAGATACAAAGACAAACCTTGAAATTTTGTTAAAAAGATTTTTCGACATTCAAATATAAAATTACATCAAGCTATTGAGTTATTGGAAATTTATCAAACGAGTTTTCCAATAAAATCACTCTCGTCGAGATCACAGTTAGTATTCCAAAAGCCTCGTTTTTAGTTTTCCTAATAAATGAGTATGAATAATACTTCATTTAATTTAAAGTGTCTTATTCAATAATTAAATTACCTCGCTCTCTTAAAATTAAAAGACTCTTGATAACAATAGGTTTTACTGAAACGCAGGTGTTAATATTTTAAAGCAGACAGTTCATAAAAGCTTTTTACCTCATATACGTTTAAAACTATGAATATTTTTTCCTGATTTAAATTAACTAAAATGTTGAAACTTTCCTCAGTAATAGAATATAATTATTTTATTTAATATTGCGTAATGATAGCCATAAGTGCAGTATAAATCTAGACATATTATACAGGGTGGTTATAAAATAACTACCTACTTTAAAATTCTCTACAGACGAAACTAATGGTTGAAAAAATCTGAAATTTTAAAAGGGGTATATTGAAGGAATGGGAATTTTTTTGAAACAAAAAATTAGTAAACTAATTAATTTAATTAAGTTTTTACCTTTGATTTCGGACCGTCGCCAGAAGTCTAGAAGGTAAATGTTTATTAAAACTAGAATATCAGACACTTAAAGAAAAAAGAAGTTATAACTATACCCATTTGTTCAACAAAATTGCATGCTTTTTCTAGGAATAAATAATTTTGTTTCCCTTAAGTGTCTGATTTGATAGTTAGAATAAACATTAAAACATTTACCTTTTAGACTTCTGGTTACATTCCAAAAGCTAAGACAAAAATTTAGAAAATTAAATGAATTAATTTACAAATTTTTTTATTTGGAAAAAAATTCCCATCCCTTCAAAATGCCTCCATAAAAATTTCAGATTTTTCCCCCAGCAGTTTCCCCTGTAGAGAATTTCAAAGTAGGTATGTTATTTTAAAACCATCCTGTTTTCGCTACACTGTAAAAAATAATCCTGCAAAAAAACAGAAAATTTCTGGCAGCAAAAGTTGCCAGAAAAAATCTGTAGGTTGAAAAATCCTGTAAACAGAAAAAAGCTGTAACCTACAGGTAAATGCTGTAAAAAGGAACTTTCTGAAGATGGGCTACAGATTTTTCTGTTGCCTCTCAGTAATTTTCTGCTTGTGCGCATGCACTTATTTTAGTAGAGTTTTTTTTAATTTGAATTAATTGATATCCGGGGATAGAACCCGCGACCTACCGCATGCTAAGCACGCACGCTACCACTGAACCAAAGAAGATTCAGTATAACGTTGCCAATAGCTGTATTGGTTTTCAATGCAGTAAGTTTCTGTTTAAGTACAGATAAGCTAAAAAACTAGGTAAAAGCTGTTATTTTACATAAAATAAATAGAAGTGCGGTGGGAATGTTACATGACAGAATATCTCTGTAAACATAAAGTCACTGTTATTGAAATTTCTGTTTTTCTACAGTTTTTTTTTTACAGTGTACGCTTTGTTAAGGTTTTTTTGTATTATAACAGCTTCCCTAAACATTCAAGGAATTTCGAAGGGAACAAAAATGTAAAAATTATAAAACAATTTTAATAAAGTAGAATGGAAGGAAAATCGAATTATAAGGAAGGTTTTAAAGAGTTAGCTCTTTTAATGTTGCATAATTCTCATACGCTAAAAAACAGGAGGTACATTATCATATAAAAGTTAAAACAAGAACTCCTCTCTCGAAAAAACATAAAATTCAGTCTGATCTTATCCAATTCCAGAAAAAAAACTACCAGAATAATTTCCTCTAAAAGAAACTATTTTCGGCCGAACGGCCACCGAAAAAGGTTTAGGAAAGAATTTAAAAACGGGACTCGACTCCGGAATGGATCCGTAGGTCGCCCTAAAAGAGTAAAGAGAGCTATTTGCTCCTCTGGGGAATCGCTTCGCCAATCTCTGTAAGCTAATCCTAATCGAATGATACTATCTGAATCGATCCGGACGCTTGAATCACTCGTTGGGAAGAAAAAGAGAAAGAATCGGGGGGGAAATGTGACTAATTTTATTTCACTTTTTCTTCCGTTTAGAGGGAATTGCTTGAAACTGGGAGGTTTCTGTTTCTTTTTTTAGGGATCACTTTCTCGCTCTTGTCTTGATTTCATTTCACTTAAAATGAAAAAGGGGAGGGAGAATTGTAAAGCGAATTTTGTCTCTTTGGAAAATTTATTTTTGGATTTTATCTGTGTGATTTCACGGATTATTCCGCTGCGTTAGTTTTTCAAAAGAGAAAAGACTATCTTAAGAATGAGGTGTTATTTTACCAGGTTTATTTTGTGCCACTGTTGTTTCATAATATCCTCCATTTAAATCTCTAAGAATATGAGTAATGTGTAACTTTTAACCATATCTTTCAAGCAAATGATGTTTTAGTTTGGTCACACAAATGAATGTTGTTATGCATCGTGGTATTACTTAAGTATAATTATTGATGCAAAATGACTTCAATTGAATTACATTGAAATACAAACACTGTACGGATATTCATACTAAGTTCTGACCTTAACCTTCCAAATATAGCAATCAAATATCAAATGTGATAAATAAAACACGAAAAGTATCCATATCTTAAAACAGTGTATTTATTAAATTCGGTACTGATATCTAAAATTAGACTTTTAATAGCTGAATGGAAGTAAGTTAATTAAAATTCTGAACCAAATTTTGTTTGAAGTTTTAAGCTGAACATTCATTTGAATGAGACTAAACATATAATCTGGCCTTTGTTCAACCAATAAGAAGATATACTATTGGGTTTGGATTCAAAATTTGGCTTAACTCTACGTATGAACAATTTTTAAAAAGAAATGTCATACATCAGATGTTGAATAATGTAAATTTTATTTAGTTTAATGTATTTTCCTTTACATTTTTAAAATGTTGTTATTAATACCCACAATCGAGATCATATCACTTAATTAAAACATGCCAGATTAATTTCTAAACAAAATATTCTGGTTATAAGTATTTTAAAAGGGATTCAATTTTGAATCATTTTTTTTCAATACATTTCGCTTTTAGCCATGGATTTTCTTTTCTTTTTTATTGTTATAAATTATGTACTGATAATCGTTTTAACGTTTTCAGAGTTTTCCCATGATAGCCTTTTCCCCATTAAGTTAGTTTTAAAAATATCATAAATTCAATTAGTTATTTAGATTTACTGATCACATCATAAAGCCCCCTATCAGACATATTATAATTATATGTATCTAAATAACTTTTTGTAAATATCTTTCTACATCGACATTTTGAAAAATCCCCAAATATGTTCTTTAACATTTTGTTTACTATTACTATTTGTCTATGTTAACTAGTTGAAATCCCATTTTCACTTTATTTTCTTTTACGCAACTTCGCAATGCATCTCAAATTTAATACTTTGACTTCAAAAACATTTTCCTGCCTTTTTTCATTACGTGAAAAAAAATGTTTTCAAACTACATTATTCTTAATAACTAATTTTCGCAAATCCTTTTTATTTTGGCTTTCAAATAAAAGGAAATATGATTTCATTTTACACAACATATTTTTTACTAAAGGCACACTTGGAACAAGTGCTGAAAAAGCCTCTTTCCAAACAAAAATAATGTTAATTCGAGTTTTCCTCCCTTCCATTTATCGGCTTAAATGGAAAAACCTCGATAAAAAAGTATTCAAGAGTTGTTCTACAAATCTCATACTTAACATCTACATAAATTCTAGTTTAATCCTACTTTAAAATAATTTGAGGTGAAGGTAGATGGGCTCCAAGGTTTTATATTTATGTGTTTTAGAAAATATTTCTAACTTCGATTTTTAGTAATATGTTTACAGTTTAGAAGAAAAATTTTAAAATCTCAGCGTTTTTAAAAGTATTTGCTATGAATATTTTTTTACTCTGAGTGGGTTTAAATCTTAATAATATAAGATGATTTAAACATGAAGTTTATTTTGTATTTCAGAAAAAATACTGACGTCACTTGAAATTAAATATATTTTAAGGGCTTGTGCTATCGTTTAATTTAAAACTTTGCGCTTAATATAAATTCAGATTCAAATCTTTGAACTTATTTTAATTTAAATTTATAAATCTTTGCATTTAAATCAAATTTAAATCGTATAACAACTCAATTAATTTCTTTAATAAAAAGTGTTTTAAAGGCTAAAACTAAATTCAATAAAAAAAACTAGAATAATTTACTTACTATTTCTATACAATACAAATACAAATTAAGTCGATCAACTACAGGCAAGTACAGGCAGGCAACTACAGTCTGTAATACCATGGTATTTTATTCCGTTTTACCAAGCAGTATCCTTTAACGAAATGCAGCTTTAATGATGTATTCTAAAAAACACAATATTTTCCTTTAGAAATAACCATAACTCTAACACGTTAGAAAACATAAGTTTTTAAACAATTTAATGTTTCCTTTTAAACAATGCATTTATAATCTTACCTTCATAATTTAACAATCATACTTTTAAATGTTTATAAAATATTCCTGTATCATCTTGTGTTTTATTGCGCAAGTATTTTCTTAAATTTAAAAGAGTGTGTTTATTTTTGCTGTGTTCACACCTATCCTTAGAAACAACTAAACTCCGTGTTCGTAACAAACCGAAAATCTTACATCCCAAAGTTTATTCCAGTTTAAAACGGCTCTAATTAAGCGTCATTACCTTTTCACAAAGAAACGCAAACGCACCTCAACACAACGTGTCCAGCGAGAAACTCTTTAATTAGACACCCCTTCAAAGATACGCATAATTTCCCGCAATTTTTTTCGCCACACCACTTACCTTCTTCCCACTGTCTCACGTCGGGTGTTGCTTTTAAAAATTCCCCCTCGAAAAAGAATTTCCCCTTTCACTTTCCCTTCTTTTTTTCATAAAAGAAACGCCTTCCACTCGGAAGCAACGGGATAAAAGGGGAAAAGAGGGGAACTGGTGTTTCGTCAACTTGCTTTTAAGTAGTTGTGATAAATAACCCCATTGTTGGCAGCCAACAAAAGCATCCCACCTCCAGAGCACAAAGGGATGGAGATTCCTCCTTTAAATTGATAAAATCATTATGGGAGAAATATTTCCCGAATAGGCATGCTGCACACAATTACTGCAGATGTATTAATCATCGGCCAAGTTGATGAATAAGTACTCGAAAGAGAAAATGGAGCAACGAGGGGGTAAATATCGTGGAAGCAATTTGTATCGGCATTGTGCGTGGAAAACGCCGACGGAATAATAATTAGGGTGATAAATAAGTTCGCTATTAAGACAGGAAGAGGTCTTTTAACTCAACTATTCTAAAGAAGGTGTTTTGCGCATGCGAAAATTTTCTGACGTTCGTATGAAACTCGTTATTGTTTGTATATCATCATTATTCACTGGTGCTTATACATATGAACAACAAGTGTTTTAGTTTTGGCATATTCATCATCCTCACTATGTGTACATTTGTTATTCAACATGCTTTGAAATACATAAGGGGAACATATTTTAAATGCAGATTATACCCTTTGTATTTGGGAAGTTTTAGCATGATAAGATGAAGAAAAAAAAAGCTAAAATTAAATTTTGATTTTAGTTTTGAGATATTTTCAGTTTTATTCGGAAAATTATCCGCGTATTTAAATAGTGTCTTTCATTTCTTTATCTTTTCTTTTCATAGAAAAATGTAGAAATCCGTTCGGAACCTATTAAAATTCTCAGAATACTTATTTATGAATCGTTTTAGCTAACCAATAGTGACTGTAATCTTTGAAATTGCAAAGTTTTAACATGCTAAGATGAAGAAAAAAGGTAAAAAAAATTATTTTTGTTTTTGGAAAATTTTGCTTTATTTGGAAAAAAAATTTACGTATATTTAAATAGTTATTTCGTTTATTTCTTTTTACTCTTCTTAAAAGAATGTATTATAAATCCACACAGAATCAATTTAAATTCTTAGAATACATAATTATGAATATTTTTTTAGCTAACCATCAATTTTAAAAAAGGATACAGAACTCTTATTTTCGAATCAAAAGAAGCATACATTAATCATCTCTAATTCGTAAAGTAGGCTAGCTAATACCAGTATCTTCAAACATAGCCTAAAGCATGCATATAAGCACTTTTTTTCTGAAAATCCGAAAGCAAAGACAATTTCTGCCTGCAGAAAAATACAGAACGCAACTACTGCACAACGTATTAAGGAACAATATCATTCGCCCTTTCATATCTTATTGAAAAAAAAGAAACAAATAAAAAACTATACTCCATGAGGACATCGCTTGGAATCTATCTATCCCACGGTCAGCGAAATTCCCTGCAGCCATTTTCTTGGAACAAAAAGATATCTTTGAACATGGAGAATAAGAATATTTTTTGCCCCCTCTTCTATTTTTGAGCAGGAGGCGCTGCAAGAAAAATACATCTCAATTTCTTCCCAGCACGGCGCGAAATCTGATGTCTTGCTCCTTTTAAGCTAGGAAAAAAGCTTTTAGAGAATGTCAAGTTTGAAGCGCTTTAAGGATGGTTTCCCCTAGGGAGAGTTATTGGCCCCGAAGCTTGTTCTGAGACAAGCCCTCACCTCTGGCCTTAAGGGCTAACCAACAATTGGCCCTGCTGATCAATAGATAATTTCGCTTACAGTAGAATTCATCTTTTTATACTTGAAATTCTTCAATATTGAAAAACCTTCAGTTATGTTTCCTGTTTTTGATAACTGTATTGTTATGTTCATCAAGATATTTAATGGCATTTTAACGTCTAAATGGGAAGTGCCTAGGCTTTATCGAAATTATTGGAGGTTTGTTACTTTTTTTTATTTAGTTGATACATCTGGCTTTGATAAAGTTATTTCTCTGACATATATTTGTTTTATGAAAACAATATTTTGTATTAAGAAATGTAAAAAAAAATTAATTAATATATAGGCTGAAGGCAAAGGTGTTTTGACTACAAAATTTTAACAAAGAAAAGCCTTTACTATTAAATGATTACAAGGGGTAAATGAGTAAGTCCATTGCTTCATTGATCACACACATGACTGATTGACTCAGAGAGGGAAAATTCCCTTCTGCCACTAAGGTTTTTGCTGTAAACTAATCAATGATAAAATTTACTTTTAATTCAAAAGTGTTTTCCCTTTTTTCACAATAATTTTTAATTTTATATGTATATCTGTCTTTCTATTTTCACTTTTGTGCAGGGAACTAAGCAGAGACATAATTAAATTGTCAAAAAAAGTTATTTTTAAGGTTTTTTGTCATCTGAAATTTAATAAGGTGGGAAAGGAAAGGAAAGGAAAAGGGAAGTCAACCACCAAATTTTTTCAATTGTAAGATATGTTTTAATAAACTTATTTTTTTCCATGATTATTCTGTACTGAATTTCTTGTACGGAATAGGATCCTGAATTTCCAGTGCGTATTTGGTTGTTATGCATTACACTTAATAATCCACACTTAAAAGTTTGTCTTTTTACACTAAATTTTCTATTGTTTTGGAAAACATATTCCATAGGTCTGAAAAAAGTGTATTTCTGTGATTTTTTCCAAATAGAAAACTATGTTTTAATAAAATATCCACCAAAAGGAATAAATTTTAAAAACATGCATAAGTCAAAATTTCTAGTTATCATTTAATTAAAAGGAAGTCATTCTTGTTTCATCTTTGTGTATAATATATTTGCCTGTGACGTCACAAATGCCACTCAGGCTTATAAAATTTTTTATAATTATAGGTAATTATATTTAAGAGTGTGGTGACTAAGATATGAAGCATAATATGCATGGTAAGTGCAGAGAATCGTTAAATTTATCTCACACTTCACATGAACTAAAAGTTCCTAAATTAGCAAGTTTTTATGGTTTTTGGTTAAATTTTGTCATCATTCAACTAAAAAACCCAACACTACCCAATAACACTGAAAAATTTGCACGATCTTTTTCTTTTTTTGAGGCCAGAAAAAGTGCCATTTTCACATGCTAATATCTCTGCGAATATTGAAGATATTTTCATGAAATATTTTTCAGTGAGTTATTCATAACGTTGGCAACAATACTCTCATTGAGGTTTTACTCTATCTCCTTTAGTTTTTAATTATTTTTTCTAAATTTTTTTTATTTTGCCGCTAGGGGCACTGTAAGTCATCTCAGTGAATTTTCCAGGGTCACTTACTTGGGAGAAGACCTTACTTCAGTGACCTTAGGACACGTTGGTTCCAAATAAAAGCCACGAAACGGACTTTTCAAACACCCTGTATAAATCATATCTCTATATTCACATCAGTATTAAATCAAACTTTCAATTTACTCATAGTTTCCTTTTCTCCAATGAAGCTTTTCAAGATTTCCTTTAAGATAAATCTCTACCAGATGCTGTCAAAAACTAAATGCTTTTCCACTTTCAGTTTAAAACTCGGGCTGAAGATTTTCAAAAGCACGTTCTGTCACAGAATATCTCGTTGAAGGTTCAGAAAAAAGAAAGAAGATTGATACTCTTTATAAGAAGAACGACCCTATCAGTATCCCCTGCCATTTAAAAAAAGTTTTGAGAAGATGAAGGACAGAGAACTAAACTGAATGCAACGGAGTACATTTTGAACGATTTTTCTTCTTTTCAGTGGCGTGAAAAAACGGGTGAGGTCATGTCAAGTTGTTTCACAGATTAAGACGTCCAATTTTTTTTCTGTAATGTGTGAAAAAAGTTACGATTTCTCCATTCTGTTTTATATAGATTATTTAGAAGTCTTGGGTTAAACAAAAAACATTGAATACTTTAATGCAATCTTGCTTGGGATGAAATGAGGTCAAAATGGTGTTCTCTTACCTTAAAATAATCTTCTATGTAATGTTTGTAATTAAGAAAGGGGGTCCCCGAAGCAAGACTGTGGGGCTAGATCGTGGACAGAAGTTGCCAGGTGCAAAGAAAAGTTGGTTATTCTGGGCACAGAGTAAACAGCTAACAGAGAGTGCAAGTGGAAGTTTTCCTCTCTCGAGACGCAGCAGCCAATCAGAGAGGGCGAAATAGGCGTTATGGCGAAAGTGGTTCCTGATTGGATATGGAACTTCTATCAGGGGGATTTTAATTTCATCGGCGCTGCTCTTTTCCCTTCACTGCCGATTTGAGTGACGTAGGGTGGCAGTGACGTAGTAGAAGTGAGGTCGAGCTATTATAGGCTGTCTAGTAGCTAAAAGGTGGTTGCTAACTTTGCAAAGCCAGTATATAGGAAAACCAATGCTATAAAAACTTATCATTAGCGCCTATAGAGATTGACCCTCTGTTAGCTCTATACTCTGTGATTCTGGGGAAACGGTTGCGTGTAAAAATAAAAATCCAGTGCCGATTTTATCATGTTCTAACTTACATTTAAGTAAAACTGCAAAATAGTTTATATTCCTGAATCTAATGTAATAAAGTGTTTAAGAAGTTATTTAGACTAATTTACTATTTCTTTGTCGGGATTTATATGATTCGAGACTAAGATTGAAATTATTTCACAAGGGATAAGAAGATAGAAATTATATCATAAGTAATTCAATAGAATATCTCTAATTTAAATATTTTATATATTTTTATGATACTTTACTATTCTACTTTAGGTCCGGATCTTATTATATAACGATTTAATAATATTTTCTATCAACGTTTCAAACATTTAAAAAAGTATTTTTGCCTTTGATATACAGTTTGTTTTAAGTCTTTTTCACGGCTTTTATTTGGAATCAAAGTGCCCTTGTGACATGGAAGTAAGGTCCCCTAGGACCCTGGAGATTCTATTGAGATGACTTACAGCGCCCCTAGCGCCGAAATAAAAAAAGTTCGTAAATTTTCGAGTTCTTCAGTGTTATCATACAGTTTTGTGTTTTTTATTTAGATAAAGACAAAATTTAATAAAAAAAAACTTTTATTTTCGAAAAAAAATTTTCACATGCTAATATTTCCGAGAATATTCACGATATTTTCATAACGTTGGTAATATTATCATAGAGATTTTGCTCTATGTCCTTTAGTTTTTAATAAATTTTTTTAACTTTTTATTTTGTCGCTAAGGATAACCTCAATGGATTCTCCAGGGTCACTCACCTACGGGTGGACTTTACTTGACCTTAGGACACGCGTTGGTTCAAAATAAAAGTCGTGAAACGGACTTTTGAAACACTTTGTATATTTTCGCTAAGCAAAATTATAAGCACGTAAAATATGAATTAGTTTGGTTTTCACCTGATATTAAAACTGTATTATAATGTAGAATTTTAATAGATTTCTATATTATTTTTAATTTATTTTCAAAGAAAATATTAGTAGCATTCTATGGCAAGGAGTAAACAAGTCATCTCAAGAGGATTCAGACTGACATTAATCATTTTATGAAAATTCCCCTTAAAAGATGAAAATGTAAATGCATAGTTGAAACATAGAAGCATAGAGTGGAAGTGAAATAAAGTTTGCTCAATACTATGTTCTACTAGAATTTCTGATAATTATTTCGATGGTAAATAAACTTTCAATAATTAAGTATTCAATTCCATCTAAGTTAATTAAATTTGCTTATTTTTATACATAAACAAGCGACGGTCATGAATAAAAACGATGTAGAACTTTATTTTGATCAATCATTTAATATTTTATGTGTATTGCGGATTTTCATTTCAATTTATTCATCGTAATTTATTATGTTTTACTCAAAATAAATATCTTGCTCTAAAGAAATTAGTTTGATGATTATCAGTACACTAAATTTAAATCTTTACGAGGACGTAAGTAGCTAAACCAAATATTTATTTTTACCCGGGAAACTTACAATTTTTATGGGTGTTCTCTGAACTGTTATTTGTGAAACTTTTAAATATTTATAGAGAAAAGGAACATTTTCTTTGTATATATTTTGTCCTATAATAAAAATAATATAAGATTACTATATCAACTGTGTAACAATATCACTGTATTGTTTTAATCGTATCAAGTATTATTTTTTAACACACTGTATTACCATTTATATAGGATTTTAACACTAAAAATGCAGTTATTTACATAATGTGTCATGGAAACAGGCATAAATACTTAGTAATAAGGAAAATAAAGCAGTTCTAAACCCAACTTAAGCGTTTCATCATACAAGGTGTGGCTATAAAATAATGAGACTGATTCTGTGAATCATAGTATTTTTTATTTATTTATATTTAATTATTAACACCTTTAATATACATTTCTCCTCTATCCCCAGATACCCTAGATCACTTTTTGTCCAGTTTCTAGTGTTTGAAAATTATCTGGAAATCTTCGTCTATGAGCTCCTTTCTGACATTTGCCGGATTTATTTTAAGAGCTTCAACACTCTGAAATCATGTTTTTAAAATACAGATTTAACGTTAAGAGTCATATAAAAGTCCCATGGAGCAAGTTGAGATGAAAATTTTGGATGATTTTACTCTTGGATGTTATATTTGGAAAAAAACGCTTTGAAAGACACTGCAGATTGAGCCGGCACTAAGTCTCTACGGAGATTCCATGACTTGCCAGTTAGAATTTCTATGAAAAATTTGTCTTGCACATTATTTGTCATTTTAAACCGTTTCAGAAATTGCACAAATACGTAAGACTGTTCAATTGAATAATATTAGCAATATTTATAATAATTTCTACTATTTTTTGATGAGAAAGGGCTTCCTGCATTGTAAATGCCTTTCTACATCTTCGCAGCCATCTTGAAATCCCTTGAACCCCTCAAAAACTCATGTACATGACAAATATTTAGTTCATTTGTACGTCTTAAGATTAAAAAGGAGTTTTTGTTGCCGTTTTTTTTTTCTAGTTTCATGTGAAACTTAACGAAAATCTGTCGCTCTATAACTATTCGCTTACGTTTTTCTGGCAAAATGGAACAATATGCTTTTACATAAACATACGATATGGGTATACTAATTTGTTTACAAACACTGAAGTTGCTGCATTTAAAACAGAAGGTTCCATACTAAAAAAACTGTCCTTTGTGCAATTTGTCACATGCTTAGTTTTTCTACAAGAGCACCAGTCTCGTTATTTAATTGCCACACCTTGCACAAACAACTTTTTCTTGAAATATTTTTGAAGTAAGATTTTAAAGGAAATGTACTAGGATATAAGTATTAGATTTAATTAATCGAGTTTCATTGTGATTTAAAATAAATAAACGTGATAAATTGAATACTAAATTTTTTAAATCGATGGTATTATACAATATGACGTTAAATTTAAAAAAATATAATTGAACGCATTAAAACATTGTGTACAATATGACAGGTGAAAAGCAAGCATGATGAAATTCACAAAGAAGTACTGCTGTTACCATCCTCTTCGGTCTTTTCTTTTAAGTAATGTTTGAAACTCAAAAATTGCTACTGAATATTTTAATCAATTATTGTAATTTTGACAAAACTTTTATTTTTATCTTGATGATATTCACTTCAATTTCTGAACAAAATGCTCGATTTTTATTTTAGAATTGAAATATAAAAACAACTACTACTTTTTTTCAGAAAATAAAGCGGGATTCTTCGATACCACATCCATTCAAAGCACGACATTATTTATTCAAAATCCCTACACAACGAAGCTGCACATTCCACGACACCTGAAAAGGAATCCACATCAAAAAGCAGGAATTCTCCCAATATAATGACGCGTATAGGGAAGTTTCTCATAAAAAAGCACCGTCAGAAAAGTTTCCTAAACCAAGGAAATACAAGTCTCCTCTTCCAAATTTGTATCTATGTATAAGATATTGCCCCTTGTTCACCTGAAGTCTGATTTTGCCGCCCTTTCCCGAGAGGATACTTCGAATAATAACAAAAGGGTCGCAGTAACATGGCGCTATAAAAGGAGAAAAAAAGCGAAGGAAATAGATTTTACTCTGTACCAACGTCTTTTCTTGTCGCGATCTCTGAAGAGAAAAGCAGAAAATAAAGGGGAAGGGAAAATATCTTCTTTCTTGTCTTTTTTCCAATTCTTGCGCTTTTTTCCTAGCTGTCTTTTGAGATGGAAGGTTAACCTAAGACAGCGTAAAAATTCAATATAAAATGCTCGAATGTTCCTCTTTTTGTTCTCGCTGCCGCCATTTTTTCATGGGAAGGCAAGAAAATAAATAAAAACTTTTCGCCTTTATAGCCATTTATTTTTTCGGGCCCTCAATTGCAGGAGCTAGTTTTATGCGTCCTCTTTTCCCCCTTCCGTTTTTTTTCTACCAAATCTGCATTCTGGTGGGTATAAGGGAGAAATACTTTTTTTTTCATTTCCGTGGACGCCTGATGCATTGATACTTGTATCTGTGCAAGGGAGCAGTGTTATGTTTCATGGAATTACATAAATTGTCCTTCCTTCTTTCGCAATAGAAATGAAAAAGACAAGAAATTCAGTTTCTTTTATATCATTCCAAATGTTACGCCAACTGGTAATTTCTTTTCAGTGTTACCTCAGTCACTTTTTTAACATTATTTTTTACACCAAGGATGTTTGTTTTCTATAAACAATAATGTTTTTAAAATATTTATTACACAGATACTTTTCACAAGGTTGGTTCACAGCTATCATACTACTTAAAACAGATGGTTTTTAATCTATTAAAGTAGAATTTTTTTTATTTACGGTTAGAATATTTCTATTAAAGAAGATTGATAAAAATGTTGTAGAAAATTGAATACTCAGTTTGAAAAAGGGAACAAGTCCCATTTTTCTTATTTTTTACGCAATTCCTCTTTAAAAGGTCTTAACCAAGGACTTAACCCCAAGGACCCAAATTTAATGAAAAAAGGCAACAATGAATTTTACTAAAAGCTGTTGAGGTGTTAGCGTTCCGGTAGCAACCGCGGAAGGCTTCGTGGACGCTAACACCTCAACCGCTTTTAGTAAAAATCATTGCTGCCTATTTTCATTCAATTTGGGTCCTTGGGAAAGGGTTAAGACCCATTAAAGAGGAATTGCGTAAAAAAATAAAAGAAAAAAATAGCGTAAAATAACCTCTATGATTTTTAACGTTTTTATTTTTATTTTAGGGGGTATTAGACCTTAAGGGGACGCGGTACCTTTCGGGTAAAAATCTTTAAATTCATTGTTATTTTATAATTTTTGTTGGTTAAATATGTAAATGCCTTAAATTAAACATAATATAAATTTGAAATTTATAAAACTTCCAATTTTATGGGTTTTTTAAAAGAAAATTTAAAATTTAAGAGGTGTTTTTAAAATGCTACTCCTCCTACAATTACTGACTTACACTCACAAAATTTGGTGTTCAAATACATTGAACTATGTACAATAAAAATTTGCATCGGTTTAAGGTTTGTAATACTTAAAGTACTGAAAATATTTATTTTCATGAATCCTTTCTTAAAAAAGCTCTAAAAATGCTAAAATTCACAACTCAGTGATTTTTTTAAAAACATCTACCATTGATATCCAAAAACCCATGCAAATTTTCGTTATACACACTTCCAACAATAGTCAGAAAAAAATTCAAGATATTTGGTCCAATAGATAAAAAGCCTTAGCATTTTAAACAATGAAAAAGTGGTTCTGAGTAAAAGGACTTTGAAGTTTCCATAACCCATAGAAACCTTAATACTTTCACACATAAAATTAACTACAGCTTGGATATTTTTCAACGAAAAGTTTTGAAAATTTGTAGGATGATAGACAAAGGCAAATAGATTAGTTTGGATTAAAAAAATATTTTTCGTAATTTTGTCGAAACAGAGGTACCGCGTCCCCTTAAACCTATCCATTTGCTAGAAAATTTCATATTTTAGAAACTTGAACCTTCCTTGTCCTCTCGGGTGTAATTTAAAGACTAAAGTAAAGGTTTTTGAACCTGAAAATCGAATTCAAAGTCATTATTTTGCTTTTTATGCACATTTTGGGGGTACCCTGTATCTTAAAAAGTTTGCGTGACAGACAAAAACTACTAAGAGGATGAGTCATTTTTTCCGTCGAAAGCTTTCGAACGATTGGTAGACATCGACCTTAGAAGCGCGCGCTTATTGGAGGTTTGCCGCCTTGAAGACGGAGAGAATGACTCATCGAGGCGAAGTGCCCAGGCCTTCTAGTTCACGATGGCTACGTCCGGGCGCACTTGGTCCTGCATACACGCTGGAAGTGTCCTTTTTTCCCACATGTATGACAATTTGCGTATTTGGCTGGACAGGCGTCTCTAGAGTGACGATAGAGTGACTACGCTGTATTTGACAAGAAGGAGAACACAAATTGTTTAAAACTATAAAGGACATACAGACATTCATTTCTATATATATATATATATAGATAAAACGTCATCACAGATATTCTCATCAAAATTGCAATGAATGAAATGCTAATAAATGAAAGAAGTTTTTTTTTCTTGATTATATCATTAAATGAAACATATTTTTATATTTAGTTTTTCCAAAATAAAAAATTCCCTAAAGAGCTCAACCAATTTATTTTAATTTATAAATTAGTAGTAAATTCTATTTTATAGATTCACGAATTGCATTTAGTGTTATTGGATTTTCAGTAGGAAATGTTGAAATACCATTGCAAGTAGTAATTAAAACGAAAGCTCTGAAACAGGAACGATTTTACTCTAAAAATCTTCAGTCAAGAAATGAAATTTTATAGCGTTTTTCTAATTACTGATTTCCGTCACACACACATTCTAGGAATAGAAAAAATACCAGTTTAATATTAGTGATAATCACTTGTCCTGACAAAATCATTAGTTCAACATTTATTTTTCCTAAATAATCCATGAATAAATTTGCAAGATTTTATAAGTTGACTGAAACACGAAAAAAAAATGTGAAACTTTAGCATCAAAAGTAATTAAAATAATCCTCACTATTCCTATTCCCCAAATGTTTTAAGATTCAGAGACATTCCAAAGGAGGAAATTAAAAATAAGAAACGCCTACCCTTACTCCTTATCAATTTCTACTTGGCAGAGCGTGAAGTTCTCACATTTATAAATATTCAACACGTCACAAGAACAAAACTGGAAAGCACGAACGCAAAGGAATTTATTTTTCGGTTGTAATTCCCTCCCCCCTTCTCCCAGTTGATTTATAGCTACAACACCGAATCCTTTGAGATTTTTGAAACATCCGAAATAAACAAAGTTGAATACATGAGGAAATTTTCATGCTTGGGCACGCGTGTATTGTTAGCAAAGAAAAGAAATGTGATTTTTTTTGTGTGTTGCATTAAATAATGACTCTAAAGGCAAGTGGTACTGAATAAAAGTAAAAGGGGAAAGAAAGATTGCTAAGTTTTTTTGTGGGTGAAAAATTGTGAGCACCTTTAATTCTGTTTTGTCTGAAGTCTTAAAGTTCGTTCGGGTTAATATCAGTCCTTTTAGGATGAAGTTTTTTTGCTTTGTTTATTACAAAAAAAGTTCGAAAGATATGGTTAACTATAATTTTTTAAGACTATATTTATTTTGCTGACTGTATTTTGTTTTCATAGTTATAAAAAACGTGTATTATTTGTAATTATACTTTTTTAAGTGTCTTCGAAATATTTAAGATGGAAGAGGAAATATTTATGGAATCATAGGTAAATAAAATTATTGCTGGAAAATCATTAATTTCTCGTTGCCTATGTTCACGAGAGCATAGTTTTCAAGTTTTGCAGGTTTAAAAACAACTTAAAAATAAAATTAAATTTTCACTTATCTACTCTCATCTTTGTTACAAAACTTAAAACATTTTAAAAACGTTTCCATATTTTTACTTTTAATACCCGGCAGACCTAAAATTTTTGCTGTTCACAAATCACTCAAAAATATCGTTGAAATAGCTATTATTAGTATTACACATATATTATACAAATCCAATATTGGTAAAATATAAAGCTGGCTCTTCCCATTGATCTGAAAAAGGCTCGTGACGTCTCGTTTCCTCTGCCAGTGACATCATTCTCAACGCCCTCTTACTGTTTTTGAACAACCAATCACTTTCACTTTGAGGTGGAGTTAGGGAAAGATAAAGGTTGCGGGAGGATTTTATGATTCAGAGGGAGGATATTTGATTGATATTGATTGATATTTGATATTGACCAACCTCTTTTCAAAATCTTTTCCAAACTAAATAATAACCTCCTTCTCAGCTACCCTTTTACTAAACATTATTTAAAAAAAACAATAATTTTAAACCGTGATTCTTAAATATTAGATCTTCGGAAATAAAAACAAATTTTAAAAATGATGATTGTTTCAACAAAATGATTTCTTCTAATTGTGGAGGTTGACACGGCCACTCTACCTGAAGAACTCGGACTAAGAATTTTTTCCCTCTCTGGAAGTATGCAAATGACGTGACAAAATACTAATTTCATTTTACTAATTTCATGCAAAACAAATAAAGCAACACTGTTAATCTAGATATTTGATAACTTCGATTCTATCTCGTTTTTCAATTCAACTTTGATTCTATCTAGTTTTTCAATATCTCTATTGTTTTCTATCTTGATTTTGACAGTTTTTTATCATAACAACACTTGGCGCTTGCACTCAACTAACCAAAAAGTGTCAAAATATTGCAGTTAAATCTTGACATTTCCTATTTTGCTCACAATAATACGTCTCTCAATGAGCTACACTGAAACAATTCAAATTGAAAACGCCTATCATTCGTTTTCGAATAAAACGCGAACCGAAATCTTAAAAAAAATCTTTCTCCAACTTCCCCACTTCCGCTAAACGCCAGAACTCTTCCCTAAAAGGGATTTACAATGTAAATTCAGTTCCGGTATTTCCATAAGTCTAAATAAAACCTGACATCTGAAATTCTTTTCAAACCTCTGGCTTTTAGTGAAACCCGATTCCTGGCCTGGCGAGCTCAGCACCAAATGAAGAAAAAGTTGCTCCTCAAGGCGGAAATACACTGGCACTTCCTAAATCCATACCGAAATTACAGAAAGGGACGTTGCATAATTCATGATGAAGCTTCCTAATGTATTTTAATTGGATTCCTTTCCAGTTAGCTCGTTTCGTTGCAATTATGGAATTCTGCTAGCAGTATTTGTTGTTTGATCGAAATTAAAATTGATAAGGGAAATCTTATTTTTAGGGGTTGAAGTTGTTATTAATTAGAGTTATGGGTGCTTTTAGTTATACTGAGTGATTTCACATTCATAGTTTCTTGAATTATGAGAAAGGTAAATATTCCATAGACGATTCGGAATTTTTAAAAACACTAGGGTAAAACACCCCTGAGGCACTAGAGTGCTGAAAAAATTTGCTAGAACTAGAAAATGTTATTGTGGGGAAAAGGTAGAAGTGAATTTTTTCGAATGTAGATTTCCATGCTTAAAAATGCAAAATATATTACTTGACTACTTATAAAATATGAGTGAAAGAAAAACATATTAGTACCATTTAAGTAATAAAAGGGAGTAAATACTTGTAAAATATTTCCTTTAAGAACAGTTTATCCATTCAAGAATAGAACTAAGGAAGTATATATAATAGGGCGTATCACGAAAAACTTTTTTTCGAAATTCAAAAAGGCATACTGAAAAAAAGTTGCCTTAGGGGTCACATATTCACCATGAAAAATTCCAGCCCGATCAAAAAATTTTTAGGTCCCCCGGAATTGGGCCAAAGTTTTGGAAATTGCCTCATTTTTCAATAAATTGACCGAAACCTCCAAGATAAAATTTTTATATAAAGTTGATAATTTTTCTAGGATAATCTACTATCCTACCTTATAGATGGCAGTTGGTTTCATATTTTTACTACTCTTCGTTTAGGAGTAATAATTTTTTTAACATTACCCGATATTCGTGAAGTTGTTTTTCCTGCACTACTTAAGTTACCATAAATCAAGTTCTATCTACCCTAGAAAGTTGTAGTTTGTGTCATTTTGATTAGAATTTAATTTTCTAACATATTTATGCCCTGTGCAAATTATTTTGGTTTTGTTTTACTTGAAACACTGTGTATAATTATAAAAATACTACTCATTTTGTCGTTTGCAGTAATATTTTTAAAACTCCTATGATATGAATTTGTTAAAAAGAAATTTATCCATAAAAATGCACATGAACCCAGATAACAGTACACAATAATTTAACTTTAATATATTTACTAATAATTCTAGCTATTCTAATTAAATTAAAAGTATTTGATTTATCCTTTGTTAAGACTAATTTTTTGGTAAAGAGTAAAAATTCTAACTACAAATAAAACTAACAAAAAAGCCAATATTAGAAATTACAAGAAAAAAATATTTATTTTACATATTCACTAAGTATTACAGTAAGTATAAAGGAATACATACACTTTTACACATAGTACATACAAACATTTTCGTTCCTTTGTTTTAGTGAAGAAGCATCTAAGAAATCCTGTTTAGTTTCGAACTTGGAAAGGAATTTCCTGTCCAATAACCTGGATTTAATTAACACATCACAATTTTTAACCCACAAAAACGAAGGGGAGCTTCAGTGACTTCCTTCACAATATTTTCGACTGCTTGGGTGTGTGAAGGAATTTTGAACTCCTTTCTATCACTCAATCCAGTTTAAACGATTAACTCGATTTTTTCTTTATTTAATTTATTTAGAAGTGGTGGTTCAGTTACAGTCACATAGACTGAAAGTTTATGATGTCTACTATATCATCCGCCTTGAAATTTACTTGAGGTGGTTTAAAAACCCTTTTTCCTAGGGAATCAGCATAAGGTACTTAGACAATGATCTAAAAGATGTGGTTAAATTTACCATGCAAAGGTAAGCCTTTAGGGTGAACCCAGATCAACTTCTTTTAAGAAATGTTATTTGACTCTCGAAAAAACATTAGATCTATGGCAAATAAAAAATACAGGAAGCTCGCAAACCCCCTCGAGTAAATTTCGAGGTGGATAAACTGGTAGTCTATGATTGTAACTGAACCACCACTTCTAAATAACTTAATAAAAAGAAGAAATAGAGCAAATCATTGAAACTGGATTAAATGATAGAATTCCTTTCGCACACCCAAGCAGTTAAAAATATTGTGAAGGAAGTCACTGAAGCTCCCCTTCGAATTTGTGGGTTAAAATTGTGATGTGTTAATTAAATCCAGGTTATTGGACAGGAAATTCCTTTCCAATTTCGAAAATAAACAGGATTTCTTAGATGCTTCTTCACAGAAACAAAGGAACAAAAATGTTTGTATGTACTATGTGTAAAAGTGTATGTATTCCTTTATACCTACTGTAATACTTAGTGAATATGTAAAATAAATCTTATTTTCTATTTAATTTGTAATATTGGCTTTTTTGTTAGTTTTATTTGCAGTTAGAATTTTTACTCTTTACCAAAAAAATTAGTCTTAAAAAAGGATAAATCAAATACTTTTAATTTAATTAAAATAGGTAGAATTATTAGTAAATATATTAAAGTTAAATTATTGTGTACTGTTATCTGGGTTCATGTGCATTTTTATGGATAAATTTCTTTTTAACAAATTCATATCATAGGAGTTTTAAAAATATTACTGCAAACGACAAAATGAGTAGTATTTTCATAATTATACAGTGTTTCAAGTAAAACAAAACCAAAATAATTTGTACAGGGCATAAATATGTTAGAAAATAAAATTCTAATCAAAATGACACAAACTACAACTTTCTAGGGTAGATAGAACTTGATTTATGGCAACTTAAGTAGTGCAGGAAAAACAACTTCACGAATATCGGGTAATGTTAAAAAAATTATTACTCCTTAACGAAGAGTAGTAAAAATATGAAACCAACTGCCAACTATAAGGTAGGATAGTAGATTATCCTAGAAAAATTATCAACTTTATATAAAAATTTTATCTTGGAGGTTTCGGTCAATTTATTGAAAAATGAGGCAATTTCCAAAACTTTGGCCCAATTCCGGGGGACCTAAACATTTTTTGATCGGGCTGAAATTTTTCATGGTGAATATGTGACCCCTAAGGCAACTTTTTTTCAGTATGCCTTTTTGAACTTCGAAAAAAAGGTTTTTCGTGATACGCCCTAATATATAATGAGGCTGTAATATAATTTAACTTTTAGTCTCGTAGGTTATGAAATCTTCTCTCCTTTTCCCCCATGTAACCCGGAAGCTAAATTTTAATAGTTTTGCAGCATAACACCTCTCATCTCTTGGTGTTAAAATATTTATATCTTACAATATAAACTATTTACAACCTCACATCTAATAAAATACCATAAACCATGTTGCTTTTCTTTTCAAATCAGTTAACCGGTAAGGACGCAGTATACCTGGACGCAGACAAAAACCTTTACAGAAACTCCCCTTTTTAATATTAAACTTTTTGCTCTGCCTATTAGACCCCAAAGGCCCTTTTTCGTTTTAAATCTTTCTCAGATTACAGTTTTGATGGTTTCAATGCATGCCCTCAAGTACGGCTTATTCTACAATGGGTACAAATGTGTAAGGCAGCCGAAAATGATTGTGGAAGTCATGATAAAGTATGATTCTAAATGTTTTATTAAGATGTGTAGGAATTTCTTAGAGAAGGTTATAACATGTGTGGGTTTTTTTAGCACTACGAAGATAGATACAACAAATTAAATCATCTCCAGTTCTTCAGCTTTTTCTTTTATGTTGTGAGATACCTATATTTATTTTCATAGAAATTCAAAACATCTGGCGCTACGCTGTCATGTAGAATTAATTCATTGCTAAAACAATAAAGATATATGATTTTGTATACGTTTTTTTATTCAGTTTTTCTAGAGTTCCTAGAGTAGTTCAGTTCATGAATTTAAAAAATCTGAATTACTTTTCAAAGAATTATTGAAAAAATAAAAAAGTTGTATGTTGGAATTTTAGATAAGATGATGTACTTATTTTTCTAACGTCTCTTAACTGATAATTAATTAATCACCATTTGTATCAAGAAAGAAAAATAACTTTTTTTTATCAATTCCATAATAAATATGTAAGTTAGGGGCAATGCCACTATGTATTTTTTAATTCAATACAGGTACCCGAGAGCGGAATATACACTCAAAATTTTTTTAATTACGTTGATTATTTATTTTTTTATGTAACTAGGGGGCTCTGTCCCCTGCTCGCTACCGCTAACCAACCCCCGGAACTGCTTTGCAGTTCATTGAAGATCGCTTCGCGATCTTAGCGTGCAGAGATCGCTTGTTTCATCTCAACTATCCAGTAAAACCTGAAACTTTTCTACTTAGTTCATGATAATTTAAAATCGAAACCTTTTATCTCTCTAACTTATCAATAACTTAACCCATTAATGCCCAACTTTTTATTTTTCTTAAATATTTAGTAAAAACATAGTAAATAGCCCCAAAACAACTGAAAAAATAGTGAAAAAAATTCCAGGTTAAAATTTTAATTTCTACACAAAAATTAAAAAACGTCCCTAAAAAGGGACGTCAGGCACGAATGCCCCCGTTGTTTTTTCCTATAGTAAACGCATGGTAGAAAACTTTTTAAAGCCTCAAAAACATCTTCTACCTTTTTAAGTGTAGCAAAAGTGATCGGAACCATATTGTAACATGAATATGAACAAAAATATTAATTATTTATCCAATTAACTGTAAAATTAACCATAATTAACGTAATTTGAGCATTTTTTATGCTCTAAAACACGTTTTTTTGTCCCAACTCTATGTTAATTGCAAATAAATTAAGGTTTTTAATTGAAAAATGCATTCTTTGTGTATATGTTACCTAATATTAAGTATTAATTACTTTTACACAACTCAAATCCATCAGAATATCTCAATTTGTGAAGTTTAAATCTCTCAAACGCCCATACTTTTTTCATTTTATTTAACTTAATTGTGCGGAACACAAATTTCTCCCCAAAAATCAAGCATTAGTGGGATGTGCATTAGCAAGCCAGATGATATTGATTGATCTTCAGTATAGAACACAATGATTAGCGACATCTAATTAGAAAAAAAGCCGAAAATTTATCACAAAAGAGACTTTTTTGGCAATTTTAATGACAAAAAGTCATTATAACTAATAATTATTGAACTTTTAATTAAAATATAACCGGAATATATTTGCATAAGTAATAAATATAGTAAAATAATTAATTTATTCCTTTTAATTAATACAAATTAAATAATTCCTTATAGTTTAAGACTTTTTATTCCATTAATTTAGCAGAAATAACAGTATTTTCCAAAAAAAATAAACAAAAATAATAAATTTATTAGCTAAAATTAAATTCATTTTATAAATATCAGTTATTTAATTCATTTCATAAGAATCGAACAAGTTTTCATGAAAAAATCAAGGAAACACTAGCATTTCGCTATGGGAAAAACCACGGGGGCATTCGTGCCTGACGTCCCTTTTTAGGGACGCTTTTCGAGGGTCCAAAATAAGGTCAAGATAAAATATTTCGGAAAAATAAAAAAACACCCCAACTGATTTAATGTTTAAAACAGTAATATATATCGGCATTGACATTTTTTAATAAAACAACTAGGATTTTTAAGCTTTTTCTTTTAAAATTTTTAAAAAAGCACTTTTCTGAAAAATTCTAATCTTCCAACTTTAAAAAAAGTAAAAAAATTTTAAAATTCTTCTTTCTTCTTGTGTTCTTTATGTTCTATGATGATCAGAGATACATCATTGCAAATTTTGATTCAAAGGAACAATTTTTGTAGAAATAGGAGGATTTTTAAAAAACGTCCCTAAAAAGGGACGTCAGGCAGTAATGGGTCAATGCGGACGATTACTAAAAAAATATCAAAATAAAACTGTTACTAAAATATTCGTTTTTCGTTTACCAATAACTTAACCGAAATGTTTTCAAAAATATCCAGCAAGTCTACTAAATATCATCAACCATCTTAGAGAAAAAACACATGCCATTAAAAAACTTTTAAATCTCTCTATTCTAAAAAAAAGTTTTTGGTGAACGGTTTCCAGAGACAGGCTTTTTAATTACTGATCCGTATAACACATATTTGGTATCAAACTGTCCGGATTCTTTTGAGGATATGCAAAGTGCCTTTAGAATTTCTAAAAAAAATCTCAATTTTAAAATATTTCCATTTTTTTAGATTTCGGATAAGGTCGCAGTTACAAAGCAAGAAACTATGAATTTTAAAACAATTGAAAACATATTTCACTGGTTTTTTAATATTCAAATAGATTAAATAATCATCTTTTTATTTATAACACGAATTTAAAAAATATATTTTATGTTATTTTTAACAATATTTATATTTTTGTTGTTCAAAGGGTTTAATTGTTGTTCAAACGGTTTTCATTATATTTTAAACTTATTTATAATTAATTTATTTTTTATTTTTTAAATAACAAATTAATATTTTTATATTTATCTTTGTAGTTGTGGCAACCTAATCATTACTATATTTACAATAAAATATACACTCGCTTTCGGAAATTTTGAATTTTGCATTTATTTTTTATATCCTTTTGCAAGTATGTTTTTTAAGGTAGTAAAATGTAACTCTTTATATAATGACAAAACGCAAACAACTAAATAACACGGGTGAATGTCTTAGAAATAAGGATGACAATGTTGGAAATCTTGACATTCGGTGTCGTTGCTATGAAAATGACAAAAGTTCGAAGTTTGTTTCTCATGAAGATAAAATTCTAAATTTTCGCGATGTTTAAGATAATTACTACATTTTTAACAGTCAATCATTACAAATTTTAAGGAAAGTTAAATTTATTCCTGAGATATTTCAATGCTTCCCTTAATGTATCTGTGAAAAAACATTACCTTAGGGAAATGGGTAAAAGAATGTTTACATTGCTTTGTTGTTAATTTTCTTGGGGTTCAATTCCGTTATAGTTCCCGTTAAATATCGCCAATCTCTTTCGAACGCTCAGTATTCAAATGTAAACCAATTTTTTCTAATTTTTAATGATAAACTGAATAGTTATAGATCTAATTAAACACTTTAATCTATGAATTTGAAACAATTTAGCAATATTTATACTTTATAGTGTCCAAAAGAGATTAGTGATATTTAGCGGGAACTATAACGGAATTCAACCCCAAGAAAATTAACAACAGAGCAATGTAAACATTTTTTTACCCATTTCCCTAAGGTAATGTGTTTTTCACAGATACATTAAGGGAAGCACTGAAACATTAAGGGAAGGTTCATATTTAGCGGGAACTAAATATGAACCTTTCTTGGAATTATAAAGCGATCCGTCAATCCATGTTACCATAAAGGAAATGATAAAATTCCACCACTGAATAAATATTCGCCATTTTTGAAAGAATACCACGGAGAAGTACTACCCCTGTGTTAAGAATGTTTTATAAAGTGAGTAAGTGCAGTGAGCTGGGTTTTGTGGGGAATTGTGAAGCGGTCCAAAAGTTACTGCGTCAGCAGTTAACGGGGGTTGGCGAGCGATAGCGAGCAGGGGGCGGTAGCCCCCTAGTTTATAAAATGCACATGTGTATCTAGTGAATCATAGGGAATAATAAATTAGACTCTTAAAAATAATCGCCTGTTTCTCTAGTGAACGACCAGAAAGAGAAGAAAAAATTGAAACTTGGTATCTTAATAATTCTAAAACTAATTCGATTTCTTTTTAAAAACGAAATGCCAATCTTTCTATAAAAAATGATTGTATGCGTGTTTAAAATATCATATTTCTACTGTGATTATTTTTTTCTATTAAAACGAAAAAACCGAAAAAGAGTAAAAAATTTCGAAACTTTAGAATTTAATTACTCCAAAAATAATTCGAAATTCGAAAAAAAGGCGACGAGGTGAAAAACTTCATACCTAAGAGTATGTGTCTGCAATAAATCATGTTTCTGCCGTAAATAGATTTTTTTGGGGGCGAACTCGCAGCCGAAAAAAAAATTTTCGACTTTGACATTAAATAACTCCAGAACTAATTATCTAATTAATTAGGTCTAGAAACTGAAATAACCCTCATACATTTGTCTACCAATGGTCAAAATTTCATAATATTCCTTCAAATAGTTTTTGCGTAGTGATAGTTCAAAGTGTTCAAAAATAAAATTTTCAAAATCAGCGGCGGTGACGGCGGCGGCGGTCACTGTTACTTTTTTTTAATATACAGGGTGTCCCATAAATAGTGGGCCACACTTCTAGAGGGGATAGTAGACACCTAGACGAGTCAAAATCACATAGGAATCGGGGGTCCCAGACCAAATCCCACGGAGTTAAAAATGGAGCGACACCACAAAACAATTATTGAAAAATTCAATCTTATGAAGAACTACTATTGGTAATAACTTAATCAAGGTCTCAAATTTTGTGGTTTAACATGATCTTTAAAATCATCAAAAATCACAAAAATATGTGAAAAATCTGCCAAAACTTTATTTTGTATTTAGAAATCATTTCTTTTGATTTGATAACCTGAAAGATCATAGTTGAAAACCCTTAAGTCCAAAGTTTCACGTAAATACCATCAATATTAAACGCTTGAGATCTAATTAAAGTTTGATTTTTGCTTGGGAAAACAGATCCAGAAAAGAAACGTTGAGGGAAAATCTACGAATTACGTATTGATGCTCGCTAAATTTCTCGCCATTATTTGCGATACGAGATTCCTCGCCAACTTTCGCCAACAACAGATCGCCCAAGCTGTATTGGCGATCTGTAGGAGCCTGGTATGTTTCGCCAAACTGGGAGAGAAAAGAAAGTTAGCGATTATCTATCCGTAACTCGTAGATTCTCCCTGAACGTTCGTTTTCTGGAGCTGTTTTCGCACTCAAAAAACAAACTTTAACAGGATCTCAAGCGCTTAATATTGATGGTATTTACGTGAAACTTTGGACTTAATGGTTTTAAAATATGATCTTTCAGATAATCAAATCAAAAGAAAGGATTTCTAAATACAAAATAAAGTTTTGGCATATTTTTCACATTTTTTTGTGGTTTTTGGACTTCTTTTCGTAGTAAAAAAATTTTTAAGTGAAAACTGTTAGCATAATTTGAAAGATAATATAAAACCACAAAATTTGAGACCATGATAAAATTTTTACCAATAGTAGTTCTTCTACAAATTGAATTTTTCAATAATTGTTTTAGGGTGTCGCTCCACTTTTAACTCCTTGGGATTTGGTCTGGGACCCCCAAACCCTATGTGATTCTGACTCGTCTAGGTGTCTACTATCCACTAGGGTGGGTCAAAAAATTTTTTTTCACATTTTCCCAGGGGCACAGCGACAAAAGGGTGCCAAATGGTCTCAAACTGACATGTGTGAAATATTATTCGATTATAATAACTCTTTTTGCCTCCGGATTGGCCTCTAAGTTTCGATTTATATAGTAATATCATGTAAAAATGGACAAACGAAAATCAAGCTTTTATCTCAATTTCACGAATCCGTTATGAATGTAAATGTGAACAATGGTATAAAGATCATCATCGAGGACTATAAAATAATTATAAATGAATCCAGAGTTGAAATACTTGAGTTGTAATACAACATATTTTGAAATATCTCAATGGTTAGAACTGGCAATCAAAAATTTCTTACTGGAATCATAAAAATGTGCAAAACTCTTATGCCGGTTGAGTAGGATGTTAAAAACACTAAATTTTTAATAAAAATGGTTATGTCAGAAGGTGGGTACCTTTTTGGGGATATAGGTTTCAACCCCAAGGAAACATTTGGATAATAGTTAAAAGTTGGGGTTTTCCTTGAAATTTCATTGGCATATTAGGAATAGCCCATCCCAAGTGTCCCCATATGTGTCCCTAATGTCCAAAAGTAAATTAAAACCACATTTTAAGAGTCAAATTTTGAAATATTTTCTTAAGAAGAGCGTTAGATCAGAGTTTTCAGTTCAAAGCCCAGTATTATCTCCTAAGTTTTTAAATAAGCTACATTACTTTTCAAAACTTACTTGAAGTAACTTAAATAGTTAAATTTTATATATTTTAACATTTATGAACGCATAAGGGAATGCTAAGAAGCTATTTTGAGTCAATCCTTCCTCCAAAGAAGTATAATTTCATGGGCCTGGGTTTCAGTCTATTGTTAGAGCAAAAAATAGGTAAATCATGACTGAGGCAATTCATAACTGATATATTGCCTAATGAACTAACTTATCTATTCGACAATTGTTTCAACAAATTTTTGCGATCATATTTGTATCCAAAGACCAGCCAGTGAAATAACTGTCCGCTGAATTTTGAGAGCGCGGCATATTTATGAAAAATATAACTATTTCTGCTTTTAAAAATTTAAAATACCGTCTTGTAATGACCAAACATGAGGGAAAATGTATCTGAACCACCAATATTTAAAATATGGACCACTGACAATCCCACTGTTTGTTTGAAAAAAAGATCGTCATGCTCTACGGCTATTGCTAATATGATAGCATATTACTTTGAAACTTTGGCAGTTGTTTTTGTATTAAAATTGCATAAATGTGACTAATGGGATTAACATTGCTATTAAAGACCCTTATTTGTGAGCTTTAAAAAGTTATCGGCAAAAAAAATTAATTTATATCATTTTAAAAAAATATGAAAATTTACATATTTTTGTTCCATTTGAGGCCAATCCGGAGGCAAAAAGAGTTATTATAATGGAATAATATTTTACACATGTTAGTTTGAGACCATTTGGCACCCTTTTCTTGCTGTGCCCGATAGAATTTGTAAAAATTTTTTTTCGCCATAGGAAAATGACCCACCCTACTATCCACCCTAGAAGTGTGACCCATTATTTATGGGACACCCTGTAGAGAGATTTAAAAGTTCGACTTTAAAAAAGGGTGTTAAATCGTCCAATTTCCCAATGTGACGTAATTTTACCCCATACATTGATTTTAAACAATGCTTTTGATTTAGATTGAAAAACAACGTTTATTTTTACACAATTTATAAATTTTTTTTTAAAAATGTAGACAATTGTTTCGGGGATCAATGGATCCCCTTCTTCAGTACAAGAAGACGAATTGTCGTCTTCTTGTACTGAAGAAGGGGATCCATTGATCCCCGAAACAATTGTCTACATTTTTAAAAAAAATTTTATAAATTGTGTAAAAATAAACGTTGTTTTTCAATCGATATTAACATTTGCACAAGATTCTTTTCGCAATGCTTTTGATTGTTTAAACCAGGGATGGCGAACCTATGGCACGCGTGCCACTGGGTGGCACGCGACCGGTATTTCGGTGGCACGCGACATTCACTAAAAATGACACAAAAAAACTTTAGTACTACCAGATCCCAAAACCAGATTCTGAAAACTTTTTAGCTAGCTGAAATTCAGAACATTTTCGGGGGAGGACCCCCGAACCCCCCACTCACCTCTTAGTAGTCCACTGAAAATAGAGTTGAACCTCGGACAAATTGCAATAAAAGGTTTCTCAACGGTTTTCACTTAGGAATGACCTCAATAATAACATACTAAAAATCGGCCAAAAACGGCTGGAGGGAAGTTTAATTTTTTTTAAATTTTTAAAAAATGGCCGAAAAAAAATTAAAAAAAACCCCAAAACAATAATATAGACATGTGATACATGTTTATAGGTTATTTTTGAGTTTTGAAACCGAATATTGCCTTTAGTTTTGAAAAAAAATTGAAATTTCAATTTTTAAAATTAATTTGAAAAATGAGCTATATGAAAAAATTAAAACCCCCCTAAAAACCTAACAAAATAATCAAAAGAGATAAATCAAACGGTTTTCATTTAGAAATGACCTAAATATTAACATACAAAAAGTAAAAAAAATTACGAATTAAAGAAATTAAATTTTTTTTAAAATTCAACTTTTTTTTGCGAAAAATGCATTTTTTTTCAAATTCGTGCCCCAAACTTTTGAGGCTTTTGAAAAGGTCATTTTTCGGTGGATATTGTCCACAGATAGCTATATAATGGAAGACCGGTGGAATTGACCCGCAAGGAATAAGTTAATTATTTTAAATTCTGATGTAAATATGCCAAAGTATTACCTTTTTTCACTTATTACTACATTTTACCAATTTCAAAATTTTAAATTAAATTATTAACTAATTCATTGAGGGTCAATTCCAACGGTTTTCCATTATATAACTATCTGTGAACAATATCCACCGAAAAATGACCTTTTCAAAAGCCTCAAAAGTTTGGGGCACGAATTTGAAAAAAAAATGCATTTTTCGCAAAAAAAAAGTTGAAATTTAAAAAAAATTTAACTTCTTTAACTCGTAAAATTTTTTACTTTTAGTATGTTGATATTTAGGTCATTTCTAAATGAAAACCGTTTGATTTATCTCTTTTGATGATTTTGTTAGGTTTTTAGGGGGGTTTTAATTTTTTCATATAGCTCATTTTTCAAATTAATTTTAAAAATTGAAATTTCAATTTTTTTCAAAACTAAAGGCAATATTCGGTTTCAAAACTCAAAAATAACCTATAAACATGTATCACATGTCTATATTATTGTTTTGGGTTTTTTTTAAATTTTTTTTCGGCCATTTTTTAAAAATTTAAAAAAAATTAAACTTCCCTCCAGCCGATTTTGGCCGATTTTTAGTATGTTATTATTGAGGTCATTCCTAAGTGAAAACCGTTGAGAAACCTTTTATTGCAATTTGTCCGAGGTTCGGCCCTTTTTTTCGCTATTTTCAGTGCCGTTGGGCCGTTCAAATGTTACGTATCCCTTATGTACCCCTTTTATCAGAAAGGTAAGCAAATCCCAACCACCCTTATAATAATTACGTAAGGAAACTAACATTAAGCCGTTAGAAAACAAAATCATATATGCAAACGGAGCCTGATTACTTTACGCAAAAGGGGGCACATAAGGGGGGTGGGACGAAGGGGCCCTTCCCCCTCCGAAATTCGGACAAGGTATACCAAAACAAGTTAAAACCCAGTTTCTTCGGGTAAAATTTTGAAATATTTTGCGGGGCAGTGCCCCCAAACCCCCCTTTTCTACTTCAAACTTCTTTTATAATACTCATGAAATTTAAAATCCTACCTAAAAATGTCCGATATTCGGACTTAGATGCACCAAAAACTTGTTCAAAACCCTGTTTCTAGGGTCAAATTTCCAAAAATTATTTGGGGAGGACCCCCAGACCCTCTTTACTTGGAACTTCATTATTAAATTTTTTTCTTAGATTAAATTCTAGAAAATGCAAATTCTACCTAAAATGTATTAAAAATCTGCATTAAACCTATTAAAGATGCATGGGAGGGACTGAGGTATAATTTTTGGCCCCTCCCGAAATAAATTTCTATATACACCACAGACTTTACGGCCCACTACTCACCACTTGAGCACTTTAAGTTAGAAACTCCTGTTCTAAACTATCGACACTCAAAGGAGGATTTCGTTTTCCCAGGGCTTAGAGATAATTTATTAAAAAATAACAAGTGCCACACTTGACACCTGAAAATTATAAACCGTAATATAAATGGCACACTGGTCGAAAAAGGTTCGCCATCCCTGGTTTAAACAAATGAAAGCCATTGTTGGGTTTCTCGTTAAAGTCAGTATGAGTCAGTTGTGACGTACCTTTACCCTATACAAAGACAAAGGGCTTGGCGTTTTAATATTAAATATTTAATTAACTAAATTTTTTTGAAACTTTTCATGTGGATTTTTGGATTTAGATCTATTTCCTTAAATGGAAAAATGCATTTTTTTCTGTTTTCAAAAAATGATGGTATTTCCCAGTGGGCAATTCCATCCATACTTCCATTAACCATGAATTGTAAAGGAAGAATTAAAGTGGAAGATATAGCAACATAATATAAAACTTGAAGTATATAAAGCAGAAAGGGGAATAGATAGATTCGAATAAACATAGCCACTCCCTTAATTTGTTAAAATGGGTACAAGAAGAGACGAGTGGCTATATTTTACAAATTAATTGTATTTGCATATTTTAATGGTGAAGGTTTTTAATTAAGTATTTCATAATTTAATAACTTATTTATTATTTATACTCCACAAAATGTTTATTTTCAATAAATTAAAATACCTGTTTATAGTTTTTTAACAATTTTTAGAAGTTGTTAGAAAGTTCTAAGTTTTAATTATTAATCTTAACTTTATTGTATTTATTCTCCTTGAAAAAAAACCTTAAATCAGTTTCTAAATCATCTGGAAAATGATTAATTGATTAGTTACTGTAGTGCTAAATTTTGTAAGTTGGAGATTAAGAGTTATGTGTGTGAAAGTAAGTAATTGTGGAAGTGATAGTATATTTAATTTTAAATTGTGTTGTGTTATGAGAGAAATTATCTAACATAGTTCAGCATTGCGTTGTGTTTATAAAGATAAAGATATACCCAATGGTTCAGATCAACCTCAACTGATTATTAATGGACAGAAGAATATTGTTAACATACCACAACTGTAGGTTAATGCATAAAAATGATGAAGCACACTGATAGTGAAACGAGAAGAACCAATAGTTCACATAATTGGGATCGCCAAGTTGATCCTTCGAATATGATGAATAGCTAAGATAAAAAAACACTTAGAAAACACACTTGGTCGTACGTATTCAGCAGTGTCTTTTTGGCCGCCAGGTTGACCAAAGAAAGGGGGCTATATGGGGAAGCTGGAAAAGGTAAGGGATGACGCAGCAATGAAGAAACTCAAGTTCACGAACTATTCACTTTTATTTTGATCAAGTCATATGGCAGGCAGAATCAGTAAAACCATGTTAATCACTTTTTCGCACTTTCGACACGTCTTCCCATTTCTACATCAGCTCGCGAATCACAAGAAAAGGAATTCCTAGTTGAATATTTCAAGAGAAGGCTAGGACCGCGGTCTTACCGCACAGGCACAGAAGACGTTTAGGTATAACAGCACAGAATGCATTCAGGTCAATCTGTAAAGAAGGAGCGGGGTTGCGGACTACGCTGCACATGCACCCCGCAAGAACATCATAGGGAACACGGAGGGAAACAAGAGTTTGCGGCGAAGGATAGTGGAGTTTGACGGAAGGCCCAAAAGATCCGGGACGTTTGTTGAAAAATCAAGTCGGGGAGTGACGCAGTTTAGATCAGCAAATATGTAGTGCTCTGCGTGTCCAAAAAACGCTGTGTCGAAGGTTAAATACCTCAAGATTAACCCTTATGGCAATTGCCATAAAAAAATGCCAAGTAGCCAATGGCTAATACACGGAGAGTTGAGATAGGTTCCTAAGAGGATGGTATTATCACTTCCAAAATGTTGGAATTTGGCGATATGATGAAAACAGGCAAAGCATTGCATCAGATTAATTAAAACAGAAAGGCGCCTGGGTAGGGCAAATAAAGAATAGAGTGATTGGACTTTCACATGGTTTGATACGAAGCGAACCGTGGGAGTGTTGAAAGATTCTACATAGCTGCATATTAATTGCTAGTCAAAGAGACTCCAAGAAGAACTCGTGATGCGAAAAGAGGAAATTTCCAATAAAAGTGAAATAGGTTTGCTCGCATAGCAACAGAGAAAGGGTTTATATCATTTGAATATCTCTTTTCAAAATTAAGAGATACGAATAAAGAACACAAAAATATGTGGTGTTGTGAAACATCACCACAGTTACCTTCATCCTATCTTGAAAAGTTCAGTTTTAATGGTAATAGGTATCTCAAAATTAAGAGCTGTTGCGTACGCTTCACAGAAAATATATAGTGCCAAATATTTTGTACCTTATAGTCTTCCAGCATCTAGCTACAAGACTAAAAAAAAGCAGTGGAAGTGTATATTCTGACAACTCTAGCAAATTACTCAAAAATACTTGTCTGCAATTTTTCCCTACACAAAACCAAAGAGGGAAAAATTCCCTAGTTTTTCCTGATGCTTTGTTGCTTCTTTAATTTACAAAAGAATAAAACTAGACAAGGATAAAGTTTCTTCCCCCTCCCAGTGGCAAAAAGTCAGTTTATATTTTTACAACCATTTTCTTTCGGCTTAGTTCAAAAATTGAAGAAAAAAATACAGACACAGTTTTGGTAATTACTGTTATTGGTATCCAAGCATTCGGAATTCTGAGAGCAGCAAACTTTTAGAAAGCGCTAGTTTGAACTGAACACGGGAAAAAAACTTCTTGCGGAAAAAAAAAGCCGCGCTGTTTTTTTTTCTTCATGGAAGTAATGAGAACCTCAGAGTCTTTGATCAATTGTGGAAGGTTTGGGGTTTTTTCATCTCGGAACCTGGCAACGGAAAAGCAATCCAAAATTAATTGAAGCGATGTGAGGCAGAGGAAACGAAAATTCTAAATTACTGTAACCGCGGCCGCAAAGAAGGTGCGCTGGAATAGCAACTTCTTGCCTTGGAGCTTCCTCGTGTTGGAGTTTTTACGAGGAATTAACATCTTACACTCTAATTTTAATTTTTATTTCTACTAAGTACGCATGATTGGCTTTTATTTACAATTTTGAGTTATCTTGTTTATCATAAATTTAACCCGTTGAAACCCGAGAAGTTTTCATTTTTCAATCAATAAAAGGTTGTCTCCTTTTATTTTGCTTGCCCATGTCACGTATGTGTGATTCAGAATTGATTATAAATAACTGTTATTTATATGCGCATTATCAATACAGAATTGAATAATTTGCGGTGGTGGGATTATTATTATTTAGAAAAGTGACTCTTGGATCTAGCTATAGAAAATATTTTGCAGAACTTTGAACTCAGTGGTAATACACATACATATAAATGGTACTCAATTACACTCTATTTTAAAATAAAGGTAATTGTTTTAAAATGGATGAGTTCAATCAGAACAATACTTAACTGTCACACTGGAAACGTGTGTGATCTAGTCTTTGTCATAAACGAGGTGATTACTGTTTTTCCATAGTTATTTGTATTTGGCAACTTCATTAGTAAAAATCTAGTCTTGGGAATTTCATTACAATATAACAGTAAATCTCTTTGATTACACAAAGTTTAGTCCCAATCTTGAGGTATCGCAATCCAGAAATTGCAAATTATGGCGGAATGATTGGTTTCCCCGTTCCACCATTGGTATATGGGCAGTAAACCCGGTTGGGCCCTATCCCTCGTCACCGATAGAGGATCACAAACACCAGCATTGCTAGGGGACACACCGATTGTCTCTCCCTCAATGGAAGTGAGAGACACTTTATTACCTGCAAAAACTGCTAAAACCATCAGGCTTCTCCCGAACATATACTCAACTGTTTGGGACTCACAGGAAAGGATATCTACTCGGATCTTCCCCTTATGTTGACTTTCTTAGAGTGAACAATATAATGGTACTGGTCAGACTTCGTCAGACACGTGGAGTATAAGTTAAAGAAGAAGAATCCCAATCTGAACTCCACGGGATTTCTATTAATCTGCCTTTCCTGCGAAAAAGACCCGAGTTTCTCATTCTACTGATTAACTTACCCACTTAATCGAAATGCCGCTTCTAAAATAAATCAATATGCTAAATGATATTGCTACGTACTAATATAGTGTACTAATATATTTTATTCAACTAACTCAATTAATTTTGCTTGTTTTTTGGTGATAAAAAAATGATTTATTTCTTTTAAAGATTACAACTTCTTAAGGTGGGACTGCCCCCCTACCAAAAAAAGCATTTGATAACTAATTTAACATCTTAGTATATTCAAAAGGTTTATTTCCTATACAAGAATTTCTTCCTTTCACGTTATAGACAAAGTATCTAAGTAAAAGCACTCAAATATTTCTAAAGTTCATAAAAGGACTACTACACAACAAAATCTCTAATGACTCCGCAGAACCAAAACAAACAACTAATTTACATCGCATCATACACAATGCGTCTAATTAGTGAAACCCATGCAACTAGTATTACTTCCACAAACAATACGTGAGTCACAGCGTTGAACTAATTATAGAACTAACCAGGCTTCAAACCAAAACAAAATTACAGAACTATTCGCACGTTCTAATACTCCTTAACTTAGAAATTAATTAATATTTGGGCATAGTCCGTGAAGAATTTTTCCCCTGACATCTGCTACATCGAGCTCATTAGATATAGCGGCTTGACTTCTTATTCTTCTGTGCATCTGCATTTCTCAGAGCAATAATTGTTTAAACATGTTATAGGATCAACCTTCAAAGCGACGTTGGGATGTCGAGCAGTTTGGGAAAATTGTGGGGTGAAATCGAAGCATAGTTTGGATTGTCTCTAACTGCTGTGTAGGGTAGCAGTCTCGTCTTTCGTGTAGGGGAAAGAGTTGAATGGCATTTAGCAAGGGTTTGTTATTAAATTCCTGGAATGCTTTTGATTGAAGGGGAATTCAGGGAATTTAGAACCAATTGGGGCGATTTAAATTTATCAAATCTTTGTTTCAGAACCTTATTAGTAACATAATCTGATGCGGTTTAAGAAGGTTGTGTTCATGGAAATTTGGTTAAAATGTATTGTTTGACTTTATGGGTGTAAAATATTATTGTGTATTGTTAAAAAGAGAGAGAGAATATATCATTGTGTACTATGAATATATTATTGTGTATTGTGAATATATTACTGTGTATTATGAATATATTATTGTGTATTGTAAATATACAGGGTGTTTCAAAATTGCGTTGCACGGCTTTTATTCGAAACCAGCGCCTCCTAGGGTCATGGAAGTAAGGTCTACCCCTAGGTAAGTGACCCTGGAGAATCCAATGAGATGACTTACAAAATTGATCAAAATTTGAAAAAAATTTGATCTTGAAAAAAATTTGATCAAAATATCTTGAATATTCGCGGAGATATTAGCATGTGAAAATGGCACTTTTTCGGGGGTCAAAAAGGAAAAAGTTCGCATATTTGCAAATTTTTCAGTGTTATTGTGTAGTTTTGTGTTTTTTTAGTTGAAAGAACACAAAATTTTATCAAAAAATCAAAAAAATTTGCAAATATGCGAACTTTTTACTTTTTGACCCCCGAAAAAATGCTATTTTCACATGCTAATATCTCCGCGAATATTCAAGATATTTTGATCAAATTTTTTTCAATGAGTTCTTCTTGACGTTGGCAACAATAATCTCACTGAGGTTTTTGCTCTATCTCCTTTAGTTTTTAAATTAATTTTTTTAACTTTTTAATTTCGCCGCTAGGTGCGCTGTAAGTCATCTCATTGGATTCTCCAGGGTCACTTACCTAGGGGTAGACCTTACTTCCATGACCCTAGGAGGTGCTGGTTCCGAATAAAAGCCGTGCAACGCAATTTTGAAACACCCTGTATATTATTGTAAAATATTCTTGTGAGAAGAAAAATTGGTGTTATATTTCAACAATGTATATTAAATGAGATTTTTTTTATAATTCAAATTGGAATTTAGGTATTAGCAAGTATTTTAATTCAGTAATCCAATGATTATGAAATACTAGCTTTTTTCTTAGGATCTTGTGTACAGAATGATATGGTCTAAAAGCTGGATGCAAATTTTGGGAATGATAAGGTGCACGAGATATTTCACCTGAAACAGATTCGATTGATTATGGGAAAACTTATGTCACCACCGCAAGAAGGCTAAGTGGATGCTTTTAGCGTGGAAGGGGGGGGTCAAACATACAAACAGCGCGCGGTCCCTAGCGACATAGATTTTGAGAAAATCGGTTGAAAATTTGCACAGTTTAAGGAGAGTGTGAATAAAAGATAATGTAGCATTCTAAAAAGTATAAGTTGTGTTTTAAGGGTTGTAGAAAACTAAACGAATTTTCGAATGTTTATATGAAAGTTTTGTACGGCCGACGAGGTGCAAGGCTGGACATAGGCTTAATGTATTGGAGAATATGAGTTTTAGTTAGGGTAACACTCCCAGAAGACTAAGTGGAAGACAAAGGGTGGCTAGAAGTCACCAAAGGTGCAAAAAAATCTTAAAACCTGACTCATTCGGAAATTTCTGGCTGCCTGCATATGTATAGCTGACATATAGAACAAACTATATGCAAACAGCCAGAAGTTTAAGTGGAAGCGTTCGGGAGATATTCAGGCGCGAAGTATAAAACCGAATAAATGCGCGGGGTCCCTAGCGACAGAAATTTTGAGGAAATCGGTTGAAAATTTGCACAGTTAAAGGAGAGTGGGAACAAAAGATAATGTAGCATTCTCAACAGTATAAGTTGTGTTTTAAGGGTTGTAGGAAACTAGCAAATTTTCCAATGTTTATATGTAACATATGACTTATAACACATAACTTTTCTCTTGCAACAATGACTAATAATACGCTAAAAACAACGGTAACAATGACTTTATATTTATTAGCGTATTATTAGTCATTGTTGCAAGAAAAAAGCTGTCAAACGACATGGTGCTCTACCACTTTACAACCGAATTTCCCACGATCACTTTCAATCAGCACCGTAAAATTTTTACTAGGTCACTTCTATGCATAAAAGATAAAATTTAAATTTTTGGAAACTTAAAAAATACATATGTTTCATATAAACATTCGAAAATTCTTTAGTTTCCTACAACCCTTAAAGCTTTTATTCGGTTTTGTACTTCACGCCTGAATATCTCCCGAAAGCTTCCACTTAGACTTCTGGCTGTTTGCATATAGTTTGTTCTATATGTCAGCTATACATATGCAAACAGCCAGAAGTTTCCGAATGAGTCAGGTTTTAAGATTTTTCTGCACCTTTGGTGACTTCTGGCCACCCTTTGTCTTCCACTTAGTCTTCTGGGAGTGTTACCCTAACTTAAACTCATATTCTTCAATACATTTAAGCCTATGTCCAGCCTTGCACCTCGTCGGCCGTACACAACTTTCATATAAACATTCGAAAATTCGTTTGGTGTTCTACAACTCTTAAAACACAGCTTATACTTTTTAGAATGCTACATTATCTTTTATTCACACTCTCCTTAAACTGTGCAAATTTTCAACCGATTTCCTCAAAATCTCTGACTCTAGGGACCGCGCGCTGTTTGCATGTTCGACCCCCCTTCCACGCTAAAAGCATCCACTTAGCCTTCTGGCGGTGGTGACATAAGTTTTCCCATCATCAATCGAATCTGTTTCAGGTGAAATATCTCGTGCACCTTATCATTCCCAAAATTTGCATCCAGCTCTCGGTCTAATATAAAAGAGACATAAACTGACGGTTGATAGTATTCATACATACTACATACAAGCATAAACCACATCTAACCGCTTTTTTGATTAACAACAGATTTCAATACATGTTGTTTTTTAATCTTCTTTATGTAAGAAACTAATAAATTATAATGCATCAAAGGATTTAAAATATTCTGAATTCATTCCGTGTACAGTAGTTTAAATTGTATACTACTTTTATAAGCTTTAATTTATGTAATTATGTAACCTTACACTTAAGCAATGCTTTCTTAAGTTTTGAAAAAAATGGGCTTTATTTAATTCTAACCTGCATATAAAATCTCTAAAATGTTATCCTAAAACAAATTGATGCATACTATGCGTAAATTACAAGAAATGTGTTTTTAGTACACTTACTTTTCAAAATATATGAAAAGAGAAGGAACTAAAGAAAATACGAGTTGCATATCTCTTTCAAACTGTATATTTACTTTATTCGAAAAAATAAATCGCAAGCCCAATCTTTTCTAGAATTTGGTTGCTTTATACTTCTTCTTTTAAGTCAAAAAGTTCCCAATCTTATTCTCTCAATAATAAAACATATACAAAAAATTTTAACTGGAAAGAAACTCAAATCTCCTTCCCATTGCAGGAACATATGTTTTTCCCAAATCAAGATAATATTTTCTACAGCGGAAATAAATCCTCAATTAAATTTTTCTAGAACAAAGATAATACCTTTTAAAAAGTTTTCTCTTAAACTATGTGCTAAGGAAAATATCAGATGGCTTCCTTCAAATATAAAAGTTCACATCGTTGCAAAAATAAACCAATACTTTTTCTTACATGAAGTAAGCCTTATTTTGAAACATGTGAAATCTTGTCAAAATTTGTTTGCAACAACATTGAATTCTTTCTTCATTGTTTTTGTTTGAAAAGACTTATTTTAAAATATATAGCAAAAACCTTCAAAATAGTCATTGAACCCACATGCTGTTTTAAGTAAATACAGAGATTTGACATTTCTTATACCTTTAGGGATTGTGTTATACATATAAACAGTCGACAGATCCATACTTCCTAAATAGCTAATAAATAACTGTTAGGGCTAGGTGGAGTAAGTGGGAACAGAGAAAACGATACTTAAACTTCTCATCATCACTACAAATAAGTAAAAACGTTTAAAGCATTTTCTGCATCTTACTTATTGATGATCCAGATCTCATCGAACTTCCAAATGTATCCAAGATATAAAATGAGTTTTTTAAAGGCTCGGTTTTTCACGTTTACAATTAACCCATAGATTCCCAATTCCCCAATCCAATAGGGTAGGGGGTATTGGGAATGGCTAAATTTTTGCCCTGTGTCTTTCTGTCTGGCTTTTACGCTTCTTTCAATTAGAGATTTCTAGCGCCCTATTCGAAATTACTCCAATTTATGTTCTTAATTTGATGCTTTGGAAAAGAACAGTTTTGTAGACTTCATTCTCCTTAGAAGCTGCGAGATATATCAATTAGCAAGTTAGAATATCTTGGACAGTTGAGGCCACATCATCGACTGTGTGTATAAGTGTTTTGGAACATCCTGGATCACTACAACAATCAGTATTTTTCTAAGGACTTCATTGCTTATTCTATTAAATTTGACCATTTACAATGAAAAAAATATGCATTAAAATTGATTATAAGAAAGAACTGACTCATTCAAGAAATCTTCCCCAATCCAAAAAAACTTACTGTAAACTTACTTTTTTTAAGATGTAATTAATTTCTTTCGTGTTTTTTTGTTTAATTTCATTTCTAAAATTTAAGATAGATACACATACTTTAAATTATACCATTTGATTAATCACAGATTAGGCTGTTAAGGTAAACATAATATACCAGATGTTGAAACAAACCCACCCAAAACAACTCTGCACAGAAAAATTCCTAGCACGAAATGCAAAAAAAAATCCCAGAAAACTGTACATCTACTATGCATTTCTTTTAGAAAGTCATCTAATAAAATTTAATTATTAGATTTTGCGGGAACCGCATGCACGCGCAGCGGATATTATTAGTCATAACAACTTAATATTCATAACAACTAATTAGTCATAACAACTTAATAAATATGTTTATGTTTTAAGTAAAAAAAATTTAGCGTGAACTGCTAATCTGTTTTTTTCTCTTTTTACTTATACTTCACGCAAGGAATCTGGCTTGATTGAAACATCATGTGTTAACGAACCTATCCTAATTCCCAATCCCTATTCAGAAATGTATAATAACACTTATCAGTAACCGTAGACGACACAGGTGTCTTCACTAAAAGATGCATGATACAACGCATCTTATATTTATTTTCCAAATCAATCCCTAACTTGGTTACGTATCATAATCCCTATAACGATTCCTATATAAATCGAAATAAAAATACCAGTCTTTGAGTATTTATGACTTAAAATAAACGATTAATATTAGTCTACACTTGAACAGGCTTTGTGAAACAGGATTAGCTGGGATCAAACATAAGAAACAGAGTGCGCAGCAAACCCTTCTATTCAACGCCTAAGTTTTTCAGTTCATGTTTTTACTCGCCAAGGGATATCATTAAAACTAGAAACATGTTGGATTCGCCAGTAATTCTCTACCGTCCCCTAGGGTATTGGAAAGGAAGACTTCATTTTTATATATTCTTTTGGGCTCCCAACCCTAAGAACGACAGAGGGAATATCAGATCGCTGTGGGTATTCCAACCAATTTTTGAAGTAACGTTGTTGTCTACGAAATTTTTATTTTGTGCAACCGAGACATTTTTTCTGGTCTCCTTGCATCACCCAGGTTTTATATTTTCTATTGTAAGGTTAACTTAAAATGTTAAGATTTTGAAATCGTGTTCAGTAGGATTAACTTTTTTTTCAAGGCAAAGAGGAATTTTTCGTTAGGGAGGGCTTTTTTTCTAGTTTTCATTTTTTCTCTCGTCAAACAAGATTTGGGAGTGATATTTTTTTTGATCCTATGCTTACCCTTCTTACTTTTAGTTATTGTCTCCCAGAGCTTCATATTTTTTTCTTAAAAATGAAAGCCTTTTGTTTTGGATATCTAATTTAATTTAGAGGATTGTAGAAGTTCGCGAATAGAATTAAGGGGAGGTCTTTGTCCATGAAAGGGTTCTATTCTGACCTTTAGAAATTCCGAGTGGCAACCCATGTTTATTTGGGAATACGCAAATTAGATTAAGCACGGTCGGGATTACCCTTTCATTCTGTATTCCGCATTTTTAAAGAAACAACTAAATACCTTTATATTGTTTTATTTTTCAATCAGGTACTCTAATGGGGTGGTTCAGCTTGACTGGAAAGAGTTTAAATAAAATGATAATGTTATTCTCTTTTATTGTATGGAATACAACAACTGAATTGGAAATACTCTTAAAAAGTGCTTGAGTGCTCTCAGCTATTTCCATTTGTAAAGAAGTTTTCAAACTATTGGTACTTAAGATTAAATATGTTCAACAATACTAAAAAATTATAGTGATTTTGATTTGTTTTAATTATTTTGTTTTTGTTTAAAAACAACTAATGGGTCAAATTGATACACTTGGATGTGGGGCATATTTATACATTAAAAGTTCCCATATTTTTGCGTTGGGAGATATTTATGTATCTGCAATTTTTCAGCTTCAGATACAACTAAGTACATTTTTCGTTTTTCAATCATTTTGTAATTCATTACTATTTTTAAGCAATTTGATCTCTGCATCAAAATACCCCATGTAATGTATCAAACTGCCCATCTGGTGGGGCACATTGAAAGCGAACGAAAAGCATTACGAAAGCGTTATATTTTAATTTTTATTAAACGTAAATTTTTTTTACTAATTTGTTTCAGGGAACCAGGACGTTCTCAGCCATGCAAAATACGCTAATTTTACAATATTTCGAGACCCGAAATTATATAGTAAAAGTTATTCAAATACAATAAAAATTGGTTGTGTTAACTAACAGTCTTTTGTCATCCTAAAATGACAAAAATTAATTATATATTAACATATTATTTTTTAAAATAGGAAGTCGAAAAAGTATATTATCATACGAGTCTTCCGATGGATGGGGTTAGAAAGGTTAGCATATAGAAAATTCTATGTTGTTTTTTAGCAAAATAAATAGGTTTCCATGTAGAGAAATGTATATTCAATTTAGTGAACTAATTTTTAAAACAATTTATCGAATACTTTTTTAAAAAAAAATGCTGAACTTAAAATTTTAAAACGCAGCAAAAAACAGCAGGTTTTTCTCGTATTTTTGCTTAATTAAAAAAATTATTGCAACATAAACTGTATAAAATGATATTCACTGAATGCACTTATATAAAACAAATATTTGTACCAAGTTTCATGTAATTTCATTGATTAGAATTTTGTAAGAGCTAACCTAAAGTTCAAAAAAACTGGTTTTGAGAAAAATGCAAAAGAACTTAAAATGGAACATTAGTGGTGGTGATTGTTTACATCTTGTACCCCCTTTTTCTGGGGGATCTCGGTCCTAAAGGTATATGTATTATACATTTTTGGAATCGTCATGAAACCTACTATTTTATCAAATAAAAATTAAAAAATCGAATTTTTGAAGGTTTTGGACGTCCTGGTTCCCTTCATAAAATTGAGTCATTCTAAGATATTTTTAGAAAAAAGGCATCTGAATAAGTAATTGTTTCTACTTATAAAATTATTTATTTAAATTTTGTTGTATCAAATTCCCCAGTTTTCCTCCTATGCACATCTTCACTACAAGATACTAGAACAATATTAACGCATTACTTCTCAACAAAAAAACTTTACTTGATCAACTTAATATCCACTTACGCTTTCTCTTAAAACAGTTCTTATTTAATAAAAACATAAATGCTAAAGTAAAACCACAACATTCTTTAAGTTTAGGTTTAGGTTAGAGCTTCGTTGCATTGTCCAAGGGAAAAAATAAACAAACTACGACGCTTTTTATCATGTTTCCATGATCTCATTCTGTTATTTATACATAAAATTGCCTCATTTATAAGGTGGGGAGTTTTACAAAAGTTTAACTTTGTTTCCAACCATTCAAAAAAAATATTCTCATTTTCTTTATATTACACTGGGGAACAATTTTTAACATAATTTCTGTTGACTTCGATTTTTTGGCTGTTTTAGAGTTCAATGGGCACACTGATTAGAAAAATGTTGTTAGTTTTCTTCTATCACGTCAACTTTTTTGGCAAACAGCCCCGCCCCCTTTTTACGTTTTTCAATGACTTAATAACTTTGAATTCGATTTTCAAGATCAAAAATCATTACTTTAGTCTTTAAATTACACCCGAGAGAACAAGAATGATTAAAGTTTCTAAAATATGAAAATTTTTAGTGAATGAATAGGTTTAAGGGGTTATTACCCCCTAAAAACGCCAAAAAATCGTTAAAAATGATAGAGTTTATTTTACGCTATTTTTTACACTTATTTTTTACGCAATTCCTTTTTAAAAGGCTCTAACCCATCCCCAAAGACCCAAATTTAATGAAAATAAGCAGCAATGATTTTTACAAAAAGCGGTTGAGGCATTAGTGTCCCGAAGCACCTGCGGAAGGGTTCGGAAGACTCTCTTTCGCTTCGGGGACGATAACATCTCAACCGCTTTTAGTAAAAATCATTGCTGCCTATTTTCATTAAATTTGGGTCCTTGGGGAAAGGTTAAGACCTTTTAAAGAAGAATTGCATAAAAAATAAGAGTAAGAAAAGCTTGAAATAACCTCTATCCTTTATAACGTTCCTTTTTTGCATTTCAGGATTTTTCTATTTATTTTTTTACGCAATTCCTCTTTAAAAGGTCTTAACCCTTCCCCAAGGACCCAAATTTAATGAAAATAGGCAGCAATGATTTTTACTAAAAGCGGTTGAGATGTTCACGTCCTCTAAGCGAAAGAGAGTAATCCGAACCCTTCCGCGGGTGTTTCGGGGGCGCTAACGCCTCAACCGATTTTTGTAAAAATCATTGCGGCCAATTTTCATTAAATTTGGGTCCTTGGTGATGGGTTAGGACCTTTTAAAAAGGCATTGCGTAGAAGATAAGTGAAAAAAATAGCGTAAAATAAACTCTATAATTTTTAACGATTTTTTTTGCGTTTTTAGGACGGTAATAACCCCTTAAACCTATCCATTGGCCACAAATTTTCATATTTTAGAAACTTTAACCATTTTTGTCCTCTCGGGTGTAATTTAAAGACTAAAGTAATGATTTTTGACCCTGAAAATCGAATTCAAAGTCATTAAGTCATTGAAAAACGTAAAAAGGGGGCGGGGCTGTTTGGCAAAAAAGTGGAGGTGACAGACAAAAACTACAGTTACTTTTGGATTCAGGGGCCAAAAGTTATTCAAAAACAGGTCACAGTTCTAAAACAACGAAATAGCTGTTTCCCAGTGTTATTCAAGCAAAACAGGAGTGTGAATACCTTCATCCTTTCTGTTATTCTTTAAATTATTTATTTTAAATCAAAATATTTCAAATGCTACTCAGCATTTGTGAGATAAGTTTAAATAATTCTAATAAGTATTCTAATCATGGAAATTTTAAATTTAATTCCCCCACCCCTCTACTTTTATTGGGGACTCTTAATTTAAAAAGTGTCTGAAAATGCATGATTCTAAAAACGAATCATCGATCATCTCAAAACCCAACACAGCAATTAATTCTTCAAAAGGATCAATCCCTTCCCTCCCAGTGCGATTCAACTAACTATTCGCGTTTAAATAAATTCAAGAGCACTCTCACCGGATATTCAGTGTTCTCCAGAACTCACAAACCCTTAAAGAAATTTTCCAAAGGAATGAAAATCGACATCAGCAGAAGCAGCTTTCGTTAAGACAAGGACCGGGCAACCCACGTGTTTAACGTACATTGAAAGGTCTAACTCAATCCACAAAGTACATTAGCAATGCTAATCGTGGGCTAATGACTTCTTAATTGATAAATGATTGTCCGCCTTTCCCCCTTAGGTGGATGGGAGTTGAACAATATGCTCAAAACTCATCAATTTTGGTATAGCGTGACATTTCCTGCCTTACATGCGCTTATTGCTTGTTGAAATCAGGACATTCGACTGCAGCGTATGTGATGCAGATTTTGTTGAATACTGCATTTATGTATAAAGGATGTTTTACTGTAACATTGGGAATTTCGCTTGGTTTTTTGTTTTCTTATCTGATATTTACTTTTTATACTGATCTAGTTTAAAATTAAAACTTATACGATATACGTCCATTGGTTAGAAAGAAAAGTTCTCAAATGTGAATTTTTTTGTTCAATTTTTCAATTAAACTTTGTTTTTATTTTACAAAGAAACATAAAACTACATAATGACATTGAAACACTGTTTTTTTTGTTTCTTGAAGCTTGGAAAAGAATGATATTTTTATGAAATTTTTCTTTGTGAGTTTTTCATAACAATGGCAACAGTATTCCTATAGAAACGTTTGCTTTACATCCTTTAGTTTTTAAATTGTTTTTTTACAATGGGAGGTACCGACTCCTGTGTCCTACGACTCCTGTGGGTGAGGAGTCAGAGTTTACTATGTAAACTCCCTACTTTTATTAGCTTCAGTCGGTCCTTACACCTCATCTGAATAATTTGACTATTTAAGCAGTAAACGCGAAAACAAAAACAAACAATGACTGCCTGTCCGACAGGATTTAGTGGGACTCAGAAACTTTTCAGAAATGAAAACCAGAATTTTTCAAGGAAAGTGTTTAATCGCTGTAAAAACTCACAAAAAGCAGGAAAGTTTCTGGAATTTATGCGGAACGTTACTTTTAATTTTCACAGTGTACCTAGGTCGTTAGACTTTTAAACTCCAGTATAACCAGCCTCACTGGGTGAGGCCATAAATAGAGATGTAACAGAACATGGGCCTGTGGTGTGGTTATCACTCTACTGGGCTTCTTATTAAGTAGAAGTAACTATTGGACTACATTAGAACTCATTTCTAACTTGCTATTAGTTCAAAATACTTTTAAAGATTAATTTTTTTTCTGAATGTATTTTAATTGTCTAAGAACAGTTGAGAGTTATATGAAATATCTACTGTGAAAAAAAATTCAAATGGTAGACTAAAATATTTCTATCGAAAAATATTTTTCATTACAATTATTTCATGCTTTTCATTCAAATAAATGTAATTCTTATTGCCTATTTCCATCCTTAAATATCATATTGTCTTGTCTTTCCATTTTAAGAAAATTGAAAGAAACTTCTGATGAATTTATAGGAAACTACGACAAATATTTAATATAATAATTTCATATTTTAGTTACCATTCTTAAAATTTAAGCAAATCCACGATTACAGAATGAAATCTATATGAACTATATTATTTTGAAAGCTATTTCTTTAAAATTACAGAAAAAATCAAGACAATTTATCTTCCAACAAAAAAAACAAAAAAAAAAACATGTTTATATTTAATAATCAACACTAATGAAATACTCTCAGAATTTCCATAAAATATGTTTAACAAACGTAATATTTACATTAAAATCTTTAGAAACTCACTATAAACACTGGAACCGAAGAGCTTTATTCAAGCTCTAGTAATCCTTTTCAGTTGATATCCCAACAAAAACATAAAGATTCTCACACAGCACCTGATAAAAACATCCATGGACTTCCATTTTTCCCAACATGATGGAAACGAAAATAAGAAATCTTTAAAATTAATTTTAGGAGATCAGTAAAACGCAATTAATTTTGAAGCTCGACAGATAATTTTTTATTCCTTTCTGAACAAAATTGAGAGGAACAGAAAGCATAATCCTTATGATCCTATGAATTAATTTTCGGGGATTTACACCAGACGTTTATCATTTCTATCTTGTTTGGTAGCTGAGCAATTTCTTACGGCTCTTTCTATCAAAGATGTTCTATTCTTGTTCCTGAACTTCCCCTTTTTGTTTTCTGGTGTTTCCAGAGTGTTTCAGCTGGGAGGTGTAATCCAATCAAGATGTTTTGCCTTTATTTATTTCGTAGTTGATTGAAAATATCGTTTGGCCATAATAATTCTGAGATTCTTCAAGCGGAATGCTTTTGTTGATGATGCAAATAAGTTATTAATTCATTTCGTGAAAGAGAAGGGTGGGGGATTTAAGGAAAACAGTTATAGAAATGGAACTAATGTGAGATGTGTGATTTCCCCAAAGTAGTAAAAAAGGTATAGAATATTTTATATTTTTATTCATTCTGTTTTCCGGTGCTCCCAATTCGCATAAGACTTATTGCAAATTTTTTGTGCAAAAACACAAACATAAAGCGCATGTGGGTTTTTCTGGAAAAAATAGCATGCATCGCCATAATCCTTTCTTACAGAATTTGTTTCTAAATATTAAAATTTTAAAAATATGTTTTTTTGATATTGAAAAACAATTTTAAATTCAGTAACTTTAATATACACTTGAATAGGTCTATGACTCCTTGGTTACTTACATATACGTATTTTGTTTTTCTTTTGTTTACTTTGTTAGTATATTTGTTGTAAAGTTTATCTTTAATGAAGTTTAATAAGTATAGATAAATATATTCTCTTTTACTTTCAAAATTGGTTTCTTCACGAAATTTAAGTAGTTAATTCGGCATAAATTTAAAAGTCATCATAAAATTTATACCGCAGTGATATACTTTTCAGCTCTTGATTCTAACATCACTTAAACAAAGTGCAAGAAGATTTTACCGAATAAGAATTTATACATCAATCATCATATCGCTTTATTTTTTTAATGCATCTTTAAATCTTAAAAAACGCATTAAAACAATGCGTAAACAGGTCTTCTATAGTTTTGCCTTCCCAGGACCGTCAAAATTCTGACTGTCAGGCCAGATGAGTGAATTTAAAGTGAAATAATATGACGTTATTTTCTCTCTAATAGATAAAATACTATTCCATGGATTTAGAAATTTATTTGAGCAAAATAAATCAAGGACAGTAACATTTCCTTTTTTATATATCATTTATATGGTGTTGCCTATTTCCGCCAACAACGGCACAGGCTCTAGTTACTTTACAACAACATTTAACTGCAAATGAACACACATTTCCTTCCACATAATCAAGGGCGCGAGCTTGTCACATAACGCTAATGGCAACATTAAGGGGACTAAAATCCTGAAAGCGGATGTCCAACAACGGCTTCAGTTGCGGTGTTAGTGAAGTTTCAGGATTTTCCTTTAATGAATTCTTACTGATTAAAGTGTGAACCGAAAATTGACGTTTTGAAACTCATTTACAGTAATTATCTAATAGTTAAATGACGCGGACAGGCAAGTGGCACGGCTGTTGTTTGAATTTTTAATTTGGAAATTCTTTGAGTAACATTGTAGAGCATTGAAAACGAAATGAGGTATCAGAGAAAAAATGAAAGTATGCCTTACAAAGCTCATTTCCTTACCTCATTTTCATTCATAAATCATATTAAAAAATTAATCTAAAAGTTTTAAACATTTTAAACACAGGAGACTATTAATTCCCATTGTTATTGTCAGTTAACACAAATCGCCTATACTAGACATCAACTTAAGTTGAACCTACTACGGCACTAACAAAGTAGTTCCCATCGCGGTGTCTGAATTTCGAGTGAAACAAAGAACGTCAATTTTAAAATATAATTACTTCGTTAAACCCATGTATAAATAGTGTCTTTTTATCACAATTCACGTATCAAAATTCCTCCTTTCAACCCAACAGGCTTTGTGTTTACTCCCTTTCTCCTTCTGAGTAGTGGCGTACTGGGTTCAGTAACTTAGATCCAAACGCAATTCAGTAGACATAATAACAGTTTCAATTCCCTTTCGCGGATTATTACTATTTTTACGTTTATTAGGCTTAATTGACGCTAGAAAACGCTGAAAATATTTTTTGTTTGTTTGTTTTCCTCTAAAATATTGTAAAAATTCTAGGATAGACGATGCCTACTAGGTAGATGGTTTTAATTGGCTAGTAAATCCAAACCATGAATTTTAATGAAATGTCTAAATCCACGAAAGTTGGCCCATGCTTAAGTATTAGCGAAATTCGGAAGAGTTGAGTTGTTACTTTCGTGGATTTAGACAGTGCCCTAATTTAAACCAACAATTTGAACGTGGAAATTTTGAACTTTATTCCGTTAAATTAGACAATGCAATGTTTAAAAAACTCCATTTATTAAAAGGAGGAAATTTAACAGAAACATATTTGAAATATTTATACAGTTTTTAAATGTTTTTTCAATGTAAAGAGCACTTTATTTTAGAAAATAAATAAATATCACCTACGTGGGAGTGGGTAGAAACGTGAGCCGACTACAATAGCCTAAATTATCAAATTTTGCAATTAACTGAAGATCCAAGCAAACTTTGTAAACAAGTATGCAAACCCATTCTTAATTAATTTCAACCAAACCCCGAGCACAATTTCCATTACCAAAATCCCCACCCAAGCCCCAGTCCCCCACAACTGAAATATTTTATCTATAAGATAAGAAGACAGGCCCGACGAACGGAATTTTAAAATAAAGCGAAATAAGTTCTTTCGAAGGAAAAGAAACCCCCCAAACGCTCCCCCCCTCCCTCACGCACAAGACATGAATATTTGATGAGGATCGAAAACCGCGGGAGACCGCGGTCGCCATATTTGAATGCAAAGCCCGTAATCCGCGTAGAGAAGAAGACGCACGGAGAAACGAGAGACTTGAAGTGAAGAGAGAACTCGAGAGTTTTTTTCTGGAAGTTGGCTCCAGAGATGAAGACCTGGGGTCGAGAGGGCTGTGCTTAATGGATTGATAAATGAGAATTGGATCGGGAAATTTTAATTTCCGAAGATATTGTTGGAAGGGAAGGGGATGGTGATTTTTTTTTAGTTGAATGTTTGTGAAAGGAAATGTCGAATGAAATGTTATATGTTTGGGGAATTGATAAAATAGTTTTGCAGTTCATTTTAATGAATATTTTTGAATATATTCTTGGAAAATTCCCATTTGATTAGGATTTGGATTATTGAAAAAAGTACTTTTTACAGAAGATGTTTTTCAGAAAATGTAAGTTTTTTTTGTTGTTGGATATTCTTCCTTTTATTTTTTTTCTAAATTTAATGCATAAAATTCATTCCAGGAATAAATCGTAGAAAAGGTTATACTAGGATTACAATGCCCTTAAAAATTTACTTTGAAGTTATTCATAAGTCTTCTTCTTATACACCATCAGGTATTTTTTTTCTAGTTGTTGTTGTCTTATGTCACTAGGTGTATCCAAGCTCCACCGCAAAGCAGACATGAAATTACAATTTTTTTAATATAAAAAAGAAACTGGGAAAAAAGCAAAACAAGTTTTTTTTCAATTGGACTCATAAATAAGAAAAATAATTAGAACCAATGCCTACACGTTTTTACAATGGAACAAAAATGCATCGACCCTAGAGAGTTGTCTTTCTATAGGGTAGAAAATAATTCAATTTAATATAAGGTATCCATCATCTATACTGCTTCCAATTACTGTAAATTTAACAAGGTTTTTTAAGATTTTTTGATTGGATCTTTTCTGTTTTTAAAAAATAAAGAAATAATAACTTATGATCTTTACTTTCCAAGAAAAAAGTTAGCTTACATAAACAAGCTTTGAGAATCAGTGTTTAAGGTGTTGGTTTTTCATTCACACATTTTGGTGTTCTTTACCCTTTTCACAAAATTGAAATACGGATAAATACCCCCCGCTACATGCATAACAAATGTTCACTATGAATCATCCCAGTATACAGCTTCATTTACTTAAGATACCCAGCAGTATATTTTCATATTTGTCCGGCAAACGTATCTCGGCAAAAGAAAACCACGTTTCAATTCGACTCGGGTTGCACATACATAACAACGAACTTATTTCGCTCTGTCTGCGCCATAAAACATACTCTTAAATGCAAAAGATAAAAAACTACGCAAAAATCCTCACATCTGAAACAAAAACGAACAAAAGTCCATTTAAAAAAAACTCGGATTGTTTTTACGGTTTTTAGCCACACCGAGTCACAAATCTGAAGCGAATAAATTATTCACGTCACTTCGAGCTTGTCGAGTTACATCGTAAAATGAAAAACGTAGCGACAAAACAGACGGAGAAAAAACGGGCACTCCCGAACCGAGAAATGAATGAAAAATTTAAGAGGTGATCCATGAAATCTCGGTTTAGGACAGGGAGGATCCAGTGATAAATTGAATTTTTAAAACAGTGCTTCCTTCTTGGTTGCACTTTTCGAATGGGAATGATTGACTATTTTTCATCCACAGATGTATCTCTATTTCTCAAAAAATGTATTTCATAAATCTTATACTTTTCATTATAACAATTGACATTCACTTTTAAATTAAAACATAGATAAGTCATAATCTGTTTTTTTGTGATCTTAACAAAAATATACTTTTATACTGTAAATTATGTATCGCACAAATCTTTTCAACAATAAATCAAATTACAGGAAAGTACTAAACTCTAGGACTTTTGAGAGTTTCTTGGATGATTGCAGATTTTTGCCTTAGAGAAAATTCACAACATTTTTACTTTTATTATTTATACAGGGTGTCTCATAACTTCTAGGAGGTATATAGGACACACTAGGGCGTTGCAATTTTTTTATTTCTAAAATTCCCCCCTTATAAGTTATTATAAATACTGAAACATTATTACCTGCAAATTTTCAGGTCTCTAGGACGATTTTTGAACCCCGCTCCCTTCAAAAGTAGGTTTCCCATGTTAAAGTATAGGAAAAATATAAAATGTATCTTCATTTTTGGTTCTTTTCAATTTTACGAGCTTGAACGCAGTCATTATCGAATTAAAAATTGTGTATCATCTTTGGGGTATCATGATCTCAGATACAGTTGGATATCGTTATTAGTTGATTCAAAACCATCTTAAAATTGTTAAAAGAGGGCGAAAAAGAAAAACGGTTATTTTTTTTTTGGGGGGGGGGGTTAACCAATAGTTTGTAAAACCTTCTTGGGATGAGTCCCGAATGTTTGGGTATTTCCATAGACTTTTGCAACGCCCTAATGTTCATGAGCTATTCACAACAAATAGAGCTTTTCGCGATGTCGTCAAGACCAGTTATTTTCACGACCGGGGAGGACACCCGTGGAGGACAAAACAAGATCATGTGCATGCACTGAGCATGCACCTGATCCTCCAAACCTGTTGCTAGGAGCTTGGGCTGCTGCTAGGGCCAAATCACGTGATGTGAAAAGCTTTATTTCAAATTCAATTTAAAATATACACTCTCACACAATGAGTTTCAGATTGTTCAAAACGTGTTTTAATTAGTGACCAATGAATAATCTCCATATTTTTATCACTTTGGTGTCATATCTCCCAGAGAAAAACTTTGACAAAAAAAACTCTGAAAAGAAACACAAAGTCAAAGGATAGTCACTCGGATTTTGCACAAAACGTTAGTTCATCGTTTATGATTTACGGTCTCCCCAGAAATTCAGTGGAAAAAACCTTTCCAATAACAATCGCAACAATAAGTTTTTCTCCTGACTATGGGTGTCAGCCGGCCTTGAGCATAAGAAAAAGCAAAGAAAACTTGAAAGTTAAATGTGGGCTTCAATATTGTACATTAAGAGACCGTACGTAAGCAATGAACTGAACAATGAAAGAATGAAATCTGGGGTCAACTTCACTAATCCAGCCGCAGAAATTCCGGGGAACTTCCTCCCCTTCATGTTCTTGACCATCTCCACCGTCTTCCACTCGACCCGAGGGTTGGTCATCATTTCGTCACACCACAACTGAAGGGTGTTTCTCTGCTCGTCCATTTCGTTATACACTCTGCCGGCACAGGCACACAGGACGAGAACGTTCAACGGAACGATAGACATGCCCGGCACCAACTCCCAAAAATTGGACGAATAGCTACTGGCGAAAATCAGAAATATGGTGAAGAGGGGCAAGTACATAGACAGAAGTTGAGAGCATAATATGAAGAAGCATGCTGTGGACAAAGCATTTTCGAGCTGGCGACCCGTTTCGAAGAGACTCCTTTGAGTTTTCAGCTGAGTCTTTACAACGTTGATGTCTTTGTCTCTCGCAGCGTTGATATTGTTGCGAAAGTTCTCCATGCATTCGCTGTAGTTGTAGTACAAGGCGCTGCATAGTACCGAAGCGATGCTCGGGAAAGAAATCAAGTGCAGCAGGTTGAGAATGGCTACCGTGAATCTTATGAGAAACGTGCTGTAGGAGTTTTCGTCTAGTGTCGTGAAAAAGGAATAGTAAAGTCTGTATTTCAGCTTGTATGATCTCAAAAAAATAACACACACTACAGAACATGTCAGCGGCACAAGAAAAGAAAGGATAGTCAACACATTGATGGTGTATTCTGATCTTTTGGAGTTTTTATTGGAAGAAAGCTTTAGTTTTCTTAAATTAGCGATCAAATTTTGTATGGTTCTTTTCTTTGAATAAAGAACGTGCCATAAAGTACAAGAAATTATACCAGATAAAAAGTAAGAAGTACTGACTATTATTGAAGTTTTTCCATGAGATGCCACACATCCATATATTATATAAATCTGAGTTAAGAGCATCAATATTGGGTAAATTTTTGTTACAGTTTTCAGCCATACTGAGTGACAAGCATCTTCAGTAATATCAATACCATAAAATTTCAGAATTATCCACAAAATACCATGCATATTCTTAGTTTTCATTGCATTAACTTTCGACGATTGAAACACAAAGTTATTTTTTTATCTATCGTTGTACCTTCAATTGCTTTTACGTTGTTGAGCTCCCTCTCGAACTTTTAAAGATTTATTTCTGGCTAAAACAGTAACAAGAGTGTCTGAAATTTTATATCAGTTTTGTTGAAAACATAAATCAATGTATTGATTATAATTCATAGGTGAAATACGATAATAAATGAATGAAAAATAATAAATATGATGAAAAATAAACATAACGGTAATAAAATAATGAATAATAAACATAAACATAACCCATTATGAAAAATTTACAATAGCTTCATTTCATGAAGTTCTGTAATAAGTCAAAGTTGATCGCTATCTTTTTCATCTTAAGCTGAAAGTAATTTCTTGATTAATTCGTTTATCTTCTAAATGCATTTGAAGCAACCGATCAATATTATTTTGTTTTTAAGATATGCAAATCAAAAAAGGTTCCTGAGATATTAAAAATTTATTTGAGAAAAATCTTAACTCAATTTATGTAGGTAGTTGTATTATTGTTATATTTTTCTCAAAGTTACACAACAATTCATTGAAATATTTTGTAGCATCTCTCTATTCTAAAAAAAATTTTTGGTTTATGGTTTCCAGGGAAAGGCTTTTTAATTACTGATCCGTATAAAATATTTTGAAAATCAAACTGTTCAGATTCTTTTGAGGATGTGCGAAAAGCCTTAAAAATTTCTAAAAAAAATTCTCAATTCTTAAATATTTCCATTTTTCTGGATTACGGATAAGGTAACAGGAAACTGTCGTATAATTTATTATTCCTCCAATTACAACGACCAATCGACTTTATAATTTATGATAAAAATAATTCCTTTCACGCTTTAAATACACTGCACTTCAAAATACTTTCCAAATAAATATCTTTAAAAGACAAATGAGAATTTTCCAGAATCTTACAGTTATACTATTTAAATAGTTAATGTAATAGTTAATTAAATAGTTAATTTAAAAGTTGAGTAGTTGAGCATTAATAGAGAAAAGTGCTGACTATGGGGAGTCTCTTTGTCTTCTCTTCCATAATTTAAATATAGAATTTCCCTCACCTAATTCAGTTGTTTGTAAACATTGAGAACATTGAGTGTAATGTAGGTTTTGTCTTTTATTATTTTAAATAGTTTAAAAGGTGTTTAAAAAATCTGTATTTAAACAAAAATATGAGTGAAGTGTTTTGACAAGCCCCTGGGTACTATATTAAATGTCATCCAATCCTGATTATAACTGGGCCTTATTTGTTAAAAAAATTTTAAAACTTTGGATTTAACTTTATTTGGATTTCCCAAGATTACACGCTGACTTTATACTATCTACCTTCTATCCTACAAACTTTTCGTGACCAATGCTTTCAAAAGGATTTCTCCATGATGGATAGCAGCCCTCATTTCCCTCACTATAAATATTTAAAAAATTCCCTTTCCCATGAAAACTACATTCAATCTAATTCGGATATACACATGAAAAGAATAATTTCCAATTAAGCTTAAACCATAATAGAATATTTTATAAAGGCAAAAATTTTATATTTTCAATACTAATTATCAATGTTCATTTTCTAATCTAGACGAAGAGGAAACATGGAATCGTATATTTAACTCCTGCAATCTCTACAGTTTTAACCCATTAAGAACGACTTCAAAATAATGAAAATAAGTAACTTTTTCTTTCATATTTTGTTCATTTGTACCGAATATAGTAAGAAATGCCCATTTTCAGATTTTTCAAAAAATAATTTTTATGATTTTTTAACTGGCAACTTCTCTTGCCAACCGTCCTTAGTGGGGTCCAATCTATGACAAATGAAAAGTCAAAAAAACTAATTAGAATGTTTAAGACTTTGATAATAAAATGTTTTCATACATAATTTATAGAAATAAAACACAAATAAAAGTGAATGGGGACTATACTGCTGATAGGGAGTCCAAGAGAGGGTATTTCACACCTCCTGAATAGGGCCTATAATCAGGCCGAAATATTGATATTCACCTAATTTCAAGCTTTAGGAATATCAGAACTAGTACTTTTTAAGTCGGAATGGTCGGAACCCTTCGATTTTAGTACTTTAACTAACTTTCAGGTTAAAATAGTTTTATTTATATCTCCCAGTCTGGGACATCGGGACTTTTTTTACCTGATAGAGTCTTATACATTCTCAACTTTAGTTTTTTTTATACCTTTGGTTAATTTTTTTGCCTTCCGAAGCTTTTTCTCTTATTGGAATTCTATGTTCTTGTTATTCATTCTCTATCAAAAATTCATCATAATTACAATATTAATCTTTATGGCTCCAGATTTCGCATATTTCCCACAGAAAATGTTAAAGATTACTCATCAACTCGATAAAAACTAGGTATTGGCCCATTCAAAATGGGCCAAATAACTCCAAAGATATTTTATTTTTGACTACTGTAAGTTTCCAGAAAACCCTTTCAAGGAAATAAATGTATCCAGAAATGATTTAGTATGAGATTGAACCAACAAATGTGTTAGGAATCGGTAAAAATCTAAAATCTGTAAAAAAACCCACTAAAATTATGATTCAAAGGGAAACATTTCATCATGCTAAAGTATCAATAAGATCTACATTTCTGATAAGAACTCAAAAAAGCATTAAAAATAATTCATTTGCAAAAGCTACTTATGAGTAACTCTTAAAAGTTTTGACCACACATCGGACGATTGGCAAGAAAAGTTTCCAGTAGAATAAAACCCTTGCTATTGGCAATTTAAATACCCTCATTCCAACTATGATTGGTAATAATATTTAGAATGGGATCTTGTGAATATGCTGCAATAGAAACATGTCACAAAAATAACCAAAACAAAAGATTATTTTGGCGTTTTCCAAATTATCTCACAGCTATCTCCAAAATGCAGTGAAACGCTCTCATTCTAACAGCGATTTTACCACCAAAACGGCATGGAAGGTAAAAATTTCTATTTTTATTTGAATTAATACATTCTTTAGAAGCTGTTTATCATGAATTTAAACTTTTAATGTCCTTTATTAGAGTCAGTAAAAAATTAAATGTCCCTTGGCTTATTTTCTTACCAATCGTCCCTAATGGGTTAATAGAAAGAAATATTTAGCAAACCTGATACATTTTTTTCTTCTATTTTATCTGAAAGAAATCTGAATAACTTTAATATTTTTAATTTCATAGTCTCAGTTTTAACGATTCGCCGGGATTTAATAGCAGAATCGAGTTTTTTTCCAGATCCAATGTGTGAGGATGTGATTTTGGTTGACACTTATGTGATTTTGGTTCGTTGTTTTGTTCTGTAAATCTAAATTTAAAAACCTCTTGTAATTGTGTTTAAATCCCGAAGTATTTGTGTTTACTACATGTTAAGCTAAATCATGTTAAATTATTACTTTTATTCTTTTTTGTACTATTTTCTATAATAAGGAAGTTGCATGTGTCAGATTTTCAAAAACAAACAAGTGTTCCGTATGGTTTTCTGTATGGTAAAATGAAATATCCAGTCAGTTTTTCAAAAAAATGTACAGGTAATTAAATATTTTAATTTAAAAGTCGAGAAAAAAAACACGTGACTGAAAACGTTTATTGTTTAAACTATAAGATGACGTCAACAATAATACCATCAACTCCATTGCTTTACAACAATGTTTCATATAAGATGACGTCACATCCAAACTCTTGGCGTTTTCGCGCGCTTTTAAAAGGCACTGTATATTTGGACGGCCTTTTTTCAACTAAACTCTACTCTAATTTCCACGGCTCGGCATTCCATTGGTTCCATCACTAAGCGCCGAGACTGCTACGTAATCACGAGACCTACAGCGCATGCGCCACTGGCCGTTTTGGCCGTCCAAATATACACTTCGCTTTTAAAAAAGGGGATTTTTGTTAATTTTTTTTGCAATCAAAAAATTTCTCGATCGGCCTCAAATTTTGGGTAGTTGCTTATTTTTGCAAGAGGAATCGATTAAAAAAATATAAAAAAAAATCATACAACTTCCTCATTATGTAAACGGGCACCCGCCCATTACAATAAAAGTTTGTTCTGTTCTGTACTATAGTATTAAATTTAACAGATTATTGGTGAATATTAGAAAAAAAATATTGCTTAACAATAGTTGCGAACAGATTTGATGGTTATTTTTTAGAAAATTATGTTGATTAAATTATTGATAAGTTAAATCCAATAAATATTCTAACTTTTAAGATAGTGTTATTCATGATGACGACCTGTGTGATTTTGGGAAGTTGTTTGACGTTTCTTCTATTCTACTAATTATATTAATGCGTGTTTTATAAAAAATAAATAATTTTAATGAGCGGGGAGTTTTGAAATTATGAAGTTTGAAAAAAAAAATTCAGTCTGAAATGCTAGCATATGATGAAAATGACCCACATAGTAAGTTTATAAATAAAGATGACTATTCTACTCTTAACTAAAAAATAGATTGTACTCATTGGATAAAGAAAATAAATTTGTGTGACTTTTTATAGCTACTAAAGATTTCCCTCTATTTCTTTAATCAAATAAGATGATTATTTTGAATTCAATGGAATGTTTTGCTAAACAACAAATGAGTTGATAATTTTTTTTGAGCATTGAGCTTTTTTTCAATGGATCAATAGCATCGAATGAGTCTTTTTTAGTCAATATTAGCTGCCATTTAACCATATTCTTGCTCGAAGATGTTCTATAATTTAACGGTTGATTACTTCAGTCCATGAGAGAATCAAGGACATTTTGTGTGCAGTCTTGTGATAAATACACTCTGAAAGAAGAGATGGAAAATGTTATTTATACCCTTATGGGTGGGCGAACTGTTACTTTTTATTCCTAGATGTTTTTTAGAAGTTTAACCGTCTGTTTAAATTAGAAATGTAACCTATATCCAGCTAATCAAACATGTTTTTAGTTATTGATTTCGATCCTTTCAAAACAATTTAAATATTTATCGTATATCTCTATTTATGGATAGGTAAGTATAAGCATTTTTATTATTATAAATATCATATTTCTGTATGAATAAAAATTATTAACAAGCTTAAATTGGCACAAAAAATGTATTTACAGGCAGAGAAACTATAGTGATCTTTAAACTATACTATATTATTGAAAAAAATACATAATACGGAAGGTTAATTTATACATACAACTGTTTTTTGCAAAGCATAATATTTATATGATACTGAGCAATCAAATAGGTAGTATTTACATGATTTAGCACATGATAGTTCTTTAAAGATATCTTGATCTTTTTTTTGTAGAATTTATATCAAAATTAGAGATTTTTGGCTCTTCAAAAAGTTGCACCAGTTTTAATTTATGATAATTTTAAATAAATTGAGTTTTAAATGATTTTGCAGTGTTTAGGGTGCTTAAGTACACATATTTTCATTTGACTCGACAGAATAGCTTAATATTCCAATTTTGGAGAGAAATTACCAATCCAACGTAAATGTTCCCAAATGGGAACATCATTGTTAGGGGTGTAGTTTTTGAGGGGATTTTTATAACATGTAAAAATTCAAGTTATTTCTTATTTTCTTTAATTATTTTATCCCTTTCAGTCTCAAATGATCTGAATGATGCTTTAAATTTCTAAATCTGTAATTTTTAATTTTTCACCTTAGTTATGGAGGAAGAAATGCTAAATCTTTATAACAGAATTTTAAACTTGTATATTTGTCTAACTCCCCGACCGATTAATTTACAATGATTATCATCAGACGTTATGCAAAGGGCATATATGGAGTATTTCTGAGGACATAGCGTTTTTATTTTGTTAAAATTTTCTTTTTACATAAAAATTTTAGGAATAAAATTGAAAAATTTTTGAAAATAATGAAAAATGTATACTTCAAAAAACACTCTTCTAAGGTATGTTTGATGTAAATAGGTGGTTCAGTTTGTAATTTCTCATGATAAACGCAGTTTTAATAAATCAATGGAGATAGTTATGATTATAACTTTTGAAAGATAATTAGATTTGAAAGCAATTAATGTATTTTATGCTAGATATCTGTTTAAAACAACAATAATTAAAACTAATTTCTCACATGGAAACATAAATGTTTAGATACGAAATACATGGGAACATTCTTTCGTATTTTGTTCACCGCAATATTACCCATAGTGCAAGAAAAATGTACGGAAAAGTGTTGTGCATGTAATAAACATGTAAATTTTTTCTTATGAAAATCTATAAAATTTTACCCAATTGTCCAACCATGGTAAATAAAAATGAAAAAACCGTCCAATATCATGAAAATTTTCATAATTATTGAGTAGAAATCTATTTCAGTAATTTTACTTCAATTCATAAATATATGTCTTTTGGAAATTCCCCTAAAATCTTCACCCCAAACGCCGATGTTCCCGAATGAGAACATCTTTAAAATCAAACTAAGGAGTTTTTTTAGTCAAAAAATGACAAGAATGGTTTTAGTAATGATAAAACAAGCCATTTAAGTAAAAAATCATAACCTTTGATTTGAAATTTGAATTTCAGCGTTTAAAAGGTTAAAATTTTTCATTTAGATAGGAAATTAAAAATAATAAAAATTTATATACATTTAAAGTAACAAAAGTTATCTGCATTGTAAAAATCAACATAACATTTTAAAAAGTTAAGGGAAAACGGGGAAATTAGATACAAGGGGCACTTTGATACACTTGCATTGTATAAATCAACATAAGGCTTTAAAGAGTTAGGGGGAAACGGGACAATTGGATACAAGGGGAACTCAAATGCACTTTCAATATATCGATAGTTATCAAGGTTATTTTGATCATGTTTTTACGAAAAGTTTCCTTTATATGCCCAAACATTACATATGAAACCGTTAAGCTCTGAAAGAAGTCCATTCATTTTAGTGAAGGAAAATAATTTTTTTTTCGCAAAATCTTTCCAAATGTAAATTTTTAAGTAAAATGCAAAATCTTCCTTAATCTATTCCCCCTACTTGAAATACAGATATCTGTAAATTCAAGTGTAAGTTAGTTTATCCTTGTTGTTAATAGGGGGTATCCTTAAATTTTAAATAACACTGTTCAACAAATTTGACCTTCAAAATTTTTTCCTTAATGAAAATAGTCATTTCTCATTGATTTTGGGTCACTGAATACGAAAATCACCATCAACATTTTCAATTGACTCAGGATTTTCGGGGAACAGCCCCTCCCCCTTTTTTGTTTTTGTACGACTTTATAACTTTTAACTCGATTTTCAGGGTCAAAAAGAATTGTTTTAGTCTTCAAATTGCCTCCCAGGTAACAAGAAATATTCAAATTAATAATATATGATAAATTTATAACAAATGGATAGGTTAAGGGATAATTACCCCCCTAAAAATACAAAAAAATAGCTAAAAATTATAGATGTTTCTATACGCTATTTTTTCCTCTTATTTTTTTACGCAATTCCCGTTTTAAGGGTCCTAACCCTTCCCCAAGAACACAAATTTGATGACAATATGCAGCAATTTTTTTAATAAAAGCGGATGAGGTGTTAGCGTCCCAGAAGCCCCCGCGGAAGAGTTCGGAAGACTTCCAGAATCGCGAAGGCGTTCGCGAGCTCAGGAATTAATATTGATAATTTAGAAAAGATTACAAATGACGTTTTTCTTATATTTTGGGTCTCTATCCTATTAGTAGAAACTCTCCAGTTCTTAAAATACTGAGTGAGGATTCCATGTTTCAAGATGGTAATAGATGCACGGTTGTGGATAACAATTAGGGGGAATCCTTTTAAAAACTGAGAGTAATGGAGGAAAATGGGTGTCATACTTGAATTCAGCAGATAATTTTACACAAGAATCAGCTGAAATTCAGTTAGTGGCTTGAAATTTTTTTGTACAGCACAGTTTAACTCTAAGTGCGACATTAAACCTTTCCGTGGGTGCTTTGGGGGCGCTCTCACCTCAACTGCTTTTAGTAAAAATCATTGCTGCATATAGCCATCAAATTTGGGTCCTTGGGGAAGGGTTAGGACCCTTCAAACGTGATTTGCAAAAAAAATAGCGTATAAAAACCTCTATAATTTTTAGCTAATTTTTTTGCATTTTTAGGGGGGTAATTACCCCTTAAACCTATCCATTTGTTATAAATTTATCATATTTTATTAATTTGAATCTTTCTTGTCCCCTGGGGGGCAATTTGAAGACTAAAGCAATGCTTTTTGACCCTGAAAATCGAGTTAAAAGTTATAAAGTCATCGAAAAACGTAAATAGGAGGAGGGGCTGTTCCCCGAAAATCCTGAGTCAATTGAGAATTTTAATGGTGATTTTCGTATTCAGCGACCCAAAATCTATAAGAAATGACTATTTTAATCAAGGAGTTTTTTTCATTGTTGAACAGTGTAACCTTTGCCAAATTTCTTAAATAGATATTTTTGTTCAAAAACAACAAATGGGGCAAATTAATATATTTTAAATTGGGTGTACTTTGATACACTCGTGGGGAACATTAATACACATAAAAATTCCCATATTTTGCGTTGGGAGATGAATATATCTCAGCAATTGCACCCGGTTTGTTATGTCTTAACTTGTATTAAAGTGATTTGTATATTCTTTTTAAAATGTGTTAATTTTTTTTTAAATCTGAATTCTAAGATAATGTAAAGTTCCTTATAATGGTTTGTGTTATTTGTTAACGGGCAAACGCCCAAAACAATAAACTTTTTTCTATGTCTTCTATGTCTATGTCTATATCTCAGCAATTTTTTTAAAAATCCAGTAAGGGTAAGTTAGATCCACAGTGAAGGATATTTATGTCATTTTTGAGTCTTTGGGTTCTTAAAGTGTTTGAGATTTGTAACTGCTTGCATTGGTGGCTATGTGCATTTATAAAAGAAAATGCAGTTGATAAATACATGACCAAACGATGGAATCGGGGATTCTGAATCATCTGAAAAGTTCTTAGCACTTTCACAGGTAACAAAGAATTCTATTTTTTTTTAAATGACAAAAAATGACTATAAATGGCCAAAAACTAACCAGTTAATTGGTGTCATATTTTTATTAACTAATTAGTTAATTTGTCGTAACTTTTGCATGATTGTAGACAAAGATGACTGAATTTTATTCAACTCATTAGCATCTTATTTCCTTAATTGATGATTTGTTAAAAATGACCATTTGTAAATTTTCTTATTATTATTTTAATTTCTGATTGTTTAATGGAAAAATTATTTTTTATAGCGAAAAAATCTTGTGCAATTTTTGATATACTCAAATGAAAAAGCAAAGTTTATTTTAACAATTTAAAATCAGCAGACAATTGTTTCGGGGATCAATGGATCCCCTTCGTCAGTACTGAAAGACAATATAACCATCGAATCGGCAATTTATACAAAACGTGAAGGCAAAAAGTTACAGTTTAAGTGAAAAAACAGTTTGAGTTATAACACATACACTGTAAAAAAGCTGTGGAAAAACAGAAAGTTTCAATAAAAATGACTTCATGTTTACAGGGATATTCTGTCATGTAACATTCCCACCGCACTTCTATTTATTTTATGTAAAAAAACAGCGTTTTTCAAGTTTTTTAGCTTATCTGTACTTAAACAGAAAGTTTCAGTTCGTGGAGAAAGAAAGAACAACTTCGGATAATTTCTACTTTCACTGAATCCTCGTTGGAGCAGCGGTAGCGTGCGTGCTTAGCATGCGGTAGGTCCTGGGTTCTATACCCAGTTATTGATTTATTAAAATTTCAAAAAAAAAACCCAGCTAAAAAAAGTCGACACGCATGCGCACAAGCAGAAAATTACTGTGAGGCAACTGAAAAATATACAGCTCACTTGACAGAAAGTATCTTTTTACAGCATTTACCTGTAGGTTACAGCTTTTTCCTGTTTACAGGATTTTTCTGCTTACAAAACTTTTCTGGCAACTTTTGCTGCCAGAAATTTTCTGTTTTTTTTTTTTTGCAGGATTATTTTTTACAGTGTAGGTTGTTTGAGGGAAAATACAAAGGTTAATAATTTTTATGCTTTTTTACGGGGTTATATAAAAATATATTCCGTGAGCTGTTTCCAACTAAATAATACGAACAACACAGCAACGTAGAAAGTTTCTATCATACGCAATTATTTCAAATCACTAAAATTATTGACTTACCAAAACCAATATAGTAAGGTTTAGGTGCAATGAAATTATAAGCTTAAAATTGGATTTTCAAATTTGGACTAACTTTATATTACACAAGACATCATGGAGAGCTTATATTGAAATTTTTAGCGAGTTATAAATTAGTGCGCTAAAACCCTAAATGTACTGGGTTTATAATACTGGTTAATGTTGGTTTATTGGTCCATGTTATAATTGAACTTGTTCAGCCATTAATATTCAAAAGTTGGTAGTTTTTAAGAAACTTTGTCAGTATATTGTAGTACGGGTTACAATTTTCAACTAAATAACTTCTTTCCTTGAGGCTTATTAGCAAATAAAAATACTCAACTTTTAAAGTATGTCATGGGAAAGTTTTGGGAAAAACATTTTTTTACCAACTAAACTAATTTGAGTCCCAAAACTTAATTTAAATTGACATCAATCAACTCCACGAAATTTCAATTAATTATCAATTCAATGCCGCACAGCAGAAAACTTCATATATTATGCGAAATAACGCTTTATTTTCTAAAGAAAATGCTATTTACTTCTTATCGAGAAGGCTCTAATGAGAGCACAAGAAAAACATTAATAATTCAATCATTCATTTAAGTAGGAGAAAAGACATTTGCATCGCCTTAAATATAAATCATTTCCATTAGAAACTTAATGAACGGCTCTTAACCATATGGATTATTAATTGATATAATGTATTTGCTCTCACACCGTGGAGAAAGGGGGATTCTATAATAATAATACATCATTGTGAACAATGGTAGAGGGAAAAATCGTTTAAAAACTAATGGATTTGGAGGTAAATTAATTAAATAGTCCACCACAAAAGGAGGATTATGGAGGCTTTTAAGTTTTTCATCTAGTATTTTTTTTCTCCCTTCTTATTTGGTATAAGGGGTTTTGTGTGTTATCAGTACAGTAGTTTTGTTGGATGATTTTGGGAAAAATTCTTTGCTTATTTCTTGCGATATTGGTGTTTTTAATATGTTTTTAGCTGGTAGTGCATTTGTGTATAAAACATTAATGTCCAGGGATTAAACGAATTTTTTATGTCGATTGCATTACTTAAGTCTCTTATCTGAATAATTTTTATTTTATTTCTATAATGTTGAACGTTTAAAACATTTATCCACAATTTTAAGTAATGATTAGTAACTCTTTTAACCAGTTATTGATGTGAATGTGAAACGATTTCTTAAAAAATACTATGATCATCAAGCATTTACTTAACAATGTATAAATTAAAAGCAGAATTCATAATTTTTAAAGAGCATCTTTCAAGGCCTAAAAACAAATAAACTATCATAAGTAACTTATTAACTTCATTTATCCTTAAAGAAAATATGTATTTCCGAAAATGTTTTAGTTGATACTTTCTTTTTTTAGTTTTATAACAGAGACCTGTATTCGACCTGGCAAAAAAAATACTTGTTGAAAAAAGGATACGTGGAGGGAAATTTTTTAAACGTTACAAAGAGTCCTCCAATATTTCGCCTAGACAATAAAAATTACCTTAAAGATTTATTTTAGTGAATAATTCACTTTATCTCAAATAGCCACAACAATCTGATAAAATGAACTTCACAAAATAAGAGTGAAATCTCGGAATTTTTTTGTCGGGGGGGCAGTTTTTACAGATCTATTTCAACACTGACCTATATTTTCAAGATACCCATTGATTGGGTTACTTTTGTGGGGGGGTTGATCCACCCTAGTGTATAGGACTGTATGGACTCGGTTAATAAAAAAATCTCATTCTTACAAAGGATATTTCTAATAAATTAAATATGTCTTTTGGATTTTTTTAATAATAAAATCTTTATTTACATTACAGGTTTAATACAAAATTTAATAAAAAAATTTTATTTGTCACCAAGAAGAAAAATATCTTGTTTATGTGACAGTAAAAATGAGTATAATATAATTTATATGGAACAAAAATTAAATTATGAAAAAACATTATATTACACAAAGCATAAAATAATAAATCAATAACATAAAACATACAAAGTAAAACAGGCACAGCAAGGCGTTATATAATTACTATTGCTTCTCTATAATGAAAAAATACATTTAAATTATCTATTTCATTTAAAAAATTATGTAGTGATCGTGTCTTTTGGATTTTATACCACAAACACCATCTTTAAAAGATATTCATTCACAAAGTTTTTCAACACAAAAAGTTTTTCGTTTTTTACACGAAAACCCCTCATTTCAGCTACTCCCTACATTTCTCGGCGAATTTAACGTAAGAATAGTTTGAGAGATCCCCTGGAAAATATTCCGAACATCTTGTAACCCGATCAGAAAAATGTGCAGCCTGTTACGGTGATTACGCCGCACACTTGGAGCCATTTGGGAGGCACTGAAGTAAAAGAGGGTGCCCGTGCGGAAAAGGTGACATCGACACAAATTTACAATCGATAATACCACGGGGGTTTTCACGCTAATTACAAAGAAAGCTTCGTCGGTATGGCATCTTCCAGGCATATTTTAATAATTTATACTGCATGGGAGCTCCTTAGAGCTGAAGCAATCACTTGAGGTTGAACAAGATGGAATCATGATTTTGCGATGTTCGTAAGATGAGGCGCGTGGAATTAAAGGAGATGGTAAGCTTATCTCCAGTGCCGTGTCAACAAAAGAGTGCACTTCAAAACGCGTCTCAAATCACCCTTAATCAGCCTAAGGGACAGGTTAGCTATAACCGCTGAGGGCACAACATCAGAAAAACACAGTTGTGAAATTTTGTGCATTTTAAGAATTTGATTGTTTTTTTGTTTTGAATATCTGTTACGACTTTGCAGTTTCCATTTCATTGATTTCTAACTTTGAGGGGCGTTTTAAAGACTACTTTTTTGCTGGAGAATGAATTTAAAAGGATATATTTTATATTTTATGTCTAGTTTAGTGAAGGGCAATGAACGTGTGTTCAAGGAAAATAATTCACTGAACAATCTTAACGATTTTTTTTCTTTCTAAAATCAACAATCAAAATTAATCATAACGATAGAAATTAAATTCATAGGTCCCTTAAAACCCCCTTAAGTACAGTAAAAGGGCGATGAACTGCAAAAACACCTTGATAATGTTATAAGATTCAAAAAATGCATAAATTTCAAAATTAACTAAGAAAATACAACTATTAATTAAGCTATCTATAGAAAACTTATAAATATCTTATTTTAGGGGTAATTTATTAAATATACAGCACACACAATTTCATCTTAATATTCCATAGAATTATGTTCCATTTAACCATTATTTTACCATTTAACATATTTAGCTTGGGTATTCCAAGTGGCACACGACAACAACAACAACATTTAACATATTTGAGAAAGAAAGGTAAACAAAAAAACGAAAGGAATATTAACCCTCTGACTGCTACATTTCTGGACCGAAATTGCTTCTAAAAAAGCATTTGGATTTGCAATTTTCATATTTTAAAAACAAATTTCAGGGCTTTTTCTCGGTCAATTTTAAAAAATAAGGTATGTTTCCATACAGGCTTTTTCTCAGCAATATGATCGAAGTATTTCCAGATCTCAGAAATTAATAGTTTTGAAGAAAAAAGGGATGCGATTCAAAGAAAGAAAAACACATGCAAGCGGAAATCGCGGAATGAGCAGATTTTGTTACACTTGAGTAGGACACGGAAATCGCAGGATGATCAGTCACATGGTTAAGATGCAAATTTTGTATGTTGAATTAACTATCTCTAAATTGATTCTACAAAACTTATTAATTAACTTTATAATATTTTAACGGAAGATCCGTAGTTTGTTTTTTCCCATATTTATGTGGAATTTTTTGCATGTTTTTCAAAAGTATTCACTAATTATCAAAATATCTTGTCTGCTATCACAATAAATTACCATGCACATGACAAGAGAAAAAACCACAGGTGACAAATACTTTTTAAAGATGAACATACTATTATCAGGAATGTTTTATCCCATAAATCTCCAGGGCTTAAATATTTGAATGTTATGACGCCAGATGAGTTCTGTTACACATTCCCCGACGTCATCTGGATTTTGTCAACATTCTTTTATAGCACAAAGGAAGTTTGTAGAAGGGAGAAGTCAAAAGCTTATCTTCTGACATTTAGAAAAACCAGACATATCTCCGAAGCTTGCTTTTATTGTTGAGTGATTTATTGCAACGTGTTTTATCGTATCTTAAATTCAAAGGGGACATTGTTCAAATTCCTTCTAATCCCTATTAACCCCAAACTACTAGTTTTTTCTACTTTGTGAACTCTTTTAGGAACTAATATGTGAGGTATAATCGACATTTATTGCTTTTTTAGAAGGATCTTGCATTGGCTGCAAATTTATAACAATATATATTTTTTAATATAAGTCATGCAGTTAATCTTCAGAGTTAAAATTAAGAAACTTGAGTAAAATAATGTTTATAAAGAACAATTTTAATTAAACAATAGATATTCATGCTCATTCATGCGAATAGGTAGTTGACACTCAAATAGTGTTTAAAATCAGGAAAATTTTAAAAATAGTATACATATGTCACGTTTTGAGTAAATTTTAACAAACCTTCTCCTTTTACTTATCTATATATATAAAAATCAATGTCTGTCTGTATGTTTGTATGTATGTTTGTATGTATGTTTGTATGTATGTCCTTTATAGTTTTAAACTTTTCGAACCTACATTAACTATTAAACTATACCACGTTGATCTACTCCCTCCAAGGAAGGTTTCTGAAGAATAATAATTTAAAATCGATGCATCCTAATAACTTTTTTGGTCAATTTTATGCTCAAAAACCCATTTTTCGTGCCTAACTTCAGGGCAAAACCACATTGTTGTAAAGAAGATGTAACTTTAATTGTTGCAGGCATATTCTCGATTGTTGCAGATTGAAACCGATTGTTGAAGTTTAAAATCCATTGTTGTAACATAAACATTAAAATAGATCCTTTATTTAACTATTTCCCCATTTGGACTGGCGAAGCCCATCTGTAACACACCAGAATATTTTTTTAATGGACTGGCGAAGCCCCTCTGTAACACACCAGAATAATCTTCTTTAAAAATGGACTGGCGAAGCCCATCTGTAACGCACAAGATGATATTTATAAAAAAAAATAAAATCATAAGAGTTTTAATTTATAAGAGTTTTATTAATAGTTAATCATAAGAGTTTTATTAATAGAGATATTAATAAATATCATAAGAGAAGATGTAACTTTAATTGTTGTAGGCATATTCTCGATTGTTGCAGTTTAAAATCCATTGTTGTAACATAAACATAAAAGTGGCTCCTTTATTTAACTATTTCCACATTTGGACTGGCGAAGCCCATCTCTAACACACCAGAAGAATTTTTTTAAATGGACTGGTGAAGCCCATCTGTAACACACCAGAATAATCTTCTTTAAAAATGGACTGGCGAAGCCCATCTGTAACGCACAAGATGATATTTATAAAAAAAAATAAAACCCGGGCGAAGCCCGGGTCTAACGCGTCAGCGCTTCTGCACCCGGGCAAAGCCGGGTCTAGCGCTTTAGCGCTAGTCTATATATATAAAAATCAATGTCTGTCTGTCTGTATGTTTGTATGTATGTATGTATGTATGTCCTTTATAGTTTTAAACTTTTCCAACCTACATTAACTATAACACTATACCACGTTGATCTACTCGCTCCAAGGAAGGTTTCTGAAGAATAATAATTTAAAATCGATGCATCCTAATAACTTTTTTGGTCAATTTTATGCTCCAAAACCCATATTTCGTGCCTAACTTCATGGAAAACCCCCATTGTTGTAAATATCATAAGAGAAGATGTAACTTTAATTGTTGTAGGCATATTCTCGATTGTTGCAGTTTAAAATCCATTGTTGTAACATAAACATAAAAGTGGCTCCTTTATTTAACTATTTCCACATTTGGACTGAGCCCATCTGTAACACACCAGAATAATCTTCTTTAAAAATGGACTGGCGAAGCCCATCTGTAACGCACCAGATGATATCTATAAAAAAATAATAAAACCCGGGCGAAGCCCGGGTCTAGCGCGTCAGCGCTAGTTACGATATAAAGTTACATTTTAACATTTAAATATTATATAAATACTCCATGAAAAATTATCAAAATATAGATTTTATACCAACATGAAACACTACTAATACTTTTGATACTTAAATTATTCATTAGAAGCGCTTTAATCAAAACTTCCTACATTAGTTTCATGAAAAAAAAGGTTCTGAAATTTCTGACGTTATAATTTAGTTTAGTGAAGAATAAACATGAAACACTACTAATACTTTTGATACTTAAATTATTCATTAGAAGCGCTTTAATCAAAACTTCCTACATTAGTTTCATGAAAAAAAAGGTTCTGAAATTTCTGACGTTATAATTTAGTTTAGTGAAGAATAAAAAAGGATCACGAAAAAGAGTTTCTTAAATAGTAAGAGTAAATAGAGTAAAATAGTTTAAGAGTAAATGGTTATCAAAATTATTACTATAAAGTATAATAAATAAATATTGAAATAAATTTTGAGCCATATAACAGTTCGGATAAAGTGAGTGTTAGTAAGAAAGAGGTTCGCGTGAAAATGATAGCCTACTGTATATAAAATTAGATTTAATTAAAATTAAATAGTTTCCCATCACAAGTACAGGACGATCATTCAAAACAAATTTAGTAACTTTAGACGTTAAATAGGTTCTATTATAACTCCTCCCATTTTAATGAATTGCATAACTGTCTAATATTCGCATGCATTGAATTTCTAATCGCGATAATTAACAACAGGTCAAGCAGAACATGGCGTCCTTTCCAGACCAACACCCCTCAACTCAACTAGACCAATCATGGCCCCACCCTCCGCATCATTCAAAACAGCCATTAATCGACCCCACATTCATCAAAGTCTCTAAACCTAGTTAGTTCTTGTTTATTTTAGCCTTTAAAATCAATTTCTGGATGTGGTTAGCATGAAAATGGTATTCCAAAGCATACCATATTATAAACTTAGTAAACATACGTAGATCCTAAATAAAACGAAAGAAAAGCAGTATCAATAGTAATAACACGCGTTTTATTGTGCTTTATTGAAAATTTTACCTGACTTTATTAGGTTTAAGTGTAAACTCACAACTCTCAAGCGTCACCACCAACCGTGGACCGGTTTCGTCCTTGTTAGGACTCATCAGCACGGTATAGGATGGTAACGCAAGAGAGTGGAGGGGAAGTACTAGTCTAGCCGACTATAACTGAAAAAGTGGTGACTATTGATTAGTCCTCCACTGCAGATGAGTGGAGGATGGTGATTAAAATCTAAAATTTTCCGAGCGATCCCCTGGTTTACCTATAAAAAACGTATTAGTTGAGGGACGATATAAGGGGAGGGGGCGATAAAGGGTACTAAACGAGTAAACCAAACCCTGTTTTTAGGGTCAAATTTCCAAACAAATTTTGGGGGAGTACCCCCAGATCCCCCTTGGGACTTGGAACTTTATTAAACAACTTTTTTAATGATGAGTTCGTCAAAATACAAAACTCCTAGCAAATAATAAATTCCTGAAAATATAATGATCGAAATTCGGATTAGGTGTACCAAAACGAGTTGAAAACCTGCTTTTTAGACTTGAATTTCCAAAAATTTTCTGGGGGAGGTCCCCCAAACCCCCCTTAAGGTAATTCGAACACGATTATTTTCAGCCTTTTTAATATTATATTCGTTGAGGAGATTCAATTTGATTTTCAAAATTTTTAGCCCCCCCCCAAAAAAAAACGAATCCTGGATCAACTACTGCCTCAGAAACGTCATATTTTTTACTTTTTTCCTAAAAAATTATCTGGCTTAAAAGGAGCGGTGCTCCTCGGTTTTTACCTCATGAATGATGTAAAAAAACTCCTTTTTAAAATCAAATTTCCAAAAATTTTCTGGGGGTGGACCCCCAAACCCCCCTCTTTAATATGGAGCTACAGAAAACTATGTTTCTCGACGGTCTCTGTACTTAATAAAAAAATTATGTGGATCAGAACTTTCAATCGAAGTAATACTTAATCTTAATTATTACACTAATTATTTTATTAATAAATTATTAACTATATTAATTAACACTGAGCAGAAATTAAAAGTAATGTGAAAATTATAACTTTATTTCACTAATTGTGGACTGGACACTTTTTGATATCCATTGGTAAATTTTTCGCACTGGACCCCCCCTTAGGAAAATCCTGGCTACGCCACTGTTGGGGACCCCCAAATCCTAGGCGATTCTGAGTCGTCTAGGTGTCTACTATCATACCTGAAAGTCTGTTGCACCATTTCAGATACACCATGTATGGGTAGTTAAGTAGGGCACGCGCAGTACACATTAACCATGTGTCGAAATGTTTAAAACATAATTGCCATACATGTGGTTTCCATTCATTGTGGTGTGGTAAAGAAACGCATCCAACAAATATCTAAATCAATTTAAACCCGCGATATTTCAATTTCTCGCCATCCAGTCATTTGTGAACCACCCCCAAAAGAACCCACCCATCGATTGCGGCAGCCTTCAGCGGACCCGAAATTGCATTAGGGCCGCAAGAGTTGTCCGGAACTTTGAACTCGTATTTAAGTTCAAACTTAGCGAAATAAGCAAATGAATGAATAAGGCGCTCCGACTATAACTCGGACGGAATTTATCGGAATGGCGCGCCTCTGGGATCCGAGGCGGAACGACCGAGAAATAAAGAATCAGAAAAGGAAAGAAAAAAAATGGTGTGAATTGGTGGGGGGTTCGAAACGAATTTAAGGGGAGTGTGAAATGCTGTGTCACTTTTGGAGGTGACGATGAAAAGGGAGTTGTTAAAATATGAACGCATAAATCGAGGGGTTGTGATTTTCAGTTAGCGCTGCACTTTTGGGGAATTGTTGATTTTATGGGATTCTACAATCAAATAAGTGGAGTTTTTTTTTAAGAGTGTGTACCCATTCACTTTTTTTTGTGCTTGTGTTAGCAGAAGGAGAATTTCCGGTCGTATTTTTTGAATGAGAGTGATGTGAGGATTTTGGGGATGTTTTGGGTCGTAAAGAAATTTGGATGAAATGGTAATGTGCGGGTTAATGTAATTTGGTATGCCAGTCTATTTTGTTTTTAGTTACAATGCTTATTTAAGAGTAACAGTAACGTATTAAATTAAAATATCGTTTATAATTCGAAGTTTTCTCTTCATCTCCCTGTTTTATACGAATTTGAATTTTAGAGCTTAAAAAGTATATCGTACCTCCGGAGAAAGACTGCTCTAATATCCGAAGGTGAAAGATCCAGGTTCACTTTCCCCTTGGCGATCGTTTGTGGTTGTCGCGGAGTTGGCGAAGTTTCATGAAAAATTTAGCTTGTCCATTCCCAAGAAACTAAAATCAGGCGATCGTTTTGGAGAAATAATCAGCAAATTTATGACACCATTTTAAGATTATTAGGAGAGATTACACAAGTTAATATGATCGTATATAACATAAGACAGATCGGTATAACTCTTAAAGATTTTATTTTATTTACACAGTTTAAAACTTTTTGATCCTAAAAAATTGGTCAGCAATTATCATGATTACTTTAATGGAAATCAAACTGAAAATAAATAAAGATCTAAAACTGTAGTCGATGTCTAGCCCATCCGATCATAGTTTCACGTCATAATTCAGCTTTTTAATATGTTTTATGTCATAATTAGACGATATTTTTATTGGTTTGGTCTGATCGCAATAAAAGCTATAAGATCAATTTCTGATCAGTATATATGAATTATCCCTTATAAATAACATGTCTTTAGGATTGAATTTCCAATCATTTTCATTAACTTAGTTGTGACAGTTCTTTTCTCAAACAGCAGATAGCTTGATTTTGAATTAAGCCTTGGTTGAACATGGCTGGATTGGGCAAGGTAAATAGGGGGTTTTCACTACCAGCCGTCTGCTGCCGAAAAACCGGAAGTGGTGCTCCAAATGCAGCCCAGTCCCATAGGCCGTAATGTTAGAGTTTTCTTAAATAATTTTTATTGAAAAATATGGAAAGTTTTCAATAAAAAAGGGCTACACACAATGTTAAACAAAGCTTATTCTTTCTTTTTATATAACTTTTAGTTATAATTCTGTGAAATATATTATTTAAATCACTAATTTTTAAAATGGAACCGATCGGAACTGAAGCAGACGAGAAGCAGCGATGATTTGTTTACATTTTCTGCAGTATAGCAGATCAAATTTTAAATTTACTGTTAACTATGTTTTTAGCATTTTATCAGAATAATACTCACTCACGAGGTTGTCCAACTTTATTTCTTGCACAATTTGAATACGAATTATGTTGATTCTTTAAACGATCGTGTAAAAAGGGTATTTGAAAAATAAAACTATCAATCGTATTCGAACCACTAAAAAGTCTGTTTAAATATTTTAATAGTATTATCTTTTTCCTTAATTTTCTTATATTTCTAAAATTAGTGCCAACAGAAAAAAATCAATCTTTGTAACAATATGCTAAATGTTATTGCTTGTCAAATACCAATTCAAAGTAAATATACATTTTTCATCAGAATACTACATTATTGGTCTTATTTTTTTTAGCTATAGTAGTAAAAGATACATGACTGGTGTTTAAATATGTTTCATAAAGTAGCTGTTTACTTTTTTTGAACGAGGACTGTAACTATTGTTTACAATATTTAACGGAATTTTGTCACCGGGGTGCAGCACTACCTTGTCCCCCTGGAACTTAGCCACAGAATCCTTAAAAATGGTTAATTTTTTCCAATACAATTTTAAACCTTAAAGGTGTCTTAAACATAATAAATTAAATTATACAACAAATCAATTTAAATTAATTTGTCTATTTCAGTGTTTTAAGCCAAGGTAAAGCTACAATTTTGTAATAAAATAAATATTGACTCAATATAAAATTATTTCGGCCACTAGCTTTGACATTTTAATTAGCGGCAACTTAGTAAAATACTATTGAGATCCCTGGTCATAGAAGAGTTTTCCCGTCTAGAGATTGATATCTGTCCCAGCTATTTAAAATTGATTCATGCACCATAAAACAATAATCAAACCAAACTGTTCCAGCTATTTTCTTAGCAGAGCAAGAAGTAAAATTATTTTTAGTGAAATACTAGGACACAACTCTTAAAATAACCTTTATTTAAATTATACACAAAAATATAAAATAACTAGTCTTCAACACAACAATGGAATTAAATTTTAAAGCACTTCCTAATGACTATAAGGAGGAATATTTTTTTCGAGGAATAGGTTTTCTCCCAATATGCTGAACATCATTATGTATACTTTATAAGGTTAAAATATTTCATCACATACTTAACAAGTTGATAAAGTACTCAAAAATTATTATAAAAGCACAGGTAGTGATTTTGAGTAATAAATGAAACCCTTTTATAATTATTAACTCTTTCATTCATTAAATAAAGTATTGTTCAGATTTTTCTTAATAAAGTTCTTAATTTCTGTAGTTTTCTTTGTGTCCATCTGTCTGGCGCAGTCCTGTCCAGAGTCAACTCAGTTTGTCACTGTTTTATTTTGATTGTCTATTTCAGTCACTGGTTTTGCTACGTCTCATTGATAGACTATAAAATAAAAAAATATTTTTAAGAACAAAGTGTTTAACAATCAGCATTTTAAATTTAAAAAATATGTATTACAATTATGATGAATACAACAGGCATACATTATAGACATACTTATATGTAGACAAGCACGCTCGTGCAGAAAACTAGGATTTTGTAAAAAATGTTTAAAAGTAATTTATATTTTTGATAAATAATAAATTAGGAACATATTATATTTTTAGGTCTTAAAATATAACAATAGTATATATGCAAATATTATTTTAGGACCTAATAATACTATTACTTAGATCTCTACCATAGCCTGTCCATCATTTGAGCTGTGGGAAAACATGGCGGCTGGGGGACTCTTTCTAAAGCTGTATAATGAATTGGATTTCTCCCTACTGTTGTTAAGAAGTATTATAACAATATTTAGGCAAACAATGTGACTCATAATGTCTTGTGTCAAAATTTAAATGTCTGGAGGCACTTAATAACTTTGCAGAAAATATTTTAATATTTTGTGTGCAGAGAATTTTTGGTTTTATCCAAGTATGACAACTACAATAGGATAATATGCAAGATCCCTATTTGGTACTTTAGGATTAGCCGAACACAAGCCTCGAGTTTTAAGTTTTATCCTCCAAAAAATCAAATAAAACATTTTTAAAATATCTAAACTAGCAGTGTTTTTTTAATTTTTGTTATATTTTTATGTGTAATTGTTATATTTTTGTGTAAATAATAATAAAATGTTACCAAGATCCCATATATAGTCCAATTAGAGATTTTGCACACTATTCCTAGCACCTTGAATATCAACGCAAATGCCAAGCGCAGAAAACTTTCCAATTTTGCAGAAAATCTTTTAAATAATATGGTTCAATTCTATTAACGTTCCCGCTAAATATCACCCTGCACTTTTGGACACCAACAGGAATATTGGTACATAATTTTAAACTCACAGATAAAAAAGTTCAGTTAGATCAATAAATGTTCAGTTTATCAATAAAAATCTGAAAAATTTGTCGATTTTGGAATATTATGGCGTTTAAAAAGCTTGGCAATATTTAGCGGGAACGTTAACAGAATTTAACCAATAATTTAAATATTTGATAAATAAATATTGATTTATTGTTGTTGCTCAAGAAGCATTATTATCACAATATTGGGGCAAACAATGGGACTGTCATAATGTCTCTTAAGGAGGTCAAAATTTAAAGGATTATGGGTGCTTACATTAATTTGCAAAAAATATTTCAGGAAAATTTTGTGAATGGAAAGTTTTTGGTTTTATCTAACTCTACCTGCTGGACTTCATTGATTAGTAAACATGCCATGAGAACCAAAAAATTTAAGAGATCCCTTTTCTACGTCAGCTTCCAGAATATTAACTAGCAAATGATGTATAGTTTCCGCTGCATAATATAGAGAAAATTACAGAGTTTATTGCCCAGTAATAGATCATTCAGTGGAAATTTCTACTAGTTTTTAAATATTGCTAGTTATACAGCTTCGATAAGAGTCGACCAGCTGCCATGTTAACCCATAGCTCAAATGATGACACACAACCATATATAGATCTAATTTGAGCTGTTAGGTAAACAGGGCAGCTGTTCGACTCTTATCAAAGCTGTGCCTAAATATTTTCTCTAACAAATTTTGTTTTTAATAACAATGCATGAGGAATAAGTAACAACCAACAAATATTTTGTTTACTTTATGTCAGACTGAAAGCTTTGCTGATCACTTTGTTTTGTTTTATGTAAACATCTTAAGAGAACATTGTGTGCACCAGAAGACTGTTATTAAATGAAAATTTAAATGGATGTTTGAAATTTATATTTATTAGGTTCAAAATGTAAACACATACAAATTATAAATTAAACACCAAGTCCTAATACCAATTGTACACAATTTCTCTTATTTATGCTGAAACTATCAATAACTGGGCAGTTCTTCCTATTTATATATATTCGTAAACAAAACAACTATCTTTATCTTACTTTAAAAAGTAAAAATATATCTTACCTGCAATAAATATTTTCTTCATTGAATGGCTGATGTCTCGTCTGCTTTTGATCGGATCCATTTTTAAAATGTAGATTTTAGTAATTATTTCAAATATTTACAACCTAAAACTTTCTCAAATGCAAAACAAAGCTGTGTTTAACATCAAGAGTACCTCTGCTTTACTGTAAACTTCCTATATTTTTAAATGTAATTTATTAAAGAAATTTCTACCATTAACGCCTATGGGATTTGGGCACTGTTTGGAGCACCAGCACTGCGAAACGAAACTTTTTTCGCCGGATGTGACGTCATGTGAAAACTCCCTATTGTTCACGAAACCGCGCCGAATCGGCGATAGCCACGCCAAGGGGAAAAGAGAACTGAATCTGTCGAATTCGGATATTGAAGCAGTATTCTTCCGGAGGTACGATATAGTAATCTTCATATTAATATTTGAACGAAAAACTATAATTTCTTCTACATGCATTTTTCTTTTGGGGTAAAAATTAAAAATTCACTTATGAAACATTAAATTATGGTAGAAAAAAAACGATTTTCAACCTGAATTATGCTTTTTCAGCAGCTCAATTCAGTGTTTTTTAGCTTGTGGATTAGAAATACAGGTTCATAAATAATTAAAAAGCAGTCTTAATGCTTCCAAAACTTAGAAAATAAGGATAAACATTGGAAATACATTGCTAAAATAAAATTAAAAATAATAATAACAAAATAAACGCTTTTGATGAAATAATATTGGTATAACGTATATTTAAACAGGTTGTTTCAGAACTATATTTCATTGGGAAATATCGTAGATCGTCTTTATTGATGAGGAACTGTTTGATTATCCAAATCATAGTCTTATTTCTCCTGGTGACTTCCACATCCATACAGTTCATGAGTGGCAAGTTCTAGCGTACTGTACCTGATAGATACAAATAGTTATTTTTCGGCTCTGAACAGAAATTTCTAATTAAATAAATAGGTATGTTATTGCAAAAATAGAAGTTATAGATCGGAGACAACTGCTGAAAGTCTAATCTCTTCTATCCCCTTAAAAAATATCCTCCTCGTGGAGGGAGGAAAACCTGATAGTGGTGTCTGTCAGTTTAGTTGCGCCTAACAAATTTGAGTTGAGTTGACATGTTGTGTCCTTTGCTGCATGTATCAACCGACAGCTTCGACACTATGCCTAACGAAGTGTTAACTTATTGGGCGCAGCATGGTTTCAGACAAAACGCATGTACTAAATAAAAAAATATTTACCAATGAAATACTTTGGTATCAATTGATTGTTCTGTTAAATTTTGGAATGGAGTTCTTGTTTAAGAACCCCATTGTAAAGGTCATCCTTTTTAAAGTAGTAAAGTTCAACGTTTCCCAAAAATAGAAGTATGTATATCCTGTATTGAAGCATACAATCGTTATTTTTTTGAAGTGAATCATTCAACTGAAAAGGTTTCAGCAGATGCATACAAGGCCAAGTAACATACAAAGGCTACATAACTACTATCTCTGCTATTGCTCCTTGAATGATGAAAAACAAATTAGAAGTGATATGCACTTTTTACGCATCGAGTCTGATTTTGATTCAAATATCACTCTTTGTACGGAATGAATTTCTTTCCTAGGAGTTTTTACATTTATTCTCGTAGCTTTATTAGGCGTTTCCATGGTTACAGCAGCGCGCTGTTCGAGGAAAATCAAGATTTGCAACGTTCGAAAGATTTCCGATGCAAAAGTAAAAATGCCCAAGGCAATTGTTTTTTCGGATGCTTGAATCCTGTTCTTCCCTTTTTTTCGAAGCAAATTCCATACACATGAATTATTTGGGAAAACAAAGGTTGAAATATTTCGAGAGCTTTACCGTGAGATAAAAATCAATGAAATTCATTTCGGAAAATCTTACAAATATGAAGCCTTTATATAAGTGGATTGAAAATATTTTCCTACAGTTCTTGCTTTGTACTATATTTTGTTTTCTCAGATGTGATTTTACAAAATTTATTTTGCATCGCGTTTTATTTCCTTTCATCTTTTCTGTGTTATTCATGAAATAAATAAGGAAGGAGGCAATTTAACGTTATTTTAAAGCATTAAAAACAAAATAAACTACATTACTTACCCCCGTTCATCAAAGAAGAACATTTATAAGAACCTTGCAAGTTTAGTTCGTACTAAATATAGATTAATTACTGTTAAAATATATTTCATTACGATAATTTAATAAGTAGAAATATGACTAACCTGTGACAGGTTAAACAACATATTTCTATTAATTAAATTTTATAGAAAATTATTTTGTCTAAATTTTGATGATGCGTTAGCATGGAAAAGGTTTCAAAGGTGGCAGAGAGTAGGTACCTGTGATTTTTTTTCAGCATTTTCGGATAGTATCTTTAGGTGCATTGTTAGCCCTAAAGGTTCCCCATGTTATCCTATAGAGCGCGCAATCCAAAAAGGCCGAAAATTGTTTTTTCGCCCCTCTTTCCTACTCTAATCGCAAGACGAATGTCTTCACTCAAGTTATGCACCCTATATGGTGTATGCTATCCGAAAAAAACTTGAATAACAGCCTAAATCCCTATATTATGTTGATTGTGCGGTCAAATTTGAACGAGGAAAGACGCGATTTTCGACGAAATTTGAGCCCACAAAAAAACGTACAGGGTGTCCCAAAAAAGACTGACACATTTTAAAAATCAATTACTCGAAAACTAAAAAAGATAAAAATATGCGGTCTTTTGCATCCTTCTTAAGGGGGCAAAGAATTTTTGCTCCCAAAATTTCAAAATTTTAGTTCATAAATGCATTAGTAGATGACAGCACGAGAACTTTTTCTGAAATTTAGGTATAAACCTATCAGCGGAATCCCTATTGCCTCGTGATAGGAAAATCGAAGTTGAGAGATAGAATCGATTTCAGAATCGAATTAGATTGAAATGTTTTAGCTGGTTGGTTGTTTGATTGATCTTTAAAGGCCCCATTCCACCGAGGCAACTTTTGTCGAAAGCAACAAAAATCGACCATATGCGACATGTTGCCGGAGCAATTCCACTGAGGCAACAGCGCGAGATTTGTCTGGCAACACGGTCGCACGGGCAACTTTTCGTGTGTTGCCTGACTCCCGCCAGCGATGGGAAACAAGCGACTGTTGCCTGCGACATGATCTGAGAAGGTTTGAATATTTGCATAATAATCGAGTTAAAATGTGGGAATGGTATATTTGTAGTGTATTTGATTGAATGAAGTGTTAACACGCTAATATTATCAAACATTGGTTCACTGAACTTTTCTTATTGAAAAACTCTCCAATCCTTTTGTTTTAGCTTAGAGCTCAAAGATGGCGCCACGAATAAGTTTTTATTATTTTAACCAACTTTTTTCATTTTGAGTAGCTTTTAAAGTATTCAACTGAAATTCTCCAAAAAGTTGCATCATATAAATTACGAATATCTACTTGGATCGATTTTTCTATTTAGAAGAACGATTTAAACCCTTTTCTAAAAACCAAGTTAACCAAGATGCCGATCATCGTGGACAAACATCTTTCATGTAGACCAGTGGTTCCCAACTCAAATATGTCTGCGGACCACTTCACTTAAATTTGAACCTCCGCGGACCATCTCTATCCCTAACTGTATCTTCAAAATTTTAACTCTTTTTCAGTGCATTCATTCCTCATGGTGGGTCTAAAATTTTGACTTTTTTTTCTGAAGTAAGGGAAACAGAGTCTTACAATGTTTCTAAATTAAACTTAGAAAATCAAATAACCTATTAAATTTAAAAGAAAAATTAACATTACATTAGTTTTATATCTAATCATTTAAAAATATACCTTTTATAAAAGACCATTTAACCATTTTTATCAAGTCTTTTTATCTATTAACCCTGGAAGGGTTCACACCTACACAAAATTTACAGGTTTAAAAAAACAACAGTATAAAATAGATATTTTTTTCATAACCAACAGATAATATAAATAATAATATAAGGCAATATATTATTAGTAGATTAAATTTGAAAGAAAGTACTTAGCTTTAAATTTAAACTGCAGGGCGAATGAGATAACCAGGAATTCTGTTGATCACAAAAAAGCAAACTGGACACGGACATGCACTGACTGTGTGTTGTGGCAGAGGAAATCCTATAGGCGAGGCTGATGTTCTCCCGAAAGAAACCGAGTCAAATGTCAATAATTATTTCAAAGGAGCGATTAAAATAGAAAATAATTTATGGGTTCAAAAACTTTCGCATTTTCGGCAATAAATTTTTCTCATATCTTCGAACAAATCTATTTCAAGTGTATCTTAGAAATTTCCTTTTTCATACCACGATTTCTCGAAGACCCTCTGTCTGACCATAGCAAGCATCCCAGTTTGAAGTATCTCTCAACACTTCCACGCTTTGCTTCATATCAAACCAAGTATAAGTCCGGTCATTCGATTCTTTATTAGCCCCACCCCGATGCCTCTCAGTTTTAATTAATCTGATGCAATACTTTTCCACAACATCACATTCCCCCCCCCGTTTCTGCTCTGTAATAAACTACTGTTGAATAAAACTGTGCGAAAGAATAGAAATGAACAAATGATTCATAGCAGAGAAAGAGCATATAACATTTTTTATTTATGAGACGTATGATTTTTTACTCATGTTTTTTATCTGTAGTGTTTTTACTATTTTCTGGAATGTATGATTAGGAAAACTATTTTTTAAAAATTTCCACACATTTTTTGGATAAGTTATTTAAAAATCTACTCACGGACCACCTGGGAAGGCCTCACGGACCACCAGTGGTCCGCGGACCACCTGTTGGGAACCACTGATGTAGACCCATGAGCTATCAATCGCATGCGATTCTGTTATCTTATTATAAAAATCTCTAAAATTATGTATTTTTGTTTCTTTTTCTCTTTATAAAAATCTATTTCAAACAGAGTACGAGGGGATTGTTCAAAACTACCTCTCGGGGATTACTAGGCAACACGGAACAACTGTCGCTTCAGTGGAATCGCATTGGGCAACACACCGGAGACATGCTACCGAGAAGTAGAAACTGTTGCTTGCGACTGGGCGACAAAATGTTGAAGCAACAGCTTGTTGCCTTGGTGGAATGGCCCCTTTATGGCACAGAGGAGATATTGTTAGGAATTATTACTAAATAATCAGATCATTGGGAAATCGAACTTCTAGTGCCAAATGGAAATTATTTTTAAGGAATGTTGAAAATGATTATATCGTACACATGATTCTGGCCAAGGCTGCGCCATTAATGGTTTAATTTAACTAAGGGATTTTACACATTTTAAGTCAACGGAAACTTTTTATTGAAAATTTCTTTGTGAAACGGGGTTTTTCTGCTTTTTTGACAGAGGATGTAAAAAAAATATTTTTAAGTTTTTAAGGGAAAATCGAAATTTTAGAATCTTTCAGATAACATGCAATAGAGGGAATATTCAATTTCGACTTGGTGTTTGAGTATTGCTCCAATTAGACTAAAGACTAATGGCCGTATTCACCGGTAACCTGACCGGCGGTCTGGTCAGGAAACCATGGTTACAGCCTCTGATTGGTGGAAGGAAAATATTGAATTATATTTCCACCAATCAGAGGCTGTAACCATGGTTTCCTGACCAGACCGCCGGTCAGGTTACCGGTGAATACGACCGTAAGTTACAGTAAATTGAAACTGCGTTTATGTAAGGTATTTAAGAAATATATGAATTTAGCAAGAATTTCGGTAAAAGTGTGGAAATTCTTAAGCACTGAGCCAAACTTGTGAAAATGGTTAACTTTGCGTTACGCTAACTTTTGAATTCAAATGCGGGTTCGAGGGGGGTCATGAGACAATGCCTAAGCCCTAATCAATTTAGAATATTTTTATCCATTTTCAGACATTTCTTTAGCTTTTATTTTAGCTTACAGCCTCGGCCTACAAAATTTTTTCTCAGAGTTTTTGAAATACCTAAACGTTCAAAAAGTATTTTAAGCAATAAAAAACAAACTTTTATTTAGAAATTAAGACATATATTTTTTTTATAAGTAAAACCCTGAACAAAACACAATCTCTTTCAACAAACGTAACGTCCCCCCGGGCGTCGTTCCCGGGGGTGGACGCATCCTCCACTCCAATAATTAGGAACATTGTTTAGAAAAACTTTATTTTTAACTTTTGAGGAAAGACATAAAGTTTTATGAATATGTTTTTCCAACATTCTATCATAAAGAATGGTGCACTCAAAACTTGAAGTGAAAGTTTATTAATAGATTCACAAAACCACCTTAAAATCACTGGGCAGTATTAAATCTTTAAGAGAAATAAAAGGTTTTTTAAGGGTAGATAATAATGATTTTGTAAAATCCCTCTGTTGAGGAATCAAAAATCCTTGAGTTCCCCCCTTTTTCAGTAGCCAGCGACTCACCATCTTCCTTTCAGCCCCGACACCCCCTTATCTTCAGGTCCTAAAAAAACTTGAACACTCCTTAAATAAAAGTACAAGGAGTGATCGCCGTGACTAAGAGTAAAAAAAACTCGTCGTATAAAAATTACCCTCGATATCGGTAAAATCCGATAAATTGCAAGTGATACACAACGGATTCAGAGTGGAGATCCTCAAATGCACATAATCTAAATTGATTGATTGATCCAAAGCACATCATCTAAACTTTTTACTCCCGCAATAAAAACGTTTAAAGGATAGATTTGGATTTCCACATTAGAAGAACTTTAATGCGTATATTAAACAAAATCAATTAGTTTTTTGGAGTTTTATGGCGCATGATCCACATCAGGATAAAACAAAATCAAATTCAGTAATTTGAAAAACATTCGCTGAAATGCGAGACCTGTTTTAGGGGAGGATTTCCAGTTAGGTTTAGTTGTCAAACTAATTCAAAGCGTAATCCAAATCTTGCTGCTTTCCTTCGATCAATTCTTAAATCTTCCCAGAATCGAAAAAGATTTTTTCAGAATCGAACAACATTCGATTCAATGAATCGATCTTTTACCCTAACTTTGGTTTTCCTATCACAAGTTAACTAACAGGGATTATTCCAATACTTTTTCCCTTTAGTCCCTCAAAAATTCTCGTGCTGCCATCTAGTGAAAAATTTAGAACTAAAATCAAAAATTCTGGGATGAAAATTCTTTGGTCTGAGAAGAAGGGGGCAAGAAACCGCACATTTTTATCTATTTTATTTTTTGAGTTATTGATTTTTAAAATGTGTCAGTCTTTTTTGGGACACCCTGTAATATAAAGATTTAGGCTATTTTTCAAGTTTTTTCGGGTAGCATACACCATATGGGGTCCATAACTCGAGTGAAGACATTCGTCGTGTGATTAGAGTAGGAAAGCGGGGCGAAAAATCAATGTTAGGTCTTTTTGGCTTGCGCGCTCGCTCCATGTGTTGGGAACACTTCAACAGTGGGTGGAGCTTTAAGTGACCATGTTGATAAAAAATAAAAAACTGAGAGTTAAAAATAAAAAAATAATAGAATTTAAGCACGTGAAAAAATTTAAATCAAAATAATTTATTAATTAAAGTGTACAAAATATCAAAAAAGAAATCATTTGATCATTTTTGACTCTGCGTGAAAACTTTCCAAACTTTTCCGAACTTTTAAAATCAGGGTGGAGTATCTCCGAGAGAAATATTTAGCTAAAAGAACTTAGACATTTTTTCAAGGTAAAATACAGGTTTCAAATTTGCCAAGAGAAACGTTCTCAGAAACAAACATATCTTACAGAGATTTCGGGAAGCCTATCTTAACAAGGAAAAGCCATATTAACTCCTTTCACCAAGCCCTCTATATTCTGCAACCAGGTAAGTCACTCGGATCACCGAGTACCACCAAACCCGGTTTCGTCAGAGAGCAACGGCATCCAAAGCAAACACGTCAAGCTCTGGCGTATAAATAACCCGATACCACTCCAGGAAACCGATCCCTAATTGAAATCCTAGATAGTTTCCGCTTATCAAAACAATTGATGGAATAACCGGACAAACATATCTAATTAGTAGGGAGTGGAGAAGTAGGAAGAGTCGATGTGGATAGGACTATGTTATGGAGATTCCTTTTTGTATGAACTTTGTGACCAAACAAAAATTACGAAAATAATATTATACCAGTTAAATATTATTTGAAGGTGGAGGAATAAAGCATGGAAGTTAACCTAACCTTCCCAGTTAAAAAAGTTTGCAAAATTGCTGAAGGGAATTGGACACTTTGTCAGGAGGAAATCTACAGTTTTCTTCAGAAGTTCTGCAGTTTTTTATAAGACCGGCGCTGAAATGTCTTAAGAATGTATTCAAAACTGCTGTAAAAAAGCAGACTTACGTGCCGAAAGGCTTTCAAGTTTTAATGCTACAAAATAACTGCAGACTTTATAATAGAAAATTGAGCTCATCCTGAAAAAACTCCATCGCAAATGGCATGGAAAAAAGGACGAAGCGGCTGTTTCATCGGCAGGCAAATGTCCAAAAAAACAACTTCATCTCTCTCTCTCAACTGCAGACTTCTTTGAGAAAATTGCACTTTTGACTGTTTTTTGAAGGAATTTGGGACTTGTTTTTTTTTGTTGTTGTTTGATTTACCCAAGCAAGCACAAGCGTTCAATGTTAGTCAATTTTTGTCATAAATGGCCAAATTTCATATATTCTAGTTGCAGTTTACGTAAACTTGTATTATTTGGCAAAGAAGCTGTGCTACTAGGGTATTTAAATGATCTAGTAATTTAAGTTAGATTTTAAGAATTTTACTGATTGACACCAAGTTATGCTATGTTAGATACCCAGGTCCATGATAAACAGGCTTCTCCCGCACACATAAATTTAATTTAGTCATAAATTTTTTAAATGTCAAGCGTTGAACTTGGGATGTGAAATATAAGGAAGAAGAATTAATTTTCAACCGAAATCCAAATAGTAACTTAAAATCGAGTTTGGTAGAATTTAAAATGTAGGTTGAGTGATAAAAACGTGGATGGGTAACAAGAAACTCAATGAAAATTACTTTTAATATGATTTATGAGTGAAATTCTGACCGTGAACAAAAACAAAGCAAAATCATCCAAAGCCTCCGGTTTAATAATTGACCAAGGGGGATGTGGTTATAGCTTCTCAAAGCTACACGTCATACGAGCAAACACCAATCACACAAGAGTATGTGACGTTCCGGAAAAGCTGCTGGGTGGCAAAAAATTCCTTCCCTGTTACATTTAAATTTTGTTATAATCATTCAACTATTAAATTTAAATAAGGTTTTTCTTTCAAACGTAACATAAAAAATAGGTACTGTTTTCGTGGTTTAATACTTACACAAATATCTTCATCATGTTTTGTATTTTCTGTTCGACCCAACCAATAAATTCTAGTTTTTATTATTAATTTTAAGCTTAACTTTATAAAGAACTTTTTCGTGTAAAATTTATCGCTGATTTTATTTGTATACTTTGATTGAATATAATATAGTATTTAATACATCGATATCTTTAAAGACATTTTAAATTACCAGAGAAAATGCTTTTCCTTTTTTTTACTTGTTTGTGGAATTCTATCGACAATTGAAAAAAAACCACATTTATCATTTCCTAAAAATTAATCTCTCAATACCGTCGAATTGTTTTATTTCAAGTGGAAATATTTCATAGGTTATTGGAAACCCAATTTTTTTTCGGATAGAATTACTACCATTTATTAAATTATTTTCGGTAAAACAGAATCTTCGAGTAATCTTGTTTTGGATACTTTCGCTTAACAGGATCACAAATTAATCGCCATATCATGAAATCAACCAATTTTCTAAGAAAAATCTTTAATCGTGTCTCTTAGCGCAAAAATTTATACATTTCTTTGGAGTTAAATGGATGAAATGAAGCAATAAATAAAAGAACAAGTTCAATTTAATTCCAATACGTTTCCCCTTTACAAATGTTTTGAAACAACCCGGATCGCCACTTAGAAATTTCAATATAATTTTTATTAATTTTAATTCATCTAATATACATAATTATCTTACGTGTCGCCCAAATTTTACTGTATTTCTTTTCCTCGGTTGGCAACAATCAATACAAAATGAATGCATTGTTTTGATTTGAAGTTTTCCTATTTCCGTCATGATTTCCGTCACTAATGATATTTGCTGTTCAAATGAGTTAATAGGGATTAAATGTTACATCTTTAATGTATTAAGGTGGTAAAATTAGTGCGTATTGAACTTTTTTATGCTTGAAAAAGGAGAGTTAATTTTTAAAAGCAATTGGTAAAGTTTGTTAACAACACATATTGATGTTATGGTTTCGCTTATAAAATCGACAAAACTGTTTTTTATTTAACAGAATAAAAAAATTCACTCTTTATGCAATAAGTGATATTTATCTGTCTTACGCTACAATAAGTGGATGATACCAATCTGTGACACCAACAAAGTATTTAAAGTATGAATGGGTCGTAATGTGGAGAAAAGATGGTTCCATTAATGCTTCGCAACTCACATGTATGTAAATTTCTTTCTCATTAATAGAGATGAATAGCCCGTCCCAATCTGCTTGCTAGACTAACGAAGTTAGAAACCGCTCAACGAGCGAAGCGAGTAAGATTGCAAAGCAATTTTAGGGGAACAGCAGCTCCCGGGGTTGGTGAGCGATAGCGAGAATGGGGTGGTAGCCCCCTAGTTAATTAGAATAATATAAGTATCTTTAAACACTTACAATTCATAAAAGCTTTCAGTAAAATTAACTATTTTTTATTCAGCTACTTGTATATCTTTTATTAGCTCTGGTTTTTCAACTTATAAATCAACGCTTACAACCCTTTCGGGACGGGTGGTGCATATGTGTGCCGTCAGCGAGATGGTCCTACAGGCCGGCTGGCTGGCTCTCGGGTCAGCCACCACTTGAAGATGCCCAGAGGACGGGTGGCACACATTATGATACACCGATTAACACTTCATACTAATATTTTTAATTCTCATTAGAAATAGCGATACTTATTTATATAATGCATTGAGAACATGAGTAATGGGAATTTAGAGTGTTTTCTTTCAACTTCTTAGCTAATAAAAAACGTATGCAAGTGGTCTAGGAGTCTCATAAATTATTAATTGGAATTATTAATTGCTTTAACAAAAATAAGATATTTTTTCGAATGGCTTGTTCCAATGGAGGTCAAAAAAGATTAATTATATAGTAGGTATTATTCTCAGAATTATCTATGTTTCAACGATCTCCGAGTGATTATATTAGCTGCGCGAGCTGTGCGTCTTCAGTAAAAAGATATTAAGTGGTTTTCACATAGATATGTTCAATAAATCTTTATGAATAAGTGTCTTGAGATAAAATCTTTTCATTTTGGGAAATTTTTCCCTGTATAAAATTCACCTCGAAATTTTTAAATGCTCATTATTTACGAGCTACTTGTTTTCAAAAAATTTTTAAGAAAACAAAGAGATTATGTTCCCTCTCACTCCCAGTGATGCCAATTGGAATCATGGTATTTGGGATTTTTTTTTCTTATTTACTAGAAATACCAAAGATTCTAAACCTAAACGGATACTTTTAGAATCTTCATTCAACTCTCTTTTTAAAAATATTTTTGTTTTTTCCTTACCATTAAATTTTCGTTTCCCAATAAATGATCAAACTGGAGCTTTTACAAAAAAATTTATGCTAAACCTGTGTAAAACAACTTAAAATTTGAAGTAATTTAAATAAATTAAAATAAAATAATTCTGTTTTATTTTGTAAATTAATGATTGCAAAGACTATATTGATCTTTTAAAATAATATTTATCTAAAAGTATTGGTTTTAGAATTTATTGAAAAGTCATGATTCTAAATGGCCTCATTGGGAGTTCAGGAGCTCTTGATCAATACATAACATGTTAGAAAATGATATAAATCAAATATAAAGCTGTATTTCTGATAAATTACTTTAAATATTAATTAAATGTAACCATAGAAATAAAAAACAAGATAACTACATATACTCTTGATATCTCGAAATTCGTTACCTCGAAAATTTCGTTATTTCGAAATATATTTTACCCTATCGACAAATTATGTGAATGTTAAGTATTAAAATGAATGTTTTTACCTTAAAAATTGAACATATGTATTTACAGTATAACCTCTCTATATATCGAAATTCGTTATCTCGAAAACTTTGTTATTTCAAAAAATTATTTTAATTATTTTTGGATTATTTAAAAAAAATGCTAAAAAAATAGTATTATAACAATAGTTTGTATCAATATTTAATGCCATTTAGACTCATTCAAAATTTCAATAAAAAAATTAAGATTAATTTTTTTTTCTTTTCACCCTGTTATTAGAAAGGCAAAATGAGTTATATTTTACAGATTTCAGAATATTTTGGATGAATAATAAAAGTTTTAAAGTGAAAGGGTTAAAATGGTTTACCATGAAGTTCAAAGGTGTTCTTTTCATCATGTGTTGAAAGTTAGATAGTTTTTACCACAATTTTAATTTCTACGATTTTTTTTCTGAACTTCGACTTAGACGCGCAAATTGCCCGTCCCCAGGCAAAGTTCTTTTACCCGCGTACCGTCCTGTGAGACCAGTTCAGTGGCTGATACGCCCGTCCTGAAAGGGTTAAGGAGCGATATGTGTGTGCTAAATTGTTTTTTTTCCAACAAGTGAGATTCCACTTCAGAAATCGTGTCACTTGTTTGTCGACATCACTGATATTCAGGCCATATTTTAAGCAAACTTTTTTTCATGATTTAAACTAGAATTTTTAAATTCTGAGATTATCAAAGTATTTTTCTGATTCACCCTAGACTCATTACAGGGCGCATTTTATAGGTTTAGTTTTTACCATACATAGTTGTCTTTTCCTAAACGCATTTATTGGAAATTTTAAGTCATCCTGATTGCATAACATCTAAACTTTAATCTAGTTATTAATTTTAAAAGTGTTGAATTTTGTAAAAAAAATTCTAAAATGAATGGTATGGCATACCATTAGCTTCACTATTCAAAAAAGACACACAAAACATCTTTAAACTTTATTTTTCGTCTGCGTAAATTTTTCAAACCATTAAAAGTAATCAATAAAATCTCAGAAAAGTATTTAAAAAACTTAACTAGTCAAAAAACCTTTTAACTTTTTAATATTATTGTTTGAATTTAAACGAGTCACTCTAAATATTGGATGGCTAAAGGTTTTTTTCTGATGGGCACACATAGAAAAACAACCCAATCCGGAACTGATCCCACTAAAAGATATTTTAAGACGGGCACATAAAACCGGCTGATATTCGTAGGCTATGTCTATAAAGGCGCTTTCTCGCAGTAAAAACAGTCTATATGGTTTCGCACTTGGGAGTCGTTACGTGAAAATTAAATGGCGTATTCTTAATTTGCTCACATAGTTCAAGTAAATGATATGAGCAGAGCAGTCTGGGTAAAGAAGTGGAAATTTGCAGTTTTTCTTTATTTCGCTGAGCGATGAAACTTTTAAATGAATGTGTCAGATTGGCTATTTCGTTACTTAGTTGCGAAAAAATTTCATTAACCTGTGGTTTTCAGTTTAATATAAACAAAACAAATTCTAGTGTTAAAATAAAACATTAAAAAATCTCCAGTTTTTCTTAGCAATTTATTCTTTTTTAGTGCTAATCTCCTATGAAATTCGTTATTTCCCCTTCTAAGTTAAATTAATAAAATTAACTGGTTAAAAGAAACTTTCGTAGTGTTTCTTCACGAACCAAAAATCTGAGATCAGTAATGGAAGTACCAAAACTTAAATGTGACAATCTATAAAATAAAGTCATTGAAGTTAAAAATTGAATTTGAAGTTAAAGTCATTTAAAATGCTCTATACAACCATAAAACGTACTATGAAACTCATATTTTCTGTTTGTGCAGTATCATAGATGTGTCAATGTAACCTTAATTTTCAAAAATAAAAATATTTAAAATTTTAATGGTTTAAAAATTTATGTTGTTTTGAATTATTATCGCAAATTCCTCAAAATACTACTATTTCAAGAAGTAAATACAATTAATAAAATCGTCTCACAATGGTTCATTTTTACTAGTTATATTTTTAATTTACCAGAATATATCTTCATCTAGTGTTTCTATCCAAAATGTTTTAGTTATCCACACATGCAAAATTTTCTAAAAAACAGAATTCTAATGAGATTTAAAGCAAAACTAAGTTTAATCTTCTTTTAAAGTCGTCAATTTGAAATATTGAATGAAATATTTATTTTATCAAAGTACTTTGTGGTTATTCCTGTTTCTTTTATCATCCATTTTTTTCATAAGCTAATTTAAACATGAAAAAAGACAATTAAGTGGCAACTCATTAATAAATAGCTGTTACACAGGAATCTGGAAATATCACAGTTATTAACAAAACAAACACAATCAGTTTTGAATTCAAAATTTCTTTCAAGTTAGCAAATCATAAAATGTAAATCATTTTTTAAAATCATCTTTTCCTCTTTATTTGCAGTAGTAAAGTCATTTCTACCTTTCCCATTTTAATTAAATCTGAGTTTGGATCAATTGGAAGATTTCGTCAAACAAATCTTCCTTTACTATCATATGAATTTTTCATTATAAGTGTAGCAGCAAAGTCAAATCTGCTTCTAGGTAAATGCCAATCTTTCCATATTGCTTGTAGCTGAATTTTCTATTTGCGGAAGGTTAAAGACAGTCGAAGGAAATCCTCCTTTATCAGGATCCTTATTTTCTTTTACATTTGTACTGATTTCAATATGACTCATCATAAGGTCCAAATGCAAAACCCAGATATGTGGAATTGGCATGACATTTATTATAAAAGTGTGAGTTATAGTCGGGTTGTCACGCGCTCACAGACGACATTCAATAGGATTGTGATCACAGACGATGAAATTGATCTCTTTAGTGATCGTGAGCGGCATCAACCCCCTAACCTCCCTCACCTGATGTTTACGATGAAGGACGGAATATACGGTGCGATACCGAGAACAATAATAACAAGAAGTACATCTCAATTTCTGGGAATAAGTCCTGTCCTATCAAAAACTATTGGAGCGTATAAGACTTTTTACCCTATGATACATGGGGGAATACTTACACACGGTCACGACGATCCTGGATACCAGGTAACAGGCAACAAAGTTTTCCAACCAACAGGAAGTCAACCAGTAGAACCAATGGACCTAGACCAGGAAGAGCAGCGTCGACTAGAATTTCCGGGAAGTCACGCCCATCGGATCGGATCCACATCCCCCGAAGTTCTCCGTGAGTCATTGGCTTCAATGAGATTTTATGATGATGAGAGACTCACACCAGAATCCGTCATCGGATCGACATCATCCACTGTGTCTGCAACAAATTCATATAAAGCATCATCTCTTCCAGAATATCTTAAAATTAATGAAAAATCTTCGAAAACTTATCAAGAACTTAAGGAAACTAAACAAGAACCTATAGACATTGGTCAAAAACCTGTAAAAACTGATCAAGAACGCATCGAAACTAAACAAGCACCCATAGAAATTGATCAAAGACCCATAGAAATTGATCAAGACCCAATGGAAATTGATCAAAAACCCATAGGAACTAATCAAGAACGCATTAAAACTAAACAAGCACCCAGAGAAACTGATCAAGAACGCATCAAAACTAAACAAGCACACATAGAAGTTGATCAAGAACCCATAGAAATTGATCAAGACCCCATGGAAATTGATCAAAAACCCATAGGAACTGATCAAGAACGCATTAAAACTAAACAAGCACCCAGAGAAACTGATCAAGAACGCATCAAAACTAAACAAGCACCCGGAGAAACTGATCAAGAACGCATCAAAACTAAACAAGCACACATAGAAGTTGATCAAGAACCCATAGAAATTGATCAAAACCCCATGGAAATTGATCAAAAACCCATAGGAACTGATCAAGAACGCATTAAAACTAAACAAGCACCCAGAGAAACTGATCAAGAACGCATCAAAACTAAACAAGCACCCAGAGAAACTGATCAAGAATCCATACAATCTGATCAAGAATCCATAGAAACTGATCAAGAATCTATAGAAACTGATAAAGAATCCATAGAAACTGATCAAGAACTTATCGGAACTGATCAAGAACTTATCAAAATTAAACAAGAACCCAGAGAAACTGATCAAGAATCAAAAGAAACTGATCAAAGATCCCTCACCACAAAACAAAAACACCTAGAAACTGAACTAGATCCCCTCCAAACTGATCAAGATCCCCTCAAAACTGGACAAAAACCTCTCGACTCTAATCAAGAATCCCTTGCAATTCATCAAGAATCCTTTGGAACTGATCAAAAATCCCTTACAACTCATCAAGAACCCTTTGGAACTGATGAAGAATCCCTTACAACTCATCAAGAATCCTTTGGAACTGATCAAAAATCCCTTACAACTTATCAAGAACCCTTTGGAACTGATCAAAAATCCCTTACAACTCATCAAGAATCCTTTGGAACTGATCAAGAATCCCTTACAACTCATCAAGAATCCTTTGGAACTGATCAAAAATCCCTTACAACTCATCAAGAATCCTTTGGAACTGATCAAGAATCCCTTACAACTCATCAAGAATCCTTTGGAACTGATCAAAAATCCCTTAAAACTCATCAAGAATCCTTTGGAACTGATCAAGAATCCCCTACAACTTATCAAGAATCCTTTGGAACTGATCAAGAATCCCTTAAAACTCATCAAGAATCCTTTGGAACTGATCAAGAATCCCCTACAACTCATCAAGAATCCTTTGGAACTGATCAAGAATCCCTTACAACTCATCAAGAATCCTTTGGAACTGATCAAGAATCCTCGAAACGGGAATCGAAGCGAATTGCGGCTACAGACTCTTCTCCAGATGAGGAAGATGAGGAATCCTCGAAACGGGAATCGAAGCGAATTGCGGCTACAGACTCTTCTCCAGATGAGGAAGATGAGGAATCCACTGGCCCTTCTAAACCTACACGGGACCCCGTTAGGTTTCTTCATGATCTTTTGGATAATATGTCAGCGCGTCCCAATGACGATCATCTGTATAAAGACAATAAGGTCGATCCTAATGAAGAAAAAAAGAAAAAAAAGTGACTTCGAATTTAAAAATAAGTGATTTTATACACAGTTAATGCTGTTAAAATCACAGTATTATTCCTTACCTCAGTTCTTCTGTGAAAGAAAGATAAATAAAAGTAATGGTATTATGTTTTTTAAATCAGATATTTTTCCATTAACACATTGAGCATTAAATCAATATAAAATTAAAGTCGGAAATGGATACATAGATATGGGACTGTAAAAACTACAAGCTGAAAAAATAAGCATATTTGCACTCCTAATGGAAATATAGAAGCTTGAAAATTACTAAAAATTTAAAGAGGATAGTACAAAAAAATCAATCAGAAAAATGTGAACAAGGAAAGAAAGAAAAATCTTCAAAATATCTGAAGAATTCGGGTTAATTTTTACCGGAAAAAAGATTTCCAAAGTGGAGTAAAATGATACGTTAAAATTAGTACCACTTAAAGAGAATTCTATCAATTGAATTTAAACCCATATAATAATATTTTTTCAAACAACGCATGGGTATTATTAAGGTTAAACTTATTATTTCTGTTTTTCGATTTTGCAAAATAATTTATGAAACCCAAAAACTATCGATAAATGAATAATTTTTTAATACATTCTGGGACAACACTAATTCCAATTGCAAACAAACTATTCAACCTTTTACCTGCCGATGTTCCCAAATGGGAACATCGTTTTAAGGAATTTTTTTACAACTTAATTTTTCATGCAGAAATTTGATACTTGGTAGAAAGCAACTCAAAGATATGAAGTTATTTTACATGAAAAAGTTTTTCACGTGCAATTTAATCCTTTTTGTGGAATTAACATCAAAATTAGAGATTTTTTGCTCTTCCAAAAGTTGCACAAGCTTCAATTTGAGAAAAAAAATTTAATTAAATTTAGTTTTAAATAATTTTGCTGTGTTTAGGTAGCTTAAATACACATTTTCCCATTTGGCTTGACAAAATAGCTTTATATTCTAATTTCGAAGAGTAATTACCAATACAACGTATATGTTCCCAAATGGGAACATCGGCGTTTGGGGTATAGTATTTGAGGGGATTTTTATAACATGTAAAATTTCAAGTTATTTCCAATTTTCTTTAATTTTTTGAACCTTTTTTGTGTCAAAGGATCTAAACAAGTTAAGAATGATGTTTTAAATTTAAAAATATGTTATTTTTATTTTTTCACCTGATTTGTGGAGAAATAAATGCCAAATTTTATAGCAGACTAGCGGTACCCGCCGTGCGTTGCTGCGTCTTAAAATAATTATAAAAACAAATTAACATTTACTGTTAGTATGTTACTAGCTGATATGCCCGGCCTTGCACGGGTGAAGATGGAGATTTTTTCTTTAAAATTTTTAAATCAATCATTCATTTCTACCTTCCAGATGTAGCACTCTGGACAGCACCCCCCCTTGGGTACCCAAAAAGGTTGTCAAAATGAGTAAAACCCTACTTTTACTGGTCTAATTTTCCAATTTTTTTTCTGGTGGAGGACCCCCATACCTCCCATTAGTACCACCAGAGGATCTTCAGTGATAATTTTTAGGAAATCCTCAATATTTTAACATTTTGGGTGAAAAAGTAAAGATAATACTGTTGAAAAGTGACCCCCTTAGACTCAAAACGTTTCTAAAAATGCGAGTTTAAACCCTACTTTTACACGTCGAATTTCTAATTTTTTCCGGGGGAGGACCCCTATACCCCAATGGGAATCTTGTTTGGAAAAGTGCCCCCCTCTTGGAGGCATGCTGGATCTGTGCCTATATTTTGATGAGTGAAAGGTGTCGAATCAAGCATTTTAAATTCTGAACGATTTCTGCATTTACCACATGATTCCCATAAAATATTAGAAAAATATTATTCCCAAAATCATATCCTGACGTGGATCATGTGCCATAAAAAACAATAAAAAAAACCTTTCCAAAATCACTTAAAATGCTCGATCAGAGCTCTTAATTAATCGTATTTTCATGATTTTATTATATCTTTGGTATAAAATTTAATAAATAAAACATATTCCTGCAAAAATACAATATTTCCTCTGGTTTTTAATATTATCTAGTTTTTGGTCTGTTAACCAACTTTCTTAAAAGCTACAATATGATCCAAGGTATATAAACTAACAAGGTATGCTCATAAGTGACGTCACCCAGGATATAAAATAAACGGACCAATCAATGACGAGCATATCAGCCAATACAACGCCATTGAAATGCAACAGATCGTAGATACATCGGGATTAATTGGGTCGATATTATTGAATTTCATTATTTAGTTTGTTTTAAAACTTATGAATACGATCACCCACTTATTTAAAAAAATTCGTATAAAAATATTAAAAAAGATAATTAAGTGATAGACGATTTTAAGAATACTAATTCTGAATCTCAAATAAAAATAAACAAGCTGACTGGACTGTAGTAGGATCATTAAAGGTAAATGCACTAAAATTTTGAATAAATCCATTATTAAATTAAATTAATTAGTTCTTAGATTTTAGCTCATTGTTTTCCATATTTTCATGTACTTGATTTATTTAGATACTGAATATTTTTTGTTTTAAAAATCTAAACTGCTACGATACAATGGATAGGGTGGGTTGGGGTAAAATGGGTCATTTAAAGGTACCTTCACATTCTAAGTTTTATTTCATCAAAACTATTACTTTTTAATGATTTCTTTCAATTGGATCTTGACATTACAATCATTCAGAACATTTTCATCTAATTTTATCAAATATTTTTTAGTTATTAGTTGGTTAAACTTAGCATCAAAAGTAATGACCTATTTTACCCCAATGTGGGGTAAAATGGGTATCATTGCAAAAATATGTCAAAAATATATTTATTACTAAATATGCATGAAAATAAGAAAAAAGGCAATCGGCTAAGCTGTTTTTATCTGAAGAAATGTGTTTTAATTTGTACTTTAATGAAATTGTAACCGTCCGAAGTTAATGAACATTGTTGAAATGTAGCAATTAAAATACTTCATTTACAGAAAAAAATAAACTTGTTTGACAGTTCAATGTATATTTGAAGGAAATAAGTTAAAAACATTGTTTTTACTTAATACAAAAGGCCTCCTAACTATGACCCATTTTACCCCAAGTACAAAATATCGTTATAAAAGATAAAATTTTTTATATTTTTCTAAGCTGATTGGCTTGAAAGGTCTCTCAGACTTTCTTTTATTAAAAACTATCACAAAAGTTTGCTGTAATTTATTACAATTATAGTTATTTCGAAGTTGGTAAACCCTGTTTTTTCGATGACATCATTTACGGCTCAAATTAAGTATTTTTTCAGTCCTCAAATTCATAAATCTTAATTTTTGACAGTCGAAAAAGGTTGCCAACAGATTAAAGAATATAATAAAAAAAATTAGTGAAAAAAATTCTATTTAAATTTGATTTATATCGAGTTAATTAAAACTGACCCATATTACCCCATGACCCACTTTACCCCAACCCACCCTATTCAAGTTCGACATGGCAGAACAGCGATATTAATTTTATCATAACAAGAATGTTCTGAAAAGTTTTCATGATTGAATATTTGCTTAATACTTTTTTTCTTGATATCAGCAGCTGTTTTAATTACATTTATACAAGTTAGTAATTAAAATCAATCAGAGAGATTGAAGCACATCGTTGTAGAGCTCAAGGTTCATATTTTTGATCGGCTATTATTGAGTTAAAATTATTGTTCTAATTCAAAACACTTGATAACCAATAAACATGTTCGTAATTGTGTCCAGTGTAAACTGTTATAAAAGTTTCTTTGGTCCTTATTTTAATAAAAATCACCAAAAATAAGCATTTTCCCATGCTGTGAATAGGAAATATATCCTGGGTGACGTCATTTTCAAAAGCCACGCCTTTTTCGCCGGAAGAGCATACCTTGTTAGTTTATATACCTTGAATATGATCATCATTTGATTTTTCATCCTCGTTTCCATGGAGATTATTTTAACAACAATGCTATTCCATGAAATTTTTTATTTAAAAATTACTCTCAAATAATAATATTTTGTATACTGTACTTAATATCTTGTTTTAAAATTTTAAATTAAATTCTGTTTTTAGATTATAGTTATAATTTTTAATTAGACTTATATCTAACTAGCTGTTATACCCGGCCTTGCACGGGGAGGAGTTTATAAATTTATTTTTTTAAACATTTCTTAAAATACATTTATAATTTTGTAAATTAGCAATATTACAAATCATCCCGGTATCCCAGGCACCTCTTTCCTATCCCAGTGTTCTGGGTAATTTTTATAACCCGGTAATTTTTTCCATCCCGATGTTCTCGCTAATTTTCCAATCCCGGTGTTCTTGTCACTTTTTACAATCCCGATGTTCCTGATAATGTTTAATATCTTGGTGCCTTTATAAAATAACAAATTTGAAACCATAATAAAAAGTCTAGTAAATTAGTAAGTCTAGTGAACAAATTAACAAATTTAAAACCAGTGTTTAAAACTAAAATAAAAGATCTAGTAAATGAAAAAGTCTAGTGATCTGTCTCATTTGAAACAATGTTTTATTTTTAACTCGTATGACTGGTAAAACAGGTTTTCAAACACGGAAAAATAAGTGAAAAAAGAAGAACAATTGGAAAAAAAGAATGAAGGACCGATTTTCTCTTTATAAATTATAGCCTATGTGTTATTCTGATGTATAAGCTACATTATAGTAAAATTTCATAAAAATCCATTCAGTAGTTTTTGCGTGAAAGAGTAACAAACATCCAGACAAACATTTCACAATTATAATAGTAGTAGGATTTTTCTTTTAAAAACTTGCTATTTTGCATTGTGTTTTTTTGTAACAATGGGGAAAGCAGATCTCTTTTTCAGCAGAAATAAAGCTATTTCAGCAAAATGACCATAAAAAGGGTCAAAAGAGGGTCAAGGGGTCGTTCTAGAACTTTGAAACATAGCCTATGTTTTTTGGGGATTCTTTTACGTAGGTATACCAAGTTTGGTGCCGATCGGAAGAAAACCGTGGATTTGTATAGAAGACAAATATACGCAACCACGCCACCACATTGACTTTTATTATATAAGATGCATTAAAACAAAAATTTTGACATACACTTACGGCCGTATTCTGAAGCCTCTGGCAACCTGTGATCAAGATCTCTTAGCACAAATCAAAGCGGTATATGTAAAGCGAAGACACTCCAATGGGGAGAGCGCTCGCCACTGAGCGCAGCGCCATCTCTAATTTGTGAGCCCTACTATAAGTTATAGCTGTTTTTTTATTCCAGTTAGCGAGCTGACGCATGCGCTCCAATGCACCTGGCGGATCACGTGACAATCCGAAACGAAAACTCAAAGATCGGCTCCGGCGGTTGATTCAGCCGGCATAAGTTTAAATTTTAAATCGGTATTGTCGTTTTACTTAGAAATCCTTTCTTTTAGATTGTGGATGTTTGATTAAAGGAGAATTAATCTATTTTCTGAGATCTGATAGCTTAATTATTCCGATCAAAATAACTTCCAAAGCACCACAGCTAATTGTAAACAAACAACTAGGAGTCGAAAGCGCGTAAAGGAAAGGAGCAAGAGTGGCTTAAACACGCATGCGCGGCGGTGTCTCAGATTTTAGACGATCGGCTAGAACTACACGTTCGTTACTGACGTCAGAGACAATTCGCTTAACTGCGCAAGCTCCGGAACTTCGTCTCACGGAGCTTGAAGGAACGTGAACTGGAGCAAGTTGTTGATGTTGACCAATGTTGACAAATAAACAAGAAAATTCTGATTTTCTTACTATTGATAATCGTAATAAATCATTTGGTTTTGAAGGAAAAGGTAAGTTAAAAATCACTATGTTCCCTGAGGTTTCCTAAATAAAAAAATTCATTGATTGAAATGCAATTTTTCTGAAGTAGCCTAAATAAAGCTTTCATTGACTGAAATGCAATTTTTTTCAGATTGATGTGCCACAAAAATGGAATCCATAATATTTGAGAATTGTGGAAAGAGTTTCAAAGCCAAGTACTCTGCTGAAATTCACAAATTAAATTGTTTGGATGTATCAGAAAGTCTCTTCACATGTGAGTGTGGTAAAAAGTTTGCCAGCAAGACTCACTGTTAATTACGCTCACAAATGAGTGTGCCAGGATCACATCAAAAATTATTTGGAGCAGATAAATGATGTTTTACAGTATGATTGCCTAGAAGACTGTTTCTTCAAAACAACAACACAGAAAGAATCAGTTGTATAGTATAAATGAAATTAGGGTTCACGTTCATTAAACTGTCTCAATAAATAGGTATTTTCTTACTCATTAAATAATTTTTTTTCTCAAAACATTTTGGTTCAATTCCGTTAAAGGTCCCACTAAATACAGCCATGCTCTTTTGGTCATCCAAAAGTAGAAATATTGCTAAATAATTTCAAACTAATAGATAAATATGTTTAGTTAGATCAATAACTATCAATAAAAATCAGAAAAATTTGTCGATATTTGAATATATGGAGCTCATAAAAACTTGGTGATATTTAGCGCGGGACCTTTAACTGAATTGAACCAACATTTTCTATGTTTGCAAATGGGTCGCTGTCTTAATGCTCAGTTAGTACCTGCAAGAATTTACAGTAGGAAGAGTGTGATAAGACTTGCTCAAAATGAAAAACAAATTAGAGATGTAAGTCCTGATAATTTTTACTCTTGGAAAAATCTGAATTTAAGGTTTTTTAGCCAGTATTGTAATAATTGCCTTGTTATTCTTACTGAATTATGTGGGATTTCAGAAAGAACACATAAAACTGGGTGAGGTTTGTTTTTGAATGATTCTTTGGAACATCCCATAACAAACTTTTCTCGGTTAAGTCATTGTTGCTGATTGTGTCATCATTAGAAGAGTGCCCAACTGAAACATCATTGTGTTAATGTTTGGCGATACACTCAAACCTGTTTTTGTGCAAACCTTTTATGTATGTTGGTATTTTTATGTCAAACCGGTATATCAAACCAGGCTTATGCCTGTAGTTGGTCGACTTAATTTGTATTTGTATGGTTTAGTTGAATAGAACTCTGTCAGACCACGTTGCACTGGTATGCATGTAATCGGGAATATCCACTTTGTTTATCAGAGGGCAGATATATTGTGCAATACACCAGTTGCTTCAAAACCTTCAAGGTGGAAAGATGTCCATCCTCTAAGTAAAACTGAATTACCTCACAATAGTACAGTTTTATTATTATTTTAAGTATCACATGCGAAAACTTTAAAGCGCTCTAGTGAAAAATATTCATTTTGCATATATGGCAGTTTGATTTCACAGCGACGACAAGTCTTAAATTTCTGTGAGGTTAATAACCTGTAGGTATTTATTTTGTATGTTATTATAACTAATAATTAATTAATGTTCATTAATAATTTGCCTATTAAGAATTTGCTCCATGAAATATTTTTCAAATAGTCTGATTGTCAGTCTTAAACTTAAAGACAGGATAATGTTTTTTCATGTGTATGCTTTAGTACTTATCTAAAGTATTTGAAGATATTTTAAGGCAAAAATTCGTTGGGTAATTAAATTATGTATATATTGTAAATAATATTCTTTTCACTCTAACTTGACGTATTTGTATATAGTAGTTTTTTCATTGATACACTGTATACAGGGTGTTTCGAAACACCGTGGAAAACTTTGAGGTGTGGTAGAGGGGGTTTTGAATAGGAATGGGGGGGTCGTAGATACACCTATTTTTAAATATGCTTGTCTAGGTCCCCTCTACCACCCCTCAAAGTTTTCCACAGTGTTTCCGAACACCCTGTGTAATATTATGTTCATCTGTATATAAGTATGTAGTAATACTTCGTAATTAGAGCGAATGTTATTCCGAGTTCATGGTGGACAAAGCATTTAAGGGGCCATTCATTAATTACGTAAGGATGATTTTGGCAGTTTTTGACCCCCCTACCCCCATGTGAGGGTACGTAAAATTTTTGAAATCCCTCCCCCTATTCTTACGTAAGATTCCATTTTGTTTTTCAAAATAATAAAATGTTAGAAAAGCATCAGTTACACTAAAACTCTCTGTTTGACGCAAAAAATAAAGTTGAAACCAAAAAAATTAAAGCTTCGATAATATACCGAGATCGTCAGTATTTATAAGTTTTTCTGGGGGATTAGAATAATTGGAATTTCTTTACATTAACTTGGAAAATCTTACATAAGAATGAGTTTAACCCCCCCCCCACTCCCGAAGTAAGGGTATGTAGAGATTTTTCCAACCCCCCCTCCCCCTCGGGACCCTTACGTAATTAATGAATGACTCCTAAACTGATTGGATAGTATTGGTGAATTTCAATGTACACACATAATGTATATTAATTTCCTCGCTCATTTGCATATAAATTTTTCCATCAATGTAATTTGCTTTCCTTTCAAAATTTGTGTTAATTCAAGTTGCTCTATAAGTGCATTCAAACAATAAATTTTATTTTTGTGCTTTTTCTTGATTTTTATTGCATTAGTTTTTGTTTTTTGACATCACTAAATACTGATTAATTAATTTATTTAAAGGATTTTTAAATAAAATAAAGGATAATGAAATAAAAACAACTTTTTAGTAAACCACGGAAGCATAAATTGCGCATTTCATGTTAGAATAGTATAGAAAGTGAAAACAATGTCTGATAAGAGTTCAGCTGGTTTCCTTTTTTTTCTTTTTACTGTTAAAAGGTTATAAAATATTCAATATTTGTTATTTTGCGAGTTTTTGTTTTGAGTACTCTTTTTTTTTTAATTTTAAATCATAACGTTTTTGAAACAATTTTAAAATAAAAATTTAGGAATACAATTGAAAAATAAAATTGTGTTTAAATTACATCAAACTAGATAAAGAAATTATTTGTGAAGTATTTTTAAAATTAAAACATTAATTACTCATTATTTATAGAAGAGAAATTAGTACATTTAAAGAGAAATAGAGTGGGTTTTATGGAGGTAGTTGAATACTTTAAAATAAAATTTTGCAAAACCTGTGTGCATTTAAAATAAGTTTGATGATTTTTCTGTATATTATATATTATCTCTATAATATATTATCTATATAATATATTATCTTCAAAAATCGGATCGTGTTCTTTCAAGCTACGTGAGACCAGTGCGTGAGACCAAGTTCCGGAGCTTGCGCAGTTAAGCGAATTGTCTCTGACGTCAGTAACGAACGTGTAGTTCTAGCCGATCGTAGATTTTAGTTGGCCGCACACCGCTGGAGAGAATGGCGCTGCGGTCGCCCGCCTTAAAAAGGCGAGCGGTGTTACTATGGGAATGACGTCGCTTCTCGCTACCGCTTTGTTGTAAACAAACAACTAGGAGTCGAAAGCGCGTAAAGGAAAGGAGCAAGAGTGGCTTAAACACGCATGCGCGGCGGTGTCTCAGATTTTAGTTGGCCGCACACCGCTGGAGAGAATGGCGCTGCGGTCGCCCGCCTTAAAAAGGCGAGCGGTGTTACTATGGGAATGACGTCGCTTCTCGCTACCGCTTTGGCACAAATCAACTTGATTTGGTATTCCGAAGCACCTTAATCAGTTGACCACTGTGTGTTAAGAAATCAGCGCTCAGAGCAGTGATCTAGGTCAGGGGTTCTCAAACTTTTTATGTCGCGGAGCCCTTTTCAAGAGACAAATTCTTCGCGGAGCCCTTTTCCGAAATAAATTTTTCAAGGTATAAAGGCAAATTACATAAAACCCATTGCTTCTTGAAATAAAAGCTTTATAGAAATTTATTTCGGGAGGGGTCCAAAATTATTCCTCATATTAAACATATTTAACAGTTTTACGTAGCTTTTAAAACATTTTTAGGTTTCATTTGCATCTAAGATAATTTATTTGTAAGAAAAGTTGTGACAAATTAAGATCCAAGTACAATATAAGGGTCTGGGGGTCCTTCCTCCCCAGAAGATTTTGAGAAATGTAGTCCTTAAAAACAGTTTTTTTTAACTCGTTTTAGGTACATCATTGTCCAAATTTTGGACATTCATTTTTAGGTAGGATTCTAATTTTTACGAACTTACTATAAAAATTGACAATAATTAAGTTTCTAGTACAATAGGGGGTTTTGGGGGTCCTCCCCCAAAAGAATTTCGGAAATTTGACCCTAAATAACATGGTTTTAACAAGTTTTGTTATACGTAGTCCGATTTTCCGGGGGAAAGGATCGCCCGGAAAATCGCCCTCGCCCCTTTGTTATACACCCCGGGATATATGGAATATTTTGTTTACCAATTATATTTTATCATTTGATACAATGTAAATTTTTATTTTAAATTTCTGAATAGTAAAGCTAACACTTTTTAATCATTATGCTGGAGATGCATGAACAAAGGATTCCCCCATACAGAAATCTATACATCTATAAATTTTGTTTTCCTAAAAGTTACTTCTTTTGAAATCGAGAGCTGTTTTGGGGGGCTGTTAGACCATACGTCAGAGGTACATATCGAAATTTATTTACACATGGGCCCAAAATCATTCCTTTCACCCCCCTCATGCCATAGGATCAATGTTAGCTTTTTATACATTTTTTTGTCAGAATTTGCATTTTAAAGAACTTAATATAAGAAACGTTTTGTGTAATTAAGTTCCAAATGCTATAAAGGGGGGAGGTTGGAAATTTGACTCTACTAAAAACAGGTTTTCCCTTGGTTTTGGTACATCTACTCCGAATTTTGGACATACATTTTTAAGTAGGATTATGATAACTTTATAAAAAAAAAAGGTGCTGAGTAATCAATTTGAGAGGTGGGGGAATGGGGTTCCTTGATCTGCAACTATTCGGCTCGGCCGTTTCAGCGGCAGAAATAAAATGAAAGTAAATAGAACTCTCATAATTCTTCTAAAAATTAGAAGAAGAAAAATTTGGTGCCGAAACGGGCCGGTGCCCAAACGGCCAGTGCCAAACCGTCCCATCCTGGGGGTTCCTCCCCCAGAAAAACCTAACCTCCCCCAGAAAACCTTTGACCCTAAAAACAGGGTTTTAACTTGTTTTGGTAAACCAAAAAAGACCTGAAAAAGGCAAAAACCAGCAGACCTTACCAACACCTTACAGAAAGTTATTTATATAACATTTCAGAGAAAAGCAAATTAGAAATTATCAAAAAATGTATTTATTTCATATTTCTTCGCGGAGCCCCTGGAAAAGCTTGGCGGAGCCCTAAGGGCTCCGCGGAGCACAGTTTGAGAACCGCTGATCTAGGTTATATCACCAATCAGAATCGAGTCTGGCCGGAGCTGCGATTACGAAACAAAAACATGGCGTCGCCCGTCAGAAGCTATCCTGAAATCCTCTTCGAGTCAATATAATCGAAATTAGATTAGTATAAAAGAAATAAAATATTTTTGATTCACAGTATTTTTGAGGTGTGCGTTGTCGAGTCCAATGTTTATTTAAATGATTATTTTTAGTAATTAAAATATTTTCTCTATTGTTTTATACTTAAAATTTCTCTCGCGACCTTCGCTCCTGTAGCTTGGTGGTAAAATAATCTGCTATCATACGAGTGGCCCGGGGGCCTTAGCATGAACGTGTCGATTTGAAACCGACATCGATGAGTTCCGACATCGTTTTCGCACGATCGTCGAAATCTGATTTCGACCGTCGCTTAACTTCGTAGCACGAGCTCACGAATTCCGACGATCGATTCGGAAAAGTTTCGAAAACGACATCGGAGTGGGAATGGCGCTGGCCAATCACAGAATAGCTTACATTGAGGCGTATTCGTTTTTCATTGGTTCATAGCTTGTTGATCTCGACGTGTCTTTGTTTTGGTCGTGGCGCAAGGGCGCAAGTTCAGAGTTGCACCTGCGCCAAGTTTTTAGCGTTAAAGATGACTAATATGGTAACCCTAACTCATGTTAAAAGAGTCATTTGGCTTCTAAATGTGCCGTTAAACAGCCAAAAATCGCCAAGCAGGTGCAACTCTGAACTTGCGCCGCGCAAGTAGTTCGGTGGTTGTATAAAAAAAGGAATTATCTTTTTTTCTCTAATTAAATTTCAAAATAGTTTATTTTTGATGTAGTTGTCCAATGGATCATCAACTGATTGCTCATTGGTTTTAACCTATCAAACTTTTGAAATTAACTTTGAGCATAAAAATGTGCATCTATTGATCTATTTGTAGGAATTATGCACAACTAATGTTATTTAAGTCGTAAATTTATTTAACAAACGTAAACAATAAAACAAATAGTTCGTAAAACAATAGCAGATAGAAATGTATCTTTAACACTGAATGTAATACTATATTTAAGTAAATAGATGGTTCCATGGGCCTTAAAAGCAATCAAGTTTCAATTCTGACTTCAAAACAATACTTATTTTTTATATGTATTGTTATTTAGAATTATCTTAGTGACTTAGTTCATTATAGTTACATAAGGCTTAAGAAAACAAATTCATAATTATTAAAAAGGTCTGTCTAAACACTCATGCCTCACTTAAAAACTGTATTAAAACTAATAGTTTGTGGCATGAATATATTTAAAATACTTAGTCCTAATGTTTTACATCTTAAGTGATACCATTTAATTTTTTTTATTATTAATTTTTTGTATAAGACAAATTTATATAAATATTGCAATTTAATGAGGTCTATGCTCAGCACTTCTAATTTTATGAATTTTACAAAAACCACCGCCATACATTATCAAGTATGGAGCTTTTGTTAATAAGTTATGAGTATAGTAAGAAAACAAAAGCTCAGATTTAATTAGTTCGATTTTATTCAAAAGTTTTATTAAGAATAAAATTTAAGAGCTTAAAAAAATTAATATAATAAAAATGAACCAAATAAAACATTTATATAATTCTTAATAGTTTTACAACCAATGAATACTAAATGATTAATGCTATTGTGAGGTCAGTCAGTTTCAATTGTTCAGATATTTTTACCTAGTCATCTAAATTAATACAACTTATCCCAACTTATCTCCACCAACTTATCCCAACTTATCCCCATATTAGATTATTTAATGTCTATTTTAGATGTCATTTGATAAAAAGTTTCAAAACACATTCTTAATCTTTTTGTGCCACTAAGTGGCATGACATTTGGCCATACCTGCTTTTACACTTGAAAATCAAATAACAATAAACACAAGTCGTTTTAAATGGATAAAAATTTCCTCCTTAGAACAGGGATTGGAGAGGTTTTCTCAATTGAGGCATTTCCCTGAACAACGAGCTAACTCCAACAACTTTATATTTTAGTTGGCTCGTTGTTGCCAGTGCCTCAATGTAAAGCTTTTGACATTAGCTTGTTTTTGCAACTACCTCAATTAAAGGGTAACAGTTATCAAATATTTTTAAAATTCAAATTTAATCTTTCACCAAAATGCAATGTACAGTAATAAGAAATAAATAACAAGAAAAATGTAGATAAAAACAAGACTGGAAGTTTATTCAAGTACAAATATAATATATTAACAGTAATATACATCATTTTCATCATCTTTCAATTCCAAGTTAATCCTGAAATAGGAAACAAATCATTAGATGAAATAAATGCTACACACAATTAAGATACAAGAAATTTGAGTTTAAAAAAATTCATACGAGGTTACACAAAATTAGGCAATATCTAAATGTTTTCTTTAGCTCCATACCATCTCACTAACCAACCGAACACATTTCAGCTTGGCACATTTCAGGGTTTAACATGTGCTGTAATTGGAACAAAAAAAATTTTTTTTGGGGGGCTCAACTTTTAGTTTACTTTCAACTCTTTACGTGTTGGGAAGAAAACCACTTGTATTTAAATTTCTTCCTATCTTTTGTGAGCAAAGCCAAACATCTACTATATATTGTAATATGTTACCTTGTTTTGTTAATCTGTCATTTTATCAGATCATGCTTATTAAAAATCATGATATGTATTTAAATCAGGGCTGGCAAAAGGAACAAAATAATAATTTTGTTACTGCGCCTTAACAATATTCACAACTAAGCAGCAAGATTAATTGAGCCCTAGAAAAAATTACACAACTAAATAGTTTCCCTTTGGACCGATATTCACTGCTTTGGTGATTATTTTGCTCTAGCGCAAAATTAGGAGCTTTAGATGAGTTTTATTTCACTTTGGAACAAAATTAGAATGTCACAGAGCTTTGAGATTTGTTTTTAAATTTAAAAAATATGTAAAAATCACTAATTCTGATATTTTAGTTCATTTTACCCTGATTTAAATATAAGAGATTGGAGAAACAATCAACGGATATGGAGCCCCCCCCACACAAAAAAGAAATTTGTTATTTTTTAGGTGTGTTTAAAGTGATTCAAGTTAAGTTAATAGTAAATTAAAAACATATTGGGAAGACTTGGACATTTGTCATTATCAAAAATAGTTTGATACATGTGGATAATTGAGAAGAACCAAGTACTTAAAACAATAACAGATACTTACTACATTAATTGAATGATTTTCCTTTCATAACGCTTCCAATTGGAATAACAGGCATCTATAACAGCATGTCAGTTCCTCTTTCAACATTCCTTGCATCCTAAAAACAAAAACTTATGAAGATCAAAGTCCAACAAAATGTGAATATCTATGCTTCAAATAGAAGCAATAGTCATAACACTTCGTCGTTGTGAAATCAAACCGGCATATCTGCAAAATGCATATTTTTCACTAGAGCGCTTAAAGTTTTCGCATGTGATACTTAAAATAATAATAAAAATTAACTGTTGTGAGATAATTCAGTTTTACTTAGATGATGGACATCTTTCCACCTTGAAGGTTTTCAAGCAACTGGGTATTGTGCAATAGATCTGTCTTCTGATAAACAAAATGGCCCTATTCCCGATTACATGCATATCAGTTTGATGGAGCTTAATTCAACTAAACAATATGCCAGTTCGACATAAAAATAGACGGGGAAAAAGAATTTTTTTAACACCAACAACTCAATTTTTGAAGATATGCCGGTATGATTTCACAGCGACAACTTGTTTAGTACTTAAGAAAAATTCCTCTTTCCAACTCTCCCATTACATTGAAAAAACTAAGTACCATCGGGAAACAATTATCCCTAATTACTGACTGTATATTATAATCTATAGGCACACACATATTTCAGGGTTTGTCATTCTTGCCGTGTCTGTTAGTGCTAAACTTTTCTCCCATTCTTTTTCGTTGTGGTACTTTAAGATAAGCCAGGTGCAAATCTCCCCAATAGGACATTATTGGTGACATTTTACAAAGTACTTATAATGTATAGCAAAAAATATAAACAATGCTGCAGATTCAGCAACTTGGCACTAACTTGTGTGCCAACTGTACCATGAAGCGAATTGGCCTGACGTTCAAGTGAGCTGAAACCTCTCGTCTGTTTAGAAAAGTTAGCGTGCAAATAGGGACTATATCTCAACGGAACATCAAAAAACATTTCTGTGTTCTTTACATTCACATTATTTTTTAAATTCGTTACCTGTCTCGTTAAATATCACCAAGCTGTTTTTAGCACAAAATATTCCAATATTGCTTGTCATTGATGTAGCTGTATAGTTAAATATATCAGTTTGCAGTTTTAGTGTCATTTCTAATTTCAGGCATCTAAAATAGCTTGATGTTTAGCAGGACAGTTATTGAACCAAATAGTAAAGAGTGTTCTGCAAATGTTATCAAGGTACTAATACGCTTAAAAACATATAGTACTATCATAATGTACTACATGATAAAAGGGTGGTATTTTAGGATTAGCCGGGTGCAAATTTTGCTGGAGAAGATTTATGTAGGTCCTCAACAGCGAAAAGGGTAATGGTTGTCAATATCTGGAGACTGTCCGAATCGCCAATGCTTTAGTTCCATTCTTTTAGAGCTTTTTTAATGGTCGCTGTGAAGGACCTACATAAAATATTTTCTGACTTGTCAATTAGACTATGTTGTCAATGTGTTACAAATTAAAAATAAAACTATAACAAAAATTTTAAGTATCAATGCCAGTTAAGATATTTTAGTAGTATTTATATTTGATTGTTTGGGGGATTTATCATAATATAAGGTGCTTGCACCTGGCTCATCCTACAGTATCAATATTGTATGATGAAAGTAGTAAAGGATTAAGATAGATGTAGCTTTAAATAGAATAAACCAATTTAAATTATATATACATATTTTTAGAAAATGTTACCGTCACTTTTTTCTGGAAAATTTCAATACATCAGGAACAGAACACTCAGCGACTGCTTCAAAAAATAGCTTCATGACGTTGACAAACAGTTGTTTGCTAGTCTTCTGATGCAACAGCAAAGGACCAAAAACCTACAAAAAATTTAAAAGGTGAACAGAAACCAATTTTGAACTAGTCGTTAGTAAAAAAATGAAATAATAGTTCTATTAATCATCTGGGGAACAGATTTGATGTAAATTCCAATGGCGCTGCCAATTTAGCGACAGCTCTATAAAGTCTGTCTTTCTTTGCGAAGCAGTTGGAAACGAGGAAATCCAAGCAGGAAATTAAGGCAGCTAGCTTGGCTACTTAAGCATCCCATTGGTGATAACCAATTAAGCCCCAACTCTTAAAACTTCTTCGAAGAAGAGGAAAGGGAGGAAGGGTAGTTCTTGGCGAGAAGTAACCAGTTTGGCTCTATACTTACCGTACTAATTATCTTTTTCATGAAATTCAGAAATATATATTATTATACTTTACCTTATTGATTATTAACTTAAAGCCCAACTGAAAGTGTTCTTAGGTAAAATAATGGGTGCATTAAAGCATTTCTGTAAAGAAGATAGACCCTGTGGAATTTTAAAGCGATATCTCACCGCAAGACGAATAGTTTGTACACCTACAGTTCAAGCAAATTTAGAAATTTGAAAACCGGAAAGGAGATGCAATTACAATTATACACAGATATATAATCAAAACTGTTACTTAAGACCGAAGGTTGTGAATGTAAAATATAAAAAGTCCGTGCATTGGCTGACAGTAATCTAGTTTGGCTTAAACTCAAAAAATTGGGATAAAAGTCCCATAAAAATCACAAAAGTACCCATTGCACTGTCTTTAAGAAAGTAAAATTTGTTTGAGCAAATTAAGCATTTGTGAATCATAAACACAACAATCATGCTAACACTAGAGTTTTAGGTCTACACAATAAAATTATATTTGAGCACAATCACTAGCAACGCCTTAAAAACTATTATTAAGTTATTTTTTAAATGTGGATAAATTTAAAAATTCTTATTTAGAAAAATATGCACTAATGTAAGTTCGGAGTCTTGCGACTCACGCGATCACTGTAGGGTTAAATATATACGCATGAAAATATAGTTTTAGAAGTTATAAAACTGTAAAAACAACTCAGAACACACTTAATATGATCTAATGATGAAAAAATTATGAATAACTTACTTTAGTTCAACTTCAAAAGCATCGGCAGAAACACTCCAACACACAAACCGACATCGAAAAGGGGATTTCACCTTCTCAGAGGCAAGTGATTTGTTTGGTTGCCACTTCGACATCAATTTCGATCTATAATCTCGACGTCGAATCATTTCAGTCGGTTTGGACCGGTCCGTGCTACGGATTTTTTGCAAGTGTCGGAATTTGACGTCATCGGTCACGTGATATGGCAAATTCCGATGTCGGTGCTCATTTCGACATGTTGATGCTAAGGCCCCCGTTTCCCGGCTGCCGATACAATATTTGATTAAGCTTATTAAGATTTCAATTTAATTTTATTCATCAAGACCATTTTTTTGAAGGTAGCTAATTATTATTACTCAATTCTTTATTATTTTACTAGATTAAATTATTTACCGATCTAAGTACAAAACTGATTCAATATTTCAAGTTCCCAATGATTGCTTAATTTTTTTTATCTTTTTACCTGATCTAAAGGTTAGAATATAGAACTCCAGAATTGTGTTAATTAAAAATAAAAGAATTTTTTATAATTTTCATTCAAATGCAAAAATTAAATCTCATCAGCTAACTAAGGTGCTTTATTTTTTATTTGAGTTATATTCAAATCTAAATTTGATTCCATGAAGCAAATTTTGGAAATGCGAATATTCTGATTACAAGTGTTATGTTTATTTTGTTTCATTTTTATTACTAAAACCTTCTAGTTTCATATTCTTTCATTAATTTTCATTAAAAATCATTGACTTTTAAAGTACAATCCGAGTGATTTTTATGTCGTACTTTTTCGCAAATTTCTTTCCTGTCAAATTCATCAATCAAAACGATTTCAACCAATCACGATTGAGCTTTTTTTATCGCCAGTGGTTTCGCTTGTTCGCCAGCTCTGGTGTTTCTGATTCACTTTAATCAGTTGACCAAGGTGCTCAGACTATCAAATTTAACAGATCAGGGCTTTGCTAGTATTTGTGAATCAATTGATCGGCTGTTCAAGTGATTTAAATCCAAAAGCACAGACTACGGCCGTTAGTGTCCTTTTTACTTCAAGCTCGGGATTGTGCAGGTGTCTTAGAAGCCCGTTGAGATGCCACACTCTGCATTCTTTTTACGTCGAGCTCGGGATTGTTCAGGTGTCTCAGAAGCCCGTTGAGATGCCATACACTCAGTGTTATTTTTACGTCGAACTCGGAATTGTTCAGGTGTATCAGAAGCCCGTTAAGATGCCATATACTCAGAGTTCTGTCGATGCCGATCTTGGGACTGTTCATGTCTCAGTGCTCTGTGAGCTGCCTCAAGCTCCGCCTGTTCAAGTCTTCGCAGCTCGGCTTGTCGAAACGTCTCGTTAAGTCTAGCTACGTTCATAGCTCGAGCTTTATTAGAGCTTTGGGAAATATTAGACTTAGGCTTTCGCGGCATAATTCTTAGCAGGTACTCTTTTCCTACACTTCCAAAAAAACTAAATCTCGCTTCAAAACTAAATCACATCGTCCCGCGCAAAAACAAAATCACCTTTAAATATTAAAATCAATAATTATGATACCAAAAGAGTGCAAATAGTTGTTTTTGGTATTAATTCTAAAAATTAAATAAAACACAAAATATAAGTAGATTTTGTTCCAATATTGTTATTTTGAATTTATATAATTATTTTTTATTTTTTATGCTTCGAAATTGGTTTTCTATCCATTTTTTTGCTTCAATTTCAAAATTTCATAGAAAAGATATAAATAAAATTGCCTAGTAACTACAACACTGGTACTACTAAAGTTTCCTATAATGGGCTTGCATGACTGGTAAAACAGGTTTTCAAACACGGTAAGTGAGAAAAGAAGGAAAATGGGATAAAAAGAATGAAGGACCGATTTTGTCTTTATAAATTATAGCCTATGTGTTATTCTGATGTATAAGCTACATTATTGTAAAATTTCATTAAAATTCATTCAGTAGTTATTTCGTGAAAGAGTATCAAACATACAGACAAACATTCACAATTATATAATAGTAGTAGGATTCCTACACTTGTATATTTTTCTATCTCCCCGATCGATTAATTTTCAGTAATTATTATTAGGAGTTATGCAAAGAACATATTTGGAGTGCTTCTGAGGATTTTCGTAGATATTTTGTTCAAGTACTTTTTTTACATAAAAATTTTAGGAATAAAATTGAAGAATTTTGAAAATAAGGAAAAGTGCGTACATCTAAAAATACTCTTCTAACATAAGTTGGATGTAAGAGATATGTGGTTCAGTTCGGAATCTTCCATGAGAAACACGGCTTTAATGAATCAATGGAAATAATTATGGTTATCACTTTTGAAAGCTAATTAGGTGTGAATGCAATTAGTTGATTTTATGCTAGATATCCGTATAGAACCGTAATTAAAACTAATTTTTCTCACACAAACGTAACTGTTTAGCTTTGAAGTTCATGGGAGCACTCTTATGTATTTTGTATACCAAAATATTACCCATAGTGCAAGAAAAATGTACGGAAAAGCTTTGCATACGTAATAAACATATAAATTTTTTCTCATGAAAATCTATAAAATGTTACTTAATTGTCCAAGTATGGATAATAAAAATGAAAAAACCATCCACTATCATAAAAATGTTCATAATTATTGAGTAGAAACCTATTTAAATCATTTTATTTGAATTAATTCTAAAATATGTGCCTTTTGGAAATCCCCCTAAAAACTTCACCCCAAATGCCGATGTTCCCAAATGGGAACATCCTCAAAATCATACTTAGGATTTTTTTTCTGCCAAAAAATGACAAGAATGGATTTAGTAATAATAAAACAAGCCATTTAAGCCAAAAATCAGAACCTTTAATTCGAAATTTGAATTGCGGCTTTTAAAAGGTTAAAGACTTTTTTTAAATGTATAACAAAATATTTTCAAAAAGTTTCGCATTACTAATAAACTCAACTACTTATATTTTATGGATAATTAAACACTTATAACACTGTTTAAAATCATACCAAATATTAAAACCTTACCCTCTCATGCAATCAAGCTACAGACCACAAATTTTTCCCCACCAACGCCTTAACCGCAAGTAACACCACAGCCGTTTCCCCCAATGATAATCATAATAACAAACATACAAACAAGCCGGCGAACATTTCAATCTAGCCATCCATAGATCAAAGGCCGTATTTCTTTCGCCTCATTGATTCGTCCAGGGCATTTCCATTATCCCTTTGCATTTCCGATCCGGAGTTTCTGATTCCAAGATAGACCTTTTCTTACCAGGGAACTTACCCATAATTCACGGGTCTGACGGGGACCGTGCGATACGGGGTCATTTGTCATATCCCTCTGGATATTTGACCCGCCTGATGAATCGCACCGGATTGGAATACATTACTTTTAACGGTTATTGCCGGATTTTGGGAGCAAGTCCTTTTTTTTCTCTCTCTTTTTGGAATTTATTGTGGGTACATTGAATGTCTCTGCCAGGTTGGGGATATTGATTGAAGATTGGTTATAGTGAGTGCTGAAAGTGTTGGTTTGCTGTGAGGAACGAGTGAGTTGTTCTGGCGGTTGCTATTAACGGTTAGGTAATATTACCGGGCATAAGATTTTCAGGGCTTGGTGTTTTACTTTTAGTTCATTCTTTTATTGCTTTACTTGTTTAAAATATTATTTGCTTTGGTCTAACTATTTCAATGGAATATTACGATATTTTGATTATTTTCGAATAGGGAATATTATTTTAATTAAGTGGAGGTAAAACTGAATGTATTTTTATTTCACATTTGTTTGCATTAAAATATATTTTTTTGAAGCTTATGATACTTGCGTTTTTGCTTTGAAGTTACTTTTTCCATGAGTAAAAGCATTTCATAATTTTTTTATACTTCTAAAAACAAATTCGTGATGTTTTTGATTAAGATTTCAAACTCAATCGATGAACTCAATCAACCTTACATCAAATACTGTGTATCCGGAATGCAAGTAAATGATTAGCTTCTTTCAGGTATCAAAATAAAGGTCATAATATTTCTTCCAATAAAGTATTTTACTAAAAATTACTTTACACGTAAATACCCCTTTAAACTTCTCAGAAATAATATGATTACAACTATTTGCGGCTAATTTTTACAGTTTAGAGATTAATTTACCTTTTTCTTAGTGAATATAATTTTTTTCTTATAAATGTGATTATCAGATTGCTTAGTAACGCTAATACTTTATTTATTTAGTTGTTTGTTTGGTTTCAATTTTTATAGGATGCATTATGCTTTTTTTCTGTACCTGTTTTTTGTACAGAAAATAAAATACTCTTTAGTTTACTAATAAGATAAGCACTAATAAACAATTTGGTGATCTTTCTCAAACACATAATTGAGAAAATCACTTGCATAACATTGGAAAAGAGTTGAAAAGGCTTTAACAGTTCCCTTATATTAATACCATTAAAGTGCCTCACATCATATATTCCATTAAATTTCATAATAGAGCCGTGATAGGAAAAAGAAGCAAATCAATATCCAATCTTTTAAAGAGCTAAATCTTCAAAATAAAAGCAGTACTGCACGCCAGGTTTTTAATCCAGGCCAACGAGTTAAAGAAGTGGTTTTTGAAAAACGATGTTCCATAAACCAACTTTTCGTCATAAAACTGCAAACACGGCTTCATAAACCATACTAAGATGCCAAAGATTCCAGAACTCCTAAACGTGGCCGCTAAGAACAGCACTTTATTTCACATTTTTAGGACCTCCAGTGGAGACTTGAAAATAGGGGGTGTGGACGGAGAATTTCTCAAACTCCTCTCAGAAAACCTCGGCTTCCGTTATCAAATTGTGTTTGCCCCGGACGAGGAATGGGGCAGAATATCTGACCTTGGGTTATGGACAGGAATGCTGGGATTGATCGCCAACGGAAGAGCCGATATCGGAGTAAGCTTTATAAGTATAACCGGCGATAGACAGAAAGTTGCGGATTTCAGTATACCCTATTGGGAAACTTCCTTGACATTCGGCACAAATTTACCTGAACTATTGCCGACGGAGTGTCTGTTCCTGTACCCATTCGACGTTTGGACATGGATGTGTTTGCTCGCAGTGTTGTTTTTCTTACCTCTCGTGCTGCATAAAGTTTACCACACGAAGACATCCTACTGGGGAGTGCTTTTGAAAACTTGGGGGAACATAGTGCGTCAGCCGCAGTCTGACAGAGCTTTTCACGGGAGATTCCTCATTGTTCTGTTTTGGATACTTTTCTCCATTGTTTCTTTGTATTATTCGGCCGTCATATTGTCGTTTCTGACCGTTCCATTGCGAGAAACTCCGATAAGAACCGTTGACGAATTACTGAAGGCGACTAAAAGAGGGGAGTATGCCGTTTTGACTCTCAATGACAACTCAGATTTGGAAAAAATGCGTAAAAGTTTTAACCCACAAGTGAGAGATATTGCTGAAATTGTTGTGAAAAATGGATGGTATATCCAACGCGATAAACTCTTATCCAACACTATGTTTGATTTTAATGAATTCAAGCGTAAACAAGCGGTGCTTGCAGACAGGATTGGTTGGACTTTACTCCACGGCATGCCACCCTACTCGATGAAATACGTGTCTGATGAAGATATAGAGTGGGACACAATTGGGATTGCATTCAACAAAAATTTTACTTACAAGAATGAATTCAATGCAGCTATTAAAAAGATAAGGGAAACAGGCTTGTATGATAGGCTTATGAGGGTAGAAAATTATAAAGTTTGGATAAGATTCCATAAGTCATACGGTTATGCTGGGGCGCACGATACTATTTTGATCGATGATATATCAGGAGCACTCTATACTCTATTATTCGGCTATATTTCGTCTTTTGTAGCCTTAATATTTGAAATTATAATTTCTAAAAAAGGATTTCCAAAATTATCAACCCTAAAATCATATAAAAGTTTGAGAATTGTGAAGTACAAAGCTAGTGTTAACAATGACGAGACCAGTGTTACAGATATTGCTTAACAATTTTAGAGGATAATATTTTTGTACTACTTCACCCTTGTAAAGCTTCACCGTTTCTAGCAATTATTTTTTAATACTTATTAACAGATATACTTTTATAGTAATTGCCATTTTTTAATTAATCAACTTCATCTTAATAAATGCGTGTATTTATACAGGGTGTATCTAAAATGGTGCAACAAACTTTCAGGAATTATAGGAGACACATAGACGAGTCAGAATCACATAGGATTTCGATTTGGGGGTCTCAAACCAAATTCCAGGGAGTTAAAAATGGAGAGAAACCCCCAAAAAATTATTCAAACATTCAATTTGTAGAAGAACTACTATTGGTAAAAATTTAATTATGAGCTCAAAAATTGTGGTTTAATATGATCTATAAAATTATCTCAAACGTCTTCACTTTAAAATTTGCTTTATTATGAAAAAAAGCTGAAAAAAAAATTTGAAAAATCTGCCAAAACCTTATTTTGTATTTCGAATTCCTTTCTTTTGATTTGATAATCTGAAATATCATAGTTGAAAACTCTTAAGTCCAAAGTTTCACGTAAACACAATCAATATTAAACGCTAGGGATCCTGTTAAAGTTTGTTTTTTGCTTGCGCAAACAGTTTTCTAGAGCTGTTTCCAGAACAGCTGTTGGCGCACGCAAAAAACAACTTTAACAGGATCTCAAGCGTTTAATATTGATTGTATTTAACACGGAACTTAGGACATGATCTTTCAGATTATCAAATGAAAAGAAAGGATTTCGAAGTACAAAATAAGGTTTTGGCAGAGTTTATACATTTTTTTGTAGTTTTTTAACTTTTTTTCATAATAGTAGTTCTTCTACAAATTGAATTTTCAAGGATTTTTTTGGGTGTCGCTCCCTTTTTAACTCCCTGGGATTTGGTCTGGGACCCCCAAATCCTATGTAATTCTGACTCGTCTAGGTGTCTACTAGCTCCCTGAAAATTTGTTGCACCATTTCAGATAGGGTGGGTTAGGGTAAAATGGGTCAATTTTTAGGTACTTTCACATTCTAAGTTTTATTTCATCAAAACTATTACTTGTTAATGATTTCTTTCTATTAGATCTTGACGATACAATATTTCAGAACATTTTCATCTAATTTTATCAAATATTTTTTAGCTAAAAGTAGGTTAAACTTAGCATCAAAGTAATGACCTATTTTACCCCAACGTGGGGTAAAATGGGTCTCATTTCAAAAAGATGTCAAAAATATATTTATTACTAAATATACATGAAAATAAGAAAAAGGCAATCGGTTAAGTCGTTTTTATCTGAATAAATTTGTTTTAAGTTGTACTTTAATGAAATTGTAAAACTCCGAAATATAGCAATTAAAATACTGCATTTGGATAAAAAAATAAACTTGTTTGACAGTTCAATGTATATTTGAAGGAAATAAGTTAAAAATATTGTTTTCACTATTGTTTAGAAGCCACATAATTCACTTAACATTAGTTGGGGTAACTATATAGTAGGCTGGGTCGAAAAAGACAAATTTTCGAATATCGAAACGCTTCAGGTCTCATAAGTTGCGTCTTTGCATGCTGATAGCTGGAAAAATAATCAAAAAAAAGTCCTAAAAATATCCCTGAAGAGCGCATCGAGCCTAAAGATTGAGAAAATTGACAAAAATAACCTTAAGTTGGAAAAATTCCCGAATTTCGTAAATTGTGTTCATAAACTTCAAACTAAGTGTAAGTATATCCTTTTAGTTGTCTGAATTCAAATATAAATATCTGAAAAGTTTACTTCATTTTTGAAATCCGAAAAGGCCTAAACGTGGTGAATTTCAGTGAAAAAACTTAAAATTTAGCACTAGTAAAAGAAAGGCATTATTGAATGTAAAACTCAAAAAATGCACTTTTTACTGATGAACTAACTTTCTTCATACCCTTTCTGCACCTTTTGGTCATTTCATATAGTGCACAATTTAAAAAATTACTTACATGAAGACACAAAAAATATCTCCTGTGAAGCATGCCTAAATACGTTACCATACATCAGTAAACCCCATTTAATAGTAAAAAATATACTTATATCTTATTAAGTCTGTGAAATAGCTTTAAAGTTGGGTTTACAATCAAAATCTGGGGTACAAGATCGTGTGTGAAAAAAATTTTGCTTGTAGGAATCCTTCTCCATCTTTTTTTTAATAGCAAACTCCGTCACAAGTGTCACCCATTTTTCGACAGCTTATTTGTGGCAAGAATAGTTTAAAAATATTATTGTGGTATACAATGCTCTGTCCATATTTATGTTTATGTCCACAGCAGCTTCGTACTATCAGCGTTACAAATACATTTTATGTTGAATCAAAGAAGGTCGTGATATGTACAAATTCTGTTGTAATATTCTACTTGTCATTTTTAAATTGAGTTTTCTTTCAGAAATGTATTATCTTAAAACCAGAATGACACATATAAGCATCTAGACTAGAGGGTCTTAAAAACTCAAGATCTTTTACAGCAAGATCGAAGAACACTCACCAACCTGTAGTGCCTTAACCATAAGTACATCTGATCTTATTTAAGATCAGTTTTTAAACCATGGATTTTTCACTTTAAATTCCTTTGAAAACTATAGTAGGTGTGACAGCCAGTTAGTTTGTCAATTGCCCCGTTTTGAAAGTTAATGGTCCTTATTTTCCCCATCTAAGTATTGAAACAAGTGTCTAAAAAGTAGCTCATAGCAATCAAAACACTACTATGTAGGCTGAATTAAGCCCTCACTGCTAGGAACTAATGTCAATTGGTGTTCTATCACAACCTACTTCCTACTTCTACCCCTCCATAAATATAGAAAAAACTGTTCATTAAGGGGTTAAAAACTGTTATGCCTCCTGCCTTTAATTTTATGCTAATAGATTAGGTTGATTCTCTCCAGTGGACAAACTGTGTGCCCTCTTCCTTACCCATGCTGGAAAACATAATTTCTGAAGACATATATAATAAAATGTGAACAAAGTATTGTACCACAATAATATTTTTAAACTATTCTTGCCACCAAGTAAGCTGTCTAAAGATGTGTGACACTTTTGACGGAGTTTGCTATTAAAAACAAAGATGGAGAAAGATTCCTACAAGCAACATTGTATTCACACACGATCTTGTATCCCATATTTTGATTATAAACCCAACTTTAAAGCTATTTCACAGAATTAATGAGATATATTTTCTACGAATAAATGGGGTTTACTGTATGGTAATGTATAGTGCTGCCCTTTAAAAATACCACTTCAAATTGTACCCTAAAAAAACCCATCGAGATATTTTAAATAAATAATTGAAATAATTTTAAATTCTCATGTGCCCTGTCTTTGTATGCCATTAAGAGGGGCAGAAACGTAAAAGCAAGTCAAAGAACCGTTTATTTACTTAGTTTTTTGAATAAATATAAAATGACTATTTTGGGCCTAAAACATGATTTAGTTAAGCAGATTTTGATGCTGTAAAAATATATGTTATAAAGACTTTAAAGGATTTTTCACGTGGTTTTTTGTTATCCCGCTATTATGAGAATAAAATACTAAAATTTCAGCTCAGTCGGGCAATTAGGGACCTTACGGTAGTCTTCCAAATGAGGGGTGAAAAAACCCATAGGGTGCCTAAAAAAACCCACTTTTCCTTTTGTAATAAATGACAAAATAAATAAAAAATTATGCAAAATATTTAATATTATTCAGGATATACAACTAATTACGCAAATAGAATAGTTGTTTCAGTAATTCTCGATTTTTTTTTCGGTATTTTTGATAAAAACTCAATGCTACCAAAAACAGCCATTTTCCATGAAAATATAGCATTTTACCGAGTTTTACTTGAAAATGGGTTTTGAGAGTTAATAGTTGGGGATTTATAATAAAATATCAGTGCCAATTACCGTTTTTAAGCTTTTTTATAAAAATTGTATTAAGTATTTGTATTAATAGGTCGTTTTCATCAAAATACAACAATAAAAACGCTATTGTCGTTGTGTTTTGAAGGCAAAATTCTTGAGTAGAAAAAATTATCATAGTTTTAATTTTAGAAATAATTCGTAATAAACTTGGGTTTACCTATCTTAACTTTTCACTTTTCTATCAAAATAAACCTTTCAATCATATTTTTCTTAATTTTTTGAGTATTTTCAAGAGTGGGTTTTTTTAGGATACATGGGGTTTTTTTTAGGAAAATTGGGTTTTTTTTGGATTCTTACTTAATTGTTTGCCAATTTGTAACGGGGTGTTGGAATTAAAAATACTAAGCACTAAAATTTAGTGGAGGGTGAGCCGTTACAACACAATTTTGTTCGATTTAATTATCATATTTTTTAAGCTTTTAATGAAAGAAATATGAAAAAGTGGTTTTTTTTTAAAGGACAGCACTATATTTAGGCATGCCTCACAGGAGATATTTTCTGTGTCTTCATGTAACTAATTTTTTTTAATTGTGCACTATAGAAAATGACCAAAAGGTGAAGTAAAGGTATGAAGGAAATTAGTTCATTAATAAAAAGCGCATTTGTTGAGCTTAACATTCAATATTGCCTTTCCTTTACAAGTGCTAAATTTTAGGTTTTTTCACTGAAATTCACCATGTTTAGGCCTCCTTTTTGGATTTCAAAAATGAAGTAAACTTCTCAGATATTTTTATTTGAATTCAAACAACTAAAAGGATATTACTTACACCCAGTTTGAAGTTTATGAACACAATTTACGAAATTCGGGATTTTTTTCAACTTAAGGTTATTTTGGTCAATTTTCTCAAACTTTAGGCATGATGCGCTCTTCAGGGATATTTTTAGGAATTTTTTTATTATTTTTCCAGTTATTAGCATGCCATGACGCAACTTTTGAGACCTGAAGCGTTTTGATATTCGAAAATTTGTCTTTTTCGACCCAGTCTACTATATAGTGATTTTTATCACTAAAAACTTGGCGCATCACCAGTACTAAACTTGAGCCGAAAATAATTTGGTACATAAAGGGTTAATACAGAAGGCCTCCTAGCTATGGCCCATATTTTACCCCAAGTACAAAATATTGTTATAAAAGATAAAATATTTTATATTTTTCTAAGCTGATTGGCAAGAAATGTCTCTCAGACTTTCTTGTATGGAAAAATATTTCAAAAGTCTGTGGTAATTTTTTACAATAGGTATATAGATTATTTGGAAGTTGGTAAACCCTGTTTTTTCGACAACACCATTTACCGTTCAAATAAAATATTTTTTCAATTCTTAAATTCATTAATCTAAATTTTTGACAGTCGGAAAATGTTGCCAACAGATAAAAGATTATAATACAAAAGAATAAGCGAAAATAATAACAAGTTAATTAAAACTGACCCATTTTACCCCAACCCACCCTACATCCAGTATGTAAGCAATTTTTAAAAAGCTATTAATATAATGTATAGACTGTAATAAGTTGATTCAACTCATATCTAACTGTTTAGTAGAGGAGAGTTGTACCTTTGGACAAAAATCACATTTGGATTTTTCTACGACAGGTAAAATCATATTTCGACCTTTTAAAGTTCCCAACCTATAGTCCTAACCTTTGTGAGTAGGGGTTTTATTTTTTATTAGCTAAAATCTTGAAAATTGGATTTTTAATCATTTTTAATAACTTGAAAAGATTTTATCGAAGGTACAGCAACCTGTTGTACCTATGGGCAGACCCAGTTGTACCTGTGGACACCCTTAAAAAGGAAAGCTATGGTTGAAAAAAGCTAAAAATGAACATTTTTATTGATGCATTACCATTTCAAGAATTTTAAAATTGGAAATAGATTTTTTAAAGTAATGTAGTTTTAGATCGTAAATGATCACTAAAACGAAATTGATTGATAAAAGTCTTGATTTTTTACCAAAAATAAATAAATTACATGGGATTTTCAGATCAAAATTTAAGGTAACAGTTTCATCAATCGTGCTGATTGATCTGATCACTAACTGATAAAAAAAAGTTAATTCAATCAACACTTATAGTTAGTTGTGCAAGCATTTGGTGGTAATAACTTCCGCAAATCTTCTTCCCTGGAAATTAAAAGTTTTTTTGTAATCATCATACTTAAATGCAATAGGGTGCTTAAGATTTTACACCATATTTTAAATTAAATGCCAAGTAGAATCAAACATCTTAAAAAGTAGTTTACACAAAATATTTGATATTTCATCTATAAATCCCTTGAAAATGATCGCCCACAAATAGATAATCATTTGGAATTAATTCAACATGCATTAAAATGCATTAACTTTAATGAAACCTGATTCTAAAACGCCGATTAGCTACAGACACCCACAAGAACGCATCCGTAGGTACCACATTTATGGTGTCCAAAGGTACAACATCAGGTGCTTTTGCATTCAAAATTCTATAAAAAATAAAGGAATAGAGATTCACTATTTCTAATATCAAAACTAAAAATTCAAAATCTCGGGGATTAACCCATATATCCCATTTTATCATATCATAATTATAGGGGAAGAAAAGTATTGATGTAGAGATGCACTAAAAAAACTTTGAGCATCTAAAAACAGTAAATTTATTACATAAAATTAAAATAATTTTTAACGAGTTGATTTCACGTTAGCTACTATACTCTGTTCATTTAGAATTGGCACCTGAGAAATAGTGCTTTCCCCCTCGCTAGAAGCGTAACCATAGTTACGCTCTTCGCGCAGCCAATAGTCGTCTTCTTCATTCAGTCATCTTTCTTCGTCATTTTGACGAGGATAGTTGCTATTGGTTACCAATCGGTGGTAGGGGAAGGAAATATTTTCAGGCACGTATTCAAAAGGAATAGGGTATAGATCAGGGATGGCCAACCCGCGGCACGCGTGCCACAAGGTGGCACGGCAGAGCCTCACCAGTGGCACGCGTAGGTATTGAAAAAATTTGGAAAAATAATGTTTTTGGCGTTATCAATGACAGATGGATTGAGCGCAGTTTGCGTTGCCTTGCTTTGGCACCACCATATCTTGGCTCTGGTTTTACTCTTTCGAGAAAGCGTCTAATAGGAAAAAAAGACAGATTTCAGTTATCTCTCTATATTAAAAAAAGTAACAGTGACCGTCACCGCCGTCACCGTCGCCGCCGTCACCGCCGCCGCCGCTGATTTTGAAAATTATATTTTTGAACACTTTGAACTATCACTACGCAAAAACTATTTGAAGGAATATTATGAAATTTTCACCATTGGTAGACAAATGTATGAGAGTCATTTCAGTTTCCAAACCTAATTAATTAGATAATTAGTTCTGGAGTTATTTAATGTCAAAGTCGAAAATTATTTTTTTCGGCTGCGAGTTCGCCCCCAGCAAAATCTATTTACAGCAGAAACATGATTTTTTGCAGACGCATACTCTTAGGAATGAAGTTTTGCACCTCGTCACCCTTTTTTCGAATTTCGAATTATTTTTGGAGTTATTAAATTCTAAAGTTTCGAAATTTTTTACCCGTTTTCGATTTTTTCGTTATAATAGAAAAACTAATCACAGTAAAACTATGATATTTTAAACACGCATACAATTATTTTTTATAGAAAGATTGGCGTTTCGTTTTTCAAAAAAATCGAATTAGTTTTAGAATTATTAAGATACCAAGTTTCAATTTTTTCTTCTCTTTCTGGTATTTCACTAGAGAAACAGGCGATTATTTTATGAATCTGATTTCTTATTCCCAATGATTCACTAGATACACACGTGCATTTTATAAATTTAAAAGTTTTTTAATGGCATTTTTTATATCATCTTTCAGAAGCTTCTCTCTCCTGTGGTTGTCTTCATGTGTCCTTATATCCTGGATTAAGAGCGGCCTCCGGCCGCTGACGGTCCACTAATAAACGCATCCAGTTAATGGCATTTTTTTTCTCTAAGATGGTTGATGATAATTAGTAGACTTCAGTGGCGAATCCAGTAGGGGGGCTGTGGGGCTGCAGCCCCCCCCAGGAATAAGACATTCAAGTTTTTGTAATAGCAATGAAGTCAAAAAAGAAATTTCAACACGTTGCAGACATTCGGTGGTGTTACCCAAAGGGTCTCAAAATGAATCGGAACCCTTCTTATAAGGGTAAAAATTCCAAAATTTTTCTGGGGGAAGACCCCCAAACCCCCTCGAAATTTTGGAATCTAATAAGTACGATTTTCCTTGAAACTTTAGGGATTTACAAGGAGTGATCCTCTATGAACCTAAAGTGTCTCAACATGAGTTAAAATGCCACTTTTAGGGGCAAAATTCAAAAAATTTTCTGGAATAGGAACCCTTAAACCCTCAAGAAATTTTCCAATTCATAATATATACTATTAACTTTTTCCTTGAAAATACTGCCGCTTACAATAAGTGGTGCTCTTTGGGTGTAATCTAAAAGGCTTCAAAATAAGCTAAAACGCTATTTTGAGGGGCAAGTTTTCAAAAATTTTCTGGGGGAGGACCCCCAGACCCCCCTTTTACTTAGAGTTTCCATTTTTACACAATTTTGAAACTTGGTGCACCAAAATTAAAACCTTACGAAGTCATCTCACCTAAAACTTAGTATTCCTAAGATTACACCTCAGAAAAGATGTTGGATAACCCCTTAAACAAAAATCTGGCTTGGGCACTGGCAACCCCCCTCTCCCTTTCAGTTGCTTACATTTATATTTGAACAGCCCATAATAGCTATTAAGTTATTTGTGAAACTCAGCCCCCCCCAGACAAAAATCCTGGATTCGCCACTGGTAGACTTGCTGGATATTTTTGAAAACTTTTCGGTTAAATTAATGGTAAACTAAAAAGGAATATTTTAGTAACAGTTTTATTTTGATATTTTGGTAGTAATGGTTCGCATTAAGTTATTGATAAGTTAGAGAGATAAAAAGTTTCGATTTTAAATGATCATTTACTAAGCAGACAAGTTCCAGGTTTTACTGGAAAGTTGAGATGAAACATGCGAGCTCTGCTCGCTAAGATCGCGAAGCGATCTTCATAGAACTGCGAAGCAGTTCCGGGGGTTGGTGAGAGATAGCGAGCAGGGGGCAGAGCCCCCTAGTGGATAAAAAAACTATTTTTTTTCTTGTTTGCTGTACTTCCTGTCTGGCTCAGTTCGCTTTTATCTTCCAATTAAATGATCAGTTTTTAAAATTTTGTCCTCTAGTATTCTTTGCTCTAGTGTTGTTTTAAAATTTTAAATATGTCCTTGAGTAAACCTTCGACATCGAAGAGAAAATATGAAGATGATATCGCAATTCGTGATTTTAAAGCTGCCTGGGAAGAACAGTTTTTGTTTACAAATCAAAATACATCTAAGCCGGTTTGCTTGATATGTGGTATGTGTGTAGCAGTGCCGAAAAAATTTAACCTGGATCGACATTTCAAACAACTTCATGGTGATTTTAATAGAAAATATCCTGTAGGATCCCATTTGCGAACCGAATTCATCCATAAAAAAAGAAATCTTTAGCCGGGCAACAATCCTTGTTCCAGAAGATAAGTGATGAAAAGGAAACTATGGTGAAAGTTTCTTATGAACTCTCTCTGTTGTTAGCCCGCAAGAAAAAACCCTATTCTGACGGAGAGGAGATAATAAAAAACAGCCTATTAATATTTTCCCAGCATGTCGGTGATTCAAACGTCAAAAATATGGTGGATAAAATTGCATTGTCAAGAAATACCGTCATGCGTCGCATAGATGACATGGGCCAAGATGTTAGCACACAAATTGTCTCAGGACTACAACATTGCAAATACTTATCATTAGCTTTGGATGAAAGCTGTGACATCACAGACAATGGGCATATAAGCATATTTGTGCATTTCACGAATGTTAACTTTGATGTTGTGGAAGAACGCCAACGGTGATCACGGTTAATGTTATCAATCGGATAATGTTATCGAAATCGAGAGGTCCCGATCATTCCTATTTAATTTAATGTAAAATACATCGTTTAATGTGATCAACTAATAATCATAACTCCGCTTAATATTATCAAAATTTGTCCATATCCCCTTTAAAACGACCGCTTTTGAGTTCGAGATTCATTTTGAAGGTCAATTTTTACCAAGTAAACATGTGCTCCATGAGAACATCTGGCGATTCTTTTTTCAGAAACTCAGTATGAGTAAGAAAAATAAAACATTCTCCATATTATATTGAAAGAAAACGGTTATGGGGGGTCCGAATTGTGATTGTTTATAAAGAAACACCAAGATCCACGCTTTGCAGATGTTTCTGATTTTCTCTTGTTTATTGGAATTCAGATTATGTAAATGGAGCGGAAAAAGAGAGACCTTTCTATAAAAATACAAAGTAAGCGATTATTTTAATTTATTAACTGAACTTGAACTACCTCTTATATTTTCCCCTTAAAATGTTTACCTAGTGTAAAAATAGAGTTTTGAATACATTTATTACGATTACATTATTTTGATTTTAAAGCAAACAATCTTAGTTACACTGTTTGCTGTTTTTTTATATGAGATCGCTTATTGTTATAGATCGGATAATATTATCAGTTTAGTCTCGGACAATTAGTCCAAGAAAGTTAGCTCAAAAAAGGGGTTCAAGTGGAACAAATTGTAAAAGAAAGTTTGATGGGTGATTCTTATAGGAAATTTTCCGTAGAAAACGATGGTGAAACGTATACTAAAATTAACCGTGTCCTTTAGCCAATATGGCGGATTTTCCAAAATGGCGGTCAATCGTTTTTAACTTATTACTTCCTAAAAATTGTTAATAAAATTATAAATTTTGCAGTAAATGATTAAAATTTAGTAGTAAAATTAATGGCGAACTGTTTTTTTCTTTTACGATAAGTCATTTATCCAATATGGCGGATTTTCCAAAATGGCGTCCACTAATGTTTATAGTAAGTAAAATTATGATGATAAATTCGTAATTTTTACAGGATATGGTTAGAATTAAGTCATAATAATATTCATATAAGTTTCATCTCCTCAATGTATCAAATATGGCTGATTTTTCAAAATGGCGGACAATCGTGTTTCACTTATTTGCTAAAAATCGTTAATAAAATAAAACTTTCGCAGTAAATTATTAGAATTCAGTTGCAAAAATAATGTGGAACTGTTTTTTTTTCTCTTACGATAAGTCATTTATCCAATATGGCGGATTTTCCAAAATGGCGTCCACTAATGTTTATAATACATAAATTCTGATGATAAATTCATAATTTGTACAGGATATGGTTAGTATTATGTCACAATAATATTGATAAAAGTTTCCTCCCCTTCAATGTATCAAATATGGCGGATTTTCGAAAATGGCGGCCACATATTTAGAGCCTTTTTATTTTTAACGTTTTTACATACAAAAAAATTTTATTTTTGCATAAAATAAATATTTATATATTAAATTATCTATAAAATAGTATATTAACCAAGATTTTGCGATATATAGAAATAATTTCCAAAAAGGCGGCCTCATATTTCAAACTTAGTGGTTAATGGTAATTTTTGAATTTCTACCTACCTTTAACATTATTTACCAGTAAATTTTGGTAAAATATAAGTATTCTGCTTATATTTTACCTAATAACATTTAATATTTCTAATTATTAAGAAAAAAATTAAAAATAAAAAGGATCTAAATAAGTGGCCGCCATTTTGGAAAATTCGCCATATTTGATACATTGAGGGGGAGGATATTTTTATCAATATTATTGTGACTTAATTCTAACCGTATCCTGTACAAATTACGAATTTATTATCATAATTTATGTATTTTAAACATTAGGTGGATGCCATTTTGGAAAATCCGCCATATTGGATAAATGACTTATCGTAAGAGAAAAAAACAGTTCCACATTATTTTTGCAACTGAATTCTAATAATTTACTGCAAAAGTTTTATTTTATTAACGATTTTTAGCAAATAAGTAAAACACGATTGTCCGCCATTTTGAAAAATCCGCCATATTTGATACATTCAGGAGATGAAACTTATATGAATATTATTATGACTTAATTCTAACCATATCCTGTAAAAATTACGAATTTATCATCATAATTTTACATACTATAAACATTAGTGGACGCCTTTTTGGAAAATCCGCCATATTGGATAAATGACTTATCGTAAGAAAAAAAACAGTTCGCCATTAATTTTAATACTAAATTTTAATCATTTACTGCAAAATTTATAATTTTATTAACAATTTTTAGGAAGTAATAAGTTAAAAGCGATTGACCGCCATTTTGGAAAATCCGCCATATTGGCTAAAGGACACGGTTAATTTTGGTATACGTTTCACCATCGTTTTCTACGGAAAATTTCCTATAAGAATCACACATCAAACTTTCTTTTACAATTTGTTCCACTTCAAACCTTATCTTTCTTGGACTAAATTGCGATCACATTAAGCGGACTTGACTGTATTAAAATATATTTTTTTTAAGTTTATGATACTTGCGTTTTTGCACTTTTGCATGAATACTTTGCGTTTGTTACTTTTTCCATGAGTGAAAGCATTTCATAATTTTTCTATACTTTCAAAAACATGTTTTCGTTTAAGATATTCTCAACCTATTAATTTTCAGATGGTAATGAACTCAATCAACCTTACATCAAATACTGTGTATCCGGGATGTAAGTAAATGGTTAGCTTCTTTCAGATATCAAAATAAAGGTCATAATATTTCTTCCAATAAAGTATTTTACTAAAAATTACTTGACACGTAAATAACCCTTTAAACTTCTCAGAAATAATATGAATACAACTATTTGCGGCTAATTTTAACAGTTTAGAGATTAATTTACCTTTTTCTTTGTGAATATAATTTTTTTTGTTATAAATGGGATTATCAGATTGCTTAGTAACGCTAATACTTTATTTATATCGTTGTTTGTTTGGTTTCAATTTTCATAGGTTACATTATGCTTTTTTTCTGTACCTGTTTTTTTTCTGAGAAAAAAATAATCAGTTTTAACAAGTCATTAGTTTACCAACAAGATATGCACTAATAAAAAATTTTGGGACCTTTCTCAAACACATAATTGAGAAAATCACTTGCATTTCATTTGAAAAGAGTTAAAAATGCTTTAACAGCTTCTGCCAAACTCCTTTATACAGGGTGATTCAGAAGTAATCATCTATAATTGGGGTTAGGTAGAGGGGGCCTAGAAAAACATTTTTCAAAAAGGGATGGTGGGGCGCAGCCTTACCGTTAAAGAGCTAGGACCTAAGGGGACATCCATAAATTACGTGAGGTGTTTTTTTCGAAAATCTAGACCCCCCTCCCCCCTTAGTGAGATTTAGTGAGATTTTGCTGGACCCCCCTCCCCCCACGTGAGATTTACCTACAACCTTTAAAAATAATTTTATATCCTATTTGTTTGCATTTTGTGCTTTCCAACACCTAAAACTTTTCCAATTTTAATGATGTGGGGGAAAAGGACATTGTTCCGCCTAAAAATCACCAAGGTATCTTATCTGTGGGTATTATTCCTTTCTCATACTTAAAAAATCGTTTAATTTCTAACTTAAAAAGTTGACGTGAGATTTTAATCGACCCCCCTCCCCCCTTGGTGAGATTTTTCCAAACCCCTCCCCCCGTTTTTGACCTCACGTAATTTATGAATGTCCCCTAAATGTAGTGCGAGAGCGTTTCAAAAGGCTGTTTTTAGAAGACCCGTGTGACGAATCAAAACTTAATAAAATGAAAAAATCTTTTGAATGAGGTAAGGAAGTACCCCTACTACTTACACCATGAATTCGATAGAATTTGAACAACTTTCTAAACCGTGGAGTGAGTTTCAAAAGTGCAATATTAATCTTTTAGTCAAATAATGGAGTTCCTTAATGGTATTTAGAAAAATGATGATCTGGGAAGGAATTTTCTATGATCGTAACTTTGATGTTTGAAACTGTTTGATCATTGAAAATTCCTTCCCCGATCATCATTTTCCTAAATACCATTAAGGGAACTCCATTGTTTGACTAAGAGATTAATATTGCACGTTTTAAAACTCACCCCACAGTTTAGAAAGTGGTCCGATTTCTATCACATTGAGGATTTAAGTAGTACGGGTAATCCTGTACCTCATGCAATAATGTATTTCATTTTATTATGTTTTATTTCGTCACACGGGCCTTCTAAAAACGGCCTTTTGAAACGCGCTCGCACTACATTAGGTCATTGCTCATTAACGGTAAGGCTGCGCCCCACCATCCCTATTCGAAATATACTTGTCTAGGGCCCCTCTACCTCCCCCCCCAATTATTGATGATTATTTCTGAATCACCCTGTATATTAATAGCATTAAAATGCTTCACATCACATCTTCCATTAAATTTCATAATAGAGCCGTGATAGGAAAAAGAAGCAAATCAATATCCAATCTTCTAAAGAGCTAAATCTTCATAATAAGAGCACTACTGCACGCCAGGTTTTTAATCCAGGCAAACGAGTTAAAGAAGTGGTTTTTGAAAAACGATGTTCCATAACCCAACTTTTCCTCATAAAACTGCAAACACGGCTTCATAAACCTTACTAAAATGCCAAAGATTTCGGAACTTCTAAATGTGGTCGCTAGGAACAGCTCTTTATTTCACGTTTTTAGGACTTCCAGTGGAGACTTGGAAATAGGGGGTGTGGAAGGCGAATTTCTCAAACTCCTCTCAAAAACCCTTGGCTTCCGTTACCAAATTGTGTTTGCCCCGGACGAGGAATATGGTAGAATATCAGACCTTGGATTATGGACGGGCATGCTGGGATTGATCGCCAACGGAAGAGCCGATATCGGAGTAAGCTTTTTAAGTATAACCAGCGATAGACAGAAAGTTGTGGATTTCAGTATACCCTATTGGGAAACTTCCCTGACATTCGCCACAAATTTACCTGAACTATTGCCGAGGGAGTATCTGTTCGTGTACCCATTCGACGGTTGGACATGGATGTGTTTGCTTGCAGTGTTGTTTTACGTACCTCTCGTGCTGCATAAAGTTTACCACACGAAGACATCTTACTGGGGAGTTCTTTTGAAAACTTGGGGTAACATAGTGCGTCAGCCTCAGTCTGACACAGCTTTTCACGGGAAATTCCTCATTGTTCTGTTTTGGAAACTGTTCTTCATTGTTTCTTTGTATTATTCGGCCGTCATAATGTCGTTTCTAACCGTTCCATTGCGAGAAAATCCGATAAGAACCGTTGACGAATTGCTGAAGGCGACAAAAAGAGGGGAGTATGCTGTTTTGACTCTCAATGACAACGCAGATTTGGAAAAAATGCATAAAAGTTTTAACCCACAAGTGAGAGAGATTGCCGCAGCCATTGTGAAAAATGGATGGTACTTCCAACGCGATAAACTAACCAACACGTTGTATGATTTTAATGAATTCAAGCGTAAACAAGCGGTGTTTGCTGACAGGATTGGTTGGACTTTCCTCCTCGGCATGCCACCCTACTCGATGAAATACGTGTCTGATCAAGATATAGAGTGGGACACTATTGGGATTGCATTCAATAAAAATTTTACTTACCAGGATGAATTCAATGCCGTAATTAAAAAGATAAGGGAAACAGGCTTGTATGATAGGCTTATGAGGGAAGAAGTTTATAAAGTTTGGATAAGATCCCATAAGTCAGACGGTTATGCTAGGGCGCACGATATTGTTTTGATGTATGATATATCTGGAGCACTCTATGCTCTTTTATTCGGCTATATTTCGTCTTTTGTAGCGTTAATATTTGAAATTATAATTTTTAAAAAAGGATTTCTACAATTTTTATCAACCCGAAAATCAAATAAAAGTTTGAGAATTGTGAAGTACAAAGCCAGTGTTGACAATGACGAGAACAGTGTTACAGATATTGCTTAACAATTTTAGGGGCTAAGATTTTTGTACTACTACACCGTTTGCTAGTAATTGTTTTTGAATTCTTATAAACAGATGTATTTTTTTACAAATGGCAATTTTTTTTAATTAATCAACTTTATAGACTGTTTATTGTTTAAGTAACAAGTTATTCAACTCATATCTGTCTGTATAGTATGTTTGTTTCATTCTTGATCGTAGAGGAGATAGAGTGGTAGTATGCGCGCTAACCCTAAAGAATGGCTAAGATAATTTCCAGAAAGACCTCGAAAGACCGCAGTCACGTGATGACCGCAAGCACGTGAGGGATGTTTCACTGGAAATTGTTTTCATTACCGAACTTTTATGCCGCACAGTGTTGCTAATTGCAGTGTTGCATTCTTTGTGTCGCGTTTTGTTTCCAAGCTTTTAGCACATGGCCGTAACAGTTTTGAAATTGCTAAGCAAGCAATAACGCGCAAACTCATCGCCAGAAGCCTTGCTAATGCCGGGTACTCTTTTTCAGAGTCAGTTCAATAGGAATGCTCAATCCACTTCTATTTCTCCTCTATTGATGTTCCCTTGCCAATAAACCAGTTCTGAATCGTTTAAGCTTAGTGTAAAAATTACTAGTTTTCTTTGAATGACCTGCTGAATGAATATTATTAATGAAAGTATTAAAATACTTTTTGCTGTAAACACAGAGTATAAAGCTTAACAAAGATGCCAAACGGCCGTTTTCTTCTTTAGGTAATTAATTTAATTCAGCTCGCAGATTATAATTCAGTTCACTAGCAGCCAATCAGAGAATGCGAAATGTATTTGATTTGATTTTTACTCTGATTATAGGCTATTTGGATTTGAGTGACAGCTTCAGTGAGCGAATGACAGAATTAGAAGGAATGACGTGGTATTAAAGGAGGCGGGTCCGTTTGGCTTTAAGATTTTCAATGGGAAAAGCCCCGTTAAAAAAGTTGCCATTAGCGTCAATGGAGATGAACACTCTTTTAAGCTCTATATTCTGTGGTCGTAAATGTCTTGAGACATAATAAAGAAGAGAGTACCAGCAACATCAATTGAGCAAATTTAAGTAAATACCCGGCAAAAATAAAAAAAATTGTTGTAATAATAAAAAATTGATTTTACGATATTTTTTTGTTAGTGATTTGAAACTAATTAGCACTCAACTACTTAAAATGGCGGATTGCACAGTTTGCAAGAAATCTTCTGGACGAATCGGGCACAAAATCGTCTGCACTGACTGTAAAAGTCAATGCCATCTGACTTGTGTCAATCTGGCTAAGGATGATGTCGATTATATTGTATCTGAAAGTCAAATATGGAGATGTCCCCAGTGCCGCATAGTGAGGAGGAATAGCATGGCTGTTGAAAATAGTGACACGGCAAGCTTGATAGATGAGGTTTTGGCAAAACTCAAAGAGGCATCGGATGATCGCAAAAGGATCGAGAAAGATATTCATAGGTCTTTTGAATTTCTCAATGGTCAGGTGACTGAACAAAAGGATGCAATAACGGCACAGAATGCTAAACTCTCTGAGTATTTACAGATGATTGAAAACTTAAGACTTGAAAACACAAACTTTAAGAAGAAAATTGTAGAATTGGAACTTCGGATGGAGGACACTGATCAATATACTAGAAGTAATTTTTTAGAAATTCAGGGGATTCCTGAGATGAAGAACGAAGATGTGTATGGCATCGTAAGAAAAGTCGGCGTGGCACTCGATGTAAATTTCACAAGAGATGCCATTAACGTCTGTCACAGATAGGGAAAAAAGCCGGACTCTAACCGGCCAGCTGGGATAATCGTTAAATTTGTGCGTCGGGAAGTTTAACAAAGCTTGCTGGAAAAAAGAAAGGTGAAAAGAAATCTCAACACCAAGGATGTTGGATTTATGGAAGCCACAGAACCAGTGTATGTGAACGAAAGTCTGAGTCCAGCGAAAAGGAAAATATTTGCTTATGCCCGAACATTAAAAAAAGATATGAACTATGCTTATTTTTGGGTAAGAAATGGAAAAATCTTTCTTCAGGAAAATAGAAGGAGATACAGTCATTGTAATTATGTCATTGGAACAGATTGAAAAGCTGAAGGCACCAGTAACGCCCATATTCACCGGTAACCTGACCGGCGGTCAGGTCAGGAAACCATGGTTAAAGCCTCTGATTGCTGGAAAAATAATTCAATAGTTTCCTTCCACCAATCAGAGGCTGTAACCATGGTTTCCTGATTTGACCGCCGGTCAGGTTACCGGTGAATACGGCCGTAAGTGTTGATAATAGACGAGATTAGTGATGACGTTTTTTGTTTTGTTTGGAAACGTTGATTCGATCCGTGATTGGTTACATACGGATCCGTACTGTCCGTACAGTTCACGGAACCAATCACAGACTGAATTTACGTTTCCAAACAAAACAAAAAACGTCACACTAATCTCGTCTATTCTTGACTGTTTATGTTTCAAGTTTAACCTTTCAAATTCTTTTTACACGTGGATATTCAGTGTATACGTATTTAGGAAAATTTCTAGGATATAAGATTATGGTGTACTGGTTTTATTGCGTATTTTGTTTAATCTCTTCCGATATGAGTTTGGATATAAATCTACTGTTAATCTCTCATTATGTTTCTGACCAATTTAACTGTATAATGCTTCTTTCATCGTATAATTTAGGTAATTATTTATTTAATTATTTTTGTGGTTTATTTGCCCATATTTGAGGCGCTGAGAGGCAGAGTGGACCAACCCCAGCAGTTGTTATTTCGAGAAAAACGCTTTACAAAATTTCAGTGATATTCAAACTTTCTTTTTTGAGGTTAGTATTTAATGTTTAGTTTTTATCTTCTCGTGATCAATAATTAGAGGATCCTGTTGAAAGTCAGAATCAGAATATACCAAGTGATTTGATCCATTCTGGCATTAAATTTTTGTGCGATTTTAATTACTAGATCAAACGAAAAAGTGATGCCATCTTATGGGAACTAAAAAAATGCATTATTTTCTAACTGAAATTAATAGATGTCTCTACATTCTACTGAAAAATTAAAAAAAAACGATTTTTCATTTTTTGTGGGTTGGTCCACTCTGACTCTCAACGCCTCATTTCATCTAGATCTGAGTTCGGTTATAAATCTAGGTACTACTTTACTGTTTTCCGCTCCAATCAATTAATTACTGCCTGTTTAATCATTTATTTATTTATAGTCAAAACTCACTATTCATATAATGAGTATATTAAATGAAGATAGTTTAAATATCCCTGGTAAGTTTACAGTGTTTCACCAAAATATGTCCAGTCCAAGAGATAACCTTGATTATTTATTAATTGATCTTAATGCATCTACTTATTTACCTGATGTAATTGTTTTAACTGAAATATGGATACATAGTTCTGAGTTAAACATGTATACGATTGCAGGTTACAATCAATATATGCAAAATGTAATGACAATTATAGATCGGGAGGTGTGATTGTTTACGTGAACGAGCGGTACTCGGCTAGGCAGTCAGATGTTAATATCCAGTCAGCTGATGCGCTCAAAGTTACTGTAGATCAAGTTATAAATCAAACACTGTCGTTAACAATGGTGGTGATTTACAGATTGCATTCTCAGACTATTACATCCTTTTTAGATGATTTGAATGTTTTATTTTCTGAGTCATCTGAACGCAATTTACTTATTGTTGGTGACATGAACCTGGGTTTGTCAGGCAGTCACACTATGTGGACAATTATTTGACTATCATGGCCAGTAATGGTCTTGATCAGTTAATTAATTCTCCTACAAGAGGTAATAGTTGTTTAGTTTAGATCACATATATTTTCGAACTAGAGATAATTTTGTGTCCCAAGCTAAGGTTTGTGAATCTTGTAGGAGTGATCATGATGCAATAGTGTGTGAAATATCTATAACTGAATTACCAAAAAGAAATTGTAATTTTATTCAAGGATCTCATCCTAAAATTGATTTCACAAAACTGTTTGGTATTTTGCAGGCTACAGACTGGTCTTTGGTGTATGGTGAGCAGGATGTTAATCTTGGGTTTAATAAATTTGTTGAAATTCTTAAAAAATTTTTAGACTCGTCAAAATTTTCTGATTTCGGAAGTACTAAAATTAAAATATTGAAACCGTGGATGACCTATGAATTGTGTGAACGACAACAATTTCGGAATAAATTATATTCAAAATCTAAAAAGAGGCCTAATGATAAACAATTTCAAAGGTTTTTTCATTGCTTCTCTGTGAAATTAAAAGTGGATATGAGGGAACAAAAAGTTACTCACTATCAAAATTTATTTGAACAAAATAAGACAGATATAAAAAAACAATGGAAAACTATTAATAGTGCTCTTGGCATGCAACCCAGGGGAAATAAAATAAATGGAATTTATTCAAAAACAAATAGTAATGTCTTAATTAGTGATGAATATGAAATTGCTTGTGAATTTAATAATTTTTTATTAATATTGTGAAGGATTTAATGTGTGATACAGAGTCTTTCAATGATACTGATTTGTGTGAATATGATAATTTTTTCTTTTCTCCCCTGGTTAATAGAACTTTTTTCTGCCATCCAACATGTTCTGAAGAAGTACAAAGTATAATTAATAAATTATCTACAATCTAATTTCCTGGAATAGATGGAATGTCAGCGAATGTAGTTAAAAAAGTAGGAAGTATCATTTCACCTGTAATTTCTCATTTAATAAATCTAAGTTTTGAGACCGGAAAATTCCCTGATACTCTTAAAGTTGCCTTAGTGTTTCCCCTGCATAAGAAAGGTAGTACCACTGATTTGAATAACTACCGCCCAATCTCCCTCTTATCTGTCTTTTCAAAGATCTTTGAAAAAATAATGAAAGTGGGATTACTGGGTTTTTTAAATTCAAATGATTTTTTTTGTAAAAATCAGTTTGGTTTTATGGAGGGAAAGTCGACTGAAGAAGATGCTTTATTGCATTTTTGTTCATTAGTTTTTGAGGGACTAAATAAAAATGAAAATGTTAGTGGAATCTTTGTTGACATCACCAAAGCATTTGATTCAGTCGACCTTACAATATTATATGAAACTCTTTATAGAGTGGTATTAGGGGTGTTCCTTTAAAATGGTTTAAGAGTTATTTTAGTCACCGTGTACAGTGTGTTAAGATTCGTAATTGTGTTAGTAATGCTCTTCCTGTTACACACGGAGTTCCCCAAGGGTCTGTCTTGGGACCTATTTTGTTTTTGATTTACATTAATAGTCTCTGTAACGAAAAAATTTCCGGACATTTATCTTGGTTTGCAGATGACACAGCAATATGTTACCGTGAAAAAAATCTTGAGGAACTACGTTTAAGTATGCAAAATGACCTTAATAAACTTAAGATTTGGTTTGTTAAAAATAGAATGGTTTTAAGTGCAAAAACAAAATTTATTCAGTTTTCTCTTAGAGATAAAGGTAGGGAAAATATAAGATTATTTTTAAATGCAGATCCTGTCTGTTGCAAAATGGATCATGTGATCATTGTATTGAAATTGAAAATGTAGATCACATCGAATATCTGGGTATTATATTGGACAAAAGGCTTAATTGGAAAAAACATGTCTCAAAAATTAAAGGGTACCTGTATGCAGTTCTCCGAAAATTGTATTACTTAAATTTTTTATGCCCGTTATCTGTTCTGAGAACTTTTTATTATTCATTAGTCAATTCAAAATTACAACATGGTTTATCATGCTGGGGAGGAACCTATTATTCGACTATACAGGGTGTCCCATAAATAATGGGTCACACTTCTAGGGCGGATAGTAGACACCTTTCCTAGAATTGAGGCTTTATAGGCGTTTTTTTACTTTTTCGGCTCCAAAACTGTTTAATTTCTTACCCATTCCTGTATCCTCCTCTGTAACGTTTTCTTCTTTTATTTTATTCGCAAGTTAAAATCATGGCTTTTCTCGATCAATGATGTGTAGACATTTTTTAGCTGACAGGGTTTGCATAAAATTAGAAAAACGACGTTTCATTTGCACATTGTTTATTTAAAGATGTTAAAATCAGACATGTTTCGAGGGTGTATTGAACCCTCTTCGTCAGTGAAATGACGATGTAAGAACAAATTTACCCATGGCATCAGTAATATATATAGGCAACAAGAAACACAGTTACAGTTAATACAGAAACATATTTAAATTGAAAAGAAAACTATGAAAATACAGATACAGAAAAATTTTATGGTGATTCACGACATCCAAATTTCAGAGAAAAAAGGTGCACTTGACAGGTCATTTACAAGATCATTAGAGAACTGATTAATGTAGAAACTTTCAAAAAAATCAAGGTCAAGTGTTGAATTACAGTTTTTAATAAGGGTAGCGGAAGAAAAGTTAAACGTATGGTTATTTTCCCAAACATGCCGGGCAATGGATGACTTGTCAAATTCTTGTTTTTTAACATAATTGATGTGTTCTTAAATTCTAAATTTTAGGGCGCGTCTAGTCTGACCAACATAGGATAACCCACATTCACAAAATATTCTGTAAATACCCCAATTATTGAGCGTAGGAATCGGATCCTTCAAGTTAGAAAATTTAATTTTATTTGTAGGGGAAAAAACAGTCGAAAAGCCAAATTTTATAAGGATATTAGATAGTTTGAAATTAATTTTAGAAAAATATGGAAGAACAATTAATTTGTTTGGGATTTCTTTAGTACATTCAACAGGGTTCTTTTTTAAAATTCTACCAAGTATCCGGTCTATCATGGTATGGCAAAAGCCACGATCAACAGCAACAGCCTTTAAGTTGTTGTTGTTGTTGTTGCTAGTCCCAATTGGCCCAATAAAGATTAGACCAATTCCAGGAGTCCATGAACTTTCAGGAAGTCAAGAAATAAAAATCTGTCAGAAAGAACCTCGTCAAGTTTAAAATCGGTACAGATTAAAATATGCTCAGGCGATGCCTGAGCAGCTCTGCACTTCGTGCAAACCTTAAATACCTTCTGTCCCTGATTAAATTGGAGGCATCTCAAGTGTCCGCTGACAAACCTAGAGAAAGCAGTCTGGCTGCCTCTCTGACCTGTAAAGGATAGGGCACCACCGGGGTGCTTAATAGAGTACCAGTCATGCACAGGAGGCACTTTCCAGATGTCACTATTTCTTTTCTTTATCTCAGAGTAAACCTCACCAAAAGTAAAAAGTAAATCAGGCTGAGGTGACTCCATTGAAGCAGCTTTTGCCAATGAGTCAGCCATCTCGTTCCCAAATATTCCAACGTGAGACGGTATCCATTGAAAGTGCATCTCGAACCTGTCAGAGAGTCTGTCAATTAACCTTAGGATAGATGTACCTGCCCTGTCTCCGACATCCTTCCAGTTACTTAGGTGTTGAATTGAAGATCTGCTGTCTGTCAGAATCCATATGCTTTCAAATTCAGGCTCAGCGATACCATCAACATAACTAAGGCCATTTTCAATAGCTATCAGCTCTGACCTGAAAACAGAGCAGAGATTTGAATTTCTGAATTTGAAACTATAAGTGCTAGTACCGGTCTTGATGTACACACCACTACCAGAGCAACCTTGGTCACCTTTGCTGCCGTCAGTATATATTTGAATGGAATTACTAGGGATAGCATCGATAGTCTCAAGAGCCAGTTGTCTCATAAATTCGGGGTTATCAGCATCTTTTTTCGATGGATACATTAGTTCCGTGTGGAAATGAACAGACTGGAAATCCCTGACAGGGCTAAAGCATCTCCTCAAGGAGTGATGCTCAATTCGGCCATCAATTGGGAAGGCAAGTATGTTTTGCAAAATTGCTTGAGAGAATGGGCTCTTTCTTTTCAGCCTTTCATTATTTTCCCAGTTACTCAGATAGGAAGAGGTTCTATTTTGATCACCAACACTAATAAGCTTGCTATAATATTTCACAAGACTCGAGTTCCTTCTCAGGCTCAATGGCGGAAGGTCACACTCAAAAAGAGCAATGTTGCCGGGGCAGCTACGTTTCAGTCCTGTGATGATTTTCGCTGCACTTGTTTGAACTCTTTCCAGCTTATCCAGGTTGGAATCCGACGCACAGAGATAAATGGGAGACCCATATTCCAAAATTGGTCGGATGAGGGAGGTATATGTCATCTTGAGAGTTTTTGCATCCGCTCCCCAATCACGACCAGAAATGTATTTTAGAATGTTCAGCCTTCTTCTGCACCTCTCCTCCAGAGCTTGTATATGCCTGTTTGCGAAAATTTCCTGGTCCATAACAAAACCCAAGTACCTAACATTTTTTTCACACTGTAGGGCCTGGCCATTCAAAAATATGGTAGGTTGATAATTATAGATGTGCCTATTGGTTGTATAAAAGCTTGCAACAGACTTGGAGACATTAAAAGTCAACTTGTGCTCTTCAGCAAATTCACTCACTTCATTAAGTGTGAGGTTAATAGTGTCCTGGATATTCGCAACATCACGACCAGAGTGCCAGAGAACCACATCATCAGCAAACACTCCAACTTTGCATCTCTTAGAGATCACTTTCTCTATCCCGGCAAAGAAGAGAGAGAAAAGTGTTGGCCCCAAAACTGAGCCCTGGGGGACTCCTTGATTAAGCCTGTATTCCTTAGACAGGGACTTATTAAATTTAACCCTGATAGTTCTTGCTTTAAGGAAATCGGCAATCCAAGGCAGAGCATTGCCCCTGACCCCGAAGTCTTCGAAGAGCTTTACAACCAGTTTGTTTCTCCAAACTTTATCAAAGGCCTTGGACAAATCCAAAAATACGGCCACAGTGTGATTTGTAGGCTTTAGGTTGTGTGCATCCCTAACACTTTGGCAAAAATACAGAATTTGATCTATTGTACTATGGCCTTTCCTAAATCCATATTGCTCCCTAGGAAACAGGTCATTTGATTCGAGATGGAAGGAAAGTCTGTGCAGCAGCATTTTTTCCATTAGTTTACATGGCAAAGAAGTTAAGGAGATCGGGCGGTAGCTCTCAGCAGAGCTAGCTGGCTTGTCAGTCTTCCTGATAGGAATCACAGTTGCCCTTTTCCAATCAAGTGGTACACGGCCTCTTTTCCACGACTGGTTAAAAATGTCCAGCAGTGTCTGTTTACCATGGGGTCCAAGATGCAAGAGCATTTGACCGTGGATGTAATCTGGTCCAGGGGACTTTTTAGGGTCTATATCACCAAGCACAGTCTCCAATTCATGCATTGCAAAATTAGTAATGAAAATAGGATCACCAAGGCTTGAGCTACGGCATTTGTGGACTTTCTCTCTTGCACATTTCTCAGTTGCTTTGTCATTTCTGTCAAAATTCAGATTGCTCACTTGCTTGTAATGTGCTCCTAGAGTATCTGCAGCTGCATTATCGCTTTGCGATATGCATCCATTTGGCCCAATGATGGTGTTACACTTTTCAATTTGAGGTTGATGATTATCAAGAGCCGCTGCGAGCTTCCACAACTTTGAGTTAGAAGTTCTTGCATCAATACTACTGCACATCTCTATCCAAGTTTTCCTTTTGTTAATGGCGTATGCCTGTTTAATTTCAGCAAGTAATTAAGTAATTTATCTCAATTTTAAGTAAATCATTATTGGAGCATGTGTTGACAGCTCGGAAAACAAAAGAATTAAAAGCAGCCTCTTTCTGATTCAAGGGATGATTAGATTTATTATGAGGGGGCAATGAAACAGCAAATGATTTGCGATAAACCGTGGTCAAGAAAACATTATCATTACGCATGATCAAAACGTCTAAAAATGCCAATCGGCGATTATCCTCGATTTCACAAGTAAATTGTATACACGGGTCAATTGAATTAACAATAGAAAGAACCTCGTCTATATTCAGGTCAGGATTTAATAGAACAAAACAATCATCAACATTTTGTTCTATTAAATCCTGAGGATGAGGGATGATAGTACAGGGATGATAGGGATGATAGTACTCATCAAGACAAACAAGAATCGGTATCGAAAGGGGGGTCCCAGACCAAATCCCAGGGAGTTAAAAATGGAGCGACACTCCAAAAAAATCATTGAAAAATTCAATTTGTAGAAGAACTACTATTGGTAAAAACTTAATTATGGTCTCAAAAATTGTGGTTTAATATGATCTTTAAAATTACTTCAAAAGTCTTCGCTTTAAAATTTGTTTTATTATGAAAAAAGTTAAAAAACACAAAAAAATGTGAAAAATCTGCCAAAACCTTATTTTATACTTCGAAATCCTTTCTTTTGATTTGATAATCTGAAAGATCATAGTTGAAAACCCTCAAGTCCAAAGTTTCACGTAAATACAATCAATATTAAACGCTTGAGATCCTGTTAAAGTTTGTTTTTTGCGTGCGCTAACAGCTGTTTTGGAAACAGCTCTAGAAAACAGCTTGCGCACCCAAAAAACAAACTTTAACAGAATCTCAAGCGTTTAATATTGATTGTATTTACGTGAAACTTTGGACTTAAGGGTTTTCAACTATGATCTTTCAGATTATCAAATCAAAAGGAATGATTTCGAAATACAAAATAAGGTTTTGGCAGAGTTTTTTCTCATTTTTTGTGTTTTTTAACTTTTTTCATAATAAAACAAATTTTAAAGGAAGACTTTTGAGGTAATTTTAAAGATCATATTAAACTCCAATTTTTGAGACCATAATTAAGTTTTTACTAATAGTAGTTCTTCTACAAATTGAATTTTTCAATGATTTTTTGGGGTGTCGCTCTATTTTTAACTCCCTGGGATTTGGTCTAAGACCCCCTTTCTATACCGATTCTTGTTCGTCTTGAGTACTATCATCCCTGAAAGTTTGTTGCACCATTTCAGATACACCCTGTATGGTATCTATGTTATTTTGCTTTGCTTTGTACATATGGAAAATAAATTATTATTATGATTATTATTGTGCAACAAAATTAAAGAGCTCTGAAACTTTACATTAACCACTTCGGTGCACTAAGATTTCTTCTAGATTCTTGTTTAAAAAGGATAAAGACTTGTTAAAGCTTCATAAGCAATCCAAAAACATATTTTTTACTCTCACCTCTAGGATAGGATAAAAAGTTTAATTTTTGAAATTTAAGAATTTGTAATTTATTTTTTTTTCTGTGAGTACATAAAAACATTTCTGCTTGTTTTACAATTTTGTGTGGATGCTTTGCATATAAAAATGAGTTAATTTTACTCAAACTTGCACAGAAATGTGAATTTGAATTATTCTGGTTTTCAATCGTTACTGTCTAAAAAATATTTCAACTCCTATTATACTGTGTACTACAACGTTTCTTGACCGTGGCTGAGTTCCCAGCGTGAAGAAAGTAGATCCCAGCGCAGTGTCTGAATTTTGAGTGAAATTTTAGCAATCAATTTAGAAATATTATTAATTTGTTCAGTTCATGTGTGTGTGTGTATCATAGCGTCTTTGTATCACGATTTGCGCACTGAGGTTCCTCGCAGGGTCAAAAAACATTGCCGTCTATACATCAACGTTTCCTGAGCCCAGTACGTTACTACGAGGAAGGAAAAAAATGGTAAACACAAAGCCTGATGGGTTGATTTTTATTTTTAAATACACTGTTCAACAATGAAAAAATTTCCTTGATGAAAATAGTCATTTCTTATAGATTTTAGGTCGCTGAATACGAAAATCACCATTAAAATTCTCAATTGACTCAGGATTTTCGGGGAACTGCCCCTCCCTCTTTTTTCGTTCTTCGGTGACTTTATAACTTTAAACTCGATTTTCAGGGTCAAAAAGCATTGCTTTAGTCTTCAAATTGCCCCCAGGGGACAAGAAAGGTTCAAATTAATAAAATATAATTAATTTATTACAAATGGATAGGTTTAAGGGGTAATTACCCCCCTAAAAATGCAAAAAAATAGCTAAAAATTATAGAACTTTTAATACGCTATTTTTACTCTTATTTTTTACGCAATTCACGTTTGAAGGGTCCAAACCCTTCCCCAAGGACCCAAATTTGATGGCAATATGCAGCAATGATTTTTACTAAAAGCGGTTGAGGTGAGAGTGTCCACAAAGCACCCACGGAAGGGTTCAATGCGGCACTTAGAGTTAAACAGTGCTGTACAAAAAAAATTTTCAGCCACTAACTGAATTTCAGCTGATGATCTGCTGTAAAATGATCTGCTGAATTCAAATATGACACCCATTTTCCTCCATCACCCTCAGTTTTTAAGGGAATGCCCCCTAATTATTATCCACAGCCGTGCATCTATTGACAGCTTGAAACATTGAATCCTCACTCCCTTAAACCGGTCAGTTTTTAAAGAACTGAAGAGTTTCTACTTAGGATAGACCCAAAATAGTATAAGAAAACGTCATTTTTAATCTTTTCAAGATAATCAATATTAATTCCTGAGCTCGCGAGCGCCTTCGCGATACTGGAAGTCTTCCGAACTCTTCCGCGGGGGCTTCTGGGAGGCTAACACCTCAGCTGCTTTTAGTAAAAATTTTTGCTGCATAATGTCATCAAATTTGGGTCCTTGGGGAAGGGTTAAGACCTTTCAAACTGGAATTGCGTAAAAAATAAGAGGAAAAAATAGCGTATAGAAACCTCTATAATTTTTAGCTATTTTTTGTATTTTAAGGGGGTAATTACCCCTTTAACCAGGGTTGGCAAGGTTTTTCCCACCCCCGGTAAATACCATGGTAAAAACCGGTATTTACCGTCCTGGGAAAAACTAGGTTTTTCCCACATGGGAAAAAGTGGGAAAAACTGATTATTTATTGAATTTATTCTGTTAAAAATGAATGTTTTAAAAGTTTTTATAGCCTTTTTTTAGAAAAATGACCTTAAATAAGCTTTACCCTATGTTATGAATATGGATTTTATCATTGTCTGAGGGAATGTCATCTTTTGATGGTTATGCCCTTTTCATCGGATTATCATACCTTGTTACTTCAAAAAAGTTATCTTGCAATCAAGATTTACATTTACGTTTTATTTGATTTAAATTACGTTTTTATTTACATTTAAAAAAACTATATACATATAATGCTTCTCTTAAAGACACAGATATAAGTAAATTTGTTTTAAAATATTCTCTATTTTTATTTGAGAAATTCATTAATATTAAAAAACATACGCAAATTTTATGTTTAATATCATAATTCTCTTGCTTACTTATATTTTTCCCACCTAATAATTTTAACCCCCCCCAAAAAAAAGTCATTTTTAACTAAAAGTTTTTATAATATGTTTAAAAAGGCCATAACCTAATACTTTCATTATATTGTCAATTGGAAGTTTTTCCCACTTTTTCCCAGTATTTACCAGTTTTTCCCGGTATTTACCAGTTTTTCCCACTTTTTCCCGGTATTTACCAGTTTTTCCCAGTGGTATGGGAAAAACTAGTTTTGGACGGGAAAAACCCAACCCTGCCTTTAACATTTTCATTGGTTATAAATTTATCATATTTTATTAAAATGAAAATTTTTTGTTACCTGGGGGGTAATTTGAAGACTATAACAATGCTTTTTGACCCTGAAAATCAAGTTTAAAGTTATAAAGTCGCCGAAAAACGTAAAAAGGGGGAGGGGCTGTTCCCCGAAAATCCTGAGTAAATTGAAAATTTTAATGGTGATTTTCGTATTCAGCGACCCAAAATCTATAAGAAATGACTCTTTTCATCAAGGAAAAAATTTTAAAGGTCAAATTTGTTGAACAGTGATACTTAATTAACTAAATTTTTTTAAAGCTTTTCATGTCTATTTTTGAATTTAGATCATTTACTATAAAAATTCCTTTTCTCCCTGTTTTTAAAAAATGCTGGTATTGCCCATTCAAATAAACGCATACAGCCATTTCTTCCCTTAAAACCACACCGAACACCGATAAAAACCTTCGACGGGAGGAGCAATATAAACCTCATTCCACCCAAACGTAGCCAGCCCTCGAAGCGAAGGCAACACAACACAGACTGCAGCTATGAAAACAAGCCCTTCACCAGAAGTATTTCCTCGTAACAGAACCTTGTTGATCCAAAAAGCCGGTCACGGCGGGAGGGGCCCCGTTTTTGCTTCGTGGGGCTGTTTTCCAGATTTAGCGCCCCGCTACGTGATCTGCATCCGTGGGAGGGACGCCCCGTGGCTAGAAGGGCTGTCAGGGATAACTCTCGGGAACAGGGCGCCGTTGTCTTAAATTTCGCTTGATTCCGAACAAGATCTGGGATTTGAGCGGTGGTGATGACATAAATCGTGTGGAGGGGTTGAAAGATTGATGTTGAGTTGAAAGGGGTTTTGCGGGGCTGTTTTGATGTTTGGTTTTGTCTGTGGTAAATGTTTTTGGAGGCTTGGCTTTAAGTGACCGCTAAGTGGAAATCAATTTTGTCCGTACGGTTAAATGTTATGAAGTGGATCGAACCAGGACAACACGTAAGTTGAAAATTAATACATTTAACAGCTTAATAAAATTATAGTGAATTCCTCTGATGGAAAATCGATGGAACACGCGAATTCAATACACTAGTCCCAAGTTAAAGTCAAAGTTTGTGAATTTTGAAGTTGTCAATGTGAATAACAGATTACTAGTGAATCTAAAACATTCTGTTCATTTGGGTTATGGAAGTTTTAGTATAGGGGAGTTGCTTGACGTGTATTTTATAAGTTTAGAGAAAATTTATAACATTTGAATTTCCTTTTTTACCTATTATAAATTTAAAAATTATGTATCATCTGTACCCAAACATGGTCGGGCATAAACTCTAAAAGTTTTTAGACTTAATGTTTGTAGTTAGATCTAAAACTGAAATTCTTCACAAACCTAGCACTCTTTAACTAGAGGATAGGAGGGTATTATAGAACACCCTTTATATATTTTAAAATAACTCTATTGGTTTTTAATAAAAATCCGCCGAATCATTTTAAGTACATACTACAACTAATGACAATGAAGGGCCAGTGGTCAAATAAATCAGCATTTACTTTTTTTAAATAAAAAAATGTACTTAAAGAAAAACTTACCAATGGAGGGTAATATGGAATAGTCTGGTAATATGGAACAGATGGATTCACAGCTATTGAAAACTAATAAAACCTTAGAGAACATAGTTAATCTTAACTATAAAAATATATTTAACAATTTACGTTCAAATAGTTTTGTTCATGAGTATATTTGCAATAGTCACAAACATAATCGTATTTTTCTGCTCCAGTACAGTCAAGATGAGCTCATAGAAAACAGCTAATACATTGGATCCAAATTTCTCCTCGTTGATCTTCGGAAAATTTTTCATTACAGAAGATCTTAGTTTAAGATGATTAAGCATCTTTGTTTTCCTGTCATTTAGTTGATGGCAGGTAGTAAATTTCATGACACATCAGAATGGACCTATTGTTCTATAAACACACCAGCTTGAACCCTTTTACCGACCGATAAAACATGCATAGCTAAAAAACGACTGCAGTATAAGAAACTACTAATCTTTTTAGTGTACATTATATGCTTAACAACAAAATCAAAGTCTCATAGTGACTGGTAGGTTAAAAGGTTTGAACATTTACCGTCAAAAACTTTCGAAAAACTAAAACACTTTGCTTTGCTGCGATTGATCAGACAACAACAAGAAGCTAAACTCTTTGCGTACTGTATCATGGGGTATTTCTTAATACTTTCGTGGCATTGCCACTTGATAGTAGCACGAGGGGGAGCAGAAACTCTGGTGTTCAATATTACCCGACTATTCCATAATACCCTCCTCTCCTCTACATCTATACTTATTTCGTTCTTTTTAAAAAGTATTTAAATTCGATTTTATTTTTGGAATTATTTCTTCTCTCTCTCATTTTTACTAGTTTATCATGGTCAATTTCTTTTCTAAAAAGTTCATAGCTCTTTATTCCCACGCCACCTAAATGTTTACGAACAGTGCATTCTTGGACATAATCAAACTTCGTCAGATCATGTGGGAGATAAGAAACAACAACACCCCTTATCCTTAGGGGACCATCTCCATAGTCACGCCTCTTGCAATCAAAATTAAAATTGGGGAAAATGGCGCAGCATCCATTTCGCCAAACGGGGATGGAGAAAGACTCACCACCAAACCCTTCTTTAATTGACAGTTGTGATGGATGAGAAAGGGAGGGTCATCGGGGTCGAGTACAATGGCGGGAGCGAAACGTCCTAGACACCCACTAAAGTGCTTCACATCATATCTTCCATTAAATTTCATAATAGAGCCGTGATAGGAAAAGAAGCAAATCAATATCCAATCTTCTAAAGAGCTAAATCTTCATGATACAAGCACTACTGTGCGCCATGTTTTTAATCCAGGCAAACAAGTTAAAGAAGTGGTTTTTGAGAAACGATGTTCCATAACCCAACTTTTCCTCATAAAACTGCAAACACGGCTTCACAAACCATACTAAAATGCCAAAGATTCCGGAACTTCTAAACGTGACCACTAAGAACAGCACTTTATTTCAAATTTTTAGGACCTCCAGTGGGGACTTGGAAATTGGGGGTGTGGATGGCAATTTCCTCAAACTCCTCTCAGAATCCCTCGGCTTCCGATACAAAATAGTGTTTCCCCCGGACGAAGAATGGGGTAGAATATCTGACCTTGGATTATGGACTGGCATTCTGGGAATGATTACCAACGGAAGAGCCGATATTGGAGTAAACTTTTTAAGTATAACTGGCGATAGACAGAAAGTTGTGGATTTCAGTATTCCCTATTGGGAAACTTCCCTAACATTCGGCACAAATTTACCTGAACTATTGCCGAGGGAGTATCTGTTCCTGTACCCATTTGACGTTTGGATATGGATATGTTTGCTCGTAGTGTTGTTTTACGTACCTCTCGTGCTGCATAAAGTTTACCACACGAAGACATCTTACTGGGGAGTTCTTTTGAAAACTTGGGGGAACATAGTTCGTCAGCCGCAGTCTGACAGAGCCTTTCACGGGAGATTCCTCATTGTTCTGTTTTGGATACTGTTCTCCATTGTTTCTTTGTATTATTCGGCTGTAATATTGTCGTTTCTGACCGTTCCATTGAGAGAAACTCCGATAAGAACCGTTGACGAATTGCTGAAGGCGACTGAACGAGGGGAGTATGCCGTTTTGACTCTCAATGACAACTCAGATTTGGAAAAAATGCAGAAAAGTTATAACCCACAAGTTAGAGAGATTGCCGATATCGTTGTGAAAAATGGATGGTACATCCAACGCGATAAACTCTATTCCAACAAGATGTTTGATTTTAATGAATTCAAGCGTAAACAAGCTGTGTTTGTTGACAGGGTTAGTTGGACTTCACTCCACGGCATGCCACCCTACTCGATGAAATACGTGTCTGATCAAGATATAGAGTTGGACGCTATTGGGATTGCATTCAACAAAAATTTTACTTACCAGGAGGAATTCAATGCAGTTATTAAAAGGATAAGGGAAACAGGCTTGTATGATAGGCTTATGAGGGTAGAAGTTTATAAAATCTGGATAAGATTCCATAAGTCATACGGTTATGCTGGGGCGCACGTTACTATTTTGATCGATGATATATCAGGAGCACTCTATGCTCTATTATTCGGCTATATTTCATCTTCTGTAGCTTTAATATTTGAAATTATAATTTCTAAAAAAGGATTTCCACACTTATTAACCCGAGTTTGAGAATTGTGAAGTGCAAAGCTAGTGTTTACAATGACGAGAACAGTGTTATAGGTATTACTTAAAAATTTTAGAGGCTAAAATTTTTGTACAACTTTATAAAACTTCACCGTTTGTTAGCAATTGTTTTTGAATCCTTATAAACAGATATATACTACTTTTTATTAATTGCAATTTTTTAATTAATTAACTTCATCTTAATAAATGCGTGTATTTATACAGGGTGGACCTTAATTCATGGTACAAACTTCTAGGGGTGTTAGAGTACACCTAGACGATCAAGAATTGGTATAGGAAGGGGGGTCGCAGTTACACCGTTAAAGAGCTAGGTCCTAATCGTCGCCTTAGAATCAAAAACTACTATCTCTGAAAATTCACACAGCTTGGTCGTTCAGTTCGGATCGTGTTTTGGCGGTATTGGCACTGTTGAAGGGTTGCTTTAAAAGCGCGTTTGAATTTGGCGGGGGCTTGGCATAATTAAGGTTGGTGCGTTTTCAGGATTAAAGTTTTCAGATGCAAAAAAACAGCGATTCGCGACTGCTTTTCTTTTTGTCGTTCAAAAGTCGTTCTGTAAACTCTATAATCATTATTCTTCATTCATATAATTAGAATATTGAGAAAATCTTGAGCCTGGGCTTATTAGATTAAGAGTTAAGAGGATAGTATAATTAAACAAAAAACAATGTAGAGCATGGAGGATAATTTTAAAGCAATAAAGGTGCGTAAAATGATTTATCAACTAGATTATCTTAGGTGAAACATTTTTTTCTTTAAATTTCTACTGTACAAAATTGTTTTATACTCATACTTATGCATATGCACTATCATTTGAAAAATGGGTGTGCGTTTCTTAATAAAATTATTACTCCTTAAATTATTAATATCTTCACCTTTTCATAACAAAAATTATGAGTGTTTAAAAGGTCTATTGTAATTTTATGAAAAGGCTAAGGGTGGTATAAAAGTTTGAATTAATTGAAAGATGGGGATCGGGTTCACACAAAGCTATCTTAGAATTAAAAACTATTAGGGAGTTTTTACCACTTAATGTACCCAGTAAAATTTTTACATTTATTTAGAACTACGTTAAGTTTATGTTCCTTTTTTGTAGTGTACATTTGAAGGTTCTGATTGCGAGTTGAAGGTTGCCTCCGATTCAGATGGTAGTTGCATCCTATCGGCATCGAACTATGATAATACGAATGATACCGGTGATAAAGAAAAAAAGAAAAAACCAAGTATAAATAAATGGCCAAGAAAAATTTTGAAAAAGAAAATACAAAAAGGAGAATCTCATATCGCAATAAGTAGTGGAAAAGTAATAGCTGCCAAAAACGTTCTTCCAAAAGATTGCACCAGATGCATAAGAAGATGTAACGGTAAATTTAGCGAGGAGGAGAGAATAGCCATCAATAGAGAATACTGGGCAATGGAAAATACACTCAAGCGACAATATTTATATAGTTTAATAGATGTTGTCGACAAGGTTGAATGTGGAGCTGAATCCCTAGTGTCACGTAGACAAAAATCGCGTAACTTTTTCTTAGTGAAAAGAAAAGAAAAAATACAGGTATGCAGAGGATTCTTTTTATCGACTTTTAACATCTCAAGTGGTGTTGTTGAAACTATCTTAAAAAAAGCAAGCGATAATAACATCATACAAGAAGATATGAGAGGAAAACATGCTCCTGGAACAAAAAAAAATGATGCGATCAGAAAGACTATTATCGAACACATTTCTTCCTTTCCAAAGGTTCCCTCCCACTACAGGAGAAAAACTTCATCAAAAGAGTATTTGCCTCATGATTTAAATATTTCTATAATGTATGAACTGTACGTTGAGAAATGCAAAAATGAAGGGATTGAACCGGAGAAGGAATCTTTTTACAGAAGTATTTTTCATTCCGATTTTAATCTCTCGTTTCATACCCCAAGGAATGATATGTGCGATAAGTGCTTAATATTTAATCAGATGTCCCAGGAAGAAAAAGTAGTTAATCAAACTGCTCACGATCTTCACATTTTAAAAAAAAATGCAGCTCGAAAATTTCGGGATGAGTTCAAGACCATTGCTTCTGAAGGAGATATAAATTTCTTCGAATTTGATTTTGAGGCTGTTCGGTGTTTGCCAAAAGTTAAATCGAAGGCTACTTTTTATAAACGCCGTCTAGCTGTGTATAACATGACAGCATACAACGTAGATTCAAGAGATGCCTACAATTTTATGTGGCATGAGGGAGAAGCTGGTCGTGGGGGAGCTGAAGTAAGCTCCTGTCTTTTAAAACTAATGTCCCAATTCGCAAATGGAAAAAAATTTGTATTTATGTCAGATACATGTGGAGGGCAGAACCGTAATTGTTTGACCACTACTATGTTTCTGTATTGTGTTACAAATCTGGATATTCCCGAAATCCATCATTTGTTCTTCGAACCTGGACATTCGCAAATGGAATGCGATAGTGTGCACGCTCATATAGAAAAATCAAGCAAATCAGTTGATATTTTTGATCCTTCAGGTTGGTTTGCTGCAGTAAAACGAGCATCGAAAAAAGGAAAGTATCACGTGATTGAAATTAAGCAAGAGGACATAGTAGATATAAAGCAACTTCAAGAAAAAGTTTTAAAAAACAAAAAAGTTGACAGTGATGGGAATTCAGTCAAATGGCTGGATATAGTTTGGTTCAATTACAGAAAAAGTGATACAGAACATGTATATTTTAAGTATGATATGTCTTCATCACACTTTCTTAAGTTCCCAATTCAAAGAAGGAACTCCGCAAGTGCAATTTTAAAAAATGCCATTCTTTACACTAAATATAACTCTAAGATTCCTATTGCAGAAGACAAAATAAAAGATCTTTTACAACTTTGCAAAGATAACATCATACCCAAGCAGTACCATACTTTCTATCAAAACTTAGGTTACGCATTTTATACTTCGGACTCTGATGATCATAATTCGGATACGATTTAGATAGTTGGATCCAGTTCTATAGATTAAGCATCACCTAAAGTTAAAGGTGTTTATAAGCCAAAATATTTGCATGTATCTACTTTTAGTTTAAGTTTATTTTTAGTTTCCATGAAAATCAAATGTAAAAATGCTAATTAAAATTATTTGCTTGTTCCTGTAATCAAAAAGCTAAATAAATATATTTTTATGTGAACGTATTATGTTTGATTTAATGTAAAATCAATCAATGGAACAGACGATATTTTGATTGTCCTATTTCGTTGTACTCTTATTAAAAAATAAAAATAAGAATTAAATTTAAATTCCGTGTACTTTTTAAAGGCAGTTTTTTTTTTCAAATTTAATGTAAATTTTAAACTATCGCATCATCCTACATTTTAAATATTGAGACGTACCTCTTTTAAATGGTACTGCAATCATATAATAAAATTAACATTATATGCGTAACAGTTTTAATCAGTTGAAATAAAATCATTAAATGTTTAAAAAAAACTTTTAGTTTTCTGCTATAAAGTAAGATTTTAAGTTATGAATGTTTTGTATTGAAATATGTGGTAATAGATATAAGTATTCTGTCAATCAAATGCTTCTAAAAGCATTAAAGTTTCGCAATAGGACAACAGCAATAAATTGAATTTCTTTTAAATCATTCTTTATCGCCCTTTTTAAGCCAAATATTATGGCGACAATGTGGGAAGCAGGTTGCCACATATGGCAACACATTTTCGCATCTTAGATTTAAATAATTCTGTCTTCTGGTCCGATTCGGGAATATTCGGAATTGCCAGCGGAGAAACTCATTTGATTAGTTCGTAAGCGTGACATCATCGAGCTGGCAAAGTGCCCAACCAATCAAATGAGCGCCTCCAACGATCTGAAGTAATTATTATTATTTTTTGATAGAGTGGTATTTAATTGGTGGATTTTTTATGGGGAGTGGTTTGAATTGGCGTCTGATTATGAGTCGCCAAGGATCGGGGTCCCCGAAGATTTCCGAACGGAGATAGTAGTTTTTGATTCTAAGGCGACGTAATGTAGTGCGAGCGCGTTTCAAAAGGCCGTTTTTAGAAGGCTCGTGTGACGAAACAAAACATAATAAAATGAAAAACATTATTGCATGAGGTACAAGAGTATCCGTACTAAAATCCTCAATGTGATAGAAATTGAATCAGTTTCTAAACCGCGGAGTTAGTTTCAAAAGTGCAATATTAATCTTTTAGTCAAAGAATCACATTCCTTAATGGTATTTAGAAAAATGATGATCGGGGAAGGAATTTTCAAAGATCGTAACATGGATCATTGAAACTGTTTGATCATTGAAAATTCCTTCCCCGATCATCATTTTTCTAAATACCATTAATGGAACTCCATTGTTTGACTAAGAGCACGTTTTAAAACTCACCCCACGGTTTAGAAAGTGGTCCAATTTCTATCACATTGAGGATTTAAGTAGTACGGATACTCCTGTACCTCATGCAATAATGTTTTCCACTTTATTATGTTTTGTTTCGTCACACGGGCCTTCTAAAAACGGCCTTTTGAAACGCGCTCGCAGTACATTAGGACCTAGCTCTTTAACGGTGTAACTGCGACCCCCCTTCCTATACCAATTCTTGATCGTCTAGGTGTACTCTAACACCCCTAGAAATTTGTACCATGAATTAAGGACCACCCTGTATAGTATAAGCAATTTTTTAAAATCTATTAATATGATGTACACCTTATACACTGTTGACATAACAAGGTTATTCAACTCTTATCTACACTGTAAAAATCTGGGTAAATGTAAAACCAATATTTGGTGCAAAGTTTATAATTTCCCGAAACTTTGGTGCAATGAAAATTTATTTTACACTGTAAAAGATATGGGTAAATGTAAAACCAATATTTGGTGCAAAGGTTTTAAATTCTCGAAACTTTGGTGCGATGAAAAAGCTAGATTGTATCAAAAAATGGTGGTATTATTGAAAAATAATTTATGGGGCAATCGGTTGCACCAAAGTTTGGTAAAAATGCTCTTTACTGGGGCCGTTGTTTAGTTGTGTTTGGGTTCGCGCGCTCCGCAGTTTTGTTTTCGCATGCGTCACAAAGTAAAATGGTATTACTGCAAAAAATACAGCCAGTATTTTCCTCAGGAAAATTTAATATAAGAAAGGGGTAATTACAGAGATATCTTACATATTTCAAAAATACTTTCCATTTAAGAACAAGATGAGTAAAATGAAAGTACTCACAAATGCTCATATTTGAGGTGAAAGATCCCACCCGCATAAAAATATTTTGGTGTTTTCCATCGTTATTTACATTTACATAACTTCGTAGTTTTCTCTTTTACGCTAAGCGCGCACTAGACTTTTTTCACGGCGACTGAGACAAAATTATCGCCCTGGATATTGCAAGAAGCTAGATCGCGCGCATTAGGCGACGAGACTCTTACCCGATTGCCAAGATCTCGCCATAGAGATGCATTGCTCTCGAGTGACCTAGTGTTTATAGTCGCCGTGACAAAAGTCTCTAGTGTACATACGCTTAGCCTTAATCATCCTTGAGTTATTTTTAGTTTTTAAAAAAAAATAGTTATTTTTTTGTTTATAGGTAACTTGTAATCATGTCTCTGCATCTTAAAAACACCGAAGTTGCTCTACCGCTATTATTTCTCGAATACCTCAGTTTCGAAAAATGCCTCCAAAAGTTCGTTCATTTTCTACACTTTCTTTCTAAAATTTCACATCTTACTCTCCAAAAAACTTACACTAATTACAACAACGGCACTCTCTACATTTCTATAACCTTACTCTCGAATATTTCAATTCAAACACGACGATTCCCCTCAAAAGCAGCACGGTCCTTTTTCTCTTACCCTCCCTCCCAGTTTCAATTCAGCACATAAAATTTTAATGCGTCCGCTTCCATTTTATTGTTTGCATTCCTTTCAGAGCACTTTTTATCCAGACTAAAAATCTTAAAAGCATTCCACGCCTCGATCGGAAATCTTTCCGACGATGAACAGAGATGGCTTGAATTCCAAATGAAAAACAATGGTCCCCTCGCTGCGATCAATACACCTCGTCCTGCTGCTTTTGAGTAATACGCCCCGTGTTTGTCCAACAAGGCGCATCCGAGTTTTGGAGATGACTTTTATATAGATTTCCAGAGAAGACTGTATAAAATGAAGATAAAAGCCGGAATTCGCATGCGCTTGGTAGCATTGAATGGAAGGGAGCTATTGCTGTATATACCTCGCTTGTGAGGATGGATTTTTTATATTGATTAAAGCTGGAGTTTTTTTTGGGAACGTGTCTTAGAGAAATAAGTTTGTTTGTATCGGTTTCTGTGAAGTTTTGATTTGGAATAGTAAATAAACTTAAGGGTTTGTGAGGATTATTTCTTATAATAAATTATTGGAATTTTTGTATTATTTTAAGGCCAAGATCAAGAAATTTTTTTAAAGATAATAAGGAAGTTATTTAAAGATTGTTTTAAATTTTCATCAGCATGCACAAAGCGTAAGAATCCCATTTTGGAAATAAAATCCCTGTACCTATATCAATATTACCGTTTATGTGCTTTCAATATCAAACTGAATTTTTTTCAAATGTTAATGCAGCAATATTTTTTTTTCTAATGGGCGGGTACAATTGGACATTATCCATTTACCGCTGATATGCCCTAAGAAGTACCTACTTAGCGTTACCCAGCGAGCACCTGTGGACCGAGGCCACGGAGGTGAGGTTACTGTTCCCGCGTCACACACCCATTCACTTGCACAACCCCTTTTTACAGGGGGGCCACATTCATTCATCACACTAGGGCAGAAATTAACATCCATGCCAAAAGGGGATTCGAACCCCGGACGTATACGGCTTCGCAGTCAGATACGCTAACCACTCGGCCAGCACGTCGGCACAATGCAGCAATATATTTCTTACTATTATAGATGACCCTTAGCCATTTCATATTTTACTTATTTAACACAACAAAAATGCAGCAATATTTATTTCTTACAACGTTTTTATTAGGTCGCTTTCAATCTTGTCCGTCCGTCCGTCCGTCCGTCCGTCCGTCCGTCCGTCCGTCTATCTGTCTGTTCGGGAGGAATTTAGTAATCAATTTTAAACATACTTCCCCATGAGCTAGAGACTTGAAATTTTGAACATAGTTCAGATCTGGATGACAATACGATATTATCTTGTTAGTTCGGTTCAATTTGCTGTCCCTGAACCCCCAGGGGGACTTAAAATTTAGAAGTTCAACTATAGGACCTTATTTTTAAAAAATCATTGTTGTGCAGTTTGCCTCCTCTCGTTATCAAGATAGCTTTAGAAGTGTTGTATAAAATATTAGTAAAATGAAAATTTGTAAGAATAAAAGTAAGTACATGCAGTACTTCATGCAAGTTTTGTATTTGTAATACATCTAAGGGACTGACTTTATTAATTAGTTACTGACAAGTTTCTCACCGATATATTTTTAAAACACTTTTTTTATATTACTAGTGTTTCAAAAATTTCCAACGTCATCTGAATAATAGCTAGAGGCAAAAACTGTGCAATGATTTTAACAAAACAGGGTAAAGCCATGTGTTATAGTTAAAGTTCAGAAAAAAAAACACTTTTTAGTTTTAAATAAAGAGAAAAGAATCAAATTCTTGGAAGGCGTTCAGGTCGTGAATTCTAAACTTTACACAACAAAACTAAAAACCAGAAAATAATTAATGAAAAAAAACCTTTTTAAAGAACAACGTTTTTAAAATGCACTAAAAAGTATAAAATAATTTTTTGCAACTCCTTGTAAAACGAAAAACGTGGGGATCATGCATTACGTATTTAATCCAACTTAATTTCATCATTAATTTAAATAATTTTTAACTGTGGATATAATGGTAAATAAGTAGTGGCTGTAAATATTATTGCATGATCCCCGCGTTTTTCGTTTTACAAGGAGTTGCAAAAAATTATTTTATACTTTTTAGTGCATTTTAAAAACGTTGTTCTTTAAAAAGTTTTTTTTTCATTAATTATTTTTGTTGTGTTAAATAAGTAAAATATGAAATGACTAAGGGTCATCAAAGAGTAAAGCCGAAGCATATTTGCAAGTAACTTTTTTCTCTTATTGATATTTTTCTCTAACTTTTTTATATTTTAGCTTTTTCTAGATTTTTTCAATCAACTTATAGCTTCAGGTCTAAAAAATAGTCATGTATTATGATTTTACTGAAATTTAATTTACACCAATAATAGCTTATTTTTACTCCGCTTCACTCCTGGTATCCTAAAAATCCCCAGCCAGTTCCAGACCCACCCCACCCCCTTAGGAGTGGCCATATTGGGAGCCTTAATTTTATCGATGGTGAAAAGACCTTTCAGATTTGCACTAAGTGTGCATCAGCTCGGGCCTCCCCTGCACATCTTTTAGAATGCATGGGACTTGTGGTGAAGGACTTACTGACTATTCTCTTTTGGTGTATGACTTTTTAAGGATTCACTAACTCTTGAACTTGGTCTAGCATCGACTAGCTAGACCATTGGGAATTAGCAACAACAACATATTTTGTTTTACATATTTCACATGTTTCCTTTATATTTTTTATTTTCTAAGAAAACTAAGCTGCACTGACAGCTCAAAATACAGAAAAAGTTAAGTATAACGGTCCCAACTTTAATGGTAATCCTTCCTGTGATTTAATGATTTAATGCATGTTGGTTGACAGTATTTGTTTTGATATCCTGACTTCAAAAAAAGGCATTATTTAATATTTCTATCATAGGGCTTTCTTTAATTCTCAAAACTACCTTTCATTTATTTTAATGTTGCTGGATGCAAGCACAACTGCAAAAAATAACTATTAGCAAAAACTTAGTTGTTAAAAGTCATTCTATCACAGAATGAAAGCAAAACTTTCTTATCATCTGAAAATAATTTGCACATAAAAGTTCACAAAAGCAATCTCCCTTTTTTTAAAATAAATTTTCGCTTGAACTGAAACCCATCGGGTTAAAATACGGATTTCATACATTCCATATAATGCTTAAAACTCCCATTCCATACAGCCAATCTCTCCAGTTTTAAGAAAAAAACTCCTTACAAAAGACTTCAATGTAAGAACGATTCAGTTCTGTAAAGGATACATTGCGGGACTAAGTGTTTTATTTTACAGAATCGATATTTCTTTGTCAGAACTGTCCGAAAAGACGTATAGGTTTTCCTTTTTAGGGACCCTACTTGGATGGAAAATGTTATGGGTTTCTGAGTAGTGTGTTACGTGTATAGCAGAATAAAAGATTCATTTTCGGGGAATAAAGTAGATCCCTGCTTTAAAATTTATTTTTGAGTGAAACAAGAACCACTTTGTAGTTTGAGGAAATCTGGGGATATGAAAGATTTCACATGTCAGTCGTTTGAGAGCTGGACTTAATTATGAATTAAATAACGGCGGGGGGTGTAGATAATTTTTTTTAGCATTTGATTTTCTGACATGTTCTGTTCTCCCTCTCTAAAAGCGGTTTTTACAGTATCAGGGTTTCTACAGAACATGGATATCAGGGAATTTTATTAATCTGGAAAAGTCAGGGAAATTCTTAAAAATATGTTAAAATAAGGGAAATTTCCTCATGCGATCAATTTGTGCTACAATTTTTCTTCAATGAAACCTTGTAAATATTTTTTACTTTTCTTAACTCAATGAGAAACATATTATGCATTCATACTATGCTTGGACTTAAGTATTACTCAAATTCGAAATTACATTTTTTTATTTTATCATTTCAAATAACAAGTAGCGATTTTTTTTTAATTATCTTGTTCGCACATAGTGGTTCTTAGTACAGAGAAGGCTCAAAAGTTAATGAAATTAGTCCCTGTAAGTCAGGGAAAAGCTGTAAGTTTAGTCGTGGATATCAGGGAAAAGTCAGGGAATATGTTTACTCAGTTTCTGTAGCCACCCTGAGTATTTAAAACTGTTTTTCTCTTTGTTAAAGGTATGAAATTTACATTGATCCAATATATTGACCACTTATAGGTATTTATAAGTAAGTATTAAAAGTAAGGAAGTCTATATGCGTGTTGCACTTTCAATTTGAACTATAGAATTTTAATTAGTCATTAGGGAACTCTAGATTAACTTCTAATTTAAATGAAATCTCCCATAAATTAGAGCCGCATACTCATTTTTCTTGTATTCTTAATGGAGGTTGGGTTTCCCAAATGGTTCACAACAACAATAACAACATTTCCCAGAAATTCATGTAAATTATAAACCATTACTTATTTTAGAATACAACTACCAAATACTTGTGATGCTTTATATGGCTTTTAAAACCTAAAATAATAATATCTAATGTAGAACGTATCTCTAGAAATATTTTTGAATTATTTGAAAGTATACATGCTTTAAAGAGATCTCATTAAATTGGCTTGAAGAATAATATTTTGTATTCGTTTTTATTCTGCATTGTACCCAAGTATAGTTTCCATTTAACTGAGAAAACATCGTAACTTCAAAATAAGAATGAATAAGTTACAAATTGCTGCCCCAATAACAAAGTAAATCTTGAACTTATCTCCTCCTAACTTTTTTTGTTAAGTTAAACTTTCCTACACTTACTTCTTCAATATCAACTCCAAATCGAGTCGCCGTTCAAACTTCTTACCCGACGTTAAAACAGCGATAATTCCCAAAGACAAAAAGCATTTATTCAAGCATGGCGCGACACTCAATCTAACTACGAGAAAACCTCTCAGAGAGACATGAAAAAGGCATTTCAAAGCTATTCCCCTCAGCTTATTTCTCCGACTCTGAAATCGATCATAAGCTTTACACCCGCCAAGCCTTTTCTGCCATAAAATGAAATGGGCAGTTTGAATCAGCGAATTTAAAGCCAGACCTGAAACTCCCGGCTCAGTGAAATATCGAAAACAAAGAAAGTTAAAACGTTCGGAAATATATCCCGACGTCAGTTCTGGCGACATGGACGCCCCCAATACACCTCGGAGTTTCTATGCGTTTTAAAGGAATACCTCTATTATTTTGGTCCACATGAAATGGCAGGGATAATATTTGCCTACATTCCGGGATATCATTTTTCAAACAGGTCCGGGAAATATAGAGTGCAGAGGATCAGGATTTCATATAGAGTGTTTTAAAGTTTTTGTTTGCAAGTCTGTTACGTTTTTTTTTCTTATAAAATGAAGACATAAATCCTTTTGGATTTATTGTGTTTAACTATTTATGCGATGAAAGGTTATGGGTAGGAAGAGGATACGTGTTTAGCGTTTCCTGTCTGGGTAGTTTGAGAGGAACAAATATAAATTTGAATTTATGACAAAATATAAATGCATCACGTAATGTAGTTTTTCATATTTTTATTAACGTTTGAGTTTTCAACACACGAAAACAAAAAATGTATGGTTTAATGTATTATAGTTTCTATATAAGTTTATACTTGTTTCAAATCTTGTTCTTTAAACATAAAATGATATAAACACAAGCATAAAATGATGAATGATGTACAAATAAAAGAGATTGAAAACATAGGAACGTAGAAAGAAAATGTCTATATTTTCAATGGGATACTACATTTTCTAAAAGTATTTCTTTGTCATTTTATTTTACTTGATAAACCATTTCTATTTGATTATTATTCTAAGACTATCAGAGAAAGTTTACATAAGGATCTATACGTCTATACAAATAAGTATCAATAATACTACTAAATAATTAGTTTATTTTTTATTTTTTTTAAACAGGCTCTATAAACAAACTAAAGTACTAATATATAAATAATTGAAATTAGAAAAAAATTAAATTATTTGGTCTGGAGTTTGCACCTGTAACATCTTATTCCCTTTTGGAGATAAAAACACTGATATACTGTGTAAGTTTTTTTTATTTCGGCTAATTTAGTTTGTCTAATTTAGGCATAAATTTGTATGCAACAATGGGCAATTCCAGTATTTTTACGGTGATTATTTATTTTTTAAACTTAATTTCAAAGTTCAACTTTAAATAAGGGTGCGAGAACGTCAAATTACAAATCAACACAATACAAACGCGTCAAATGTCAGAAATACTTTAATTCTAAACATTGATTTTAAACAATGATTCAATTATTTATTTCGTTTTCTGGGATGGATGGCCATGATGATCGGAATTTATCCCCAAACGTTTCACCCTCTTCTTCGGAGAGCATTCTAAGTGGAAAAAAGATCAACTACCAAAAATGAAAAAAATTGAGGATGCCTATTAAAGAAGAAGGTGAAACATTTGGAGATAAATTCCTATCAACACAGCCATCCATCCGGGAAAATGGAATAAATAATTACTTTTCAGGTTCATCATTTAATAATGGTTTAATTGTTTTTACAATTCAAAGCGATTGTTGGTTTCCATGTTGATTTTTATTTAGATCTATACCTCTTTTACTAGAAAAACACATTTTTATTTCTTTTTATTTTTTTATTTTTCTTCTTTTTATTTTTTTTTTTCAAAAAAAAAACACTGGTATTGCCTATTTTACGCAAGTATTTCCTTCAATCAGCGGTGTCAATAAATGTTAATAAACAATTCAATGAAAACTATTTAAAATATATTGGCCTTTATCTCATCAAAAAAACAGTAAATGACGTTAAGTATTTTTTTCCATTGAGATAAGACATAACAATCTCTCTATTCTAAAAAAAAGTTTTTGGTGAACGGTTTCCAGAGAAAGGCTTTTTAATTACTGATCCGTATAACACATATTTGGTATCAAACTGTCCGGATTCTTTTGAGGATGTGCAAAGTGCCTTTAGAATTTCTTAAAAAAATCTCTATTTTAAAATATTTCCATTTTTTTAGATTTCGGATAAGGTCGCAGTTACAAAGCAAGAAACTACGAATTTTAAAACAATTGAAAACATATTTCACTGGTTTTTTAATATTCAAATAGATTAAATAATCATCTTTCTATTTATAACACGAATTTAAAAAATATATTTTGTGTTATTTTTAACAATATTTATATTTTTATTGTTCACAAAGGGTTTAATTGTTGTTCAAACGGTTTTCATTATATTTTAAACTTATAGGGTTGGTGGGGGCAAAGCCCCGCAGTTTTTAGTATTTTTAACATTGTGATCGAAAGGGGGTAGATAATCTCAAAATTTCAATTGGAGGTGTTAGATTGAGATGTTACCTACAAAATCAATCCAAATTTATACTCTTATCGATAGTATTTCAAGAGAAATTGACAATTTAGTTGAAAAAAAAATTGCGGTTCTTTGCCTCGCAAAATGGGGGCTAAGATCCGCACTTTTGAATCTTTGTGTTCATGTGAAATAAATATGGATAAACAAAATGTTTCATTATAAAAACACTAGAAATAATCATCTTAATACAGTAGAGCCCCTATTATCCGCAGAATCGGGTGGCAAGGGTACCGCGGATAGCTAAAATCGCGAATAGTCCGAAATAAGACTAAAAATGAGGTGAAAACACGAAACAAAATATTTCAGCATAAAAACTATGTTTCATTTTACAAAAAACATGATATGTAAAACTTTTAAAATGTGTACAGTACAGCAGAAACCTTTGCTCTACTTCTAAAATCTCTCTAATGTCGTCTAAAATTTACCCTCATCATGAAAAATTTTTTTTCGTGGCAATCGTGGATCATCCACTGGCGGATAATGGATTTCTAATGTATTTTTTTAATATTTTTAAGTGAACCAACAATATTAAACATAAATATAATCCGTTTTAATGAAAATTGTCAATCTGTTGTAGCAATTAATTTCAAATTGGCCAGATATCTTTCAAAAGGGAGAAAGGATGGTTTCAGGTAGGGGGGTTGGCATCTAGGACACCTTTATTAACCTCATTGGAGATCAAGTAGTCCCATTTCCCTTTTGGGACGAATTCCTGAGCTTTTTAAGCTGCGTAGATTTGCCCCAAAACACCTGCGTGAATTTGCCCCATTTTACTTTGTTTTGAAAAACAAGCCTTATTATTTTTAGAGACATGTTGAGGCAGTTTTTTCAAAAGGAAACTGAAGTGAAATTGCTATCTTATCATTGGGCTATTTGTTTGTATTTCTCCTCAAGCCCTATTTTATGTAATGTTTAAGTAAAATATCAGAAAAATTACATCAAAATGATGAAAAACAAACTTACGGCATTTTTTCAACTCATGAGTGACTTAGGGGTACGAACTTTCGTAGAATGATAGGTCACTATAAGACAAACCAACCACCTGGTTTTCAACTTTTGAATCGATTAATAACGATTAAAAATCGCGGTGCGTGGTTTTGCCCCGTGCGGGTTCTTACCCCCACCTACCCTATATAACTAATTTATTTTTTATTTTTTAAATAACAAATTAATATTTTTATATTTATCTTTGTAGTTGTGGCAACCTAATCATTACTATATTTACAATAAAATATACACTCGCTTTCGGAAATTTTGAATTTTGCATTTATTTTTTATATCCTTTTGCAAGTATGTTTTTAAGGTAGTAAAATGTAACTCTTTATTTCATGACAAAACGCAAACAACTAAATAACACGGGTGAATGTTTTAGAAATAAATATGAAAATGTTGGAAGTCTTGACATTCGGTGTCGTTGCTATGAAAATGACGCAACTTCGAAGTTTGTTTCTCATGAAGATAAAATTCTAAATTTTTGCGATGTTTAAGGGGACTCCAAATCGGTCAAAATAACAAATTAAGTATTTTGCTCTCAAATCGATGTTTATACTCATAAATTGATTCTGCAAATTTCATAGTGATGCGCGAATTCTATGCATAACGAATTTCCAATTTTGATTGAGCATAGTTACCACATATTTTTTTTAAATAAATATTTCTCAAAACTACTTTTTTAGCACTTAAAACCCTAAGGCTTTTTTTTCTACTGGACTATTTAACTTGAAACTCTGTATATAGTATATTAACCATAGTGTTTTCTATAAAGTAATGCATTCCAATTAGGGATTCAGAGTATAATAATAAGGTCTTAAAGTGAAAAATATGTTTATTTTCATGATATTTTGGAGGTGTTTGGAGAAAATTTGTTTTTATTAAAAACTATTACAAGTATCACAAATATGAATGCACAGTTCCATGGACAATAACATAGATTACGTTGGGGTAAAAAATTATACCAAAATTATCATAATTGAAAAAGAAGTAGCGTTTTAAAACATAGTTGAAAATTTTGAAAATTTCGAAATTTCTCAAAAACTACTTTTTAAAAATAGATTTTTGCTTGGATTATGTTTAAATGATCACTAAAAGTGTTTTGATGTTAAAAAACTTAAAAAAATTTGTAAATTAAAGAAAATAAAAATTTGGGTACTGAGTCCCCTTAGATAAAATTACTACATTTTTAACAGTCAATCATTACAAATTTTAAGAAAGTTAAATTTATTCCTGAGATATTTCAATGCTTCCCTTAATGATCTGTGAAAAAACATTACCTTAGGGAAATGGGTAAAAGAATGTTTACATTGCTTTGTTGTTAGTTTTCTTGGGGTTCAATTCCGTTATAGTTCCCGCTAAATATCGCCAATCTCTTTCGAACGCTCAATATTCAAATGTAAACCAATTTTTCTAATTTTTAATGATAAACTGAATAGTTATAGATCTAATTAAACACTTTAATCTATGAGTTTGAAATTATTTAGCAATATTTATACTTTATAGTGTCCAAAAGAGATTAGTGATATTTAGCGGGAACTATAACGGAATTGAACCCCAAGAAAATTAACAACAGAGCAATGTAAACATTCTTTTACCCATTTCCCTAAGGAAATTTTTTTTCTCAGATACATTAAGGGAAGCACTGAAACATTAAGGGAAGGTTCATATTTAGAGGGAACTATATATGAACCTTTCCTGGAATTATAAAGCGATCCGCCAATTAATGTTACCATAAAGGAACTGTTAAAATTCCACCACTGAATAAATATCCACCATTTTTGAAAGAATACCACGGAGAAGTACTACCCCTGTGTTAAGAATGTTTTATAAAGTGAGTAAGTGCAGTGAGCTGGGTTTTGTGGGGAATTGCGAAGCGGTCCAAAAGTTACTGCGTCAGCAGTTAACGGGGGTTGGCGAGCGATAGCGATCTTATTATTTAAATAATAAGATCAATATAAAAAATGGTAAGTAACCGTCTAGCATCAAACTAGCTTCACAATTAAAACAAATATCCTTAGAGACCACATCTACTGGATTAACTTCAGTGGCTTCAATTAATCATTCAATGCGCCTTCTTTTATATGTAAATCCCCAATCTTTCCTGACTAAAAAGTAGTATATAACCATCTAGTTGCTCGCCAGTCAAAGCATTTTGCATACATATTGATCGCCCACTTGAAGGACTCTCACTGTACAATAGGGTGGAGTGAAACTAGCCAAAAATGACCTACTTTAGAAATTTAAAACGCCTGAGGTGGGAATAGGTGCCATTTTCGATAAAACTTAAAAATTCAAAACTTGAGTTCAATCAATTAATATCTTCAGGTTCCACATTCACGTTAGTTTCGATGTTTCATCAAATTTTACGTTAAAATGGTTACAAATGATTCCCACACCATTTGTTCAATTCATAGCTTGTTCAATTCATAGCAATTCATAGATTTTCAAACCATAGCTTCTTTAGTTTATATTCTTAGGATGTCAAACAACATTTTAAAACCTTCCGTGGACTGAAATGGGAGGGAATTTCCAATTTTTCAAGCCCGAAATAAGGGCGCATGCCTTAAAAATAGGCTATCGACCGAAAAACTAATTTTTGAATATCGGTGCCAAATACAGCTCAAAAGTTGCGTTTTTCCCTTCTTATTCATGGAAAAATAATAAAAAAATTTTCAAAAAAAATTTTAGGTGTCTTTTGGTCCTTGAGTTTGAAAAAATGGATATTTTGCTTAGCGTATAATGGGAAAGTCTTAATCAATAAAATTCAAGTTTTAAATGTAATAGAAACTTATAGTTGACTTAATTTGGTGTCTTAATCGTCAAAAAAAGTATTTACAATGGTATTGCACTGTGATTTGAGGTAAGCAGTTAAGGCATACAGCTTAGAATTGCCAAATGAGAGAAAAATTCATTTTTATACTTATTTATATTTACTTTTTCAGATAAGAGCATTAAAATTACTTATAATATATCCTAAATTTTCCCTAATTATATCTAACACAAATCATAACCTTTTATTTGATATTTCGTCGCTTTAAATTTGAAGACTTGTTATAAAAAGTGATAGTTCAGGTTAAAGTAAAGATGAGAAATTTTCACAGCCGGTTTCCATAATGTTAATAAAAAACTTTCGAGCTTTTAGACGAGCTTCTTTCGAGACGCCTTCATCACATCCAGCTATTTCATCGTGAAAGATTTTATTTATATATTTTTAAACGCTTTTCTACTGATGATGTCCGGCGAAGTTTTCGGACGAAACGTTTAGAGTTTTAATGATTTTAAATAATTTTTAAATAATTTTTTTATTTTGACCACAGATTAAAAGCTCGAAAGTTTTTTATTAACATTAAGTTCAGGTTAAAGTTTGGAATAAAATGCCTATAGTGCAATATAACATTTTTTTTCGTCTGTTTTCTGTAAAAATATCAACCTAAGTGTTTTAAAAGCATTTTATGTAAACAAGACTGTGTAATACAGACTAAATAAAATATTTGAACTTAAAAGTTTATACATTTTGGGATTTTTAAGTTTTTTTTATTCAAATTTGCAATTTTAGGCTGTTAACTTGATTTTAAAAATTTAATTATTAACTCAAAAGTATTATTGTCTATTAAGACACCAAATTAAGGTAACTATAAGCTTTTAGAACATTTAAAACTTGAATTTTATTTATTAAGACTTTCCCATTATAAGCTATGCAAAAGATCCATTTTTTCAAACTCAAGTACCAAAACACACCGTAATTTTTTTTTGCAAATTTTTTAATTATTTTTCCATGAATAAGGAGGGTAAAACGCAACTTTTGAGCCCTATTTGGCACCGATATTCAAAAATTTGTTTTTCGGTCGCTAGCCTTTTTGCGCCCTTATTTCGGGCTTGAAAAATTGGAAATTCCCTCCCATTTCAGTTCACGGACGGTCTTAAAATGTTTTTTGACATCCTAAGAATGTAAACTAAACAAGCTATGGTTTGAAAATGGAGCTAAAATTGTGTGGGAATCATTTATAACCATTTTAACGTAAAATTTGATGAAACATCGAAACTTAAACGTGAATGTGGAACCTGAAGATATTAATTGATCGAACTCAAGTTTTGAATTTTTAAGTTTTATTGCAAATGGCACCTGTTCCCTCCTCAGGTGTTTTAAATTTCCAAAAAAAGTTTTTTCGCTCCACCCTACTGTACAAACCCCTAATAAAGCGTTGCAAAGACCCTCTTAAAATGAAACGAATACTTAAAGAAGAAAATGAAGCAGGTTACACACACTGGAGAATAAGTAAATTCGTAAAGGTAAACGAAGCAAGTCACACTTTTATAAAATGTTTTTTAGTTCATAATAAGGGCTTTTAAGAAAGGAAAACAAAAACAAAACCTAGTAAGAAGTTTGTTCCCCGGAGAGTTTCATAATCCCAACAGTCTTCAAAGGCGTAATTGCCTTCAAAAACTAGTGTTACATTCAAGTTTTTGTTTCCAAGAAATAAAGTTTCTCTTTGACGTTGACGTTTACGGGAATGGGCATGTACTTACTTTTTCTTCCTCCTATTCGCCTTTCGAAAATAAAAAGAATATGCATTTCAAGGGACCGAGCTTTATTTGTTATACGCACAAATTTTTGCGTCCTTTCATTGTGAGGCTTGTTTGACAAGACTGATCGTTACTTCTGTCTTTTTACAGCAGATAATTTACTTTTCTGTTTACTTAGAAAGAATATTTTTTTTGGAAACGGTGTTAATTTGAACTCAGTTTTGTTTGAGTATAAGTGATATCTTAAAGAAAAGATAACTTTTCATTTTTAAATTGGTGTGTGAATTAGTTCTTCAAGAAATGAATGTTGATAAGCTTTTCGTATTACTTCAGGGTGTCCCACGAGAAGTGGCCCAACCACTGTAACTTTTGAACGCCTACAGATATAGTCATGAAAGTGGGGTTTAGGTATAGTAAAGTGACCATGCCCTATCCGATAAGACAACTTTCACCTCTATCAAGCCGAAACTTTAGGAATTTAAAACCTATTTGAGTTATGTGAAAAAAAAAAACAATGACTAAATTGTAGAGCAGCATCGCCTTAAGGAAGACACCTTAAGCAGAAAAACATTTTCAACAAAATCCCTCAAACGCACGCTTAAATAGGTTGAATTTACGTAGTTTTTACGTCTTAAAACGCTCCTCACAAGGCGAAAATAAGAATTTTTCATTTTTATGACTTAAGTAAATGACAAAGTATTCTTAGTTCATTTAATTGAAAAGTTATCATTTTCACCTCTTGAGCAGCGTTTAAATGTAAAATCTACGTAAATTCAACCTAATTGAATGTGCATTTTAGGGGTTTTATTCAAGTTTTTTTTCCTGCTTAACCCATTACTGCCTGACGTCCCTTTTTAGGGACGTTTTTTAAAATTCCTCCTATTTCTACAAAAACTGTTCCTTTGAATCAAAATTTGCACTGATGTATCTCTGATCTTCATAGAACATAAAGAACACAAGAAAAAAGCAGAATTTTAAAAAAATTTCACTTTTTTTAAAGTTGGAAGATAGAATTTTTCAGAAAAGTGCATTTTTAAAAATTTTAAAAGAAAAAGCTTAAAAATCCTAGTTGTTATTTTAAAAAAAATTCGATGCTGATATATATTACTGTTTATACATTAAATCAGTTGGGGTGTTTTTTTATTTTTCCAAAATATTTTATTTTGACCTTATTTTGGACCCTCGAAAAGCGTCCCTAAAAAGGGACGTCAGGCACGAATGCCCCCGTGGTTTTCCCCATAGTGAAATGCTAGTGTTTCCATATTTTTTCCATCAAAACGCGTTCGATTCTTATGATATGAATTAAATAACTGACATTTATAAAATTACTTTAATTTTAGCTAATAAATTTATTATTTTTGTTTATTTTTTTTGGATAATACTGTTATTTCTGCTAAATTAATTGAATAAAAAGTCTTAAATAATAAGGAACGAATTAATTTGCATTAATTAAAGGGAATAAATTAATTATTTACTATATTTATTACTTATGCAAATATATTCCGGTTATATTTTAATTAAAAGTTTAATAATTATTAGTTATAATGACTTTTTGTCATTAAAATTGCCAAAGAAGTCGCTTTTGTGATAAATTTTCGGCTTTTTTCCTAATTAGATGTGGCTAATCATTGTGTTCTATACTGCAGATCAATCTGTATCATCTGGCTTGCTAATACACATCCCACTAAGGCTTGATTTTTGGGGAGAAATTTGTGTTCCGCACAATAAAATTAAATAAAATGGAAAAAGTATGGGCATTTGAAAGACTTAAACTTCACAAATTGACATATTCTGATGGATTTGAGGTGTGTAAAAGTAATTATTACTTAATATTAGGTAACATATAAACAAAGAATGCCTTTTTCAATTAGAAATATTAATTAATTTGCAATTAACATAGATTTGGGAGGAAAAAAACGAGTTTTAGAGCATAAAAAATGCTCAAATTACGTTAATTAAGGTTAATTTTACGGTTAATTGGATAAATAATTAATGTTTTTTGTTCCTTTTGATGTTACAGTATAGTTCCGATCACTTTTGCTACACTTAATAAGGTAGAAAATGTTTTTGAGGCTTTAAAAAGTTTTCTACCATGCGCTTACTATAGAGAAAAACAACGGGGGCATTCGTGCCTGACGTCCCTTTTTAGGGACGTTTTTTAATTTTGGCGTAGAAATTAAAATTTTAACCTGGAATTTTTTTCACTATTTTTCCAGTTGTTTTGGGGCTATTTACTATGTTTTTACCAAATATTTAAGAAAAATAAAAAGTTGGGCATTAATGGGTTAAGGTGTATTTTCCCACTGAATCGATGCTGCTCTACAACTTAGTTATTGACTTTTTTTCACATACTACCTCAAATAGTTTTTAAAATAAAAGTTTTAACTCCTAAAGTTTCTGCTAGAGGGCATTGGAAGTTGTCTCATTGGATAGAGCATGGTCACTTTACTACACCTAGACCCCATTTTCATGACTACATCTATAGGGGTTAAAAAGTTAAAGGGTGAGGCCACTTTTCTTGGGACACCCTGTATATAAGGCAGATGCAATAATGTGATAATTTAATTACAATGATTCGTTTTAAATGTTATTTATCTAGCTATATTTTAAACAGTTTTACTCTTCCTGGAATCTAAGATAGTATTTTAATGTATTGTATGTTTTTTCTTCTCTTCTTCAAATTATTTCAAATTCTATACCGTAAAATGGGGTAACTTCAACCCAACCATCAGAAAGAGATTCTACCTGCTGTATCTGTACAAAAGAATGGGATTATCAATGCTCTAGAGAACAGGAAAAATGTTGACATCACATCCTCAAAGTCATAGTTAAGGTAAATTATAATATTTTTTGGTAGAGATAAATGCTCCTTGAAAATAGGATAGCCACGTCATAGTAAGATGTTTTGAAAATCCATTTCCCTTCAAGTTTCACTTAATTTATTCAAGTATTGATCTTCTTTAATCCAAGAAAGAAACTTGTTTTGTTCTAAAGAGTTATACTTCAATTTAAAAACTGCTCTGCTCAATTAAATCCTACTTAAGAATTCCCGCCACCCAAAATTTTATTTTGAAAGGTTCTACGCAAATGACGTCAAGTTTTAATTTCCAAAAAAGACAAATTGCTTAATATTTTTCATAAATCTTCATTTTACGTTGATGGAAAAATTTAGACGTCCAGAAATCTCGCTAAATCTTTCAACCGGCATTTTAAAGCTAAGCTGACAAGTTTATCAAAAAAAATCGATCCAAAGAAACAAATCGATTATGCGTTTAGGATTTAAATTAGAAAAGCAGTACCTTTCGTAATCCTTCTTTTTATATTAAAATAGTAGTTAGCTTACCATTATAATTACATTGGATGAATTGTGTCTCAAAATAATCATTCAAATGAAAATCAATAACTATTATAAGGTAAAATGATGAGACAACAGGTAACAAAGGCCTCTTTAATTGCTTTTTGATGCAAAGTTAACAAAAAAGTGCTTTTCTGAGATTATAAGCCTCGGGACCTCAGTCATAAAGCTAAAACTTTAAATTGTTGTAATTTCCATTAAGTTTACTAAAGATATTAGTGTGCAAGGGAACGGGGAAAATAAATATCTGATCGATTAAATGCAATGTAAAGAGTATAAGGACAAAAAGAATTGTAGTATATGCGATAACTATTTTATTTAAATAACTCGCTAAGTTTTTTTATTGAATGCATAAAGAGTTACCCGTATCACCAAGTTACACGGGGCTTACCGAAATAAGTAAAAATACCCTACTACAAATTTTCAACGAAGGATTAAAGAGTTAGTTGGCCGTACTTTTAAAATTTTATGTAGACTAGGGAGCTACCGCCCCCTGCTCGCTATCGCTAGCCAACCCCCATTAATTACTTAAAAAGAAACTTTTGGACCATTTCGCAATTCCTCACAAAACCCAGCTCACTGCACTTACTCACTTTATAAAACATACTTAAAACAGGGGTAGTACTTCTCCGGGGTATTCTTTCAAAAATGGTGAATATTTATTCAGTGGCGGAATTTTAACAGTTTCTTTATGGTAACATGAATTGACGGATCGCCTTATAATTCCAAGAAAATTAACAACAGAGCAATGTAAGCATTCTTTTACTCCTTTCCCCAAGGTAATTTTTTTCATAGATCCATTACGAAGCACTGAAACATCTGAGGAATAAATTCAACTTTCTTAAAACTTGTAATGATTGACTGTGAAAATGTAGTAATTATCGTAAATATCGCGAAAATTTAGAATTTTATCTTCATGAGAACAAACAAACCTCGAAGTTGTGTTAGTTTCATAGCAATGACACCGAATGTTTAGACTTCCAACATTTTCGATTTTTATCTTTATTTCTAATACATTCACCCGTGTTATCTAATTTTGTTTGCGTTTTGGCATTATGAAATAAATAGTTACATTTTACTACCTTAAAAACATACTTGCAAAAGGATATAAAAATAATTATTGTAAAAAATAAATGCAAAAGTTCAAAATTTCCGAAAGCGAGTTTATATTTTATTGTAAATATAGTAATGATTAGGTATAGTAAAGATAAATATAAAAATATTAATTTGTTATTTAAAAAATAAAAGATAAATTAATTATACATAAGTTTTAAATATAATTAAAACCGTTTGAACAAAAAAAATTAAAAATAACCCAAAATATATTTTTTAAATTTGTGTTTATAAATAGAAAGATGATTTTTTAATCTATTTGAATATTAAAAAACCAGTGAAATATGTTTTCAATTGTTTTAAGTTTAATGTAATGTTTTTCAATTGTTTAGTTTCTTGCTTTGTAACTGGGACCTTATCCGAAATCTAAAAAAATGGAAATATTTTAAAATTGAGAATTTTTTTGAAAAATCGAAGGGCCTACTCGGAAATCCGAAAAGAATCCGGACGTTTTGATACCATATATGTGTCATTCCGTTCAGTAGTTAAAAAGCCTTTCTCTGGAAACCGTTCACCAAAAACTTTTTTTTAGAATAGAGATATTTATATATTTCATCGATAAATTTAGTAAAAAAACAAAAGCACTTTCAGAAGTCACAAAACAATGAAGGGCAGGATCCCACTTAATGTCAAGTTTTTTTAGTGAAAGTTTCAGGGTATTCCTCTGTGTGTGTGACGAATTTCGAACAGAATTTCGAATAACCATGCTCCAAATTCACTTTACCTCGGCCACTGCAGTCACAAGAAGTGTTAGGTTATAAATTAAGTATATAAGGGTATTTTTTTAAAGTAACCATGTTCACTCAAAAATTTTTTTTCTGAAATTTGCTAAAATTAAGAGAACTTTTTTTTTAGTTATCTTAGTAAACTAAGCATCGAAATCCCCGTTGTAGGAAGAAAAACGCATTTAGTATGGAATAGACCAATATAACTATAAAGTTGAAGTGTTAATGAAGGTTGGAGTTTTTACTTGCGGGAATCATTACAGAAAACGTGAGTCAAACCTGTAAAGGGAAATATAGGATAGACGTAAAGAAATTGTTGGCCTAGAGTTGCTGAGTGGAAAATCTAGATAAAAAAATATAATGAAAATGTTGAGTCCTCTTATTCAAGATAGGCATTATAGTAAGAATTAGTAGCCGCCATGTATTTATTTGCAATATAAGCGAATAAAGTGTGATATAACTTAAGTTAGATTTTACGAATTACAAATAATTAAAAAAAGTGTTAAAACAAATGGTGATTTAAGTTTAATTTTGGAAAAAGCGCGGACTAACTTGCTCCAACAATATTTTAATGACATTATAATCTTTTACATATAAATAAGTAACGTAGTTTATTAAGTAAAACTATATAATAAGTTATTTATTTTTGTGCAGCAATAGAAACTACCTAGTAATGGGATTTCAAATTTCACATACTAAAAATTATTCCTTAGAAGGTTTACTTTTTCTTTCCGCACAACTTTTTAAGTTTATTCACAAACTTAAATTTAACGACAACATCAAATTCTATAAAAACGCCGAATACCATTATAAATTTAGTTTCACAAGCTACGACTAAATCTTAATAAAAAAGATTCCAACAGTCGGCAGTTCTAGTTTGTTCTTCTCATCAAACTAGTAATGTTTCAACTAACTAAATGCATTACTATTGCACAAACGCAATCGTATCTCCTCAAATGTATTCGGATCCATTTTAAACTACTCTTGTTTTTGTGATGGATTTCCAGCCAATTTAGTGTTTTGCAATCACATTCCATTATGTCTGGAAATATGTATTTATGTTACGGAAATATTTTCTAATCATCATCGAAATAAGATTCCCTTGGTATAAGTAAATTTTTATCTTAGCTGGGGGAAAGTTTTGTTCTTTATGTGCAGAACCATCTCATACTTCCATCATCCAATCTTTGATTGAGCGTGTTTTTTTTGTCAATGTGAACTACAAAAAACTCTAATTAGTTTCGACGAGGAAAACACTTTTAAGATTCGAAATGACGCACAGTGAAAGAAATCATCGTATATAAATAAAACACTAAGCAAAGAGTTTTATGAAATGCCGTCGTATTTTGTTTCAACGCAGCATAACTTTAAGAGATTTTTTGTGAATTATCTGTTCATTTTCGTTTAGTTTTTATATTAAGTTATTTATTAAAATTTTAGATAATTAATTAATCACGACCGGTAAGTGGTTTTTTCCACGTCTTAATCTCTAAAGGAAAATATTTCTTCTCATTCGAGGCAGCTCAGATTCAGTTTTTACAGCACAAGTCTGAGATAAATCTTTTTTTTTCCTTCGTAGATATTTTTTGCATACAAATACTCGTTCTTAAAGCGATAAAAATATAAACTAAGTAGTCTGGTTAAAGCTTTTGGGGATAAAAGATTTAATAAAAGATTGATTAAATATGTTCGTAACTATAGCGCCGATCAGGATGAATATAAGATTTTAACTATACCATAACTGATATTTAAGGGAAAACCACAATTAGTTTGTATTATATTTTCCTTCTATGCATACTAGTTTCTGTTTGATGTTGCAGATAAATTAACCTAAGAACTCGAAAAAATATTTCGGATTCCTAATTTAAGTATGCGTTTAAGTAACCTAAAGATAAGTTTAAAAATTAGATTTCAACTATTTCAACTCATCCCCACTTTAACTTCGGTCAAACACGCAAACTCAGTCAAAAGCCTCAGTTTGGAAGTCAGTCCAAACGCAAGTCCAATGCATTCAGTTCATGAACACACAAAACAAATTACAGCGATATTGTCGAAACCTATAAAAGAATCTTAGCAATAACAGAGAACATTACGAGCAGACGGACACCAGTAAACAGTCTTGAACAGTAAACACGTAAGTAATACTATCATTACTTTAATTATTCCCATTTCAAGTATGTTGAAATACCTAACTCAACCCATAAACTCGAGTCGGTTTTCAAACATTTCGACCAACCCGAGAAAAACTCCCATTCAAAAGAAAAAACCACCACTTTGAAACGAAAAAAAAAATTTCAACCAACCTCACCACCAACAAACTGGAAGGAAGTTACTCCTGAAATTAATCTCTAAACTATAAATCCTTGATAACAACACCAAACCGTTTAAAAATGAAAAATGCCACCCGACAGTGCATGGAACATTAGTTTTTCCCCAGAACTTTTGTAGCCCCCGACCCCAAACAATCCTCATGAATAAACCCCCGATTCATCACGACCAATTCCATTTAAAAGGACGGCGCAGGAACCAACAAAGCAAGATTTTTCCTCCCAATGCCGGACAACGCTTCTCTCTCGTTGTTTAGACTCCCTCACCCCAATAAAAATTATTAATTATGGATGGGCCGCAGTCCGGCAACTATAAATTATAAATAACGCAGCATCGCCGGATGAGTAATGAGCGGAGGGTTTATTGCCACCACACCCAAAACTACGCTAATTCCCTACGAGGGAGGCCATGTATGTAACAATGGTGGGGCACAATGGTTTAAAGTGTTTAGGGGAGGTGGGAAGAAACCGCCGCATTTAGTGTGGCGGGAGAGAGAATTTATTAACAGGTTGTGTGCGTTGCATCGCATTAAATGGGACGGAGGAAATGGTGGAAGTTTCGGAATTGGATTGGATGGAAGGTCGGCCTTTTGGCGTTTTTCCGAGTCACTGTGGTGGAAAGTTACATAGGTAGAGAAGAGTTCACGTTTTAGTGTTATGTATTATTATTGTGATGGTTTGTATCTCTTATGATCAATCGTCTGAGTTGGTTGGTTTTTATAGTAGGAATCACGGCACTGCTGACGTTTATTTGCTTAAATGGGTATTACCTTTGGCACTCGTTCAGTTTGCTTAGTGAGTAAAGTTTATGTGCTTTTGAAAACGTGCCTGAGTTCGATTGGATCTTGAAAACGCATTAATCTTTTTAAAGTTAGTAATCGTAATAGCATATAGGGCATTTCTCTATTAATGGATTCGAGTGCACTTCTTTTTATTTAAAGTAATTTATTAACTAAAGTTCTGCCAATATACGGGTTTGGTAGCTTTTCTTTTATTTAGACCAATTTAAAAAGTAATATATATGGTTAAATCCCGTTTACTTATATCGTTAAAAATCGACAATATATTTTAATATTTGAAATTAGAAAATATCATTCATTATCCATAACTGCAGTTATGAAAAATCTCATTAAAAGCCACGAGTTAGAGACCTCTTTTTGTACTCCAATAAGTCTGGAATGATTCTGATTGTAAAACACTCATTTATTTTGTAAATATTTTCTAAAGAATTAACCCATAGAAAAATGAACTATTTAATTCACCAATGAAGGATCTATAATTTTTTTAAGGATTAGAAATTTCATTTAAGTTTTGATACACATATGATATCATTTTTAATTATTTGTAATTAGTATCAGTGCCATGAGGCAGGCATTAGTAAATTTTATCCAATAGTTCGACCCGCTTGATAATATATCGATGATGATATTTGGGAGGGGGGGCAATGGTCATAATTTGGCCAGCATCACTTTGTTACCTTACCTCTCACTTATAATATTACAACTACGAATTTTTTCCTTTCAAAACCTATAATTTTGAAAAATTAATTTATATTCTCCCCTAAAGATCACTGCAACAGACACGAGTTACGCAACACCTTCCCGTAAGAAATCCCCCCTTCTATGATGAAATGCGTCATTCACGATACATCTCCAGAGAGATTTCTCAGACTGCGGTGTCTGCCCAAACAGACCTCGTTGTCACCCTCGAGGGACACAGCTCTTACTTGCACTTACCCAAAAGGACAGACGGCAAAATAAGTGCTGGTCTCATCTTCTGGCAAACAGACCCCTATCCAACGGTGTTTGCTAAGGCTCCGAGAGTGGATTTCAAAGGCTTTTGAGGGGGGAGACTGGGATATGGGCTTTCAAGCCTTTTTAAAAAAAAAAAAAGGTTTTCGGTTTGGTTGAAAAGTGTTTCATTGTTTTTATTTTTGGAAAAGTAAAAGGGTTTTTTTGCTCTGCTGTGATGATGAATTATGGATCAACTGCTTTTGAAGTCCAGACGCATTAATTTCGTTTGGTCGTCGAGTTTGGTATTATTTGAATTGAGAATATTTTATTATATATGTGCTGAAATAAAAATGTCTCGTGTATGGGCTGAACTGGTATACAGGGTGTTTTAAAAGGGTGTTTCGTGCCTTTTATTTGGAACCGACGTGTCCTAGGGTCACGGTCTAAGTAAGGTCACGGGTCACAAGTAAGGTCTGCCCCTAGGTAAGGGACCCTGGAAAATCCATTGAGATGACTAACAACACCCCTAGCGGCGAAACTAAAAATTTAAAAAAATTTATTTTTCTTTTTTGAGGCTTGAAAAGGGCTATTTTCACATGCTAATATCTCCGCGAATATTCACAATGTTTTCATAAAATTTTTTTCCGTGAGGTCCTCTCATAACGTTGGCAACAATACTCTTGTTAATGTTTTTGCTTAATCTCCTTTAATTCAAAAAGTTCGTAAATTTGCAGATTTTTTTAAGTGTAATTGTGTATTTTTTGAGTTTTTTTAGTTGAATAAAGACAAAATTTAATCAAAAAACAAAAAATACATGCAAATTTATGAACTTTTTCTCTTTTTGAGGATTGAAAAGGCTATTATCTCCTCAAATATGCACGATATTTTCATGAAATTTTTTTTCAGTGTGTTTTTCATAACGTCGGCAACAATACTCTTACTGAGGTTTTTGCACTATCTCCTTTAGTTTTATAATTAATTTTTCTAACTTTTCTGTTTCGCCGCTCGAGGCGCCGTAAGTTATCTCAGTGGATTCTCCAGGGTCATTAACCTAAAGGTAGATCTTACTTCCGTGACCCTAGGACACGTTCGTTTCAAATAAAAGCTTCGAAGATAGATAAACCCTAACCCCTTCCTGATTATGTTTAAAAACTAGGACCCCCTCTTTGGTTCTTTTTTTTTGTACATAATAAACATAATTTTTTTTATTTTTTTTTTTAATTTTCAATTATTTTTCCAAGGAAACAAGATTTTCAAAAGTACAGTGATGTAAGATCTTACGTAAGCACAACTCATACCCTCCCCTTCAGGTAAAACGAGACAAGAGGAGACCCCCTACCCCTTGTGCTTACGTAATATTTGAAAGGTCTCAAATTCTATTTTTGCTACTGAAATCAATCTACTCTATCTTCCAAAAAAACTTTTGTATTTAGAAAAACAATTTTTTATCTAATTTCAATCTTAATTTTACATTAAGTATTTCTAAATATCTTCAAAATAAAATATTAAAATAAAAATGTTTTGGATTGATAACCTACTTACATTGAGTGAAATTGAAGTTCTACAAATTGTCTTTATAGAAAACTTTATTAACATTAAAACATTATTTCGTAAGATTGTAGTATGGAAACGGTGTACTACTATTCGGCGCTGGCCGTTTCGGCGTGAGAAATAAAATGAAAAATAAATAAAATTCTTTCATCGCCGTCAGAAAAACTTTTTTAAAAAAATTCGCTCCGATTCGTCTCATTCCGGTATGGAAAGATGTGCTTAAATGAACAATTTAAAATGCATTCGATTCTTTAGTATCTTATTATTGAAAACTGCAGGGTTGTTTACCAGAAAAAAATAACTAAGGTAAATGTGGGTATAGTGGACACTGTACCAATAGTGGCCACATAGCTGATTAATTTTAAATAAAACGAGTTAGAGGCATCTAACAGCGTCAAAATTCATAGGCATAGTAGATTGTGCAATCAGGTAAGCTGATAAATTACCACCGATACCACAGATCAGCATGGGAAGGATATTTAAATATTTGAAAATAACAACATCGGCCGAGTGACTGAAATTTGATTTTGCTTATTGAATCGCGTAAGGAAACGAATAAGTCGGAACTGATTTTTTCGTATTTATTACCGCTTGATTGACTTTTAAATTTATATCAAGATAAATAAGAGTGTATCAAATAATACTGAATAAAATTTATTTGAAAATGCTGACTTTACGAGGATTTATAGGGGTGTCCACTTTACCAACACATAATCTTAGATTTTCCAATAGTGGCCACCACAATGGCGTCTAATAGAAACATAAATAATACTTAATTTGAATCAGTTTTTCTTCATAAACTGTTGACTGTGCTTTAAAATGAGTGTTAAATAAATTTGGTTTCATTCTGGCTTCGGGAACCAATGTTTCTAAAACATTAAATTACATGCTAAATTCCTCTCAAATCAGCTACAGCGTAGACTTTGGGCCGAGAACTATCAATTTTTTTTAAATAAAGCTAATTTGATTGAATCTAAAATACATTTCGTTGGGAAGGAAGATTTAATTAGAAATAAACGACTATACCAAGAAAAAACCCCTCAATTTCATGCATAAACCCCTCATATAGGCAGAAAAAGACAGGTGTCCACTATTGATGCAAGAGGTGTCCACCATAGAAGCAACAGCTTCATCTATGTGGCCACTATAGATGCAATTTGGAGTACTTTTAAAAAATTAATTAAAAATACTTTGCCCTATCTAATTAAAGTTTTTAATAGTAAAATTGAAAGAAGAAGATCCAATTAACCTAAAAATAGGATGATAACAGTTTCGAAGCAAATTGATTGGTATTTATTAAGAATTTAAGCAAAAATTTTCCTTAAAGTGTCCACTATACCCACATTTACCTTATGAACTTATAATTATAGATTAGGGAAATATTTTGTTAATAGAACTTATTTCTCCTGTGGTAAAAAAAAACTTTAAAATATGCATACATCGAGTCTTACCTGCCTAGTAAGGATATCTAACGGTGCTTCAGAATATTTGCTTTTACCTGACACTTACAGTAAAAGAAAGTACACAGGTATAACGGTGCCCCGAAATCAGCCATTGTTACATCGGAGCACGAAACGACAAAATGGACGGTTCCATTGGAAGAAAGTAAAAAAATTTACCAAAGTGCAATCCGACATGAGTCACGAAGTGGCCAAATGCATCATATTTCTGCGGAAACACCATAATCAACTTCAATTTGGACTCGGAATGATGGCAATTCCTGTATGCAGCATTCCTGCGGATAAACTGAGTGGATAGGTTTGAACTGAAAGCACTGTATTTTTCTCCGTTACAAAATTGTGATGGAAAGGTAATACTGAGGATATACATTGAATTTATTGCGAGTAAGGTATACCAAATTTTTGTTGAGACATTCAAAATTTAAAAGTTATTTCTTAGGCTCTATCTTACCAACTTCCTGCTAATCGCTGGTTAGCTAAACGGCAGTTAAAATTAATCAGATATTAAAAATCTCAGTCGTTTCACCAATAAAATATCCTGTTAACTTTTCGTAGGTTAACTAACCAGGGATTAAAAAGCTCAAATAAGCAATTATAACTATCATATCGCGAATATTCATGGTGATAACAGCATGTGAAAATAGTACTTTTTAAGGCCTCAAAAAAGAAAAAGTTCGCAAATTTGCAAGGTTTTTTTTATTTTTGGATTAAGTTTTGCCTTCATTCAACTAAATAAACCCAAAACTACACAATAACACTGAAACATTCGAAAATGTACAAACTTTTTCTTTTTGATAGAAGATTCTTTTTGATTTGAGGTCTGATTGATTTTAGTTTATTTTTTTATATTTTTTTATTTCGCCCCTAAGGGCGCTGTAAGTCATTTCAATGAATTCTCCAGGGTCACTTACTTAGGGGTAGACCTTACTTTCGTCACCTTAGGACGCGTTGGTTCTAAATAAAAGCTGCGAAGTGGACTTTTGAAACTCCCTGCATACAAATGAAAGGAGAAATTCACCATTATCGCTGGTTAGTGGAAAATAAGTGTAAACTCACAACTCCCAAGCGTCGCCTCCAACCGTGGACCGGTTTCGTCCTTGTCTTTCATTTACCTTGCCTTTCTGGAATTAAACCTGTTCTAGGAATGCCATGTCATTCCAGCAGATGAGTGGAGGACTAATCAATGGTCACCACATTTTCAGTTATAGTCGACTAGGCTAGTACTTGCCCTCCGCTCTCTTGCGTTGCCTTCCTATACCGTGCTGAGGAGTCCCAACATGGACGAAACCGGTGCACGGTTGGAGGCGACGCTTGAGAGTTGTGAATTTACACCCTGTATATAAGTTTTTAAAAAAGTTTTAAGTCTTTTTAAAGTTTAAAATTGCGAATTTTTCCAAAGAAAAGCAAAACAATCATATTCCAAGAACAGTAGATTAATTCACATAAAAAAAATATAAGTAATTCAAAAGTAAAAATAGCTCATGCACACTGTTTCACTTTCACAGTTCATCCTAAGTGATTCACTCCTGTTAATTATTTCATTGAAAGTGAAGGAGTAAAGAGTGAAACGCGCAAATTCACATGGAAGATTCCTCCATAAGGAACTCAAAAAGTGATAAGTCTGGATTAGCCTTTACATAAACTTCCTTCACACAACTCCATGTTACACAACATGCCTTTAATAGGGTTCTCTTGTTTAGGATTAATAAAGGTTTTGTCTCATAAATAAAATAAAACTCCTATCCATTTCCACAGCATAGCAATTCGTTTTTACATTTGAAAAAATATTCCAAGCCAAACACGACAGATACAAAAGTTTCCTATTTCAGAAAGGCCTTAAAACGAACCCATTTTTTAAAACCCTCAATCCATCAGAAACCAGAGATGCCCCCACATTCCTTCTACCTAGACAAAACCCTACATCATCCCGCCACAGTTCTTTTTCACCCTGAACCAGACTGTCACAGCGAATCCCACCTTAATTAGCGGAACTGTCACATGCCCGAATAAAAGAAACAGTCGGGCATGCAACAAAACGCTTTTTTCCACGCCGCAAATAGCAAGCATAAATCAGCTCGGCCCGGACTAAAACCTGGCACCTCACACCATTCTGCTTCTGAGGTGTGTGCATAAACTGAAGGTCATTATACAAATTGCTGCTTGTAATTAGGAAGGGATTCAGTTGTTTTCTGTCCTAGTTTCCTTTGTTTGTCTTTGAAAAATTTCCACCCTGCCGCGAGAGATGACTGGTCAAGCGCGGAAAGGATGTTATCGGGAAATAATTTATTTTTGCCGCCTTTTGTTCCACCGACGATTAGGCTGGATGAGTTAACGATCCTGGGGTGTTTTACACTTAGCGAAATTGAATTTTGCATGTTGAGGGTCAGCTTTGTTGGTTACTTTGTTTTTTTATACTTTGTTAATTTGCAAAGTGGAATATCAGCATTTTCATCGAAAACAGATTTGAATTTCTAGCTCACACTTTATTTTTTAAAGGATTGCTACATTTGTATGCTTCGAATCAGCATGAAATGCAACATCAAACCACGTTGTGATATAGGGTAGATAGGCCGCAGTCTACACAAGTTTAAAAGTTGAAATTTAACGTCTGTGTCTTATCTATTAGAATTTTATTTTTCATGTATCATGAAACTATTTTGGAAGTTAGACACACACACACACAAGTGAAGCGTAAAGCGTAAAATTTAGAATGTGAAATAACTTTTCTTTCATTCTCTCTTGTAAATTGCCTTTCATGTGAATGTTGATTGATTGAAATGAAAACTTTTAAAAAATATTTTAAGTATGGTAAAATAATTTTACCCTACTTTACTAAAACTCACTTATTTCTTGAATAGGGTGGGTTGGGGTAAAGTGGGTCTTGGGGTAAAATGGGTCAGTTTTAATTAACTCGATATAAATCAAATTTAAATTGAATAATTTTCGCTCATTTTTTTGTATTATAATCTTTTATCTGTTGGCAATATTTTTCGACTGTCAAAAATTAATATTTATGATTTTGAGGACTGAAAAAATATTTAATTTGAACCGTAAATGATGTCATCGAAAAAACAGGGTTTACTAACTTCCAAAATATCTATATATTGTAATAAATTACAGCAGACTTTTGTAATATTTTTCCATAAAAGAAAGTCTGAGAGACATTTAAAGCCAATCAGCTTAGAAAAATATAAAAAATTTTATCCTTTATAACAATATTTTGTACTTGGGGTAAAATGGGTCATAGTAAGGAGGACTTCTGTATTAAGTAAAACAATGTTTTTAACTTATTTCCTTCAAATATACATTGAACTGTCATACAAGTTTATTTTTTTATCCAAACGAAGTATTTTAATTGCTAAATTTGAACAATGTTCATTAACTTCGGACTTTTACAATTTCATTAAAGTGCAACTTAAAACAAATTTTTTCAGATAAAAACGGCTTAGCCGATTGCCTTTTTTCTTACTTTCATGTATATTTAGTAATAAATATATTTTTGACATCTTTTTGCAATGAGACCCATTTTACCCCACATTGGGGTAAAATAGGTCATTACTTTTGATGCTAAGTTTAACCAACTAATAACTAAAAAATATTTCATAAAATTAGATGAAAATGTTCTCAAGGATTGTAGTGTCAAGATCCAATTGAAAGAAATCATTAAAAAGTAATAGTTTTGATCAGAGATAATTTTAACGCCTTTAAAAGCGTATTTCACGCATTGAAAATCGGAAATACGCTTTTAAAAATTTGCCAGGAGTATTTTCACGCTTTGAATTTTCAACAAAGGTTTAGCTTAAAAATGCATGGAGCCCTACTAAAAACAACTAATGTTTTTTGTCTACTCTAAACACCAACTTTTATATTTTCTGCTAATTGTTTGTTTGGATTTTTTTGTTTTTTATTTGTTTCAATTTTTTCTAATTTGGTTTTTCTACAAATACTTATCATATTTTTAAATTGTTAAAAACCAAATAGTACTTATACTAATTTTTTCTTTTTCATTTTTTGTCCAATAAAAAAGTAAGCGTTTTTATAAAAAAAATTTGTCTTTACGTATTTTTTGTTTATGTTATTTCCGTATTTCACTCCTCCTAAAAAAGGCAAGGAGTATTTTTACTCCTCCAAAAAATTCCTAGGAATAACACTGGTTTTGATGAAATAAAACTTAGAATCTGAAGGTACCTTAAAATTGACCCATTTTACCCCAACCCACCCTATTCAGGGTGTTTCAGAACTCACTATAAAATTATAAGGTGGGGAGGGGAACTAGACAAATACAAGTATATTTTATGAATAGGAAAGTGAGGAGTGTGCAGATGCACCGATTAAATGTGTAGGACCTAAAGTAGTACAAAGGCCTGAAAAAAAGTTCAGCATGTTCCCAGCACCCCTCTTTTCCTTCCTTTTTTAACAATTATTGTTAAGTAGAAACCGAGTGGTGAAATTTTTAACCACTCATGTATTTAGATGTTTGTCATCGAATCAATTCCTAAATTATTAACCCAATTTTACTCAATAGGTATAGACAAAACAGTTTCAGCTTCAATAAAGAGTTTTTGGAAGTTGAGTTAAAAGAAAAAGCTGAAAGCTTTGGTTTGATTGACGAGTTTTTAAACGCACCTACAAAACCCAATCAATAATTTTCAATTAACATAATTTATTCTTAACTAATCTATATAACCCCCTCTCTCCCCATATATCAATTCAATCGAACTAAAAACTCATTATAAAAGTCTTATTCGCATTATAATTACCAAAGAAATTCCGATCATTTTTAGTTTTTCTCCCTTAAAATCCCTAATCACTTTTCCCCCATCGAACCCTCCGCCTACCTCCAGAATAAATTGATTTCCACTTAAGAAAACTCCCTATCCCGAAAACTTCGTGACTCCCGGAAAACTCCCCCAGACCCGAGGGACAGTTTTCAAACAGCGATTTAGCCCATGATTTGATTAAGACTCCCCTTCTTGAATTTTAATTAGGTAACTCCGGGAAACAGGATCGAAGTGCCCGGATCTCTATAGTAATCAGCCCTCGCGATTGGTGGAGTACCTCGGGCACTTTTGAGCCTCCAAATTCGAAAATCTAAGTTTTTGAATGTGTTTGTGACGTCTTGCTTTTAATTTCGGATTCGCGTTAAATAATAAAAAGAGTTCGGCAGTTTTTCCCTTCAAGGGATTTGGGACTGTGAGTTGAAAAACTCTTCTTAAAAGCCAAAAAAACGCATTAACGCATTGGGAAGATATTGTTGTTCCGGTGGTATTTTTAAGCATTGCGATCACGTATTTTGTTTCTTGGGTGGTTCTTTTGTTTGACTAGAAGTAGCTTTTTATTAGATTTTTAAGACAAATCTTGTTATGGGTTTGTTTGTTTTTTTATCGTAAGAATTTGTAAATAAATATTTTTGCTGTTGAAAGTAATTAACTGGATAAAGGGTTTTTAAGTTAAACGAAATGTGTTTCTATTTTACAGATTCAAGTGACTTTAATCGGAAAATATTTGAAAAAATTTCCTGAAACTCTGCTTTAATCATTTATAAATATTTGTAGACATTAAGTTTTTGCCCTTCTTTATAGAAATTTAGTGTTTTTATGTAAATCACAATCTGCATTAGATAATTTTTTGTGATATTTGACTTGCATTTTGTTATTTCTTATGTGATTAAGTATCATGAATCTTAAAATGAAACAAATTATTTGTTACTTAGCTTTCTGCTGATTAATTAAAAACCATTTAAAATACTTGAAGACCTTTACAATGTGATTATTTATGTAGAATATATTATTGAAAAATAATTCTACAAGTATTGTTATTAGGGAACTATAAAAAAAATCTACTGTCACTTTTTCTACAATAAAAACAAAGTAAAAGACCGCTAATAATGTAAACATTTTAGTAATTTCATGCTTTTCAATATTGTTAAACTATTGAAGCGACAAGACATTTTTTGTTATGTAGCCATTGTTTGTTAAGATAATATATGTTATATTATCTTAATGGTTCCGATTATTAAATAATTAAACTTTTGAACAGTTTGAATAAGAATGCTTTTTTTCTGCCAGTCTGACCTTTTAATTCATCACAGCAACACAACAAGAATGCGTCTGGACAAATTTTTATACTATCCAAAACATCTTTAAGTTTACTTAACTTTATAAGTTAGTTCATAATTTAAAACATAGTTTTTTCCGTAAATATTAAAATTCAATCTAGAGGTTATTCAAATCTGTGGTGATTTAGAAAGAAGGTCAGAACATATAAGATCTTTCTAGGTAATAATTAAACAACTACTTACAAAGTTATATGATATTCAAATTTATATCTATAATATGCAAATATTGCTTAGTGACTGAATGAAATGAATAGTATTTAACCATCAAAAACTTAACGCTTAACACACATAAATTACTTTGAAGGGAAGTTAGAATCTGCTGATAGTTCCTTTATGTAGAAGTTTAGTTCCTTTGAGTAGTAGTTAAAAGCACCCAAACATTCTTTTATTGAACAATTATGAAAAGATAATTACACTTTTCGTGTTTTCCCTCAGTAACATTTTATTTGGTCATTAAGAGTGTTAAAAATGTCATCAATGTTATTATCAATCTAATTGTTTCTTGTGAAAAGGGTAAATGGTTATTCAGAAGTTATCTCCATTATTCATTCCCATTAAGGAAACTGAAATAAACGTCGCAATTCGAAATTTCCTAGGTGGTTGAGATAATTAAATGTGATAAATGTTGATGCTAGGGGTTTTACAGCCTGGCTGTTAAACGTATAATTGCTTTGCTTAGGAAAGAAAAGTTAAACAGAAAAACCTACCAGATAGCAATGTAAGGTTTTATAAACCTTGTTGTAACCTCACAACGTAGACGATTTAAGGGGTCTCAGGACTCTTAACTATGCAAAGGGTCGAACTAGTATTACACAAAAACTAATCTGTAGTTGCTTTAAATTTTTTACCTCATAATAACTTTATATCAATACATAAATACCCAAAATTTCAAGAAGTTTTGATGGTTTTTATAGGAGTAATCAACAAAGGAAAAAAAATCATTGAGCGCAAGATTTTTCAAAAACTATTCAAGTTATAAAAATGAAATTGGGTACAAATACTTATCTTCAGGTACTTAAGAAACTAAAATTACTATTTTTAACAGAGATACTGTTAAAATTACTTTTAATCACAGAGTTTAAAAAGATAAAGTTTAATTGCAAATTATTAATTAAATACTCATCTTAAGGTACTTAATAAGTTATACCTCTTATTTAAATCTACTATGGAACATAATTTTTTCATATGAGTTAAAAAAAGTTTTTCTGAAAAATTTCATTTTTAAAAAACTGTGATTAAAAATGAAATGAATTTAGCAATGAAACTTGCATATTTGGAAAAAAGATATAATTGCTCAATTCCTATATTTATCATGTAAAACCATTTTGAAAAATGTTACTTCTTCTACTAAGCGAGTATTCTAACTAGCATTCCTTTTGGTATTTACTACAAATTATTTACAGTTATTACAATTCAGTAATTTACAGTTAAAACTACTTTTTGCATGAAACACTTTTATTAGTTTTATGTATTAAATGATGGAATCGAACCATTATAGCTGTTATACTATCATATATGAGCGATTTAAAACCGGGTTCGTTATTCGCGGATTTCGTGTATTCGCGGTATATTTTGGTACGTAACTACCGCGAATAACGAGTAAACACTGTACTGAAAATCCAGTAACACAATTTTAATCATAACATACAGGGTGTTTCAAAAAAGTCCCTTTCTCGGCTTTTATTTGAAAACAACGTCTACTATACTAGACAGCAACGTTAGTTGACCCTACGACGTCACTAACAAACAAAGTAGTTCCCATCGTGGTGTCAGAATTTCGAGTGAAACGAAGAACTTCAATTTTAAAATATGATTATTTCGTTAAACCCATGTATAGGGTGGGTTGGGGTAAAATGGGTCAATTTTAAGGTACCTTCACATTCAAAGTTTTATTTCATCAAAACTATTACTTTTTAATGATTTCTTTCCATTGGATCTTGACACTACAATCCTTGAGAACATTTTCATCTAATTTTATCAAATATTTTTTAGTTATAAGTTGCTTAAACTTAGCATCAAAAGTAATGACCTATTTTACCCCAATGTGGGGTAAAATAGGTCATTACTATTTTACCCCAATGTGGGGTAAAATGGGTCTCATTGCAAAAAGATGTCAAAAATATATTTATTACTAAATATACATGAAAGTAAGAAAAAAGGCAATCGGCTAAGCCGTTTTTATCTGAAAAAATTTGTTTTAAGTTGCACTTTAATGAAATTGTAAAAGTCCGAAGTTAATGAACATTGTTCAAATTTAGCAATTAAAATACTTCGTTTGGATAAAAAAAATAAACTTGTATGACAGTTCAATGTATATTTGAAGGAAATAAGTTAAAAACATTGTTTTACTTAATACAGAAGGCCTCCTAACTATGACCCATTTTACCCCAAGTACAAAATATTGTTATAAAAGATAAAATATTTTATATTTTTCTTAGCTGATTGGCTTGAAATGTCTCTCAGACTTTCTTTTATGGAAAAATATTACAAAAGTCTGCTGTAATTTATTACAATATATAGATATTTTGGAAGTTAGTAAACCCTGTTTTTTCGATGATATCATTTACGGTTCAAATTAAATATTTTTCAGTCCTCAAAATCATAAATATTAATTTTTGACAGTCGAAAAATATTGCCAACAGATAAAAGATTATAATACAAAAAAATGAGCGAAAATTATTCAATTTAAATTTGATTTATATCGAGTTAATTAAAACTGACCCATTTTACCCCAAGACCCACTTTACCCCAACCCACCCTATATAGTGTCTTTTTATCACAATTTGCGTGCCGAAACTCCTCCTAGCAATCCAACAGGATTTTTGTTTATCCACTTTCTCCTTCCTCGTAGTGATGTACTATAGTACTAGTTTCAGGAAATGTTTCTGTGAAGTATTCATATCAATCATATAGATTTCATATTATTTATATCATCATTGAAATTGAATCATATTGAAAGTCATATTGATTTAATTTGAGCAATTTTTATAGGCTCCCTTATCTAGACTCTTTAAAGTACAGAAATAAAGTGAAAAATACTTTAAAATACCAGAAAATTTCTTCATCTTTATCTATGATTCATGAGTGCATCATAACATTCTACCTTAAGAACAAAACATAAGCGTCAAAGAAGAGGTTCACCGAAAGTGTTTTATTTCTAAAACGTTCGGACTTAAGTTCGATTACGAAAATTTATTCCAGTGCTACCCACGTGCCCCCAGAAGGGCACGCGCCGACAAAACGGGCGTTTACCAGAAAATAGATTTTACCCTCTACACACATTCGGCCTCCATTTTTCCATTTGCGTTTACGAAAAGAGGAATTTCCGAAGATAAATCGGAAGAGGGGCGATAGAAACGGAAGAGTGAAAGAGTATAAAACACGTCTGTTCCAGCTCTCCTCGTGTTCCGTTCAGAGTTGCTTGCGGAACGGGAAGATTTCGCATCTCGTGTCGGATTACACTCCATACCCCTTTCTGAAACGATTTCTCTGCCTCGAGTCCAGCGAGTAATCCACCAAGGAATGGATGGGAGGGGGGTTCATCGAGTTGTGACAATTAGTGATGGGCAAAATCGATAATTTTAGGTATCGAATACTTTGGTATCGAATACATATAGGTATCGAATACTTTGGTATCGAATACTTATAGGTATCGAGTACTTTTAGGTATCGAGTACTTTTTTTCAATGTCGGGAAATGAACCTGAAGGGACAATTTTTTTAGGGCCTATCCATAATCAGACTAATATTCAAAAAACTGAAAGCGATCCATCAAAAAGCCCCGTAGCTACGGGCCTGGAGGTGGATAGAGGCGAAGGATTTGGCGGGGGAAAAACCTAGCCGCGTCAAATTTCTCTCGCGGATGATTAACGACTTGGGTTTGAGCGTTGCAAAATGAAAACGGAAACAGGCTGCGTTTGATCTACAGTAGGTATTATAAAGATTACTTCATTGAAAAATTTAAAATGAAATATGTCAATAAAGTATCGATACTTTTGTGGGTATCGAATACACTCGATACCTATAGGTATCGAGTACTTAAGTATTTGGTATCGATACCTGCCCATCACTAGTGACAATGAGGAAGTCTTTTATATTTTTTTAATCGATTCTCCATGCAAAAATAAGCAACTACCAAAATTTGAGGCCGACCGAGAAATTTTTCGATTGCAAAAAAAATTAACAAAAATCCCCTTTTTCAAAGCTCGTGAAAACGCTAAGAGTTTGGAAAGCAGCGGAGTTGATGGTATGATTGTTGACGTCATCGTACGGTGTTTTCACTTAAGCGTTTTCAGTCTAGTGTTTTTTTTCTCGACTTTTAAATTAAAATATTTAATTACTTGTACATTTTGATTGAAAAATTGACTAGATATTTCATTTTACCATACGAAAACCCATACGGAACACTTGAACGTTTATGAAAATCTGACACATGCAACTTCCTTATTGAATTTGATTGAAGGTAAGGAGGAGGGGATAACAAATGTTGTGACATCTCACAGTGATTACTACCCTAAGAGTACTTTGGTGTTCAAAATTTAGGCTTCATTGATAGTTTTAAGAATAATTTCACTGTTATCTGTTCATTATTTGTGACTGACAATCAAGCCTTTTCTTTTAAGGTACGAAATAAGTGCCCCTTAAAACTTAAAAGATCCTTAACCTATGACATAAGGAACAAAGATATGTGTGTACTCACACAGAAGTATTCACAAAATTACTTCTGGACACCAATGTACTAGTGGAGTACCCGGAAATACTTTTTTGGGAACTGATCTTCCAGCTAGTCTGAAGTTCTTGTAGAATGCCTTGCATTTTTTGTAGAGCACTGGAGTGCACAACTCGGTACTCCTGCCCCGAGTGCCCCTGTAATACTCATGGAGTAACTGCAGTGTAGGAACTCGTAGAGAAATGTAAACACATGGTTAATCAACAGAAAAAAAGAATACATTTATTTAATGCAATTTTCTCAATGTAATGAAAAGACAACAACTGAGTGTGTAATGATTAAAAATGACTAACAAATATAAAGTAATTTTAAAGTTATAAGATAATTTTTTTATCCTTAGCATGATATAAAACGGTTGGGTGGGAGTGGGTGCCAAGATTTTAACAACCCAGTTTAAGTATACCGTATAGTACAATATACTCGTAAGTGTGTCATATCAACATAAGAAGATTTGTGATGAAATGTGACACTTTGTGACATAGGCTTAATGTGAATGTAATTACTGAAGTGGAGATAAAGTGTGAATTAACAAACAAACCCAGAGGATTGAAGACCTAAAAAATAGGGGTCTGATTAGTTCGACCGTTGGCCAGACCTTTGGGGGCAACAGTCCTCTCCCAAGCTTTTGGAAGGGGAAAGTGCGTCTTGCGTCAGGAGGGAGATAAAGTGTGATCCAAAACTAAATTCCAAATTTACTGAATCCTAAAGAAACTCTGAAAAAGAAAAGTGGAATTCGTTTTTACCTCTGCCTCGAGGTCGCGATGAAGATATAGGGGATGCCAGTCCCCCCATCGGAAAAAAGGGGGTGACTAAGAAGAGAAAACGATCGAGAGGAGATTAAAGATCCATTTAAAAAAAATAAGAAAAGGGGGAAAAGGCCAAACGACCAGAATCGACTTTGTTTGTCGCTTTGGGATCTGGCAACCGCTTTTCGCGATAAATTCCGAAGGAAGAAGAAATGGACAAAACGGTTGTGAAAAAAGGATTATGGATGATCGATTATTCAGGGGGAAAAGAAGCTATGGGGCAGGAAATAGGAATAATCCTTTATTTCTTTTTCCTCCCTTTGCATCTCTTTCTGCGGGTTTTTTCGAGCGGGAAATGAGATATGCGGACCGAGGACATTGAAAAAAATACATACATAAAGCCTCTCCTCGACAAAAAATGGAAGTAATGTTTTTTTTGTGTGATATGAATGGGGTAAGTAAGTAACCCACTCGAGTGTAACCGAAATACAAGAGGTGAGAATATGTGTATGTAAATTTAAACTTGTATTATGTTGCAAAATATTGTAATTGAGCTCTCTGGCGGGGCTGTCGAAGACAGAAAGAGGGATTAAAATGTATTTAAAAATCCTCAAAACCAGTGATAAAGTTTTTATCAGAGCTTTTTGCATGAAAGTCGTGTTATTTTAATTATTATTTTTTCTTTCATAGGAGGTATTAATATTTTTCTCCGGAGAAATAAGAGTTCCTGAGATTTAAAAACCCACGAAGAATTTATTTTTTTAATAAGCATTTCATTCTGTGTAAGGATGCTGTTATTAAGGAAAATAAAGTTTTCGTGTAATGAAGAGGAAAGTTCATTTTTGTTTTTGAGCGTTGTTTTTTGGAAGTAATACGACATTTTATGTAAGAATTTTACGGTGTAAAACGCTTCTTGCAAAAAAAATAAATGACATATAAATATAGTCAGGTGATTTCAATAAAAGCATTTACAGTTAGTATTACAATTTCCTAAATAATCATCTTGAAATCTTGAATGAAATATTTAGAACTTAGATAAAAGAGTGGCTATTTTATGGAATTTATTTTATAAAAATATAAAGATGGCATCGATTGTATTCGGGTAAAATTCCTTTATTCATCCCATTAAAAATTTCGGCACTTTAGAATTAACCTTGCACAAATCTCCCCAATTTTATTATATTCTTAACCTTTTTATTATCTACAGATAAAAATATTAATAAAAGTGAAAAGAATAACTGCTAGAGTTGAGATATTTTAATGGTGTTTATTTTAGTATTTGATTTTAATTGACAATTCGGTTTTACACTCGACTCTTGCGCCCTGCTAATCCTAAAGTAACAAAATTTCTAAGCTAGCTTTTTCGTGAATGCAAAGTGTCCCATTTCCGCAATACTTTTACAATTTTGTACTTTTTTTGTACAATACTTTTACAATCGATATAACCGTATATTTTATTCTGTTTGAAATGTTTTACAATATTTCTGATCTCTAGCATTTAAAACTGCGTGTTGATATTTTTTATTGGTTAAATAACGCAGAAGTTGATAACAGGTACTTTTATATTCTATGAAGAACCTACTATTATTTTTTGGCGTATTTAGTGGTTTTTATTTTCATTTTATAAAGCTTATTTCAAAGGATGCCCTATTGGAAAAAAAATGTCTGGTATTCCATAAACCAGTATGAATTATGGGGGATTTACACCACCGCTGCAGGAGCTGCAAGTCATGCAAAAAGCGGAATATTTTAGTACCCGCTACTCACAAAAGATGGCGCTCGTCAATTGGTTTATTGGAATAACAAATTCCCGTTTCTTGCCGCAAACCGAAAATGTCGCTTTTACAGTAGTGCTGTAAATCCCCCATTATACTGGATCCAGTATAAATGATACTGGATCCAGTATAATTCATACTGGTTTATGGAATACCAGAAAAAAAATTTCCAATAGGGTGATGATGGTGGTGACCATACTCCTTAATGCTATTTTCTTTTGTTTTCTTAAGTGACCAATCCCAAGAGACAAAAAGGCAGTATTTTCACTTAATGAAATTAAAATCATAAGGGGAAATTCTTTTGTCATTTTTCCCTATAATAGGCCATTTCCGGGGATTGCCATATACCACATCAACCAAACGCAAAAGTGGAAACGGTGCTTTATAAAAACAGCTCAATTTTTTAAGAAGCCGTATTTTTTTCTTTGGACTCATGCGTGCATTTTAAAATACTAGCAGTGAAAAGGATAACTATAACATTGATTGAAATACTAATACAATGAATGAATGCATGCATTTATGCAATTGAAGTATAAAGGATAATTATTTTAAGGATAAAATACGAATTCAATTTGAACCTTAAATAATCTATAAGATTTAAATGCACATTAGAGTATAAAGAAAAAATTGAGAAGTGTTAATGGAAATAAAAGGGGAGATATGAAACTGAATAAATTTTTACCCATTTAAAGCTAGTGATATAATCAATATCTGGCGCTATCAATTTATAATTGCTGGTCCAAATTTATTTTTGGCTGAGAAATGAATTAGAAAAGGGTAGCTTCGAAGAAAGAAAAATCTTTTTCAAAGGAGGAGAAGAAAAGAAGTTAACCATTGGAAAAAGTTAAGTGTCAAGAATGAGGGACGATGATAGATATCATTTACCAGAGATGAAAAGAAAATAAAAAGCTGGTAAGAAAATACAGGAAATGAAGTTTTAGTTCTCCTGAAAATGGGCCTTTGAGGGATAAATTTAAGGGGTCACTTTTGTAGATGACTGTGGAGAAACTTTAGGTTTTTAGTGAAAGGCAAGTTAAGTCGAAAAAGAAACAAGAAAACAAAACAAATGGCTTTTAGCCCTTTGGGTGTCTTGTGGAGATAAATTGTTGTCAAATTTCATGATAAATGACTCTAAGAATTAAAAAAGTTCACACTTCCATGCTAGTAATACTGTTACTTGTATTGGAAAAACTGGATTGTCGTGTTTTTTTTAGGAAAATAGTTGAGGTATCTATATAACTCTGAATTGATTTTAGACCCAGATAACTAACTAAAAATAACTAATCAAATGTAGTATGTTGTGGAAAATTGTGTGTTTTAGTTATTAAATCCACCACTAGGTAGCGCTGATGTTTGGGGGCACAGAAGAGTAATCAAAAGCCATGCTTAGTTTAACAAAAACTTATCGTTTATTAAAAAATAACAACTTTTAAAAAGTTAGTAAAAATACAAAAGGTAAAGGTGCGTGTGGGGTGCTGATACAATATGTGCTGCTATTAATAATAATATTTCCAACGATTAAGATTAAAATAAATTTACATAAAAGTTAAAATCTGCATACAATGAAGGTTTAAAAGTTTTATTGTAAAAAGGTAAAAAGTTCGATTGAAAGTAAGGTAGAGAGTTCGATGCCCACAGTGTCATCATTTTTTTATATGCAATGCTCATTTTGAATTTAATCTAAATAGCTTCAAGAAATACTTGGTAAAATGAGTTTTATGTTACTTTTGTCCACTATTATTAGCTAGAAGCGAAAATTATATTTCTGAATACTTAAAACTGGAATATGTTTATTTATTCCTTCAATGGAAGAATAAAACAAAAATATGCAGTACCGTTTTTAGTGTTTGTGTGCGTGGATAATGGACACATTAATGTATTTAATTTTAGACCCATACTAGAAGCCTTAAAAGTTTGTAACATATTTTCTTTTGATATTTTGATTGCATAATAAGGAGCAAAGGGGGATTACAATAATATAAGCTTTAATATTCTTCCTCAGCATTAGTGTACTAATTTCCATAGATAATTTGGATACATTTTAACATTCTGATTTTTCTAACACTGATTTCTACAATAGTATAAATATAAAAAAAGTAAAGTTTATGTACTAAAATAATACATAGGAAGTCAAAAAGTTCCCGGAATGGTCACAGGTTGCTTGCATTCAAGCAGGTGTTTGTTAGAGGTGAAATATCTTTTTGGAGCTTAGTAGCACTTATGAAGAAAACACTCAGCCATATGGAATTCATTTCCGGTACTCTCAGTGTTGGCTGCAGATCATTTCTGATAAAGCTAGATTTAAATTTGTCGGATTTTGAAATTTCGTCTTTAGAGCAGCGTGAAAACATTAAATTCTGCACTTTTTTTTGATAATTCACTTTCTAAGACGCTCGAGATGCTGAAGAAAGCGTACGCAAACGATGGCATGAAAAAATAAGAGCGGTGTTAAACGTTTTCGTTAAATCACTCCAACACCCAAGATCCTCCCTATGACTGCGCCACTGACACTAGGTGATGGAAAATGCGACAAAGCAACTGAAGGACCTCTCGAAAAATGGATCCCAGGCAGTGTTTAAACAGTTATATGAACGCTGGAAGATGTGTGTGGATGCAGGAGGAAAGTACTTTGAACGCCATAATAGAAATATTATTGTTCTACTTTTTAATAATTGAAGGGCTTGGTGGATGAAGGGGCTATGTTACAAGGCATGTCCCAAAAGTAGCGAGACTGAATTCCCTAATTTTGACTGGAATTCAGTCTCGTTACTTTTGGGACAGGCCTTGTAACATATTCATCCACCAAGCCCTTCAATTGGTAATAGAATGATTCCGGGAACTTTTTGACCCTACGTACAACAGTTAGGAAAATATCCCGTTAAAATATTGTTCAGTGACCTATCGTGAAAGCATGAAATACTTTTATTTCCAAGAACTCCAGACTAATTTAATGAACAATATACAACCAAAGATAATTAACTTAACTAATCATCCAAAGTTAATCACACACTCACATTTTTACACAAGCATCTCCAACTCAAACTAACAATGGAGCTCCTTCAAAAGAGGAATGCTAGGAGGGAGGCACTCGACTATCGACATATCCCTCCCTTTGCTGCAATCCCAAGCACTCCGAAAGAGCCTCTTCAAATTTCCTTCGGGTTCCCAGGGAATGCCCTCGGACCCTATAATATGAAACATCGATTCTTCCTGTGAGGTAAGCCGAGCGGAAACCCAGGTTTCCATTCCCGTTGTTTCTAAAAACCCGAACCTGGAATGAAACGGGAGTTCGCAATCGATATGAACGAGCTTATGGGATTTGTTTTCTGGTTCGGTATCGAAATTGAAAAACCTTTGCGTTTTTTTCCTCTGGATGTTGGTCTTGTTTTGTTTTTAAAAGGAAGCATTGTCGCGGGCTGGTGTAGTAAGTAAAGCGATGGGCTTTGGTAGCGCCAGATGTTGATGATTGCTGGTATGACTTGGTTTTGTTTTGTTACGGTTATTGGGGATGGTTTCCGAGGGATGAAGTTTTCTTTTTGTTTGTTTGTGAGGTGAAATCGCAGGTATATGTGAAAGGGAGTTGATGGTCGGATTGGATTCGAAGCCGGGTGCTTAGCATGTGATGATCAATTTCGGCGGCTATATAATTATTTGTATGAACTACACTTCTGGCCATCTAAAATGGTACTCCAAGAAGGTAAAGATGCATCAAAGCCAAACTTATTATAAATTAATCATCCCACATACTCCTTAGCCAACGATAGTAAAAAGGTCACGTGATTTTTCGCTTATGTATTTTTTTATTTTATTTAAAATCTTTTGATTTTTTATGTATATAAAGGGGTCTATCTAACTAAGGTTAGAGGGAGTAAATGTATCTTCCTCTTTCAATCAACTGCCCCTCAGCTTCTTCCTTTCTCCCCTCCGAGTCTATCAAAATCACGAGACCCTTTTATTATCGTTGCACTGTAAAAAAATCTTTCTTCAATAAACGTAAATTTCCCGGCAGCACAGCTGCCGGATTATTTTCATCATTTGAGAAGGTATCCGTATTTTCTTTTTCCGTCATTTGAGGGAATGTCCGTTTTGTATTTTTCTGTGAAAGGAGGGAAACCTTCCGTTATTTTAGAGAACGTTCGTTTAATATCTTTTCGTCATTGGAGTGGAACTTTCCGTTATTTTAGGGATTGTTCGTATTATTACTAATATTATTGTGATTCAGTATATTCCTGATTATAATTTTGAAAAAAAATGACAAACAATCCGTAAAATCCAAATAGACGATTCTTTTAAATAATTTACACTACCAAGTGATCGTACGATGTTTAAATATCTGTTTAAAAATAGTATATCAGAGTATTTCTATTTTAAAGCATGATAACGTTTACTACGGCCGTTGCTAGGCTGCCGACGTACTGTTTTGTACTGTATTTCACAATCCCTGCAAGATTTTTATACTTTATTAGCAATGGGCATCCTTGTGGACTTGATTCTTGATGTTTCTATAAAATATTTTAGCGAAATAATTTTATTTTCAATTAATTAATAATTAAAAAAAATTAAAAAAAAATTAGATAAAGTAAAACATTTAAAAAAACACAATGAATTTAATTAAATAAGGAATGACTGTTAAACAAGAGAAATTAATTCTTGCAATTTTTAATGGAATAATAAAAATTTAAAATTAAATTTACTGAAAAATAATTACTGGGGTTCGAACTTACGACCATGTGCACTCTAGACTGACGCGCTACCACAACCCCATTCGAGCTCCGCTAGGTTCCATCCTAGATACTTTAAAGCCACGCCTTTAACCCGATCATGCGCACAACGGTTACCCGTCGGCAGCCTAGACATTCCCGATTACGGCCAATAATACAAAAAATAAAAACAATATATTTAACTTACTTACCCATAATAAATTTGCTGAAGGTTCGTTTCGCCTGAAGACGCTTGCACAAACTTCCATTACTTATTTACAACTATATTTGAGTCTCACCAGAACTAGTGGAGAAATCGTACAATACGCATGCGTGAGGAGAGGAAAATTAAAAAACGGAAACTTCACGATGAAAATTCCGTTTTGTAGTTTACGGAATTAATCCATGAAAAATTCACGGAAAATAATACGTCAAAAGACGTTCTTTTTTTACAGTGTGGTTAAGCAGTACTAGCAAGATGAATTGATTAAAAATTCAGCCTTCCTTGGAGTATGGGGCTGAGAAAATCAGAGATCAGTGTTGCTTCTATAGGTGTCCGTCCATAGCCATCGCCACATGCTGTTATTGAGTGAAAGGGAAATGGGTTGTTGGGGATTGGGGGACCACGCTGCCTTCCTACTAGTCAAATTTTAAGATAAAGTAAGTTTAATCAGGTGACCTTAAATTGAAAAGTATTTATTTTTAAATCATGTCTTGTAACATAAATGTCAACGAATACTGGAAATTTGGTTCTACGATCCGGCAAGAAATTAACAGATCATGTTTTTCTTTTTTCACTCTTGCAAAATTTTATTTATAAAAACCGAATGTTGATATCGTATAATTATTAGTTTGGCTGAACTCAAGATAATTTTACTTTAATTTACTCGTAGGGTTCAACCAAGTCAAATCTATTTATTATTTTCTTTTAAATTGCTTCCATAAAGCTTTCATTATTCCAATACTTTCATGAAGTATAATTAATTTTTATTATTCTTTTAATTTCACACATTGTTCTCTTTAATCGTAGAATTCTAAAATTTTTATATTATTTGATAAATTTCATTTTTATGAGTTTAAGCAATTAATTTAAAATTATTACATAACTTCAAGAATAACTTTCTCAACTTTAGAAATATACCCAACTATTCATTATTTTTGTTGTCAAGATCTGAACAAAATAGTTCTGATTATTGCAAAAATTGAAGCATTGGAAATTTGAAATATAGAAACATGTAAATTGAAGGAAAAGAAAATATGAATGGATACAAAATTGTCAATGAATATAAAATGGCTATGGCTGTTAAAAAGAAAATCGAAGAATTTCCTTTAATCCTGAAGAAATAGACATTTTATCTAAGAGATAAAAATGATTTCCTTCTTTGAAACATTTTGCTAAATTTAAGTTATTATTGTGTTCCATAAAATATCATTCAGGAAAATCTCTTAATTACTTTTTCTCGTGTTAGTAAACAAAAAATAGTATTTCGTAATTAAGGATTGTATTTTTAGAGAGAATAGATGAACATAAACCTTGCAAATTCCACATCGCATTGTTTTTCGTACAGAATTTTTTTATTTTTTAATCTTTAATAAAAAAAATGTTGGAGCTATCTAGCAATGATAGTGCTGCCATCCTTCAAATAGTATAAAAACTGATATTAATGTTATGAGAACTGATGCACTTTAGAAAGGGGAGCGAAGCTGTAAAAAATTTTTAATTAAATTTCATGTTATTTAATTTTAAACAAAAAAAAATACTTTTGCTTTTTTTTAATGTGATGAATCAGTTTGACAGCACAATAATCCCATATGAAATATTTAAAAAGGTCATTTAATGTGATTACGATTTAAGAAGAAAGAAGACTAAGTCCTCCCTTATCAGAATATATATCCTAGAATTCAAAACACCTTATATTAACTAATTAACTAAAATACCAAAATTTTAAACCTACCTACTTCAAAATCTCTCATAACTCATAAAATTTAAATATAGTACTAAAAAGCTTCTTCTCTTTGAAAAAAAATCTGCCCTAGAAAAAAACAGTGCTTATATTTCCTGTAAATCTTTTTTTTTACTTATCTAAAAGACAATGTGTTTATTAAGCACACTAGAATGTCTAAAAATATTTCTATAAACATTCAGAAGATGGCGCCACAACTGGCAAAGAAAAAAGGTTTCGGTTCAAAATGGAGTTTTGGGTTTTAAAAAGGCGAACATTTCGCTTAACTTTAAAGGGATGGTAACAAATGGCGCAGAACGAAAAAAAATCTGTTGGGTTTTAGGTGATTTGGCACAGGTTCTTTTAGTTGTTTTCTATGGTTAAAATTTCTCTTTATCCTGAATTTCACCCTTTAGATAATGAGAACATCTTCTAATCTTGTTTAAATATCAAAAATGCACTTATTGTTTATTAGAGTATTAATTAAGTAATTTAATTTTAAAAACCAACGAAAAGCCATGTGGAATTTAGAAAAATTTCTGTACTAGAGTTTGATTATTGTCAAAGAAGATGCTGATTAAAGTAATAAGTGGTCATTGAGAATTTCGAATGGGGTCCGCGAATTTATAGCGAAAAGAAGTTGTCCAAATTTGTTAAAACAATATTCTACTCCAAATTTTTAAGACTTAACTTTCGCTATTATCAACCACTGAAGATCAGTTTTGAGATGTCGAAATACTGTTAAACTATTCAACTACGTTCCATAAACTACCAGCGTTTAAGCGCAGGAGGCGTCGTGGTCCTACGAAAGCCACTGAAAGTTATAAAGAAAACTTTTTTTGGTTGAATGGTTCTTGAGAAGTCCCTCAGACCCCTTTTTCTTTTCGTTAATATTTATATTGTCTTAAATAGATATAGAAAAGTTTAAATCACACTTCTCAATTATTTTTAAAAGCTATATTTACTAGATTCTGCTCCCATAGAAAGTCTAAAGTGAAAAAAATTATTTTTGTACACCTGTAAAATCTAAAATAAATAAAAAAAAATTATGGATCAATGTATTCCCCCCCCTTTTTTTCTTTTTTGTATATTTTCTTGTCATAGTGTTTTGTATTTTGTATATTGTAATAAATTTGATTTCAAATTTGAAAAAAGATACGACGAAGGTACCACCACACTTTTATCCTATTTTAAGAATGAGAACGTTGAATAGAACAAGAAATGACTGTTTTAAAAAACACGATGCATTTAAGCCTCTCTTGCTGTTTTTACAGATTCTTGGAATTGAAAGTTACTCAAAGAAATCTCGACCATTCTGTATCCCTTTAGTAAGATGCATGCATTTTCGTACTATTTTAATGCTCCTGCTGCTGATAATATATTATTCTGCTAGAACATTATTTTATAAAAGTTGGAAGTTAACGGCATCCAACTTGGTACTTATATTGTGGACGGTATCTATACTTACTGTTCACTTCACAGCCATCGATATAAAATGAACATTTTGTTTAATTCCGTCAACAAAATGTCAATATTCCTGTGAACTAAGCAATGAATCTACGTAGATCTATAACGTTACAGTGTATGATCATTGGGGCTTATATTGTAATATATTATTCTATTTTTCTCTGGCAAATGGACCGAGTCAAAGTAGGCATAGAGCAATCATTTTCATATAGAAAGTCGGATAACGTCTTCTTCGTACTTTACTGGATTCGAAAAGTAGCAACAGTGCACGTTTTCTTAATCTATGACGTAATTCGTATTTTATAGGGAAGTCTGTGCTCCATTTTAACCGGATGCTTCAACTCGGTATTAAAGAAAATTAAACTGAACTATGTGGATAAAAATTACTAAGAGTTGATTTATAGACATTTCAACGCCGTTAAGCTACTCCGCATCCTTGATAAAAAAAAATTTTTCGTCATCTTTTCAGTAGTCTTGAATAATGATGTTCACCTTATTTTGGTCTGGTTATAGTTTAGCTTTTAATCAATACCTGACGTTTGAAGAATTCATGAACTGTAGTTTAGTTACAATCATCGGTGTAGTAATACTCTTAAGGATTATTTTAACCGCGTCTTCTGCAGTTGAGTCTGCTAATAAATCTCAAAGATCGATCCATACATTGCTTGGTCTTATTCCCTCCAAATACAAGTACATCAAAGTCATTTTAAAAGGGTATCTTCAGCAGAGGAATAGTCTGACACTTTGGAGAATGTATGAGAGAAAACCATATTTCTGAAAATATTTGGAACCTTAATAACTTACGGAATTTTGTTTGCTAGAGGATTTACGTAATTAGTTGAAATAATTCTCTGTTTTATTCTATGTTAAATTCTTTTAATCTTTTCTTTTATATTCAGCTATAAACAGTATGTTTCTTAAAAGTTTAAACAAACAAACCGGAATATTAAAAAGTAGATGAAATCTTAGAGTACTCTTGAGCGTTCCCAGTTTTAAAAATTAAGGAGAAAGTTTTCACTTTTAGTTTGATTTTTAGTTGAATATTAATAAAATAAGCAACCGATATCATAATTCTAATCCTATTCCAATTAAGTAGTTCCAATCAAGTAAAAAAAGATTAAATATCTTATACTGACTGACAATTTCCTTATACTCTCAACCAGGACGGTTGAGTGTTTCAAAAATAATTATAAATGATCGATTTTAATAAGAGTTCATCCAAAGAATGGTGTTTCATCTGTCTTATTGTGTTTCAATGATAAAACTGGAGTTTCTAAAGGTGCAAGAACATGTGGAGTGGAAATTACTAGTCTTAAAAAGTATGAATGATCAAACAGATTTCACCCAATGTAGATGATCCCTGGAACACCATTCTTTGGCTAAATTATCAATGTTGCACTTTTATAACTCAACCCACAGTTTAAAAAAATGATCCCAATTTCGATCAAATTTATGGTGAAAGTTGTATAAATACTTCTATAATGAATATTGTCTCTCCTATCATTATATTGTATTATTTTAAAGGTGCATATCATTCCCCTATTCCTTAAGTCCTTTCTACCCCCCTATAGTTTTTATAACGATTTCTGAAATACCATGTTTATAATGTAATCACAGTATTATGTAGAAATTTAACAGTAACTTTTGAACTTAAATATTTCTCGACGTTTCTGAATTTTGGTAGTAGTGCTTTACTATAATGAAGAACACGCATTGAGCCACCTTTTTTCGAAAAACCTTGCTTCCCAGGGCTTTTCTCGTTCCTTTTGGTCCCAAAAGATAGTGTGTGACGTTTCAATCCCCTAAGATAATTCTAGGGTTTGTTTATAGAGTCCCAAAATTTGAAAAAGTGGAAACATTATAATTTTTGAACGATTTCTACATTTAACTCCATGATACCCATAAAAAACAGAAAAAATAGAAAACAAATTTCCACTATTACTCAAAATAATATACTAGAAATTTAGAGCCCTTGATAAGTCATACATTATTTTAACTAACTTTTTCTGTGAAATTATCCTCGCGGACCGCCTGTTAGGAACCACTGTTCTAAAATTACCTTATTAAGCAATTATATTAGTAATATTATAGATTATATAAATTAATAAAAATAATCTTTATTGATAGCACCGAGAACATTCAAGTTTGTTTTACAATGAACTATATTAGTCCAGTATTTTTTTCTGAAAAGACAATCTAATATAATAAAATCAAGTGTGGGTATATGGGTATGTATGTTTGTCTTTTATACAAATCCACAGTTTTCTTTTGATCTGCACGAAACTTGGTATACATACGTAAAAAAACTCCAGAAAAAACATAGGCTATGTTTCGAAAACTTTTAATGACCCCTTGACCCTCTTTCGACCCTTTTTATGGTAATTTTGCTGAAATAGCTTTATTTCTCCTCAAGAAGAGATCTGCTTACTCCATTGTTACAAAGAAAACTTAATGCTAAACAACAAGTTTTTAATAGAAACACTAGGTACAAGTCTATTCAAAAATCATAACTATAATCTAAAAGTATAATTAAATGAAATTTAAAATTTTAAAACTGGTAAGTATAGTACAAAATATTTTTATTTGAGAGTAATTTTTAAATAAAAAGTTTTGTGGAATAGCATTGTTGTTAAAATAATCTCCATGGAAACGAGGATGAAAAATCAAATGATGATCATATTGTAGCCTTTAAGAAAGTTGGTTAACAGACCAAAAACTAGAGTTAATATTCAAAACCCTTTTAAGTGAAAATATGGTATTTTTCCTTAAATTGCAGGAATATGTTTTATTTATTAAATTTTATACCAAAGATATAATAAAATCATGAAAATACGATTAATTAAGGGTTCTAATTGAGCATTTTAAGTTATTTTGGGAAGAATATTTTTCTAATATTTTGTTGTTTTTTATGGGAATCATGTGGTAAATGCAGAAATGGTTCAGAATTTAAAATGCTTGATTCGACACCTTTCACTCATCAAAATATAGGCACGGATCCAGCACGCCTCCAAGAGGGGGGCACTTTTCCAGACAAGATCCCCATTGGTACCATTGAGGGTATAGGGGTCCTCCCCCAGAAAAAAAATTTAATTTGACGTGTAAAAGTAGGGTTTAAACTTGCGTTTTTGGAAACGTTTTGAGTCTACTTTTCAACACTATAACGTTTACTTTTTCACCCAAAATGTCAAAATATTGGGGATTTCCTAAAAATTATCACTGAAGATCCCCTGGTGGTACTAATGGGAGGTATGGGGGTCCTCCCCCAGAAAAAAATTGGAAATTAGACCGGTAAAAGTAGGGTTTTACTCATTTTGACAACCTTTTTGTCCAGAGTGCTAATTTTAAAGAAAAAAAAATCTCCATCTCCACCCGTGCAAGGCCGGGCATATCAGCTAGTCTAATATAATAAAACTAAGTGTGGGTATGTATGTTTGTCTTTTATACAAATCCACAGTTTACTTCCGATCTGCACCAAACTTGGTATACCAACGTAATAAATCCCAAGGAAAAACATAGGCTATGTTTCGAAAACTTTTAATGACCCCTTGGCCCTCTTTCGACCCTTTTTATGGTCATTTTGCTGAAATAGCTTTATTTCTCCTCCAGAAGAGATCTGCTTACTCCATTGTTTCAAAGAAAATTTAATGCTAAACAACAAGTTTTTAATAGAAACACTAGGCACAAGTCTATTTAAAAATTATAATAATAATCTAAAAATATATTTCAACAAAATTTAAAACTGATAAGTATAAATAGTACAAAATATTTATATTCGATAGTTTAATTTTTAAATAAAAAGTTTCATGGAAAAGCTTTGTTGTTAAAATAGTCTCCATGGAAACGAGGATGAAAAATCAAATAATGATCATTAATTGTACATTTTAAGAAAGTTGGTTAACAGACCAAAAACTAAAGTTAATATCACAGAGTAGAGAGCTTAACAGAGATACCAAACCGCCGTTTTACTCTTAAGATCCTTAATTTAATTCAGCACGCATATTATAATTCAGTTCACTAGTAGCCAATCAGAGAACGCGAAATGTATTTGATTTGATTTTAACACTGATTATAGGCGATTTGGATTTGAATGACAGCTTCAGTGGGCGAATGCCAGAATTAGCAGGAATAGCGTGGTATTAAAGGAGGCGGGTCTTGAGGCCGGAAGTTTTTCAATGGGAAAAGCCCTGTTAAAAAAGTTGTCATTACCGTCTATGGAGATGAACACTCTGTTAAGCTCTATACTCTGTGGTTAATATTCAAAACCTTTTTAAGTGGAAATATGGGATTTTTTCTGAAATTGGAGAAATGTGTTTTAATTATTAAATTTTATACCAAAGATCTAATAAAATTATGAAAATATGATTAATTAAGGGCTCTATTCGAGCATTTTAAGTAATTTTCGGAAGAATATTTTTCTAATCTTTTGTTGTTTATTATGGGAATCATGTGGTAAATGCAGAAATTGTTCAGAATTTTTAACATGCTTGATTCGACACCTTTCACTCATCATAATATAGGCGCCCCAGAAAAATTTGAAATTTGACGTGTAAAAGTAAGGTTTTTAACTCTTATTTTTAGAAACGTTTTGAGTCTAAGGGGGTCACTTTTCAACTATATTACCTTTACTTTTTCACCCAAAATTTGGGGATTTCTTAAAAATTATCACTGAAGATACCCTGGTGGTACTAATGGGAGGTATAGGGGTCCTCCCCCAGAAAATTTTTGAAATTAGACCAGTAAAAGTAGGGTTTTACTCATTTTGACAACCTTATTTGGTTCCCAAGGGGGGTGCTGTCCAGGGTGCTATCCGCGCCTGGAAGGTAGGAAATGAGTTAAAAATTTTAAAGAAAAAACTCTCCACCTCCACCCGTGCAAGCCCGGGCATATCAGCTAGTCTAATATAATAAAATCAAATGTTGGTATATGTGTGTGTGTGTCTTCTATACAAATCCACAGTTTACTTCCGATCTACACCAAACTTGGTATACCTACGTAAAAAAACTCAGGAAAAAACATAGGCTATGTTTCGAAAACTTTTAATGACCCCTTGACCCTCTTTTGACCCTTTTTATGGTCATTTTGCTGAAATAGCTTTATTTCTACTCAAGAAAAGATATGCTTACTCCATTGTGACAAAGAAAATTTAATGCTAAACAACAAGTTTTTAATAGAAACACTAGGTACAACTCTATTTAAAAATTATATTAATAATTTAAAAACATATTTCAATGAAATTTAAAAGTTTTAAGTATAAGTTTAACATATTTTTATTTGAGAGTTTATCTAATTTTTATATTTTAAAAAGCTTTATGGATTATCATGTTGTTAAAATAGTCTCCTGGAAACGAGGATGTAAAATCAAAAGGTGATAATATTTTAGCTTTTAAGAAAGTTGGTTAACAAACAAAAAAAACTGTTAAAACTCCCTTTCTGAAAAGATTGATTTTTTTCTTAAATTGCAAAATGGAATAAGCTTTAATTATTGAATAATTTCATTGAAAACGTTAATTCCTAAAGATATGATTAATCAAGGGATCTAAGCATTTTAAATAATTTTTAGAATACTTTTTCCATGTAAATTTGGAAATCATTCAAAAATTATATTGCTTTTGAGAACTGAAGGAATTTTTATCAACCACCGGGATAAGAAAAATTACTAGGAACACCGGGATAGGAAAAGTTACCAGGAACACCGGAATATGAAAAAGACGCCTGGGATACCGGTATGATTGGTAAATGCTGATTATACAAAATTTGAAATGTATTTGGAAAAACTTAAAACTGAGGCGTTTGCTATCAAAACCAGCTTATTCCATTTTTGGAAATTTTACAGGAGAGACAAAAAAACTTCTCACGTCCACAGTTCTAAAGCTAAATTTGTTTTTTAAATTTTTAGTTGTAGGTATAACCATCTAGAATTCGATTAGTTTTTCATTTTCATTTCAGTTGCATTACCTTGGGCGTAATTACACTAATTAGGTTGGAATGAGCTGATTTTGATGCAAAAACACGATTTTTCATGCTGCTTTTTTCAGTTTTTTTTGTTCAATTAAGTTGTGAATTGTTTATTTTTCCAGTTTACCAGTTAATATTTGCGTCTTTACAAGTTTTAAATAAATGACGTTCACTTAACTTTTTCAAATGATCTGAAATTTCACAGTTGAGATCACAGTTTTCACTTTTAATCTAATTTTGGGTTGGAATGAGCAGGGTATGAGCTACATCCCTTCGCCAGGTTATGAAGGACCCTCTCAACTTTCAAAATATGCAAAAAAAAAGTGGATTTCAGAAAAATATGGAATGAGCTGGTTTTGATAGCAAACGCCTCAAATAATAAATTTATACTCTTCACCCGTGCAAGGCCGGGCATATCAGCTAGTTTTAGATAAAGTTGTAAAAATATCTAACAATGGAGTAAAATTTGAGGTTAACAGTATACATTTATACCTTAAAATAAATTCACTCACGAAGGAAAATTCTTAATTACTAAAATACTTTGTTTTACATTCATATAGCGTAAACAGAAACATATAAATATAAAACAAATTTTTAGCTTTTTAAATTGATTAAGTGGATTAATTTATTATAAAAACACAATTAACATTTATTATTTAAGGCTTATGCAATTAAGTTTCATAAAGTACTAAAAGATAAGATAGTAAATCTAAAAATAAAAAAAGGAATTTACCACGTAATTGATGTAACAAATATCACTTTATATTCCTTGATTTCTATAAAGAGTTAAAGAGTTTTATTTTAACACAAACCCTAAACTTTAAAAAATGTAGTCATTTTAATTTATAACAAACTGTTATTTTAATCCTCACTTAATACAAAAGTCTCAAATGTTTAGAAAATTTTACGGATGCTTATATAAAGCATAAAAATTAACTTTTTAAATTTAATTAATTGTATTTAAATTACATTATCTTTAAATCGATTAGTCATTTATTCACCATTTTTTAAGTAATCGCAGTTTAAGATGGTGTATATTATATTAATTTACTTCCTTCAATTTTATTCCAAAATTAATGTTTGAAAGTATTAAATTTTTAATCTAAATCACACTTTTTACCTTACTGCAATTTTGTTTAGCTTATAACTTGCAGATTATTCAAAACTGTTTTATATTTTACATGCATTCAAGCCTTCATGTTTTGTTATATAATGATAGACATAAAAATGATTAATCCATACAATTTTCCTTTAGGCGACAATTTAACTATCACTATTTTTATTATTATGCAGGGTGTTTCAAAATTCCGTTTTACGGCTTAAATTTTAAAACAACGTCTCTGGTAAGGTGTATGACTATCCCGCATTCATATAGGTGACTGTCATTGCTTTTAGCGGCCAAAGAATAAAATTTTTAAAACAGTTTTAAACTAAAGGAGGTAGAACAAAACTTTTTCTTAAAAAATGTATGTTATATCATAAAAAAATACAGAGTTAAGTTTCATAAAAACAACGAGCGAAGCGAATTTTCGATAGGGCACTCTAAAAAAACGTTTTTAATAATAATAATAATAATAATAATAATAATAATAATAATAATAATAATAATAATAATAATAATAATAATAATAATAATAATAATAATAATAATAATAATAATAATAATTTATTGACAATTGACACATGAACAAAATAAGAAAGAAGAAACCCATAACCTGGAGGAAAAGATCCTATACAGGTATAATACTAACATGATACAAGTTGTTACAAGTGCAATGAAAATTAAATACAATGAAATTATACTTGAAGTGAATATACAATAAAAATAAACACTGGGAAGTATACAATAAAAAAACTACTTGTGATATACAAAAAGAAGTAATAAATTGATAATACATAGAGATGAAATTTGAGGAAAAAAAAAAAAATTGGAATTAAAAAAGGAAAAAAATACATATGAAAAAAAGTTATGTACTAAGTGGCAAGACGGTATGGTGTCGGGGAGTTTATAATTAAATTCAGTCAGTTTTAAAAGAACTGCTCAATATTTATTATTGTTAATAGGTAAAATTTTAAACGTTTTTTAAATATTTTTAAATATTTAGGGCTGTGGGGAGCCTAGTGGTTAAGGCATCGGCCTTGGGATCGGAGGGTCCCGGGTTCGATTCCCGACACCGCTGAAGACCCATCGAGTATATGCGGAGTACGTGCTCGTTAAATCTGTGGGTCCGAAAGTCCTGAGGTCGGTCATGGCGCAGTTTACCTTGGGTCCAGGTGTCTGGAGACTATTTCCCTCCCCTTCAGATGCATGGCAAAATTGTGGAGGTGGCGATAGATAGTGGCAGCATCTATCATCTCATGAGGCAGAAGTCGGACTCCTGCCATTTATGGGCCTCACCTACTCAGGACCCGCACCCCCTTTGCCTTGAATCCTTGTAGAGCTTGGGTATTCCAAGTGGCACACGACAACAACAACAACTAGTTAAACTGTTTTGAAGGTGTCGTGTTGTGAGCGGACGTGTTATGAGCGGACACCTAAAAATCGTGTTGTGAGCGGACATTGATAAAAAAATCGAGATCGAATCGATAAGTTATGCTATTTGTATTCATTATGGCTATTTTAATGTTCTTTTTGTGGTATTTTTGAGTGTTTTGTGTGACATTAAAGAGTACCGAGCCCCCTTTGTACTGAATCGTCACTGTCACTGATTACACCCAAATAGAGTTTGGTTATAGTTAGGGCAGGGGGGTTTGAGGGGGCGCAGCCCCCACGACCACCATAAACTTTTTACAGTTCTTTTGATTTTGAAATTCGAAATTTTAACATCTAGTTTAGTGCTTATTTTATTGAGTTTTCTTGTTTTTTAAGTTTCCGAATGAAAATGCGCTTGAATTGTTTCCAAATTTTTGCTTTTCTCAAAGTCAGGGGGGTTTGGGAGGGCGGCAGCCCCCCCAACTACCATAAACATTTTACAGTTCTTTTGATTTGAAAATAGCACAGTGTTGCATAGTTGTGTTGAAAATAGCATATAAAATCGCTAACCGATTCTATCTCGATTTTCAATCTCGATTTTTTATCAATGTCCGCTCACAACACAATCTTTGTATGTCCACTCACAACACGGCACCGTTTTGAATACTTGGGGGTAAGTTGTTGTAAAACTTTGGGCCAAGATATGAGAATATTTTACGCATTATTTCTTTAGTGGGATATGGAATTTTGTAGATTTCATTATTTCTTCTTGCGCTAATTAATAGTTTTCTTTCACAAAAATACGGATTTTTATATTAAAATAAACATGTTTTATAATAATAGAAGTAACGTAGCGGAAGAATGTTTAGACTTTGATACATGAAAAAATTTGTATGGTCGGTTGAGTTTAATATAATTTTTATAAATTTATTTTGGAGTGAGTTTAAAGCTGCAAAATTACTGGCATAATCACCACCCCAAGCAGTTAAACCAGTAGAAAAAATAGGGTGAACCCAAGCATAATACAACTCATACGCCATCAGTTGAATAACGGAGATGTTTGAATCTAAGTAGCAGAAATCTTAGTTTTTTGACGACATAGGTTATAAGGTTTATAAGGACGACATAGGTTTTCTTTGGAAATTTCCAAGACGCCCCCATCTTATGTTGTTTCAAATACTGAAACATTATTACCTGGAAATTTTCAGGTCTCTAGGACAATTTTTGACCCCCGTGCCGCTCAAAAGTAATTTTCCCATGTTAAAATATATAGGGAAAATATAGAAAATATCTCAATTTTGGTTGTTTTTTATTTTAAAAGCCTGAACGCTTTCAATATATTGAGTTAAAACCCATATATCAACTTTGGGATATCATTTCCCTAAGAACCTATTAAAAAAACCTTCAATTGCACCTACTGAGGGAAATTCTCCTAGGAATAAAAGCACGCTCTGACCAAGGAAAGAGTAGAATCGGGGATGCTTGCTAGTGAGAGATGGATACAAGGTTATCAGAGATGCCAGCTATGATAAAACGGGAAAAAGATTCAATAAAACTAACAGGTGGCATTTATTTACCTCCTGCCCCCAAGCACCGGCGATCCTCCTCTTTTCTGGTCAGAGTGTGAACAGAGGAGAACTCGGTCAGAGGGGAACTATCCCCAGTATGTACAATTAAGTTTTTTTTCAGTAGGATCTTGGGGAAATGATATCCCAAAGGTGGTATATGGGTTTTAACTCAATATTGAAATCATTCAGGCTTATAAAATTAAAAAACACAACAATTGAGATATTTTCTGTAATTTTCTTTTATTTTAACATGGTAAAACTATTTCGAAGGGCGCGGTGGTCAAAAATCGTTCTAGAGACCTAAAAATTTGCAGGTAATAATGGTTTAGTATTCGTGACAACATGAGAAGAAACAACACTTGGGAAATTCCCAAAAAATAAGTTCCCATACACCACTAGTTCCCAAAGTGGGCGGTACCACCCCCTGTAGGACGCTGGAGAATTCTAGGGGGCGGTGATGAGTTGGAAGGAAATTGGGGGGCGTTATTGGAGTAAAAGGGGAGGTTTGCTTCTTTAAAACTAGATTGCGTAATGTCACTTTTATGGGTAAAAAATATATAAAAAATCCAGGTAAAAACAGCTTAAAATCCTTTTTTAGCATGCTAAAATTAGAAAGATGCATTCTCATTGAAAAATGTGCCAAGGGGGAAATGGAGCTGAATTTATAAGAAAACGCGCTCCTGTGCACTTTTGCTTAGGACGGCAGTATAGGTTTCAATAGAAATATGAGGCGGTTTAAGACTGAAAGAGTTAACGTATTAATGTACTCGTTGGAGAGAACCGTACTAATAACGTTGAGTCAACCCCTTCCTAAACAAAAGTCTGGTTACAGCCCATGGGGGCTGCCATCCCATTTTCTAGATCCAGGTTTTCCACCACATGCCCTCCCATAACGGTCCAACCTCAAAAAAGGAAAAATCAGCTCTCAAACCTGCTTCCCACCGCCCACCTTTCGGAAAGTAACACCTGTTGAGTGACCGAAGCAACTCACTCTCATCATCTCTGGAGAGAAAGTTGGAGCACTCACTCTCACTCGAAGAAGGTCACGTGCAGGGGCTGGCCTTGAAAGAGTGCGCTTTTGGTTTTGTTTTGGCCGTGAATCTGGATTTTTCCTTTTTCTTATTCCGAGCGTCAGACATAATATCCATCGTTTTTCGGGGGATTAATTGGAGAGCGACCCTTCGAGATGAGGACGCTTCACGAGGTAAGATTTTTAGTCTCTCTTTGATCGTCTACTTGGATGAAGGAATTTTTATTGATACTTTGATTGATGCTCCGTCAAAATACTGCTAATGTAGAGTGAGGATCATACCTAAAATGGATTTGAGGTTAATCATTGTAACCTTCTTTGTCTCTTTATGTTAGTGATTAGCCTGTTTCTTCTGAAACTCGGGTGCTAAAATGAACTGAACTCATTTTTAAAATCTATTCTGCAAAAATTAAAGGATGTAATATAACAAATACTCTAAGGTGTTTAAAAATTCTGCTATGAGTTAAAATAAAACATATTAGTAACATTTAAATGTACTTTATCAGGGGTATCAAAATAGGGATATTCTAATAAAGTTGCAAATAATTTTTCAAGATTACTCCTCTTTATTACTTTAGATAATGATTGATAACTGTTGTGATTGATTCAGATTATCAAAGAGTTATTTTTGTGTTCGATAGCCATAAAGAAATAGATTATATCTATTGATGCAAAATATTTTAAAGTTCATCCAAGAGAACCAGCCTATTATTAAGTTTTTTTTTAAAATGATAATAATGTTTTTATTAATTTCAAAAATTGGGTTCAAAAAATGGGTTTCTTTCAAAATTTAAAAGTTAGAGACAGCCAATTTTACCAAAACTTATAAGATTCTTCGTATTTTTATATTAAAGTAAAGTTTCAAAAATTTCTGAGGAACAATTGAGTATGTAATTAACTATTTTCATCAAATACAAACAAATTAAAATGTTTTTCTTCTATCCTGATAGTAGTGAAGAAGTTTACTTATAAAAAATTCGTTTTCCAACTTTTTGCATAAAATTAGACTTGAAATGGATAATCATTTACCAAATAGATGTAGCATTAAATTGTAAGCATAGAGTGCGAAGATAAATATGGTTAATTTAGATACAAATAATTTTTTAAAAAGTAAAGCTAAAAAATTTTAATCCAATTTATTTTTCTCATTAATTGAAATTAAATTTATTCATTTTAGTACACAAAACTTCAAATGACACACTATCGTTATTTGTTAATTTCTAAAAAATAGATACCGTGCTGAACTTTAAAATAAACCCACTTTTTTTTGGTCTCCATAAAAAGCTTATAATGAAAAAGATAATTATAAATAGAACAAAGTTCGGTTGTAAAGGCTCATCCTCCCTAACATTTTAGTTCTTAGTATTTTTAATTCCAACTCTTCATTATAAATTTGCAGTCAATCTAGTAAGAATTTGAAAAACAAAAACACTTTCTCCTAAAAAACCAAGTTCTATAAAAAAAACATGCTTGATAATTCTCAAAAATTAAGAAAAAATACGGTTAAAAGATTTTTTGATAGAAAAGGGAATGGTTAAGATTATTTCAACCAAATTTTTACAGATTACTTTTAGGATATGTTTTTCTCCTCAAGAGTTCGTCTTCAAAACACAATAATAATAGCTTTTTTACTGGTGTATTTTTATTTTCGGATTTTGAAAAGTACAAAACTTTACACAGTTTTTATTTAAAAAAAAGTTAAATCATGATAACTTCCATTGATATTTTATTTCAACCCCAAATCTTAACTATCAAAAACTTATTTTCAGTTAAATACTAGTGAATCTTCGGGTGGTGTTTTTTTTTCGTATCAGTGAGTTTTTATTAAAATACTGAAAAAAATATCAGAAGCGCAGAAACAAGTATTAAATTTGCCTAATTGGTATCATGGGTAATATTAAATTCATAATTTTTTATTTATGTTGCCATTTGTGCAAAAGAAACTGGATTTTTTTATCTCCCGCATTTGTTTTTCCCCTCTTTTCAAAGATTACAGTAAGGACTCTAATTGACAGACTGAGCTAAAATTTTACTTAAAAACACGTGAATATTGCTTAAAAGTCATCACAACCTACAGTTTAAGAACGGCAAAATTGATGGAGCTTAAGCACATTGTTTGCCAAAAATCTGCATATCTTCTTATTTAAAAAAAACAGTTCTTTAACTTGTTTTTACGTTCTCTAGATTTTACTTCCCTCTCTCTCTTAATGACAAAGAAAGACAGAGTAGATGAGAAGTTAAACTTATTTGACTTGGGTATATATAATTTAAAAAATCTCTATTAGTTATTTTTAGGATACATTTTGGTGTGGGTTTTTTTAAAGAACAGAACTATAGGGGAGAGTGCTGTACCTAAGGACGGTTGTACCTTCAGCCTCCGCATTTTAAAATTCGGGAAAAAATTGAAACTCGAATTTGTGGTTGAATTTGAATGTAAACAGATGCTATCTAGTTGCTAACGTGAAATCAGCTCTTTAAAATAATATTTATATTTAATATAATAAATTTGCTGTTTTTAGGTGCTCAAAGTTTTTTTTAGTGCATCACTACATTAATATTTTTCTTCCCCTTAAATTATAATACGATAAAATGTGATATAAGGGGTGAATCCCCGAAATTTTGACTTTATTTTTGATATTAGAAATTGGCAGATCTCAATTCTTTTATTTTTTATAGAACTTTAAATGCAAAAACACCTGGTGTTGTACCTTCGGACACCATACGTGTTGTACCTACGGACACGTTCTTGTGGGTGTCTGTAAGCTAATCGGCGTTTTTGAATCAAGTTTCATTAAAGTGAATGCATTTTAATGCATATTAAATAAATTCTAAATGGTTATCTATTTGTCGGCAATTATTTTCAAGTGATTTTAGATGAAAAATAAAATATTTTGTGATCTAAACTACTTTTTTAAATTTTTGGTTTTACTTTGCATTTAAAGTAAAATATAGTATAAAATCTTAAGCACCCTATCGCATTTAAGTATGATGATTACAAAAAACTTGAAATTTCCACCGATGAAGATATGCGAAAGATTTGCGACCACCAAATGCTTGCACAACTAAGTGTCGATCGAACTGTTTTTATGGATCAGTGAAGTGATCAGATCTATCAGCATGATTGATGAAACTATTACCTCAAACTTCGATCTGAAAATCCCCTGTGATTTATGTATTTTTGGTAAAAAATCAAGACTTTTATCATTTAACTTCGTTTTAATGAACATTTACGATCTAAAACTACATTACTTTTAAAAATCTATTCCCAATTTTAAAAGTGCTTGAAATAGTTTATTAAAAGGTAATACACCAATAAAAATGTTCATTTTAAGCTTTTTTCAACTAAAAATTTCCTTTTTAAGGGTGTCCAGAGGTACAACTGGGTCTGTCCATAGGGAGAGCACGTTGTCGTACCTATGGACACAAATTCTGTCAAGTTATTAAAATTAATTAAAAATCCAATTTTGAATATTTTAGCTAATAAAAAATATTACCATTTTTGCTAAGGTTAGGGCTATAGGTTGAGAAATTTAAATGTTAAAAATGTGATTTTACCTGTCTTAGAAAAATCCAAACGTGATTTTTGTCCAGAGGTACAACACTCTCCCCTATATTTTACTGTTTAATACTTGATTCGCGCTAGATAGATTAAGGTAACTATTAAATCAACTCAACTTACTACTAACTCTTTTTATCGACATCTAACTATTTTATCGTCTTCACATCACAATTTGATCCAAATATGAACTGAAAGCTATCCAAATCATTAAAAATCCCGTTTCTGCCTTATGGAAAAGGCATTTAAAAAACAATTTTGAACGTAATACTTTAAAACGCTGCATTTTTCTTTGATTTTATTTTTCTCCATCTTACGAAAACTGGGAATATCAGTAGTTATTTTTAACTGAATAAAATTAACAATTCAAAAAAACTACTGAAAGACATTCTAACCACACTTAAAAGTAACGCGTGAAATCACATGAAAAAAGTGTTTTGTTTTGCAAAACACTGAAGGTGTAACAATGATAGACAAACCTCTTCACAGTTGTGAAAGTGACTTCAGGTCGTCGTCCCTGGGTTGGGACGGAAGGTCAATCCCAGGGGTGTAGGCGGACCGTAGGCGAACGGGATCACTCAAATTCCGCAGAGAAATCCTTGCTTTCTACGGCGCAATTTGCTTACATCAGGAAAGGAATTTAGATTTCTCGTTGCCTTGAAGTGTACCGCCAAAGTTTCAATGTAAGGCATTAATAGTTGTCGCGTATTTTCGAACAGGATACATATCATTGTATAAGCATTCAAAATTTTTATATTTTACCTATGTGGTAAATTTAAAAAAAATTAAGATAATTATATTCCATTGTTTTAAAAATATAGGTATTGCGTCTACTCTTGGGAGTGTTAATGTATTAGATATTCTTTACTGATGTAACTCGATCTGAAAAATTCTACAAAAAGAACTCTACCATTACTAAAATTACCAACAACAACCATTATAACCATTACCATTATAATTCAATAGTATCTTTTGAAGTAGGGGAGAATGGGACACTTTTTATTATTATTTTATATTTAATTATCTTTTTAATTATGTTTCTAATTTTTTTATGCAATGGCATTTATTCAAACGCAGTTAATATATTAAATATGGTCCTTTGCTCATCTAATAAAACAATTCTCAACCAAATACCTTTTTTAGGAAATTTATACTAAATTCTAAAAACTTATTTTAATGTCCCAAGGTGCACCATTAGTGCCCACCTTGGGACACTTTCAATAATAATACAAATATTAAAATTTTTATTTCGAAAAATACAAAAATAACACAAATAATGAAAAAAATATGTGTTAATTAATTATAAATTAGACATCCAACATATTTTTAATTCCAAATGTTTCTCTGATTTCTCAATTTTTGTCATAGGCTAAATCACCGATTTTTTTTGCTGTTTACTTCCAGAAAAATTTTTGCATCAATTTCTAAATTACAATAATCTTTATTTTTAAATTATTTACTTCTTTTAGTAAAAACCTTTTTTTACTTATGAAAGGTTTCAGGTACCTTTTAACATGTCCCAAGGCACTCGACTTGACATTTTTAATGTTCAGATCTTTGGGTTCTTTCTAATTTTTTTGGGTTTAGCAAAAACATTTCTCTTTCTTTTCTAAAATATTAGTGGATACACGTATTTTAATCTCAACACATAGTTATAATAACACATAAGATACTTCTTTTATTTATAAAATGCTTTTGAAACTGCAAGTGATTATATAACTTTGCACCATGCAAAACAAGAAAACTGATGTAAATAATTAATCCAGACGCGTTCCAAAACACGTTGAAGAGTAAAGAGAGTGTCCCAAGGTGCCCCAATCTCCCCTATGCTCATTTTTGAATACTTTCTACTATTCGTTTCTATATTTGACAAGTACTGGATTTGTTTAGGCTGTAACGTAGGACTCACTCAAATGTGTTTGAAAGATGCACAGTGCACACATTCTGTGTAAACCTTAAAGTTTATTAATTACTTCTTTTTTATATAAAATAATGGAAGACATGTTTTTCAAATTGAATCCCTTACTTTTTTTCAACATAGATTTATCAAAATATAGGTCCAAACATGTCTGCCATTTTTAATTCTATACTTAAAAAATTTACATTGGAAAATGAATGTGATATTTAATTTTAAAAAATCTTTAAGAATCACTTCAGTTATCGCTTATAAAAAATTCATGCACAATTAATTTGTTGCTATAAATGTATTGTTTTAAAATTTAAAATTGAAGACAAACATTAAATGTTTCATGAAAATTTAAGCGCAATAGATAGCTATGAAACGCTTGTTCCACGTACCATACTCAGATATAACTTGTATTATACTGACATTTTTTCTGTAGGTCCATATCCATTAAATATCTGCAAAGGAAATGTGCTGACAGAATAAAACTGTCTTTAAGTCGAATCTAGCTTGCGAGTAATCTTCGTTTGCACTATCTGAAGAATACGTAAGAGAAAGATATTTCTAAGAGTCCACTTAAAATACTTTTTATTTTTTATATTTTGTATATTTTCTCAATTACTCAAACAATTCGTATCATCATTCCCGCAATTTTTTAAAAGAAGGGTCTATTAAGCTTGATTACTTAGACCAGGATAAACTTGTCGGTTTGGGTATCTTAATCTGATCTGCACAGATATAGTACTTTTCTGAAGTAATCCGAATTCAAACTGAAAATAATTTCAGCAATCTTCCGGTTGTTTTACCGTTCACCATAACTCATATAACTTATACATTATAACTCGGTTAATTTGTATGCTAGGAAACGGCCATCCTTTTTATAAGAATAGGATCTTCATCACCCAGCAACATGCACGAGATAACACCTGTTTCACCTCGACCTCTGATCCATTCACCCCCTATCATGATCTCGTGCTTCTTGTATTATTCCGTGCTCCCTACAAACTCAACTCACCAATTCGTATGCAGTGAAGACTATACAACATGTAAGTAATAAGCGTCTACAGGGAAAAGGGCTATCGGCTGTGATAGTAGAGAACAATGCCTTCTTCCAGCGGAAGGTCAGTCAAATCGCGCGGTTCTCTTCCGCACGGCCACTGACTTTGTAAAACAAACATTGCATTAGCCGAGGATGAATGTTTGCCTTTATTAAGAGGCAAGGTGGAGACCAGTTTTCACTCTTCTTCCTATGGATGTGTTGTTGAGGGTTTCATCAACTTTGAAAGTGGCTGTAATGGTTTGAGTGGTTCATAATGATTGTGGGTGTTTGCGTTTAGAAGCATACCTTTGGATTCGATTGTGTTTAAGGTATCGCTTTTGGTGTTGTTTTTGTTGGATGAGGAGAGGAAATACATGCATGTGTTCTTCTGTGGGATTATATAACTATGATGGTAAATGTCTGTTCTTTTTTTATTTATGTACCTCTACTTTCTTCTTTTATAAAACGTGTCGTCTTTATCAGAGAGAAGTAAGGGCTACTGAGGTCTGTCAAAAAGTTTAACGTTTCACAAAATTAAGTTCCCCTTTATCTAAAAAAAAATGCAGTTATTTAACCAACTTTTGGTGTATGTAATTGTTAAGAATTTGTTTTAGATTGGTTAGGTTAATTGTTAAATTGAAATTGATTGTTTAGTAACTGGAATACTACCTAGAATTACTCAAATTTTAAATAGACTCACTCTCCCAACAGGAAATTACAGTGTGGGCACTTGTATTTCTAGCTAGAAAATGAGCGAATAGCTTAAAAATTGTTACGATACAAGATAACTCTGTTCAATCTTTTAATTTATGTGAAGCCCACACTTGCATTTATTTTTGAACTTAGTATTTAAAAATTGAAAATAATTGTTTTCCTATTATTTTTTTTTTCAAAAAAAAATAATAATAAAGAAAGAAACTAAATATATTATAATGCTTAAATCAGAATGAAAATTTTACAGTAAAACACTACAAGAAATAAAGCTCCCGTTTCTCTAGGTCTAGAACTCTGACTGCTTCAATTTCTTTGACGTTTTTTCATTGCTTATGTATCGGCTAATAAAAAAAATTCAGTGAGAGAGAAATACCAATACTTAAGGTGTGCGATTCATTGAAAATCTTGAACAGTATCCTGTATAAATATTTAGGTTAAATATTATGAAATTGTTTCCGGTGTCTAAAAGTGAAAATAGCACCATTTTTATCACTGTTTCTAAAGAGAAAAGGGAGATATGGGGAAACACTCGCCTATTGCAACATAGATGGCAGCACTACCGCTTAAAGTGGAACTCCTCAGTCCTTTTCTTCTTCCTTTACGTTTCGGGGGAATCTCCTGCGGTTTGGTGAAAAAATTATAAGGAGTTTTAAAATCCATTTTTATTTCATTTTATCAAAAAGGAAAATGTCACAGAATTAGTCCCTATTACTTGGTTTTTTAAAAGTTATTTTGAAGTGCTGGATTTTTTCTTATCAACACATGTTTAAATATATTGAAAATATATTTAAGCTTATCAAATAAGGTCTTTCGCCCCAATTTAAAAGAAGATTATACAAGGGAAAACAATCACAAGTTATAGTTTCAAATATAAAGATAAAACAATTAAAAAGGACTACCCTTCGTAAAGAAGAATAGATAATCATACCAGGGGCGTAGGGTCACCAGGACCCCCCCATTGGCCCGACCCAAAATAATTGTATCCTATTTTAGGCGTCAAATATTACAGTGGCTACTCAAAAGAGGGCGGCTTAAAATGCCTAATAAACACGTTTTTGCATGTTCCAAAATTTTCCAAGGGAAACCTTGGTTCCCCCGTAACATATCTATTAACAGAAGCGTTGGCACAGGAAAATTGCTATAAAAAACAGGCTTGAAACTATTAAATGTGTATCATTAACTATAAACAGACTTCCATACAAAATTAGTTGTTTTTAGTCCAATTTTCATAACTTTAGGCCTCGTGACGCAACAAAAGATATCAACCCATCAGTTTTAATATTTCACTCTCTTAGGGATTCTAGTTCACAACTTTTTCTCATCACCCCTAATAGTCCACTGAAAATAGAGTTGAACCTCGGACAAATTGCAATAAAAGGTTTCTCAACGGTTTTCACTTAGGAATGACCTCAATAATAACATACTAAAAATCGGTCAAAATCGGCCGGGGGGAAGTTTAATTTTTTTTAAATTTTTAAAAAATGGCTGAAATTTTTTTTAAAAAAACCCAAAACAATAATATAGACATGTGATACATGTTTATAGGTTATTTTTGAGTTTTAAAACCAAATATTGCCTTTAGTTTTGAAAAAAATTGAAATTTCAATTTTTAAAATTAATTTGAAAAATGAGCTATATGAAAAAATTAAAAACCCCCTAAAAACCTGACAAAAACATCAAAAGAAATAAATCCAACGGTTTTCATTTAGAAATGACCTAAATATTAACATACTAAAATTTGAAAATTTTACGAGTTAAAGAAGTTGAATTTTTTTTCAAATTTCGATTTTTTTTTGCGAAAAATGCATTTTTTTTTTCAAATTCGTGCCAAAAACTTTAGAGGCTTTTGAAAAGGTCATTTTTCGGTGGATATTGTCCACAGATAGTTATATAATGGAAAACCGGTGGAATTGACCCTCAATGAATTAGTTAATTATTTTATTTAAAATTTTGAAATTGGTAAAATGTAGTAAAAAGTGAAAAAAAGGTAATGCTTTGGCATATTTACATCAGAATTTAAAATAATTAACTAATTCATTGAGGGTCAATTCCACCGGTTTTCCATTATATAACTATCTGTGGACAATATCCACCAAAAAATGACCTTTTCAAAAGCCTCTAAAGATTTTGGCAAGAATTTGAAAAAAAAATGCATTTTTCGCAAAAAAAAATGGAAATTTGAAAAAAATTTAACTTCTTTAACTCGTAAAATTTTTAAATTTTAGTATGTTAATATTTAGGTCATTTCTAAATGAAAACCGTTGGATTTATTTCTTTTGATGTTTTTGTTAGGTTTTTAGGGGGGTTTTAATTTTTTCATATAGCTCATTTTTCAAATTAATTTTAAAAATTTAAATTTCAATTTTTTTCAAAACTAAAGGCAATATTCGGTTTCAAAACTCAAAAGTAACCTATGAAAATGTATCACATGTCTATATTATTGTTTTGGGGTTTTTTTAAAATTTTTTTTGGCCATTTTTTAAAAATTTAAAAAAAATCAAACTTCCCCCCTGCCGATTTTGGCCGATTTTCAGTATGTTATTATTGAGGTCATTCCTAAGTGAAAACCGTTGAGAAACCTTTTATTGCAATTTGTCCGAGGTTCGGCCCTTTTTTTCGCTATTTTCAGTGGACTATAAGCGATTAGAGAAATGTCGGTTTTATTGGTACACCCTACTGACCATATCAGCTAGTAAACTATAAAGGTATACTTTGAGATATTAAATTTAATATAAAAAAGTCAGTTTATGAACACAAAGTTTTAAAAAATTTAATGTAATATTAATTATAATTTTCTTTCTTCTAGACCTTTATAAAATGCATTCTTCTGAGTTCATTTTTCTTATTATTGGTAAGTTTAAAAGCGCATTTATCATTGTAATCTTTTGCAGAAACGTTACTTAAAAGTAATATTACTATTTATGTACTTATTATCCTGTATTTGAAAAAAAAATAAAGACTTATTTTCTCCCTTTTTTTTCAGTAATACGTTTAGTTGTTTGTTCTCATGTGGAAAAATTAAATCCCTATAAATTTTTTTCTCGTAACTTTTGATATAACTTATATTGTAAGTAATGTTTAACGGCCGTATTCACCGGTAACCTGACCGGCGGTCTGGTCAGGAAACCATGGTTACAGCCTCTGATTGGTGGAAAAATAATTCAATATTTTCCTTCCACCAATCAGAGGCTGTAACCATGGTTTCCTGACCAGACCGCCGGTCAGGTTACCGGTGAATACGGCCGTAAATGAGGAACTTCTTTGTATGTTATCATCATTATGTTATCTAGCTTTATACTAGATAGAGAGCTTATTTGTTATGCAAGATTGATAATGATTAGGGTGGGCCGAAAAAACCTTTTTTTTTTTCGAAGTTGTAATAGCGCGGAAAAGTTGCGAATTATATAGACAGAGAAAAATAAAAAATAATTTCAAAATCAGTTAATATCATAGTAATAGACATAATCGTTCAGTTTCCATTCTTCTATCACTTTTATTTCGTTAGACATAATTTTTTAATGTTCATACAAATTTTTTAAAGTTGTTTTTCCTGCATTTTTAAACAGCTAATAACTCTAGAACTATACAACTTAAAAACTTGAAATTAGTCCCATTTTATTCTTAAATTTTTTGTCGTTGATTAGGTGTGCATCATGATCATCATTTTCAAAAAGTTTTTTTAAAAATTTGAAAAAAGTTTTACAAAATTTAATAAAAAAAATTTTTTTAATTTTCTTTTGAAAAAATATTGATAGCCTTTTAACTCTTAAAATGAACATAAATACCCAATTTCAAGTTGAAAATAAAATTTAATCATGTATAAAAAAATAAAAATAACCGTAATTTAGTCAAATCCCTAAACATTCCCTAAAATTATACACCAAGAGCGATTCACTCATGGAAAATTCATCAAATCACTTGAGGGTGTTCATATGACTTAAAACATGTAAAAAATGTCCCATAAATTTCAGAAAATAAGACAATTAACAGATTCGGTTCAAAATCTTATAGTGCTAGTTCCCGAAGTTAATTCAATTTGCATGAATTTTACCTGAATATTCCTTAGAAATGTGTTTATATCCAATTTTTTATGTTCTAAAACTTTTAATTTACATTGATTTGACTTGTTAAAAGTAAAAACAATTAGATATAAACATAATTCTTAGAAATTTTCAGGAGAAATGCATGTAAATTGAATTAACTTAACTAAATATGAAAAAACTTGATTTTTGCGTTTATTTTTTTTATTTGATGTTTTCGTAACGTAATAGTTTGCAACGTCTTTAAATAGATCCTAAAAACATTGTGTTTTAATTTGGTTTAGATCAGTTAATATAATCCTATCGCGCATAAGCCCCAAAATTTGCAAAAATATTGAAAATTTCACACTTTTGCAAGTTTTTTTTATATCTTTAATATATTTTTTAAAGTAATAGTTTAGTAATAGTTCATCAGAAAATCCAGCTTTAAAGTACCTTAAACCACAAAATAGATGTTTAAAATTAAAAAATATTATGTTTAAAAATAAAAATAGTGTAACTATTACGTTAAAAAATATATTAAAGATATAAAAAAAACTTGAAAAAGTGTGAAATTTTCAATATTTTGGCAAATTTTGGGGCTTATGCGCGATCGGATTAGATTAACTGATCTAAACCAAATTAAAACACAATGTTTTTAGGCTCTTTTTAAAGACGTTGCAAACTATTACGTTACGAAAACATCAAATTAAAAAAAATAAACGCAAAAATCAAGCTTTTTCATATTTAGTTAAGTTATTTCAATTTACATGCATTTCTCCTGAAAATTTCTAAGAATTATGTTTATATCTAATTGTTTTTACTTTTAAAAAGTCAAATCAAAGTAAATTAAAATGTTTAGAACATAAAAAATTGGATATAAACACATTTCTAAGGAATATTCAGGTAAAAATCATGCAAGTTGAATTAACTTAGAGTTGGGAACTAGCACTGTAAGATTTTGAACCGAATCTGTTAATTGTCTTATTTTCTGAAATTTCTGTTATAAGTCAGGGGTCATCCATAAATTACGTGAGGTCAAAAAGGGGGGGAGGGGTTTGGAAAAATCTCACCAAATCTCACCAAGGGGGGAGGGGGGGTCGATTAAAATCTCACGTCAACTTTTTAAGTTAGAAATTATACGATTTTCTTTTTTTAAGTATGAGAAACATATAAGATACTGCAAATTATTTTTAAAAAGTTATAGGTAAATCTCACTTGGGGGGAGGGGGGGTCCAGCAAAATCTCACTAAATCTCACCAAGGGGGGAAGGGGGGGTCCAGATTTTGGAAAAAACGCCTCACGTAATTTATGGATGACCCCTCATATGAACACCCTCAAGTGATTTGATAAATTTTCCATGAGTGAATCGCTCTTCGTGTATAATTTTAGGGAATGTTTAGGGATTTGACTGAATTACGGTTATTTTTATTTTTTTATGCATGATTAAATTTAATTTTCAACTTGAAATTGGGTAGTTATGTTCATTTTAAGAGTTAAAAGGCTATTAATATTTTTTCGAAAGAAAATTTTAAAAAAAAATTTTATTAATTTTTTTAAACTTTTTTCAAATTTTTAAAAGAACTTTTTGAAAATGATGATCATGATGCACACCTAATCAACAACAAAAAATTTAAGAATAAAATGGGAGTTAGTTATAGAGTAGAGTAGAAATAGCTATAGAGTTATTAGCTGTTTAAAAATGCAGGAAAAACAACTGTACAAAATTTGTATGAACATTAAAAAAATTATATCTAACGAAACAAAAGTGATAGAAGAATGGAACCTGAACGATTATGTCTATAACTATATTAGTTCCACATAAAAAAATCATGAACAATATTTGATAGTTAAATCTTTGATTTGGTTAAAAAAAATAATCGCAAAACAGAAGTTTTTTCATATTTTGTCAAACTTTGGGCCCTATGCGCGATCGGAAGATATTAACCGATTTTGAAATTTTTTTTGTCTATATAATTCGCAACTTTTTCGCGCCATTACAACTTCGAAAAAAAATAAAAGGTTTTTTCGGCCCACCCTAATAATGATTGCTTATGCTCTCTATATAGTCCAGGGAAATTATACATTGACCCGGACATTCAATATAACAGGCTGAAAATTGGTAGAATTGTAGAGGATAGTGTTGTGATTGATATCCTGAAATTCACAAAAATTCTATCTTGGGGAAAATCTGCCATTTTGGAAAAACCACTCCCATCTTGGATTGCGTTTTCAAGCCTAGCGACTGAACCAAGAGTCCGATTGTGTTCGTTTCTGTTCCGAATTGCTTAATAATGTGAATTTTAAGTAACAAACTCAAAAAATTGGAAATAAAAACTTATTTAATTTTTATTGAATTAATGCTTTGCTGGGTTGAAATGATTGTAGAAATTCAAAATAACAATGTCCGGGTTCGGCCTATAATTTGTCTAATTTGTCTGGACCTTTTGATATCTTAATCATTGTTTTTCACCACTTTCTATTTTTCAGATTATTTTGAAAAGCTCAATAGCAATAGAAACCAAAAGTAAGAATTACTTTGTAATTACTAAAATATTATATTGATATCTTCTTGGTGATCCTAAGCCACAAAATAGCCTCTATTTTTCTCGTAAAGAAAGCGTTTATATTCAATTCAATTTTCCATCATTTCCCTCTGATTACGCAACACTAACACAATGTTCTGCAATGGTACTCACAAATTGAACAGTCAGTCATAAAAAATGCAAATATTAGGTTTATGCCGATCAAAATTTTATTACTCCAATTTGATACTGAGTTATTAGCTAGGACATCACTTAACTAGTTAAGTCACAATCTTGTGAGTTTTAGTATTCTATAAAACATCGCATAAAATAAGATTTGATTTATTGAAATCATTACAAAATTACTGTATTGGTTTTGCATAAGACTTTTATGTCCCACTCTTCTTAAGGTTATGTGAATAATGGAAGACATGTTTTTAAATTGAATCCCTTACTTTTTTTCAACAAAGATTTATCAAAATATATAGGTCCTGTATTGCTTTTGCATAAGACTTTTATGTCCCACTCTCCTTAAGGTTATGTGATATAAAAACAGAAGTATAGATAACATATATTTTCGAAAATTTGTAAAACATTAAATTAATTAAATATTCATAAATTAACTTGTAAAGTAACTTATTACGAATGTGATTTTAGATGGATTTAATTAAAATAAAGCCAAGATTGCGGGTTACACATCAAAATAGTTATCACTGAATGTCTTTAATAGAATACATTAATTTTCACATTTTATCAAACCAGTGATAAAAAATTAGTTAAAGATATTTTTAAAAAATCATCAATAAAAAAGTTCCAGCATTAAAATAGAGAAGGGTTTCTTAGTAATGTAATTTATCGTACGCAATGCTTGGGAAACCATATTCAAAAAATAACATAAAGGGAACTAGTAAAATTGATTTACAAGCATTCTTTGAAATTCGAAAGGTCTCTCTTGTTGATTAAGTTCTAAGGTTGATGCAGTCATTTCCGGTGAGTTGGTTCATTGGGAAACAAAGGTCTCTTCCAGATGAATTGAGAACTAACTGCCCCGTTCCAGGAGCCAGATTTAAATAGCATAATTTCTAGAGCTTGGTTTGGTCAATTTATGATGCGTGTCGTGCTCTTCATTCAATTTTAACTCTGTGCGTTTTCTTTTTCTTGTTTGTATGCTTTGAAAAGTGAAAGAATGACCTACCCCATGCAGAGTTATGAGCATAGTTATGATGTACTTCCTCATCCGCTGGAATGTCATTGTATGTCTCTAAATTATTTATTAAGTTTGTTTTTTCATTTTCAATTCTCTTCTTTCATTCATTCATTCTTCATTTCATTTTTTAATAAACAAAAGGAAGGCAATTTTAATTTTTTTAAATGGTTGAAAGAATAACTTAGAAATTATTATTAGAAGTAGAAGGAAAACACATAAAAATTATTTTTTTCTTATAAAATGTGGTTAATCACTATAATGGACTAAAAAGACTCTAATAAGTCAAATAAATGTGTGAGTTAATTTAATTTGATGCAAGCTCCATAGAAACAGTTTTTGGATAAAATAAATATATACTATTTCATAATTAGATGGATAATTTTTCCTCAATAATTAGATGGCAATAAAATATTAAAATTATCTACTGAATATGAAAAGCTACTTAGAAAATTTAGAAATGAAATGAAGTTTCCCTAACACTACCTACTCTCATCAATGATAATGAAAACATAACCCAAATTAACAGATGTTTGAAGTTTTAGTGTGAAGGTGAAGGCTTCATTCATTTAAATGTAAATATTCAGACCCCGCATTTTGTTACTTTTTTCACGACTGCTTTGAGATAATTAGCAGCTCAGGAAAACCAGTTTCTTCATTTCCATCTCTTACTTCCAATAAAGGTGTTCTAAAGAAGATTATTTAAAACTTGAAAACTTTTAAAATTAGTGCAATAAGTATCACTCTTTTTGTAATCATGTCAATGAGGAAGTTGCATGATTTTTTTTTATTTTTTTAATCGATTCCTCTTGCAAAAATAAGCAACTACCCAAAATTTGAGGCCGATCGAGAAATTTTTTGATTGCCAAAAAGATTAACAAAAATCCCATTTTTAAAAGCGCGCGAAAACGCCAAGAGTTTGGATGTGACGTCATCTTATACTAAACATTGTTGTAAAGCAATGGAGTTGATGGTATCATTGTTGACGTCATCTTATAGTTTTAACAATAAACGTTTTCAGTCACGTGTTTTTTTCTCGACTTTTAAATTAAAATATTTAATTACCTGTACATTTTTTTGAAAAACTGACTAGATATTTCATTTTACCATACAGAAAACAATACGGAACACTTGTTTATTTTTGAAAATCTGACACATGCAACTTCCTTATTATTAAACTTTTGATTTTTTTTTTACAGTCAGCGTAGACTGCCACTCTGAACCAGAGTACATTATAGTGCATGTGCGCACTGATGCACCATTTGAGGGTCTTGTATACGTCTCTGATAGATACGGGGATCTAGATTGCACATCTTTTGGACAGAAAAATGAGAGCACGTTTCTCAAAGTACCCCTAAGAGGCTGCAGTACTCATGAAGTAAAATATATGTTTAGAATAATTATTTGTGTGTGATTTGGAACATAACTATGTGAAATACATATTCAGTAGAATTGTATTTTTTATGATTATATATGTGATCTTTATTTATTGATTTTTATATCATTAATGTAAGGTTTTCACTTTATTACCTTTATTATTTAAAATAAAATGTGTCTTTATAGGTGAAGTTTGGTTCACAATCCAAAACAATTTTTTATTTAAGTTTTAAAAATGTTTAGGTGGAATTGTGCCACCTAAAATCTATGTTGCTAATCTATGTTGCTGTTGTTTTCTTTTCAAATGTATTTTAGAAAATTTTTTAACGTATTTAAACTTGAAGATGTTTGTATATAAAGAGCGTAAAATGTATGCTTAAAAAAATTATGTATTTTTAGAAAGAACCTGGCTTGTTCATGAGTCATGTGACCGTACAACAGCACCCAATGATAGTCAGTGGTGGAGATGGAGAATACGAAGTGGGATGCAAACTATTCAGTGGAGACCTCAGGGTCGGGACTGGAAACAGAATAGATGTCAGGTAAGTTTTTAACATTATACATTAGTTTAACATTTAACTGAATTTCATGTAATTAAAACTAACTAATTTCTAAATAAAAATTAGGGTGTTGAAATTCTATTAAATCTTTTCAGTCACTTTAAGATCAGAATCAACATCGTATCGCACATTTAATTTTGTTGATGATTGCTTAGTTAAAATCCCAGTACCAAAAGTTTATTAGATATTGTTTAAAAAATGTGTTAACTTAATATCCATGTATGTATTGCTAACTAAAAGACATATTAACCAAATAGTTTACAGATTTATTAATAGACGTGGGTTTTATCTACTGTCAGAGTGATTCAGGTGGTAATAAGAAAGCGTGGAAATAAAAATCTGCGGTTGATGACACCAAGGAGTAAAGCATAAATGGAAACTTAATGGATAGTGTGTGGTAGCCCTTCCCTCTGAGGGTTGCTCTGATGAAAGAAAGCTTGAGCTCCGAAGTTTTGAACCGTGACGTCATCTCGGGAGATATAATCGCGGGCGTTTTTCTTTAGGATGGCAGGAAATCCGTCTCGGGTTAAATACCAGCAAATAAATTGAGTTATGTTTAAGAAGAAAGCAGAAAATCAAATTTCAAAAATTTAAATTTAATATTTTTTAGGAAAAATTAAACATTAGTCGAACTCATTTTTATAGTTCCAAAAACGGATACTCCGATAGCAATGGTTAATTCACTGGTCCCGATTGAACAACCTAAAATTATAGTAATATCAGTTATATGATCCTTATTTTAAGAAACTATTTATTTATTCCCTTGGAATCTATTTATAACAGAATTGAAGAATTCATTCAAAATTATAAAATATTTTGATTTTTCCCCACTTAGTTTTTTTGGGGATGGAAGAGAGTAAAATCCTAAGCTGGTAATATTTTTCGTGAATCCCTTTGTTCAAAAAAGGGGTTGTATGTGCGAATGTGTGTAATGATGGGTAACGGCTTGATATTATCGGTTGATTATTTTAAGGTTCAGTAAGTGACTTCAAGAATCCGCCAACACATAAAAAAATTTAGATACATATTTTGTTTTAAACTTATTAGGTTATAAAAAATATAATACACATTCACAATTTAACTAGTCTTAAAAAGATACTCGTTTTTCAGTGAACCCCAAAGCATTGGTCCCACGATGACATCTCCTTCTCCAGCTCCAGTTGTAATGCTTCGAATTTATGACTTCGAAAACGATGTATTCGTGGACACTGTGCGACTTGGACAGGTGGTGGAGCTTGAAATCACCATCAGGGATGGAAGTAAGACTCCATTTAATATTTATTACTTCCATAAAATTGAAACTTTTGAATGGGAAAAGGAAATATATAAAGCAAAAAATTTGTTTCGAGATATAACCTAAAGGTTTAAGCCTTCTTTTGTGGTCATTTACCTCTTTCATGGCGTTGATAACTCTACCAACGATAGTCCAAGAGAAATAAAAATTCACCCCTTTTAATTATCTGTCCCTGTTGCTTGATCAATAAAATTAAATGTTTGCCTCATAAACAAATAAAAATGTGAAAGTGTGTATTTTTATACATAAATCAATAATTTTTTCTTAAATAACTAAGACATACATAAGTTAGAGTAAATAAAAGGTTGACCACTAAATTTGAGGTTAAATTCTTGTTATTTTTAAATAATTTTTTTTTTGTTATAGAAATGTATCAAGGAAGCGTGTCTGATTGTGATGCCATAAATTTCAATGGAACGAGATTTCCCTTAGTCCGGAACTTGTGAGTGATATTTTTATTTTGTGTATTTGTGTTTATAAACGTTTTAGAGTCTTTTAGCAACAAAAAGGTAGGTAATTAATAATTTAAAGGTAATTTTAGAGAAACCATCAAGAAAAGTGGAGTTTAGTATATTTGATTCCTAAATAACTTCACTAATCACAGTAAAAGTGGTGTTTTTATAATTTAATCTTGTGTTGTAATATATTCAACAGCAATTAGCTTTTCAATGGTCAAAGCCATTAAAAGGGGTTACTTTGCGAACCATTACTATAGAATTGAAACTTGTATCTAGAAACTCAGCCATTTTGTTTGTCCAAGTATTTATTTCCGCAGATGTAGTATTTCGGCGAGGAATAGTATAAGATGTAGCTTTATATTCTCTTACTTTTACTTACTTATATAAGACAATCTCTTACTTTTTACATAGTATCCCTTAAACTACCAAAAGAATTTGTCTAAAAATCATTTTTGAATGAAATTCGCAATCATATCCATTATCGGGTTTATTAGGTTTAATAAGGTCACTAATTATAGTAAAACCTCTGCTGTCATTCAATAGTTAATTACTTATCATCTCACAGTAGAAACAAATAATGAAATCTTTGCATTAAATACTTTAAAAACCATAGGATAACAGGAATGAAGACGACTCCGATCATATTGAATATTTTACTGATTATGTTAATACTTTCTCTAACAAAAAGGTATACGAAGGGATAACTGAAAAATCAAGGTAATACTTAACAATTTCTCTTTCACAACGTATATTTGGACCAAGAAATTTTTAAACTTCTTTTTAAAAAAAGAAAATTTTTATTTTCAAAACGTGAGTCCCTCTTGTTTTTTGAATTGATAATTGAAATGAACCAGTGCCACAGGGGTAGGGACGGGTGTGAAACCCCCGAAAGCAGCGTAACGTCATTACTTATGAATGAACGTAATTGCCGAGAATCCCAAAATGACTCCCAGCAAAACTCTGGTCCCTTCTCTATGGCTCAGCAAAGAAAGTTCTATTTCGCATTCATCCACCCACAATTGGAGAATGATGACCGCACTTCCTGCAGCCGCGATCGCTCGTTCCAAGCGACCGCCTGCAACCGGCACGACTGACTCTGCTTTCGTGGCCGGCCACCCCTCCCCATGCGTGACCAGAGAGGATTGTCCATCCCAGTCTCTCGTTCCACGCGCGAAAGAGTGACCTTGCGTCGACGCCCCGAGCCCACATGCATCTGATTGGTGTAATGAACGAAACCCGTTCTTTTTTTTTCGGAGCAGGTAGGCTTATGGAAAAGGCATTTTCTATGACGTGAAGCTCGTAGGCGGTCGAAGTTCTGTCAGTGTTGGTGAGTTTTTTTACGCCGGCAGGATGTGAAGGGAGAGCGTTCGGGTACCACGAGTTGTTGTTTTGGGGACTGGTGATTTTTCGTTCTGTGCGTGATCCGTTCATTGGGATTTTTACTACGGTCGTGTAGAGTGTAGAGGTACGCATTTTTTAAATGTTTTTTTGTGTTGAGTTTGAAATCTCGGTGTGTGGATGTTGTTTGTGCTTGGATCAATTCATTTTCGGAAACTTGTAACTGAGGAGTGATTCTTAACTTTATGAAAACCTCAAAAGTTTATTTACTCTACCTAAATTACACGGTCTTCAATTCCCTTGTAATTACCGTAGTGCATTTCTGTGAGAACTGAAAACAAGACAAAAAAAACTCGTTTATAAGAGACTACAGTGTTTGAGATCAGTTGTGTGTGTTGTTTTCGTCCTTCGATCCTTTTACTCTCTAAAAAACTGAAAGTGAATCTTCAGCCTAAAATATCACTTCTCTTTCTTAGATATACGAGCGTTTATCTCTGAGAGAAACTGATAATAAGTCATCCGAAATGTCGGTCAAAAAATATCGCCATTGACAGATGAATGCGATGTGTGTGTTTTATACGATACCAAAGTGACACTACAGTTGTAAATGTCTCCCCATTGTTAGATAAATGAACTGTTTACCCATTTTTTCACTCTCTCACTCACCGTAACTGCAACGAAATGGATAAGTTGTTCTTCTCGAGCACCATCAAAAACTTCATCAAGCCGCGCATCTTCGTCATCGACAGTACGACCTTCCGCCTGCACTACAGAGTCACCGCCTTCCTACTGACGGTCGGCAGCCTGCTGGTGTCAGCCACCCAGTTCTACGGCGACCCCATCCAATGCATACAGTCGGACGACGTCCCCGAGAAGGTGCTCAACACCTACTGCTGGGTGGAAGGCACTTTCACCCTCCCCAGGGCGTTCAACAAGGAAGTGGGCGTCGAGGTGGTCTACCCCGGCGTCGACAAGAGACGACCCGACGACGAGGTCAGCCACCATGCCTACTACCAGTGGGTCTGTTTCGTGTTGATGTTCCAAGCCGGTATGTTCTACCTCCCTCGACTGGTGTGGCGCAGCTGGGAAGGAGGCAGAATGAAACAGCTGCTGCAGAACTTGAACAAACCCATCATGGAGGTGTGCGAGAAGCAGAAATGCTGCGACCAGCTCACTCGTTACTTCCGATGCAACATGAGGCACCACTCCACATACTCCTACAAGTACTTGCTGTGCGAGTTGATGAACTTCGTGAACGTGGTCGGTCAGATTTACTTCATGGACTACTTCCTGGACGGGGAGTTTACCACCTACGGCACGAAGGTGGTCCGCTTTGCAATAGAACCTCAAGACAAGAGGACCGACCCCATGATCAAGGTGTTCCCCAGGCTCACCAAGTGCACTTTCCACCGCTACGGACCTTCCGGTGACGTCATGAAGTACGACTCCCTGTGCCTACTCCCGTTAAACATCGTCAACGAGAAGATCTACATTCTGCTGTGGTTCTGGTTCATCATTCTGGCCGTGTGCACGGCCATGTCCATTCTGTACAAGGTAGTGCTGTTAAGTTCCAGGACGGCTCGCTACATCGCGATTCACTCTTTCGCCAGACTCACCCCCAAGGAACACCTGAAAAAGATAATCGTCAAGACCTCCTACGGAGACTGGTTTGTGTTGTTCTTGTTGGCTAAAAATATGGAGGTGTTGAACTTCAAGGATGTCATGTCTGATCTGCATAAGGATTTCGTCAATCCCCTTATGAATAACGACGTTTGTGACACAAGTGCCTAATAGTTCAGTTTTGCTGTGTGTAGTTATATTTTTGTTACACTAGGTAGAATATTCATTGTGTGACCTCTCTTCTCTCTCATTCTTCTTTTTATTAGATAATTCCCTTACTCATGAAAGGGAATGTAAGTGATAATTTGAGAGATTTTAGTGTTCAGTGTGTAGGACATGTATTAAACAGTACATTTCTTTATTTTTTAAAAATCATTGGAAGATATAGAATTAAAATAACTGTAAATGGTGATCAATAACTTGGATATTATATTGACTCTCGTATCCTTGTACCCTTTATTTTCATCAATATGGGAGCATAAAAATACTTTTAACAATCAATAATTACAAATTGTTTTATATTAATATTTAATATTTGAAAAAGGGTATTTATATAAGTACGGATTTTTGTTGTTCATGAAATTCCCCTTTAGCTATATTATTTTCACATCCTTCACTTTGAAATCAATTTTAGTTTAAAAAAATTCAGAATCAACTTATGCTTCTTAGGTACCTGACTACGTTGAAAAACCGATTTTCGACCAAAATTTCGAAAAATGTTTTTTTAAATAACCTGAAAATATGGACTCTCTTCTTTTCAAAACAGTTTTTGGTTTGTCTCTAAACAAAGTAGAAGCCGAGATATTTCAATTTTAAAAACCATATCGCAAGCTTTTCAACCGGAGTGGCGGACTTCAAATGCGTTTTTCTCTGAATGTTATTTTTAACAAATTTGCTTTACGGTGAACATCATTACTACAAATATAATTGGTATATTTTTTTGAAATTTGGTATGATGGTTCGAATATGCATATTCTATTTTGTGAAGCAGGATCTTATGTGTTAAATGTAAATGTTATGTAAAAGTTTTTGAATCACTTTTCTATTTTGTTGAAAAAAAATTTTTAGGTAAATCCTAAAATTGTTAAGTCATGATTTGTATCTTCTGATAGGAATGAAATTCAGCTTTTATCCTGGTTCACAAAATAGGTTATATATTTAAGAGGGTTAATATGAAATTTTATGTTCATATCATGAGTAGTTTTAAAATAAGAGTGTTTTCCGTACATGTCGTTTTTAATGTAAAAAAAGACAATTTTTAGCATTTTTTCAGAAAAATAATTTTTTTTCTCGCAATTTTTTTGCTTACAATGTGTTTTCTATGTTCATTTAACTATTTTATGGGGGAAATTGTTGTCATATCACTTGGGGGGAAAAGGCCTCTCAACGTAGTTAGGTACCTTAAAAAGTTTTTCAGATTAATTATGTTGAAAGATTAAAGTTTTGTATTGAAGTTTATATAAAAAATTTCATGAACAAAAATTAAGTAGAGTGCTGAAAGGTTTAATTTTCAAACTTTTCTACACTTTGTGATACATTCATTGTGTTGTCTAGAACTAATTTATCATTTCTTCAATTTATGTCTGTTCTAAGAAGATTAACTCTTTTACTTCTTTAAATTAACTCAGTCTTCATCCTTGTAATATATATTTTTATTTTTCCATGTATTTCATAGTTATCACCCCTAAATGTCCTAATAAATATGTATGATTAAAAATTATTGACAAGTTTTATAATTATTAGATATTAGTAAAGATAATTAGCGCTGTAATGAAATTACTTGAAAATTTCACTTTAATTTAATGTATTTTAAAGGAAAAACCTGATCGCAAATTTGCTATAAAATATTTCAACTTCAGTACAAAGTAATTTTACTCTAACTATGTGTATACTTTTTGTTTAAGGATAATAAAAAGAAGAAATACCTGTGTGTATATATCTCATATATTTTTCTTTCAAATATGAAAAATATCGTACTGTTCAAAAACTTACATAAAAAAAGAATAATTATTGTTAATTTTTAAAAACTAGCATATTTTGGGGCTCTTCAATAATTACGTAAGCATGATATTGGTTATATTGACCCCCTTTCCCCTGGTAAGAAAGTAAGCAAATTGCAAACCCCTTTATTATAAGTAAGAAAGTAAACTGTGGAACCTCCCTCTCCCTCCACTGTTCCAATTTTGTTGTACAAAAACTTCCTTCAAAAAATTATTCATAAATGCTTGTTTTGCCTGAAGTTTTTTAAATTTAATTTTCTTTCGACAAATTTAGTTTTTCAAGTTTTAATACATATTTTTGAAATGAAGTATTTAATGTCTTAAGTAGCCAAAATTTATAACCCCATCCCTCCTTCTAAGCAAAAATAAGCAAATGTAATCCCCCCTTATTAATAGCACCTTATGTTTTCTATCACAAAATTAGTTATCATGGGGAAAAAATCCTTTAATGTCAGTTCTTCATTCATTACCATAGAGGTTAAGATAGTGTCACTTACTCAATGTGACTCAACCCTTTTTTCTGTTGCATTCATTCTTAACGAGATCGTAAAATATCTTAGTAATCATTAGCGTAATGTAATGAATGTGTCTTGTGCATTTGATTACCTTAGACTTTTTTTATTCATCCTACCTTGTAAGCACACGCTAACCTCTGTTGAATTGTATTCACTTTGGTTGTTTGGCATTGACACTAACAGGCCTTGAGTTAGGAGTCAAGTTGCAAGAAAAAGAGTGTCTGGCTTAGAAAAACAGTAACTAGGAGTAAATCTCTGTAAACATTTTATAAAGTCGAATCATGAAAAATATCACTAAAACACTGTGAAAATGACTATAAATTAAAAAGGAAAGAAGTGTGATAAAGACAAAAAATTTCAACCACAGACTCCTAAGCGGTTGGATACAATTCGAGAAAAAATAATAGAGTGAAAAATAACGTTTTAAATGAATGATGACGTCACTGTAGATCACCACTGTATAAAAAAATCATGACACCATTTCCCTTCTTTGAGTGGTTCGTTAAGTACTTGCGGCTCTGTTAATTGCTTTGCCATTGAAAAAAGAACTAAAAGAAAAGAAATTATATTGTCTCCAGTTGTTCCATTTGGGTTTTTTTTCTTAATGAAGGGTTTCTAATCATTATTATTTCTTTTTATCTTAACTTTATTCATCGGAAATAATTGTGGGGAAAACGTTTTAAGGTTACCAAATGTATAAAATTGCGATTTCTGTTATGCTCGATTATAGTAAATACATCCATGGTAAAAACAGACAAACCCTTGAATAAAATAATCGAAATTTTCTTAAACTTATTCAATTATTCTTTTCATTTACCTAATTAATACTATTGTAAAAAATTGGATTAAGGTTTTTAAGTAAGTCAACTGACACGAAGGATCATTTTGAGTGATTCTTCTTATATCTAATTATGGGGAGACTTATAAATAAATATTAAAAATAATAAGAAAGTTGTCTTTTTATATTCCTGAGTTGTAATGTTTTTTAGATAAGAATTATTATTATCCTATACGTATTTTCCTATGTTTTCCATATTTTTGAAAATTTCTTTTTATAGTTCCATGATTTGAAGGTTTTTTTCTTTTAATTTTAGGTAAAGATAATAATTATTGTTTTCACATATTATTTTTCCTGGTGAACTAAATTAGAATATTCTGGGAAGAAAAGTTGTGTATTGTAAAAAAAAATTTTGAAGAGTTAAAAATTTAGTTAAACTGCCTCAGTGATTACTAAAGCATAAATTTTGTAAATTAACATCATAATTACTTGAAACAATATACATATTACGTCCAAGGCTAAGTAAACCTTTATGCTAAAATAGTAGAGTGCAATTTTGGAGCAGGCTTAACTCTAAAACGGTCCTCCTTAGTAACTTCTTTCAAGGATTTAAAACACATTCTAAGCAGTCTACATCCACTAAAAACTTTCTCGATCTCTTTTAAATTAATATACATACACTGGGGAAAAAAAGGAACGCTGCTTTGCTTCAAGGATAAAAATTAAGCTGGAACCCCTCGAATCGGTCAATCCTCATAAACTTTACGACCCTCGGCAACGAACCTTGTCACAATCTGCATTACTTTCCATCGGCGATCAGCAAGTTTATGTCCCATTCCGAGCGACTGAGGAAATAGCTTCTTAATAACCGATAAAATCCGAAGCAGCAAGGACTCGATGTTTCGGAGGCTGCAATTTTGGGGCTGTAAAATCCCAAACGGTCGCCCGAGAATGTTGAGCGTAGGCTGATGTTTCCAATAGAGTGACCCCATGATTGTGATGGATGTTTCCTGGATGACAACTGGATTGTGTTTACGTCTCGTTCGTGATTGGTCATAAATTAGAGTTCGATTGTGACGATGAAAGAGTCACTGGACGGACATATGTCGTCTAGCAATGAATATTTGTTGCTAGATTCTTGGGTCAGGTGTCTATTATTTAAATTTTTTTTTATCGTACACTGTAAAAAAACTGTAGAAAAACAAATTTTCAATAACGATGACTTTATGTTTACAGAGATATTCTGTCATGTAACATTCCCACTGCACTATTTATTTTATGTAAAAAAACAGCTTTTTTTAGTTTTTTAGCTTATATGTACTTAAACAGAAACTTACTGCATCGAAAACCAATACAGCTTTTGGCAACATTATACTGAATCTTCTTTGGAGCAGTGGTAGCGTGCGCGCTTAGCATGCGGTAGGTCCTGGGTTCTATCCCCGGATATTAATTATTTAAAATTTAAAAAAACTCAACTAAAATAAGTCCACACGCATACGCACAAGCAGAAAATTACTGAGAGGCAACAGAAAAATCTGTAGCTCACTTGACAAAAAGTTCCTTTTTACAGCTTTTTTCTGTTTACAGGATTTTTCGACTAACAAATTTTTTCTGGCAACTTTTGCTGCCAGAAAATTTCTGTTTTTTTGCAGGATTATTTTTTACAGTGTACATAAATATTTAATACATTCATTGAACATCTTTTTAATTATTAATTATTTTCCTGTGATTCCATGAGGAGTTTAAAATTTTAAAAGTATTTCCATGTTTCAAGCGTATTATTTAAATATTCTTTTGAAATAAATAATAAATGTAAGAAATCCAGTATCTATCTATTCCTTTTATGCATAAGATATTTCTCAAATTTTACCAATACCTCAATGGATAAATCCTAAAAAAAAATTATTCTTCATATGCACTTTTTTATTTATTTTCATTTTAATTTGCAGTATGACTTTCCATTTTTACCCGACTTCAACTTCTCCAATGACAAAAAACTCATATTTATTTAACGCATACTTTTATACTGCCATGGATACTAAAGTTGATCATTGCAGCGCTTTAAAAATTTATTAAGTGATCTGGTGACAATGTGATAATGTGGTTTAAATCTATTTTTAAATTCAGTTTAGATAAATTGAGTTACGTAAGTAAGCAACTGTTTCAAATTTAAGATTTCACTTTGCTATTCTCAGAGTATCTGAGAAAACAATTAAACTTTCTGATTATCATTTTCTCTTTTCATGAACGAAAATATATAGATGTATGAAAAATTGAGTATGGACTTAAAACCCCTTTTCTCCTCTGATTTGGTATTACAAGCGGAAGTATACGGTACCGACATAGCGTGCGACATTTTTGATGAACTCGACGCCTATGGCAGAAATCATTGTGTTTCTCTTCCCCTTTTGTTCTTAAACAATAGCCTACCATGTTATATCGGTCGATGGTGTCTTTTGTTCCGTTTAAAAGAGCTAGTTTCGTTTCAAGGTAGAACTCGAGGGGCAACTAACGAGGAAACAAATTGTACAACTTCGTCTCTTTGAGTATTTTTATACTTAATTTTTTTTAATTTTAATGAATAATTTAGGAAAAATAGTGCTTTTGTGATCAAATTTCAATATGATCTCTATGGTTAAAAAATATTAACATATTTTTAAAATAAGTAAACTTCAGTTCAAGTTCTATAAAACTACTATTTGCCTTCTTTTATAAATCATGTCTACAAAATTCGGTTAATGACCACAAATTGTTATTGAATATACATATAGATTACTCTTTCCTCTTATTCTTTCGAATTCAATCCTCAACCAGCTATACCCTTAATTATTTTATCCGTAAAAACGCTGCCATTAGTGCTTGGACATGGACATACACTACGATAATGTCCCTCAACATTACCCACATTCTAAAATTTAACTATTTTATCATGATGCAGAATCAATAAAATTAGTCTCTCAATTACAGTAACAAAATAGCCTTCATATCATGTATTTTCTATACAAAACTATTTAGACATTAATTTGAATAGGTAATCTAAAATAACTCAAAAAAATCTATAATAATTTGGATAATATAAAAACAAATCAATAAAAATTTCACACATCATTGTATTTTATAAAAACAACCCCATGTGGACGTGCAGTTACATTTAAAGGTGCTCCACTTTAACGACTTTGATGTAGATGTAACTCAAGTTGATTTATCCACTATTATATTCACTTACTACCTCTAAATGTAACGTCTGAGATTTGAAATGAAACTTAACGACTTTTCTCGCCGTAGTAGGTGGGAGTTGAAAAACCAAAGTAAGACTGCATATATTACACTCTCCTAATAAGTTCCTCTCGAAATCACAATTGATTTATATTTCTAGTGTTCACAGCTAATTTTTTTCATTAACTATTATTTTAATGTAATTGTGTTCATAAATTTTATACGATTAACTTCCGTTTCTTCCAGTGTTTTGCAAATTTTATATTCCATGCTTATTTATCATATTCATTATCCGATAGAATTACTTAAAAACAACGGTTTTACTTGCTTTTACCTAATGTAGAAAAATATATGTTGTTTCTAATCTCCCACATGATCTGACGAAGTCAGACTATGTCCAGGAATCCGTTGACAGAAAGAAAGAAAAATATCGAATAGTATATAATCTTCCATTGTATCTGAAAAAAGTTACGATCATTTTTGGAGTGAACTCCTAATGAAAGAATTGCAGAATTAGTTTTAAATACAAGCTGAAAAAATATACTAATATCATTTCATAGCAAAATATCCATACATAGCATTTGCATTAATAATGCATTATTAAAAAGGAAAAAAATTAAATTTTTGGGGAAATATTTGTAAATACTTAAACACTTAAGGAAAAAAATATTTTTTAAAATCTCAAAGAATAACACATATGGAGAATCGACATACATCGATTGCTAGGAACATTGCAGGATTCTTTCTATTCCATCGATAATAATTTAACGACGTTCCAACTAATAAAAGTCCAAGGTTGTTTTTAAAAGCATCAGCAGGGGTCACCTTTTCTATCGCTTGAATGTTGAGGGCAGACAATATCCTGCCACACTTCCTGTACCTTTGATCATTTGTTCTTTTAATCATTCTTTTCTCTTTGAAACTAATCCTCTTTTGAGAGGAGCCTTTGTGAGCTGAATATAACAATGAATACTCGGAGATCTTTTCATTAATCAGTACAATGAAAATTTTGTCATTTTTTTTCTCTGTTTTAAAGTGAATGGAATTAACCAGGTTAAGTTAAATTGCACTCCGATCCTCAGATACAGTAAAAGCAAGATTTTACACATAATTTAAGCTCCTTTATCATCTATATTTCAAGGGAGTCAACCTAATCAATTTGTGATTTTAGCTCTTTCTGGTGTTTGTAAAAATAATAATTCTAGAACATGGTGTGATAAAAATCACAAAAAAATGAAGATTCTTTAATAAGCAATACAAAAATCAAAATTTTCGTCTTATTTGAGTATAGTCGAGAATTCTCAACTTTAATTTTAACTTTTTAACTTAAATAAACTTTTTTTAATATGATGCACAATTAATAATTTAATAGTTATTTTAAATATAACCTTTTTTTACGTATATGATGCAATTAAAGATATAAAAAGAGCAATACTATTAAGGTAAATGTGGGTATAGTGGACACTTTTAGGAAAATTTTTGCTTAAATTCTCAATAAATACCAACCTATTTGCTTGGAAACCGTTATCATCATATATTTAGATTAATTGGATCTTCTGCTTTCGATTTTACCATTAAAAATTTTAATTAAATTGGGTTAAGTATTTTTAATTAATTTTTAAAAAGTACTCCAAATTGCATCTATAGTGGCCACATAGATGTAGCTTTTGTATCTATGGTGGACACCTCTTGCATCAATAGTGGACACCTCGCTTTTTCTGCATATATGAGGGGTTAACGCATGAAATTGATGGGGTTTTTTGGTATAGTCGTTTATTTCTAATTAAATCTTCCTTCCCAACGAAATGTATTTTTTATCAAATCAAATTAGCTTTATTTAAAAAAATACTTGATAGTTTCCGGCCCAAAGCCTACGCTGTAGCTGATTTGAGAGGAGTTAAGCATGCAGTTCAATGTTTTGGAAACCTTGGTTCCCGAAGCCAGAATGAAACCAAATTCATACAACACTCATTTTAAAGCACAATCAACAGTTTATGAAGAAAAACTGATCCAAATTCAATGTTATTTAAGTTTCTATTAGAAGCCATTGCAGTGGCCACTATTGGAAAATCTAAGATTTTGTGTTGGTATAGTGGCCACCCCCATAAATCCTTGTAAAGTCAAAATTTTCAAATAAATTTTATTTGTTATCATTTTATACACTCTTCTTTATCTTAATATAAATTTATAAGTCAATCAAACAGTAATAAATAAAAAAATCAGTTCCGATATACCCGTTTCCTTACGCGATTCAATAAGCAAAATCAAATTTCAGTCACTCGGCCGATGTTGTTATTTTCAAACATTTAAATATCCTTCCCATGCTGATCTGTGGTATCGGTGATAATTTACCAGCTTACCTGATTGTACAATCTACTATGCCTATGAATTTTGACGCTGTTTGATGCCTCTAACTCGTTTTATTTAAAATTAATCAGCTATGTGGCCACTATTGGTACAGTGTCCACTATACCCACATTTACCTTATATGATGTTGAACAAATAACTTTTGCTTTTTATCGATGCTGTTTTCTGATTATGTTTATTTAGCTACTCAAAAACAATTCCAAGACTTGATTAGTCATTAAATATTTTAGAGATTGTTTTTACAGTCGAACTCACACACAACTTAAGTCACAGTGAACCCTAAATATGTTGAACATCTTCACTAGACCTGTATAAACAGAACAACCAATATAGTACATTAATACCGGATTTGAATTATCTCTGCCTGCTAATATAAAATGAAGTAAAAATTGTCTTAAGACCGTTCGATAAAACTGAATTCAAATGTGGAATGTTATTATTTCCCTTGGCTTAAATTTGAAAATGCTTACACGATGTTTGAATTTTTAATTCTTCATAAACTTACAAAACCATAATCGTATTGAATTTAACTGAAAATACAACTCCTCTATAGATAATTATGATTACCAATACAAAATCCATAATTTTTTTGGCCTTCTTTGTTTCTTAAAGGCTAAAGTGAACACAAAGAAACCGCGGTGCTTGAAATTTTATGATAGGTCGTGCATAGCATTTTTGGCTATGAAATCGTGAAATTCAAAAATGCAAACAAAGATAAGTAATTTTGTGAGAAAATTTATGTTCGTGTGCATGAGAAACAATAAGTTGTAGAATATACAAATATCCATTATTTGTCTCTTGTTTTGTATGTTTTATACCTGAATAATTTTCGGGAATGCTCATTTTTTCCCTCGAAAAGTCAGTCGCTGGTTCAGGAATTTGGGTAAATTTGCAGTGATAATGTGAAATTTGACCAATTTAAAAACCATATTATTATTTTAAAATAAATAACGTAATATTCTTGAATGTATTTTATGTAAAAAGTAGCTTACACTTTAAAAATTAGTTTGTAAACTACTTTTTGTAAAAGGAATTTTGGACCCAATACAATATCATACTGAGGTATTCTATGAAAAATTTAGAAAATAACCTTTAAAAGTATTACTATTAATTAATTTTTAATTAATATAACTACTAGTATTTCTATGTTCAACCTTAATTTACCAGTTTTGGTGTTTACAGAGCCAAAAAGCTTTACTCTTTAGTTGTTTGATTAAAAAAATCACTTTTATATCAATTCGTTTATGTCATTTTTAAGGCACGGAGTACTAATATTCTTCAAAACCTCTTGTTAAAATAATGGTTTAAATTTAAACTCAAAATAAGTTAGATCTCTCCATCGATTCAACAATATCGAGTATCAACAATAGTCAGTATACCTTGATATTCTGTTTAAGTTAAAACATAAAACTAGACAAATCTTTTTACAACATTTTAATAATGCTCACGGGACCTCGATGCGTGATTTTATTTATCTGAAATTACTCCAAAAGGAAAAACGTGTATTCTTTTATACCCAATGCACTTTATGCCACAATAGAAATCAATTAAACCTCTTTATTAAAACCTACATTGTTAAAAAAAACGTTCAACCTTCCACCCGTTTGTCGTGAAAGAACGAATTTTTTTTATCAGTATACCCTTATAAGCCTTAAAAGAAGAAATATGTTTTAAAAAAAGATAGATGGAAATGCTTGTGAAACCAATAATTCACCAAATATAATTCAACTATTTATTCCCAGCTGTGAATCCAAAAATAGATCTATGCTTCTATATTTTTATGTAATGTGAAAATTAAGACGTTGGTGAAACATTTTTTAACTTCAGTATCAAACGGGCGTTAGCCATTTAAGGATTTTTTCGCAAATATTCAGTTCATCCTATTGCACTGCAACCTAAACGTATGCAACGAATCCCTAGCGACACGCAGTACGTGTATGCATAACTTCACAGCGAGACATTGTTGTGCATCCCCATCACTCACGATAGCGGAATTAATTTGACGGAGAAAGAGATCACGAAGAGGAAGATTTACCTTCCCGCGCGCAGAGCACTCTTCTCTTTCTTCCCTTCATTGGACGAAAGCGACCTCTGTCTTCCTTTCCCCACCCCTTCTCACAATGGGAATCTCCATCCCCATAAACTTAAGAAATGATTTAATGTCCCGCACCGATTGGATGGGAAACGGAATCAAGCGAGAGAAAAAAAAACACCACTGAGAGATATTCCTGGATCAGACTCTGGATCTCGGGATACGTTCTTTTCCGAACTGGACGTCGAAGCGATGACTGGGGACGAGTCTCCCTGGAAGTTAGGACTAACCTGACATCGACTGAACTTTAGTTTAGGTGGTGTTGACATATAGCGGAGCAAGATGTTCGAAATTTTCAACGATCTCAAAGACTTTATCAAAGTCGACAACATCTGCAACGACAACAATGTGTTCCGGCTGCACTATCGGTTCACGGTTCTGGTCCTGGTGTCGTTCAGCATACTGGTGAGCTGTCGCCAGTACTTGGGAGACCCTATCGACTGTATACAGAATGATGACATCCCCGAAAACGTGGTAGAGACCTATTGCTGGGTGCATTCCACCTTCACCCTTCCTTCGGCTTACAATAAAAGGATAGGGATAGACGTACCCCACCCTGGTATAGACAAGTACACCCCTGGAGAGAACAGGAAGTACCACTCTTACTACCAGTGGGTGTGCTTCGTGCTGTTCCTGCAAGCAATCCTGTTCTACATGCCGAGGTACATGTGGAAGTTCTTCGAGGGTAAGAAAGTGAAAACGCTGGTGATGGGTCTGAACTGCTGTGTCCTCAAGCCTGAAGACAGGTCCCTGTGCAAGATCTTGCTAGTGGAGTACCTCAAGACCCATATCAATTCCCATACGGGATACGTCACGTGGTTCACGCTGCTGGAAGTCTACAACCTGGTGAACGTGGTCGGTCAGATCTACTTGATGGACAAATTCTTCGGGGGTGAGTTCAGCACGTACGGAATCGACGTTCTGAAGTTCACCAACACCGACCAGGAGTACAGGACCGACCCCATGGTGAAGGTGTTCCCCAGGATGACGAAATGCACTTTCCATCGTTTTGGGTCGTCCGGAGACGTCCAACGGCACGATGCCCTGTGCATCCTCCCCATTAACATTCTGAACGAGAAGCTTTACGTGTTCTTGTGGTTTTGGTTCATCATATTATCCGTTTTGTCGGCACTTGTGTTGCTTTTTCGCTTGATGACAATCTTGTGGCCCGCTTCTAGGTCTTTTCTGCTCACTTTCAAGTGCGGGATTCTGGACAAGAAGGACCTGCACGTAGTCATGTCGCATGTGAAACTGGGGGACTGGTTCTTGCTTTATTTGCTGAGTAAAAACATCGATTCGGTGTATTTTAAGGAAATTATTCACGATTTTGCTGTTGAGCTGAAAGAAGGTGAGAAATTACTTAATAAGAGAAATTTGGAGGACTATAAATCCCTAGCATAGAGAATTATTCAAACCCTTATTTTATTTCCAATGTTTGGTGCTCTAGTTATGAATCAAGATCAAAGATTTTCATCATAATTTTATACCTTTAATGCCTTTTAATATTTAATTTAATTTTTATGTATTTTTAATGGACATATTGTTGTTTAACTTAAAACATTTATATTTTTAATAATTTTTATAACACTAATGTAGTTCGACTAATTTCTCTAAACCAAAAATACGAAAAAAAAATTTCACAAATTACTGAACTTTTTTCCTTATCTATTCATGCATAACATTTGCATATCAATTTTAAAAATAATAATAATAAAAGCTTTTCGAAAACCAGTTATGTTGTCTTTAGCAACATATATCTATTTTATACCGCATGTTTGTTAAAATGTTTGTCCAACATATATTCATTCTTTGTAATTTTAACATGTTTTAAAAGCTTCGATTTATAAATGCTTTTTTTTACTTAAGTTAAACTTATGTGTTTGAAACCTGATTCGTTCAAGTGTAGGATTAATATAGAAAATAATCTACTTACCTTTTAAACCTATTTTTATTTATATTTAAACAATTTTGCTCCTGAGATTTTGTGTTACTTTCCACCTAAGTCAATATGATTGTCCTACTAAGAAAAAAATTGAATTTCTCAGAAAAGACAGATGAAACTTCTGTATGGATAGACAATGCATCTGAAGCCATAAGTCTAGAACCTGAGTGGGACCCCTATGACGTTTTTGTGAACTTGACTTCAAGTGAATTTCAAAAGCTCTATGCTTCTGACGAAGATGACATTTAAACTATTTTCTCTCCTTAGTCATTATATTTGTGATTTTTATAAGTTTTATGGCACAAAGAATATAGTAAAGAAATCCAAGATAGTGTCAAACATACGATTATGCGGCGTAAGAGTAAATATGTGTGATTTAAATTATGTTTTGTAACACTTGGGCTTTCATTTACTCCTGCTAAAGAAAGAAAAGCGTTTAATCTCATCATTAGTGGTATTAAAACTTATTTTAACTACGGTGTATTGTATGCAGTTTCTGTCTAAATTATTTGCTAGTATGCATGTAAAGGGCAGCTTAAGGTTTGAAAACTTTTTAAATCTAAAAATTAATTTCTTTTTAAACTTATAAATTCCAAATCGAATATGAAAGTAAAAAATTTATGTACCTTAAATTCAAATAACTGGATCATAGAAAATTTTAAATCTATTTGATAAATTTTTTTAAACCAAAAGAAAGTTTATTCTGAAATCTTTCAAATAATTGCAAAAGTTTTATAATATGTTAAATCTTAATTATAACCTTTTTTGTAATCTACAATATTCCGTTTCTTTTAAGAAGTCGATATTGTTCCCTTTCTAATTCCTTTTCGACTGTTTTTTTTTCATAATTCAAGGCGAAGTTACAGATTTTTGCCTTGGAAATTTATATCTTTCTAAGAAAAGTATTAAATTTATAAATTCTGCAGCATTATAAAAGGGATTGAAAAAGCTACCAAGTATACTAATGTATGAAAAAAGCATATAAAAACAACCATAATAATAGCTTATAATAACATCCATAGGTCTCTAAAAATTCGATGAAAGATTTACATTTTATCTCTATAAATTATTTAATAATATTTAAAAACTTCTTTGTAAACCATTTTCAAACATAAATAGTTTCTAGCTAAAATCAATTTTTCTTAAATTACTTGTAATAGTAAAAGGGAATAAAATAAGACTTTTTCTTATTTGCAAATCATATTTTTTATTTTTATACTTTCAAATGCGTAGGGCTAAAATAATTTTATCGAATGATGCACTTAAATAAATATGACAAGTAATTTTTTAATAGCTTTTTTATTATTTTAGAATTGTCATGAAGTTTATAAATATTTATTTTAGGGTGAGAGTTTTAATGATACCTGTAGAATAAAGTGGAACCTTTCACATCTTTAAACTTTTCTTTTAGTTAATTGCAATCGATGGTGAATTATTTCAGTTATTATTTTCCCTGAGGTTTAGATGGTAAGGGACTAATGGAGGTTTTACAGGAAAATAAACAAAATACAGGAACTTGATTGAATTCCATTTCGGCATTCAGCTTTAAAAACTCTTCGGGTTTTTAATTACTGAATTATTTTTTTTATATTTGCTGAATTCAAATTATTATTTCTTTATAAATATTTATGAGTTTCCAGCAAAAACTCAAATAATATCATTCTATCAACTCCGGAGTTACCTATACTGAATTCTCAGTTTTCCATTATTAACGATTCTCAATTTTAGAATGCTATTAACAATTACCTAAATATTTCTTGTTTTGTTTCGATATAAGAGGAAAACAAATTTTCTCCGAATGTTAAATATCAGTAGTAAATTTTAATATAAAATAATGTACACAAATAGAGTGCAATGACAAAAATTGTTACCTATAGGAGAGAGTGTTGTACCTACGGACGGTTGTACCTTCAGCCACCTCATATTAAAATTCGGGAAAAAATGTAAATTAGATTTTGTGGTCGATTTTGAATGTAAACTGATGCTATCTAGTTACTAACGTGAAATCAGCTCTTTAAAATATTATTTAAATTTTATAAAATAAAAATACTGTTTTTAGGTGCTCAAAGTTTTTTTTAGTGCATCACTACATTAATTCTTTTCTTCCCCTATGATTATGATACGATAAAATGGGATACATGGGGGGAAGCCCCGAGATTTTGACTTTTTAGTTTTTATATTAGAAATCGTCATATCTTAATTCTTTTATCTTTTATAGAACTTTGAATGCAAAAACACCTGATGTTGTACCTTCGGACACCATAAGTGTTGTACCTATGGACACGTTCTTGTGGGTGTCTGTAGCTAATCGGCGTTTTAGAATCAGGTTTCATTTAACTGAATACATTTTAATAAATGTTCAATCAATTCTAAATGGTAATCTATTTGTCAGCGATTATTTTCAAGTGAATTTTAGATGAAAAATCAAATATTTTGCGATCTAAACTACTTTTTTAAATTTATGATTCTACTTGAAATTTAATGTAAAATATTGTGTAAAATCCTTAGCACCCTATCGCATTTAAGTATGATGATTAAAAAAACTTGAAATTTCCACTGAAGAAGATTTACCACCAAATTATTATTGTTATTACCACCAAATGCCTGCACAACTAATTCACAACTGTTCGAATTGTTTTTTTTTGGATCAGTGAAGTTGTCAGATCAATCAGCATGATTGATGAAACTATTATCTTAAATTCTGATCTGAAAATACCATGTGATTTTTGTGTTTTTGATAAAAAAATCAAGACTTTTATCATACAACTTAGTTTTAATGATCATTTACGATCTAAAACTACATTACTTTAAAAAATCTATTTTCAATTTTAAAAAGGCTTGAAATAGGTTATTAAAAGGTAATGCATCAATAAAAATGTTCATTCTTAGCTTTTTTCAACTAAAACTTCCCTTTTTAAGGGTGTCCACAGGTACAACTGGGTCTGACCATAGGTACAACAGGTTGTTGTACCTGTGGGCACAAATTTTTCCATGTTATATTATAATTGATTAAAAATCCAATTTTCAAGATTTTGGCTAGTAAAAAATATCTCTGTATTCACAAAGGTTAGGACTATAGGTTGGCCACTTTAAATGGTCAAAATGTGATTTACCTGTCTTAGAAAAATCCAAACGTGATTTTTGTCCATAGGTACAACACTCTCTCCCCTATGGATTTTTAATACTTAAAGATTTTTTTAATTTTTCAAGCTTAAAATTAAGTGTTTGAAAAGTGTCAATTGTGATCAGAAAATCTTACCAAGCAAAGGTAGGTTATAAAATATTACTTACAATGTTCTTACATGGATTAATATTCAATAGTGAGGGGAATAGAAACATATGCTTTTATATTAATGAGTAAAATCAAAGTATAAGTTTATACAAAGCAGATTCTCCTCTTTCGTGGAGGGATTGCTACCTCAATTAAAAGAAATAAATTAATAGAAATAAAATACGGTAGCTTCTGCCTTGTAAAAAAATATGTATATATCTAGGGGTATAAACTAAGAACAATAAAGCCTTCCAAAATTATATATGATTTCGGTGGGGCATTAGGTTTCTCATAGAATAATTAGTTTTGAATGAAACTTTGAAGGGAGACCTTTACCCTTTGAACAGGGGTTCCAAAACCTTTTTAGTTGACCCCTAGATGATTCCCCCCCCTTCATAGACCCTTAAAAAGTCGATGCAACGGCTTCCCAGTTTGGTTCAATTCCGTTAGAGTCCCGCTAAATATCGCCATGGTTTTTGAAAGCCAAAAAGTAGAAATATTGCTCATTAATTTCAAAGTCATAGTATAAAAAGTTTCATTAGACCAATAGATGTTCAATGTTCAGTTTATCAATAAAAATCAGAAAAATATGTCGATATTTGAATATAATAGCGTTCAAAAAAACATGGCGATATTTAGCGGGGACTCTAACGGAATTGAACCCCCAGTTTATCCTAAATTACCATTTAAGCTGCGTATTAAATAATCTGTTTTATTCAACAACAAAAATTAAATAAAAAAACCAACTGAAACAAGGTAAATTATGAAAAAAAGAACTGAAGTACTCGCCCCTTTTTTTAAAATAGGAATGCAGTAAAGAATGTCTTATATGAGTCTAATATGATCAATTACTAACCGTTTTCTTAGAGTTATTGGACTAGAGTTTTGGTTTAACAGGTTTATGAATAATTGTCCAACTAATTTAAAATACTTGATTCAACCATTTGTCACAACCTGTCTTGATAAATATCGCCAAGCTGTTCTGAATGCCAAAAATTAGAAATATAGCCAAAAATTACAAACTAACCTACATTTATAATATCAATGACAACCATAAAAACTGAATACTTGGCGTTAAAAGCAGCTTGAAGATATTTAGTTAAGAAAATTGAATCCTCCAACTTACCGTCTTCCAAATTCATGACAAGCTTCCAGCTAAATCTTCTTATACTCATTTTTCTTTGAAATTGTCCCTGTATTATTTCAAAGAAAAATAAGATTTACTCCCATGAAAATGGAACAGCAACAGTAACGGAAGTTTTAAATGAGCAGTAAAAAATAAAAAAATCCAATTATTAAATATCTAAAGTACAACAGTGCTTATAACACCAAACAGAGTTGAAAAATAAAATTTAGAAAATTGAAACAAAAAGATTCTCAACAATAAATTGATGAACTGATGTTTAGCCGATTGTTGCTTAAGGACAAAGAAAAAAGAAAACAGTTAAACATATTAATTGATACTTTAGGATTAGCTGCACCTAATTCAAGCTGCTCCCATGGGAGAAAGCTCCAGGTTATATGCTAATTGGACAAAATTAATCCAATATTGAAATAAAAAATCATTTATAATACCTCTTTCAGCGATGTTGCTTTTAATTTTTGCTTTATTTTATATGTAACTAGCTGATATACCCGGCCCTGCACGGGTGAAGAGCATAATTTTATTATTTGAGGCCTTTGCTATCAAAACCAGCTCATTCCATATTTTTCTGAAATCCACTTTTTTTGCATATTTTGAAAGTTTAGAGGGTCCTTCATAACCTGGCGAAGGGATATAGCTCAAACCCAGCTCATTCCAACCAAATAAACTGGAAAAAACCACTTCACAACTTAATTGAACAAAAAAAAACTGAAAAAAGTATGAAATATCGTGTTTTTGCATCAAAGTCAGCTCATTCTAACCTAATTAGCGTAATTACGCCCAAGGTAATGCAACTGAAAGGAAAATGAAAAACTAATCGAATTCTATCTACAGTTAAAAATTCTAAAAACATATTTAGCTTTAGAACTGTGGACGTGAGAAGTTTTTTGTCTCTCCTGTAAAATTTCCAAAAATGGAATAAGCTGGTTTTGATAGCAAACGCCTCATTTTTAAGTTTTCCCAAATACATTACTAATTTTAGATAATCAGCATTTACCAATCATCCCGGTATCCTAGGCGTCTTTTTCATACTCCAGTGTTCCCGGTAACTTTTCCTATCCCGGTGTTTTTAGTAATTTTTCTTATCCCAGTGTTCCCAGATGGATTATAATTCCTTCAGTTCTCAAGCAATATAATTTTTGAAAGATTTACACATTTACATGGGAAAAATTAATCTAAAAAGTATTTAAAATTGCTTAGATCCCTTGATTAATCATATCTGCAAGAATTAACGTTTTCGGTAAAATAATTCAAAAACTAAAGCTTATCTAGTTGAAAGGGAGTTTTAATAGTTTTTTATTTGTTAACCAACTTTCTTAAAAGCTAAAATATTATCACCTTTTAATTTTACATCCTCGTTTCCATGGAGACTATTTTAACAACAATGGTATTCCATAAAGCTTTTAAATAAAATATAAAAATTAGATAAAATCTCAAATAAAAATATGGTTAACTATATTTAACTTTTAAATTTCGTGGAAATATATTTTTAAATTAGTAATATAATTTTTAAATAGACTTGTACCTAGTGTTTCTATTAAAAACTTGTTGTTTAGCATTAAGTTTTCTTTGTAACAATGGAGTAAACAGATCTCTTCTTGAGGAGAAATAAAGCTATTTCAGCAAAATGACCATAAAAAGGGTCAAAAGAGGGTGAAGGGGTCATTAAAAGTTTTCGAAACATAGCCTATGTTTTTTCTGGAGTTTTTTTACGTAGGTATACCAAGTTTGGTGCAGATCAAAAGAAAACTGTGGATTTGTATAAAAGACAAACACACCCACACACATATATACACACACTTAACTTTATTATACTAGGGAGCTACCGCCCCCTGCTCGCTATCGCTCGCCAACCCCCGTAAACTGCTGACGCAGGACCTTTTGGAATTGCTTCGCAATTCCCACAAATTCCAACTCGCTAAACGTAATACACTTTATAAAACAATTAAACAATTTACAGAAAAAACGTCAACCAAGTTTCCAAAAATACTTCACCAAATCCCCTCCATGAATAAATCTCCCTTAAAAGTTTGAATATATATATTAACTCGAACTTATCAAAAATATAAACGAAATGTTTTTAAAAATATCCATCTTAATTATTTTTGATCTATGGTTATAAAGATAACTAATTATAATTGTTTATCAATATTCGGACCAAACAAAAGCCATTATCTTAAAGTAACTCGTATGTATAATATGCCTAGTGTTTATCACTCAAATATTTTTTTTAAAACCAGACTTCTTAAACAGTACCGTTTAAGCAATTGAAAATAATAAGAGACAAAACATCACTCTATGTTTACAATTAATTTCGATAAAATCAGACTAAAAATTATAAATATTGGACAAAAAGTGTGAAATTTTAGTATAAAAGGGCGTTCATGTAAGTTTTTAGAATCTGTTTTTATCAGTCTGAGTGATATTTCATCAAGAAAGTACTTTTTTAAAAGGTGAAAAAACATGTTTCATCTTAAAATATAGCGTCAATCGGTCGTTGTGATTGGATGCATAATAATTTGAATGACAGTACTTGCTTTATAACTGCGACCTTATCCGTTATCTAAAAAAATGGAAATATTTTAAAATTGAGAATTTTTGAAAAATCAAAGGGCTTACTCGGAAATCCGGAAAGAATTCGGACATTTTGATACCATATATGTGTCATTCGGTTCAGTAATTAAAAAGCCTTTCTCTGGAAACCGTTCACTAAAAACTTTTTTTTAGAATAGAGAGATTAGATTTGTAAAACGTCATTTATTTACGTCAAAGTCCTATTGGCAAGATTTTCGCCAGGCTAATCATCAAGTACCTATTAATAATTGTAAATTTAGATTTCCTAATATTCTTTTTTCTTCAACTTAACTTTGGTGATATCGATAAAATTCCATCTCGGGATTATTTAAAGGGTATTGTGTTGAAATTCGACTCTAATAAATATGGTTTTTACTATAGACCCTATCGTAACACCGCTGGGATAAACCACCCCCAAAGTACACCAGGGAGATAGCAAGGAATATGAAAATGCAGGTTAAACGAGCAAATATTTTTAGAAAAAAATAGAAAATATCTTAGTTAATTTAGGTATTAGATAAGTTAAGTAGAGAAGAGAGTCTCGTGGACCCCCGAAATTTCAGTTTCCTTTCTTCTTAAACCTTCATTGTATCCTTGTCAAATCGACCAAATAAAAATAATCATATCGTGCCTTTAGGTGATGGATTTTTTTTTCAAAATTTTCTATCATAGGTACTCATTAGAAATGTTACAACAATTTTTTTTTCATATTTTTACCTCAAAAAGGGACCCTAGGGAAAATTTCTGAAAACTGGTCGTTTTCCACCATTTTGTGATTGATGAGTGATTGAAAGGGCTGTTTCACAACTATTTTCAAGAAAATGAGGTGATTTATATATTTTAATATTTTGTATATTTAAATTTTAATAGAAGGTGTAGAGTGTAAGCTTTAATTTCGTACCAGAATCACATCATTTGCTTGAAAAATAGTTGAGAAACAGCACTTTTTGCAACTCATCAATCAAATGGCGGAAAATGTCCAATTTCCAAAAATTTTCACTGCGGTCCCTTTTTAAGTAAATATTCTGAAAAAAAATGTAGTGGCATTTCTCATGGGTAGAAATTCATAGAAAATTTTTGAAAATAATTCATAACCTAGAGCACATGTCATTGGTCGTGTGGAATGAGCCTATATTATAAGGAATAAAGCAGTTAAGAGAAAAAATTAATAAGAGAGAGTGATAAAAACGTGAAAGATGCTAGTAAAAGGGAGAAAATGTGAATGCATTAGGAAACAATGAAAATGAGGGAAAATGAGTTAGTGTGATTGTGATGAGGGATTGGGATGAAGGCGAGGGAAAAAATTATAAAAAAAAAGAAAGCGACAGAGGAAAAAAGATCAAAATGTTTTCCAAAAACGTTCTTTTAATTCTCATAAATCGTGCAGCTTCTTATGTCCTAGATGTTGTTTTCTCGATGTTTTCTCCATATTAAAGACTATGTTGTTATTCGGTAGTGGTGACATCTGTTAACGTGTAGAACAACGAGGACAATAAAATGTTGTTAATACTGGGTCGTAGCGACATCTGTTGATATTTTTAAGAAAAGCAATTATTAATTTTATAACCTCTCAAAAAAATGGGTAATATGATAAGCCTTATGAATAAGTTTAGACAAAAAGAACTTGTATGGGAGTAACCAAACATTTTTTTAATGTTAGGTATTTGAAAAATTCTTATCTAAATCTTGGTAATCAAACTCTAAAAACGATTTCAACTAAAATTAGAAAACTTATATCAGTAAGTCGCTTTAAAAGTTTAATGCAAAAAAAACTTTGCTCCTTTTTTAAAGGTGCCATAATCTATTCACATATTTTGTTTATCAATTGCTCCCTTGATAGAAGATTGCTACTTGATAGAAAATGCAAGGAATATGTAAACAATATATTGTACACTTATAACTTCGAAATTGACTTATGATATTAGTGGAATGCATTTTCGGCTACTGTGAATACTATGCTAAGAAATGTTTCTTCCATTAAAAAGTCCACGGTTATATGGTAGTTTGATCCTTATGCAGTGGCGGATCCAGGGGGGGCAACAGGCCTTTTGCCCCCCCCTTGGGATCAGGTTCCTTTTTTAAAAATTACGGTATGGAAAGGAAAAAACGCAAATCAGACATCTGAAATTCGGACAAGGTGTACAAAAACAAGTTTAAACCCTGTTTTATTGGGTCAAATTTCCAAAAATTTTCAGGGGGAGGACCCCCAGCCCCCTTTTATATTTGGAAATCAATTATTCACAACTTCTTCATATTCTGCACATCAAAATGAAAATCCTACACGAAAATGAATACCTGAAATTCGGGCTTTAGATACCAAAACTAGTTAAAAACCTGTTTTTAGAGTCAATTTTTCTAAAAAATCTTCTGGAGGGCCTCCAGTCCCCCTTTGGTACAAACTTAATAAATTACTCCCCTGGTCATTGTTGTTTTTTGGTAAACATGATAATGACTAATTTTTTAAAGGATATATTTGGAGACTCTTTCTAAATAAAAATCTATATACGCCTCTGGCTGGAGTGATGTAAAAAGAAAGGGAAGAAAATTGGTGACCTGTGGAGTAATCAGCCATATAAGGTATAGCGCCCTAGCCTGAAAATTGGGATTTGGCCAGTAAAACGAGTTAAAATCCTGATTTTTAGGGTCAAATTTCCAAAATATTTCTCGGGGAAGACCCCCAGATCCCTGTTTGATATTCAAAATATACCTTTTCTTTATTTTGTTTTAAATTTTTATACTATAACCTACTATACATCAAAATGCGAATCTTTCCTATAATTGCATTAAAAAATATATACAAAACCTATTAAAGGAAACTTATGAGGAAGTTTAGGAATAATTTAAGTCCTCTCCCCCGTTGCAGAAATCTAGCTTTTCGCCTGGTAATGACTTATTTTCTGGAGGATATTTTGGTTCCTTCAGAAATAAATTTATATTTACGTCACTGCCATCTAGAGCAGTGATGACCGCTCATCTTAAGAGTCTCTCTGGAAGGATGGGACGTCAAAATACTATCCTCCGATCCCGTATTAAATGTTCAAAAGTGAGTCAAAAGACTACTTTGTAAGGTAAAATTTCAAACAATTTTCTGGGAGAGGACCCCCCCAGACCCCTTTTTTCCCTGGAACGTCATCCAAGTGTATTCAATAATAAACTCAAATTTTCAAAAATTTCCTGGGGAAGAACCTCCGACCTTCTGAAAATGGGGTTGCCCCCCCCTTGGGTCCAGGCTGGATCCGCCACTGTCCTTATGAGCCAACTTGCAACCCAAATTAAATTAAACATTAAGCTAGAATTGATTTGTTCGTTAAAATTTTTAATTAAACCTGTACCTAATGAGTTTAAAATAAAAAATGGATGGTTTTTTTAGAATTATGAATCTTTTTGGGCAAGTTAGTGAAGTTAAAGGAGGAAGATGAGTAGTGAGTTTGAAATTATTATTTCTATTTTTTTTTTCAAACATTTTATAACTTTTTATATTTACAACGAAAACTTTAAATTAAAGGTGCGCAAAACTTAGTAGGTTTCTTAAAATAGGTACAAGGTATTCGATTGTATCACAATTTTTTAGTTTAATACAGAATATGGAGATTATTTTGACCATCGAGTATATAGGACTTCAAGACGCATAAAGGCATTTGATTTCCAATGAAGTGTAATCTTTTTAGAATACAGATATGCTGTTATCTTCAGGTGAACTTTCATACATACAGGTAAGCACACAACTGAAAAAAATCTTATCTATAAGAATCGCCTCTTGAACTACAAAAATTGTGATAAAGCAGCCTTATCTCCATCATTCTACAAAAAAGTTTCTGAAGTTTCCTTGCAGCTACTTTGAAGTTCTATAGCCGTTTCAAAGTCATCCGTATCAGAGCATGAGGATTTTCGTATAACTCCTTTGATAAAACTCATTAGGTAGTGCATGTTTCAATAAGAACTAGAACCTGAACCGGTAAGCGTTTGAGAAGATGGATAAGTTGTTTGGTGATTTGAAGGGATTTTTCAAAACCGGCAAATGCGTCATCGACGGATACGTGTTCCGGCTCCACTACCGGTTCACGTTGGTGGTCTTGATCGCATTTAGCATAGCCGTGACGGGACGCCAGTACATCGGCGATCCCATAGACTGCATTTCCAAAGATGACATACCGACAGAACTGCTCGACACGTACTGCTGGATTACCACTACCTTCAGCGTGGAGGATGCTTGGTTCAAAGAGGTTGGCAAAGAAGTGCCCTACCCAGGAGTGGACAAGTACACCCCAGGAGAAAAGCGCGTGTACCACGCCTACTACCAATGGGTGTGCTTCGTTCTGTTCCTGCAAGCGATGTTGTTCTACGTCCCTCGCTACATATGGAAGAACACCGAAAATCACAAGATCCAGAATCTTGTGATGGAATTCAACTCCCCGATCGTATCGGCTGAAAAAAACCCCAAAGCGACCATCTTGGTTAACTACCTGAAGGAAAACATGAACAATCATTCTTTTTACAGCACCATGTACTTCGTGACGGAGTTGATGAATTTGGCTAACGTCATAGGCCAGATATTCCTCATGGACTCGTTCCTCGGGGGAGAGTTCACCACTTACGGCAGCAAAGTACTGTCCTTCACGGAATGGGACTACTCGCTGCGTTACGACCCCATGATAAAGGTGTTCCCCAGGATGACCAAGTGTACCTTCCACCGTTATGGCTCCTCAGGTGATGTCCAGAAACACGACGCGATGTGCCTCATACCCATCAACATTCTAAACGAGAAGATCTACATATTTCTGTGGTTCTGGTTCGTGATCCTGTCGCTACTGACGGGACTGGAGTTCATCTACAGAGTAGCTTGCATGGTCTCGTCGAAGTTCAGATTCTACATCCTTCATGCAAAGTGCCGTAGAGTGGAGAAGGATCAGCTTCAGGAGGTCCTGAAGCGCTGTGACCGACACGATTGGCTCATTCTGAACCTTCTGTGCAAGAACATGACACCAACTAACTTCAGATCCATCATTCGTCAGTTCTATAGTGTTTTAGTAGAAGAAAAAATGATTTAGTTACAATAAACAACAGTTTGTGTCGTAGGTTAGGTGTTTTCGTCTTTATGTGTTGAGATCATACTCTATTTTTAAGAGGATTTGTATCGATTACGCAAGACGGATAAATTGATACTTTCAATGTATACCTCTGTTTTAGTATTAGGATTTTATCATATTCAGCTACCTAAATTTTAAAGTTATGCTTTGCGTTTGTTTTATAAGTAAAATGGTTTTATGATAAAAGTTAATTTTATATCGGTTTTAGAAATTGATATGAAAAATATCGCATCTTTAATTTACAAACTTTAACAGCGAACAGCTTAAACTGTAACTTTTTATGTATTTATTAATATTTATGTATTTTTATGTATTTATTAATTTACATTCGTCTGATGAGAGAGCGTTTTAGATATTTTTTTCTAATGTTTAGAAAAATTCATAATATTTTTAAACCTTAAGAGTATTTCCATAGCTTTACCTTTTTCATTTTTATGTGCAACTTTTAATTGAATTTAAGCACTATACTAAAAAACATTTTGTTTTATACTAATAAATGCTCTTTTTTGTCCCATGTTTAAAAATAGTAGAAGTTCAATAAAGTAGAAAATAATTTGGAAGTTAACTGAAGCAAATTCCTCTTCAAAACTCATTAAATTGAACAATCTAGATTCTAGATTGTTTCAAAAACAAAAGTTTACTTTCTTGCATAAAAATTAAAATAATAATAAATCGTTTTCAAGAATAAAAACCTGTTGGATTAACTTGGTTAAACTGTTGATTAAAACTTGGGCTTTTTTTTATAAGGTGGCATATTTTTTGTACCTAAGAACAATTTTTATTTAAATGTGTTCATTTTAAATTTTTTTGGCATCTATACATATTGTTATTACCTATGTTACGGGCAAAGTGATTAATTAGGCGTTATTAATAATGCCCAGAGTGGAATTACAAAGTGATAAATTTCATTCATAAATTTCGTTGAATTTATCACATTGCCCGGGCATTATTATTAATGCCCAATTAATCACTTTGCCAGTAACATCTATACATTTCGAATGTCATTTGAAAGCATAAAATTGAATAAAGAGACAACCATAAAATTTAGCTTATAAAAAGGGGCAGTTATTAAAATCTGTTTATAATTCTAATTGTTCTAATCTTAATGCATGCTGTAAGTACCTAAAATATAGTGTCTGTGGAAAAATGTCAATGAATAAAATGTATTCTTATACTTATTTCTAAAACATACTTTTTTTAGGCTAATTATTACTATTAGTACTCATTACTAGTTTGATTTTTAGTTACTTTCTCAGTTTTATTCTTTGAAAACGACAACTAAAGAAGCATTCATATACTTTCTTTGAATAAAATTATAGAGACCTAAAATATATTCATATTCAACTTGTTTCAACAGCCAGCTAACTAAATTATTTTTATTTAATTATAGTCATATACTTGTACTTTTTCACAAGTAAATGTATATAATATTTAAAAATAATAACTTATGTTGGTTGATGACTCTATATTCGTTTTTTTGTCATATTTAACATTAAAATTATCTCTTGTTTTTTTAACTATTTTATAACTTAAAAATTATTAATATGTGTTCTAGTAAAGAACTTGCAAACTTTGTTTTCTTTAAAAAAAATCAGTCACTTTTACATATTTAGGGAGCTTCTGAATTTAACTCTATGTGAATATAAGTTGTCATAGAAATTCATAAACCTAATTATTCTTTTTTAAATGTTACACTGTTCTACAAATTTGACCTTCAAAATTTTTTCCTTGATGAAAATAGTCAATTCTTATAGATTTTGGGTCGCTGAATATGAAAATCCCCATTAAAATTCTCAATTGACTCAGGATTTTCGGGGAACAGCCCCTCCCCCTTTTTACGTTTTTCGACGACCTTATAACTTTAAACTCGATTTTCAGGGTCAAAAAGCATTATTTTAGTCTTCAAATTGCTCCCCAGTTAACAAGAAATGTTCAAATTAATAAAATATGATAAATTTATAACAAATGGATAGGGTTAAGGGGTAATTACCCCCCTAAAAATACAAAAAAATAGCTAAAAATTATAGAGGTTTCTATACGCTATTTTTTCCTCTTATTTTTTACGCAAATCCCGTTTGAAGGGTCCTAACCCTTCCCCAAGGACCCTAATTTGATGACAATATGCAGCAATAATTTTTACTAAAAGCGGTTGAGGTGTTAGCCTCCCAGAAGTCCCCGCGGAAGAGTTCGGAAGACTTCCAGAATCGCGAAGGCGGTAGCGAGTTCAGGAATTAATATCGATGATTTTGAAAAGATTACAAATGATGTTTTTCTTATATTTTGGGTGTATCCTAAGTAGAAACTCTTCAGTTCTTTAAAAACTGACCGGTTTTCGGGAGTGAGGATTCCATGTTTCAAGATGTTAACAGATGCACGGCTGTGGATAACAATTAGGGGGCATCCCCTTAAAAACTGAGGGTGATGGAGGAAAATGGGTGTCATATTTGAATTCAGCAGATCATTTTACACAAGAATCAGCTGAAATTCAGTAAGTGGCTTCAAATTTTTTTTGTACAGCACAGTTAAACTCTAAGTGCGGCATTGAACCCTTCCGTGGGTGCTCTGGGGGCGCTCTCACCTCAACCGCTTTTAGCAAAATTCATTGCTGCATATTGCCATCAAATTTGGGTCCTTGGGGAAGGGTTAGGACCCTTCAAACGGGATTTGCGTAAAAAATAAGAGGAAAAAATAGCGTATAGAAACCTCTATAATTTTTAGCTATTTTTTTGTATTTTTAGGGGGGTAATTACCCCTTAACCCTATCCATTTGTTATAAATTTATCATATTTTATTAATTTGAACATTTCTTGTTAACTGGGGAGCAATTTGAAGACTAAAATAATGCTTTTTGACCCTGAAAATCGAGTTTAAAGTTATAAGGTCGTCGAAAAACGTAAAAAGGGGGAGGGGCTGTTCCCCGAAAATCCTGAGTCAATTGAGAATTTTAATGGTGATTTTCGTATTCAGCGACCCAAAATCTATAAGAAATGACTATTTTCATCAAGGAAATTTTTTCAGTGTAGAACAGTGTTATCTTTTCAGTAAAAGTCATTTAATAATTCGTTATTATATTATATTTTATTACATGTTTAACATTATGTTATTCTAATTACAGATTTATTTTTAAAAAAAGTAATTAAACTATGTAGTATTATTTTTAGAAATATTAAATAGGATTTAGTCCTCTTTTCAATACTAAAATTTAACTGGGGTATATGGAACTGTCTTACTTTTTCATACTTTGCAAAAATTATTTATATAAGGAAATTGGAAATACTTAAAACTTTTCTCTCTATATTAAAAAAAAGTAACAGTGACCGTCACCGCCGTCGCCGTCACCGTCACCGCCGCCGCCGCCGCCGCTGATTTTGAAAATTTTATTTTTGAACACTTTGAACTATAACTACGTAGAAACTATTTGAAGAAATATTATGAAATTTTGACCATTGGTAGACAAATGTATGAGGGTCATTTTGGTTCCAAAACCTAATTAATTAGATAATTAGTTCTGGAGTTATTTATTGTCAAAGTCGAAAATAATTTTTTTCTGCTGCGAGTTCGCCCCCAGCCAAATCTATTTACAGCAGAAGCATGATTTTTTGCAGACAGATACTCTTAGGTATGAAGTTTTGCACCTCGTCGCCCTTTTTTCGAATTTCGAATTATTTTTGGAGTAATTAAATTCTAAAGTTTCGAAATTTTTCACCCTTTTTCAGTTTTTTCGTTATAAAAGAAAAACTAATCACAGTAGAACTATGATATTTTAAACACGCATACAATTATTTTTTATAGAAAGATTGGCGTTTCGTTTTTTAAAAAATTCGAATTAGTTTTAGAATTATTAAGATACAAAGTTTCAATTTTTTCTTCTCTTTCTGGTCGTTCACTAGAGAAACAGCCGCTGATTTTTATGAGTCGGATTTCTTATTCCCGATGATTCACTAGATACACACGTGCATTTTATAAATTTAAAAGTTTTTTAATGGCATTTTTTTCTCTAAGATGGTTGATGATAATTAGTAGACTTGCTGGATGTTTTTTAAAAACATTTCGATTAAATTATTGGTAAGCTAAAAAGGAATATTTTAGTAAGAGTTTTATTTTGATATTTTCGTGGTGATGGTCCGCATTAAGTTATTGATAAGTTAGAGAGATAAAACATTTCCATTTTAAATGATTATTAACTAAGCAGACAAGTTCCAGGTTTTACTGGATACTTGAGATGAAACAAGCGAGCTCTGCTCGCTAAGATCGCGAAGCGATCTTCAAAGAACTGCGAAGCAGTTCCGGGGGTTGGTGAGCGATAGCGAGCAGGGGGCAGAGCCCCCTAGTATGATAAAAAATCACATGTACATTTATTATTGAGATCTTATTGTTACAAATTTATTTCATGAAAAAAATTAACTAAATGCTAAGATGAGTAAATTTAAAAATAAAATTAATCTTGTAATCAATTAACTCTAGTTTATGAATTATATTAGTTTCAATTACTTCAAAAATTGAAAAGTGCATAACTTTTACAAGTGTTTATTAAAACAACATCATTGTCTTTAAGAACTTGATATTTTATGCAGGAATAAAAGTTGAGTGTATAAAAGTTATTATACACTCTAAATTAAAAACAATATAATAATTTCTAATGAAATTCTTATGATATCTAGAATGTCCTTCAATTATTTCCTATAAAAAATTAACTAAATATTTTCATTACAGTTTTTAAAAATCGATATTTATATTATGCATTAGAAATATTTATAAATCATTACTTTATAATTCACCCTTTGAAACTTATTTTAGGTTGTTAAATTACTTCTGGGTTATTTCTTCATTTTATAAATTAAAAAAACTTCTTTTGAACAGATACTTGTGTATAAAAAATTATCAATACGGACTCTGAGCTGTATTTGCCTACAGATATAATGAAAGGTCGATGTTGAAATTCTTTTGAACAAGTAATGCTAAGATAAGTAATAATCTACGGACAATGAGATATGAAGAAGGTTACATAATATACTTTTGAAAACTTACTATTTGTTTTAATCTTCAAAATGATTAAAAAGATATTACAAAATTCTTATAGTTAAGATTCAAGAATTACTATTTAGTATTTCAATTTGATAGCGATAAGTTATTAATAAAATAAAGTTCATTGACTCAAAGAATTTCAAATAATAGGGGAAAAGTTAGACCTGGGTTTAATTTATGAGAGTTACAACTCTAAAAGCAATTAAAAATAGGTATATATTTCAGTTCAGGCATCCTTAAATTAAAAAATATTTTAGGATATGAATATCTCTCATTTTACTAAAATTGGTCTTTCTTAAAAAAACAAATGTACGTTTAACCCTTTCAATGCGGCAAGGGAATCAGAAAAGTGCAATTTTTTGCACTTGTTTGAGCTCCTGGGGGGCAACTGCGATGAGATATCCATTCGATCATGATGTGTTTGGAGGCACAAAGGAGCATTTTATTCTGCTCCTTGAAGTTTTTCAGCAACTGGGACATACTGTTGCCTCACTCAAATTTTCAAACTTTTTCCACCCTGGGACAGCATATGTCCCAGACGGTGCGAAAGGCTTAAGCAGTTATTAATGGAGTTAATGGAGTTATTTAATGAAAAAATAATTTAAGTAAAAATAAGAAAAAATTTTTACTCATTTATACGGGGTGTTTCATAAAAGTGTTTCATTACTTCTAGGAAGAGTAGAGCGCATCTGGACGACTGGGAATCACATAGGAATGGGGCGGGGTCGTAAATACACCCCTAACTAACAATGGGTTTTTATAAGCGGGCAAAGGAAGTTGCAAAATTCTAATCGGAAATTTACACCTAACCTTTTAAAATTGTATTAAACAGCAAAATCGTTCGATTTCGGCATTTATTACATAAAATTCAATTTAGGAGATGAAATCTTTGACCTTTAATGCCTTAATGAATGGTTTAAATCCAATTTTAAAAGGTTAGGTGTTAATTTCCGCTTGGACCGTTATTCCGTTATTCAACCTTCCATGCCCGCTTATAACAACCCGTATTTATTTAGGGGTGCATATCCAACCCCCCCCCATTCCTAGGGTATTTTGAGTCGTCCAGGTGGACTCCTACTTTCATTTTTACATAAATAGTCAAGACTTAAAGCTTATCATTCTTAGACCGCCCAAGGTTGACATTAAAAGTAATATACAAGGTGTCCCATAAATAATGGGTCACACTTCTAGGGGGGATAGTAGACACCTATACAAGTCAGAATCACATAGGATTTGGGGGTCCCAGACTAAATCCCAGGGAGTTAAAAATGGAGCGACACCAATTCAATTTGTAGAAGAACTACTATTGGTAAAAATTTAATTATGGTCTCAAAAATTGTGGTTTAATATGATCTTTAAAATTATCTCAAAAGTCTTCATTTTAAAATTTGTTTTATTATGAAAAAAGTTAAAAAACCATAAAAAAAAATGTGAAAATTCTGCCAAAACCTCATTTTGTATTTCGAAATCCTTTCTTTTGATTTTATAATCTGAAAGATCATAGTTGTAAACTCCTAAGTCCAAAGTGTCACGTAAAAACAATCAATATTAAACGCTTGAGATCCTGTTAAAGTTCGTTTTTTCCAGGCGCAAACTGGTTTCCTATAGCCGTTTCCAAAACGGCAGATTAAGGACGCAAAAACGGACTTAAACCATGATTTAACAGGCTCTCAAGCATTTAATCTTGATGGTTTTTACGTGACACTTTGGCCTTAAGGTTTTTCAACTAAGATCTTTCAGATTATTAAATCAAAAGAAAGGATTTCGAAATACAAAATAAAGTTTTGGCAGAATTTTTACATTTTTTTGTGGTTCTTAAACTTTTTTTTAATAAAAACAATTTTAAACTGAAAACTTTTAAGATAATTTTAAAGATCATATTAAACCACAATTTTTGAACTATAATTAAATTTTTACCAATAGTAGTTCTTCTACAAATTGAATTTTTTCAATAATTTTTTTGGGGGGTCGCTCCATTTTTAACTCCCTGGGATTTGGTCTGGGACCCCCAAATCCTATGTGATTCTGACTCGTCTAGGTGTCTACTATCCCCCCTAGAAGTGTGACCCAATGTTTATGGGACACCCTGTAGAGCATTTGGGATCTTAAGGACTGAAAGGTTTGAATTTTGAATGTGTCAAAATTCATCAAACTGAAATAACATATTACTATGGATAACCTTTTATTCTTTAAAATATGAATGAAAATAACAAGAAAAAAACTTCTTATTACTAAAATTTACATTACATTATCTAAAGAAATGTTTGCTGAACTAAGCGAATATGCATAATGGAAAAAATTTTACATTGGTATGTAAAGAACTTAAGTTATTTGAGAATATCAGCATAAGTCTTAAAAGTCGCAAAAAGTCTTAAAAACCATACTTCGTGCTGTTTTTTGTGTTGATTTCGATGAAAACATTAAATAATAGTTATTTTTAAACAGAAACTGTATAGGTTTTTTTTGCATATAATGATTCAAGTGGTATAACACAGAAAATGAGAGTTGATAGGCACGGAAACGAACTACAATATGTGTTTAGGTTTCAGAGAAAAAAGCAATAGGAGAATAGAATAAAACGTAGAAACAGGTTATTGCGCTATTTGTTCACAACACAAAGATCGTAGTCATTTTTCGCCGGCTTTCATGTTGGGAGCACTGACTGGAAATGTCTAAACTGAAACGCATATCACAAGGCCTGAAATGCCGCTTGCTGTGCGAAACTTTTCTTAATTTCCTCGAAACTGTCATCGACAACATCGTCTTCAGGTTGCAGTACAAAATAACCATCATAGCCCTGGTGTTATTTAGTCTTGCAGTTGCACTCCGACAATTGTTTGGATCAACGATGAAATGCATGGCTCGAGAGTTCCCAGATTACGCTAATGACCACTGCTATGTGCACCCCACATACAGCATAGTAGAAGCATGGAATAACTCAACAGTCCAGGTCCCTTACCCAGGTGTAACTCTGTACTCGAAAGGTACTAGGGTGTATCATCACTACTACCAGTGGGTCTCCAGCGTACTTCTCCTACAAGCAGTGCTGTTCCTCATCCCTTGGTTTTTATGGAGAACCATTGAACATGACAGAGTGCGCTATGTTTTGAAGGAGTTAAAAAACTCTACAAATACTTCTAAGGTAAAATTTCAACCGTTATTAGTCGAAATAGCATCCACATCCCAGAACTGGTTGTACCTAACTCTATTTCTTGTGATAGAGTTACTTAACGTTATCAATGTGATCGGCCAAATCTTTTTGATGGACAAGTTCCTAGGTGGTTCCTTTCTGGCGTATGGTTCTGAAGTTCTTAATCAGCCTTGGGGAACCCAAGAAAATCCTTATGACCCCATGGTTAGGGTTTTTCCTCGTGTGGCCAAGTGTGATATCAAACGATTTGGAGTTTCAGGAGGTGTCCAACTAAACACTGTGCAATGCACACTTCCTTTAAATGCTATTCATCTCTTCTTGTGGTTTTGGTTTATCATTTTAGCCATTCTATCTAGTCTGGCGCTTTTATATCGATTAGTGTTGCTTTTGATACCCAAAATACGTGGGAAGATTTTGATTCTGCAAACTAGATTAGATACAAAACTGTACAATTCGTTGCCAGAACTTTGGATGTAGGAGACTGGTTCTTTCTTTACATGGTTAATAAAAGCCTTAAGCCATCACGGCGTGATGAACTAATGGTGTTTTTATCGAAAACCTCTGATAATGAGAATTTGGATGCACAGGAACTTGAATACCTCAAATAACAAACTTCATAATTCATTTCATTTTCAAACTATCATAACATTTATTAACTACTTATTTAAATACTTTTACATATTGTTTCAAATTAATATCGCTTGTAGATAAATATTTTTTAACTCATATTCATGAAATTATTTTAAGGGAAAAGTACAAATTAACAATCGCACTGGCAGAAAAAAGACCCTCTATTTTCATTTCGCACTTAGTTGCCATGGAAACACACTTTAGGAATAACAAAATCGCCCCATATTTTAAGGGTGTTTGAAAATCACCCCTTAAGATGGCGGCGCACAATGTTTCCCAGGATGGGAAAAGCTTATTTTCGGTGATTTTTCTTCAAATAAAGACCAAAGACACTTTTAAAACAGTTTAAACTGGACACAATTACGAACATATTTATAGGTTATTAAGTGTTTTGAATTAGTACAATAATTTAACACAATAAAAGCAGGTCAAAAATATGAACCGTGAGATATACAATGATGCAATACTTCAATCTCTCCGCTCATTGCTTTTAATTACTTATTAGTATAGATGTAATTTAAAACAGCTGCTGATACAAAGAAAACAAAATATTAAACAAGAATTCAATCAAGGAAACTTTTCAGAACATTCTTGTTAATGAAATATGATAAAATTTATTTCGTGTTCTGCTATGTCAAACCAATATCCATTGTATCGAAAAATTTTAGATTTTTTAGGCAAAAAAGATCCAGTTGTGAAATAAAACTACAAAAAATATATAGAAAACAATGTGCTAAAATCTGATTAGTGTAGTTTAATAAAAAAACTTTAGTTTATTTACCTTGATATGATGCAATTTATCGTACAATCTACAGTCAGCTTGTTTTGTTTTTATTTGAGATTCAGAAATAGTTTCCTTAAAATCGTCTGTCAATTAATAATCTTTTATTCATTTATACTTGTATTTTTTAAAAAGTTGCTGATTATTTTCATTAGTTTTAAATTAATTATTAAGCATTTTACAAATCATGCGGTTAGTTATTTACACACGGTAAAGTGCTTATTATCACCCTTTGCCAGTGCGAACGCCGTTTTAAGAAAACACACTTTACGGTGTGATATGTTTTTAAGGGTACTTTAGCGGCAGTGCGAACGGGGTATTAGTCAGTATTTGGTTTTATCCTTTTAACACCTAAAAAATGTTTTGTGTGTTACAAATTTCACCGTACAATAAATTAACTGTTTTCTTTTATTACTACCATTTCAAAATCACCATATAAAAATCAATGCAATTTTTATCTGATTTGATCGTTATAAAGTGTTATTATATTTTAAGTTTTATTCTGAAATACTTTTTTCTGCCTTCAAACAATAAATTTATTAAATGGTGTAGTTTTCAACTTAATTTTGCATAACATTTTCATTTCTTTAAATTTGTATTACTTTGTTCGATCATTTACAGTTAAAACCTAATTATATTTTAGTTTCATTTAAAAGAGAAAGCTATTTCAATGTAACGGTTTTTTAAGCTCTTACCTCCATTTTCTTTTTAACACAAAAGAAAGTATTCCTTCTAAAAACTAGTCTCCCCAACAATATGTGAATAATGGTTTTCCCTGTACGATTAATGAATTTCAAATATCATTGAATATGTAATGTATATGTTACCGCTAAAGTTGATAATTAGTTAATCTGAAGAATACCTAGGTAAACTTAAGATTAACTGATTTCTGTCGTTAATGTGCGGATTTTTGAGTTTTTCGCATTTTACCTAGGGAATCTACACTATAACGGCCTCTTGATCGTTAAAGTTCAAAATAGTTTGTTTCGTTCAATACTTTCTGTTAAAATGTTGAGGTGCTTACTGAGCCATGCGCTTACCCCTGCGCAGTTGGGTTTCAATACGTAGTTTGTTGTCATATTTGGTGTTTTGATTTCAAATTTAGAGCGTAGCACTGGTAGCTGTCATGTTGAATGTTAAAACAAAATAATACAAGCAAGTAAGTACTGTAAATTTACATGATTAAGTACAGTATATTACTACTAAAACGGGTATTTTGAAACAATTGTGTTGAAGCTCCGACTTCAGAGTGACAGAGATTTCTTTTAACGAAAGTAAATGTCCCAGCTGTTGAAATATCTTTTCAACAAACGTTAATTCAACAATCGCTGGAACCTGGGCAAGGGTTTAACATATGTAGTCGATCGCGAATCCTAGCAATAGTTCAGTGCAGGCTGCCAGCCGATTACACCGCGCTTTCATTAAGATTTGCTAGTTTAAGTGCTCATTGAAATACGCTGTCAAATCGAGATCGAAAACCACAATTGATACAAATCTCAGTTGGTACTTTAATATTCTATTATTATTGTTTTTATATTCTAGTTTTAAAATTGCTATTTCATTACTATTTTTGTGGGATTTGCGTGTTTTGTGTAATATGAAAAAAGTACCGATCCCCCTTTTTTGATTCGTCATTGTTACTGTTTACCCCCAAAACGAGTTTGGTTATAGTTAGGGCAGGGGGGTTTGGGGGGGCGGCAGCCCCCCCAACCTCCTTAAACTTTTTATAAAATAAAATAAAATTTTGTACTTTAACGGATCACCCTCGTTAATATGTAAAATAACTGATTACAGGTAGTATGCAGATTAACGAGTGTCTAGTCGGTAGGGTGCAGAATACCTAGGTAATTTCAAGATTACCTAGGTAATCTTAGAAATTGAAAAAAAATTCGCTCTTTAACGGATCACCCTCGTTAATCTGCAAATTACCTAGGTTATCTGTAAATTAACTGATTTCCGGACTTTAACTGTAACATATACAGTATTCTACCGTTGTTTTTTTTTGAATGAACGAAACAAGTATAACACACACATTCATCTGGAACAGGTTTGTTTTTCCATTTTGAATAGTACCCTATTATGTTTACTCACTAGCTCTATTTTACAAGCTAGCTATAAAGTAGAAATAAAATCAAAATCAAAATATTTGACAGTATTTTTCTTTGCGTCTTAAATTCCATTAAGCTAAATCAATATTTACATTTTTGCTTTGCAAGATTTAAAGAGTAAAATATTTTTGCCAACAATTATTGGTTCTGTTCAACCATATGTAAAAAATTGAATTTATATGTAAGAATTTCCTACAATTTGGTTACTTTTGGATTCTATATCATCTGTTTTATAGAAACGTTAAAACTTTATTAACATTGATTAAAAAATTACTTTTTATTGCCATAACCTTGTCGCAAAAATTACTTAAGTAGTGCCTGAAAAATATTCTTCTCCTTTTCTCTAATAGAGGCAGAACTAATACAATCTTTATCTAATATAAATTTAAACACATATAGAAAATTAAAAATTTAAATATTAAAAATTATTAAAGATTTAAATTCAAAAGAAGATCGTGGGATTTTCATGCTGAAAATTCATTTTGTCAGTCACAAGTTTCTCAACATATTCGTAATTTTTGCAGGAACATGACAAATCAAATATTCTATCGTGACTGGTGGACATTCGCAGGTTATCGACCCATTTGACTTCCAAACAAACACCTGTTATCGTGCCCATATTTTTTCCGTGGCCAAAAATTTATTTAGCGGGAGAGAATATCACTTCTCCAAACTACGCATGAGCGCAATGATTGTGTTTCACCCTCAGACAGCAACCCTCTGGAACTGGTTTTTGCTCAATCTCTGTGTATACTACAACAACCTAAACTAATTGTTTTTTACCCATCCTGCCTCTCTCTATTCCGGTGGCAGGCATTTTGTGCCGGCTTTTCGTAATAGGAGCGTTGAACTTTTCAAGTCGGGAAAAAAATGTCAAAACTTCGCCTTTTGTGCAAGGGACTCGTCAGTTTTCATGAGTCGGTCGTTGACAACTTTGTCTTCAGGTTGCAGTACAAACTCACCGTGCTTATACTCCTCTTTCTGAGTGTTGTAGTTGCACTGCGGCAATTTTTCGGATCCAAAATACACTGCATGACTAGAGAGTTCAATGATTATGCGAATGACTATTGCTCCGTCCATCCGACCTATAGTGTCGTTGAGGCTTGGAACAACGCTTCTGCGCACGCTCCATACCCAGGAGTAACACGGTTCAAAACCGGCACTCGGGTGTACCACTATTACTACCAATGGGTTGCGAGCGTACTGTTGCTCCAGTCCGTTCTGTTCCTGATCCCGTGGTACTTTTGGAGAACCATGGAAGCAGGCCGTGTACGAGACTCTTTGAAAGATTTCAAGAAATCCACTGATCCTTCAAAAGCGAAGCTCCATACCTTAGCAAGCGAAGTCAATTCACAGTTTCACAACTGGTCGTATTTTGCATCTTTTGTGGCAACAGAGATAATCAACGTCGTGAACGTGATTGGTCAAATCTTCTTGATGGATTCCTTCCTTGGAGGTGCTTTTCTGACTTACGGTCCTGAAGTTCTAACCCAACCCAAAGGAACACCAGAAAAACCATTCGACCCCATGCTACGAGTATTTCCCCGAGTGTCTATGTGCGACTACAAGCAATATGGCGTCTCTGGCACTACTCAAATGCAAAGTATTCAATGTTCTCTCGCTTTGAATATCCTTTACGAGAAAATATACCTCTTCCTATGGTTTTGGTTCGCCATTTTAGCTGTGTTATCTTCCCTTGCTCTTGGCTATTGTTTAGTGTTGCTTGTACCTCAAGTAAGGGGAAAGGTTTTGATGTTGCAAACGAGATCGAATACAAAAACTGCTCTATATGTGTCAAAGAGATTAAACATTGGTAACTGGTTCTTCCTCTACTTGGTAAACAAAAATCTTAAGCTATCATGGCGTAAAGAATTGATCTTAGGTTTATCTGATAGCACTGAAAATGTGGTAAAATCTGACTCTCAGGAGCTTGAGTATCTGAAATTGTAATCATTTTTTTATTTCCATTATATATTGTATATATTTCATTGTAAAATAATTAAATGTTTTCAAAATTTTTTACTTATCTGCTATTAGAACAAAATATATTTTTTATACTGAAGTTTTATCAAATTATATTCTAAAGCATAGCCATCACAACATACAAGTTTTTTTTTCATTTTTGACTTAACAGTTTTTAAACCGTTACCAATAATGTATTTTTATCTCTATAATAACCATTTAATGGTTCGTCTTTTAAATGATGCCTAGTTAGTATAGTTATTATTCAAATATGTTTCTTTTATCTTTCCTATACATTCACCTTTTATCTTTTATTTATATCATTTTTCATGAGATAGTTGTCTGAATTTCATTAAATATCTTTTTTTAAACTGAAAAATTTATAACACTAACGATTCTTACGTACATTTCAATAAAGTAAATAATGTAAAGTGTACTGAAAAATTTTAATTTCATCATATCCCGAACCTCTTTTCAAGCTCTAAAACTCCTCTACTTTCCTATTTCAAAGATTTGCAAATGTATTGTTAATTATAAAAGCTTTCTATAAAAAGCTAAAGTATACACAACATAAACAGCTTCATGAAGAATTTCCGCTGTTTTAAAATTAACTATACTTCACAGCAACGTTTCATGAACCCAGTACGTCACTACGCGGAAGGAAAAAGTGAGTAAACACAAAGCCTTGTGGGTTGATAGGAGGAACTTTGATAGGTTAATCCTGATAAAAAGAAACTATTTATACATGGGTTTAACGAAATAATCATATTTTAAAATTGACTTTCTTTGTTTCACTCGAAATTCAGACACCGCGATGGGAACTACTTTGTTTGTTAGTGACGTAGTAAGTTCAACTCTCTTTCTTTTAGCGTTCTAAGAAAATATTGAGGTTTCTATAACTTAATATCCTAGTTACCTATCATACCTCTGACCCAAAGTTAACCTGGAGTCAAACCTCTGAATGGTGAAAAACTAGTTTTCCATCTTTAACTACCAATCAGAACTTTGACCGCCGGTCAATCCTCAATCAGGTAAACTGTTAATACGTCTGTATTGGAGACAGAAATGTTTGCATGCCAGTCTTCAAATGTTATTGCCAAAATAATCAATACCTTGATTTCCAATTATTTATGTCACACATCCTAGTTACTTCCTTTGTTTTTTTTTCATGAAAAATTTTTCTCATCAGTGATGTGCTTTAGTTTCCGTTCATGCTTATGTGAAGGGAAGTGATTCGGGCAATACTGAGAAAGGAACCGGTTATTGATTGCACAATCTATCCGTAAAATACTTTAGAGTAAGTTTACCCATCAGTGTATTAAAAGTATTTTGCATCGGTTCTCTGTGTTGTAAGCATCAATGATCTGCTAGAACATGTCAAAAGTAATACGGTTCTTTGAAGAATTGAAATGTCAGCATCCATCGGTGTGCAGAAGAATAATTCCTCCTTTTCTAACAGTGATTACTTCTTTTCTCAAAGGAATCCTCATTGTTCACGAGACAGTATTCGTCAACATCGTATTCAGAGTGCAGTACATACTCACCGTGATAATTTTGCTGTCGTTGAGCCTTGTCATTGCTTTTCGACAGTCCCTGTGGTCTCCAATGCACTGCACGTTTGAAAACCCAAGTTACATTAATGATCTATGTTACACGTTACCGCCGTACAGCAGTGTAGAAGCCTTTAATGTATCCATTGTTAATAATATTCCCTATCCTGGTATAATAAAAGGCCCGCACAGTAATCGCGTGTATCATAACTACTACCCATGGGTTTCAAGTGTGCTTTTCTTACAAGCGGTTTTGTTCATCATTCCTTGGTACTTTTGGCGAACTATTGAAGTTCGCAGAGTGCGAGATGTGTTGAAAGAGTTAACAGAGGCATCAGTGGAAAAATTCCACTCCTTTTCGGATGAAATAACCTCCTCAACTCAGAATTGGTCTTACCTGGCATTCTTTTTCGTCACGGACATCCTCAACATTCTCAATGTGATCGGTCAAATTTTCTTGATGGATTCTTTCTTGGGAGGCAATTTTCTGACTTACGGATCCGATGTCATCAGCAAACCTAGAGGAACCCCCCAAAATCCTATCGGTACAATGGTACGGGTATTTCCTCGCATAGCCATATGTCATTATAAACAATATGGATCCTCAGGTGAAGTCCAAACTTATACTACCCAATGTTCTCTTCCATTGAATGTTCTGTACCAGAAGATATACCTTTTCCTTTGGTTTTATTTCATCCTATTAGCCACTGTGTCATGCTTTGCTCTTTTTTACCATTTTGTGTTGCTTTTGATTCCCCCATTGCGGAGAATGCTTCTAGTTTCTTTGATGAGATTGGATAAAAAAACTGCACAAAGCGTTACCAGAAATCTGAACTTGGGAGCCTGGTTTTACCTTTACAATCTGAGTAAGAACCTAAATTCATTCTCACAGAGACAATTAAATTTGTTTTTAGGTGAAAATTTTGCGAATGAAAAATCTTTTTTGATAGAAATGGACCATCTCTAATCATTTTTACCTTAAATTTTTATTGCTCTTGATTGTGTGATATAATGGGTGAATTGCATAAAATCTATCCTATTCTAATGAAATATCTTAACCCTAAAGCTCTCATATTCTGTAAGGAAATAGAACATTTTCAAAATTAATATTAAAAAGTTATTCTAAGATGAAGGGTTTATTTTGGGACATAAGCTACGTCAATTTTTATACTAGTATAGAGATCTTAGTTAACATTGTCTCATAGTAGATTTATAGTGTCTTTTTGATAGATTTTTTGACTGTAAATGTAAAGTTATCCTGATCAAAGCAACCATTGTTTCTCTTTTTAAAGAAATAACTTGTTTTTGTAATTTTTATTGGTTATTTTAGCCATTTATTAAAGGAGTTTTTAGTCAAATTAGCCTTTTTTAGTCAAATTTTAATTTTCATTGAGTAGCAGAGTATTTTATACATAACAGGTTGTAATTCTATGTTTTTGTAGTTATTAATTTAGTTGATTCCATTAAAATTAGATAGAAAACTCTTTCTTATCTATTTATTTTTTAACGGGATTGGAGTAAAATGGTGGTGGAAATAATTTTGTTCCTTAAGTTGTAAATTATTCTCTTGGAAATCATAAAATTCGAATTTACGTTTAAGATACACTCTTAAAACGAGTCTCAAAACTGAGAAAAATTAACTCACACTGGCTCCGAATCAAATTTACTCAAATTTGAAAACAAGAATAGTACTTATTTCTGAAAACGTGCATACCCAAAAATAAAACATCATGAGCTTATTTTTGAGTTAGTGTATTAGTCCAGTAACAGGTAGTAAAAAAGGGGCGTTTCAGGAAAAAAATACAGAAGTTTTTTTCTCAACGGTTTTATATGTTTTCGAGGGTGTTGAATCCGAATATCAACTTTGTTAACAAAATTTCGCATGGGAACATTGAAAAAAATCGAAAAAATCCTAAAATTTTACCCCTTTTTTTGGTTTTTTCCTTCTAGCACGTAAAGTATAGATTTCTCAGAGAAAATGTCAGTACAAAAGTTAAAGTACTCTAAACAAGTTAAAAAAAAGTCAATTACAGAATTTCTGTCAGACTAATAGTTTGGCCTCTAGGGCACGCTAAACTTAAGACTATTTATTCCCAAAGATGAAAAATGCAGATGGAATCAACTAGGGTCTTAAAACACCGTCATGTTTTAGGTTAGGGTAAAATAAAAACATACTCCATAACTTTGTACATGAAATAAAACTAAATAAAATTGAAATAAATGCTTTATTGTTGAATGATTTCTATGGAATAGGAATTGCTTAGATAAGAGAGTATAAGTAATCTAATTACAAAACATATTTTTTACACTATTCAAAAACTGATAAAACGAAATATAATTCTATTTCGTTTTATCAGTTTTTGAATTGTTCAGTTTTTGAATTCATTTTAAAATGAATAAAAAACAATAAATTGTATTAAAAGTTCATGTATTTCTAAATGATAGTAGCAAATGGTGTGTTTCATGATAGCAATGTATACAATATTTTCTTCCCTGGAAAATTTGGCAGAGCGTTTTCACCTTCTCGAATTGGAATACCCTGAGATAATTGAAGAAAAATTTCATCTAGAATTGTATTTAATTAAATCAAAGTCTGTTTACACTAAACATATTTTTAAATATAATGAATTATTTTAGGGATTAATTAATTCTATTCTACAACTGACCATATCAGACATAGGCTGATTCTTTTTCCCAAGAGGTCCTCTCTAGTGGTGACCAAACCAGAAAACGGACATTCCACAAGACCCCCCGCAGAGATAATGACACCGCCTCTTCGACTGAAGTTGTGGACATGAGGGGTTGTTTTTGTTTTTAGAGATTTATTTATGTCAGAAATATGTTTCCCAAAAGAATGGGACCTCCCATTAACTTGGGATTTTGAATTGGGTTTTAATGATTTATAATATTTACGAATAATGCACATATTTAAAATTCTGCAAAAAACATGAAGCTTGTTAAACTCTGAAAAAACTTTTACTCTTTCTAACTATTCGCAAAACAAATTTCTCCACTCTTGGTTTCAAGAAAATGTCCAGAATTTCTTAGTTTAGCATTTAATTAAGTCGTATACAACTGTTAAGTACAGTTGGGGAAATAAAAAACGACTCAGTTGCGATTTCTGGCGAACCACTTGGGTTAGGAAGACAAATGAGGTGTCATTTTTCATTGTTTAAAGTATTCTTTAACCAAAAAAATTTTCGAGTCCTTAGGGGGTCGTCTTCATATTAAACGAAACACTAACTTTTTTTTTCAACGGGGACCCCCAATTATTATGATATTTTCTGAAAGGCCATCCCTCAAAACCCTTAAATACCCAGTTTCATCCAGATTGATTCACAATTAAAAATTTTTTGAAAAAATAAAAAAAAAACAAATTTTTAAAATCGTGAAATATTTTGATGGTAATCGATTCAGGTAGTAATTTTATGTATAGAGCCAAAATTTCAATCGATTTCACCGAATAGTTTTTGATAAAAACGAACTTTAATCTTAAGGGGCGGTATACCGTTGCCGAATACATACCGCAAATATTCTTTCTCGTTCGTTTTTATCAAAAACTATTCGGTGAAATAGGTTGAAATTTTGGCTCTATACATAAAATTACTACCTGAATCGATTACCATCAAAATATTTCACATTTTAAAAATTATTTTTTTTATATTTTTTCAAAAAATTTTTAATTGTGAATCAATCTGGATGAAACTGGGTATTTAAGGGTTTTGAGGGATGGCCTTTCAGAAAATATCATAATAATTGGGGTCCCCGTTGAAAAAAAAAGTTAGTGTTTCGTTTAATATGAAGACGACCCCCTAAGGACTCGAAAATTTTTTTGGTTAAAGAATACTTTAAACAATGAAAAATGACACCTCATTTGTCTTCCTAACCCAAGTGGTTCGCCAGAAATCGCAACTGAGTCGTTTTTTATTTCCCCAACTGTACGTTTTTACACAATTTTTCTACAATGGGGCGGAAATTGTCTGATTTTCAGCGCGCTCTAGCGGACAAACTATTAGTCTGACAGAAATTCTTTAATTGACTTTTTGTAGCTTGTTTAGAGTACTTTCACTTTTGTATAATGATTTTTTCTCTGAGAAATCTATACTTAAGAAGGAAAATTTCAAAAAAAGGGGTAAAATTTTAGGATTTTTTCCAATGTTCCCATGCGAAATTTTGTTAACAAAGTTGATATTAGGATTCAGCATCTTCAAAAATGTATAAAACCGATGAAATAACAACTTCTGCATTTTTTCTTTGTGATTAACAATATGGATTGTATTACGGTACGTTGCTATAGAATATGATCTTTCAGAGAAACCCCTTAATATTAAAACATTTAATCAATTAATATTAGGTTAGTTTAAAGGTTTTTACGTGTAAAACATTTTAAAGTATGCTTTTATAATATTATATTATAAAATATATGGGTTTTTCGAGCTGTAAGTGAAAATTTTTGGATTTTTCACCGCGGGGACGGAAATTGTCGGACTTTCAGCGCGCTCTAGCGGCCAAACTATTAGTCTGACAGAAATGCTGTAATCGACTTTTTTTAGCTTGTTTAGAGTACTTTAACTTTTGTAATGACATTTTCTCTGAGAAATCTATACTTTACGTGCTAGAAGGAAAAAAAACAAAAAAAGGGGTAAAATTTTAGGATTTTTTCGATTTTTTTCAATGTTCCCATGCGAAATTTTGTTAACAAAGTTGATATTCGGATTCAGCACCCTCGAAAACATATAAAACCGTTGAGAAAAAAACTTCTGTATTTTTTTCCTGAAAAAACTACCTAGTTACTGGACTATATGGCATTCTCATGAATCAAGCTCAAGATATTTCATTTTTGAGTAGGCACATTTTTAGAAATGAGTACATTCATGTTTTCAAATTTGAAATTGGTAATCAAATTTGAGTTTCAAATTTGAGTAATTTAATTCTGAGCTAGTTTGAGTTATTTTTACTCAGTTTTGAGACTGTCGTTTTAAGAGTGAATACATGTTTAAAATATGCTTAGTAAAAATTCTATTCCATCCAAAATTCGTATTTATATAATAACAAATATTAAAGTTTAATTTTAACGCCTTTTTAAGAAGCCTAATCTAATATTTCCAGACTTTATCACAATCAGATAAAAAACGTAACAAACAGGAAGGAAAGAAAGTCAAAACTCATTTTTGTTTACACATATGCTATCCGGTCTTATTTATATTGTAAGAGAGCAATTCATCTTTAAAATACTGAAGGTTTTACTTTCACCATCGAACATATTTTCCAAAATATAAATATCATCCCTTTAAATTAACTCACTCTTATTTTGGATTATCTAATAGAATGCAATTGGATCTGTCTGCCTCTTTAAGATCCGGTATGATAAATTAAGTGTCGGAAACCAGATGTCAGTCAAGGGCACTGGATTAATTGTGAAATATGGCTGCATGAGGAAGAGTGTTTGCATTACCGTTTGAAGTGTATGTCTCCTATTACAAGTTCATTTCAAAAACAATCATATGTAATAAACTCTACATAATTTCAAGTCTTTCCACAGAATTCTGTATTGACTTTTTGTTCGTAATGGTGGTTGAACATTTATCTTATTATTTTAAGGACATTGCCTAGGTTTTGGAGGTATTTTATGAACCCTTTTAAGCCTAACCGCCCCAAATTTTCCATAGGATTCAAAGGAACTATCGGGTGGTTAAGACTAAAATGGTTAAACAAAAGGGGTTGTGAATGTTTTACCGAGTTTTTAGGGTCATTATGGTTCCTTTATTCCATGTATGTAATTTTTTTCTAAATTTATGAAATAAGATGTAGAAATTAAATCCCATAATGCTTTTTCGGCTGCTTTTAACACATATTTTAGTTCAGATAATGTTGTTAAAACGGATAGCTCAAAAGCAAAATCTTTGGTTACCCACCTCCCCACAACTAAAAAATATTATACTAAGAGAGGTCCAGTAATTTTGGAAGACAGTGATTTAAAAAGAAATGGATAAAGCACTTAAATTGGGTTTGCAGAAAACTCAATTTCAAATTTCTATGCTTATGGTTTTCCCGTACTATAAATATTTAACTCGAAATATTTCCTTTTAAAAGGTCACTTTCCATAAGTCACTGAATTCATAAATATAAATTTTTATTTATCTTCGATTCCAGAAGATTTTTGTACTTTTTTAAGTTATCAATCGACATACATTTTCAGCATGAAAGGGCAGTATACTGAATAACTTGGAATAATAGAGGTGGTGTAAGTCCAAAATAAGAAAATTTTTTATAGGCATGTATTTTAGTATTTTATAAGACCCTTTGTTAATCAAAGTAATAGCTAAATTAAAGGTGCAATAATTATGTAGAGAGCAGTTAAAATGTCTTTGCCAACACAAGCACCGTAGCAAAAAAAATTCGATTTCTTCGAACTAGGTTAGGTAGACTTACACTTCTATCATACTGGGCATCTCAAATGAGAAAATAAAAAGTTTCCATTCTTCGCTTAAAAAGATAAGTTGGTTTATAGGTATTTATTATAGAACTCCCTTTACTTAGGGGGTATATAGTACATGCTAGAAGTGCAAAGGTCGTAGGAAAAAGTGATTCAGAACTTGCGGAATCATAAAATAAAATATGTTTTATACTTATTTCGCATTCCAGTGGGGTTTTTTTACTTTCTTTTTTAAATTATGATAAAATGCTACTTCAAATAGTAGTTTTTTAAGTCAAGAAATCAATATTATCGCTTTCCACTTCTAAATAAAAAACGCAACCAAAACAAGAAATCTAAAAGATGAAAAACATTGGCAAATTATTTCCTTATCATCGTATCGGACAATAAAAATACATTTGTGTCCTTTGTTTTAGTATTCATGGGATTATAAACTTATGAATTATCTCATCCCTTAGAATGGCTTTAGGAAATTAAATGTAAAAGTGTACTATGTTTCTTTCTTCTTTTTTTATTATAAGTAGATGACTTCTCCTAAGACCTCCCTTTAACATAGTTTTTTAATACAAATTATATTGTTCTTAATTTACAAACTTAAGATGCGAAAATGTTTTGTACTTTGGTCTAAATTGAAAGTTAGTCAAGTTCTTAACAGCTAAACCATTTATAAGTATTAATTTTTTTTAGCATTGCATTACTTATTTTTATTTATAGTTTCATCCCTTAAGTTACATTTTTCTCTTTAAAAAGTTATAAATGTTTCGAAATAAAACTGCAAAGTATACCACAACAATTTATAAAAACCTAGATAAAATATAAAGATGGTCGTAACTAAATAAAGACTAATATATTAGGACAAAACTCTCATTTCCTCTAATTTCTTATTTAAACTTATCCATAACTAATTTCTAGTCATTAAAATTTTGGAAGTATTTTGAAAGATTATTAGGTTTATACCCCATAATATGCTTATGAATTATTTATTGATTAACACAATTAACTTAAAACATTCTCGATAAAGAGTGTTTACTATTTACATAGCTTAATCTATTAAATACGGCATTAAAGCTCCCTTGTTTCTTCCCTTGGTTCTAACATTCGATTTAAGACGCCATCTCTTTTCATGTTATTTTATGCAAATAAAGTGGCGCGGAATCCTGTTCGAATAGGGTATGTTTTTTTATACGTAAGTCGAAAGCAGTTTCGATGACGTTGCTTGCCCTCTGAGGTGATGGTAATCCGGTTTCCCAAGTTTGAAAGCTCTATGTCCATTTTGTGCAGAGTTCTAGGTGGGGCAGACAGGTTTTTGGTTGGACTTTTTGCCTCGCTGGTAGGGCTTCTTACATTTCTTGAGTTTGAAGAGCAGTCTTCGTTAGTGAAAATGTGTTCAGATCGTTTAATTTAGGATATACACTAAAATATACGTTGGCGAAACCAAATGACACATTTTCAAGAACGGCAAAATATTAGTTGTCATTAAAAAGCTAATTTCTTACAAAAGTGATGATTTTAAAATTCGTGTTATGAAAAGTTTAATGATTTTATGCTTTTTCTTATGCAGTATTATTTTAAGTAAATGAATAAAAAACAATTAGGATATATTTAAAAGGAGGAAAATTTTATACACATTTAAGTCGATTTTACTATCTTAATAAATAAGGAAATAAATATTTTAAACCAAATATTATTACAAAAGCATGAAAAGTTTTTTTGTGTTTTATTTAGTCTTTTTGCTTATTAAAAAGCCTTTTTTATAAAGACGAGGCTAATTATACACGTATCATGGTGCACATTCAAAAATTCTAATATGTCTATAAAAGTTTTACAAAACTAAGACATGTATGGAAATTTTCAATTTAAGTTTGAAAAAATCTAATATATTTATATTTTTTCAGCTTTTACCAGCCAATTAATCTAAATTAATAATGAGATAGAATTAATAAAGTAATTTTATTTTTTTAAATGTAAGATAAATTTAGTTTTGTGTGTTTTAACCCTTTGATATTATTATCACATTAGATAAAATATTGATAGTATAATTAATAACATTAATATTCTTAATACAACATTATTCGAGAATAGCTTTTCAAAATGTTTTTGAGAGTAAAATCCCTTCTTTTTTCATATTTTGGGATATTTTCATGTTTTCCAATCCCTTTTCAATCTATAAAAACTGATCCATTCAAAACATTTAAGTTAAATTAAACTAACTTCTCAAATTTAGAAAAAAAATCTATATCTGTATATAATTTAAATGAACAAAATCTTTTCATATTTATTCCTAACATTAAAATTTTTTAACAGAATTCTTTTCAAAATAAGCCCTTTACATATATTCAAATTTTCATGAAAACTTTGCATCAAACCTGCCTCCTTATTTAAATTTTTAACACTTATTTTCATAAATAACATAAAATTACCTGTGTTTAAAGTATATCGCAATTGAAACGTAGTAACACTTTTTCTACAGTTTAAGCGTTTACAATAATAAACTTACTCTATTATATTAATAAAAAACTTTCGAGCTTTTAAGCTGTGGTCAAAAATAAAAATTTTTTTTATTTAAAAATTATTTAAAATCATTAAAATCATTAAAATTAAAACTCTAAACGTTTCGTCCGAAAACTTCGCCGGACATCATCAGTAGAAGGCGTTTAAAAATATAAATAAAATCCTTCACAATGAATCAGCTGGATGTGATGAAGGCGTCTGCGGTAATCTGCGTAATATTCCAACCCACGCTTTATCGATTCTTGTTGTTTCTTCTTTACGATTAAAATTATTTTCATGTTTACAAATCTCGATGGCTTCACGGCAGAGGCGGGTGTAAAAGTGCCTGGTGGTATCCAGAGCCGTCGTATTCTCGAACCACAACATCTGGTTCGAGAATACGACGGCTCTGGATACCACCAGGCACTTTTACACCCGCCTCTGCCGTGAAGCCATCGAGATTTGTAAACATGAAAATAATTTTAATCGTAAAGAAGAAACAACAAGAATCGATAAAGCGTGGGTTGGAATATTACGCAGATTACCGCAGACGCCTTCATCACATCCAGCTGATTCATTGTGAAGGATTTTATTTATATTTTTAAACGCCTTCTACTGATGATGTCCGGCGAAGTTTTCGGACGAAATGTTTAGAGTTTTAATTTTAATGATTTTAATGATTTTAAATAATTTTTAAATAAAAAAAATTTTTATTTTTGACCACAGCTTAAAAGCTCGAAAGTTTTTTATTAATATTATGGAAATCGGCTGTGAAAATTTCTCATCGTAACTTACTCTATTATTTTTTTAAATCCTTGTTTTAGACTGGAAAGAGAATTATTTCCAAATGTGTCATTATCATTTAACCATCACTACAAAAAATTTACTTGAGGTAAAAAATTCGAATGCAACACACTTTCATATTTCAGGGAATAATAAAAACACTTATTGAATAAATTACTGGTGTTATTCTTTCAAAATCAAAATTTATTTTTTAAATGTATAAGATATGCATATTATCGAAGTAAAAAAATAACATGTGCGTGATGATAATTAATATGATGAGAAAATGATAAAACAACATACTCACAAATTTATCTGCAGCATTTACAGTAACCACAAAAAAGCACATCCCACAAGAAAAAACTAAAATCACTTTTGGCCACTTAAGAAAAGGAACACTGATTATGAATCACATTGCTCAAACACAGGCTAAAACATTTAGTAACTTCCATTTTGATCTGATCTTCATTATTTTCATACTTCATCAATTACAATAATGTGTTTAAAGTTATTTTGCAAGTCTGGTGTGCGTTAATTGTTCTTCGTCGTTGTGTAATTGGCCCTACTTCAGTCACAGTGTTCTTTTTTATGCAAAATTTCATAAATATGGCAAATTTTATCACAGAAAACCAAAAATTTGTGAAAAAAAAGTAGTTTTCTTTAGTTTAATATGAACACATTTTCTGGGAATAACTGGATTTACTATACCTTTACTTTCAACTTTATAGCCTCACGAATATAGTTTTTTAAGGAAATATTTCATTTATAATTTTGAAGGAAATTATACACACATATCTGTAGAAGTTTTAAAGGAAATTGACAAAAACTATATAAGATGATTTAAATATTTTTTAAACTGCTCTCTCAGATAATCATTTTCCACTAATTTGTAAGAAAAGGTAATATTGTACCCAAATATTACTAAATTGAATAAAAAATTTCTCTCTTTCTATTTCTCTTGGTACAAAATTATAATCAAGCAATTCAGACTTTGAATCTTTGAACACCTGACTTGGGAAATCCAAAAGGGAGCTGAGTGGCAAATTGGCTCTCCCCTATAAAAAAGCATTGATAACTTAAGTGAGATGTAAGAGTCACACTAAGCCTCCGAAGAACCATCACTGTAATCCTTCCCTTCCAACCTCCTGGACAGATTGGACATAAAGTCCCTGAAGTTGATGGAATTGATGTTCTTGGCCAACAAGTGGATGATGAACCAATCACCCACCTTGCACTTCCTCAGCACGATTTTGAGGTGCTCTTCCCTGGCCAGACTTGCCCTGAACTTGAGGGCCTTCCACCTGGCTTCGGCCGACGCGAAAAGCACCACGCGATAGGCCAGTGCCAGGCAGGACATCACCGACAGAATCACGAACCAGAACCACAAGAACACGTACACCTTCTCGTTGATGATATTGATGGGAAGAATACACATCGCGTCGTGTTTCTGGACGTCCCCTGAAGATCCATAACGGTGGAAGGTGCACTTGGTGAGTCTGGGGAAGACCCGGATCATCGGGTCGTATCGCAGGTCCCACTCCCAGTTGGTGAACCCCCACACTTGAGTCCCGTATGTGGAGAAATGTCCCCCCAGGAAGGCATCCATGAGGTAAATCTGCCCGATGACGTTGGCCACGTTCATGACCTCTGCTATGAAGTGGAACTTCACGTAGTTCTCGTTGTGATTGAAGTTTGCTATGACGTAGTCTACCAGGAGTCTCAGATTCCCTTCCCGAGCCCCCTCCTCCATGACGGGGGTGTTGAGACCGAGAATCATGGCTTTGATCCTTCCCCCTTCCATGGCCTTCCAGAACATGCGAGGGACGTAGAACATAATCGCCTGGTAGAACAAAACAAAACACACCCACTGGTAGTAAGCATGGTAAGTCCTCTTCTCGCCTGCCAAGTACTTGTCGACGCCGGGGTAAGGAACCTCCTTGCCCACCTCCTTGTACCACCCCTTGTCGACGCTGAAGGTGGAATGCACCCAGCAGAAGGTGTCTAACACCTTCTCCGGAATATCGTCCCTCGATATGCAGTTGATGGGGTCGCCGAAGTACTGTCGCCCCGTCACGAGAAGACTGAACGCCACCAGGATGCAGAAGGTGGCCCTGTAGTGCAACCGGAAGATGGTGTTGTCGGTGACAACGTACTGGATCCTCAGGACCCCTTTCAGGGACTCGAACAGCTTATCCATGGCGAGTGCAACCGAACTCGATCCCGGTCGCGAGGGAATGGGTCGACAAGCAGCTACTACAGCGAACTGGCTGGACGGGAGGTCACGTGGTGAGTCCCCGGGCTCTCGCTCTCATGTTGAGCGGCCTCTTAAGCGGTTTCTGTTGCTTCGAGGAAACTCTTCTCCAAGACGCGGTGAATTGAGGACGTAGACGGAGGAGCTTTTTTGACGCTCAATTAGCGCTTTTTGATATTTGTTCGTTTTCTATGAGTTTGTTCAGAAAACTTCCTTCATCGTTTAGTGTGAGTTATGAACGTACGTAATAGGATTTGATAATGGTTTGCTTACTCATAAACCTATCGCTTTTTCTAAACACTTGTTATGTACTTTGTGAGAACCACAGTTTGATTTTCAGGTTATATAAAAGCATGTTTTGATCATATGAAATAATATATAACTGAATAATATTTGGACACGTAAAACCATGGGATAGGTAATTTCAAAATTGTTACCTCAAAAATTGTCAAGTATTATTTTAGCTTTATAATGGAAAGATCATACCCAGTTGTATGTGGAAAAGTTTAACAAAATTATAATTCAGATATTTCTTTTCTTAAAATATTTAAGTTTTAAAATCACCTCTATGGTTTTACTTTTAGAATAAACGATTAAACAAACTTAACATTTTTTTAAATAATTTTTTTCCTCGGTTTATCATCTTCTAAAGGAATTTTTAAATCACTTTATTTGCATTCATCAGTTAAAATTTTATTTGGAGTTTGATATTTTATATGACTTCAATTATACTTCAAGCGGATGATACTTATATATTATTTAAAGCGATAGAGACCCATGACTTTTGTTATTTTTTTTAAAGTTCAGATAAATATTTAACCATAAGCTTTGTGATAACCCTCCTTCTGTTTCTTAATTTAAATAAAATCTAATTCAACCCTTTTTGTCAGAAAAATCCTTACCTTTATTGGTATCTTAATAGCTTGTTACTCTATCTATTATGACCTTATTAATGACCTTTTTATAACTATTTAAAAAAGAAAAAAACTATACAAAAAATGCTAAATTTTTTTAGTTCATACTATGGTATTAGCAGATCCATGAACTCTCAAACGGTCCAATAAAATTTAGCCTTTGCAAATTGTCAAGAGTAAAAACTAATAACGGTAAACTAATAACAGTGTGACAGATTAATGTAAAAAAGATTGGGACGATGAGAATCAATGGTTGTAATGCAACAAATATCTAAAACCTAAAATACAGAGTTACCATTTTTTGCATACATATAAAATCCTAACACCGATAAGAAAATAACTGAACAAACCCATCGCCGAAAACATCATGCTAAATAGGCCTAAATACATTCAGAGAGTCCTGATTATGAGTTTTCATAGCCCATAAAGAGAGCTATTGAAAATTTTCCCCCTGCCTGATAAGGGCTCTTAGTGAACTCGAATGACGAAATGGCTGTGAATAGCTTCTTTCTTTATCCTCTGACTGAGAAAGTCTCACTTTACGCTGAGACAAGGAGATTATTTACAAGTGCATTTGGAATATGCGCAACAGTGTCAAAGCTACGGAAGTTAAATTGGGTGTCACTTTAAACCCACGACTGTTCAGAAGAAAAGACAGTACGGCGTAAGGGGAAGGGTGCTCGATTCGACCATTAAGAATTCTCTTAATTTATCTTCTTGTTGTTTTAATTTTTTAACTCGCTATTGTGTTTAGACCTTGAATGAACTGCATTTTGTTTTTGCGTTTATAAAACTTTCATTTCCTTGTGTAAATTTCACTCATATTTAATTTAGAATTGAGTAAGAAACCGAGAACTGTTGCTATTGTAAAACGCTGCCCAGCCACCGCAATTGTTTGGGCGTATTTCCTTTTGATTTTTAAGAAAATAATTAAGTTTTTTGACAGATTTAAGATGTATAATTTGCAGTAAAGAGGAATTCCAAAACATCCATAGTACGCAATTTGCAACTAAACAATATTAGCTTCCAAATTAAAATAAAGTCACTTACAATTTAGTTTCATTTTCATTTCCTTACCACTCTTATCTATTTAAAGTTCGTATCTCTTCAAGGTCGGAAAAAAATTTTCAACTTTCAGTCTCTTTTTTCCTTTAAATTACAATTTGTGTTCAAGAACATAATGAAACGTATTTATTTAACCATCTCCCTAAACGGAGTAAAACAAAAAAATTCTAAACCTTTTTCAGGAATGAAATTTTACATACACGTTTCTTTTTATGACTCTTGTGTTGTTTCATAATTTTCCCTCGGAACTTGAACTTTTATATCTATGATTCTTCTCCCATAGAATTAGTTCTCCATCCTAGCGTTTCTCCTTAAAATATTTTAAGATCTGCCCTGTTTATTTCAATTAACATTTTTGCGTCTCCAATTCATACTCTCATTTAAATAGGAAGGTTGCCACAATTCCTAAATAGAAAACACATAAAAAGGAAACTAACTATGCAAACATAATTCAGAGTTATTAAAATAAAGCGCGTGGATCCGAAACTAGTCCTCCCGTCTCTACGGATCATCCAATGCATTCCGTCTAAAAATAGCCCAAAGAATAAGAACCCAAAACGTGGCTACTTATTATTGTAATAAGAAGCCAGTCTGCGTGTTAATATCCACGTTTTGGCATCGTGACAGCGTAGGTATAACCGCGGAATGTGGAAGATGGGAAGAGAATGAAAGGCTTAAACCTGTCCAGATCGTCCCTGGACCAATGCCAACCGAAAACCAAAATGTTGGAATTAGTTGACCTTTTTCGAGCCACTCCCAGCCCTTTTCTCAACTCCTCCCCCCGTGGCAATTACTGTAAACAAAATTATAGGAGGACACGGTTTGCTGGGGAATCATCGGAGTTAGATGCGTTGTCTTCATCAGAGGTTTATTATCTCCCTTCGTGTGTTTATTTTCCATAATAGAAACGCTATGTCCGTTTCACTTCAAATGTGGCTTTTTTTTAAAACCAGTTGTTCCCAACCAGGGGTCTCTGAGGGTTTTCAAAGTGGTCCGTAGAGAGGACCAGTCAAGGTCCGATTTAGAAAATTTTCTTTAGTAGGCCCTCAATGGGGCAAGAAGAGGCACTCGTATTATATGTTAATCACGCAAACATATTCATAACACACCACAATTGGTAGCTTCATATTAGCCTGTTGACTGTTTCAGAGATGTCATCAAAGCAAAAAGTGCCTGAAAATCGTTTGCTTAGGTTTTTTATTTTACATTTTTGAAGCAAAAGTGTTGGAATCGCATTCCAAAAAAATACGAAGAGTTATTTTTCAGCATAAATTTTTAGATAATTCTGAAATTATAAGATTCCTTAAATTGTGGATCTCCTAGACCCAGATCTCACTGGTTTAGAGATAAATCAGTAGCTCACAAAAAAATTCAGCTCATTGAATGAGGAATATGATTGAGTTATATCCATGCCGTTTACTTTGGGTGGTTTAATTAATGGGTATAACAGTTAATACCTAATCTTATATAAATATTTTACCTATACAAGCGAATATGCTGGAACTCTTGACCAAACCTACAAAATCTATATGAGACACGTGACTGTTGTTTAAAAATTATATCAAGTAAAACACGGCGTAAATCATATCTTTCAAACGCATCTTGTTTATTTTAGTGTGTTTAATGTATTTAAGCGTATTAAAAATGCAAGTGTTAAATCAATAACCAAAAATTAAAAGGGGTTTTGTCATTTTTTGGAATTCCTTTTACACAGTTATTCTGTACGCAATATGACAATTCCTTTGCAAGATTAGCAGTTCCCAGGTGTTGGCAAGTGATAGCGAGCAGGGGGTGGTAGCTCCCTAGTTATTATAGCAAAGGTGTTAACATTAAAAGGATTAAAATGGGTGTTACATTTCTATTTGCATTATAATGAGAAAATCAACCGCACAACTCTCTTCCTTCCATCAAAAAGATTCCCCACATCATGTCCTTTTCAAGTGCAAATAACTGGCAGAAATCATCTTAAAATTCAGACCATTGTTTGATAATACGATGGACAACAAAGAAAAAAACAGCATCCTCTGCCCACAATGTTTCTAATGGAAATCTTGACGACGTCGAATCAAATGCAAACTAGCCCCACAATACGATCCATACACTTTCATTGCATATGGTGAGAACACAAAGGGGCAGACCATGCAGAATCCCTTTTAAAATTCGACGTTCGGCTGCCAAATAGGGGCGGGTCAAGGACGTGTTTAGAAGACTCTTCGATTCTGAATGATATCCCACTGGCAAAGAGCCTGGGGCGATGCCTGACCCAACGGAAGAATAATCAAAACGAAAAATAAAAATCCAACTTTTTGTTGTTACCACCACAATTCTAAAGGGGTTGGAGTGTGGCGAGAAAAATTAAAGATTGTTATCACGTGGGGGAGGATTCCCCTACGTTGGGGTTGAGGACCCATCAGAACGGGCTTACTTTGAAAAATTTTGACCTGTCTTGAGGTATTCGAAAGTTCAGGGCGTGGCGTATGACAAGTGAGCTGAACTATGTTTGGATGAAATGGACGAGAAAAACGTTAAAAATGTGGGTGTTTTTTGGATGATTCTCAGCCCTGTGTCATTCTCTGGAAAATATACTGTGTGTGCGTATGCGAAGAATTGAGAATGGGGTTTTTCCTTGTTGTATGCTGTGGATGAAAAATTGGGTTACGAGAATAGAGGGAAAATTTATTTATTTTTTAAATTTGAGTGGTACGTCGTAAAATAACTGAGGTATGGCACTTCTATGTAATTAATATATGGTTATTACATCTTATTAATGTTCATTGCACATTTGTATATAATTATATCACTTCATTACCTAAACTATACTCTGTTCATTTAGAATAGGTGCCTGAGACGTAATGAATTTGAAGAAGATACTATTGTAATTATCATCGAAAAAATTTTCTATTGCAATGACAAGGCAGGCCTAAACAGAAGTAATTAAATACTGTAAAAAAATCTGTCATTAAAATTGTGTGATGAGCGTTATTAAGCATTATTGAACGTTTTTGAACCTGTTTCAGGCGCCCTATTCTAACTGAACATATACTATAGAGACATATGCAAGAAAATCTATAAACATCACGACTTCCCTCTGTCTCTGAAATATTTATAAATGTGAATAGCTTCATATCTATAACTTACTGCTGAGAAAAGTACCAACTGCCATAGGAATTTTTCCTAAAAGTTTTCAATTTCCAAAAGACATGTGATAAAATTTTTTGTATATATTTTAGTTAGAACTGCATAGTTATGATTTTAATGCAAACACTAATTACACTACACTTGTTATTATCTAATCGTTTATTATTATCAATAGGATATTGTCATCAGTTTGAACATGGTTAAGGTGATCGGATTACATCTTAAGCGGAGTAGACATTATTAGTCACATCACACCCATGGACGGTCACGCGATAAAACACCCCAATCATTTGTTATGAAAATCTTTTAACAACATTGAAAACGGAAACTTAAATGTTAGAACAAATGTTTTGAGCATGGATAACTTACTATTTATAAATGATTAGTCAGTTATATACATAGAGTCTAACAAAACCTTAAATTTATCAAAGACATGTTTTCCTTATTTCTCTCGTTTAAATCATAATATTTAAAGATCAATTGTTATTTTTAGTCACCAACTACTTAGCCACTTGTCTTGAAAAATTATTAGCGATTAAAGAGCTTAAAATTTCGCAAATAATGTGATCATCCTTTTAGTAGACAATTTGGATTTCTTCTTTAAATGTTCAGTGATTCCTCTGTTATATCTATATTAGCAAAAAACGAAAGAAAAATAAAAAATAGAGATGTTATTATTATACTTGAAGAATATCAGTACTTGAAGTTTTTGAAACGTCAAGTTAAAAAGATTTTAAAGAAATATTTAGCATTCACTTATAATTAGCATTGTATTAGTTCGAAATAATTAAAATTTTCTAACTAAAAATTCTAACATATTTGTTATTTTAGCATTTCACTAAAAGTTATTCTACATTTTAGCTTTTTAAATAAAAGTATTTTTCCCAAGCATAAAACCTGTATCTCACCATTATATTTAGACATTGTGTTTTTATTCTAACAAGTAGTTTGATTGGTGTATATTACGATAAAAATACCAAAAGTTTTTCTGGGAGAGAATTTTTGAAGAAAACGAGAGAATAATTATAATCGGTCGTTGACCTAATTTTTTACTTAGTAGAGAAAGTTTTGAGTTGAGAAATTCCTAAAATATCAATGTGAAACAAGGTAAAACATCTCTTTCTTTTAAATACTGCTTAGCTTAGGTTTATAGCTGCATCTTATCTAAGTTATAAGTGAAGTTGTGTTTTATCACCATGTCGCTACCCACCTCAATACCTAGACAAGCTTTATCAGGGAGTGGACAAATCAAGTTGTGAGTATGGATTGTTGACACAAAGAAAGGATGCTTGTTGGATGATAAGGCACACTTGATCATTCGACTCAAAAAAAATTTTCATACGCTTATTCTTTAGCTTTAGTTATTTAAGCTATTCTACATTAGAACATTTTATTCAGTCGCAATTGCTTATCGGTCATTTTTCGGAATGCCGGAAGAATAAATGAAGAAAAAGACATTCAAATCAATCATGAACACCATGGGTTGGTTCTAGATATTTGTATGATTGTAGTTAAAGTGGTCATAAAATGGGAATTAAATTTTTCAACACGAACTAGTAGCTTTTAGTCTGTAAATTCATTATGAATTGATGTATTCTAGTAATATATCTTCCATAATGAGGTATTCTCACGCTTTGAGATTAAATTTTATTAAAATAGTAGACAAAAAACCATGAAGAATGAAGTTTACATCAAATATTTTCGTAACCTAGTTTCTGAGATATAAATTTTTGAATATTCGTTTTTTGTTTGGGTGCGAAAACACTTTCGAATCACAAATCATGCGCTGTGAGGTCACATCCAATAGAAGCCCGTTTTATGATCACGTGAAAACAGTAAACAATGGTTTTCATGCGCTGTGATGTCACATCCAATAGAAGCCCGTTTTCTGATAACGTGACTTTCTGGCGTTTAGGCAAAAATAAAATTGTATAAGCCATAATGTATCAAAAAAAGTATAAAACCAAGCAAATCCCTCACTCATGCAAATACCTCATTGCTCACACGAATTATTCCTTTTTAATCTTCAAGTTTTCCTAACATATGAGTATTATGCTGTGTATACGCTGCAAAAGGTAGAGGAGACTGGGATCAAAAGTAACACGGGTCGATGGAAAATTGTTCCATCTCTTAAAATTCTGAATATTCAATTTTAAATTATTAAAAGTTCTCTCCTGATTCTAAAAATATGCTTGTCTTTTCCCACAATTTTTTTTCAGTTAATTATAAGACATTTTGTTATAGAAGGCGCCTAACAGTGTGACGTCACATGTGCCTCTTGCAATGTGGGAAACACCGTTTTCATCGAAACACTAGGCATTAAAAAAACTAGCGCTCAGTATTTCAAAGCGGAATGATAGTAAACAAGGCACATTTAACGTCACAAGCTGTTTCAGCTCAGACAGAAAAGAAGCTATTTTTAATTAATAATTACTTAAAATTTAGGGCTTTGAAAGGTAAATTAAAATGTTTTTTGGAGATTTTAAGCCATTCTGAATACATATAAATTTTTAAAAAATTTTACTGCAATAATCCATTGTAACACTTGGAATTCTTCAAATATTATAAGATACAAACAGGTACGAAAATGACAGCTTGTGCAAAGCTGGTAAACAAACCAGACCCGAGAGGCCCAAAACTGGCTGTTCAGTTAAGCAGTGTACTTGAGAGAAGAGTGATTTTCGAGTGTCGTAGTAAATTTCTGCATTTGTGGGAAATTCTTTTTATCTGCTCTACATCAGGTTTGAAGCATAAAACAACTCGTTTTACATAAAAAATCTACAATTATCATAATTTCATTCTGTTTAGTTTTAAGATAATATTACTGTTAGTTTCTTTGAAAACGAGGGTTGAATTAAAAATGAAGACGTGGGTTTAAATGTAACACGCCAGCCGGGGACGATTGTAACGTGTGAAAATTGACCACAATGCATAAAAGAACATGAAAATTTTCGATTTAATGATTTATAATTTATATTTTCTCACAATATCGGGGTATAATCATCAATTTTTTCACTGTTTTTGGATGCCGAGATCCGTATAAAGACAACTGAAAGGGGACAGATTAGCCGAGAAAGAATGGAGGCAGGGGGCTTCTATGGTTTTAGTGTCTGAAAAGTCTATGGTAAGTGTTTTGCTCGTGAGCAAGGTATTTGTCATGGGACGTTAAATAGAGATTTTGTAAGGAAAAAAAGAAAATCCTAAAGTGATTTCGGCGATAATTTATCGGTTATCAGCTTGGATCTAAGAAAATTGTATCACCTTTATGACCAATTAACGGTATCGCCTATACCATCTACTAGTAAAGTAGAACCAAATTTATTTCCATCACAAAAAGTATCGAAATTCTCCCCACAGGTTATTCAGCCAACACAAAAAGCGGTTCGAAATTGCAATCAAATAAAAAAAAAGGAATCTCAAGAGAAAGACCCCATCTGCACTTAAGCCTAGTGCAAAAGGAAAGAAGTCCCAAATTTCTTAATTAAGAGAAAAAGTAAGATAAATAAGTGTATTTTCCCGAAGACTTACAAGAACTTACACAATATCAATATTCGTATGTAAAACTTGAAAACTAAGAGAGATCATGATACTCACAACCATTTTATAAACCCTTCTAATACTCTCTGATTAATAACGTACACATACTGTAAACTTACAAAATAGTGGACGAAAAAATCAGCAATTGAACAGTTTATTTTTAATACGCTTTTTTTCGTCTAGAGTAGACACTAAATTAGTTTCCTTGTAATCCAATAGCTTTAGCAATTCCCCCAAAAAGGAGCCATCCTTTTAAAAGATATTAAAACAAACATGGTTTTTTAACTGAAAGTAAAAAAGTAAAAGTAATCATTTTATTTTTAGCAATAGTTTTTGTGTGTATTAAGCAAATGTTAAATGCTTTCTTACATTTTATTTTATTTTAAAATCCTTTTTTTTCTCAGGGAATTTTTTCTTTATTTGAATTTATGTGAAATTTTGAAACTTATTCCTGAGGAATATTTTTCTGGAATTATCCTCGCTTGACTGGTAAACCTCACTTTCTTTCAAAAAACAGAAGACAGAATTATACTATTTCCAAAGACTATTTAAAGAAAAATACGAAATAAAGATCTTAAAATAATATAAATTTCACCATATTCAAATTCTACAAACTCCAAACTCATATATAAATTGACTTCGTAGTCACTTGCACGGTTTCTCTTTAACTTAAAGGGTCAATTCCTTTTTGTTCTTACTTACTTACATACCAATACTATCTTTCGGTTGTCAACAATAATTCAGAACTCTTTGCTTTAGGCAACTCTAAAGCACCTCGAAAACACAGAAGTTAAGTAATCCTGAATTCACAGTGAGCTGCTCTTTCGAAATATCTTTAGCAGATGGCAGCAGCAGCAGTTTTATTAAAATCTGATTTAATTTATTTGAGTTTATACTACTTACTTTTGATTTAATAATGTATGCACAATCATGGACTCATTGAAATTCAGTGGGGGAAAGTCTCAAATGCATCGGAGATGGAAAAAAAAGTTTAATTATAGTATCAAATTAATCAATAAATTGACCAGATAGCTTAATTAAAGAGATTATTTTTAAGTTTTTAATGGTCATTAAGGTAATTTATACATTTTTTAATAAGGAAAAAGAATAAATGATGTAAAATTAATTTTTAATTTTAATTAATATCCTAAATATTTTTAAATAAGCATACAGTCTGAGATTCTTTGGGATGATGAGTTTAATCAGATAAACTAATATCTTCTTTTGACTAGAGCAAGATAACATAGATAAAATGTTGATGTAATGGATTAAATCATAAGATTAGAGACTATATACTAATTAATAAGAACTTGATACTTAAAGTGTCACTAAATTAAACTGAATCCCTTAAATATTATACTTAGATTAGCTTTTAAAATTTAAATATACAGAATTCTTAATAAAATCAAATATTCTAGTAGATGTTATTTTTGAAGATAGAATTTTAATTAGAAAGCATTCGTATTTTTTTAATAAATGGTATATTGGAGTCATTGTACTTTTCAATTACACTTTAAGATATCTTTTTATAATTTATTAAAAGTTTAAAGACCATCATTATTTAATAAAATTCACCTTTAAATTAATTATCACCATTTTCTTAAATTTCAGTTTATGAGAGAGAAAAGGAAAATCAAGGAGATTGTTCAATAACAGTTCGATTTTAATTATTTTCAATTATGAGACATTATTTTGTCAATAAGAGGTTTCTAAGTATCGTAATTTATATTTAAAAGTAATTTTGAAGCTTAATATCAAATATTTAAAACTGTGGTGAATCTTTGGAGGAAAACTTCCACTCAAATATCCTCACCATTCTTTGGGAAACGTCGCAACCCCCAGTTTGAAATGGAATCCAGTAGCATAGATTCTCTACATTGGTGTTGAATTTTAGGTGATAATAAATATTTTAACCCCACATCATTTTTTCAGTGGAAATAATTTAGACGAAATAGTATAGATCAAATTTTAAATAGTTCTTACATATCCCATTGTGTTACCAATTACATAACTAGCTAGATAACTGTTTTTCTTCTGCGTCTGAAATTGCTTCACCCTCAGACATTATAAAAAGACATAAAATGTATTCTACATGAAGATCAATAACTGATTTACAAGTGAGGACTGTCAAAAGTAAAAAAATATTAGTTAAACCCGAAGAAACAATGTAAGTGCCTATAATGTCGGCTTAGCGCCACAACAATTATAAGTACTAGTTTAAAATTAGTCCAAAAGATGGTTTTTTTATGTGTATTCCTCTGGAGAATCAAATTTAAAATGATCAATTGCAGAAAATTTACGTTTTGGCACTTAGATAGTTTTTGAAGTCCAGTTCTCAGGTAATTTTCTATTAGGAAACAGTTTTAGTATGGACTATTGAAATAGGCATTAGTGTGACATATTTGTCCATTAGAAAGTAACAACACGTGAGATTTCATCTGATACGAGTGGGGAATAACAATCGAATGCCTGTGAGAGAACAAACATTTCTTTTAGAGTTCCTTAGGGAACAAGCTGGCGAAATCCAAGAATCTTTTCCGAGGCTTATTAGAGGCATAGATTTTTGCTTTAGTGTTTTCCCTCCTACGAGAGAAAATTCACGGCTCTACTTGTTCTTATATTTTATAAAATTCTTTGTAAAAAGAACGTAATTTAAATGCTACTTTTCTAAAGTATTGAAATTACTTTTAGATAAAAAATGGTTATAAAAAATACAGGACCTTTTATAGGTTTCATCAGGAATTTCTTCTAAGTGATCACCTAGAGGTAGCTCCCTTCAGTTCTGACTACCCCAAATTTTCTATAGGAGTTAATGGCAATCTAGGTGGTATGAAAAGATTATAAAGAGGTACAGAAAACTCTTTCGGCCAATTGGGGCTCATGAAGGTATAATAAAAACTTTTGGGGCAAATTAAAACAAAATAACTTTTAAATTTTATAAAATATGTATCACAGTTTTAAAAGTTTATTCCGAAAGTATAATAATCCCAAACATAATAATTTTTGTCAAACGTCGTTCAAAATTTGATTACATGTTGATTTATATGTTCTGCGTTTATTATACTTCTGAGTTTTAGAATATTAATCTCGAATTGAGTTTAACCATGTTGAGTTTAAGCCAGCTATTTTGTTCACACCACCTACAGCTTTGGCATAATTATCATTCTGTCATTGTTTTGAATACGATAGTAATTTTAACTTTAGGACTTAAAGGGTAAAATCTAAAAACACATTGGAATTCAAAGAATGAAATGTAGTTCTTGGCTTTCGCCTTCATTGTTTGAATCTCAGAGCACGTCTACGACCTAAGTCAAGGGAGATGTGTTTTATCGTGAGTATACTTAATCCCTTTCCAAAAACGGGACTTTAAATTACATGGAAATGAACTTTAGGTCAAACAAAAGCAAAAATATTTCTTCCCTTTCCTTTTTCTATCTTTCTTTTTATTTCGATGTAATGGAGAGTAAATTCATCCATTTTAAGGCAAAACAAACTTGGAAGTAACTAAAACAAAGCCAAAAACCTACTTAATCCATCCCGTAAGCTTACAACAGGCAAGCTGATATCAGGTCATGTCTAAACTAGTAAAGATTATGAAAGGTTAACCGTTTAAAATCTCTAGAGAAATGTTTTGAACTTTTTTTCATCTTTTTTGTCCGTCTTTGAAAATAGGAGTAATGCCAAAATGCAACTTCTAAAGATGACTTTTGCCACGTGACTTGAATGGAATGTGTGGTTAAAAATTAAGAGGATAGTTTCTATTCTTGTAAAATATTAAATGCATTGCAAATTTCCTTGTCAAGTTTAATAAAACAAGACGGTATAGTAGATTAATGGCCGTAATTATCTGAAAGAAACTGCTACTTTTTTTATATTTTCACCTGGTGTTTTACATAGTAAACGACACTCGCATGCCTATTTTTATGGGGGTGTTGTTAAATTGTTTGTACAAATAATTCTGTATGAATACAATTTTTTGCTTGATTTCAGTTTGAAAGCATCATTTGATTTTATCATCTCTGTTTCATTACTTCTTCCCCCTAAAAAATAACTTCCCCCTAAACCGCAACTTTTGACAGCCCTGAAAATCATGAATTCAGTTCAATCTTATTACATCAACACTAAATTGAAAGAGGTCTGAAGATAATTATCGGAGACGTTATATCATTTTTGACACTTCTTTTCCAGAATGTGAAAATACTAACATTTCTGGAACCGCATGATCCTAGTTATTGCGTATTTATCGTTTCAAAACATCTGTGAATTAATTTAATAAACAAACTTTAATAAAGGTTTTTGAAATGGGAGTACTTCACCACTACCTCTGGTTAGAGGGATCAGTGAGGAAACTCACGGTAAAATCTAAAATCAGCACGGTATAGGAAGGTAACGCAAGTTACCTTCCTATACCGTGCTGATGAGCCCTATCAAGGGTGAAACCGGTCCACGGTTGGAAGCGACGCTTGAGAGCTGGAGTTTCCTCACTTATAAGGTTTTTAATCATGATTATGCCTATCGGAAGAAATAGATGAAACATCTGGTTTTAATTTCAACTTGCCTCGGCCAATGAACCCGGAGAGTTTTTATGTTATTAACTCCTCCATATTCGTTTAATGAGGTTTTCCGTTTAAAAATATGAAATAAATAGCACTGATAAGTTCAAGTTTTTAATTTTCTTTAATTCTTTTAAAACTTCCTCCTTAAAAACTAGCGTTTTTTTTGCTCAACTGCGTATTATACTTCTCATAATATGTCCATTAACCACCTTTCTTTCACACTACTCCAAGAACTCATCTCGTCACTATTTTTAATGCTCAAAACATCTAAAAGTATTTAACAATACCTCACACAATTTGTAATCTCAAATCCTCACATATCCCATAATGGTGTCACGCCGGATTCAATCTAGTGTTGATAAAACCCCCTTTTGATTGATTACCTCTAAACAAACACAGATCCCTGTATTTACGGTCAGAAAATCGAGAATCTGATTCCGTTTTACGAGGCATCGGCCAAGGGATGATCTCCAGGAAGCGCTATTAGAGAAAACTTTCTCCCAACGGCTATTCTTAGCTTTCTCAGATCCCCCGCCGAGCAAGTTTAGACTTGTTTTCTTGGTTTAAAGACCTCTGTTACGTGAGGGGTAACAAGGGAAGGAATAATCATCGTTTGCCAACAGAAGATCTTTCAAAACAGAACGGAGAGAAATGAGCTGCGAAATGAATAGTTTAACAGGGTTGGCAAAATATTTGCTTTAACCCTTTCGACGGGGGCAAATTTGTTATCACTTCACCACAGAGAACAAAAATGATATGCCAGTATACTCTATGCTAGGGGTGCCCAACCTTTTTTGTGAAGAGTGCCACTGTTTGGAAAACAAATATTGTGAGTGTTTTTGTTTCAATAAACTAGAAAAGAGGAGGAAAATTATATTCATAGACTGATTCCGGGGCGGATCCAGGTTTGACTTTTTTTGCGGGGGCAGGATTTTTAACCTTTTATGCCCCAAACTATTTTCCTCATTCTCATCCAAAATATGTCAAGTTTACGTAACTGCAACAATAAGTAAATTAAATTTGGCCTTACATGACGAAAATTGGACGAATTTGGAAGTGAAGGGTTAAAAGGGACATAAAGGGTTAAAACAGGGGTTTCCAACTTCTAAGTGCTCGCGGGCCGCAATCGAAATCCCAAGTCAAGTGGCGGGCCGCAAAGTAATCTGGCTCCTTTTTAACGATGATATTTTTTTGGGTCTTCAATATGAAACTTTTCCAGCAAAAGAGGGACGATTCCAGAGGATATATGAATTTTTTTACTCTTATACAACTCGTAGGAATACTGAATATATTTAATATTCTGAATATTACAAATGAAAAGGTCTTCCTCAAGCAAATATTTGTAAATTTTCCTTAGAGGATTGTTTTACCTAATTTTTGGATACTCCATTTTGTCCCTCCTCATGGTAATGGTTATAAAAGCCCTCATACTCCCTTGCTACGCTCAGGGGGAATTTCAGGTTTTACAAACGACCTCTCGAAACTTCAAACTTTTAATTTTTGCACCATAGAAAAGGATCTATGCTATTCCATAATCTAAGAGGTATATGGGGGGGTCGGGGGTTCTCTCCCGAAAAAAATTTTAATTTTAGTGTGCTAAAAAGTGTTTTGAAGCTACTTTTTGGAGGGTTTTCAGAGAGCTTCGCGGGCCGCACAAAATGACCCGGCGGGCCACCAGTTGGAAACCCCTGGGTATCTCCAGCCGCAAAAACTGCTATGTTCTTGAAAATATTGAAGGATGTTATACATTTTTGGTCATGATGCCAGGCCCGTGCTGGCCAGGGGGGACAGGGGGACGTGTCCCCCTGCGCCCTTTGCTCAGGCGCCCTTTTAAAGAGACTTTTCTACAGTAATTTACTAGTAAACTTCTCAATGTTTTTATGGGTTCCTTTTTTTACCAAACTTAACCAATAGTGGTTTTACAATTCATTCTTGGTTCGTCAAGTCTGAAGCACGAAGACATCTAAAAGTTTTTTAAGCCTCCCCATTTTTACCTTACCATCAAATTTCGTTATGAATTTTTATTTTTAGGGCGCTTTTGTTTGAAGATTAACTCTGAAATAACAAGGTAAAGTTGATTATATTCAAGGCACCGAATCCGTTAGTTAAACACGTTGAAATTGCTAGGGCGCTGGGCGCTTTCATTTAAACTGTCAAATGGAGACCCTCTTACTTCAAAAAGAATTAGTTTTCCATTAGGGCACTCTAATTGAAAAAAATTAGGGGAAGACAGGGGGTGTTTGCAAGGCGCCCTTTTTTTATGCAAGCAAGCTATTAAAAAAAGCTTCGCCCAAATTTTGACGACTGCCCACGCACCTAGGGCTTCTTGACCAAGGCCTGCCCTTAGTCAAAATAATAATTACCTTGAAAATGTAAATTCCGGGAGATTTTTTTAGAAATCCATGAAATTCTGACATATTTTTAAGCTGTATTTTCTTTCCATTTTTTTTCCTTCGGATGTAACTCAAAGGGTCTCAAAATGAGTCTAAACACTACTTTTAAGAGTAAAAATTCTAAAATTTTTCTGGGGGAGGACCCCCAGACCCCCCTTTTAAATTTCTTATTTATTTATGTACTGTTTCTCTTGAGTATTTTGACTTAAAAGGAGTGGTACAAGAGTTTTTTGTGAAATCATCCACATGGGAGGGGCTCAAATTGAGCTAAAATACTCTTTTTTAAACAAAAATCAAATGTTGAAATAACAACAATAAAAAAAAGTAGCAGTATTGCTTTGTAATTTTTAAAATTCCGTTATTCTTTAAAAAAAAATTTTTAGGTTAAATAATCATTTATGTGGTTGCGCCCTTACACCCTTTGTCCACCGCCCTCTGAAGGTACCCAGCACGGGCCTGCATGATGCTACACATTAACAGCATTTAAAAGCTACAAAATAACGATTTTTCAGATATTCTCTTCAGATGTCTTTTTATCCAAAACTTCAACCCTTCTGGGGACACGTGCCTTCGTGGCACCCCCTATATCCGCTATTGGAGTAATTATGATGAAACTTTTTCATCTCATGTAATTTTAGTAAAATATATTTGAAAATTAGCATATGGGATACCCTGAAAAATTTCAGGAATTCTCACTTAAAGTGGACATTCTGTAACAGTAAATAATTTTAAAATCACCAGAATCAATAACTTCAACAAATATATACAATACAAAAATAATTAAAACAGTATAAATAAAGGAAGAATGAAAATAGTAAATCTAATAGAGCATTTCCTAACGCAGAATCGTAGAAACCAATGCAGTAGGCAAGTGTTATTCGTGACTTTGAAAAATAGCTACTACCTTGTAATAGTTATCAGTCATTGTCCATGAAGTAGTGATGGTAAATGTCTAGACTCTAGACATTGATATTAAATTAATAATTATATTTTACCAAAAATGACACCACTTTTAGTATGGTTGAATGATTGGGAAATGGGATTTTCTTTTATTGGAGATTATTTCACGAAAATTTATTGGAATGGAACAGATGATGACTAATTCCTTGCTAAAGAAATATTTTGCGATGACATGGCGGTAATTCTATGGTAAAAAAATTCAGTATATCCAGAAAAATATTTTGAAGGAATTTTAAAGTACTAAAATTTTTTTTTCAAAAAAGGGAGTTTCTGTAAAACTAAAAATTTGGCAGAATCTGATTATTTATTCATCATTTTAGATATCCACTTGAGATGGGCGCATTTGACACTTTATGATATCTAGAAATTGTAGAATGATGGTGATATTAATTAAGATTGTCCTTGTTAATTTTATTTAAATATTTTGTAGATTATTTGATTCCCGACTTTTGTAACATTTATATTTTAAAAATTTAATATGCGGTCTATTATTTCCTAGAATATTTTTATGTCTCTAATTAAACATTCATTCATTACACTGTTAAAATAAAAAAACAGTTCAATTTTTCACCACAAACTGGTTCAAACTTAGCTGCAACCTAGCTTTGGTAACAGGTCTCACAAGTTTTTGGTGAAACCTGATACCAAAGCACCGAAAACTCGGTGAAACCTTTTACCGAACCAAGGTTGCAGCTTAATTTGAACCAGTTTGTGGTGAAAAGATGAACTGTTTTTTTAACAGTGTTCTTAAAATTATAAAGGTGCATCCTTAAATGAACAACGTACTACTGTTTTAAAATTAATAAAAACTTGTTATTCCTTGTTCTGATTACCCTGCCTTAAATTATAAAAATTTAAGATATAAAAATTAGGTTTATGTCATGGAAACAAAACGAACAACAAGATTTAGAAATTAGACTCAAGATCATCAAATATTTTGATTGAGGGACCGTCAATTGCAAGAATATTTCTCGTTTGGCCAAATAGAAACAAGTTTTTTAAGTCTAGGTAGCTATGAAATGCTAATTTTGAACTCAATGATAAATCCATTAAGTAATATTTTCTCTAAAAATCACATGCAATTACTGAGTGAAAGAAGTTAGAATAATTGTTTTCTAAACGATTATTCCCAAGCATTTACAAGGTTTCATTATAACCAGGAAAGAGAATATGGAAATTTACCTGGGAAATGAAATGTAGTACAATGGAAGCCCAAAAGAAGAATTTAAGACCCTCGAGTGTCTAATCATGGCTCCAAAAGGTTGCTGTTAGAAGACATTTAATAAAACAAAGTATTGTCCTCCATTGTTTGAAATTTATTTTAATTTTAACTATCATCTACTTAACACAATAAATTTTGATATTTTTAGTCCTTAAATTACCTGTGAAATTCGGGGATACTGAAACACTTGATAAGAAAATTTAATTTATAAATTACCTTATATTATTCTTAGCCATTGATCAAGTTCGCTTTAAACTCATTATTATTAAACTTCGTGTGCTTATGTTAGAAGTGAAAAAGATCGATAAACATTGCTTCAAGCAAGAGAGCACGTGTAACACTCCCCAAGAGTTAAGAAACATAATTAGCAATATTTTCCTTTATTGTGAAACCTTCAAACTTCAAAAACGACGTAATATCTTTTCTCCGCTGAAAGTAACACTGATTCGAACACATGAATCCAAACATCAAAAAGCGAATATGCTCGCTTAACAAGGAGCCATAATCACAACTCCAAACCGCTTAAGGACTGATACCCTCCTTACAAAAACCCCGATCCGAAAATCAATCCCACTGATTAATTCGCACTCTCTGGTAACAATGTATCTAATTGATATTCCCCTCACCAAATAAAAACCTTCGCAATAGCCGAGCCTAAAAACACATCGCAAATCATTGTCCCAACACTTCATCTGTTTAATCCACTGCAACCCCCCCCCTTCGCATTAACTAATTGCCCTGCCATTTGAATCATAACGGATGATCCCAAAAAGAAAAAAAACGAAACCACCCACAAAAAAAACAGATCCCTACTAGGCCTAACCAAAACCCGAAAAGCTGCAAACCGCCTCTTCCAGCAATTAGTCTTAAGTCCCATAAAAATTATTCGTCCGTTTTCATTCGGCGCGCTTTAATTAATTTTCGGCCCTTTTCATGTGTCTATCGGGGCCTTTTTGTGGCAGGCATCCAAGCGGCCTTTTTTGAAGAGCAGCGCGTGATACCGGCTAATTCCAGGGTGGTTAGATGGACTGGTAGGGGTAGGTCCCGGGGCTGCCAGGAATTGTGTGGGGATCCAAGAGATAATTAAATAGTCGAGTAGCGCGAGGGGCCGAGTATAGACTTTTTGTTTCGATATTTGTATATCAAATAATCGTAGGTGTAGAATATAGATGTTACGGGCAATGTGATTAATTAGGCATTACTAATAATGCCCAGAGTTGAGGCGGGCAAAGTGATTAATTTCATTGATAAATGCCTTTGAATTTATCACATTGCCCGGAACAGGAAAAATTCCGTTACCTGTCCTGTAAAAAATTGCCAAAGCATTTTGAATGGCAAAAAGTATTTAATTATCACCACATTTTTATTATTGTCAAAAATATAGCAATATTTTTGCAAGTACCTAACTCCAATCGATTCGTAAAAGTATTTGCATATGCTACAGTTAATGTGTATAACTTGGTAATGTGCGGATTATCTAGGTAAAGTATGAAATATTTCGTACTTTACTAGGGGTAATTCTCATTTTACCTTAGTTAATCTGTATACCAAATTTGGCACATTAACTGTAAAATTTATATAAAAGACAAAATACATAAAATAGATAAACAAACATTAATGTATAAAATACAAAACATAGATACATTAAAGTAAAACAAGCACATTCCCATCGGTATACCTAAAAACATGTGGATTTTGACCATTATTTGTCTCCTGGAGGAAAAAAAGATACTTTTAGAGTAAATTTTGTAAATATTATCTATAAGTAACTATACTGGACATCAACTTAAGTTGAACCTACTACGTCACTAACAAAGTAATTCCCATCACCGGAGTCTTAATTTCGAGTGAAACAAAGAACGTCAATTCAATTGAAAAACAACGTTTATTTTAAATTGTGTAAAATAAACGTTGTTTTTCAATTAAATTTTAAACATTTGCACAAGATTTTTTCGCTAAAGAACGTCAATTTTAAAATACGATTATTTCGTTAAACCCATGTATAAATAGTGTCTTTTTATCACAATTCGCGTATCGAAATTCCTCCTATCAACCCAACAGGCTTTGTGTTTACTCACTTTCTCCTTCCGCGTAGAGACGTACTGGGTTCAGGAAACGTTGCTGTGAGGTATAGTACTATATTTGTACATACAGTTTGAAAAATTTTAAAGAATGAACTTTTGAACAGTACCACTCTAACGGGAAGGTAATAAAAGTATCTTAAAAAGAAATGGAATGTGAAAGACTACCAGCCACCAGCACTTGCACACTCATCAGCATTGGTGTTAAATCATTCAGAGTCAAAGAAAAGCTAATTTTTCTTTCTCTAGCTTCTGGTTAGAAATGGCTGTGAATATGACCGTAAGAATTACACTTTTTACTATGATTTAATTGCACCACTACGCTGCTCCTAAATATGCACAACATCACTCAGTTATTTTGAAATTTTCTTCGTTTCGCCATAGAACAGAAAACCTTTTAACCAAAAAAGAGCAATATCATGAATTAATTCATAGTATTATTATTCATAGTAGTTATTTTCATAGTTCAATAAATGTTAAGTGTTCAGAACACCAAGCAAGGAGATCAACAGAACAATATGACTACTCAATATCTCTAATGCAAGTAAATCTCAGAATTGTTGTCAGTTTCTAAACTAAAATTACTGTCGTTATGAACTCAATATTTAAATGCGAAGAATAAATGTAAATGGGATACAGGTGTGAGATAGTATTTCATTTCATGTGAAGGAGTTCTATTTATTTTTATTCAATTAATATTTGCATTGTTTCTATACTACTAATTATTTTACAAATTCTTCCATGCTTTTAAAAATTAATAACGAAATTAAAGATGATACTGATGATTTAAAAATACGAAGCATCAGTTATAATGACAACCGAAAATCGTCATAACTGCTCAATAAATGCAGTCGTTCATTGAGATTAGTGTAATAATATCATTTCCCAGTCACGGTATTATGAGCGCTGAGACAATTCAAACTACCCAAGCAATAAGCTCTCGTATAATCTACAAAACTCTTGGGATTTTCAATGCTTCTCTTTGACTAATGTGCAATTTTTGGAGCCGGTACTTAGTGAGGAAAAGAATAAAGGCTCTTTGCAACTGAAGTCGAAACCCACTAGCATAATTGGTATAATGAGGCCAAAAAGCGTAGAATTGGTGGTGGCCATTTTGAGTGAACTAGTTCACTTTTCGATATTTAATACCTTTGATAACCTCTCTGCTACTGAATATAAGGGACCTTTTAAATATTTAGTGAGCATATTTTTAAGGATTTTTAACCCCCTCCGTCCATGCCAGCAATCATAAACAAATCAAGCCCTTCTTTATATTACGTAAGCAACTGCGTAACCTCCCCCACCTTTTTATAGTTCAAAACTTTTAGTAATGACCTATTATGAAAATTCAGAACTTAATATAAAAAAACTAATTTGGCTTCATACAAAAATTTTTGCATGATTTCTTTATCACTAACTAATTAGTTAATTGATTTCTGAAATAGGAGTTTAGATTAATTAACTTTGAAAGTAAAGTAAAAAGATATATAATCGAATATCTAAATTAGGCTTTTAAGTTCAAGAAACTGATTCAATAAGTATAATTATTAATAATATTTTTTTATAAATTAAGTAAACTTTTAAATGGTACTTTTCTTAAATTTATACAAAAGTTCTTTTTAACTTTTGTGTAATAATTTAGCTTCGACTGTTTTGAAAATTTATTTAATCCATATGTAATGACAGTTTAAATTAAATTAGACTTAGAACACTCGTAGTTCAAATGTTCCATAAAAACTGCCGCGGAACTAGGATCGCAAAGGCTACACCTACACTGTTTTTTTTAATGTGATAGCTTTTTCAATAAAAATGTAACTATGCCAGTCATGCGACTGGATGAAAGTTAAAATCATTTTAAATATACCAAAAACTTCGAATACTTTTTAGAATATTATGCATGGATAGTAGGGTGGGCCGAAAACACACTTTATTTTTTATTTATGTTCTAATAGCGTAGAAAGGGTGCCACTTGGGTCCAATAAGGCGAATAAGGACGGTGTAAAATATTGTTTCGATTGGATAATGTCTTCAGCTTACAATCGCACTTAAAGTTTGAAAAGATGGATGACTTTTTTTCAAAACAATTAAAAAACCAAAGATTTAACTCTCAAATATTGTTCATGATTTTTTTAATGAGGAACTAATATAGTTATAGAAATAAGGTTTCAGGTTCCATTCTTCTATCACCCTTGTTTCGTTAGATATAATTTTTTAATCTTCAAAGAAAATTGGTAAAGTTGTTTTTCCTGCATTTTTAAACAGCTAATAACTCTAGAACCATACAACTTAAAAACCTGAAATCAGTCCTATTTTGTTCATTAATTTTTTTTGTCTTTGATTTAATGTGCATCATGACCATCATTTTCAAAAAGTATTTTTCAAAATTTAAAAAAATAAAAAAAATTATTTAAAAAAAATTAAAAGCCTTTTAACTCTGAAAATGAACAATTAACAGATTTGGTACAAAATCTCACAGTGCTAGTTCCCAACTTTAAGTTATTAAATTTGCATGCTTTTCTCCTGAAAATTCCTTAAATTAATGTTTACATATCTAATAGTCCAAGAAAGTTAGCTCAAAAAAGGGGTTGAAGTGGAACAAATTGTAAAAGAAAATTTGATGGGTGATTCTTATAGGAAATTTTTCGTAGAAAACGATGGTGAAACGTATACCAAAATTAACCTCGTCCTTTAGCCAATATGGCGGATTTTCCAAAATGGCGGACAATCGTTTTTAACTTATAACTTCCTAAAAAATGTTAATAAAATTATGATTTCTGCAGTAAATGATTAGAATTTAGTAGCAAAAACAATGGGGAGCTGTTTTTTTCTCTTACGATTTGTCATTTATCCAATATGGCGGATTTTCCAAAATGGCGTCCACTAATGTTTATAATAAAAAAAATTATGATGATAAATTCGTAATTTTCTCAGGATATGGTAAAAATTAAGTCATAATAATATTCATATCAATTTCCTTTCCTCAATGTATCAAATATGGCGGATTTTTCAAAATGGCGGACAATCGTGTTTTACTAATATGCTAAAATTCGTTAATATAATAAAACTTTTGCTGTAAATTATTAGAATTTAGTAGCAAAAATAATGTGGAACTGTTTTTTGTCTCTTACGATAAGTCATTTATCCAATATGGCGGATTTTCCAAAATGGCGTCCACCTAATGTTTAAAATAAATAAATTATGATAATTAATTCGTAATTTTTACAGGATATGGTAAGAATTAAGTCATAATAATATTCATATCAGTTTCCTCCCCCTCAATGTATCAAATATGGCGGATTTTTTAAAATGGCGGCCACTTATTTAGATCCTTTTATTTTTTAACGTTTTTACATATAAATAAATTTTATTTTGGCATAACATAAATAATTATATATTAAATTACCTATAAAATGGTATATTAACCAAGATTTTGCGATACATAGAAATAATTTCCAAAAAGGCGGCCGCATATTTCAAACTAAGTGGTAAATAGTAATTTTTGAATTTCTACCTACCTTTAACATTATTTACCCGTAAATTTTAGTAAATTATAAGTATTCTGCTTATATTTTACCTAATAACATTTAATATTTCTAATTATTAAGAAAATGAAAATTAAAAATAAAAAGGATCTTAATAAGTGGCCGCCATTTTGGAAAATCCGCCATATTTGATGCATTGAGAGGCAGGAAACTGATATGAATTTTATTATGACTTAATTCTTACCATATCCTGTAAAAATTACGCATTTATTATCATAATTTATTTATTTTAAACATTAGGTGGACGCCATTTTGGAAAATCCGCCATATTGGATAAATGACTTATCGTAAGAGACAAAAAACAGTTCCACATTATTTTTGCTACTAAATTCTAATAATTTACAGCAAAAGTTTTATTATATTAACGAATTTTAGCATATTAGTAAAACACGATTGTCCGCCATTTTGAAAAATCCGCCATATTTGATACATTGAGGAAAGGAAATTGATATGAATATTATTATGACTTAATTCTTACTATATCCTGAAAAAATTACGAATTTATCATCATAATCTTTTTTATTATAAACATTAGTGGACGCCATTTTGGAAAATCCGCCATATTGGATAAATGACAAATCGTAAGAGAAAAAAACAGCTCCCCATTGTTTTTGCTACTAAATTCTAATTATTTACTGCAGAAATCATAATTTTATTAACATTTTTTAGGAAGTTATAAGTTAAAACCGATTGTCCGCCATTTTGGAAAATCCGCCATATTGGCTAAAGGACGAGGTTAATTTTAGTATACGTTTCACCATCGTTTTATACAAAAAATTTCCTATAAGAATCACTCTTCAAACTTTCTTTTACAATTTGTTCCACCTCAACCCTTAACTTTCTTGGACTATAATTGTTTTTACTTTTAACAAGTCAAATCAAAGTAAATAAAAGTTTTAGAACATAAAAAAATTGGATATAAACACATTTCTAAGGAATATTCAGGTAAATTCATGCACATTGATTTTTGACTTAAAACCAAGAAGAAAAATACCCAGACTTTATCGTTATCAAGTTCTTAATTATTACTTACCTAATTAATTATTACAAATTATTAATGAAACATATTATCACCATTTATTTCATTGTGTATTTTAACGCAAATTCTGTCGGTTAAGAATAATAAAATTTGACAAAGCATAAAAATTACAAAGGATTCGTTTGAAATATATCACACGTATCAGATTGCCTTTCAGGGGAGGTGCATTTTTATGTATGTGGGTTTGAAAGCATGAATTCAAACTAAGTTTTGAATAAACGTTAAAAAGGCATCATTGCAGTATTTATGATGAAAACGAAAACGGTGTTTTATTTAGGTAAAGATGATTTTGAAAATCAGAATGTTATTTTAAAATTAAATTTTGTATGGCAATGGGTAATATAATGCAAAGATTGTATCAATGATGCATCAAATAAGAAATTAAAAATTTCTTAAGAATTTGAAAATAACGTATGATAAAATGTCTTTCGCGAAAACTTTCCTACAGGCTAAAATGTTATTAAAAAATATGTTTATGATGATCAATGATTGTACTTAGCCTTTTTTATAAGAAAAACTGTACCTATTAATACATTTAAAATTATTTTATGCAGCATCCAAATATTCTCACTGACTTTTCTCTATATTCTTTGGAAAATATAAAAATATAAATTTTTTTCCTGCGTATATAGTCAGCAGTTTTCCAGTATTTTTGTATCAGCTGTTTTAAAAAAGCCCCTTTTTAAATGTTGACAGTAAAACCTTTTCATGAAGCAGAATAATTATAATTACAAGTGTTTTTTGTATAGGAATGTGCTTTAAACTGGTATATCATCAAACAGAAAATCTAAGCACCCAGCTTCCTATCGATTTCAAAACTAAATGGCATCGGAAATTCGGAAGGCAATAACTTTTTCTCGCATCTGCTCTCGGTAGTAGTACTTCACCAGGACCTTGAGGGCGTATAACAACTGCACTAGGGACAGGCTATTGTGAGGGTGGAAATGTATTTTATTGCCGTAAAAAATTTTTCTGCGCGTGGCCGAAAAATATCATGGAGTTGTGTGGAACGAATCTCCAACAGATATAATATATGGAGAAGAAAAATCCAGCATATATCATAAATCACAAAGCTTTCATTTATACATGACTTAGAAAGCTTTAAAAATGATAATTCGTAAGGTATAACAATAAGATTATTTTGGTTAAAAAAATTACATTTATAACTTTTTTTAAGTCAAGAAGAAGAATGAAATAGTGAATAGAGGTAACAAGAAGATCTTAAGGTAAAATCACCATTAGTTGACCACTAAAGGATTTTTTTTGCCTACAGGTATTTCTCCATATAGCGCTGGCTAAGTTTATACCTTGTGGAAACTTTTTGGTGTTCGATTACTGCAGAAATATACTCTTTCCCTTATACCCTAATAACATTATTACAAGTATTAATTTATCTATTAAATCTAAAAATTAATTTCCTTTTTTTCTGAAAGATAAAATTGATTCAATAGTTGATACCCAAAGAAAACAAAGATAATCAGTATTTGACACTGTTTTACATTAGTTGTGCTATGGTGCTGACATAGGAGAAAAAATTAACTGTGAAAGAATTAACTATTTCTCTCTTCCTTGATCTCTAATCTCATTGACCAATTTACTCATAGTATCTCCCAGGAGGATTCTTAATTATTTTTACATTTTCTGCAAAAGTGACGACTATTGATATTTTTACATTTCACAAAAAACAGAATCAACAGACTAATGAGCAATGGTTTCTAATCCTTTATTTTTTTATTATATTTAGCTTACTACAGTAAAATCCCGTTATAACGAACTTCACTGGACCGTAAAATTTTTTCGTTGCAACGGTATTTCGATTTTCAAATAAAAACGGTTGGGGACTTCGTAATACCTTTCACAACTTTAGTAATAACGGGATTTTACTGTATAAGCATTAAATGCAAAAGCTGAAATTGCACTGTTTATTCGTTTTAATGATTGTTACCATCTGAAATAATTTAGGAATATTTCTCAGAGTACACAAAATCTTTCATAAATCCACATTTAAATGCTTGAAACAGGTCCAAATTAAGTGAATCAGAATCATTCTAGATATAATGTTGCAATATACAAATCGAGCCCTACTCCATAGCCTTTAATTAAGACTAGTAAATGGTAGTTTTGCTTCCAAACTCTTATATTCGATGTACTTAATTCTTCTCCCAATAACTAAAAGCAACGCATTATCAAATTCAATTATCTCAAGCCTCTTGAAAGATAATCTGCAAAACATTATCGGTTATTAGTGCTGGTGCTTTTAGAACATGCAATTAAAAATTCTTTGGGTGGATTTTTTTTGTGATGGTGCAAGATGCAAATGCTGCTCAGAAAGTTATAATGATAAAGGTCTTTCTGTTCCAGAGACCGGTTATTATGACATAAAGTTATTGATTACTCTTCATTATGTTTTGGGTGGCAACATTTTTTGGCTCCATTCTTCAGATTCGAGATTTTGGCCACATTCCCTTCCCAAGAACATTTCCAGTTGCTTTTCCCGTCCATTGCAAGTTAAGTGCTCTGTGATTCAGAAATACCCCAGAATAGATCTCTGAAAAAGAAAACCGGAAAAATTGTTTTCTTTTGTTTGGTAAAAACTCGGAGAGTTGAGTTGATGAGATGTATTGGTTTTTTAAAACAAAAACTTTTTAAATGAGGCCAATAAATTATTGAAAATTTTTCCAGATTTTGAGAACTGTTGTTCGTAGTTAAAAGTAATTCAGATTTTCATGAAAGTATCTAAAATTTATTTTATGTTATTTCAAACACTTAATGAAGGATTCAAAGATTAATATGCACCAGATATCGCCCGTTTCAGTATATTGCCATTTATTTTTTTCTCTTTTTGCAAACGAATGCTGCAAAAAACGTGAAAAGTTATCTCATAGTTTATAAAAAAGATAACATTGCAAAACCTGTTTGATGCTTGAAAAATCTTTGATGGGTATATTATTTTTCAAACACTCTGAAATTTCATCATTTAACATTTTATGAATGCATGAGCCTAAAATCGTAATTCCCAATATTTCCATCATACTTTTTTCTATATCATCGACTTGACAATTTCTTTAAAATTAAAAGTGAAAAGTGGGATATTTTTGAAGATATTTTAAGGGGGGCAAAAAGAAATTTTTAGAGAGAATAATTCTTTGAAAAAAAGGGCAGATATCGGGCTTTGAATTCCGAGAGGAACTTCACATCACTTAGACACAGTTTTAATACTCTTCTTCTCTGAATCTGGACCCCCACACGTATTTTAAAAGTATTAACATTAAAAATCTGTTCTAAAAAAGGGTAGTTCAGGGGTTCTTCCTTAAAAATTTTTGAAAAATTAAGATACTAAAAACTGGTTTTAAGCACATCTTTGGACATTCCATAAATACAACTGGATTAGGAGAGATATTTCTAAATTGAATAAACCTTGAAGTCGATAGCTAGCCATTAAAAATCTCATCGATAGCCGTTAGACACCAGTGCTCTAAAACGAGATCTATTTAAATTACAGTCGTTCTTGTACCCATAGAAACTGCCGGGTCATTTTTCACTTCGTCGAAGTCATAAATTTCCTACATTTCAATAAGCAATGAATGGACATATGGTGGTTACTCGTCCTTGATTTTCGATTCGTGTTTTGAAAAAACTGTGAATGACACCATTATTCGGTTAACTGCTCTTTACTCTCGAGGAACAGTGTATGACATACCGATAAGTTCGGTGTTACGTTGATTGGAATTTTGAGTTATTATTTGTCAATTTGGTGAGATAATGATTAGAGGAATTCCTGTGATAACTTTAAGCAGACATTTGATCTGTTGTAATTTCACTAGATTGTGTTCTTGAATTTTTTTTACTTGTTTTAAATCATGCTTCAAATATTTTAATTTGCTTTAAACTACATTTAGGTGTAAGTTCAGAATAACATATAAGATTTTGGTGATGTTTAGTATTGTTGAGTCCTTTCAAGCAAGCTTGCTTTACAAATAGAGTTATAAATGCATATTTTCTAACCCCTAAGAAAATATCCTTTTAAAATTATGTTATTGTTTAAAATGTGCTGCAAATTTACTGCTTAACCAACGATAGTAAAAGAGTCACGTGATTTTGAAAGACTCGGAGGGGAGAAAGGAAGAAACTGAGGGGCAGTTGATCGAAAGAGGAAGATACATTTTGCATTAATTATAGCAGCAAGACCCTCTATATACATAAAAAATAAGTATATTTTAAATAAAATAAAAAAATCACGTGATCTTTTTACTATAGTTGGTTAAGCTATAGTTTATCTGTTAATTTAAATTTGTGCTATTTCCCAACATCCTTTGACTAATCCTGAAATTAGTAATTAGTAACTTTAATGTTGGTATTATCATTTGTATCATATAAAATACTTGAAATGGAATAAAAAATTTTAAGCCTAGTGTGTTAAAAATGTATAAAGAAAATAATGACTGTATGATTTTATTTGATCTCCCCACCGTAAATCCCACTTTGCATAGAAAATCTACGCTTAGGGAGAGATTTCGTCTCAAAGAAATGAAGCAGTAACAGTTAACAGTAATCAATTTTAAAAACATACCACTGCACCGAAACGCTAACTATTCCTACTCCTATAATAGTTGGTCCGAAGAAAGACATGCTTTTCAGTTACAGAGAACCAAGACGGTCAATCGCAACAATTACAGAGCCGCAAACTATGTGACAGACCAAACCAATCTTGTCGAATAGCAAAGGTCAAACGGAATACCAAGGACCCTTCTTCCATACGATCCCCGAATGATTAAAATGGAACACGATCCCCCAGCAAGACAATGGCAGAAACCGCATTTAGCCGGATGGGCCAAATGAGCGATTATAAAACCTTACCTCGTCCTGGAGTTTGCTGGAAAGTCCTACCTGGAATTCTGAATGAGTTCTCGTAAATTTCTATTTCTGAGCTACTTACAGTAATGGAGGTGACGTATACCTGGCATTCAGTGGTAGGCCATCCCGCATTTCAAAGAGGGTTGGGCAGGGTGGATCTCTATCTTGAGATACAATCGTGAGTTATCAGGGAAATACTTGAGTAGTTGTTCGGAGCGGATGGGATTTTCGGGTTTTAAAAAGTAAACTGGGTGGTTTGTGTTAGTGGCTTTATTTTTGGGATTAAGATTGTTTTTTCGCTTCATCAAAAAGTGTGAAAGAATGGCATCCGTTTATTTTTATTGTGAAGTAGTTGTTAAAATGTTATCTTAAGTAATAAACTCTAAATTAACTTTTTTTATATTTCTTTAAAGCAGGGATTCCTAACCGATGTTCTACAACATTAACATTGAAATAAAAAATGTAATTTAAGTTTTACTATTAAATTTATTAAGTCTTGATGATTACGTTTAAACCTTAAATTTAAATGCATAAGAAGGAGATCAGGAAGGTTTGCAAGGGGATTAGAAGGGTTCGAAATTTCATGACAACTATTTTTTCTTGAAATTTCTGCAGGGTACGTACAAAGAGTAATACTCTTTACGTTAGTAGGATATCACCAAAAAGAATCTTAAATATCCACAAAGATAGTAAAATCCCTACTTTTAAGCTCCAAATTTTAAAATATTTTCTGTTGGGACTACAAGACCCTTTCTTTGCTTAGAACTCGGTAATTCACTAAATAAAATTATAGCATTAAGCACACCAAAGATTCAGATCCTACCTGTAATTGTTTTTAAAACATTTAACATCTGTACCCGTAAGGCTTATAAATAATTTTAAGCCAAATCTTTCCCTGAAAAAAGTCCGTTTACGGACCTAGAACAGATAATTTTCCAAAGTTCTATGAAGTTGATGTTCTCCATAAGGTGATGTAAGTCCAATTTAATCAAAAAAGCAGCAACTGGCGGTTATTTCCTTCAATTTTCAGAAACCTGTGTCGAAACATGTTTTTCAACCAAAACCAATCCATTAACCTCAAAACCCCCATAAGATAATTATCCACAGGAGAATCCGGTAGTTAGTGAATGAACCACAGCATACTCGCGCGTGCATAGTGTTTACTACAGTATACTTTACGCCCGTTAAGATTTATTTTCCGAGGTCGGCCATAGGCGTTTCCCACTCAAGGGCATCCCACCTAATAAAGCGGCGCGATAGTAATGTATTCATGTAAAATGAATGCGTCGGAAACGTATCTAAAATTGAACCGGGAGTAATTGTTATTGATTTATTGTGCACGCTCGGTAACCACCTGAAATTGGGGGCAAGGCCGGCTCTGGAGCAAGTGGGGCAAAGCGTCTGGACCCCAATAGGCTGGACTGACGCTTTACTTGATAGGGACCTTTTTAAGGTCCACTGAGATCCCACCCTTTGAAAGGGAGATGCTCAGTGACGATGAGTCTTGACTAAACGTCACTCAAACTCAAGTGGATGTAATTTGATAATTTCTGTAATGGCTGACACTGTAATCAGACTATGAGCGGTATCCGAGTGATTGATGCTATTATTGTTTTTTACTCGTTTTCATCGGTTGTTTGTTGTTTTTCTTCGCTTTGTATAATCGGTTCGACTTCAAAAAGATTTAGGAACAATAAACCAAAAGTGATAGAAATAGGCCACCATTAACTATTTTTTCCTACTTGATGCCAGTCTATTGACCCATGATAATATCAAAATAGTAACTTACTATACTAGACAGCAACGTTAGTTGACCCTACTACGTCACTAACAAACAAAGTATTTCTCATCATGGAGTTTGAAGCGTCAATTTTAAAATACGATTATTTCGTTAAACTCATGTATATATATAGTGTCTTCTTATCACGATTTGCGTACCGAGAATACTCCTAGCAACCCAAAAGGTTTTATGTTTACTCACTTTCTCCTTCCGCGTAGTGACGTACTGGGTTCAGGAAATGTTGCTGTGAAATATAACAGTTACCCATGTAGCATTTGTAGTCCTAAGCAACAAAAGTTATATTAGGAGCGTTTCAACTTATTCGAATCTATTGCAGTATAGCTATCTGACTAGACTGATTGGACAACACAACTAAATTTGTGGACATTTTTGATTGTCAATGATTCGTCTTGATTTGTATAGCTTGATTATATCCTCCAATAACCACAAATATTCTTACCTATAATGTGGATTATAAACTATCATAAATTCCGATTCTCAAAACCTAGACCCTTAGTAGCAATATAGGTTAATTTGCTTGGAAGAACTTGAACTCCATGCCTCACCTGTCCTTTTAACCAACACTGTTGGATTATTGGACTTGAACGAGGAATTACAATTTGATTTTTTTGCAAATTAAACTTCTTTATAATTTCCTAGTAAATTAACATGCCTAAAAACTGTACAATTTTATGTCAAGACAGTCACCTCTCGTGCATTTACAAAGATAAAGTCAAAATTTAAGACAAAATAGAGTTTTTAAACAAAAACATATTACTATGTTTGCCACATTAAAAAGTTAAGGTTTCTTTTTAAAATGCTCAGTAGGGTGGGTCATTTTCCTATGGCGAAAAAAAAATTTTACAAATTCTATCGGGCACAGCAAGAAAAGAGTGCCAAATGGTCTCAAACTAACATGTGTAAAATATTATTCCATTATAATAACTCTTTTTGCCTCCGGATTGGCCTCAAATAGAACAAAAATATGTAATTTTTCATATTTTTTTTAAATTATAGAAATTAAATTTTTTTGTCGATAACTTTTTTAAGCTCACAAATAAGGGTCTTTAAAAGCAATTTTAATCCCATTAGTCACTTTTATGCATTATCAATACAAAAGCAACTGCCAAAGTGGCAATGTAATATGCTATCACATTAACAATAGCCGTAGAATACATTTTTACATGAAATTACTGTATTAATCGAAACTTTGAGGCCAATCCGGAGGCAAAAAGAGTTATTATAATCGAATAATATTTTACACATGTCAGTTTGAGACCATTTGGCACCCTTTTGTCGCTGTGCCCCTGGAAAAATGTGAAAAAAAATATTTTGACCCACCCTAATGCTCAGTCTGAGAAACTGAAATACCTTAGGAAAATCAAACCACGCTTTTGTGTTCTGTTCTGGATTAAACCGTTCTCCGGAATCACTTTGTTCTGAAAGTACATCAACGTTTGTCTAAAGTGTTTGCAAACACTTCCCGCAGTATCCTTTGATAAGACTTACGAAGGATCGTGAGATAATCTCAACACAACTGTGAAAACAAATAAAGTGAAAGTACTGTAGGTGAAATACTCTTAAAAAGAACTCCAAAACGGGATAAATGGAGAACGTGTCCGAGGTTTGAGTCAATCTAAATGAAAGCAGATTAAGCGGAAAAGTTAAATTACGTTAGTTTAAAAGAGTAGTAAGCTAAAAATATTTTTATTTTTGAAATAATATGTAGATCATTTCTTTTTTATTTTGTACTTTTTTTATTTGAAAATTACATACAGCATGCACCATGACAGGAGCCATACAACATGCATACACATCTGATTATAAAATATACACAACTCTAATTTGATTTTGTACTGTAGTACAATTTGTTAATCTCAATTAGAAGAGTTGCTTACTTTATTCCAACCAATGTTTCTATTAGATTGAATGAATCTTAATGAGATATATAGGATATTGATTTGATTGTTTTTAATTAAGAGTGCCAAAACTAAAGAAAAACTTAAGCTCGTTACCTCTTACGCTCTTATTTACTCGACTTAATTCATAGTTATTTTATTTGACTTTTAAAAGCAACCCAATAAAATGTATAACATTGGAAGTTATAGTTTCAACTTCTAGGGTTTATGTATTTTATCTCAAACAATAAATGGCACGTTTATCACCTTTAGGAGATTTAACTCCATGCTATAGTACAAGCAAGAAACTGTGCCCTGTACTGGCGTATATTACCGATTTCTTACGCTATTTATTTCTGCAAAAACTATGCTGTTTAAGTTCTCTGAATCGTTCATATGACTTTTAATGGCAATATACTAATTTAACAGAATTATAGTCTGTGTGAATAAAATTGGCGGCTCGCTAACTAATCATTTCCCATTGCATTTCTATTTCGTTGCCATGGTGACGCCTATTTTAATTACACGGACTATACCAGCAAATCTTATTTCACATTTTAAATTCCAATTTAAGAAATTTAACATTTTCACTTGATTCATATAGTACTCCAAACCATCTTTTATTCCTTGAATAGATAATAACCACCATCCAAAGTAGTTTACATCAATCTCCATCAAAGCAAATCTCGAAGAAGACTCTCATAATGAAAGAGCCAGAAGCGATACACATTTTAATAAAACAGAGATGAAATCCCGATCGGGGAAAATCGGAATTCCGGCAGACAGCCGCAAAGTCACGGGGAGAAGAAGAGGAGACAGCTGGCACTTCTCACGGCGTCTCGCTGCATCGTCTTCTTGGACGGCTAACAGCCTCCCTCACGCGAGACGAAGACCTCATTGCTTCCATTAGGGAGGTTAATCAGTGTTTAAATAAGCTACGAACAAAAACCAGGGATAAAGGGGGAATTAACATTTCGATTCTAATTAGATGGCTTTACTTCGTTTCGAAGACGTTGGAGTTCTTGTCACTTCGAGATTTTCGTGTTCGCATGGAAATAGTAATTTCTATCTTGGATCTTCTAGATTTGGGTGCTGAAGATACTTATATGGAAATTCTGGTAGTTCATGTTTCATTTATAAACTTAGTTTTTAATGCCAAAGGAAAACTGAAATATAAAATTAAAGTTAAATTATAACCCTTTCGTTTTTTTAACCTTTTAAAATTTTAATTTATTTATTTTCTTTACCTTTGTACTAGTTTAAACATTAGTTTGGGTTCTCACTAACAACCCTTCTTAAATTTTTTAAGAAACCCTCATTTCCCTTTCTCCGCTTTTCTCAAGGATTCCACAAAAATAAGATTCAATTCCGTCAACTGCCCCGTTAAATATATCACCAAGCTGTTTTAGGCACCAAATATTTAAATATCGCTAAACATGTATTGTTGTCATTTGATATAATTACATATTTTAATCTCTTATAGTCTGTTCATTTAGAATAGGCGGGTGAAACAGGAGCAAAAAAGCTTAATAATTCCTGATAACGCTCATCAAGCAAACTAAGTGACCGATTATTTTACAGTATTTTAACTAGTTCTGTTTAGGCGGCTTAGTAATTGCACAAGAAAATTTTTTTCGATGATAATTCTAATAGTAACTACCTCTAATACATTACGTCTTAGCTGCCTGTTCAAAATGAACAGACTATAGTTCGTAACTTTTGGCGATAGCTCTATCTTTTTGCATCTAAAATAAATTGATGATACACATAAAACTTATGACTATAACTTGATTTTTAATGAAGCCCGAGGGCTGTGATAACTCTACCAGAAGGTTATGGAATGGAATCACCCTAAACTGTAAGGGAAAACCTAAAATGAGGAGAAAGAGGATATAAGAACCCCCATTTAGACCATCCATGATCCACATGACCCACAGAAATAATATAGTACCCTCTTATTCCCAAGCAGTCCGACCATCTTGGTTATACGATTCGTCATCGCCATTTCCAAGTCTTAAATATCAATCAGACATTCATTCAAATAGTGATTTAAACGCAAAATGTCCGTGCACCTAACAATTAAAGCCTTCCGTTATAAAAGCAAAAACCGGGAGCCTTCCTTTCTAGTAACAGTTCATCAAGCACTGTTTGCCCTTGCGGCGAGACGAAGCTTATTTACGCTGCCGTCAGCTTACTTCGCGTGCACTGCTTGATAACTAGTTTCCCATTTTTTTCTCGTGCGTACCGAGTCTCCCTATCCTCTGTGCTGAGACATTCCTTAGCAGAGAAATGCCCCCACTAATGAAATATCGGCCTTGCATTGACACTGAAACATAGGTTTCGGTGCCTCAAAAAGGAAAGCACGGATCGTCATGGCAACTATACACCTCACTCGGTAGTACAACGGAAGGGAAGAATGGACATTGAAAGTGGCTGTTTTTTAGCTATTTATAGATTTTTTTTTGCTTCTGTAATAGATTGGGTAGATTCGGCTGTGAACGAAACTTGCCAGAAGCCAACTTTTTATATTTTTTTTGTAGTGGAGGGCTGTTTCGACTCTAGACTTACTCTTAGGTGATCTATCAAAACTGTATCATAAAACGAGGAAATTTAGGAAAACTTGAATTTTACTTAGATGTTATAAACCTTTCTATGACTTTTTATGTTCACAACTTTAAAAACTACTGAAAAAAATTAATAAAATTGAATTATTGCAGACAATTTATAGGAACTTCTACCTTTGTAACTCAATAGTTTTACAAATAACTAAATTTTGAAGTTTTTGCTTCTTACATTTTTTAAGTTTACAGTTCTTACATTTTTTAAAAAAAATTTCATAATTCAAAGGATATCAGAGGGCCATAATTCAATGGACTGATCCATTTTATAGACAGTGGGGTTGGATGCTTTCAAAACAATTTCGTCTTCTGAAATTTTTGAAATAGTGCTATAAAAGCTCATTACAATCTCAGAAATAACAAATTCTTAGCATTACTCGTTTTTGTAATCGATTCACCTCAATGAAAAAAACATCCTCATAGTACTTTAAACGGAGCATTCAGTTAACGATTTGAATACCTCAGTGGCAAATGTCAACAACATCAAGGCAAGTAGTAGACTGAAAATTGAAATCCATACCTATTTTTGTTAAACCTGCATGAAATGTTATAAAAGTTCACACTTTTAATTTTCCCTTTTTCGTCTGGATAATTTGCGAAAACACTATTTACAAAAAAGCGTTTCTGTTTAGAACTCGAGAATTTTTAAGTTTAAATTAGAAAAAATATGAATCCCTTAAAATAATAAGAAACATGCCCGGGAACACTGGAAGAAAAATCTGAACGCTGCCTTCCCCCCCCCAAGAAATAAAACTGCACAGAACTCCTCTTCCAACCCCAACTAAAATGGCACTTCTAAAAAAAAGTCTCGAATTTTCCTCCCCGTTCAAAACAAACAAAATTTCTCGTGCTTTTCTTTTGAAGAACAAGATGGCTGCTTGACCGAAGTGAGGGTGTTGTGGCCGAGAGGGGGTTGTATACTTCAAGGGGAGTGATGATGTGAGCAGAGGCAGGGGTTACGCCTAGTGCGATCAGCTCCCGCCTGTCTGTAGGGCGCTAAGTTACCATGGGATACGAACTCTTTTCACGGTTGTAACAATCGAGGTTATGATCGATAGCCACGTATTTCGAGTAGAAATTACTCTCTCTACACTGTGTTAGTTGGTGAACGATAAAGGTTTGCTTTGTTTGATTTCAAGTTCTTTTGTCCCATTCCTTTGGGGAGGGCAATGTCATGTTAGCACTCTTCTCTGCCACGGAGCGGTTACGGTTAACGAGTGAAAGTCATGGAAAAAATATATCGAGTTATTGTAATGCATGGAACAGGGCATTGACTCTGGATTGCAGTTAGTATCGAATTTCTGATTGTTAAAATAGTCAGTTGCTAAGGGCACCAACTTGAGAGAAGAGCTCGACAAAAGGGGAATGATACACCGACGATAAAAGGCAGTAATAATTTTAGAAATCATTCGAATAAACAATCAAATGGTTGAAAGAAGCTTGGAGGCTTTTGTTGTATCTCTTATTTTGAGTGTAAATGGCTTTAAAACGTTTTTCAACATCATAGTACCATTTGAATCATTTCATCAAAATGCTTAAACCTTTAAAAATAGCTTTTTAATTCTTTCTTTTCGGGGTATAGCATGTTTAAATAAATTTACTTTTTATGTTATTGGCCTGTTTTTTGAGTCATCTAGAGAAACCAGAAAAATTAATAATCTAAATTTTTTAATTTTAAATTAGGCAATTATGAAGATTTTTTAGTTAAAAGTTAAACTTACTTAAAATAATATTAGATTAACATATTTTAACCATTACCCTCATTGAAAATAAAAATATTAGTATTTATTAACCATATATTTAATATTTTAAAATTGACCTAATTTTTATAATAATTGAAATTTTAAAAATATGTTATGTTGCTCTAAAAGTATTGACGTAGTCATGAGTTTTGTGTTGAAGAAATTTGCCCAAAATATTTTTCCAAGAGACAAAATGCATGTGAAAGTTAAGTTTCGACTTTCTCAGTATTTAAACATAAATTTAGTTGTTCTGAACATATTTAAACATTACAATGGTTTTCTAATCCAATGGATTTAAAACATTCCACATCAAAAATGCAATACAACGAGAATGGTGATTCGTGTAATTTGAATACAGCATATCAAACGATTTATGAACTTAAAGTATCTTGCTGTAAAATTACTTTTATATTGAGGTTATGAAACAAAATATTAGAAACCATTTTTCTACCCATCTTTTGATTCATTACTTTCACTGCCTTGATTTATTTTTTGGTTCTTGACTATAGCTACTCGTGTCCTACTATTTCACTTTTACATTTTTAAGATACTTGGTTAAGCTTAAAAGGGGGAATAAAAGTAAAATTATTGATAAATAGTAGGGTAGGTGGGGGCAAAGTCACGCAATTTTCAGTATTTTTAACATTGTCGTCGAAAGGGGGTAGATAATACCGAAATTTCAATTGGAGGTGTTATATTGAGATCCTACCTACAAACCCAATTCATGTTTAAACTCTTATCGATATTATTTTAGGAGAAATTAACAATTTAGTAAAAAAAAATCGCGGGGCTTTGCCTCGCAAAATGGGGCAAAGACCCGTACTTGCAAATCTTGGTGCCCAAGTGAAATAAACCTGGTTAAACAGAATTTTTCATTATAACAATACTAGAGATATTCCTCTTAATAATGCTTTAATATTTCTAAGCCAACCAACAATATTAAAAAAATAATAAATGAAAAAAACCCTTTTAAAGAACAACTTTTTTAAAATGCACTAAAAAGTAAAAAATAATTTTTTGTAACTCCTTGTAAAACGAAAAACGTGGGGATCATGCAATAATATTTACAGCCACTACTCTTGTCACTCTATTTACCATTATATCCACAGTTAAAAATTATTTTAATGAATGATGAAATTAAGTTGGATTAAATACCTAATGCATGATCCCCACGTTTTTCGTTTTACAAGGAGTTGCAAAAAATTATTTTATACTTTTTAGTGCATTTTAAAAACGTTGTTCTTTAAAAAGGTTTTTTTTCATTAATTATTTTCTGGTTTTTAGTTTTGTTGTGTAAAGTTTAGAATTAGCGACCTGAACCCCTGAACGCCTTCTAAGAATTTGATTCCTTTCTCTTTTTAATAAAACTAAAAAGTGTTTTTTTTTCTGAACTTTAACTATAACACATGGCTTTACTCTGTTTTGTTAAAATCATAGCACAGTTTTTGCCTCTAGCTATTATTCAGATGACGTTGGAAATTTTTGAAACACTAGTAATATAAAAAAGTGTTTTAAAAAATATATTGGTGACAAACTTGTCAGTAACTAATTAATAAAGTCAGTCCCTTAGATGTATTACAAATACAAAACTTGCATGAAGTACTGCACTGTGTATTACTTTTACTCTTACAAATTTTCATTTTACTAATATTTTATACAACACTTCTAAAGCCATCTTGATAACGAGAGGAGGCAAACTGCACAACAATGATTTTTTAACAATAAAGTCCTATAGTTGAACTTCTAAACTTTAAGTCCCCCTGGGGGTTTAGGGACAGCAAATTGAACCGAACTAACGAGATAATATCGTATTGTCATCCAGATCTGAACTATGTTCGAAATTTCAAGTATCTAGCTCATGGGGAAGTATGCTTAAAATTGATTACTAAATTCCTCCCGAACAGACAGATAGACAGACAGACGGACAGACAAGATTGAAAGCGACCTAATAAAAACGTTGTAATATAAATATGATCAGCTTTAATGAAAATTGTCAACCTGTTGTTGCAATTCATTTCAGATTGCCCAGATATCTTTCAAAAGGGAGAAAGGACGGTTTCAGGTAGAGGGTTGGCATCTCGGACACCTTTATTAACCACTTAATAGATCAAGTAGTTCCATTTTTCTTTTTTGACGAATTCCTGAACTTTTTAAGCTGTGTGGATTTGCCCCGATTTTACTTTATTTTGAAAAACAAGCCTTATGACATGTTGAGGCAATTCTTTCAAAATGAGACTGGAGTTGAATTGTGCTATCTTATCATTGGGCTATTTGTTTGTATTTCTCCTCAAGCCCTATTTTATGTAATGTTTAAGTAAAAGATCAGAGAAATTACATCAAAATGATGAAAAACAAACTTAAAGCATTTTTTAAACTCATGAGTGACTCAGGGGTACGAACTTTCGTAGAACAATAGGTCACAATAAGACAAACCAACCACCTGGTTTTCAACTTTTGAATCGATCATTAACAATTAAAAATCACGGGGCGTGGTTTTGCCCCGTGCGGATTTTTACCCCCACCTACCCTATTTGTATATAACCTTAGTAGCCTTAATAGATTATAATAGACCTCATAAAAACTAATCCCTTTCTCACGTCATTTGCTTTACTATAGCATCTAATCTGGAAGTAAAAATGTTTTTAAGACTAAAAAAATAAAGTTAAAGTTGAAATATTTTAACATATTTTTTACTCGTAAAAATTTTTTTAGGAGTCATTCTTTTCAATACACTTCATCTGTATCGTGCAAACCCCTTTGGGGTAAAACTATACGAGTTTTAGCGAACATATGGTAACTATGTATAGAAATCTGTCCATCTCCAAAGTGTAGGTATGCATAATTCAATCAAGAACCAATGTTTTCGTGTTAGAGTAAGGACTGTACTAAATATTTTTCCTCCGAATTTACATTTTGTTTGAAGCAAACACTCATCAAGCTTATTTTAAGTTAGGTTTAAACACCCTTATTCTGTTTTATAAACAAAACTCTTGGGTTAAGCAGTGGATCCATCGTGGATTTGGAATACTGTTAGTTATACTCTAATTGGAGACATAACCACTATTAATACGTATTTTTATTCATGGAGAAGAAAATATTCTAATTAAGGGGGATTTCAAAGTATCTTGCGTTAGTTATTTTAATATTCTTTTCCCGTAAAAACTATTTCTTAGGGAAAAAAACTTTTTTCAATAATTTTTTCCTAATACTTTATTTCCAAGTTTTCCTAAATTATTCCTTAAAAAAGGTATGCCTTTACGTCTCCTTTTTTAAGCTACGAAAAATAAATACTGTTAATTATGTGGATAAAAATACATTTAAAAAATATTTTAAAACATTCGGTTTATAAACGTTTGATTTTTTTACTTTAAAATTCCATCTTGTTGAAAAAAAATATATTCTCATCCAATCTATATGCTGGCGTTACGTACAATAGAGGTGAGGATGTTTTATTGTTCATCCATTTAATCACTTAAAATTGATATAATCGTTTCATCAATCACGATTTGGCTTATGTTAAAGTATGCGAACTTATCAATAAATCTTAAAAGATAAGAGCTACCCAAAAAGACACTTTATGAAATGACCTTTACCTTTCACAATTCTTAGTGATGTGATAATTTTACGAAGAACTGATCGTCATTGAAATAATATTTTTAGATATCAACGTTGAAAGAAAATGAGCTTACTTAGCTTCTAAGTCCACAAAAACTTCATATCTAAATCGTTTAAAGTAAAAAAAAACGCTTTTAAGGGGGTAGGTGCACAACTTTCGACCAAAAAACACATTTTTCAATTTTTGCATTTTCGTTTAGTATTACATTTTACGCTTCAAACGACACCAAAATTATTACTCTACGTAGATTAGAAGTATTTTTAATTATTTTTTACGGAAATAATTAATGCACTACTTATATGCAAGATTCTTACTAAATTTCCATTTATCTCAAAACTGAATTTTTTACCATAAAAGGAACATTTTCTCAAAATCTATTATAGCAAACAAATTATAACTTGGTAACATTATTAATGACACTATGTTACATACTTTAACACAGGGGTTTCTCAAAAAAGTTCTTTAAACTGAAGTTATAGCATAAAACATCATGAAATTTCAGTCTTTTTGAGAAAAAACCAAAGTTCATTCAGTTAATATTTTTTAAAAAATAACCAGACATATTAGCCCTAAAAGCTCATGTTAAAGTATGTAATACAGTTCAGGAAATACTCAGAAAAAAATTTGGGAGCTTTAATTCAGTAGATTTTTTAAAAATGTACCTTAAAAATCATAATTTTTAACATTACGGAGATAGGGATTTAGAAACGTGCACCTACCCCCTTAAAAGCTCTCAATATTCAAAAACACCAATTAAATAAGAAATGTTTGCATGCGTATACAAAATACATACTAACCAATCCAACTCCTTTCTTTCGAACTACTCCAACTTATTGCACAGTTATATTCAAGTTTTTACCACGCATATTGACGTTATAAATATTCCAGCTTTTTCCAGTTCTAATAACATTTAACAAGCTAGCATGCATTTCCGAGGATATGCATAATAATGGGAAAATGTCTGCCAGAAATCGATGCAAAAAAGCAATAAAAGCAGTGTCAGAAGCTTTGGCACTTCTTTCTATATGAGTTGTTGCTATTCATTTATGTTTTCTATTTATAGGTTATGTGTAATTATTGCTTTAATTATTTTCAAATATCAATGTATTATCAGTTCATTGGCGGTTTAGCTTCAGTATCTATCTCTATTTATTGAACTGTAGTTTTCACTGTGTAGTAGGGACTTTTTTAAACAAACTGCACACTTTGTCTTGTCATCAGAATCCTGTTTTTTTACTATTAAAACATAATATTTGACTCCAAAAATGTCTTTCTATTATTAAAAGAAACAAAAATAGGTCCACGGGCAGCCATTTTGTTTTTGACTGAAAGTCCCAAACGGCACGACAGAGTAACTTCTGGTCGATTTTGGATTTACCATGTTTTAAAATATATCTCCGCCAATTTTGGTATATCTTTCACTATCTGAACAATTATTCCCTTTAACGGCCTTACTAGTGTACTAGAATAGAAGTTGGGTATAGACTATGAAAAGAAATATACTATATCAACGGTTCTTAAACTGTGGTCCACGGACCCCCGGGGGTCTACAGCGCCTTCCTAGGGGGTCTGCGAGTTACCTTGGGGAACACTTAAGTTAACGTATCAAAAACGTTTTAAAATACTACTGAAGGACCCCCATCTCCCATCGAAACTTTGACTTCATTTGATAATTTTTTTTATTTGAAAATTCTGTTGTTTACAAAAAGCTGCTTAAATAGCCGTTAAACTAAGTTTTATTTTCTATTCTACTTTAGAGGAAATAATTTAAGACTAACTTATGAGCTATTCAAAAAGTAATATCTGTTATTTTTCTTATATGTCTTAAACTTTTTTAAATAATTTTAATGTTTTGACTGAAATATTCCAAAAGGTTTTTCAGTACTTTAATATATTAAATTGCTCAGTGAAATTATTTGTATAATGGAATAATTTTGAATGAGAAAATAGTTCCTACACTGTAAAAAATAATCCTGCAAAAAAACAGAAAATTTCTGGCAGCAAAAGTTGCCAGAAAAAATCTGTAGGTTGAAAAATCCTGTAAACAGAAAAAAGCTGTAACCTACAGGTAAATGCTGTAAAAAGGAACTTTCTGTCAAGTGGGCTACAGATTTTTCTGTTGCCTCTCAGTAATTTTCTGCTTGTGCGCATGCACTTATTTTAGTAGAGTTTTTTTTAATTTTAATTAATTGATATCCGGGGATAGAACCCGCGACCTACCGCATGCTAAGCACGCACGCTTCCACTGAACCAAAGAAGATTCAGTATAACGTTGCCAATAGCTGTATTGGTTTTCAATGCAGTAAGTTTCTGTTTAAGTACAGATAAGCTAAAAAACTAGGTAAAAGATGTTATTTTACATAAAATAAATAGAAGTGCGGTGGGAATGTTACATGACAGAATATCTCTGTAAACATAAAGTTACTGTTATTGAAATTTCTGTTTTTCTACAGTTTTTTTTTACAGTGTATGTAATAATCATTTTAATATAATTAGTGAAAATGGACATAAAAATTATTTTGACTGGGACAATTTTTGAGATGGAAAATGTCAAAACTACAACATAAAATATTAAGAGTAAAAATATTCGTTTACAAATATCCAAGATTGTTTTATACATCTGTTCATATATGAAATTAACCGCAGATTTTAGTCTATTTCGATACAAACTTTTATTTATTACGTAAAAAGAGGAATAAGTGCTTTTTCGAAAGTGTTACAAGACATCCTGATTGTAACTATTTAGCATGTTGGTTGAAAGTAACTGCAGATTTTAGTCTATTTCGATAATCTTTTATTTAATCAGTAAAAAGGGTAATAAAGGCTTTTCCAAAACTGTCACAAGACATCCTGTTTGGAAGTAACTATATAGCATGTTTGTGAAAATGTATTCCCTCTACAAGTTCAAGGAACATGCAACCAAACAGTGTACAAGAATTAAATTTACCGTTGTTTTCTAACTAAAACACATCCCTTATACTGGCCAGTAAAAGGGGTTTACAAAGATATATGCAGTGTAACCTAAAAGAAAGTTAATTTCCCCATTATCACATTTCTACTTGATCTGCTCCAATGTAGATAATAAAACTCATGACATGATTCTACACGCCAATTCAAAGGCCAACTATTTCCTTCAACAATAATGCAATGTGTACAATTTGATCAATCAGAGGTAAAAACGCTCCCAGTTACTCTGAACAAGGCTTGGTATATCGCCATGGCAACATTATTTGCATTTTGCTCAGTTGGGGAATACTTTTGCAGAGTTCAATTTAGCGCCCACCCTTTGCCTTCACTGTGACCGTGCCCACGGATCGTCTGGCGTGCGCGTTCGAAATTGCTCAGGGGGGCGATGATTGACGAAAGGTGGAAATCGCCGTGGTCACAGTTAATTGTCTTCCGTTTTTTTCTCTCTAATTGCAAAACGCGGTGTTTTTAGAAGTTGTAAATTTTTCATGGAGCTCTTTCAGTTCGTAAATTGTGATGCATGGTCCAGAAAATGAAGTGTGTTTAATTTAGGTTCTTGTTTTTAGGTTATCTTTATTCTTCAACCATTTTTAAATTTAAATCGCAGAAAAGTTTGTTGAAATTAATACCACATTTCTGAAAGGTTTCTTAGGTTCTGTTTTGTGAAAGTCAAATTAAACTCAATTTCATATCAATACCCGATAAACTTATCGTGTAGGCAAATGTTTTGACTATGACATTGTTTAAATTTTAGAATATGGTTTAAATAATTTTAACATAAAATAAATATGAACTTACTTATAATACTTCTTTTCAAGGTTGTATAAAGTCAGGGGATTGAAAAAAAGGAAGATATTTCATCTGAATCCAAATACGCGAGTTAAAAAGTAGAAAATAAAAAATTGTGGGATATATTTTCAATTTTTGTATTATAAAATCACTTTTTCAAACTATAAATTAAGCACAACACAATGTACACACCATTCATTCTTTACATCAGTAAAACAAATTACCCTCTGTAAAACTAACTAAATTTTTTCTAAATTTACATCAAAAATCCTTAAATTTAAGTATTTTGGGCATTCTCAGGGAAGCGTAAATAGGCTAAACTTAAAGTTCGTTCCAAACTTTTCTTGTTGATCATAATATTTCATGTCCAACAATTTTTGAAAAGGATCCACTAAGTTAAACGAGATAGAAAACTAATACGAATGTTTATTTGTACAAAATGATTCATTAGATCGAAATTGAGAAAAACATTTTAGGATGTGTTCAAATTCATTCTCTTCATTTTTCTTGTACACTTCATACTCATTCAAAATTATAAACAACATTAATTTTGATACTTTTTCATAAAAAAGACATACTACATACATACATAAAACCCCTTTCAAAAAAGAATTATATTTTTACATGTAGATAGATGGTAAAAATAGCTATAAAAACACAAAATCCTTAAGTTAGGGAAAGCATCGTATTATTTTAAATAGACGAAAGGTACAAACTAAAATTTAATCTATTCAATTGAGGAGCTTGTAGTCAGAACTAGCTAACTCCCAATACAAAACTTTTGGAGTTAGTTTGTTGTTGCTGAAAGCACCTTAATTATCTTTTGCATTGTCAAAATAATTGTATAATTATTTATTTCGTTACTTTAATTAATGCTTTTTGCAATGCCTTTTTTTCTTAAGAAAGATAGTGTATTCGTTACAGACTTAACATTGAATTAAGGAAACAGTTTTTTACTTATTTGTTGCAATAAGTTATACCAAAGTATTTGGTATTTCCCACTCTTTTTCTGTTTTTTTATAAAAAATTAGGACAGGTCAGATTTTAATTAACTACTGGTTTAGTTTATCATAAAATATTAGTATTGCACTAAGTAATTAGTAAAAGTATTAAAATATGATATATGTATTTCAGACTCCTAAATTTTCTAAATGGGGCAAATTCTTTAATTAACTGTGTTACCGCAGGAAATTCCCCATTTATTGTCTATCGTTATAATAATACATTTCATAATCAAAGATAATTTTAACAGTCACTCCTCTTATGTTACTTTTTTATGAGTACTTAATTTTAAAAAAGAATAAATCATATTTATCAACTATATGTAATTTTAAGTTCAAAATTAGCAAACTAATTTTCATTTGTACTTTTTTCCAAATATTTCATCTACTATCTTTCAACCAGAGAAGACTTATCAAAAACATAATTTTTGCTGAAAATTAGAATGAAAATAAGTAATAAAATCATATATTATTGAATGATGAGAGAAATAGGATATTACTTTCAAAATGATAAATAATTTTAAACAAAACTAAAAAAACAGAAATTTAAATAAATCCTACTTGCTCAAAGTACCTACTATAATTGAAAAACACCTTGTAAAGTTCTTTTAAAAATTAATACAACAAAGATCATATCTATAAATAAATAAAGTTGGAAAAAGGGTCTTTTCAATATGTTTCCATAAAGTTTTACCTCAATATTAAAATAACTTAATGAATTTAATACTCAGTTGGGTGTTAGTTTACTCAATTTAAACGCTAATTTTATAATAAAATATATGCATACATTCATAACATTAACATTTTAGTAGAACATTGATTTAGACATTACAAAATGAATGAGTTAGATACCAAGGGTACAAGTAACTATGGATGAAGTAAAACGCACGATATTGAACATCTCAGAAGTTCGTTAAATTAAATTTCCAGTCCTTAAATTTTTTTCATCCCGCATTGTAAACTTATCATCACTCATTGTTCCTTGTGATCCTCGGTTTCTTTACACCCTTAAATAATATACGCATCAAATAGTTTGGTTTTATGCACTATCATCTATTTTATTATATCCTATTTCTCGCTTTGTGTAATAGTGCATATTTGAACGATAAATATTTTTATAGCCGTGATACTGATTATCTTTATCTTTTAAAACATTTAGTGGATAAATATGTAACAATGATTTCGTGAAATTAATATGGTTCAAGTAACTTTAATGATTTTTTTCTTTTTAAGCAAAAACTTTTGAAATACTAAGGTCGTTAAAAGGTGCTGGAATTGTAATAATACTAGTATCTTTAAGTGCATATAACAATGTAAATGTTTTGTGACTTTGAAATTAGAACATTAATAAATTCTATAATTAGCACCTTTTTTTTATTTAAAAACTTCCCCTCACCATGAAAATATATTTCCTTGATATCTTTAATTCCTTTACTTCTTTAAACTACATATTTTTAAATTTATAGACATGAATGATTCTCCTTCACAAAAATATAAATAATTTTTAAGGTTACTTATAGGATACTTTATTTTGAAGCTATATCTCGTTCAAAAAAATTTTTAATAGGGGATATATGTATATTTACAAATAATCACTGCAATACAGTAAACAGGCTAAAGAAAATTACTATAACATGTAGGGAGTAATTTATTTTTAAACCTTTTAATTTGCCTGTTAAGGAGAGACTTACTTACTTAAAACTGTGTGAAAGGAAGAAGTTAAATGTGTTGTAAGTAAGAATGATATATGTTATCGATACAATATTTTTTATAAACTTTCGCATCAAAGTTCTAAAATTAAATAAGTGTTTTAGCAATATACTTATAATCATAACAAGATGTCTTTTTTCTCAACTCATCGTTTAATAAATTATCTCATGAAAATAATATTTTAAAAGCATAAAAATACATGAATAAATTGAATATACATGAATTAAAATTTATAATGAGTGGCCTTATTTATTAAAGTAGGTATACCAGTGAACTGTTATTAAAATACCAAGTATATTTAACAGCATTTTTAATAATTAAATTAAATTGACATAAAGGAAAAGACAATGGGTGCTGTTTAAACTCTAAAGATCGTGTATTTTTCATTTCGAACATTTCTAACTGTGCGCCAGCTTTTTGTTTATCGATTATTAATTTTTATTTTTAAGAACAAAACTTTTACGAACTCAAACCAGTAAACTATGTAACAAGAGGAACAAAAGGTAATTACTTAACTCCTAAATCTTATAAGTAAATATTACATAAATCGCATGTATTTTTAGGTCCATATTTATTCAATAAATTAAATGAAACTACTAAACTCACAAATAATTACGCAGATTTTAAAACAGATATCATCACATTCATAAAAGCACAAGACATTGAAAATATTTTAACAATACCTAAATAAATCCAATAGCGTTGTCAATAATCATAGGAATATGAATTTTTGATATCATGAACGAGCTATAGCTCTTATGATATCACACATTTAAAAAATATTTTTCTTTTAATTATTTATTATTTGGAATTTAATTGTTTTCATTGTTCTGTTTTTTTTCTTTCTCTGTGTTTGTGTTGTTCTATAAAATTGCAATGTAAAACTGTAATTATAATTTATAATAAATTGATTGATTGATTGATTTTTAAATGAGACATTTCCTTTAAAACCTTGTGTATATGCTTCCTTATAAAATGAAGAGGAGTTAATTATTGTGGACCTGAAAACTAAAGTAGGTGGGTATTGATACAAATGTTTTTGTCATTTTCGAGATCGAAATATTTTAACTAAAAATAATTTCCACCAACATTAAAAAATGCATATTGAAATTTAACTTTTTCACTGTTTTTAAATCATAAAAAAATATTATCAGTTTACATTTCCAAAGTAATAAACTATTTTGGTTAACAAAATGAGTGAGAGCACATGTAATTTTACTAGATATACACGAATAATATAAATCAATTCATATATTTTTATATCTCTTGTTAACTAAGTCTATTTTAATAAAAGTTTCAAGTTGATAGAACTTTATTGATTTTAAAACAATATACGTATATAGCGTGTTTCAATTTATCGGAAAATCAAATTTCTCATTTTCACTCCAACTTAGTTTAAGTGTTTTTCAGAAACATTAACAAATACAAACCAAATAATATTTAAAAATAGTTTAATTATCTGGATCAAGAAAAAAATATTAAAATAACCATGAAAGAAAACACACTTATACAATAAAAAGGGATTTTTTTACTTCATTCTAAATACAGTAGACTTCGCTTTATGTGATCACTTTTGTCCAATAGTAGAATGATAACAGTATGCGATTGATGATATTAAGTGACTTGATCACAGCAAACTACGTTTTCCTAATTGAAGTATTTAATATGATTGCCTACTTTACAACTGCAACTTTAGCAAAATTTACATAAGAGAAAAACAAAAAATGGAACATATAACACTAATAAAATAATGGCTCATTTTTTTTATTAAAATTGCCCTTCAAAAGGGGAAAAAAGGAGGTTTTTAGGTAATTTCACCAGATTTTGATAACATTAAACGATACAATGATCACCTAAAACGATACATTTTGAGTGATTTTGACCGATTAATTTTGATAACATTATCCGATTGATATCATTAACCGGGGTCACAATAAGCGGAGTCGACTGTATAATAATTTTACTGCAGAAAATAACATTAAAAATGTCATCTAAAATACATTCTCACTCTTTGACGCACAAAAAAATAACTAATGTGAGTAACACGATTTATTGCACCAAAAAAAGATTCAAACACATACTGATGAAAGGTTCAATTTTTAACTCTATCAAAAAGAGGGGGGAATTCGAAAGGTGTGGTTACAAAAAGAATGCACAGGGTGATGAAAAGACATTTGAAAAATGAGGCCGTTTTGAATGCTCGATAAAGTGAATATGACGTCATGCATCTCAAAGCAGCCCGATTTGGATCATTTGGAAGCTAGGCTTTTTTGTGCACTGCTTTGTTCCATAACTGGCAGTATTGTATAATTCGAATAAACGAATTCGTGAGGGGAAAAAAGACCTTCATCAAAACACCTAGGCGTGTGAATTGTTCCTCTGTGACTTTCGAAAACATTTTTTCGACGTCAACAAATCTGGTTGCTATGTCCAAAGTAAGCAGCAAACCAAACCTTTCAATGAAACCTATCTATCTATGGTAATTAGGATAGAAACAACAACATTCTATCTTTATTAGGCTCGTTTTTCATTTGAATATTTTATACCTTGTTCTATTGTGCATTTGTTTTATGGGTATTTATAAGGTTCGGACGTGATGCCTACTCAATGGGAATAAATTTATTGAGGTGATCCTCTTGAGATATATTGAGAAATTCTATGATTTTTTGTTACAAAAAATCTTATACCTAAATTTTGGTTTTTTATCATGTGAATACTAATTTTTCCTAATAACTATTCTTTTCAGTAAAATGGCTTGTTCATTCCAAAATTACTTTTTTTTAATTTTTTTTTGTAAATTTTGTAATTTTTTAAATTTTTAAAAATTTTGTAATTTTTTTTCAACTAAGTAAATCTTAAATAAACCTTCATTGAATGAAAAGTTTTAATTTAAAATAACTATAAAGATTCCATTTTTATTACTTTTAACTGGCCACTTTATTATAACCACTTAACAGTTTTATGCAGTTGAGTTATTGAATTACAATATTGCAATTAGAGGGGTAAATATAGTATAAAATAAAGCAGTAATAAATTTTAAACTGTCTGATCTGTGTGGTGAAGTTTTGGACTTCCCCACAGTCTGTTAAAATTTACACAAGGGACAAAGTTACCAAACTTTCAAAATGTGTTCCTTAGATCCTTAGAACATAAGAAAAGATTTTACATGAGGATACATATGAATTAGCAGCCATCTTGGATTTTATGGGTGCCATCTTGGATTAAAGAATTTGCTTCATCTCAAGATTCATTGGACATATAATTATTAACAAATCATTGAAATTAATGTTTTTTGGGTCACCAAAACCGAATTTGACATTTTCGAACCATCAAAAGAACAATTTAACTTTAAAAAATACACTTCTTTCGATCTCTTTCTACTCGTACTTTAAACTTAAACAACTTAGTTCAATATTTTAAAAGCTGAAAAAAGTACCAAACTTATAAAATATATTTTTGTTACCATAAGAAATATTTTTAGAAGGCGAACGACCGAATTCAAACAGAAATTTTTTTGGCTACCTTAATGGAATGAAAGAAACTTCTGTATCTGAAGTTCCACTGCACATATAATTAAAAATAAAAATGTTGGGTTTTTGTTATCAGGAAAATCGAATATCTCATTTTCGAACGATCGAGAGAACAATTTAATTGAAAAACTGCTTCTTCTGTTTCACTTTGAAATTAAATAGCACAGTTAACCAACTTATGAGCTAGATAAAAGTCCCAAATTTTAATACTATGCTCTGAACACAGTAAGAAATAATTTCAGAAGGGAAGTCACCTGATTAAAACGGCCATTTTGAAAATTTATGACGCATATAAATACTTGCTGTATCTCAAGATCCACTGCACATATAATCATAAAATGTATGTTTTTGGTGTCGAAAATAAAAGAATACAATGTCATTTTGAACTTTCAAAAGAAAAATTTAATTTAAAAAATTACACCCTCTGTCCCATTAAACTTGAACAGCTAATTTCAATCACTAATCAGCCGGAAAAAACCCAAACTTACACAATATGATCTTTATAAGGTTTAGAACAATTGTAGAAGGGTTGAAAAAACGGCTTATTTGAATTTTACGGCAGCCATATCTGATTTATAGAAAATTGTATAACTCGAGTTTCACTGCACAGTGCACATACAACCATAAACAAAATGCCGAAATTTTGGGTCAAGAAAACCGAATATTTCATTTTCAAACACTCAAAAGAAAAATTTAAATAAATCCACATTATAAGTAACTAAACTTGAACTTATCCTCTTTAGGATGAAGCAATTACAACAATCATGCAACAGTTACATTTTCATGCCTAGTTTTACACGCATTATTTGATTGTTATTGTTTAAATTTGGTCTATTTATAAGTTTTAATTGGCAGATAATTCCCTCGAAGCACATGGCAAAAAGTATGAAAGTTATGTCCTAAAATAAATGGTTCCTGAATGTATTGCCCTATCAATAAGTAGATATTATTTTAACACCTTGTTTGTGATTTTATATGCAGTAGATCTCAAGGTACAACATGTTCTTTAAATCAAATATGACAGCTGTAAAATTATAAATGAACTATTTTTTTCGTGTGTCTCCGATTCTAAAATTCATTTTAAAGTCATATAGAACATATTGTGCAAATTTGGTGTTTTTATCCTTCTTGGAAGTTGTTAAACAAAGATTAAGTTTAATAAGAAATAGAGGTCATAATTTTTTCATTTAAATTGTTCTTTTTAGGGTTCGAAAATGTCATATTCGGTTTTGTTGACCCGAAAAACATGTATTTCTACATTCTGTTTATGTTTGTGTGTACAGTGGAACTCAAGTTGCTCAAAATCGAATATGACTGTTGCAAAATTCAAAATGTATGTTTTTTCAACTGGCTTCCCTTCTACAATTGTTCTTAACATTATAAAAAGCATATTGTGCAAATTTGGTGTTTCAAAGTGTTTCAATCTAGCTTGGAAGTTGGTGAACTTAGCTGTCAAAAACTCAGTGAAATTGGAAAGTATAATTTTTTCAATTAAATTGTTCAATGGAGTGTTCGAAAGTGGCATATTCGCTTTTATTGGACCCAAAAACATACATTTAGACACTTTGTTTAAGGTTGCATGATCAGTGGTTCATAATGTAGAGAAATTTTTTTTAATCAAAGATGGCGGTCATAAAATTCGAAATAGCCATTTTTCGCTTTGGCTCCCTTTCTAGCACATCTTCTTACACCCTAAGTAGTCTACTGTAAAAATTTAGTAGCTTTTTCCACCTTGGTAAACGTTTTAGGTTCACAGACCAGATTAAGTAGTATTTTTAAAAGTTAAATTGCGAGAAATCTTTGGGAGAAATAGTCTGACGTATTAAGAACGTAGAATAAGTGAAGAAGCATGGATTATGTTTTTTAAGAAAAAAATTTATTGCTAAATTAAAATTGCTGTATCTGGAATTATTAGGATCAGTTGTTTTATCATCGATTGATTTATTATCTGATTTAACTGAATCACAATATTTTAACATTGTTTGAATGGTTGATTTGATTTTTTTAATCTTTTCAATATTTTATGCCTGGGATACAATTTTTATTGACAATACGAGAAGTTTTAATTTTTAGCTGAGAACCAATACTTTAAAGTTTGCTAATTTAATACTGAACTTTCCATTTAAACAGTAAGACTCTCTGTAAACCTTCAGGCTTTCAAGGCCGGAATTGTCAATAGAATTCATAAAATCAAAATTATCCGGGATATATAAGGCCGTGTTCTTTTTTTATTAACATCATACGTTTTGTCCCTCTCGATGGAGGACATCATCAGCATCCTCCACATACAGTGACGAAACGTATGATGTTAATAAAAATAGAACACGGCCTTTTATATATCCCGGATATTTTTTATTTTATTAATTCTATTCCCAAGACTCTCATTCAGAAAATGTAGACAAACATGATAACTAATTTAAATCTTAACTTGTCCATTTTTAAGAACATTTTTGTGAATGAAATATTTCATTCATTCAAATCTATTATTGGTTAACCAAAATCATTTTGACTAAGTTTACAAAAAAAGCTCAAAAACATGCCTATCTTTAGCAGAAAGCCAAATATCTTCCCTTTGATAATAATCTTCCCACCAGAAAAATGATTTCATAAATGCTTAACATTTGGTTGAATATCTTTAAAAGCAACCTCCTACACAGAGTCCCACACATATGATGAAAAAATAATCGTAAAAGGTCATTATGGAAGTTTTTTAATTAAGAAAGTGCATTACTAATTTTCATGATTTGTCTTTGTAAAAATTGGAATTTTCATTGAAAAAAGCCATCAAATTTATTTATTCGAAATTTTGACACAAATATAATACGTATGATATATTTCTCACAGAATTTGCTAGTTTGTAACAACATAATTGTTACTTTTTTGTTCTACAGCTTTCTCATTTCCCAATATTTATTACCGGACTATGTTTTAAAAATAATGTGTCTAAAATATGAAATCCGGATTACACAATTTGTTTTGTTTTATACCTAAACCTATATCTAAAATGTTGTTAGCAAATTTAAGGAAAATTTAGTTTTTTTTTACAAGATCCAATAGATATTTGTTTTAAATCTGTAACATTCTTTAAAATCATAGCTACCGTGTAAACTTTAAAGTTAAAAATTAGTTACTAGACTATATAATACGGCCAAAAATATTCATAGCATTATTTGTTAATACGATTATTTAACCCCTGAACAGTGAGATTTATTTCAGTAAAATTTACCAAAAATGGAAATTTTTTTTACTTTAATTTTGTTCTTTATGTTGTTATTATTAGTGTTAGAAAATAGTTTTTTATAACAAAAATTAAAATTTAAATGGAATTACAAGTGTATTAATTATTTTAACATACACATAAAAAGTATTGGATTTCACACACATCTTATGCAATTAGGAGGAATATTATCCCAACAAAATGTCTCCCAATCTCTAAACGTAGAAAAATCACTATCATCATCGAAACGAACTCAGTTTTGGCTTCACAAAACGAAAACGTTATTTTTTCTCCAACCCGAACTCAGTTCGGGCTAGTTCGGGCGACACTGTTTAGGGGTTAATTCGTAATCAAAGAAAATAACTAATAAAATTCTTAATTAAATTTGTTTCAATTAGTTATGAATTTATTGGCTAATGATATATTTTAAAGTCCTAGTATATAATGGATAATTAATGATTAGTCTTGCAATGCATCGTGGTTCGTTTTCACTGATAAATAAGTAAATTTCACTTCAAATATAATTATACAGGGTGATTCAGAAATAATCATCAATAATTGGGAGAGGTAGAGGAGCTCTAGACAAGCATATTTCGAATAGGGATGGTGGGGAGCAGCCTTACCGTTAAAGAGCTAGGACCTAATGTAGTGCAAGCGCGTTTCAAAAGGCCGTTTTTAGAAGGCCTGTGTGACGAAACAAAACATGATAAAATGAAAAAATCTATTGCATGAGGTAAGGAAGTATCCTTACTACTTACACCATGAATTCGATAGAATTTAAACCACCATCAAAACCGTGGAATGAGTTTCAAAAGTGCAATATTAATCTTTTAGTCAAAGAATGGAGTTCCCTTAATGGTATTTAGAGAAATGATGATCGGGAAGGAATTTTCAATGATCGTAATATTTATCATTGAAACTGTTTGATCATTGAAAATTCCTTCCCCGATCATCATTTTTCTAAATACCATTAAGGGAACTCCATTGTCTAAGAGATCAATATTGCAAGTTTTAAAACTCACCCCACGGTTTAGCAAGTGGTCCAATTTCTATCACATTGAGGATTTAAGTACCTCATGCAATAATGTTTTTCATTTTATTATGTTCTGTTTCGTCACATGATCCTTCTAAAAACATGATCCTTTTGAAACGCGCTCCCACTACATTAGGTCCTAGCTCTTTAACGGTAAGGCTGCGCCCCACCATCCCTATTCGAAATATGCTTGTCTAAGGCCCCTCTACCTCCCCCCCCCCAATTAGTGATGATTATTTCTGAATCACCCTGTATATTACGTGTTTAGGAAAAAAACTTTTTTTATCAGACACTCAAACATTAGTGATTGATTATAATTATTTAGTTTCACAAAATTAAACACGATTTTTTTTTGTTTAAAATTTACAGTGTAAAAATAATAGTAACGTTCCGCATAATTTCCAGAAACGTTCCTGCTTTTTATGAGTGTTTACAGCAGTTTAACACTTTACTTAAAAATTCTGGTTTTCTTTCTGAAACGTTTCTGAATCCCATTGAATCCTGCCGGAAGCCTACATCCAAACCTTTTTACAAAAACTTTTTGCTGCCGTAATTGGGTCTAAAAACATCTTTTTGTGCATCTATTTTTCAAAATTTTCCCGAAGTATCAACCGATCAAAATTCCAGACTTGGATCTAAATTCTACATTTTATATGGAATGTAGTAGTATTTTAGAATAGAGTGTATTATTGTAGAGTAGTATTGTAGAATGTAGGCAGCAAGTAATTTATTTTATGCGGAATTTTATTTTCTCCGGATGTATTTTAACTCTGTATTTTAACAGTAAATTCCTGGTATTTCACAGATAGTTTACTGGTACTTCAGCGAAAGGTTTCATTATTTTACTGAAACATTCCTGGTATTTTCCAGGAACATAACTTTTAAAAAGTGGGCAACTCAGCTGCCCAGTTTTTTTAAGTAACGTTTTAGAACAGCTAATTATCAAATATTCATAGTTATCTAGACTAATTGAAATAGATGTTTCTTCGTATAAATAAACGTTTAATGAAGTAGATTTCAAATTTCAGCAAATAAATTGTTGGCAATTTTTTAAAACTTGAGTTTTTTCTTTGCATTGTATGAAATAATATTTCTTTTACGTAGTATGTTCCTTTTTAATCGATCCTCTTTGTTACAGAATTTTAACTTTAATCGGTTGAAATTAATTTACTTAATATCAATCACGAAATTATGAAAAAAATCGTAGAAATTGGCTAACATTTGTATTTATTTTTAAACAGTAAAGGAGAGGAGGGTTTTATGGAATAGTCGGGTAATATGGAACACCTTAGTTTCTGCTCCCCCTCGTGCTGCTTTCACGTCGCAATGCCACGAAAGTCTTAAGAAATCCCCCATGATGCAGTGCGCAAAGAGTTTAGCTTCTTGTTGTTGTCTGATCAGTCGCAGCAAAGCAAAGTGTATTTTAGTATTTTCGAAAGTTTTTGACGGTAAATGTTCAAACCTTTAAACCTACTAGTAATTATGAGACTTTGATTTTGTTGTTAAGCATAATGTACACTAAAAGATCAGTAGTTTCTTATACTGCAGTCGTTTTTTTACAATCCATGTTTTATCGGTCAGTAAAAGGTTTCATAGTACAAAAGGGCCAGGCGGATATTTTGGAAATTCCATAAGCAAAGGGTCAGAAAAAGACGATTATGTTTGTGACTATTGTAAATAGACTCATGAACAAAACTATTTGAACGTAAATTGTTAAATATATTTTTATAGTTAAGATTAACTATGTTCTCTAAGGTCTAATTAGTTTTCAATAGCTGTAAATCCAACTGTTCCATATTACCCGACTGTTTCATATTACCCTCCATTTGTAACTTTTTCTTAAAGTACATTTTTTTATTTAAAAAAATAAATGCTGATTTATTGGACCATTAGCCCTTCATTGTCATTAGTTATAGTATGTACTTAAATGATTCGGTGGATTTTTATTAAAAACCAATAGAGTTATTCTTAAATATATAAAGGGTGTTCCATAATACCCTCCTCTCCTCTATATACTTTAAGATGGCTTATTTATTTAATATTATGAAAATAAATAACTAAAATGTGGAAAAAATTGATTAAGATATTTAAAAATACTAAAAATTACACGAAAACATCATACTTGTTAGCTCCTAAAGAATCAGTTATAATATTTTTATGCATGAAAGAAGTGGTAGTTGACTCAAGTAAAATATTTCCTTGAATTCTTATAAGTTTCTCGAAACTTGTCGTTAATACGTTTGAAAGTGTCCACGTTTTTGTCCATTCTATATCCAAGTTGGTTCTTCTAAGCTAAGCCAAAGTTGACCCCCCAAAAAACTATTTTTTAATAATTTAGTACCATAGTGCAAATTTATCTACCTATTTCAAATCGAACAGTAGTTTCTCAATAATAAATATTCCTTTTTCACTCCTGCTGTTATTGGCTCTTAAAGCAGTATAATTATCTTGTGAAATAGAAACATCTTACTTAGAAAATAAATAACTCTATGGTAGAAGTACCTCAAGTATGAAAACGACTACATTCATTATTAATGAAGTTCTTAGGCAGTATATATTCCATGTAATAATTCTCTCAGAAAAAATATTTTATCCTAAAGATCCTAAGTATTAACGTGATATTTCTTTTGTTTTGAAGTATTTAAAAAGCTAACCATCTATTTCTGATAGTCCTAATTTACGAATTATTAATTGCAATGCATAGAAGATTTATATACCAAAATTTTATGTACAGAATTCCATCTTATTAAGGTATTGGTAAAACCTTTGTATATAATACGTATAAGCATATATATGTACTCAGATCCAAGAGTAAGTTTTTCAGAAAATAATATTAGTTTTCTTACTTTTCTGTACAATGTGAACAACGGCAGTTGTGGGAAATGCGTCAGTTGATATCACTGCACATTTTTAATAGCAATGTTATTATAACACTAACTGTTAAATATTTTAACTAGCAACATATCTCCCTCTGTTCGGAATCAAATAGTTTTATAGTGTTTTAAAAATATTTCTTTAAAAATTAAGTTCACACTTCCTTAAAATTAAGATCGTTTTCTATGTAAATGAGATAATTGAGGAAGGCTCTATTAAAAGTCAACATCTCCCCCCCCCTGACCAAAAATCGTTTTTTTTATCTTGGATTAAGGTTCAAGAGGTCAAAACCGGACCTTCCAAAAAAAAGGGTATTTCTCCAGGGGAAAACAGCAAAAACGTATGATATCGTCAAAGCTGAGTGGCTCTGTATCACGTTTTTAGAGTCCCTTTAAAAATTTCTGAAAGTGGAAATGTTAAGGTTTGATAAATTCATCCTCAATTATCCAAGCTAACATAACTCTATACACACAACTATCTTACAGCTATAAAATAAATTCATTTCAGTTACAAAAATTAATATTACCTGGAATTAGTTACTGTAAAAAAACTATGCATAACAGCGGCGTATTTATGAGGGACACTGAATAAGTTATGGAAAAATCCCTATTTCATGGATTTAATGAAGAAATTCTTAGATCCAAGTGATATACAAGTAGATTTTCCCCTCGTTTGAGAACTAAGTATCTAAATAGCTTCAAAATTCTTTCCTATAATTTTGGGCCCCTTATTTCATATACGCCACTGTTACGTAAGAGTTCTAACGACTTACTAAATATTAAAATTTACGAAAAAAAGAAAAACTCTAACCAACCATCATCACATTGATCATGGCACTTCGGAATGCCCTGTGTCTTAGGAGCTGAGTGGATATATACACTATACACAACAAGTAGATGCTGAGAGCGCAGAATTTCTCGAGACTTTAGGAACATCCTCGATACATCAGTTTCGGTATTATAGGGCGCGTTTCGAAAATGTAACGGCCGTTAGTTTGAGTGGTGAGTGTGTCACGGGGGGGGAGCGGAGGCACAGCGATGGAGACAGCACCCCTCGTGTCATGCCGCCTCCTTGGGTTCTGTGGTCATCCTCTTCGCCATCTCGGCCAACACCTCCTTGAAGATGACGGTGTCTATGTTCTGTCCTAGCATGTAGACGAGGAACCAGTCCCCTATGGAGCCCCTGCGCACCACCGTGTGCAGGTGGTCCAAGTGCACGATCCTGAAGCGCATGTTGAGCAGGTAGACCCTGACCAGGGGGCAGGCTAGGATGACCACGCGGAAGACCAGCACCATTCCCGACAGAACCGACAGGATGATGAACCAGAACCAGAGAAAGATGTAGATCTTCTCGTTGATGACGTTGAGAGGCAGCACGCAGAGCGCGTCGTGCAGTTCGACGTTGCCGGACGAGCCGTACTTGTAGAAGCGGCACTTGGTGACCCTGGGGAAGATGCGGATCATGGGGTCGGTTCGCTGCTCCTGGTCGCGCTCCGAGTAGCGTATCACCTCGACGCCGTAGCTGAGGAACTCGCCGTCGAAGAAGCGGTTCATGAGGAACATCTGTCCCACCACGTTGGCGAAGGCCATAGCCTCGCAGAGGAAGTAGCGCGCCGCGTACCAGTCGTGCTGCCGCAGGCTGGACATGAGGTAGTCCACCAGCAGCTTCTTCTTCTGCTTCTTCTCCTGGTCGCCGCAGAGGGCCACGTCCAGGTCCATCATGAGCGCTTGGATCTTGCCCCCCTCCCACATGCGCCACAGCCAGCGCGGCGCGTAGAAGAGGGCCGCCTGGAAGAAGAGCGTGAAGCACACCCACTGGTAGTAGCGGTGGTAGCGGAACTGCGACGCGTCCTGCGTCGAGTCGATCCCAGGGTGGGGCACGTCCTTGCCCACCTCCTTGCCGTAGGCGGACGGCACCGTGTAGGTGGTGTGGATCCAGCAGAAGGTGTTGATGACCGACTCGGGCACCTCGCTGCTGTGGATGCAGTCGATGGGCTCGCCCACGAACTGCTTGGTGGTGACGATGATGCAGAAGGCTATCAACACTATCACCGTCACCGTGTAGTGCAGGCGGAACACGTTGTTGTCTATGTGGACCCTGCTGATCTTCAGCAGGCTCTTGAGGCTCCGCAGCACGTCCAGCATGCCGTAGCTCGCCGTCGTGTCGCTCGAGTCGGACCCGAGCCGCTCGCGAGCCCGCCGAGTCCTCGGGGGTCGCAGGGGCCTCGTGTCCGGGGACTGGCCTACAATGGTGCCGCCGGAGGGATCGACAGAGGACAGGGGGGGAGGGGAGCGACGCTCCGTCAGCAGAGCACCATCCTCCAGAGCCGCTTTACTTGGTGGTCCGCGGGCCTGCCCTCCTGGCCGCGAGCCCGCTCATTGCTGTGGTTGATATGTGGAAGGCACTGTTGTGGGTGGTGAGCTGCTACTCTAGCGGGCCCCTGCATGCTGTGTGTGGCAGGGGCGGCCCTCCTGGGGGGGCGCGTGGGGCCCACTGACTCATGGTCCGGTGTCTGGGGTGACTGCGGCCGCCGGGCGCTTGCCCGCGGACGGAGGGGCGGCGGGACGACCGCCGCGCCCTCTGCGAGCGAGCGCGCGAAGGGAGTTTCGGTTTCCACGGCTTTTTCTTTGACGCGAGGCAAAGCTGGTTTTACCGTTAAGAAAAATCCCACGAAGGATACATTAAAGTGTGTTTTCGGTAGGGGCCGTTTGAATATTACATAAGAGTGTTTTTGGTCGTTTTCAACCCCTTTGTCGGAAAAATAAGTGGAGTATCAACCCCCCTTTTATGATTACGTAATCAAACTGTCCAAATAACCAACCAGGATTTTTTTGTTCTTAACATTCAGTCCTGATCAAATTTTATAAATTTAGAATTTATTTAAGCAACCAACTTGGCTTAAAACAAAAATGTAGGCTTCATTTTCTAAATTAATAACGAATTTTTAAAACTAAGTTGTTTTTGCAAGTAACTAGAATTTTTTTAAAAATACAGGGGTTTTTTTTACTGCCTTACATAATAATCCCTCATACCTCTAATTATCCCTCGTACTCAACCCTTCGGGGGTATCTATAAAGAGTTCTCCCTACCCAGTTTCTCTCTTCTATGCCATATGAAAAGTTCGGGAAGAAAATATTACTAAAAATCAATACATTCTAAATGAGAAGGGTAACAAAAACAATTGTGTGTGCATGAACGGAATTATAATACTAGGTAAAACGAGTGACTAGAAATGGATATTATAAAAAGAGAATGATGTTTCAGCTATTCTTATAGACATTTTTGGGGGATTTAATACTATATCAAACTCATGTCTAAAAATTTCTTTTGAAACACTATGTACACAAACTTCCCAAGATTTTTGTTCTTTATACTTTAAGAGGGAACAAGTTGAATCTAAAATGTTTTTTTGTGAGTTTTTTTATGTAGCAACATAGACTAGCTATAATAATCATCTCTTTTTTACATAAAGAAGTCGAATATGAAAAATATTTTTGAAAGTATAACTAGATTGTTTTTGAAATTGAAATATAAAGGAACTTTTGGGTATAAGGAATGTGAATACAACAACACATTTACTGTAAAAAGTTCTATGAAACATAAATTTAAAACTTTCTTTAGTATTTTAATACTAATCTAGAATAATTTTGTTTTCTTTACGTTTAATTCCAAATTGCAGTAGTTTACAAATGCTGTCTTTATATGTCCATTATATTATCTTGATTCTTACTTTTAAAAGAGATCTGTGTTTATTTTAGATTTAGAGGAGAGGAGGATATTATGGAATAGTCGGGAGTTTAGCTTCTTGTTGTTGTCTGATCAGTCGCAAAGCAAAGTGTGTTTTAGGATTTTCGAAAGTTTTTGACGGTAAATGTTCAAACCTTTTAACCTACCAGTAACTATGATACTTTGATTTTGTTATTAAGCATAATGTACACTAAAAGATCAGCAGTTTCTTATACTGCTGTCGCTTTTTGCCAATCTATGTTTTATCGGTCAGTAAAATGGTTCATAGTACAAGATGGCCTGTCAGGTATTATGGAACATTCCATAAGCAAAGGGTCAGAAAAAGACGATTATGTTTGTGACTATTGTAAATAGACTCATGAATAAAACTATTTGAATGTAAATTGTTAAATATATTTTTATAGTTAAGATTAACTATGTTCTATAAGGTCTAATAAGTTTTCAATAGCTGTAAATCCAACTGTTCCATATTACCCGACTGTTTCATATTACCCTCCATTTGTAACTTTTTCTTAAAGTACATTTTTTGATTTAAAAAAATAAATGCTGATTTATTGGACCATTAGCCCTTCATTGTCATTAGTTATAGTATGTACTTAAAATGATTCGGTGGATTTTTATTAAAAACCAATAGAGTTATTCTTAAATATATAAAGGGTGTTCCATAATACCCTCCTCTCCTCTATATTGTTCACGGTTATGGTTTTTCCAAACAGTAAAACCATAGAAATAGAGATTATATGAAAGATGTATGATTATATTATTTGAAAAGAAAAAAGATTTAAAAACAATTTTCTTTATTACGTATGCAAGTTAAAAGTAATTTTAAAGAAAGTAGTCCTTAGATTAGTTCTAAACCTAGTAAAAAATCTATCTAGAGGGGGGAATTCCAAATAAATGTTAAATCTTAAATGAAATAATTGCATACTTTCTTATACTGTTTAATTATTTATTAAACAAAACTGAATATAAACCTTTAAAATTAACCTAATTGTAATACACATAAAATATTTCCATACTTGAATTTTATATTGATAGATATTAATTAACTTCCAACACATCTTACGTGAAAAATTAAGCACGGTGGATAGCAACATAACGAACTGGAAACTACAGCATCGCTCACGTTGATTAATGATAAAACTTAAGGAGAGCGTTTCAAGACTAGAAAAGGGCAACTTGCTTCGATTACACATTGACTTTGTAACTATATTTTACTTCCCTGTTGCAATGTGTCATTTAAACAGGGTTGAGGAATGAGGATAAAATCTCCAGTTTAAATTAGTTTATAATAATATCATACTTATCCTTTGAATTGGTGTAGTTTTGAAAGCTATTCTCTATGACTGTTTGATTAGCAAGGAGAAATTTGTAGTGAATGTTCTTAATGTATTGTTCTCCTTTATTTGATTATGGTAGTGGCATTGAAGCATTTCTTAATATAGGAGGAAATTAAAGAGTTAATTTGAGTGTATCCTTTGTCTGCTTTGTAGTATATTAAGAATGTACTACAATTTTTTTAAACCTATATTTTCGAAATTTAGAAATATGGATGAAAGTGTATAACGTCACGTGATCATAAGCATCGTGCGGTAACTTAAACTTGACATCTTTTGCAGAAATAAGTGCTTGAAAATTTTTTAACAACAATTTATTACCATTTGACCAGTAATGTTAATAATTTTTAAAGTTTTCAAAACCAGAAATACAGATATAATTTTAAATTAGAATTAAGGAATTTAAATTCCTTGAACTTATTTCTTAAGTTTTCAGTAATCTCTCTATATTAAAACAAATAGTGACCGCCGTCACCACCGCCACTGCTGATTTTGAAAATTTTATTTTTTAACTCTTAATACGCAAAAACTATTCGATGGAATATTATGAAATTTGGACAATTTCTAGAAAAATATATCAAAATCATTTTCAATCCAAAAGCTAATAATTGAGATAATTAGTTCTTGAGTAATTTAATGTCAATGTCGAAAATTATTTTTTCTGCTGTTAGTTCGCTCCTAAGAAAATCTATTCGCAGCAGAAATATGATTTTTTTGCAGGCACATTCTCTTAGGCACGAAGTTTTGCACCTCGTCACCCTTTTTCAAATTTCGAATTAGTTTTAGAGTAATTAAATTTTAAAGTTTCGAAAATGTCGACCCTTTTTCAGTTTTTTTATTAATAATAGAAAAACTAATTTTTTTAACACACATACAATTATTTTTTATAAGAAGATTGGCGTTTGGTTTTTTAATTCGAATTAGTTTTAGAATTATTAAGATTCAAAGTTTCAATTTTTTCTTCTCTTTCTGATCGTTCACTATAACAACAACAAGCCCGGGATGGTGCTGGACTGTTGAGATAAACAAGCGAGCTCTGCTCTCTAAGATCACGAAGCGATCTCAAAAGAACTGCGAAGCAATTCCAGGGGTTGGTGAGCGACAGTGAGCAGTGGCAGATCCCCCTAGTACAATAAGAAAAGGTTTTCTCTCAATGAGGGAGGGATAAAGGAAAGTGGTTGTTCTAAAGTGTTGATTCCAATAACATTCTTACCAGTACGATATAATAAGATAAAGATAAAGCATTATCAAAACATCAGGAATTAAACTGTTAAGTTTAACAAACCAAGGAACGATTTAAAAAACATTAGTGGATATCATTGGTCTAGAGCACGTATGGGCAACCTCCGGCCCGCCATGCCATTTGTCCCAGCCAGTTAATATCATATCCATGCCATAAGTTAATACAAATATCCTACACTGTAAAAAATAATCCTGCAAAAAAACAGAAAATTTCTGGCAGCATAAGTTGCCAGGAAATTTCTGTAGGCCGAAAAATCTTGTAAACAGAAAAAAGCTGTTACCTACAGGTAAATGCTGTAAAAAGAAACTTTCTGTCAAGTGAGCTACAGATTTTTCTGTTGCCTCTCAGTAATTTTCTGCTTGTGCGCATGCACTTATTTTAGTAGAGTTTTTTTTAATTTTAATTAATTAATATCCGGGGATAGAACCCACGACCTACCGCATGCTAAGCACGCACGCTACCACTGAACCAACGAAGATTCAGTATAATGTTGCCAATAGCTGTATTCGTTTTCGATGCAGTAAGTTTCTGTTTAAGTACAGATAAGCTAAAAAACTAGATAAAAGCTGTTATTTTACATAAAATAAATAGAAGTGCGGTGGGAATGTTACATGACAGAATATCTCTGTAAACATAAAGTCATTGTTTTTGAAAATTTCTGTTTTTCTACAGTTTTTTTTACAGTGTACCCAAAAATGCAAATCTCAAACATTCGAACTAGGTGTTCCAAATCTAGTTAAATACCTGTTTTTTGGAATCAAATCTCCAAAAACTTTCGGGGAAGGACCCTCAGACCCCCCTTTGGTAGTTGGAACTTTATTACTACATTCTTTAAGACGCAAATTCTACCCAAAATGTACTGTAGTGCTACATTAGACCTATTAAATATAGATGCGAGGGGCTGAGGAATAATCTGGGGCCCCTCACAAAATTGAATTTTAATTTCACCCCTGAGATTAATATAAATCATGCATTATACTTAAAATAATGTTTAATCAAGATCATATAATTCTAGTCCAGATTAAAGTTTAAATTCAGTACTATAACTGTTTTTTACCTATACCTATTGATAATACCTATAACTGTTTGATAATACCTATTATCTACTATATGGCCCTCCACGTCATTTTAATCTTTGAGTCCGGCCCGCAGGTTCAAAAAGGTTGCCCATACCTGGTCTAGAGAAAACATTTTCATTTCTAGAGAAAACATTAGAGAAAACCTTAGTCTAGAGAAAACCTTTTGTTTTCCGTTACATAACTACAAACAACATTTAATATCTCCTAGCGTGCAATATCATCTAATTTTATCCTTGTTAATTCTCACAAATCCAGTTACATTTCTATTTTAAGACCTAATCAGACTAAAAGAATTAGCCTCCCGTATTTATTTTGATGACTTCAAATTCCAATTATAGCACCCATTTATTGAAACCCTTTTTATTTAAAGAAAAACTAATTAACCTTATCAAAACCAGCACTTTCTTAACTCATTTTTTTTCTCATTTTGGAAAGCATCCACATTACCATAATCAAGATTATAGGTCAAGAAAAAACTAACAAAAGCTTTTGGGGTACCCGCTTTTGAAGAGATGATTGTTAATGGTGAAGACAAAAGATTATTTCTACAAACTGAATTGACCGGATTTCTTTCGTCGGTTGGAGGTTTTTGCTCTGTTACTGCTCTCGGAAATGATCGGAGCCTACGTCAGATAAGGCCTCGGACCGGACCAGCCGGAGCTCAGAATTGGCAAACTTGCAAAACAGATAAGGGAAGACCATTTTTTTTTACTGCGATAAGAACTGGCACATGAATTTTAATGAAATAAGTTCTTCGGACGTGTATTACTTTTTGGTTTTTCCTCGGTTGTGTCTTTAGCTTTATATGTGAGCAGTTATAGAATGTGTTTTAAATATTTAATCGATAACTTAGGAGCAAAGAAAATGTAATTTTTGAGCTCTGATTTTCTTTTGACCAAAATTGAAATTTTAGTATACAATCATTCGGATTGTGTCAAATACATTAGATCAGTGTGGTCCAACCCGCGGGCCACATGTGGCACTCAAAGATATTTTTATGGCACTCGGACACAAAATGTAATGTCCTAATCATATTAAATGTAAGGTATTTCACTTTTCCGTTTTATTTCAGAAATGTGTTACAACCCCGTTTTCATCGGTTGAATTTTCAAAAAAAAATCAGGGGAGAACCCCTAATCCCCCTTTGAACTATTTTTGACTTGTCTTTAAATTCAAAAAAGTTATTAAAAGCGCACTTTTACCTGTAAAACGCTAAAACCTTTAACACTTCTTGCTCTTTCATTTTAAAAACGTTGTGAACGAACTATTTTCTAATAACTGTTTTCGCTTTGTTAATAGTCCAATTTTCCTTTCAACAACAATTCAATTCAAGAAAAAAGAAACAATTTGTTATAAATTTTAATTTTGTAAATTTGAAAATCTATTGAAATAGTGTTCGAGTTGTGTCACAAAATAATTCCCTTGTATCAAAAATAATGCTAATGAGACCCAGTCAATAATTTTGCAGTGTTGGAATATAAGTTTGATTTGCCTGTTTTAAAGAAGTAAAATGTAATGCTTAATGTCTCTGGCACTCGGCTTCCCTATAAAACGTTTAATTGGCACTCGGGTAGCTAAAGGTTGGACCACACAGCATTAGATGATTCCTTTACCTATTAAAAATTTTCCGTAGATGCAGGCATTCACGACCCTTCAATCTCCATTATCTGGTCTAACATATTTTGTATAAGTCATAATTTTTTAAAAATTATCAGAAATCAACTACAGAATCAGAATTAAGTTTTCCGGAATAGCTTCCCAATGGGAAAATTTTTAGTACTATTCCTTTCATAAATTTAAAAAAGTAAAAATCGGAAGTAAAGTCATAAACTTAATTATCTTGTTTGAACTTGCGTATAAGTGTGAACACTCTCTCCATTACCCCATTATTTGTGTTTTTCTCAATCTCATGAATACGCAGAAGATCGAGACCTAATTCTTTTCAAATCAAATCAAATTTATTTTTTACTAATATATACAGGGTGTATCTGAAATGGTGCAACAAACTTTCAGGGATGATAGTGCAAGACGAACAAGAATCGGTATAGAAAGGGGGTCCCAGACCAAATCCCAGGGAGTTAAAAATGGAGCGACACCCCAAAAAATCATTGAAAAATTCAATTTGTAGAAGAACTACTATTGGTAAAAACTTAATTATGGTCTCAAAAATTGTAGTTTAATATGATCTTTAAAATTACCTCAAAAGTCTTCACTTTAAAATTTGTTTTATTATGAAAAAAGTTAAAAAACACAAAAAATGTGAAAACTCTGCCCAAACCTTATTTTGTATTTCGAAATCCTTTCTTTTGATTTGATAATCTGAAAGATCATATTTGAAAACCCTTAAGTCCAAATTTTCACGTAAATACAATCAATATTAAACGCTTGAGATTCTGTAAAGTTTTCTAGAGCTGTTTCCAAAACAGCTGTTAGCGCACGCAAAAAACGAACTTTAACAGGATCTCAAGCGTTTAATATTTATTGTATTTACGTGAAACTTTGAACTTAAATGGTTTTCAACTATGATCTTTCAGATTATCAAATCAAAAGAAAGGATTTCGAAGTATAAAATAAGGTTTTGGCAGATTTTTCACATTTTTTGTGTTTTTTAACTTTTTTCATAATAAAACAAATTTTTAAGCGAAGACTTTTGAAGTAATTTTAAAGATCACATTAAACCACAATTTTTGAGACCATAATTAAGTTTTTACCAATAGTAGTTCTTCTACAAATTGAATTTTTCAATGATTTTTTTGGAGTGTCGCTCCATTTTTAACTCCCTGGGATTTGGTCTGGGACCCCCCTTTCTATACCGATTCTTGTTCGTCTTGATGAGTACTTTCATCCCTGAAAGTTTGTTGCACCATTTCAGATACACCCTGTATACATATTTAAGGTCAAAACAAAAACAAAAATATTAGGGAAAATGACAAAAATACACGTATGAGACACCAAGGAGTCAAATTGACTCTTACAGGTGATTTTGCCACTGCAAATTAAATTTTTACGATAAAGATATAGTTGTAAGACTGAATTAATAGATAATTGCAAATATAAAACCTGATGTAAGCGGATTTTAGAAATAAAATCTGATATAACTCTCTAATATTTTAAATATGCTTCATTATTCATCAATATTGGATAAAAGTTACCCTCTTCCAAAGTCACCCTTTACGAGACCCTATACTCGAATGCAACTTAAGTTGAGCCTACTGACGTCATGGCCACGCGGAAGAAAATCTGAGTACACAGAAGGCCTGCTGGGTTGCTAGAAGCTCTTATTGGCTGGCGAATTTGAGAGCGAGTTGTACTACTACGCGTTACGCCACTTTAAAAAATAATACTGAACATTTTATGCATATCGGGATGAAAAGATGCTTAATAATACGTGGATTTAAAAAACTAATCATTATTCAAAATTGAAGCTCTAAATTTCACTCAAAATTCAGACACCTCGTGGGGAACTACTTTCTTTTGTTACTCTCAGCATATTTCTACAGGCTTAAGTTAAGTTGCAACTGAGTATAGTAGCACAGCTCATCAAAAATATTTCAAGTGCACGTTACTGCAACTAAAAGGAACGAAATTTAGCCATACCTGACAAAAATTGAATGTATCTTGAACATTTATGCTGCTTGGGGGGACGAGCATAGAAGAGGTCCCGTTGAGCTTCTGAAAAAAAACTAAGCCAAGGTTATTCTATAGTCTGTTCATTTAGAATAAGCCGATGAAACTAGTGTTAACCCTCAATAACTCCTAATAACTTGGTAATCTATTTTTTTTAATTTCACCAAGATCAGTTTAGGCTGCCTAGTAATTCCACAAGACAAATGTTTCGATAAGAATTACAATAGTTACTGCTTCTAATACATTACGTCTTACCGGCCTATTCTAAATGATAAGACTACAAGTGAAATGTGTATTTCACCATTATCGCTGGTTAGCGGACAGTAAGTGTAAACTCACAACTCTCAAGCGTCGCCTCCAGCCATGGACCGGTTTCGTCCTTGTTAGGACTCAAAATTGCCAAGTCATTCCAGCAGATGAGTGGAGGACCACTTTTTCTGTTATAGCCGGCTAGACTAGTACTTGCTCTCCGCTCTCTTGAGTTGCCTTCCTGTGCCGGGCTGATGAGTCCTAACAAGGAAGCAATGGCGTAGACAGAGGGGGTGCAACGGGTCTTTTGCACCCCCCCAAACCCCAAACTTTTTTCTTTGTGAAATTAAATATTTCAGAATTTCTTTTATTCTCCTATTCCCAAAATTCGGATTAGGTACGCCAAAACAAGTTAAAAACCAGTTTTTCAGGTTCAAATTTTAAAAAATTTTATAGAGGAGGACCCCCAGACCTCCTCTGTACTTGTAACTGTATTTTTACAACTCTATTTTATATTAAGTTTGTCAAATTGTAAAAATTCTACCATAAAACCTGTATCCGAAATTCGGATGAGGCGTACCAAAACAAGTTGAAAAAATAGTGTTTTTGACTAAATTTACAAACATTTTCTGGGGAAGGACCCCCAGACCCCCCTTTTATTGGTTGGAGCAGGATAAGTTACAACCTGTTCCATATTAAGATCATCAAGATGATTAAAATTGAAAATTTATTAATTATGAAAATTCTTAGCCCCCCCATAAAAACCAAATCCTGGATCCGCCGCTGCTTATATTTATCATTTTAAGTAAATAAAATGTTTTTATCGACACACTTCATTTATGAGTGTTGATGAAATACTTCGTTCTAGTTTGTTGTTAACAATGGATGTCTTTGTTTCATGATTAAAATACACCATTATTTTATTTTAATATATTAAGTTATTCATTCAGTGAGAAAAAAAATTGTGTAATTCAAAACCTTAATTTTTTTCTTTCATTTCGATATCATAATGCACCCCCCAAAAATTATTTCTGGCTACGCCGCTGCAAGGAAGAAACCGGTTCATGGCTGGAGGCGACCCTTGAGAGTTGTGAGTTTACACTTAGACTATACCTAATAAGATTGATTATTCACATTTAGTACAAAGCAAAAAAAATCATGGATAATCATAGAAGGATTTTAAAATAAACGAGAAATAATGAATTTCATTCAAAACTTGTTCATTAAAATTTAAAAATTCTTAATCTGTTAAAAATATATTAAGAATTATTATGTACAAATACTTTGACAAATACCCATATTTGACGATAATGCTATTTCACAATTTTACAACGTTTTGAAGAGATTACAATAGTAAATATCTCCTTTATTCTAGTAATACTTTTCTATAATATTTTGGTAAAATACGATTATATTTGTCATGTGTGGCCATATTAACTTGGGAGAACATTTTAGCATGTATCATTAGCAAGATTCTAGAATAAAATATACTGGTTTAGCAAAATTCCAACTTATCCTGTTCGTCTAAATCATAAAGGTGTACTTATAATCGGATTTTTGTTACTACAGGAAAGTCTTTTAATCCCATTTCTTGAAGTTAATTGGTCGCTTAGTAATCTTTTTAATAGTTTCATTCTTTTCTTCATGAATAAATCTCAAATTAAAGCATAAACATGTTTATCCATGAAATCAAATTTATTATCTAAAATGATTTCGTGTTTAAGCGTTTAACCCATTAGGTACAGTTGAGGGGAAAATGACTCAGTTGTGATTTCTGGCGAACCACTTGGGTTAGGAAGACAAAGTAGGGGTCGTTTTTCATTAATTAAAGTATTCTTTTACCAAAAAAATTTTCAAGTCCTTAGGGGGTCGTCTTCATATTAAACGAAAAACTAACTTTTTTCCAATGGGGACCCCCAATTATTATTAGTTTTTCTGAAAGGCCATCCCCCCAAACCCTTAAATACCCAGTTTCATCCAGATTGATTTAAAAAAATTTATTTTTCAAAAATAAACTGAAAAAAAAAGTTTTTAAATCGTGAAATTTTTTATGGTAATCGATTCTTGTAGTAATTTTATGTAGGAAACCAAAATTTCAATCGATTTTATCCGATAGTTTTTGATAAAAACGAATTAATGTCTTAAGGGGCCGTATACCGTTGCCGAATGCATACCGTAATGCTCTTTCTAGTTCGTTTTATCAAAAACTATTAGCTATTCTTATAAAATAACATGTAAATGAGAGAAAGAGAGAGAGAGAGTGATTATAACTTTCCTATTTCCAATGCAATTCAAATAAAACTGTGACAAAAAAGCTGAAAAATAAAAGTTAGTGGTCTTATTTTAAAATCCTTTATTATGAGCACTAACTCAAAAGTAACTTCGCCAATTTCAGGTTTCTAAGTTTTGAAGATTTAGTGAAGTCGGTTAGTCAGAGGAAATTTAGATTTAAAGATCAGGAATTATACCAGTGTTTCCCAACGTGGGGCGCATGCCCCACCGGGGGGCAATGAGGAAGTTGCATGATTTTTTTTATTTTTTTATCGATTCTCCTTGCAAAAATAAGCAACTACCAAAATTTGAGGTCGATCGAGAAATTTTTTGATTGCCAAAAAAATTAACAAAAATCCACTTTTTAAAAGCGCGCGAAAACGCCAAGAGTTTAGGATCATCGTATGCTGGCGTCATCATACGATAAACATTGTTGGAAAGAAATGGAGTTGATGGTATGATTGTTGACATCTTTAAACAATAAGCGTTTTCAGTCACGTGTTTTTTCTCGACTTTTAAATTAAAATATTTAATTACCTGTCCCTTTTTTTTTTAAATTGACTAGATATTTCATTTTTCCATACAAAAAACCATACGGAACACTTGTTTGTTTTTGAAAATCTGACACATGCAACTTCCTTATTGGACTTTCTAGGGGGAAATTTGAAAATGTTCAACCTAATTCCCCCTCCAGATAAGAAAAATTCCAAAAATTTTCTGGGGACCCAGACCCCCCAATTTTATTTGGTAAGTCATTTTAAACTTAACGTATAAAAGTACTCTAAAAGGATGTACCTTAAAATTTTTGAGCCATTCACCCCCCCCCCCAAATAAAAAAATATTCAGTCTGTTTACGGCTCTGTAAAGATCTCGTTTTCATTATAACTCTGTAATTATTGATTACTAAATCTTTAAATTATATGGAAAGTTATTTCATTAAAATGATCTTGTATTTCAAATATATTTCTACATTTCGTGTTGGGAAAGTTAACTCACTAATTTTCTGTGAACGTGTATGTCTTATTTTTTTTTTCAAAATCAACCTAACAAGTTTTAAATTGAGTATTAAAATTATGTGAGTGTAAAAATTTATGTGTTACATGGGGGGCATGGGAAATTCAAAAAAGCTTTGGTGGGACGTGGACCGAAAAAGGTTGGAAAACACTGATTTATACCAATTAGATATATTGAATTACATTCAACCTCTTTTTTCCCATATTTTTTGGGATAATCATTGATATTTGTTTTTGTTTAAAATTTTACGTAATTTGAAATTTCCGTTCTTTTTTTCTGTATGTTTTAATCATTTCTTTCTAGTTATAATCCGGGTGATAGTTTTTAACAACTTCTCTGGACAGTTGTAAATCTCATCTTAAATCCATCCCCACATAAATCCCATCTTAAAAGGGTTGGTATAACAATATGCCGTAATTTTCTTTTTTTATACTCGTACTCGAATGACAGTTAAACTGGATAAACTTAAACTTTCCATAGGAAAAACATAGGATATAGGACATAGGATAGGATTTTTCCATAGGATCCACATAACCTTTTCAAACCTAAACAAAAAGAACACATTTATTTGGTTATCTTTGATTATTTTCTCACTTAAAGTTGTGTCAATAGCATAAAAATAAATGCTCTCACTCTTTAGTACTGCTGTGACGATTAACGAGGATATTTTGAACTCCATGGTTACTGAAGCACGTAAAAATTCCTCATGAATCAAACTTTGACGCTTACAAGCGTGCTGCATCAAATTATGACTCCATGCATTCATCATTAATGAAGATGTGACGTTGATGATTAATTAAATCACTGCATCAAAGAAGTATTGACTACTTTTACTCACACTGGTAATGAGGGAAGTGGTAGAAAACCCATGTTTTGCATTGATAGTGTTGAATCTTTTATTTCAATATGGGTATTTATTAAATTTAGGTATCACACATGGCTGAATTGCATACCACTAATTTCAGGATTCTTAAACACCTTTTCCTTTTAGTTTCTTTTAAAACTGTGCTAACGGTAGGATTTTCAAATTTCTTCTTGCCAAACTTTTACTGTGATTGAGATAAAACTAGGCTTTCACGTCTAATGAAATTTCTACATTCAAGATTGTTTTTGAAAGATGACCGAAATTCAGAATTATTTACTTACTTGTAGATTAATTACTTATAGAACTTAAATAAGTAAAGTAAAGATATAAAGTTATAAAATAAGTTATAGATGAAAGACTTATAGAAGTTATTTACATTATTTATTCATTCGTGTTTAAATTTCTAATTTTTTTTTATTTCTAATGGGCGGGTACTAGGACATTATCCTTTTACCACTGAAATACCCTAAGAAGTACCTACTTAGCGTTACCCAGCGAGCACCTGTGGAAGGAAGCCACGGAGGTGAGGTACTGTTGCCCGCGCCACACACACATTCACTAGCACAACTCCTTTTTACAGGGGGGCTACATTCATTCATCACACAAGGACAGAAATTAACATCCATGCCAAACGGGGATTCGAACCCCGGACGTACGGCTTCGCAGTCAGATACGCTAACCACTCGACCAGCACGTGGTATCAAATAATTAGCGTTTAAAGAAGTTAAATATGTACATTTTGCGAAGAAAGGAGGATAGAGGAATGGATTCAACTTTTAAAATTTATTTAAAAAAGGGAACACATTTTCAATAAGGTATATAGTAGATAAATGTAATTCAGAAAAAATAATTCTCCGTGACCATCCTAGGCTTCAAGCCTATTATAGTTGGTCGTCAATATTTATATTTGTGTAAAGTTTAAAGTGAATCGAATGAATCAAGCGTTAAAAGAATCGATTCGTTCCCTCGACGCTTCAATCGTCTGCTAAAAATAGCCAGTGTAGAAACAGATGAGAAGTTTTGTCTTTAAAGTTGGCAACCACTTTACCTCAAACCGAGTGCCTTCCGAGTGCCCTTTTGAACGAGGATGATGATTTATGCATAAGAAAACTACAATAAGCATAAGTATTGCCTCTTTTTTACGAACAAGAAGAATAGGCGACGAAATTTGGATTATTGCCCAGAAATGGTTCTTATTCTTTTGTGAGTTTCATGTTTCGCATAGAATTTAAGTTCTGAGCGTTTTTATGATTGCTCACTTATTCATAGGAGAATTCTCAGGCATCAAAAATTAATTAGCAATGAAAACGCGTATGGGTACTAATGATTTATCCTGCCGTTTAAGTATAGCCTGTCTTGCAAAAAGCCGAGCAGACGGCTATAATTAAAGATTTACGTCATTACTTTGTAAGAAAAAATAACTTATTTAAGGGCATGAAGTATTGTACTTCTTATATTGTTAAATACTGAGGGATATAACTTGATACTAGCCATCTGAAGCAAAGTTTTAGGGCTTGGTTTCACTATCAATGCTAAATTTTGGGAGAATATTTTAGAAATTTACATTTTAAGTTTAAATACATTGGATTTTAAAGAAAAAATTTTTAAATGTTTCTTTTTTTTTCCAATTTAGATTTAAGTGTGAAAAATTTTTAACTACTATAAAGTGTATTCAATTTTGTTATGAAAATTTATAATTTTAGTTACTAAACAATTTACTAAAAATGTGAGTTTTTTTACCAAATGTTGATCAATTGATGAGACTAAAAATAGTACAGATATAATTAATACCTATCTCGAATTAAATCAACTTTTAAAACTTTAATTTTGTATATATTATGTAGTTATCTGTAGTGCAATTTTAAAAAGTAACAAATTTTATTATTCACTGAGGCTCTTAAAAATATTGTTCCAAAAAACTTTTACAAAACATTAGGTGTTGAAATTTATGGGACCTTTAATTGCTTAAATATATAAAAATACCCAAAGTCAAATTTCCTCCTTCAAAACTCCCATTACGTATAAATTGATAATATTATCATTATGCTTTTATGCTTGTGACTAAGTAGACAGTAAATCAACTACATTTTGTACAAAAAAATTTTAAGAAACCCTCTGTAGTGTCTTAAGAAGTTTTATGACAAAGAAAATAAATAGAATAAATTTTTTTGGTTTTCCAAATTTTAGGGGTATTTTCTTTTTATGCAATCACTGTATGTATTTTTCTGCTCTGTACCTGTCTTGATTATTTGTTCTTTTGTGTTGTAATAATTAAATGTCCATTTACATGATCTGTGTATCACTTGGAAGGGCACCTGAGCGTGTCCCTTTGTGGTCTATATAAATTTATAATTTGAAATAAATTTATTATTATTAAAAAAAAGAACGTTTTCATTGCACACATTACCTATTGTTACAAAGAAGACTTCCACTCATAAAGAAACTATAATGGTGGTCATTTTTAGACTTCCATTCAAAGATGTCTCCCTATGTTATTAACAGATGTCACTGTAACATTTGCTGAAATCTTGACCATTGGAATAAATGATACAATGCATCGTTAGCATATAAATAAAGTTAGCATGCAAATAAATAATACCATTGGAATAATAAAAATACAATGCATCGTTAGAGATTAACAAAGAATCTTTCTAAAAATATGTTTGCTTTCATGTCCAAAATACAAGTTTTGAAAAACTATATTAAACAGTTTGCATAAGAATGTATATTTGTATTTGAAACTTCTGATTGTGGCATAAAACTAACCGAATTTATATGTAATTCTACAATTAAATCCGCATACCCAAAATCCGTGAACCCTCAGAAATTTTATGCTTGCTCGACTGAATTTTTTTAGTTAACGTCATTTTTTATGCTGAACTACTGAGAATATTTTTGAATTGTGTTCTTTTTTTGTCAAACGAATTCCTATCACTCAAATCTGACCAGTGGTTTTTTACAGCCTTTTGAAACTACAGCTTTGATTATAATCTCTGTGTACAAAATTTAACAAATTTGGTTATAGTAAACTACTGTTTATAATCCCGTGAAGTTCACTATAACTGATTTTGACTGAATAATGACTACAAAGAATTCTAAAGGTTATTTTCTCTTTTCCAGTTGTCCAGTTGATCTCTCTGTTTCTGACAAGGTGTATGTCGATGACCAGAGCCGAACCACGGGGGACTATTACCTCTACATACCATTTCGAATGTTCCGCTTCTTGGATGGAGCAAAAGTCAGGTTTAGCTGTAATGTCATTGTTTGCCAACATGACTGTCCGTGGGTAAGCCAATCTTTCTTGATATCCTCGTTTTATAGAAAGGCATTGAATATTTTCTATCTATTTGGAAAGCAGAGAAATGTCCTTTCTTTCCGGAGTTACAAAGAAACTGAAAACATAACAGCAGAAAAACTATAAATAAAATAGTTTTCAATGTCTTTATATAGTTAATGTAAATGTACAAAAGATAGTTTAAATCTAAACATATTTTAAAAGTTGTTCAACTTAAGATAAGACAATGTTTGATCTATATTTGAATTTCCTCTAACAATAAATCTTTGTAAATTGTTTAGTTTTTTTTTAAACTAAGAATCATTAAAATTATCCGAAAACTGTATAATAAAAGAATATCTTATTTTAATAAGTATAATTCTAAACTTATTTTAATTTACTACTCTTGTATTATACATTTACTTCTCGCACAATTCCAAGAAAATAATGCATGTACTTTTAAAAGTTGATTCACATGCAACATATATATGTTACCGCTAAAGTTGAAAATTAGTTAATCTAAAGAATACCTAGGTAAACTTTAGATTAACTGATTTCTGTCGTTAATGTGCGGATATTAGAGTTTTTCGCATTTTACCTAGGGAATCTACACCTTAACGGCCTCTTGAAAGTTAAAGTTCAAAATAGTTTGTTTCGCTCAATCCTTTCTGTTAAAATGTTGAGGTGCTCACTGCGCCATGCACTTACCCCTGCGCAGTCGGGTTTCAATACGTAGTTTGTTGTCATATTTGGTGTTTTGATTTCAAATTTAGTGCGTAGCACTGGTAGTTGTCAAGTTGAATGTTGAACAAATTAATACAAACAAGTAAGTACAGTAAATTTACAAGCTTAAGTTCAGTAAATTACTACTGTGGTGTCACACCACATCTCTTTCCCTTTTCCCCGCCGACATTTTTTTTCCCAGTTCACTAAATTTCCTCACTGGTTCTTTCGAGTGTTGTTTGTTCGACCTTGCCTACGCGCTTATCCCATGAGTCACTCGGGTTTCTCTCTGCGTTATCGCGAACACCCCTGCTTTTTTTGTACCCTTCCAAATTCCTCTCTCTCCCTCGCTCCTGCACCCTTGGTAACAAGTGGTTGTCTCGAGTTTGGCGTTTTTGGCTCCCTTTTCTTTGGCGACTGTAGTTAATTTGGCTTTTCCCTGCGTACTTGTTCCTTCTGTGTGGAACTTGTTTTTGCGTTATCAATTTCACCAACTGGGCGATGTAAGCCAATTGTAGCAGCCCTGTGTTGTTTCTCCTCTCGAGCGCCGTTTGCGGTTGGTGCAGAGGATGTAGCCAATCGTGGCGTACTTTGATTTTTCTTCGTTACTTGCTGGCAACGATCGCTCACTTTTCTCCGATCACCGACACCTGCTTAACACGCTCCAAGCGAGCTCTGATGTCTTTAAGCCTTTTAGGCTTCATGCCCATCTGGGCTATATGTCTTCTCCCTTGTTTGAGATATTTTAAGATGCAGAAATCAATAGCAAACGACCTGTAATGTTTAAACTAAATTCACCAGTAATAAAAATCATCTAAAATCTACGAAAACTGGACTTTGTGCTTCATTCGGCCTCGTGTCCTTCTTATCCCTAACAGGACAGGCCATGCTTCTCCGACGACTCCATCACACTACATCGATCCGATGCTTTTAGCTGGGATCCCGTTGGATCGCTAAATGGCATTCTTGTGTTTAGTGGAGTCTGGACCCCTCAGTAGTTTCCTGGTTAACTGAGGTGAACTACAAAAAAAGGAGGTGCAGTAAATTCTCTTCGCTAGAGGTGATCCATGTGGCGGATCCCTAGGTGCCATTTTTTTGATCTTCCTACCATCGTTCCACCGTTGATGAACTGTCTACATCACCTAATGAAAACCCCTTCAATCCTCTTTCAATGATTTTATCGTCAGGAGCTCGACAGTTGGATAAGTACAGTTTAAAATCTTGAATTTACCATTTTCCCAAACTAAGATGCAGCATACCTCAAATTTGCAATTTTCTAAAGTATATTGTTTCGTTTAAGTGTATGAATGTGCATGCATTTTGAGGGCCACCATTTCGTACCGGGTTATAGCGAGATCGCAATGTTAATATTTTTTAATTAGGCGGCCTCTCTACGACAATTGGTGCCTTGTGACTTTCCTCTCCATGTATGCATATTCTTGACCCTTCGTAATCACTCAGAGTGAAAAATCCACATATTGCATAACAATATCATGTACTCTCACCTACTCAGTATGTATAAGGTTTGCCCGTGTGTTTCTGTGCAGGAAATTGTTCTATTGTAGTTTTTCTTTTTGCTTGCTTAATCTGGTCTGATCGGTGAAGTCCCTTAGTTCCGTTTCCTGTACTCACACACACTGACAGATTCTAGAGCTTTGTCCAAGAAACATATATACTTTTTATTCATAAAAGGGTCAATTTTTTTTCTTTCTTGATTTTTATATCTTGTGATATATTGTTTTGATTTCACAATGGGTAGAAGGAGTGTTAACAATACCATACCTCCCCAAATTGATAGACCTTCTGGTCCTACTTTCATTTTAAATATCAATCCTTTTGATGGCGATCCCGCCACTTTTGAGTTCTTTGCCGAACAGTTTCGAAACTTAGTAACTATAAACTGTTACAGTCAGGCTCAGTCATTGGCATTCTTAAAATCCAAATTATCAGGTGCCGCTCTTAAGTACTATATTGAGTCTCCTCATTTAAAATCAATTGTAGATTCTGAGTTACTCCTTAAGGAGTTAAAGTCCTTTTTCCATTCCCCATCTACTGCTTCATCTATTCAGGCACTTAATAGTATTCAGTTGTTACCATCGGAAACTGTACGTAATCTCGCCCATAGGATCGGTGTACTTGTGCAGCAGGTACATTCCGATATTACTGACAGAAAGGCGCTTAATTCTATTAAAATGATGAAGTTATTAACTGCCCTCCCCTCAGACCTACGAATTAAAATTATGGAGTCGGCGATTAGGGACTTCGATGAGGCGGTTGAGAGAGCTACCACTTTACAGAGTCTGCATATTGAGAATGCTGTACTCAACTCAGTTAATGTGGAACCCTCTACATCTTTACAGGCAGAGGTCAATGCCCTGAGACACACCGTTGATGAACTGCGGCAGAAAGCTGTTCAACCCAGCTCAGATGCCGTATGTTCCTCTTCGGAGCGTGGCATCAATTCTTATGGTAGACCCCCTAATCGAAAAAAAACTTACCAAAATTCTAGACCTAGACCCCATTGCCCTTTTTGTGGTAGGCTGGGACACTATATGAAAGATTGTTATGAGTATAAGAGGTCGCAGAAACCTCAACGGGGAAACTTCCGTAATCATGGCAATTCTTATCGTACCCAACCTTACTCACGTCACCACCCAAACTAGTACCGAGACCTCCGCCAGATGCCCGCAGGCCTCGTTCAACTACAAGGGCATCTCTTTCTTTTGATAGTCACAGGTCACATTATTTTTCCAACAATCGTGAGCTCGATTTAAATCTAAATTCTTCTTGTAATGTGCCTAGTTCTTCTATCAACCCGAATTTGTTTTCTGTTGATGTTCCAAATCTTTCTTCTCGTTCGTATACTGTATCTCGTTCGACTCAAACTTTCACTGGCATCAACGACCACTGCGTGGAAACACCTGTGGAACATAAAATGGTACAGACTTCTCACGTTCTGTCCCCAGCTAACATTTCCTTACCTTCCAATGCTTCTGAGGAGTGCATTCTTTCGGTTCGTTCCACTGACAAAAATCTTCCACATGTGTCTCTCACATTCAATCAAATTTCTGGAATTTTCTTATTTGACACTGGTTCGTCAATTTCTCTCATAAATGAAACTTTTTTTGAGACTATAAAATCTGAAGTAACGACTCGTAAACTATCAAGACAGGTAACTATATCAACCGTCAACTCAATTGTTGCTTTCAAGGGTTGTGTCGAAATTTCCTTCAAAATTGGAAAATCTTTCTTTAGACAGGCTTTCTTTATCGTTGACTTTTCTTCTTCTTCACAATTCCATGGCATCATAGGATGTGATTTCATGTCAAAACATCAAGTGTCTATTCAAATGTCCATGAGAACTATCTCAATCAATGACCTTTCCATACCCTTCTTTAAACATTCTTCACAGTCTGATGTTAGCAATAGTGTAAACACTGTTGATAAACCTCCAACTACATCCTCCACATCTGTTGTAAAACTCTCTCGTCCTGTTATAGTTCAACCTGGAGAATGTACCTATGCTCTGGTACGAGTACCTAACTGTACTTTTTCTTCCACCATTCTCTTCGAACCGTCTGTCAACTCTACTCAACTTATTTCATATGATTCAATTGTTGAATTCAATCAACTTGATAATAATTCTGTTAGTGATAATCAAAAATTCTTTTCTTTTCATGTTCTCTTACATAACTTTACTAAGGAAACTTGTCATTTAAATAAGGACACTGTGGTAGGTTCTGTTACTAATGTTGAATGTATCATCAATGACAATACAAATGACGTCGAATCTCTTAATTTAATCACTGCTAGCCCTGAAGTTCAAAAACTGAGAGACGAGGAATTTTCCCTTCAGGATTTCAACTTAGATCATTTGCAAGACGAGGATAAAACTGCTTTGATAAACCTTCTTTCTAAAAACTACCTTTCTTTTTCCAAATCTCTTAAGTCCATGGGACATACTGATTCAGTAATTCCTAGACTAAAATTTACATCTGAATACCCTATTAAGACATTACCTTTTCCCATTCCGGCTGCTTTGAGTCAAACTGCCAAGCTTCAATTAGATCAGATGGCAGAAGCAGGTATCATAACTAGAGGTGTATCAGAATGGGCTTCCCCTATGCTGTTGGTTAAGAAAAAATCAGATGGTACCAACGAACAAAAATATCGTTTGGCTATTGACCTGAGACTAGTTAATTCCATACTCCTTCATAACACTTATCCTTTGCCAAAAATTCAAACAATCATCGCGAGCATAGCCAACTATAAGTTTTTTTCCACTCTTGACATGCAGCAAGCATATATGCAAATTGACCTTCCTAAAGAATTTCGAGATAAATTAGCTATCACCACCCCTTTTGGAACGTACTGTCTTAATCGTCTTCCTTTTGGCCTTAAAACTGCTGCTGCAATTTTTCAATCTTTAATGGATAGTATCCTTGAGTCTATACCTGGTTGTTTTGCTTACCAAGACGACATAATTGTTTGTGCCAACTCCTTTCAGGAAACTTGTTCTAAATTACAAAAGGTCTTTGACCTCTTCATTAAACATAATCTAACCTTGTCTGCTAGTAAGTGCAATTTTCACCAAACCAATATCAACTTTCTAGGGTTCAATATCAATAATCATAAGATTTCCCCTATACAAGCTAATATTGTAAAAATCAAAGCTTTCCCTGTTCCTAAAACAAAAAAACAAGTCAAACGGTTTGTCGGTCTTTGTGGATATTATCGTCATCTAATTCCTGAATATGCGAAATTAATTCAACCTCTAACGAAATTGTCTTCTCCTTCTTCGTCTTTTCTTTGGTCTGATGAATGTACGTCATCCTTTGAGACTCTTCAGAACATTTTCTTGAGTCGTCCTTTTGTACGACAACCTGTGTGGAGCAAACCCTTTCTCTTAAACACGGATGCATCTAAAAAGGGTATTGCAGCTGTGCTTCTTCAGGATTTTAATGGTCAACTACATCCAGTTTCCTATTTTTCAAAGTCTTTAAGTTCTTCCGAAGCCAAGTACCCAGCCATAAAATTAGAGTTAATGGCTATTACCAAAGGTGTCGAGGCGTTTAAGTACTATCTCTATGGCAGACACTTCACCGTTCTGTCGGATAGCAAACCCCTCTCCCATTACCGTAAAGTAACATCTCCTGCCGATATAACCACTCGTTGGTTACTTGTCTTAGGAGAATACTCTTTTACGTTCAAACATATTGCAGGCAAGCAAAATCTTTTACCTGATTATCTCTCTCGTCTTCATGACTCTCCTTCTTTTGATGATGTTGTATCTGATCCCAATTTATTCATGTCAGATGAACCCCTACCTGTTGTACAACTCAATCATTTGCCTACTACTTCTGAGGAAACCCAATCAGATGATGTTGATTCTAGTAATGAGATAACTCTGTCAACTATCCTTGAAGCACAACTCAAAGATGATGAATTGTCAGTAGTTTACAATGACATCCTAAATAAACAACCTTCTAAACCTAACTTTTTCATTGATGCGGATTCTCGAGTTCTAATGTTTTTCAAAATGTATGAGGTGAATATTGAGCGAAATAAACCTGTAATTGTAATTCCCAAATCCTTACGCCAAAAAGTGCTGAGTATTGCACACTTTTCTCACTTTGGTATCGCTAAAACGTATGCTTTCCTAATATCTAAATACTATTGGCAAGGCATGTATGCTGATGCACAGAATTTTGTTTCTTCATGTAAGATATGTGTTAAAAATAAACCCCATAGAATCCCTTCTGCCCCTTTCCAACCTACTTTAACTGCGGAAAGACCCGGTTTTCTTATTTCAATTGATTTAGTCGGTCCTTTTTCAAACGGTCAACACATCCTCACAGTCATTGACCATTTCAGTCGTCATATGCATCTTTTTCCTCTCACTTCCATAACCTCCAACGCGGTTATCCATGCTCTTTTCTCGTATATTTCTATACATGGTCGCCCTTCTTTAATTTTGTCGGATCTTGGAACTCAGTTTTCGTCAGAAGTTTTTCATAAGTTCCACCAAGCCCTTGGAATTAAACTCCACCATACATCTACTGGTAGACCCCAGGCAAATGGTATTAGCGAAAGGATAAACACTTCCTTAAAATCCACCATATCTTGTCTTTTAGACACTGGTCATACTTTTCATGATGCTGTATTGGTACATCAGAACCTATATAATGGCTCTCAACATAGAGCCACTGGTTTTTCACCTAACCTTATTCATTTTGGAAGAGAACTGTCATTAATGACAGATACATTCAAATGTGGTGTTCAGATAAATAACTTAGCTAATGCATATAATGTTATTGAGAAGTTAGCTATCCTAGAGAAAGTTTACAAACAAGTAAATCAGACAGCTTCTAATTTCAGAGCAACCTACTACAGGAAACAGCATAATAAAACATCCAATAGAAACTTTAAGGTTAATGATTGTGTCTACATAAAATCAAAAAATAATTTTAAACCTAGTTATGATGGTCCCTTCACCATCACTGAAGTAAAATCCCCTGTTTTGGTTGTGGTAAATAGAACCCCTTTTCTTCCTGATTCTGGTTTTGTGATACATATAGACCGGCTAGTAAAGGTTCAGCATCGTAGGGAATACCTCTCTCATCGGAGCCCCAATCGCTCCTCTCCTCTTTTAACAACTACTGGTCCTGCTTACAATCTTAGGCCCAGAAATAATCGCCTAAGGTAGTTGATAAACATAGTCATTTAGTAATCTTATGTTTTGTCTTTGACTGTGTTTTGATTGTCAGTATATAACAAAAAAAGTTTTTATTTTTATCGTGGTTGACTTCATATATATACTTCGTAATTACTCTTGAACGTTCTTTCTCGTGGTGACATGTATCTATATGCCCTATGTCCTTTTAGGACCGAGCTCAAGTAAAAGTAATTGTTTATAACCTGTAGCTTAATAGCTACGTCACTTCTATAACTAGGAAGTTATGCACTAATTTATTATTCTTATAATACTAAACATCATTATCTTTATTGACTTTGATTTAACTGTCTTGTAAACTGGATATCTAGTCCACCCTTTTAAGTAGTTAGTTAGATAAACTTAATTGGTAGACCACCTATGTTAAATGAGTTTATAAACATGTTCCTATATCAAAGTAAATGTGATATAACTCCTTAAGATCATATGATATTTCTTTTGGTCCATTAATGGATTTGTGTATAAACTTGTCACCTTAACGTAATATAATTCTTCTCTAAATTAACTTCGGAAGTCTTCCACAGCAGGATCGATCCCATTCCATTTTCTCATATCAACCCATACAACGTTGTATTTTCTTTTTTTTGATATTTCCTGTATTCCTATCGTTCTGGTATACACAGAAATTATTTTTGGTACCTAATGTTTCATAATACAAGCTTGAATGTATTATTAGTTAAAAATGTTCCTATGATAGAACATATAGGAATGATCTTCCGCACGCTCAAGTACTAGTAAAATTGTTTGTGCCGACCTCCATTCCAGTGCATTACGTAATGTTATTTTTTTCTGCATGGCAGCATAAGCCCATTGCTTACTTACATGGCTTCTTGCCTAAGTACAAATATAAGTGGTAGTATTATTACTATGATCATTATTAGTATTTTTTGATCTGATATTTATGTCGACATTTTGATCTGTCCGTATAGTGAGTTTTTTTCGGACACCTGATAGATACCTATCAATATATCTATGTACCTATCTATCTATCTACCTCAACCTACATCTACGTCTACTGTTTTACCACTGATTTAAAATGAACTTTGAAGTCAAGATGAACTCTGCTAGTATGAACTCTTTCTGAGACGTTTAGTCCAATCCTAGCTGTCCGAGAGTGTTGCAAAATCATCATGGACAATTTTCAGGGCACTCACCCCTCTCTTCAAAAAAAAATCAGTATATTGTGCATTTGATATGTAGTAGCCAAGAATTTTTTAGTTTATGTTGTGAAAGGCAAATCATCCAAATTTCTTAGTGTACTGGTGTAAACCATCAGTTATGTAATCTTATTTTAAGGTTTGTTTCACTATGCCCCATTGACATTTGTGGACGGTTGGTTTGTCAGCATTTACAATAGCAAGTAATAAGAATGTAGATACAGTGCTTTTTTGTTCTTCTGTTTGGTTTGTGACGTCATTTGTGTGCTGGTTTAAGCTGGACTTGATCAGCATACCCAAGTGGTTGTGGAAATTAGTCACTGTGTTTACATTCTCAGTCTTCAACCCTAAATTTACCTTAGTTTACTTTCATGCTGACAGACTGTCTGTTCACATTGTTTTCCCACGTACAGCTTCTGTACCTGTTACCTCAATAGATGTTGCAACGACTTAATCTTTTCAAACCTGTTTCTTCTTTTGGTGGTAATTGTTTTGCCTGAACTTATTTGCTTTTATGTATGTAACACAGAATTTTTTTGATGACACAGTTGTATTTATGGTATTCTTGTTAAACGAGTGTAGTGATTGTTGCCACATTTTTTATTTTTTTGGATTTTTTTTTCAAAATTTTCCCTGTCTTCCGGGAGAGTGTGGTGTCACACCACATCTCTTTCCCTTTTCCCCGCCGACATTTTTTTTCCCAGTTCACTAAATTTCCTCACTGGTTCTTTCGAGTGTTGTTTGTTCGACCTTGCCTACGCGCTTATCCCATGAGTCACTCGGGTTTCTCTCTGCGTTATCGCGAACACCCCTGCTTTTTTTGTACCCTTCCAAATTCCTCTCTCTCCCTCGCTCCTGCACCCTTGGTAACAAGTGGTTGTCTCGAGTTTGGCGTTTTTGGCTCCCTTTTCTTTGGCGACTGTAGTTAATTTGGCTTTTCCCTGCGTACTTGTTCCTTCTGTGTGGAACTTGTTTTTGCGTTATCAATTTCACCAACTGGGCGATGTAAGCCAATTGTAGCAGCCCTGTGTTGTTTCTCCTCTCGAGCGCCGTTTGCGGTTGGTGCAGAGGATGTAGCCAATCGTGGCGTACTTTGATTTTTCTTCGTTACTTGCTGGCAACGATCGCTCACTTTTCTCCGATCACCGACACCTGCTTAACACGCTCCAAGCGAGCTCTGATGTCTTTAAGCCTTTTAGGCTTCATGCCCATCTGGGCTATATGTCTTCTCCCTTGTTTGAGATATTTTAAGATGCAGAAATCAATAGCAAACGACCTGTAATGTTTAAACTAAATTCACCAGTAATAAAAATCATCTAAAATCTACGAAAACTGGACTTTGTGCTTCATTCGGCCTCGTGTCCTTCTTATCCCTAACAGGACAGGCCATGCTTCTCCGACGACTCCATCACACTACATCGATCCGATGCTTTTAGCTGGGATCCCGTTGGATCGCTAAATGGCATTCTTGTGTTTAGTGGAGTCTGGACCCCTCAGTAGTTTCCTGGTTAACTGAGGTGAACTACAAAAAAAGGAGGTGCAGTAAATTCTCTTCGCTAGAGGTGATCCATGTGGCGGATCCCTAGGTGCCATTTTTTTGATCTTCCTACCATCGTTCCACCGTTGATGAACTGTCTACATCACCTAATGAAAACCCCTTCAATCCTCTTTCAATGATTTTATCGTCAGGAGCTCGACAGTTGGATAAGTACAGTTTAAAATCTTGAATTTACCATTTTCCCAAACTAAGATGCAGCATACCTCAAATTTGCAATTTTCTAAAGTATATTGTTTCGTTTAAGTGTATGAATGTGCATGCATTTTGAGGGCCACCATTTCGTACCGGGTTATAGCGAGATCGCAATGTTAATATTTTTTAATTAGGCGGCCTCTCTACGACAACTACTAAAACGGGTATTTTAAAACAATTGTGTTGAAGCTCCGACTTCAGAGTAACAGATATTTCTTTTAACGAAAGCAAATGTCCCAGCTGTTGAAATATCTTTTCAACAAACGTTAATTCAATAATCGTTGGAACCTGGGCAAGGGTTTAAGAAATGTAATCGATCTCGAATCCTAGCAATAGTTTAGGTTAAGCTGGCAGCCGATTACACCGCGCTTTCATTAAGATTTGCTAGTTTAAGTGCTCATTGAAATACGCTGTCAAATCGAGATCGAAAAACCACAATTGATACAAAATCCAAGTTGGTACTTTTATATTATATTCGTATTAAAATTGCTATTTCAATACTATTTTTGTGTGATTTGCGTGTTTTGTGTAATATCAAAAAGTACCGAGCCCCCTTTTTTGATTCGTCATTGTTACTGTTTACCCCCAAAACGAGTTTGGTTATAGTTAGGGCAGGTGGGTTGGGGGGGGGGGGGCGGCAGCCCCCCCAACCACCTTAAACTTTTTATAAAAATAAAATAAATTTTTGTACTTTAACGGATCACCCTCGTTAATATGTAAAATAACTGATTACAGGTAGTATGCAGATTAACGAGTGTCTAGTCGGTAGGGTGCAGAATACCTAGGTAATTTCAAGATTACCTAGGTAATCTTAGAAATTGAAAAAAATTTCGCTCTTTAACGGATCACCCTCGTTAATCTGCAAATTACCTAGGTTATTTGTAAATTAACTGATTTCCGGACTTTAACTGTAACATATATACTGAAAACGACGCTGAGGTGATAATCATATTCAAAACTCAAATTCAAAATTTTATTTAAACAAGCAAAATAATAAACCACAAAATACATTTTTTCAAAAAGATAACATACTGAACACAAATTAAAGTGGAAAAAAATAATAAAAGAAAATAAAAATTTTACATGCTTATCCCAAAGGAGCCAAAGCTCGTCCATGGGAAAATGGAATAAAGAATAAAGAAAGATATAAAGAATGATTATAATATGACTTGACGCTAAAAATTATTTAATACTTTGTATATAAATCAGGTATGAAATAAATATCAGCTGCTTGAAAAACAAACAAAATCACTTATTATACGAAATGTAAAAAAAAATCCCTTTATTTACTCAAATAGCCTTTTTGGATATAGTATTTATTCATAAGTAAGCTCCAAAGTTTACTTTCCCTGACCCTAACCTTTCAAAGTCCAGACGAATTGATTTAAAACTGAAAGTAATAAGAGTATTCATCCATGGAAAAGAACGACCCCGAACTATTGAGAGAAGAATACTAAAGTAAATGGTACTTTTCTACTCATAAACCTCAAAAATCGATTATCAAAGCATAGATCGATACTTAAATGCGTTAGTGCACTCGATTCTTTTCAATTTAGAAGGAGCTCTCTTTCCATTCGACACTTCAATCAGTTTGAATCGATCTTTCTTGGGACATATTTTAGCATCAAGTACATCTCAGATGCAGACATTAATGCCATAATCCATGGAATCGGGTGTGCTTAAACTAGCGGGGGGCATTCACCACAAACAATTAATCTGAGTGGAATAGGTGCTTAGTTCCGAGTGACCGACAAAGAGAAGGCTTCTAAGTACACGGGGACTATCCACTAATAACATAAGTACTGTCCAAGGTCTGCAAAGAATTATAAAACTTTATTTGTTTAAAACTTATTTTGTTTTTAAAAATAATTGTATTTATATGTTACAGATTTAAAATGCCTCCCAAAAAACTAAGCTATATCAATAGTAGTTTATATTGTTATTATCTATAGATAAAAGATACTTTGTACATGTGCACACACTTTGATTTACAATATCTACTTAAACAGAATTAAAGCAATTTGACTTGTTTCATTTACTTGTTTTTAATTTAAATTATTTAATCCTAAGTTAATCTTGTGCAAAGAAAATTGAAATTGAAATCGACTCTCTTTTGTTTTGTATATAATCTTATTTCTATAACGCATAAAAGTAAACTTAGGTAAGTTTGGCAATTTGCGGTTTTCAAAACAAGAATTTTAGTCTGACCTTTTTCTATGCATTCTAATTGAGCTGTTTCACCGAGATTAATTTTTAATAATATTATTGTTCATAAATCTTTCAAGAAAGTTAAATGTAAATCATCTTATCCCCTCTTTTTTACAGTATCTCTTTTTTTTTAGCTTTTTAGTCTTTAAAACATGTTTTTCCCTTTAACCAGAAACGTCGGTGAAATTATTAGTCAGTATAGTCATTTCATAGCTCTTGCATAAATTTTTCACTAACGTATCCAAATATACTTTTTATTTTACTCTTACTCCGGGTGCTTTTAGTCACCAGCAATCTGTATACAACAATCTGTAGTATCTGTACAATCTGTAGTATCAACTTCACGAAAACCTCTTAAAACTAAATCCATATTCAAAATAAGTGCATGGTTTTAATACAACTCGATATCACAGGCAAACCACATCTCCTTTACGGAAGAAACACGATATATTTATAATTTCAAAAGTCATGTCATATCAGCATTTTGTCTCCTAAGAAAATTCATGTATAGACCCCCAAAATAAACCTAAACTCTCAACCACTTTGACCCACAAAGAAAAGTTTAAAAATAGACATCTTCACAATAAAAACAAAACCCTCAATTCTCTAGCATTCCTTTTCTACCGCGGTATATAGAGTCCGACACATCGCTTCTCTGAACTCCCTTTTGATGCATCATGTATGATCACTTCTCCTTTCCACACCCTGACAGGGGGTCGCCACTAAGAAGAGGGAGAACAGGAAGATCCTTTGGGGGCCATTAGACGGCGCTTCATTATTCTTGGGGAAAGAGTAAATGACTTCGACTTGGCGATCATCGCGTTTTGACCAAGGCGGGACTTAACTTCGCTGGGAAGGGGATGGTTGGAAATTTATTTCAGAAGTAATGCTTTTGACTCTTTTATGTTTTAATGCACAAAATTAAAAGCTTAGGATATTCCAAAAAGGCAATATTTCAGTTTTACAAAAAAAGACAATACTCCTTCTCCCCCCTAAAACATTTTTGTTTGATGTGTGAAACTGTAGGCTCACTCGAATTTCTAAAGGGTCATTCACATTTTTTCACTTTTACTGTTCATCTTAAGCGATTCACTCCTGGGAATTGCTAATTCGAATATGAAATTGAAGGAGTAGAGAGTGGAAATCCTAGAAAAGGCTCATTCACACTGTTTCACATTCGAATCTCTAGTCAAATCAAATTCATTCAGCAAACTAGTGATTCACTCCTGTGAATCACTTGTTTGTCTAGAAAACTGAAGACGTGAAGAGTGAAAAGTCAATTCACACTTGGATTCACTCTTTGGAGGATTTTTCCAAAATGTATTGTCACAAGGAAATCTACACTAGCTAAATAAACTGGAATGAGAGTGAATGCAAGTTGAGATGTGAATAACTTAACTCCTTTCTCCTGGGCTCGAACCCATCACCCTATGATACTGGCTATTTAACACCACATCTTTGTAGAAGTATATTGAAAGTGATAAGTCTGAGTGAGCCTTAAACGCTCATTAGACTTTCCACTTTCGATGTTAACTTAAGAGGAATCATCCAAAATGACTGTGTAAATTGTCTTTTCACTCTTCACTTCTCTGAACTCCTTCAGTAAACTTCAGTATCAGTAAAGAGTGATTCCTCGAAGAGGATAAATCATAACGAACATGTGAAACAGTGTATAATTAAACCATTTTACTTTACTAAAAGTTTTCACTTAATTTTAGTACAACTTTGAATATGTACTTTTTGCAATCTATTATAACTAATTATCAATCAAATCACAAAATTCAAAAGTCTTCGAATCAATTTTATCAACTTGGATTGTTATTGGGGATAAAAGCTGCAAAACAAAAGTGTTTGACTCGCCCTTTTAGATATTTAATACTTAAAGATAAAAAAATGTTGGAGGAAAAAACATAATTGATTAAAAACCCCATTATAATAAAGTCATTTTCTTAATTAAATTTCTAAAATCAGAGAGCTGATTGATAATTTTGGCAGGGTTCCTTTTGAGTTCTTCAGTGTTAATTACTCCTCCCACCAATATCAAATTCCCCATTAATTTTATTATTCATTATTTATCCACTTTCCTCGGGTCTTTTAGTCATATTATTCATTGATTACTTTTTGACCCCTTCTATCTTCAGATTCTAGCTGATTTTCCCGGCTTTTCACGCTTGGAGTGTATTAATTTTTTTTAAAGTTTCTCAAGTTACATGCAGGATTTTCTTTATTAGTAATTACCATTCATCCTGGTATCCCCAGCGAATTTTTTATCCCTTTGTTCCCGGTGCTTTTGTGTGAATAGCTCAACTACAATCAATGAAATATAGAAGAGTAGTTTCAAATGTTTTTTCAAATTAAGATTATTAAAAAAATGAAACTATAAACTAATTTTATGTGGCTTACATTTGGGTTACATATAAGTAGTCTACCGTTACCCACGGACTTAATGCAGTAGTAATTATGGCCTTAGGGGTAAAATCATTGTAGAACCTTGTCCTAAATAGGGATGCGTGCCACGCCGTGGCATGCGAATACATTGAAAATAATTTTTAAGTCATCAATGAGAATTCAGTGCTCTGTCCTCTCAGGGCTAGCTGAAGACTTTGTCTAGGGTTTTTTTTATTTCATTTATGATTGTTTAAAATATCCAAAGTTGTAATTATTTCAGGGGGAATTACCTTTTTAGATGACTAAATGACAGTAGTCTATTCATTCACCCCCAAATTTGCAGTTCCTTATTTAATAACAAACTTTATTGGACAGCTTAAAACCTATATTTCTGTGGTTATTGATTCTAGCTATTTTTAAACTTCCTAGTGTTGCAAAATACGTTAAAAATCTATTTTAAGGGAACATTCAAAAACATTTTTCAAGTGAGCAACCCTATTTTTACTTTTAAGTCCCCGCTCTTCAGACTTACACGAAGAAATGTTTTATTTGTGTAAAAATTTCATAATTATAATCCATGAATAATTTTAAATTTTTGTATTTTTGGGGTAATTGGGAAAATTTGAAGTGGCACGCATAACTTTTATTTTCCAAGTAGTGTAATTTTTCAAAAAAAACATTTGGTCACCCCTGCCCTAATTAATATCAACCGAATTCCTAGTACTACTAATTACAATCGAGAAAGACATTAGGAAATCTCATTCCAACCTTACTAGACTAAAAAAAATACTAATCCAGGATTCTTAAATCTCAAATCCATCCTTCCTCCAGCGTCAGTATACGCGAACAGAACATATTTTAAACATGGATATGCTCGGCCTTAAGCGTCCAGAGGAAAGCGTGATTGTGCAGTAGGCGAACAATTTGATTGGATTGGACTGGCAACTGGCCAATCATTCCGGAATCGAAAGAAGTGGTGAGGAGAGTGCGGTTAGAAAATGAGGTTTCGTAGCACGGAGTCGTCTACAGAGAGTGATTATGGAGCCCTGTCTATTTAAAGAACCTAACACGATGATAAATAGAAGTAAGCCCCCATGCTTTTCGTTGTTAAGGATGTCTGACACGGGAGTCTTCTTCTTTGCACCTTCTAAAGTATCATCTACAGATGGTTCGATATGCTTCATTGTCTTGTAGCGGTCATGAATAGTCCATAAACTTTCATTAATAAGTATTTCTGTTTTGAATCGTGTAGAAATAAAATTAAATCGAAGTACAGGATTGAAAAGGATCTCTAATACAGGGTTTTGATTTCCCCCTAGGAATATGTTTACCGTGTTTTCTGGGCAGATATTTGTTTCGTCATTTGACAAGATTATCAGTTATGAAGTTTAATGATTACATGAAAACCATAAAACCACGCACAAGCTATTCAATAATATACAGGTTATCTAAATAGTTAGTGGTGAATAGCATTACGGCAGTTATATGGTTTTTAGACTTTAACTGAATTATTATAAATTAAAAGCATCACCTATATTCATTGCAGCATATGTGTCTATACAGATTAAGGGAGTTTTACTTAATACCACTAATTATTTTTTCCAATTATTTCTTAAAAATTGTGAACTTCCAATATGTATTAGAAATAGTGAAGTAAAGGTTTAGTTTAAAAATCACTAGATATTTTAATAACACCACCCTGACTTCAGTATTAACTGACGCGATGACACCGAAACCTTTCATTCTTCAACTGTGACGCGTCTCAAAAATTACTTGGAATAGAAGGACTTTTTAGAGCAATCAAACAGCAACTTCATAATCGATTCTGACCGTCATGGCTAGTAGAGTGAGGAATGATAACGATTTACTCCAATTTCCTCTTTTTTAAGAATAGAAGTAATGATTATGACATAACTTGTGTTTGCAATCCCCTCCAGTTTTATTTCAGCACGCAATTTAAATAATGCATTCCAATTAGAAATCACGAAACTTCTATATTAAGGGTTTGATTCTAAAAAGGTTTGGTCAATAGAAGGGGAAAGAGATCGAAAATTACGAAAATTTAAATCTCGATGGAGTAAAATGGTCCAAGGTCCAGAAAATGAAAGGTGAAATGATAAATTTAATGAATGACATTTTTAAAAAACGGAAGAATACCAGCTGTATCAAAGTATAAGAATTTCTTCATATAACTGATCATGTAAATATTTAACTCAAAGTCCATAGTCTGATGGTATTTAATAATTCAAACTTAACGGAATAAAATATCAAAAATTAAAATATCTGAATTTTGTAAAATAATACGACTAAAAATATAACTTTTCCTATAAGAACGGTTCAATTTTTCAAAAATTATTTTTAAATTTTCAATAAACATTGATTAATTTTTATAAATTAAATTAAGAATAAAAAATGTTACGGCATAAACCATTAGTATTGTTTTTCTCACAACACATACATTCACTGTAAAACTCTTTTCACTGCTATAGTAGACATGTTGCGGAAAACCTAACTTCACTTCCTCATGCGATCCTCTAATAAATTTTGACACCCAGATAGGTCCCATAAAATTACGAAACGCGTTTTTTTCCAGATTTTTAAAACGAAATAAAAAATACAATAATAATTACTGTTCTGTTTTGTCAATTAAATGGATTTAGATGTATTATTGTAGAAATATTATTTAATCCTAAAACCAAAGGGTAAATTTTCCAGTTCATTATGAAAAAACATTACACATAAATTTTTTTTAAATTTCACTTCACACATTTGATCAAATATTTTATCTTAAGGCACTTATCCTTTTTCTTTGAACTGAGAATTGGTAGGGAAACTAATTCGTGTGAAAGTCACAAAAAGAAAGTCGCTGTGTCGCCACTGATCTTTCAAAGCCGTCTCTATCCATCACTTGAAGAAGTTCTTAAGAAACACAATACTGTGGAATGCAGAGAAAAACCCCTAAGACTAAACTGAAATATTTGGTTCTCGAACGCTTTTAAGGTTCACGGCATCATGTGTGATCTATCGCTCCGTGAAGGGCAATGAAAAGCTATCCGTAAAAAATTAACTTGCTTAAAAGATAAGGAACGATGGAGGTCTCTTGCTTTTCAAATTACAGTAAATGTTCGACCCAACCGATTGCTTTATCAACCCTCATTCTGTGCTTATTTATAGGTTTACCGTTCATACCACTTGAGAAAGGCAGGAAACATCATCCAATTTTGGGAGTTGAAGCTATAAGAATGAAAATTTGTTCTAAAAACGATAAAAAAACTTTTGTTTATTCCCGTTACGGATCAAACTATTTTTAGGTGGACTTGCCAATGTAATATATATGTTCTTAAAACTTATTTTTAAATATCCCTAGTTCGGATACTGAGCGTATTCAAACCAAACGTTTATTCTACTTGAAAGTAACGCAGAATTCAGCAAAACTCTCCGAATAATACCACTAAAAAATTCTAAATCTGAAAGTTTTACTAGCACAAATTGACTGTGTGAAACTGGCTTTAAGTGGAAAATTGCTTTCAGCAATTTAGAGGTCTTTCACAAATTACGTAGGGCGTTACTGCATGTGTGACACTATGTGTTCTGTGTAATTATTAAATAATTGTCTAACAATGCCAACGGAGTACGGAGTTATAAATCGCTCACGAGTCATTGTATATGTTTTAAAAATTTTGAAAATAAAAAATTGAATATAGAATTGTAAATAAATATATTTCGTTAGCTCCAAGTTCTGGAAAGGTTTTTTATTTTGTACCAGTATTTCGTACATTTTTTTGGCGCCCGAACAGGGACGAAGCAGCACATAGAATGGCGAGTATTTTTAAAGTAGGATTTAGAAAAGCCGATTTGCAGTTCGTCTTAGAAGAACTTGGAGTTAAAGTGCCGGAAGATTCCACTTTAGCGAAACTAAAAAGCTTGATACTGGAATGCGATGAATATAAGCAGGATCCAGAATTTGTGAAATCAATAATCGAAACTACTGTCGAGGATAGAAAGAAACAAGAAGAAGAGATACTTCAAGAAAAGAATAAGAAGGCTGCAATGGAAAAAGACGCAGCTAGAATGGAAAAAGACGCAGCTAGAATGGAAAAAGAAGCAGAGAAAGCTAGAATGGAAAAAGATGCAGAGAAAGCTAGAATAGAAAAGGACCTAGAGAAAGCTAGAATGGAAAGAGACGTAGAAAAAGCTAGAATGGATCATCAGCTTGAAATGGCTAGAATGGCTCATGAATTGGAAATGGTCAAGGCTCAAGCAGGAATGGCAAATTCAAGTACGCCGATTCAAAGTTCCATTCCTGCCGATATAGTAAATTCAAGAAGAAAATTTACGTTACCGAAACTAGAGTTTAGGCAATTTGGTGATGATATCAAAGAATGGTTGCCATTCTGGAGCCAGTTCCAGCATATAGACGGTGATGATGAGATTGCCATGGAAGATAAGTTCCAGTATCTAATACAGGCCACGGTGATTGGTTCCCGGGCGAGAGAAATTGTCGAAAGTTTCCCACCAACAGGAGATAATTATATTAAAGCTGTGGACAGTCTCAAATCTTGTTTTGGAAATGAAGATCTGCTAGTAGAAGTATACGTAAGAGAGCTTTTAAAGTTGATTATTAATGTACAGATAAATAGAGCTTTTCCACTTACTTCATTATATGATAAACTGGAAACATATTTAAGAGCTTTGGACACTCTTGGGGTAACTACAGACAAGTGTGCCTCTGTCCTTTACCCAATGGTGGAATCCTGTTTCCCTGAAGAATTTTTAAAGGCCTATCACAGAAGTACTTCTTCCACTCCTAAGTTAGAGGCAAAAGAGAGACTGAACAAACTGATGGAGTTTCTTAAATCCGAAGTTGAGGGGGAAGCCAGAATAAATTTAGCTATGGATGGATTTGGCCTGCAGAAAGCTGAGGATAGTAAGCTGACCAAAAAGAAAAAGACTGGTTTCGAAATTAGTAAGAATGTTACACCATCAACTGCTGCTGTTTTACACACCGTTTCTCATGTAAGGGAGCAAAAGAGAGGTTGCATATTTTGTGATGGAAAACATAAAAGTGCAGACTGTTTCTCTGCACAAAAAATGTCTTTGTCCGAGAGACAGGAAATTCTTAGAAATAAAAAAGGATGTTTTTCATGTCTAATTCCTGGACACGTTTCTATGAGATGCAGAAATTTTATAAAATGTCTTCTCTGTGGTCGGAAACACACAACACTTATGTGTGATAATTTGGAAAAATGCGTCAAAATGGCTCCCAAGGAATCAGCACCATCAACAGAAAAGGAAGTTAATATGACGAATTTAAACCAGAATCCGAAAGTGTTTCTACAGACTGTGGTCGGCAAGCTTGTCACCAAAGGCAAAGAAATGGATGTTCGTCTGTTAATTGATACAGCATCTCAGAGATCATACATCATGAATAACATTGCTGAATCAATGAAATGTACACCTTTAGAAGAAATGGATGTGGCTCATTCCCTCTTTGGTGGTGTAACTACAGATGTTAGAAAACATAAGAGGTATGAAATCAGAATTTCACCACTAAAGGGAAAATTCTCTTGCAATTTGGAAGTCCTTGGCCAAGATGTAATTTGTGAAAAGATACTACCGGTAAATAAAGGTCCATGGCTTGAAGAATTAAGAGGTTTGGGAATAGAATTAACCGATGTTAGCCAAACTTATGAACAAGTACATGTACTAATAGGAGCAGACATGATAGGCAAGTTATTGACTGGACAACAAAGAGTTTTGTCTAATGGAATGGTAGCAACAAACACACATCTTGGATGGACCTTAATGGGAAAGGTACCTCAAAAGGAATCTGATGAGGAAAGTCTCTCCATGTCAGTAATATCACTTTTCGTACAAGAAGCTGAGATGGCCAATCTGTGGAGACTAGATCTAATTGGAATTAAAGAACCCATTGAGAAGAAATCAAAGTTAGAAAAAGATACTGAAGCCGAGGAGCATTTTCTTCAGACGGTGAAAGTCAATGACGAAGGAAGATACGAAGTTAATTTACCATGGGAGGAAAATGAGTCTTTTTTACCAGACAACTTTAACTTAGCACAAAAAAGATTGGATCGCACAACTGTTCAGCTGAAATCCAAATCTATTTATGATGAATATGAAAAAGTTTTTGAGAGCTGGCTTCATGAGGGAATCATCGAAGAAGTACCACTTAATGAAATTGACTTACCTGGAAACTACTTGCCTCATCGACCGGTAATCAAAGAAAGCAGTACCACTCCTATTCGCCCAGTCTTCGATGTTTCTGCTCATATGAAAGGGCATCCTTCACTAAACGACTCTTTACACTGTGGACCTAATTTGATAGAACTCATTCCTGATGTTTTACTGCGTTTTAGGGAAAGAGAGATTGGAATATCTTCAGATATAAGAAAAGCATTTCTTCAAATAAGTATCACCAAAGACGATAGAGATTTTGTAAGGTTTTTGTGGTGGAAGAATGAAGGAAATAACACCCATAGAGTATTCCGACATACCAGAGTGGTTTTCGGTGTAAAGAGTAGCCCGTTTCTTTTGGCCTCTGTCATCAGGTATCATATACAAAATGACCGAGATTTTGATGAAGATTTTAAGAAAAAGTTGTTACAGAGTTTTTATGTTGACAACTCTTTGACCAGTGTTGACACAACACTTGAACTGACAGAATTTAAACAAAACGCAATTGAGCTAATGCAAAAGGGAAATTTTGAGCTTAGAAGTTGGGAACATTCATATTCTAAAGATTTACCAACAGAATCAACCATCTTAGGTTTAAATTGGAAAAAAGATGAAGATATGCTCAAAGTCAACATGAAGTGGTTGGCAGAAATCAACATAGACAAAGTTACTAAAAGAGTTATTCTGTCTACAGCCCACCGAATTTTCGATCCCATTGGTTATACCGCTCCAGTAATGATTTGCCCAAAATTGATGTTACAGAAAGCTTGGGCAATGGGTGTGGACTGGGATGAAGAAATCGGAGATGACCTACGAAAAGAATTCCTTCAATGGTTTAGGGATTTAAAGAAATTAGAAGAAATAGATATTCCCAGATGGATTCAAGTTAGTTCAAAAAATCAACAGAAATTGTCTCTACACACGTTTTGTGATGCCAGTAAAAATGCCTATGCAGCAGTAGTTTTCTTGAGAATTGAAGAACAGGATAGTGTTAAACTTAGTCTTTTATCAGCCAAATCTCGTATCACTCCATTAAAAAGCGGAACCATTCCTAGACTCGAGTTAACCGCTGCATTGGTGGGAGCAAGACTTGCAGAATCAGTTTTACAAGCTCTAGACTGGAAAGATATCAGACAATATTTTTGGAGTGATTCAACAACAGTTCTCGCTTGGATTACTAACGAAGAGAACTGGTCAGTTTTTGTGAAGAATCGCACAGATGAAATAAGAAAATTAACCGATATATCCTCTTGGCATCATGTCGCAGGAAAAGAGAACCCAGCAGACCTTCCATCTCGAGGATGTTCTCCTAAAGCTTTGAAAGCTATGGAATGGTGGGAGGGGCCAGCATGGTTAAAAGAATCAAGCGAGATCTGGGACAAGACAACCACGATAGATATCAACAACGAAGAGGAGATTTTAAAAGAGCGATCAAAGTCAACCTGTTTGCTGACTAAATGCAAGACATCAACCAAAGACAACTGGTATTGCCGATACTTCTCCAAATATGAAAAAATTATCAGATTGATAGGCTGGATTGCAAGATTCATACATAACTGTCGTTCCATCAAGGATAGCAGAATCAAAGGTGAACTAACAAGAGCAGAGATGATGATAACAAGAACTAAATGAATTAACAAGAGCAGAGTTGATGATCTTCAGGATAGTTCAGCAAGAATCTTTTCAAGGAGAAAACGACCAGAAACTAAAAAATCTATCGGTTTATAATGATGAAAATAATATTCTGAGGGTTAAAACGCAAATCATCTATAGGAAAGACACTCACAATTTTAGAAAGCCTATTCTACTACCATCAGATCATGAAGTTGTTACTAGACTCATTCGTTTTTACCATGAGAAGAATATGCACTGTGGTAGCCAAATTTTGATTAATGCCTTAAGAGAAAACTATTGGATAGTGTCTATCAGAAGATCTGTAAGAAAGGTAATTTCGAGCTGTGTCATTTGTAAGCGATTTACTGCCAAAGAGGTGAAAAGTATCCCGGCTCCTCTACCAGAAAATCGAGTACGTGACGCTGCTGTTTTTCAAGTAACTGGAATTGATGCGGCGGGTCCCTTATATTTGAAAGGAAATCGAAAAGTGTGGATTATCTTGTTTACCTGCGCTGTATTCAGAGCTGTGCATTTAGAGCTTGTGTCAAGTATTTCCACAGAAGCATTCCTAATGGCCTTGCGTCGATTTATAGCAAGACGAGGCAGGTGTTCTACTATTTATTGTGATAATGGCACCAACTTCGTCGGGGCAGCTAACATTTTTCGTCTTATTGATTGGAAGAAAGTTGTGAAACAAGGTACAATTGATCGCATTGAGTGGAAGTTCAACCCTCCGACTGCGGCATGGTGGGATGGTTTTTGGGAGCGCCTGATTAGAATGATGAAGGATCTTCTCAAAAGAGTTCTCGGTAAAGCCTATCTATCGCATGAAGAATTAACCACTTTATTGTGTGATTGTGAAGCTATAATAAATTCAAGACCCCTCACCTATATCACAGAAAATGATGAAAGCAGTTTAACTCCACTCACTCCATCCATGTTCCTACAAGATATCAGAGAGTGTACAACTACTGACTTTGATGAAGCCGACAAAAAATCTCTGAATAAAAGAGTTCAATATCGACATGCATTACAAAAAGATCTTCGCAAACGTTTCCGTTCAGAGTACTTAGGCCAACTTGTCCAACGAAGAGCATCCAAAGAAACTAGACCAATTGTTATTGGAGACATAGTCCTGATTGGCAGCGATAACACAAAAAGAATTTCTTGGCCTTTGGGAAAAGTCATCGAGCTTCTTCCGGGAAGAGATGGGAAGACAAGACTTGTTCGTGTACAAACAGCTAAATCGCCGTTACTGCGTCCAGTACAACGAATCTACCCATTGGAAGTTTCTACCCCTTCAGAGATCCCAACAGCAAGTACTTCCCATAAGAGCTCCCTCGAGGTCGAGATCAAAGCAGCCACTGACAAAGTGGAAGCCTCTAATATAATTATTACTGAAGCTGACCGAGAGAATCAAAATTCCTGAAAAACTGACTTTATGAACTTTAGGGCTTTAATATCTATATTTGGGTTATATTAGGGTTTTTTTTGATTATTTAAGCTCAAAATTGTAATCAAAAAGGTGGGAGGATGTTCTGTGTAATTATTAAATAATTGTCTAACAATGCCGACGGAGTACGGAGTTATAAATCGCTCACGAGTCATTGTATATGTTTTAAAAATTTTGAAAATAAAAAATTGAATATAGAATTGTAAATAAATATATTTCGTTAGCTCCAAGTTCTGGAAAGGGTTTTTATTTTGTACCAGTATTTCGTACACTATGTGACACAAAATAAGTAATAATGAAAATAAGTAATAAAAATGCGGAATTTGTTCAGTTAAAATATCCCGATTTCTGGGAGTAGCCCAGAAAAGTTTCATACATGAGTTGAGCGAATGTATTTAGGAGAATTTAGGATTAATAGGAACGATTATTCATCGATGAATCTATATTTTCTTGTAATTTGATTCCATTTTGCAGGCTGATTGCGGAGATTACCTAGGTATGTCCTATGGGAGGAGAAAAAGATCAATCAAAAACGAAACAACGGTTGATCCAAGTAGGACTCTCACTGTCACGAATGAAGTTACTGTGATGGACGACGATCATAGAGTTCCAAGAGCAGCTGGTAAGAAAAACTAAGGAAAATAATCAAACGAATAAACAGCTAAATCAAAATTACAGGTTTTTAAACTTTTATATAGCCTTTGCAAGGAGGGCTAGTTATTTAGTCGAAAATCAAGACATTTGTTTCTTTATATCCTTTTAAAATAGGTAACTTATCTTAATATTATACGCGTATTAAGATTTTTGATTACATTTAGTAATAGGTAATACTTCTCACAACAGTTTTAGACCTATAATCAGTTGCAACTTAACTTGAGCCTGTAGAAATATGCTGAGAGCAACCAAAGAAAGTAGTAGTAGAAAGATTCAATTTTAAAATATTATTATTTTTTTTAATTCACGTGTATTAAGCGTTTTTTCATACCGATTTGCAAAATGTTGAGTATTATTATTTTTTCAAGTGGCGCAGTTGTTTGAATAAAACTCGCCAGCCAATAAGATCTCACAAAGCCGAGAAAGTTTTCTGTTTACTCAGATTTTCTTCCGCGTGGCCATGACGTCAGGCTCAGCTTAAGTTGCCCTCGAGTATAGTGACTTTCTCCTCACATGGATAGAAGCTCCTTTAAAGGGCACCACGACACTAACGCAACTCTGACGATGCAGAAAGCAACAAAAAGCTAAATCTAATTATCAATGTCGTTTATTATACGTCATTAAATTTAGCTAACTTAGCTCTTGTTCGCTTTTTAGCGTATCTGATTCGTTAAGGCAAGCATTGCGTTATAATCATGGAAATTAACCCTAATGGCCTCATTCACAGCTACAAGAGCAGTCGTTAATCAGCAATCAAAGAAGGATTCCGCCAATCAAGAACCTTCTTTGACTGATGATTAACCACAAGTCAGGTAGCAACGAATGAGGCGAACGACTGAAGCCTCAAATAACCAAAGATTAACCCAATCCTTCTCCTATAGGCAAAGGTATAGTGGAAGAAGAGCTTCCCCCTTCCAAAAGCCCCTCCCTCCAACAGACCCCTCCAGCCAGCCCTAAGCTTCCAGCGCCCCTGGAGTTCCTGATAGGCGGGGCGGCACTGGCCATCTCCTTGCTGGTGTCGGTGTGCGTCAACGTCTACCTGTTGCTGTTCATCCGTCGGAAACTGTGCAAGCGGGAAGACGACGAGAGCGACGCCGAACCCTCCGTTCGAGACGCGCCCTTCATCGACTCCTTCTACCGCAGCAGCCTGTACGACCGCTACAACCCGAAACTGGACTGGAAGTTCGAATCGAGGGAGATTCTCTACCCACCTATGCCCATCAGGCATGTCAGGGCCACTGCGCAGAGGTCTCAGAGTTTCAGATACTGAGAAAAAAAGGACTTTTGAAAGATCGATGTGTAATGTATTTTGAAAACCAACTCGTGTTTTGATGGACAAACCACTGGTGCTTGAAAAAAACTAGGCTTGTAGATGATGTTGAGGCTATAGCTCTGTACCCCCAACACCAAAAGTCAGTGGTGGCTCGTGGGTACAACAATTAAATTTTGAAAATACAACTAAGTAAAAATATTAGAGGGGGTGGAAGCTCATCATAAATAAGGTAGAAGTTGGAATAGATTTTTATTAATTATTCCTTTATGTTATTATGGAGTTATTTCAACTTATTTTTTATTGGGGGTTCACGTGCTCCTATGGACGAGCCATCACTAAGGTAAAGGTTCCTTAAATCTCTTAGAAATTGCAGAAAACTCGAATAGTCATCACTCAAAAATAAACTTTATGATACTTTATCTGTTAAGATTTTTTTTATGGAAATAAAACCAAATTCTCTCAACACACACTACATATCAAGGCATGAAATCACAATTATGCCTACCATATGTAAGAATTTCAAAGAGTAAACGATTTATTTTTGCTTTTTAACTATCCCCAATATATAGAAAAAAATTATATTTATAGTTAACTTTTCAGTGTATCAAAACATTTAAGTAACGTAATGGGAACAAATTATATATAATCATTACAAGACCTAAGCCTTAACATCATTGTATAACAGCCACTATTGCTAGTACCTCAAGCAATCAGCAGTTTTGGTAAAAGGAACTTTAACCTTGTTTCAGTAAAATATGGTGTTTACATGGCATTACCTGCAAAAGGGAACAATGCAAAACATAAATAAGCTAAAAAAAACTCCATGGAAAACAAAAGCTGTAGAGGTATAGGGAAATAGGGTTCCTGTAAAATTATTAGCCCCATAAGTGAAGTTGGGCTTATGCAATGTGTCCTCTAAATACCTATAAAGTAACACAAAAATAACTGAGATGGTTCTAGACATTGTAAGGGTATATGGATGTTAATAACAAGCCAAAAGTTTTTCTCTTCAAGATAATTATTTCATAGAAATGTTTGGTGAGCCTTGGCATAGTATTTCATGATATTCTCATTTATGAAATGAATAAAATGGTGCATTGTAAAGTATTTTAATTTAAAACAGAATAAATGAACTTAAAAAGTTTTTTTTTCTTTTACTTAAGAGTTCATTACAAAAACTCAACACATTAACACAACATATCCGTTAGGGTGGTCCTTATTTGTATGGTAAAAATTTTTTTTGGGAATTCCGGTGGTGACGCCCCCTAGTTTTGTGTCACTATATAAAATAATAATGTATGCAAAATATCAGCTCATTCGAATAATAAACACCCGTGCGCAGTTGCCTTGAAGTTTCAAAAAAATACTGATTTTTTCACAAAACATCCCAAAGACCATAGATTAAACCCTCCCATCTTCTTCTTGATTTTTTAATGAGAATCTAATACAATTATTGTTATAATGTTCCAGATTCCATTCTTCTATCACCCCTATTTCGGTAGTAAAAATTTTTTAAAGTTAAAATAACTCCTGTAAAGTTGTTTTTCTTGCATTTTAAAAAAGCTAATAACTCCAGAACCATACAACTTAAAAACCTGAAATTTGTGCCATTTTGTTTGTAATTTTATTACCTTTCATTTGATGTGCAACATAACTGCCTTTCTTTAAAAATTTTTCTTCAAAATAAAAAAAATGGAGAAAAAATTAAATAAAAAAAAATTTTGAAAAAAATTTTTATTAAATAAATTTTAAGTTTTTCCACTCCCAAAATGAACATATCTGCCAAATTTCAAGTTGAAATTAAAATTTGATCATGTAGAAAAAAATAAAAATTTCCGAAATTTTGGCAGGTCCCTAAACGTTTCATGTAATCTCTCTATTCTAAAAAAAAGTTTTTGGTGAACGGTTTCCAGAGAAAGGCTTTTTAATTACTGAACCAAATGACACATATATGGTATCAAAATGTCCGAATTCTTTCCGGATTTCCGAGTAAGCCCTTCGATTTTTCAAAAAAATTCTTAATTTTAAAATATTTCCATTTTTTTAGATTTCGGATAAGGTCGCAGTTACAAAGTAAGAAACTATGAATTTTAAAACAATTGAAAATATATTTCACTGGTTTTTTAACATTCAAATACATTAAATAATCATCTTTCTATTTATCAAACTAATTTAAAAAATATATATTGGATTCTTTTTAACAATATTTATATTTTTGCTGTTCAAACGATTTTAATTATATTTAAAACTAATGTATAATTAATTTATCTTTTATTTTTAAATAATTAATTCATATTTATATATTTATCTTTGTCGTTGTGGCAACCTAATCATTACTATATTTACAATAAAATATAAACTCGCTTTCAGAAATTTTGAACTTTTGCATTTATTTATTACAATAATAATTATTTTTATATCCTTTTGCAAGTTATATTATTTAAGGTAGTAAAAGGTAACTTTTTTTATAATGCCAAAACGCAAAACTAGATATGGCGGGGGAATGTTTTAGAAATAAAGATAAAAATGGAAAGTCAGAACATTCGTGTCATTGCTATGAAACTGACACAATTTCGATGTTTATTTGTTCTCATGAAGCAAAATTCTAAATTTTCGTGATTTTTACGATAATTACTACATTTTTCACAGACAATCAATGAAAATCATTACAAATTTTAAGAAAGTAAAATTTATTCCGGAGATGTTTCAGTGCTTCTGAATGGATCTGTGTGAGAAAAACATTACCTTGGGGAAATGGTAAAAGAAAGTTTACACTGCTTTGTTACTAATTTTCTTGGAATTAAATGGCGATCCGCCAATTCATATTGCCATAAAGAAACTGTTAAAATTTCGCCGCTGAATGAATATTCCCCTTTTTTGAAAGAATACCCCAGAGAAGTAGTTCCCCTGTTTTAAGAATGTTTTATAAAATGAGTAAGTGCTGTGAGCTGTGTTTTGTGAGGATGGCAAAGAGATCCTTAAGTATCAGCGTCAGCAGTTAACGGGGGTTGGCGAGCAATAGCGAGCAGGGGGCGGTAGCTCCCTAGTTTAACAAAAAAAGGTGTTTCACTCATGGGGATTCCAAAAACTCCCTTGAGGGTGTTCATACGATTTTTACCATGCAAAAAAATTCACTTAAATATCAGAAAATACAACTACTAGCCGATTCGGTACAAAATCTTACAGAGCCCTGTCGGGTACCAAATGGTAGACTGCGTTGTGCGTAGTCATCGGGGTATGATTTTATTTTATTCTTTTATCTTTAAACACTTTTAATTTCATTTGATTTGACATGTTGGAAGTGAAAAAATAACGTAAAAATTTAATTCTAAGGGAAATTCAGGTAAAATATAGGCACATTGAATTAGGTTGGAAACTAGCTCTGTAGGATTTTGTACCGAATCGGCTAATAGCTGTATTTTCTGATATTTAAGTAAATTTTTTTGCATGGTACAAATCGTATGAACACCCTCAAGGGAGTTTTTGGAATCCCCATGAGTAAAACACCTTTTTTTGTTAAATTACATGGAATGTTTAGGGACTTGCCAAAATTTCGCAAACTTTTATTTTTTTCTACATGATCAAATTTTAATTTAAACTTGAAATTTAGCAGAAATGTTCATTTTGGGAGTGGAAAAACTTAAAATTTATTTAATAAAATTTTTTTTCAAAAAATTTTTTTATTTAATTTTTTCTCCATTTTTTTATTTTGAAGAAAATTGTTTTTAAAAAGGCAGTTATGTTGCACATCAAATGAAAGGTAATAAAATTACAAACAAAATGGCACAAATTTCAGGTTTTTAAGTTGTATGGTTCTGGAGTTATTAGCTTTTTTAAAATGCAGGAAAAACAACTTTACAAGAGTTATTTTAACTTTAAAACATTTTTACTACCAAAAGAGGGGTGATAGAAGAATGGAATCTGGAACATTATAACTATAACTATATTAGATTCTCATTAAAAAATCAAGAAGAAGTTGGGAGGGTTTAATCTATGGTTTTTGGGATGTTTTGTGAAAAAATCAGTATTTTTTTGAAACTTCAAGGCAACTGCGCACGGGTGTTTATTATTCGAATGAGCTGATATTTTGCAAAAACTATTTATTTGTATGAAGGAACAATTTGGGGGGGCGTCGCGTTAAGATTTCCAAACTTAAAAAATAAGGACCACCCTAATATCCGTGTATAAAATCAAATAATCCTTGAAGAAATGGATAGAAATAATGTATCAGAAAGTTTAATAAAGTAAAATGTTTGTCTCAGCATCTGTATAATCTTACTGAATTCATCTACTAAAGAAAATTTGTGAAATGCTATGGTACTTAATAACAGAAAAAACCTATACAACTTTTCAAGGGAAGATTGGGGTAGTTAAATTAAAATTAAACTTAAAACTTATAAAACCTAGGCAAATAAGGTGTTGAAAAGATGGCAATTTTTCAAGTTTAAATTAGATGATTCACTTAGTTAATAATACAGAACAACTTTTAAGATTTTAAAAATACATACTTTTTAAAAATTTGGGATTTTGATATTTTTTTGGTAGAATAGGTTAAAATTAAGGCATAAATTTTAAAAGATTCTTAAAATCAAAAAAAAATTCTTCAATGACAAAACTTTTTAAAGATTTACACAACAAATTTTAGAGAGAAAAACAAAAATCAATAGCATTTTGTGAAGAAATACAATCAAAGCGCACAAGATAACAAAACTTTCCTTGTTTTGCCTATGATCAATTGTTGTAATTTAATTTGTTGTAAAAAAAACTAATGTCTCTAGAAAGAAAAACAATATTGGTAATGCAATACATTTATTAATTATTGTTCAAATTATCAAAATTTAAAATGTATCAATCACTACATTTATTATGAACCTATAAATCCTTATTAAGTCAGTCAAAGTACCAATTTTGGGAACTTCAGCATACTTAAATGTGAAAACACAATTTTAGTCAGCTTTTATCAACATAGGTCCAGTCAAAGATGCTGCCTTATCTTTTCCAAAGAAATACTCAACAATTGCTAAAGCAAATTCAAATGCAGTACCAGGCCCCCGGCTTGTAATCAAATGCTCATCAATAGCAACTCTCTTTTCCACATAAGTGTACTCTCCTGGGGAAAAAAGAAATTAATTTATTCTACGCTTTATCAAATAAAAATATAACAATTGAAAGGAGGGAGGAGTTGAGGCATACTAGAAATCCTTGAAATAGTGCAGGTTATCAATTCACATTTAAAATTTATAAATGCCCAAACAAAATTTCCTGCCATTTCTAAATTTAAAAGAAAATTTTATAGAAAAGTTCCACCAGTAAAGAGTGAAAGTGTCACAAATGAGTGGTTTTTAAGAAGCTAAATGCTAATACATGAGAATATAATGCATACTAAGTAAAAGTTGTGTTTACTGCTTAATTATAAAGATATTAGTTTGAAAACAAAATGGTCTTACCAAATTATATTATAACATGAATGTGATTCAAAATATATTCCTTTACATACAAAAAAATTCCTACCAAGGTTCATTCTGGATGAAGCAACACACTAAACCCAAACTTACAATTTTACACTCTAAGATCATTATATTGGTATTATATTTTAATTTTTACCTGTAGAAAGATCAGCTTGTTTACAAGGATGGGAAGTTATTTGCTTTCCAAGTCCAATAGAATGACTCTTGAGGGCAATGGGAGCTAAAACAGAACCATTATTTTACCTGTATATGTAAAAATATACATAGAAAAAATTATGATTGAAATTGAAGATTTCAAAAAATAAGTTGATAGTTATAAGCATGAGTTTTTTTTATAAATTTTTAACTTCATGCCAAGTATTAAGGCTATTAAATGTTTCATGATTGTTAAAGAAATCATGACCGCTGCTTAAAAATTTCAGTTATGAACTTATAAACAGTGGCATATCCAGGGAGGGGGTGCAAAAGGAAAAATGCAACCCCAAAGATTCCCATTCCAAATTAAAAATATATTTCTTTTCCATCTCCATTAAAATATTTTTAAACCTCAGAATCCCCTCTTTGCCCACCACCCCCTGCAGTTGGTAAGACGGCCCAAATGTACTCTAAAGAAATTTAGTACTACGTACTATTAAACATCATCAGGCCTGTAACTATATTTTTGCTTCAAGAGGGATGACCCAAAATTACTGCTAAGCCCCCTTCATGCATGCCATTACAACATACAGCTGTTTAGAAAATTTTTAGGTAAAATTTCATGTTGATGACCCAGAATTCCAAGTACCATGTGGGTTCTAGGACCACTCTCTCAGGTTCTCTCTCAGAAAAGGTTTGGAAGTTAGGACTGAAACCCTATAAAACTAAGTCTAAGTCTAATAGGGCTGTAACTAATTTACAGCCCTATAGAGAGACATTGAAATTTTAGAGACTGATGGGGGACATGGCATAAAAAAGGTGAGGAAAAGCTGGTTTTAACTCATTTTTGGAACAGTTTGAATGATTAACTGGGATACACTCCCTTTTCTATTCCACAAAGGGAAAACACAGCATTAATTACTCTTCCTTTTATATGGTCCATTGTAATGTCCAAGTGGTATATTTTATGTTTAAGGGTTGAAAGTGTTACCTCTTCAGTACAGTTTTTGTAAAGGATTTATCATATCTCCAGGGGAAAATTGTAATTTTGGACCTTAGAAAACAATTTTAGTTTGTTTTTATTCATTTAGTCGAAATTTCAGGGGTGGGTGCCTTACCTCTCCATACATACCCCTTATACGCACTCCCCCAGGATTAATTTATGGCTATGCCCCTGCTTATAAATGTATTGTAGGATATTTAGATCTTTACTAAAAATTTCTCTAATTTAATTTATAATTGAAACATCTTATAGCCTATAATGAATATAATTTCACTTCATCACAAAAATATACCTGCACAAATAGCAGCAATCAGTCTTCCATTTTTCTCTTGCGTCTTAAGAATCTCTTTTACTATGTCACTCTAAAAAAGTAATTTTTTTTGTAAGTAATGCATAATAACAAGTAAATAACTTCAAGAGTACATCTATCTCTATCATTAAGAATTGCATAAAACAGAAGCACTTGACTATGGTTCCCTTCAACTTATAAGACAAATGACTTCAAAAGAAGATAAGATCATTCTATATCCCAAATACCCACAAGATTACATTCACCAATCATCTCTAAATTGGTCCAAGTTCAATGTATACGATAAAAAAACAATAAATAATTCAAAATTTATACAATTCTATAGGAGAGTTTTAGGCATACACATTTCTAGAGGAGATTATTTTTTTCCCCCAATTTGCAATTGCAAGTTTAGGTTGGGTTTGTATCAAACTGTGTTTTTCAGAACTATTAAATTCATTCCTACTATTTATTCCTATTGAGAAAAATAGTTTTAAAATAGAGTTTAACTTAAATTTGAGAAAAATAGACAGTTTTTCATATTTTAAGAAAAGGCACCTCTGAGCTATAAGGTTATAAGGGTGTAAGAAAGACTAAAAGGGAGAGTCTAAATAACATTAAATTTAAATCTATGGATTATGTGAAAATTATTGAATCTTAAAGAAGTTTAATAATTGAATAAACAACATTTTTTAAATGAAACCTCATTTTAGGGGAAATTTAGGAGAAAAAAATGTGTTCTGGGGAAATTTTGCACCCTGAAACATTTTCTGCACCCCTGGGTAAACAAGGAGGCTGGAGTACTCTTATTGAAGCTGTGCCAAATTTGGATGTACTGAGTTACATAAAATAAAATTAGGAATTACCTACAACAGTGGTTCCCAAAGTGGGTTCCGCGGAACCCTGGGGTTCCACGAAAAAATTTAGGGGTTCCATGGGACAAATTTTATTTTAAAAAATTAGAATGGTGTAAAAAAATAACAATGGACAGCGCCGCCCCCCCTTGGACCCAAAAAAGTTCTCAAAATGAGTTAAAACCTTACTTTTACCAGTCGAATTTCAAAATTTTTCTGGGGGAGCACCCCCAGACCCCCCACGGTGTAACAAGGGGATCTTGCGCGATATTTTTTGATAATCCCCAACATTTTTTATCAAAAGATAAAGATGGAAAATTCCCCTCTTGGCCCCAAAAAGCATCTTAATGTGAGCTAAAACTCTACTTTTACAGGTCAAATTTCAAAATTTTTCTGGGGGAGGACCCCCATAGCCCCCAGCGGTACCAGAAGGGGATCTTGCGTGATACTTTTAGAAAATCCCCAAGAATTTGACATTTTTGCCAAAAGGTAAAGGTGATTGTCTGGAAAAGTGCCCCCTCTGGATCCATGCTAGATCTGCGCCTGATTTCATTCAATATCATACATTAAATTTAGAAAAATCGTTGATTAAAAAATATTCAGGGTTCAGCTATCATTGGAAACAAATTTGGGGGTTCCATGACCAAAATAGTTTGGGAACCACTGACCTACAACTTAAATATTTGGTCATAATCCAGAGAACGGTGCTGTCTTACCGCGTTTCGCAAATCGCGATTTCTGGGATAGAGGGATGATTGTGGCGTTGGGAAGTGTTGGGGGAGTCCGTCAGTCTGTGCGTATCGGTGCCGTCGCGGATAAAAGCAACCCTGCGGGGTCGTTCCCCTCTGAGGATGGGGGTGAAGATCGGACGGGTTATGGGTGGTATCATCCCCTCGGGTGGGGCCAATGGTATGTCCGGAAGGGTAATTAAAAGTTCAGTGACCGGGAAGGGGCTTGTGGTTCCATGGGAGGAAGAAAAAAAGCGTCTGGTTTTTGAGCGTCTTCTCGTCATTTCTTTGTTTGTCGTTGGAGTGGGCTGGTGCCATCTTGAATAGTGAAAAATTTGGAAGCGTTTTTACGAAATTTGGAAGCGATTTTAGGAGATTTAGAAGGAATTTTAGGAGCATTCTGCAATCGAGCCAAGGTAAGTTGTCTGAATGAATATGGATAAAATTTATTTTAATCGGGTTTTGTGTTTTCGACAAGCTCAACATCGGAAGCTCAACGAAATGGGTATGTTGACTTTTTATTCCTCTCTTTTGCGTGTTTTTTGTGTTTCGTGTTGTTTCTGATTTATTCCAAATCGGTGAATGTTATATTAGGTTTAAGGGGGGGCGAAGCCCCCGAAATCACGTTCTATTTTGCATAAAAGTGCTGGTTTTTATTTCTCTTTTGCGTGTTTTTTGTGTTTCGTGTTGTTTCTGATTTATTCCAAATCGGTGAATGTTATATTAAGTTTAAGGGGGGCAAAGCCCCCGAAATCACGGTCTATTTTGCTTAAAAGTGCTGGTTTTTATTTCTCTGTTTAGAGTGTTTTTTGTGTTTCGTGTTGTTTCTGATTTATTCCAAATCGGTGAATGTTATATTAGGTTAAAGGGGGGGCGAAGCCCCCGAAATCACCTTCTATTTTGCCTAAAAGTGCTGGTTTTTATTTCTCTATTTTGCGTGATTTTTGTGTTTCATGTTGTTTCTGATTTATTCCAAATCGGTGAATGTTATATTAAGTTTAAGGGGGGGCGAAGCCCCCGAAATCACGTTCTATTTTGCCTAAAAGTGCTGGTTTTTATTTGTTTAACTTTTTAAAACGCTAGTTTTATGTTTAACGTGACTTTTTTTTCGTTTTTGAAATGCGTGTTTTGTAATGATTTGCGTTCTTTTTTCTTAAAGTTTGAGGTTGAAAATCCGCTCAAAAGCCGCCATTTTGTTCGGATGGTCGTTTTCCGAAACCCGTGTTTTGGCGTCATTTTGGCGAGATTTTTTTGGCGCCAAAAAAAACAGCCCCGTACTCTGGAGAACTCCCCAATATTTTAACAACAGGCCTGCACAGCCAAACTTAACTTACCTTTGGATAAAAACATGATATAAACTGATCTTAAAGGTCAAAATATCAGTTGAAACGCTGAAAGTTCATGACAATGAGAAAAAATAGAGTAATTGAAAAGAACAAAAGAACTAGAACAATTTTTGGCACCAATTGACCTAACTTAAAGAACTTTTTCTTGAGAAAAGTAATAGAATGTTCACAAATACGGGTAATTTACATACTTTTGCAAGACTCTCCGCCCCACCAAGTCCACCTGGCAATATAACTGCATCAAAACTGTTCTTTGCAACATCTTGAATACTAGTGTCAGGAACAATTAAAATATCTCTACTGCACTTAACTGGATCGGTTCCTTGCAGGCCTGCAATGGTAACTTGCACCTATATTGAACAAAAGCTTAAAATTAGAGAAAACTCCATTCATTTTTTACTAACTGTGTATAACCTGTTTTTAACCTAGCTATGTCGTCGAGCACTTACTCCAGCTCTTCTAAGAACATCAGCTGATATAACAGCTTCCATTTCTTCAGCTCCCTCAGATAGTATTAGCAGGGCTGTTTTAGACATATTGAAAAAAAAATCTTTTAATTATTTTAATTTGAGCAAGAAATTTCTCTTGGACTTTCACCTGCCGCTGCCGCCGACTTTTAGTTTCGATATAACAAAACAAACAGAAGTAAATTCCATATTTCACTTCAGTTTACATTACGATCAAATTTGCACACAGATGCAAGACTCCCACTCAACAAGCAATCTGTCAACGTGGAAAAAATCAATTGATTCATCAACCTTTCAAGCCATTATCAACCAAGCTCAACCAACTGGGGACGTGAAAATCTTTCCCTTTTTATCATAGATTTATAATGTTCATTTCATATGTTGATCTGATAAAGATCCTTAATTTAGAACAAAATTATCAACGTGTGGCAATGTCGAATTTATTCCGAGAATTCTTACCCAAATATCTCGGAATTGGCAACATTGTACCACAATACTCAAGAGTATTTAGGAAATAGTGGCTGGAAATAAAATAATTAATTTGGCTGTGTTTTACGATAAAATTAGTAAGTATATTGAGCTGTTAATTTTACTGAAGTTTCTTAAACAAATAATTTCCTGAATTTTCTGGAAATTTACTATGATTGAAACTTTTTGAGAAATAATAGCTTACGCCCTGACACGGGCTTCAGTGAGGAAATATTTAATTTTAAAGTGTCTTATTGCTGCTATCCCTACACATATTGTTGTTATCAGAAGTTTCTCGACCCCTAATATCATTTCCACTGGTGATCTGACGTTGATGATTGTAATAACAAGCATCTTGTTTACCTAAACAAAAGGGAGAATCCCTAATATGATAGTTAAGACCTATTGTTTTAGGTAATCTCATTTTTTGCGCATTGTGCGCTAATTGGGTCCAGAGATAGTTTAACTTTATATGTTGGATTAAATCAAATAAATATTTTTTAAGTGATCTTATTATCTTAGTAAGTTTACAAAACGAATTGCATCATTTTTGCATAAGTGTGGCTAATTTTTTTTCTAGATTCTGCCAAGATATGCTGGAAGTTGTAGTTAAAACACTTGACTCTCAGAATCACTCCTTTTCAGTGCCAGATGAGGTATGTGTTGAAAATTTTTTTGCAATTTAAAGCTATTCACCAATTTAACTATATATATCAAAATAAACTAATATGTAACTTGCCAATTTTCATTTTATGACAACAGTTTTGATTCATTTATTATACATGTGATTCTTCCGCCAATTGGCGGAAATCTGCCGATTTGCTTTGAAAATTAAAATCTGACAATCAGGGGCGCAGCGACGGGGGGGGACCAAGGGGACCAGACACCCCCCAGAGACCAAGAGGTCATCTGATACTATTAAGAATTTTCAATACTTGTAAAAAAATTCAAAACATGTTCAAATCTCTTTCTGCTGAGCTACCCCACCGCAATCAAGGAACTCATACCCGAGGTCCAATTATCCGATCACCGCGATGTCAGGGATTTGGGATGGAGCAAAGTGCTGCCTTCACCTGTTCCTTATCACTCCGACTACGGAAATTGGAGTTCGAAAGGGGGATTTTCGCTGATAACGACCCCTGGTCGCAAATTTTAGGAAATGCCCTATGACACTTCACCCCTTAATTGTTTTTTTGCGTTCCTTTCCAAACAACACCCCACGTGACTTCTTGGGAGAAGGGGGCAAGATTTTGTACTTGTACAGTCAGTTTTTGTCCAGTCGTGTTTCGTGTCGTGTGCTGTTTTTTCTGTGCTGATGACCACAATGCTGGATTTCTAATTTTTAGTCTCCTCAAAAGGTAAAATGTTTTTATATTTATTTGGAAAAGTGAAGTTAAGAATTAAATTGTGCTTCATTCTGGTTTTTGATAAATAATTACTTTTGGTGTTCATTTGGTATGACTTGTGTCTGTGTCGTTGGCTTATAAAAGCTCCCATTTCAAACCAGAAGTGTTAAATGTTTTTCATTAAAAATGCTTCCTACTTACCAGCCAGTAGGTTTATGTTATGTTTTTTTAAATTACAGGCAAAAAGTACTACAATTTATAGTTTACATTTTCAATCTTCCTTCCCTTTTTGAATTTAATTTGTAGTTCTCATATTTTCTATTTTCGGACTTTTTGGTTTAGTTAGTTTTAACTTGATTCACTTTTACGGTGATATTTTCCCTCCTGTTTCGTTTTTTAGTCATTTTAGTTGAGGAACAGTTAAAGTGAAAAGGAACTAATCCGAGTTCATTAACTTTTTAGAATAGGTATATCATTTGATAAATGGTGAATTTTTTGTCTGATTAACTTCATTAATTAAGCATAAAATTGATTAAAGTGGAAATTAGCAAAACTGCTTAACTTTAATATAGTAAAAGATTTTGAAATTAGCGTTTCCTTGTCAGCACTCAACCAATTAATTAATTGCTAGTATGGTTATGAAATAAAATAGTTGTCATTAATTGTTTTAGGATTATATTGTAAATGAAGTTGAAGTAGTATATCAAACATAAGCCAATTCAACGTTGCTTTTTGAAAATCTGAAATTACGCCCATGTGAATGAACTTGTGTGTTCTATTATAATTATAAAGGGTTATTTTAGAAAAAAAAATATTAAAAAAACTTATGCAACTTGTCTTTTTATTTTACGTGCAAAATTACGTGATTTATTTTGCGTGAGAAATCGCAAATGCAGCTGTTAGCATACTTTTGTGTTTTATTTTATCCCAAAATAGTTAGTGCCATAATTTAAAATCCAATTTATTTAGTATGTACTATATAGAACTCTTTAGTTATATAGATAGTTTTAATCAGGGCTCGATTGGAGCTGGAAGGCGTTCCAGAATCTCTTTTTCGGGAAAAAAATTAATATTCTATTTCAGGGGTCTCCTAACTACGGCCCGTTAGACCCTTTCCTCGGACCGGTGGATACCTATGTTCTAAAAAAAATCCTAAAATGAATTAAAATCCTGTTTTTAGGGTAAAATTTCCAAAATTTTTTATACTTGGAACTATACTAATCACATTTATTTTCATGGGAACGCCTTGGCGCGTTTTTTGGCGCTAAGTTTTTTTCGTCGCCAAATTCCAAGCTGCGGAAAGCTAAAAACTTTGTCTAAACTACTTAAACTTAATAAGGAAACAATTTAAACATATCATAACATAACTTAAAGTATTTATCACTTGATTGAAGAATTTTTAAGCCTTACTATGATGCAATAATAATATAGTCATGACGTCTTCTTTCTTGTCCGATAAATTAAGCAATGGCATATAATTTCAAAGATTAATTACCCTGTATAAGATCTGCGTAAATACACATGTATTTCAATACGCCATACGGAATATTAAGGTTCCGGCGAATATCCGCTATCGGATTCCAATCAGCCATTTTGTCATACATCAACATTGAAAAGTACTCTCATTTAAATATAGTAAAATACTTATACAAATATCCTAATTCAACCAAAAAACTCTTCACTCATGCATTTTTAGTAATGCAAACCCAAATAACATACCATATTCCCGTATTCAAATCCTGCACATCTCTGCCTTCCAAAACACACGAACTGTTTTGAAAATGTGCAGAAATGCATAATATTTGAAATCGGCGCATATTCAACGCACATCCTCAGTGCGCACAACACAACTAGGTTCTTAATATTTTCTGAAGGAATTGATTCCGGAATCGAATGCCACGGATTCGATACCAAGGAATCGATTTCTGCAGTGGAATTGAATCTTAGGAATCGTACTTAATTTTCTAATTAATACAGATAATTATTAATAATTATGTTTTATTATTATACATTATTATTATATATATTTTTTATTATTATATATTATTATCATTATATTTTTATTATTATAATTATATATTATTAAATATTATAATATATCATTATTATCTATTTATAATATCCTTATTTTTCTTGTTATTAATTTAATAAAAATTACAAATTATCCTTGATTTTACTAATAATTACTAATTATCCTTCATACTTTTTCAATACTGGCCCTAAGGAATCGATTCCAGGTTGGCTAGAATCAATTCCGGAATCTTACGTCATTTTGGATGAATGCGCACTGCGTTCGTCATTCCACTCGCGATCGCCAGACTTGGCAATCTATCTCTGACTACGTCATCTATCGCCAACCCGTACACATCAATTAGACACCAAGGGGGACCAATAATTTCACCGCTCCGTTACCTCTTTTTGTAGAAATCGAGCCCTGGTTTTAATTATTTGTCATAATTCTTAATAACTTGTACTAATAATTTAGAATATCTTCATTATAGACTTGATTTTCAAAGCATGTATCCCAGTAAAACTGAAGCCTTGGAAAAGGCAACATCACTGAATTTATTAAATTTTCTTTTACGTAGGGTTTTTAATTCTTTGAAATTAACTACTGATTTGAGTGACAAGTTTTTTTTATTATCTTATTATTTAATTTTTCCTTTTTATTATCTGGTATTGAAACTTTGTAAAAACATATACTTAATTAATTTAGTTTGTTTAATGTTTATAATCTTTTTGTTAAAATTTCTTTCTTTTCTAAAAAAATTTTCTTACCAGTTTTCACATCAAAGAGATCCCCTTAAGTAAAAGTTCCAAGATAAACCCTTTCTAGCATTTCTATTTTCTTCTTCAAGGGCGCGACTGGACAGCCCCGAGCAGGCCTGGGCTTCTCCAAAAAATTATCTTATAGTCATAGATAAACAAAATTGTAACAGTAGAACTGAAAGAGGTTCTAATAAAAAAAATTCTTACTATTTACTTAAATTTGGTTCTAATTAGTTTATTAATTTATAGCAGTTCAGCGACAAAGAAATTTTTCGCGTTCATCCTAATTAATTCTACATAAAGCTGCTTCTCACGTTTTTGAAAAACTAAGAAACCTAAATTATTTTTGACTGGTACCCCCCCCCCAGAAGGAATTTGTGGCTGCGCCACTGCCGACAATTCGATTTGCAAAACTCAAATTCCACTTTCTGATTTTCCAATTCTTTGTTTACTGAAAACTCTTACGGCGAAGGTTACCTAAGTAATAAGTTTAAAGTAAAATCGAAGTAATATAAAAAGGCGTTAATACTTAAGCTAAAAAAATAAGACTCCAGCATATCGAATCGTTGATCTCAGGAAGTAGAAGCAGATGGACCCTCTGTACTTAAAATGAAGGAAAATTTAGGTGCCATCGAATTTTTTTTAAATATTTTCCGCCAATTTATTGTCAGAGTTATCACATGTAGGTAAAAAGAGGTTCGATTCCGTTATATCTGTCCCGTTAGATATCACCAAGCTCTTATAGCTGTCAAAAGTTGAAAATGTGGGAAAAAATTTGGAGATATTTGAATATTTTGTATCTAAATCAGCTTGGCGATATTTAACTGAAATGAGTTAAAAAAGAAATTAACAAATTGTATCAGAATATTTAATTACAGAAATAACCCATTTAAGAACTCCAGTTTAACAAAATCTGGCTTTTTACAAGCCATGTGATTTTAAATTTAATTGCTATGTTTGTAAAGCTTCCACATGTTTTCACTGCATTAAAGTTAAGTCAGTTATACTTTTCTTAAAATAGGTAACTCATAAGTAAAAAAATCCTTGAGGGAAAATTAAGTTCTGTGTGCTATCACTTATGTTTAAGATAAATTTACTTGTTTTATATACTTAGTGTTTTGTAAATAAAATTGAAAGTGTTGCTAGTTATTGTAATCTTTTAGTAACCTTAAGGTCCATTTGTTTTGCAGAGTACTGTTAAAGAATTCAAAGCTCAAATTGCCCCAGTTTTGGTGAGTTTATTTACATTCTTTTATTCCCAATGTTCAAAATTTGATACTTCATCCTAGAATATGTATGGACAAAGAAGAGTACCTCATAATGCAAAGAACGGTTTATTTAAAGTAAACAATTTGAATCAGAACCTTGTAAAATGTAAAAAGTTAAAACAGGAACAAAAGTTGAAAAACAGGAATGCTAAAAAATTTATGTGTCCATTGTGAAGCTGCCGGCATATCCAGTTACTTTTATTCCCTCGAAAGATGAGTTGTTGCCACCAAGTCACGGGAATGTAAAGGAGAGTAGCAGTGAGGCACTGACGAGAAGTTGATGGTTAGAACTTGTGAGTAGATGGTTCTAATCCAATCCCACACGGCCATACTGAACAGATAGGCATCCTCGCCATAGCGATGTCAGCTCATTCTGAAAATATAAGAAAAGACAAAGGAAACTGTTCGAAAAATATATAAAATCAAATCCACACTTTTTCATATAGTCAGCCGCAGTTGATGTCGAATTTGGACCTTCATGTTGTCCTATCTTTTTGACTTCATACCTGTCGTTAGGCAAAATTTTAGTAATTTCATATGGTCCGAAATATTTAGGTTTTAACTTCAAGCCAGTGCCGAATTGTGTTCTTTGTATTGCAACTTTATCGTTTAACTTGTACTGATATGGTGGTTTTCTTTTTCTATTATAAGTACGAACGTTCTCTTCCTGTCTCACTGGAATTAGAACCTAGAACTACATATCAAGGAAAAAGAAGACAAAGCGGCCAACGTTAGGCCAGCAAAGGTCTTAACCAACCAACCAACTTCCTGTCTCTCTGCAACTTCAAAATGTTTTGCTTGGCCTCGTCGTGCAGCTTTTGTCTATCATCTATGGTGGACTGAAAGTGCTCTTCTTTTAGCTTGTCCAAAGCATCTTTTGAAGATGTTGATTTAACGGGGTAAATCCATAGAAACTTAGAAAACATGTCGACCACTGTAAACAAATATTTGTTATTCTTATTAGTAGAAGGCAAAGGACCTAGAAAATCGCAATGGTAGCACTCCAAAGGTTTATCTCCTTTCGGGATGGGGTGACAAAATCCCTCGGCCTTTCCTGACTTCAGATTAGACTAAATGCATGGGATACTTCCTCAACTATTTTCTTTAAAATCAGGAATGTAATAATCGTTAGAAACCAACGATTCTGTTTTCGCACGAACAAAATGACCTTGAGAGTGGGCATGTTGCACTACTTCTCTCTGCATTGACTGTGGAATAACCAAAAGCTCACAGTCATTCTTTAGTTAATACAAAATTCCATTTTTAAGGAAAAACTCATCTGATGTCGTTTGAAGCATTTTTTTAATTTGAGTTATAAATTCATCCTAGTTTTGAGCATCTTTAATTTTAGGAGTAACATCGTTATAGTTAATGACAAAAACTGGGATACGACTGAGGGCATCACCGTGTTTCATTTGCACTGCAGGACGGTGAATAACCTCATAATCGTATTTATGCAGTAACATAGCCCATCTTGCAGTTTTGGCAGGAAGATCTTTTTTGTGCATAGTCTTTGTAAAAGCATTGCAGTCTGTAATAATTTTAAATTTCGTACCCATTAAATAATTCCTAAACTTTTAAGTGCCTCAACTATGGCAAGGATCTCCAACTCATAGCTTGAATATTTTTCCTGTGTTACCGTAGTCTTTCGACTAAAATAATGAACGGGATGAAAGTTTCCATCATCAGCTTTCTGTAAAAGAATAGCACCAAATCCCAATGAACTAGCATCTCTATGAAGTTCAATCGGATACCCTTTATGAAAAATGTGTAGTACCGGCGTACTAGAAAAAATTTTTTTTAACTCCAAAAAGGCAGCTATTTGTGTAGGACCAAAATTAAATTCTGAATTAGCTTGATGAAAGTCACTGGTCTAGCAATAATTGCAAAATCTTTAATAAACTTGTGAAAATATCCAGTTAATCCGAGAAAACTTTGCAACTGCTTTACGTTAGTTGGTTCGGGAAAATTCTGAACTGCACGAGTTTTCAATGATGGTTTAATTTTTCCATCCTCAATCACATAACCAAGAAATTCAATTTTGCACAGTAACAACCGACATTTCTTTAGATTCAACTCCAACCCGTTATCTGCCGCCGTTTGCAAAACTAAACGCATTTTATTTCGTCCGACAATATCATTGTATGCTTGCATACAGGAGTGCTATTGACAGCAGGTTTGTGTTATAGACTGATGAAAAACCAGAAGCACGGTTAAATGTTGTTTTATTCTGGAGCCTCCGCAACCAGCAAATAAAAGGTTTACAGCACAGTTTATTCACACTTATTTCCAACAATGTCACAGTTATACATATAACAGAAAGTTGCAGTTAACAATTATCTTGGGATGGAATTATTAGGTCATCCATGTAGATCAAAAGAGCATTGTTCCGGACTAGGTCTCTAAATACTGTATTAACAAACAGTTGAAACATGCTGGGGCTATTGGACAACCCAAAAGGTACCTTCAAAAACTCGTATTGCCCTTTATGGGTCACAAATGCGGTGTATTTAGTGCTTTTAGGGTCCATGGGAACGTGAAAGAATGCGTTTTTTAAGTCAAGAGTTGTAAAAACTTTGTTACATTCCAGTCAATCGAGGACATCCTCAATTAAGGGCAGTGGAAATTTATCCTTAACAGTCTTTTTATTTATCTGGCGATAATCAACGCAAAGTCGATAATCTCCATTTTTCCTTTTACATAAAACTATGGGGGACGCATATTCAAAACAACTATTTTTTATTATTCCATCCTTTAACCACTCTTGAACTTGGTTTTCCACTACTTTTTGCTCCGTAAAAGGGAGACAGTGAGATCGTTGATTAACCAGAATATCATCCGTTAACAGTATAGTCATTTTAAGCTCTGTATCCTGAACTTTTTGGGATTTATAAGACATAACAAGGTCTCTAACATCTTCACGAACCTTATGGGTCAAATCAAGAGGACATGTGTCATCCAACCCTAATGCCACATTAACTAGTCATCATCAACGGTCAAGTGAATACCATCTTTTCCGAACGAAAATTAGGCTTGTTGCAAAATATCCGTACCAATAATTGCATCAAGGGGAATCAAGTCATCTCCAAGTACATGAATCTTTGTCAAAAATCTAGAACCCTGAATCTTTACAAATTCCTGAAAAAGCCCAATTGACTACCTTGTTTCTTCCTATGCCAAAGAAAGTAAGTTGGGAGGGAGACAAAGTAGGGGAACTGATCTTCCTGAATAGTTTCATTACGTTTTGAGTGTCTTGATTTCATGTTATTATGTAATTGGAAACTGCTAACTGTATCAGTGAATTCATCCAAAAGGTGGTGTCTCATTTTTTCCCAATTATTTATCCCACGAAAAACTTTCATCAGCATTAAAGCTGGGCCCTTCAAACATTTTTTTGCGAAAATTACCCGATGAATGGGATTTTTAATTTCATAAAGTTCAAAAACATCCTCAATGTCTAAAATAAAAGTTTCAACTCTGTATTGATCTTGTGATGAAAACGGTTTAACTAGTTCTTTAATTGCTGTTCAGGATTGGATTTCAAAAGATGAGGGTACCTACTAACTAAGCTGTGGTAAGGGCTATTGGCTGAAATCAAGGTTAAGCCCAAGGATGGTCCAGGACAAGAAAATCCTTTTGACTTTAATTTAGTAATTCCATCAATTGACCTATGATTTTTCACATCCACCTACATCCAAACATTCTAGGAAATCGGCACCCTGAATTGGTTGGGACACATCTGCAATAATGAAATTGAATGGAAATCTTCTCCTGAGACCCAGGTTGAGCTCAATATACTTTATACCATACGTCCTAATACTGGACCCATTGGCAGCATACAAAATAGTGTTGCTTAGTTCAGCATAAGGAACTAACCTTTTAGGGAAGCAGCTGACCGCTGTGCCAGGGTTCACTAAAAATTTCTGGCACACTATACCCTGTCTTGGGTCATGCGCCATAAAAACCAAATCATCCATCCACTAAAATTTTCAAATGTGAATCAGGGGCCGCGCTAAGGTTTTCAAAACATTCGCCAGTGAATTAGCCAAATTTATTAGCTATTAGCCATATTTTTTTTAGTAAAATCTAATTGCACGATTTTTTTAAGTTACTCCATCCAAAAATTAAAGCGTTTGCAGGCAGTCCGTGGCTGGCACCGGCGTAATCGGATATCGGAAGCTGCTTTTCCATGCGACTTATTTTCAGCGCCGAATATGCGTGTTTTCGGCGTGGCGACCTCTTGGCGCGAGAAAAAATCCCCATACCGAATGCCGAACACGCGCCGATTTGGTTGACTCTTTTTTGTGGTCACGTGAGTCCTACGGACCAATGGCTAGGCGTATTCAACCAGCACGCCGATAATTTTCATGATTTTTTGAGGTTCTACTATTACGTAGCTCTGTGACTAAAAATATCCTCCTAACGCCCAGTGATCTATTTTTAGATCAGCATTTTTTAACGAAACTAATGACTTTTTTCACAAAATTTGTTCATAATATTCATATTGAAGGCAAAATTCACCAGATTCATGATTTTTATTAAATTCGCCCAAAAAAATAATGATTTGGGCGTTAATGGGTTAAACAGGAACGAAACAATTTGAGAAGCATAATAAAATGTAACACAATTCGTAAGATGTGTAAAATATTTGTCTTTCTTAAATGATGGGAAAAGGTAAGGTAGGTGGGGGTGATTGTCCGCATGGGGTAATAGTCCGCACGGCCTTTTTTTATGATATTCGATTATATTGACTGCATCGATACAGTAGGTTCCTTTCACAACCCCCAAATGGCTGTGAAAATTTCAGAGCAGTAGCTTGTCCGTTGTCCAAAAAAATGAAGTAGGTCAGTTTTTAGTGTCCTTGTTAGAGTATTTTTCTCAGTTTTTCTTCATATTATGGTAGAATAGTTATATTTATTCAATCCATCTGGTTTTTTTTCCGAAAGAGCCTTTATTTATCTTTGAAATTACATCACTATACTCATGTTTACTTTTGTTTTCAAAAATCAGTACCACTTTGTTGTTGTCATCATGATGTCCGGTAATTGTCCGCATTGATTTTGGGGTAATTGTCCGCAATTGAAAATGTGAGAATGTTCTCAGAAACTCCATCAGAAGAAGCTTTTGTTGAAAAGAAAGACAGTCCTAAAACTTTCCAAACCTAATGAAATCCATAATGCAAGGTTTCATGAAATGATAAGTTTTCCTGACAATTTGGCCGATTTTACGCCGGTAAAAGGATTAACTTTGCAACTTGTGGAGTAACTTTGCTATATGATGTTTTATAATGTCAAATATTGTTGTGTTGTCTTCCTATTGTGAATATAACTCAATTTTGATGTTTTTGAATTGGAATATCTAATAATCCTCTTATTTTATTCTATTGGGGTAATTATACGCACTGCGGATAATTACCCCAAAAAATGGGGCAAATGTCCGCAATTTTTTTTCTTTTTAAAGTTGAATATTTCAAAAAATATTTGCAGCTCAAGGCTGGAAAAAATATGAATTGATAGGCCACATCCTAAGCATTAGATTCCATACCAGAAACTTATTAAAATAATAAAACTTTGGGCCACAAAAATTCAAAACCAAAAACTGCGGACATTTACCCCCACCTACCCTACTCCTTGAATATTGATTTTGATGTGTGAGTGTGAAAATTTGTATGAACCCTGTTGATGAAAAAATGATCTTGCTGGTTATTTATTTTGCATCTTTGAAACACCTAATTCATTTTTTATTATAGAATATTGCTGCTGAAAAACAAAGACTAATATTCTGTGGAAAAGTTTTAAAAGATGATAAAAAACTTAATGAATATGGTATGTTTTCGTTATATAAGCATTGATGACCTAATTTTATTCTATTTTGTATTTTTCATTGTTACATAAGGAAAAAACAAAGAGTGAAATATGTAGGAGAGAGCAGGGAAGAATAAGACAAATTTGACATTTTTGATAATATTGGGAAAAAAATTACATTTTTCAACCCTGTAACAAGTTAAAAACCAATAGTTGAACTCTCTGTTACATTATTAATGCATGTTTTCAATCAATTACCCATTATTTAAACCAGGGGTGGAAAATCTGCGCCAACTGCGCCAAACTGCGCCGAAATTGGTTACCTGCGCCAATCTGCTCCAAAAATGGCAAAATTCCGATTTTTGCGCCAAACTGCGCCAAAAACGCGATAATCCGTTCAATCTGAATTTGTAACCCTGAAAATCCAACTGATAAGACACTATGATCGATTCTCTTCCCGCTAGGATCGCTATGAAACGGGGGGCCGGATGCAACTACGTTTTGCGACGATTTTGAAACCGGTCGAATCCGACTTCCACAGCTCGCGTTGCTACGTGGTGGAACGCTTCAGCAAATGAGGAGGAAAACGTCAGCCCGATCGTCGTAGAACCCGTCGTAGAGCCCGATCGTCCGGCGCGGTGGAAATTGAAATAGAACGATTGTAACGGAGTACGTTATGCGTTGATTTGATTTTTGGCCGTGTTTTTCGGTGATAAGCACAGGGTTCGTACGCTCCTTGAAAATTAATTTCATTTTCAAGCACTGGAAACTCCTTGAATTTGGGTTGTACTCCTTAAAAACTTTTAAATTTTCATCTTGAATATTTCTTCTGTAAATTTATTTCTCCTATAAAATAGGTTTCAATCCGCAGCGTTTAGTGCGTTGAAAAGTCGGAAATCGCGATATTTTGCGAAAGTTTCGGGGTTTTTTTTCTTGCGGAATGTCCCGTTCTTCCCCCGACTTTCTTGGACGGCCCGCGGGTGTTGCTGTTGATTCAAGTTGGCTTCTTTATGCGTCATTATTGCGATGAAGAAAAAACAACTTTACCGTGGTTAGAAGCCCACAAGTCCGGTGTTCCGGAAGCCCGAAAAATAGCAATATTTCGGAATTTTTTTTTCGGAGTGTTCCGTTCTTCCCGCGACTTTGTTGGACGGCCGCGGGTGCTGATTCAAGTTGGCTTCTTCTTGCGTCATTATTGCGATGTAGAAAAAACAACTTTACCGTGGTTAGAAGCCCACAAGTCCGGTGTTCCGGAAGTCGGAAAAATAGCAATTTTTCGGAATTTTTTTTCGGAGTGTTCCGTTCTTCCCGCGACTTTGTTGGACGGCCGCGGGTGCTGATTCAAGTTGGCTTCTTCTTGCGTCATTATTGCGATGTAGAAAAAACAACTTTACCGTGGTTGGAAGCCAACAAGTCCGGTGTTCCGTCTAGTCTTCCGGAAATCGGGAAAATAGCTACTTTTCGCGACAGTTCCGTTTTTCAGGGTGTCCGCTAACCCTGGAAACCGGGAAAACCTGGAATACTCAGGGAATTCGAAAATGCCCTGGAAAACCTGGAATACTCAGGGAATTACGAAAATATTCTGGAAAAATTTTATTTTGTACGATACGTAACGTTTTCCAGCGTTTCTTTACGTTGTGGAGTTACCATCTCCGGTAATTAGTCAAATCAACGGCATCTTAGCTCGCACGCGGATCGGCACGGCGGCGATGCGATCGCGCGACTCGGCCTGTAAAGGCCCCTTCTCCTCGTTCGTTTACTGTATTACGGAAAAACGACTTTTATTGGAAGAAAGCCGTGTTCATGCTGTTCCTACCATGCAGCCTCAAGATGAGGAGAAGCCTATTTTACGGGGCGTAATCGTCGGCTTCTCGCATTTGGTGTATTGTGGAAAACGGACTTGAGCTTTTTCATGGAGAGATATTCTAAAGTCAAAGACTTGCTTATGAAGTCTTATTTTATTGGTGCTCAAATTAAAATTATTTTGAGTAGAACAATTGAAAGAAACTTTATTGGAAAACTTGAATTACTGCTTAAGTCTTAATTTAAATTTAATAATTTCATAGTTATAGTATGGTTGTGAGTGATAGGTAGTTTTTCCTCCAAAAAATATAACCTGATAATATTTTCAGCTTATTTATGAAAATATATTATGAAATTTCTTTATAAGGTAGTCTTTATACACAAATAGGATTCTTTACTTAAAATTGAAGTTTTAATTTTTCTCAGTTAAATTTCTGAATAATTTGATACTTTTTAAGCACTAGCCTTTTACAGTTAATTTTTACTGAAGGCTCCTGTGATTATCAATTAAACATTTCTAAATTTTGGTTTTTTAGAATAATTTGAAGATCAAATATAATCTGACTTCAGTTTTCATTAAAATAATTTCATTTCGCAAAAATGCACCCCCAAAAATTAAACCTGGAGTACTCCCATTCTAGCCAGTGTATTGTATAGTCATTTCACAAATCTTGTATTCCTTTTGAGCTCTTGCTCAGTCTCAGAATTGGTCGAAGCTTTTATAGAGAAAAAGAAAACGGATTATTTTTCTCAATGAGTAAAACATCTATAAATTAAATGTCTAATTTTAAAATTAATATATCATTTAACGAATTAATACTAATCTATAGAAGATATTTTTTCAGTTTTTTTTTATCAAGTTTATTTAATATATGGTATGAATAGAAGGAAATTAAAGTTCCATCTTATCATCAAAAATTAAAAAAAAACGCCTTAAAGCTTTAGTTTGACCGAACCTGATGCTGATTCACTGTAAACTGATACGGAAATGAAATTTGCGTTGATACAAAACCACTAAAAGCTGATACAAAAATGCATTTTGACTTGATACAAAACTGCCCTAAAGCTGATACAAAAATCATTTTTGGATTTTCCACCCCTGTTTAAACTCCAAATAAGGTTTTTATGAACGCATGTATTTTGTCCCATTCATCCCCGTGGTGGGGATGGATGGGACACCAAGTGGGGATGAATGGGACAGTTAAAAAAAGTTAAAGTTTACACAATAACAAAGTTATTTTAAATATTGCACAACGTTTAGCTTTTTAAAGGAACAACACACTTCTATTTTCCAAAGAAAAAAATTAAAAAGGCATTTAAAGGGCAAAAAACAGCCTACATTTATTCGACTTCATGATGAGTAAAATTAACACATAAACTGAAGCAAGTCCTTTTGTTCTTTCAGCTCAGAGGTTGAGGCTGGTGTTATTTCTATTAATGCTACTTGCTTTTTATGGATTTTTACTTTTAGCATTGCAAATAGAGTATTTTTGATGCACCTGTACCAAACCTCCAAAACCTTTCCTTTCCAGCTGTTACATTTTCTTACCATTCTGAAGGAAGTTTTAATAAAAATTGAGCATATGAACCTAACTTGTTTGAATAATGGGTTGACCATAACATATTTGTGATATAATTTATAGCTTTAGTTAAAATATTTTTTACTAAATAATTATAGAAGAAAAACAATAAAAGTTACTTTTGGTATGGGAAAACACATTTAGTTGTCCTATTTATACAAAAATGGAAGCTGATGTCAATGAACACATTTTTTTGAATAGGCTAGGTCAGGGGTCGGCAACCTGCGGCTCGCGTGCCGCATGCGCCCCTTTCGATGTAAAGTTACGGCTCTCCAGTTCCATACAAAAAAATTTATAATTTTTCATCAAAACCCTTAAAAAATCAGTAATATATTCTTAAGTACTTACCTAATCAAATCAAAATTCCCAACAATTTCGGGGGAGAACTCCCAAACACTCCTCAAAATTTTTTAATTTGTGCGTTTTTCCCTTGAAAACTCTGTGACTTATAAAGAGTAATCCTCATTTGGTCATAAAAGAAGTTCTAAAAAACGAATTAAAAACTACTCTTAGGGGCAAATTTCCAAATTTTTTCGTAAGTGGGACCCTCACCCCCTCTCAAGTTTGCTGTTTATTATAATTATACTATTTTTCCTTGAAAATTCTGCCACTTAAAAAATGAGAGGTGCTCTTTGGGTGCAATCCTAAAAGGCCTAAAAATTAGCTACTACAAGGCTATTTTGAAGGAGAAATTTCCAAAAAATTTTCTGGGGGAGGACCCCCAGATCCTCCAATTTTTCTAGGAATTTACTTAGTTTACAAAATTTTGAAATTAATTTACAATGTGTATGTAAGTCATCTAAAACTTTATGTAAAAAAGTACCCGAACCCGAAAGAAAGTACCTCAGAGAAAATTTTGTGTAAAAAATGCTCCCCCCAATTAAAATCAAATATAATAAGCATATACTATAACATTGAAGCAAAACTATTAAGTAGCTCTTTAAAAACTGGGAAATTTTGTAAATTGTAACTTATGGCTGTACCATTTCAAAAGGTTGCCGACCCCTGGGCTAGGTACTACTATCTTATGGTTGAAGTAACACTAATTTAAAATGAAGTTAAGGTATAAAAAATTGAGCTATCCCATTCATCCCCTCTCTCCCCTACTTATTTATCTGATACAGCTTTTAAATAAATTTTGCAATATAATCAGTGTTCAGGGTGGCCACCAATATGGAATTATCAGGGAATTTGAAGAAAATCAGGGAAATTTTAAGTATTTTCCTGCCATCTTGCAAAATTAGTTACCAATTCATTGGGTTGGTTGAATTGCGTAAAAAATTTTTATTTCTATAAAGAGCGATGAATAAATAAATCTGATTCCGATTTAACTATTTTTTAAGGGGACTATGTCTGAGTTTCAAAGTTAATCATACATTTATTACTATTTAAAATTGCATTGTAATTTGTATAAAAATAACTTTTTTTTGTATTTCTTCAAGTATACAGATATAGCATTTAATAGCGTACAATCAGGGAAAATTTAGTTAAAACCTGGAATTATCAGGGAAAATCAGGAAAAATTACTAAGCTCAGTTGGTGGCCACCCTGGTGTTGGAAAAATTGGCAGTTTTTTAAACAAAATAAAGCAAGTTTTTTAAATGTGACCATTTATTGACCCTTTCAACTCTAAGGTGCCCAAAACTACCTCGGATCCTATGGAAAATAGGGGGCTAGGACTGAAAGGGTTAAATCCTATGGTGACAAACATTTCTGAAAGAGTTGCAACCTGCAGTGTAGATTTTTAACACCCTTCTCTCATTTTTAGATGTCAATGGCAAAGTAATTCATGTCGTTCAAAGCCTTCCTCCTCAGGGAAACTCTTCCTCCACTCCCTCCTCTTCTGGTAGCACTACTAGTAGTGCAAGCTCCCGCAATGTCCCCAGAGATGCCGCTGGGTTTTTGCTTGGAGCTTTCGCCATTCCCCAAGACCTGGTGGATCCTTCACAGGTTCAGGTACAAAAATAATATTTTCCTTTGTTTTTCTTTTAAATTCTGGTTCAAATATAAGTTTTGTTTTATAAGGTACTAGATCCTTTCCTTTGACGAGTACAGTTCCATTAGTCTGTTAATTTTAGACAGGGTTGTTATATTTAAACACATGTATTTTTAGCATGTTGCTCGCTATTTATGCTACAAACTCACAATTCTCATGTGTGGATCAAAGAGGTTAAAAAGTTGGTAAGGCCTGGGTACAAGCCACCAAGACAGTATGACATATGTGGTACATTGTGCTATAATAAGCATGGTTCTGTGATGAATACTTGTGAAAATCATTTGGTCAGACTGTTTGCACTGTATTAGGAAAGTATAGCTTTGTTATGTACATATAATCTAATTTCAATTTAAAAAATAAAATTTAATTTTTAAAAATTGTTTTTGTAATTTTTGTGTTGGGGTAAAAAAACAAATGAAACAAGTTTTAAACAACAACAAAATTCTTTCTTTTTCCTTTCAAATTCTCAGTACTCAAATGAAATATCAGGTCATTCTAAAAACTGGGGTTTTTTTTACAATATTTTGAAATAAAATATCTGGCATTTTTCCCCTCTTTCAACTGACAGCTTGTTGGAATAAAGATACCATGTCTTAAATTTTTATATCTTCAAATTCTAAAAGCATGTTTCTTTCCAGAATATTGTTCAAGATGTGGCTGGTTTAGGAGATATTGGTAGAAATGCCACTGTGGTGTCTAGAACATCTGTGAGTGTCAAACTGTTATGAAAAATAATATTTAAAAATTGTTATGCAGTATTTAGTTTTCTTAAAATTAGATCACACACACACACACACAATTGAACAGTTATCTATAATAACCATTATATGTTTTGATTTAAAGCAATATTTGTTTTAACATTCTATTCTTATATAGGACGATGGTTCTGTTGATGTTCACATAAATTTAGGGAGAGTCCCTGTGCAGGTTCCTCTTCATAGTGAAGCCCAGCTTCGCATGAACAGAATTCAGACAATGCTTATCAGAGCTAATCATCTCTTGGAATCTTTAGAGGTAAATTACCGTTAGTTGCAAAAATTTCTTCCCTTGTTTCGTCCAGATAGTTGACTTATCATTCACCTTTCCAGGACGGAAGTAATTCAAATAATGGAGCTGTTGCAGATTCTTCTTCTCAGACCGAAGCTGAAAACGCTGCCGCTCGAAGCAGTGACTCTGATTCTCAGAATGAAACTCTGCCATCCAGTAGCCCTGATGCTACTACTATCACTGCAGAAGTTAATATAAATCCAGATATCCCCTCAGAAGTAATCCTATAATGAACTTTTTTTTATTTAGCTTTATAAATGTTATTTTTTATCAATGGGTAAACTAGTTAGTTAAAATTTTTTTCTCAAATTATTCATACAATATGTATGTTTAATATTGAAAAAAATGTGCTTTTTTATGCTTTTTACCCATGATTTGTTTGTTTCATTTTTCAGATTAATTTAGGGAATCTGTCAGGTGAACCTGAAGGGTTCAGATTTGAAGGTCTGGCTCATGCTGCCCAAGCTGCAATATCAGCTGCATTTGCTGCTGCTGCTAGAGCTGCTACTAGCTCCTTGAGTAGTCCTGAAGCTTCACCTCCAGGTAGGGAAAGTATAGGTTATATTTTGTTACATTTGAATAGCCCCAGGGGTCGGCAACCTGTTATAATGGAAGATCCAGACGTTACAATTTTTAAGTTTTTAAAGATCCACTAAAAATTATCGTTGCAAATTATAGTATTTTACCAGATTTCATTGATTCTACATTTTTAGGGCTTGTTTTTACAAGGCTCCACATGGACAGTAATGGTCAATGTGACTTATTCCTCCATGTAAAAAAACCTTTTTCATGGATCCCGTCTGATTACTTATTTTACTAATTAAATACAAATTTTTATCGATAATGAGATAGGAAAATTAAGTTGCACATGGAAAGCTTCTATTCTTGTTAAATTTTAGTTCATCTGAAAGAAAACCAGTAATAGCTAGCTTTTCCCTTGTAAATAGTTCCTTTGAACATCCTATGGGTCAGGGAATACCTGGAAAAGTCAGGGAACTTAAATTTTACCTTAATAACCTTTGACCAAGGATAATTGTTTATGTTTGCCTAAAACCTGGAAAATGATAATTTTTTTATATTTGTGTCATTTTTGATCCTGGAAAAGAAAAAACATGTACTATTTATTGAAAATATATGTTAAAAAGGCAAAATATATCTGGGGAAAAAAGGGTATTGATTGCTGTTTTTGACAGGAAAATCTTTCAAACTAACCTGTAAGTGTCATGGAATTTCACTTCAAAAATCAAAGGGGAACCCTGTTTTAAGAAACTGTATAAGCTTACTATGTACAAAGCTTGAGTTGTAGAGTCTTTAAACTCAAAATTAAAGCTTTATTATTTTTTGAACAGGCCAGAATGACCAAGCATCTGAACCTATGGATGTCACTCCTTCCCCAGTACCTGACTTACTAAATACTGGTAGCTCTCAACCAGCTGAGCCCTCTGTGATTCCCATGGATGCTTTGCCTACTGACACAGCAGGGCCATCCACATCTGAGCAAGCTTCCTCCAAAAAAGACTCTACTGCTGCAGATGATTCGGAGAACCACCATCCCGACTGCCCCTTTTCTGCTGCACGAACACCCCCTACTACTACTGGGCCCTCTTCAAGCCAGTCGACATCTAGTCGGCCACGTGCAACGTAAGCGTCTTTTTAACTTTTGCACTGGTTATATTTTTTATTCACAGCTACGAATCTTGTCTTTCAAAAGTTCCAGAAATCATAGGTACTTAAATAGTTTCTGAAATGTAATGAATTAATTTGATGGTGTATATATAGGCCATAGGTAAATTTAGGCATGGTGAGTTTTACAGTCGAGTCCGCTTAATGTGATCGCAATTGTCCGAGATGAAATTGATAACATAATCCGATTGATAACAATAAGCGATTCCATATAAAAAAGCAACAAAAGGAAAATCAAAATTATGTAATCGTAGTTAATGTATTTAAAACAATTTTACATTATGTACTTGGCAACTTATAATTTTTATGGTAAAATATAAGAGTAATCCCAATAAATAAAAATTAAGTAATCTCTTACTTTGTAATTTCATTTGTTAGTACCACCGAGTTAGTACATACTACCCCTATGTCATTCCACTCATGCATTCGTTTTCTTTTCACATCCCGACAAGATCAACGCGAGGATTAAAAACTGGCAAATTCCATAAAATGATAGAATTCCCTTTGAAAAACCATTTTCAAGCCACTTTTGATGTTTGGACTTTAACCAAGAGTTTGTTTTTGGGAATTGGAATTTTGTGAAGGGTCCTAAAACAGACCCATTTTCTTTCTAGATGAACCCCTGGTTTCTTAAATGTGCTTTTCTAAAAATAAATTATGGAAAACCTAAAAAATGAATCAAGGGCTTGTTTTTTATTGCTTTAAAATGGTTGGATAATTTTTAATAAATAGTAGATAATTATAATCAACAAAATTGCACTGTGTTTCTTTTAAATATAAATATTTTAGTTCTTTTATTTCAAATCAAATCAAAGTCTGCCCGGGCCTAGTGGCCCATCAGGCGGTGCCCATCTCCGTTTCTGTAGCCTTTTGGGCCTGGGGTGCTAATTACTAGCGTGTGTCCAGGCAGAGTGGCTAGCCCAACGCTGGACCCCCAGTTGATTCCCCAAGCAAGCTTGGTCCTCATTTATCGACCCCGGAAGGATGAAGGGCTGAGTTGACCAGTTCTTATTGAGTTGATCTTACTTAGTTCTTACTGAGTTGACCAGTTGTTATTTAATTACATAATAATTAGCCGTTAATATGCAGGGATGGAAAATCTGCGCCAAACTGCGCCGAAATTGGTTACCTGCGCCAATCTGCTCCAAAAATGGCAAAATTCCCATTTTTGCGCCAAACTGCGCCAAAAACGCGATAATCCGTTCAATCTGAATCGGTAACCCTGAAAATCCAACTGATAAAAAAAGAACCAATTCTCAGCGGCGCAAGTTCAGAGTTGCGTATGCTTGGCGATTTTTGGCTGTTTAGCGGCACATTTAGAAGCCAAATGACTCTTTTAACATGAGTTAGGGTTACCATATTAGTCATCTTTAACGCTAAAAACTTGGCACATACGCAAGTCTGAACTTGCGCCTTCTCAGCCACTATGATCGATTCTCTTCCCGCTAGGATCGCCATGAAACGGGGTGGAAATAGGACGATTGTAACGGAGTACATTATGCGTTGATTTGATTTTTGGCAGTGTTTTTTGGTGATAAGCACACACAGGGTTTCGTACGCTCCTTGAAAATTAATTTCATTTTCAAGCACTGGAAAGTGGATACTCCAGGGTACCCTGGAAACCGGGAAAACCTGGAATACTCAGGGAATTCGAAAATGCCCTGGAAAACCTGGAATACTCAGGGAATTCGAAAATGCCCTGGAAAACCTGGAATACTCAGGGAATTTCAAAAATATTCTGGAAAAATGTGATTTTGTACGATGCGTAGCGTTTTCCAGCGTTTTTTTACATTGTGGAGTTACCATCTCCGAGGAAAATAAAAACAACCAGTCAGGAAGAGGTTAAAAGGATTTCAACCAATTATAAGTTATTGTAGTGTATGCATGTTAGAAGTTGTGGTTCTTTTCACTGCAGTAGCTGAAGTGTAACTCTTAAGTTTTCGTGCCATACTTGCCTTTTTTCTTCTATAAAATGTAACATCTTCCTCTCTTCATTAACTGTGAAAATTGCTGTTTGAATTGTTATTTTTTTATTACAGTCAAGCAAGTGTTCAGACTTTGGCTAACCTATTAGATGAAGTGATAAGAGTCAATACCAGACTACAACCTTGTCTTGAAAAATGTAGAGATCTCATAAGAAGCGACTCTGTTCTAACTGGCAGGGTAAAACACTGATGCATTTATAATTTTGATTTGCTTTTAAGTTGGCTACTTTAATTAAAATCTCTTAATCTTTCCTTTTCAGGCTCTAGGAGATGCAACCAGATTGTTTAGCCGTATTTCCCAGCTGATGCATTTCTTGGGTCATGCTTATCATTCTTTGAGTGATCTGCATGTGAATTTTAACCAAGATCCTCCTCGCAGCCCAAGTGTGCGAATAATTTCTTCTTCTCACAATCCTCCTTTGTTTCAAGGAATACCCATGCAGGTAAATATTTTTTTTAATTTTAGCATGAATAGCTAATATACTCTCCCCTTCATTTTAACCAATAATATCTGGATCAGTAAACTTATGGTATATAATTATACTGTATGCACTGAATATGTTGATGAGAAATATGATTTTAGTTACAGTTGTAGAAATTGGGTTTTACATGACTCCAAAAAAAATAGAAAGTATAACGAATAATTTATTCCGGGATTACAGAAGATGATACAGAAATACAAGAGTGATAGTTATACAAGCCATTCCATGAAAAAGTGAACACACAGACCAATCAAGGATTGGAAACTTAACCCCCATTTTTGTGAAAAAATTATACAGCATTTTATTTTTTGTGAAAAATTGAAAGATCTTTACAAAATTAATGAAATCGACATTAAATTACTGATTTCTTCAGTTTTATTGCAATTTGAATACTTAATTAACTGTGTTTTGTGAAGGTGCCGATAAACGGTACCGAAATTGGCCTGTGTTAGTCCCTGGAACATGAGGATTGAAATTTCAAATTGGTTTCTATAACTATAAATTATGTATCAAATTAAAAAGGTGAAGATATCACCCAGATGGATATTTTAAAAATTATTCTTGTATCCTTTTCGGAGGCTTAAAGTTATAAATCATCATGACCAAAAATATTTTTGTTTAGGCTCAGATAAGCATCAGTACTTCAAGTGTGGTTGTACCAAATACCAGTATAAGTACTACTACAACAGCAAGTAATGCCAGCAATGACAGTTCTAACAATTCAAATTCAGAGGTAAGCAAATTGTGTCCCTTTATAGTGGAATAAAACTTGATTACTTCTTCTGAAGTAAAAAATTTTAACAGTTTTCTTTATTTATTTTACATTAGGTTTATTAGTTCTAATTGAAAATTCAATTACTTTGAACTGATACCCTAGCAAAATATTCTAAATCAGGGGTTTCCAACCTTTTGAAGGCAGCAACCGAACCATAATATGATTATTTGTAAAATTCATGCTTTCGGGCTTGTAGGCCATGTTCTAGAGATAAAAACCAAATGTTTCGTCGGAAACTGTGCCCAACATCATAATATGATTGGTAGGCCGCGTCTCCTTTTATCCATGATATGTTTCAGGCGGGTAGTCTTAAATATGGAATTTTTCGGGGGAGGGAAGAAGGAATGTTTTTTACACACATGGTGCAAAGATAATTACTATATTTTTAAAATTTCAGAGGATGTATCGATTTTTATCCCTACATCTTTTAATACTGAATATTATGAGTGGAGATCTTCCTCCAGAAAATGTTTGTAAATTTCCCTAAAAAATTGTGGTTTACCTTATTTATTGATACTGCCCCTACTTGGAATAAAAGTTAACAAAGTCACTTTATTCTTTGTATCAGGATATATACAGGGTGTTTCTAATTGAGTGTAACAATAGGCTGTTTCCTAAAATATTTCCCCTAGACACATACTTCCAGTTGACAAGTTTTCATTAAAAGAGGTGACAAATTTGATTATACAAATTGCAACTCCATAGAAGGGTCTACTTCAAGAAGATGCAGAAAGTAACTTTTTATATACAGTCTGTTGTGGTTTGAAAACACCAAAAAGAAAAATTTCTTCATTCATCCCTTGATATGATACAAAAAGTTTCATTTCAATATCTTGGAAATTCACAAAGATATAAATGGCTGCACCACGTTCATAACACCCTTTTGAAAGCAAAACAGGGTTCTACAAATTTATGTTTAACCTGTTTTTTGCGGTGATAGGAATGACACCATAAAAATTTAAGCACGCATATCAGTGAGTTAAGACATTGAGATTTTTGTGTCTTATTCAGAAAATAATAAAGAAAATTTTTATAATTGTGGTTTTTAACCTACAGGGGCGATATAAAAAGTTATTTTCTGCATCTTAAATATACCCCCATGGAGTTGAAACTAATCGTCTAATTTTTTACCTCTTTCAATGACAATATGCAGTTGGAAGTCTAGGGGAAATATTTTTGGAAATAGCCTATTGTTACACTACAGTCGAGTCTGCTTAATGTGATCGCAATTATCCTAGACTAAACTGATAACATTATCCGATCGATAACAATAAGCGATCTCATTAAAAAGCAGCAAACAGTGTACTGATCAGCCAACGATAGTAAAAGGGTCACGGGATTTTTAATAGACTTTGCACGGCCGATAGTTGGGTAACCGGTGATAGTTGGGGTCTTGCTTCTATATGCAAGCAAATGTCTCTTCCTCTTTCGATCAACTGCCCATCAACTTCCACCTGTCCCCCCTCTGAAATACTAGTTCCAGCGTTGTCAAAATCACGTGACCCTTTTACTATCGTTGGTTCAGCAGTAACTAGATAGTAACTTTCTTTAAAATCAAAATCATGTAATCGTAATAAATGTATTCAAAACACTATTTTTAAACTAGGTAAAATTTTAAGGGGAAAATATAAGAGTAGTTCAATTAATAAAAGTAAAATAACCGCTTACTTTGTATTTTATTTGTATAGAAAGATCTCCTTTTTTTACACTCCATTATATCCTTCCACTCCAATAAACCACTTATTTATTACATAATCTGAATTCCAGTAACAAGAGAAAGTTCAAATCTCTTATCAGACATCTGCAAAGCTTCGATCTTGGTGTTTTCTTTAACCTATCACATGCATGGATTCGGACCCCCCCTTAAAACTGTTTTCTTTCAATATATACGGAATGTTTTCTTTTTCTTACTCATACTGAGTTTCAGAAAAAAGAAGCCCCAGATGCTCTCATGGTGCAGATGTAAAAATTGACCTTCAAAATGAAACTTGAACTCAAAAGCGGTCGTTTTAAAGGGGATATGGACAAATTTTGATAATATTAAGTGGAGGGATGATTCATAGTTGATCACATTAAACAAAGTATTTTACATTAAATAGGAATGATCGGGACCTGGCGATTTCGATAACATTAACAGTGATCACATTAAGCGGATTCGACTGTATTTGAACACCCTGTATAGGTACTACCTCCACTGAAACCTCAAACTTTTTGTTATATGGCATAGAAAATGATCAAAACTACTCTAGAACCTAGGAGGTATATAGGGGTTCAGGGGTCCTCCCGTGAAAAATATTTGAATTTTAGCATGCTAAAAGGTGTGTTCTAAAGCTACTCTTAGGAGGTTTTCAGGGAGCTTCGCGGGCTGCTAGTCGGAAATCTCTGTTATAAATTATTAGTACATCATAATGCTTCCAATAATAACTACTTAACTTTTGGCTTCTCACAATCCTAAATGTATTCTGTAAATCTTTCCTTTTTATAGGCTAGGCCTGTTCCAGCTCCCAGGGCGAGTCAGGCAACATCATCTACTCCAAACTCTCTATCTTATATGGCTGGATCGCAAAGTCCTGTTGTTTTCATGGAGGTATCTCCAGGCTCTCTTACAATTGATAGTATTTCTTCAATAGCCGCTCCTTTCGGTTCTTTAAGTGGTGCAGCCTCCGATTCTTCCCAAAACAGTACTCCTCGATCTCATGGGACACCTAGTTCAACACCTGGTGGTAGAGGTGAGTGCTTCATAATTTATTTTATTTTTCAATCACATTGACAGACAGGCAAACTCCTTCGTCTGACTGACTGGAACTTCTCGGTTTTGTGATGTTAAATCCGCTCACTCCTCCAAATTACTTAGCTTTTTAGTTATTTTTTATATCATGACCTTCACATAACTTTTTTACCATTATTATACATGTGTGATTTTGTGCAAGCTCAAAATGCTAATGAAATGCTGTTCACCTTGCCCAAAAGAGAATAGAAATGCTTGATTCATTCAAAATTGCAGAGAAGGCGTTCGATAATCATCTTTGCCCAGGGAAAGGAATGCAATCAAAAGAATTTCAAAAACTGTAATTGAAGTCTTTTTTTTATCCTTTAAAAATTGTGAGTGCACCTCTTTGGAAATCTTAAATACCCTTGCAAAGTTAACCTTCAATTTTATTTGAAGAGGGATAAAGCTATTATACGAGGGGTTTTTTTAACTTCAGTTTTTCTTCTGAACAAAAAGTTGTAGGGATTTCAAAATAATTTTGTACTGGTAGATAGGGACATCCTTGAAGGTCCACTGACTACTTTACTGGAAAAAAATTGGACATTTTGCCGACGTGCTGGCCGACTGGTTAGCGTATCTGACTGCGAAGCCGCACGTCCGGGGTTCGAATCCCCGTTTGGCATGGATGTTAATTTCTGTCCTAGTGTGATGAATGAATGTGGCCCCCCTGTAAAAAGGGGTTGTGCAAGTGAATGTGTGTGGGGCGCGGGCAACAGTACCTCACCTTCGTGGCTTCGGTCCACAGGTGCTCGCTGGGTAACGCTAAGTAGGTACTTCTTAGGGCATATCAGTAGTAAATGGATAACGTCCAGTTGTACCCGCCCATTAGAAAAAAAAATTGGACATTTTTCTATTAGTTATCGAATTAACAAGCACGCTCCTCCAACTTATTTCCCGCCAGCCCACGGAACGGAAGTTGAAAAAACCTTGTACTTAACATTTTTTTACTAAATAGATAATCAGCCATCTGCAGCAGAACCACCTACTGGTGCCTCAAGAGGTACATCCAGAAGCTCTTCTGCAAATGGGTCAGCTGCTCAACAAATGAACATTCCATTCCAAAACTTAATACCTGTCCCATTGACATCCATGGGAAGCTTGCATACTTTTGATGCTGGACTGCCCTGCCACTCTGTCTGGGCGTTAGAACCATCTCGCAGACGACACAATGCTGGAGGATCAAGATCATCCTCGGTAAGTCCGTCATTTATTTTTACTGGGGTTTTTAATTTGGGGGTGCTACTTTTCCAGGTTAGCCCTGTAAATCTACTTTTTTTTAACTGCATGAATCGCCAACTTCCTGGTTTTATTATGATTTTCAAAAATCTCAAGATCAACCAGAAATTGGGAAAATTAGGTCCAATTAAAAATAAGTGTAGGGCTGTAGCATTAACAGCATCTTCAATGAAGAATCCAGTCCTACCATTGATTCTAAGGGCAATTACCTCTTAACTATGTCATTTGGACAGAAATAAGTTGTGTTCATTTACAGCTGTTGCTGAAACATTCCAGCCCCTTCTGGTTTCATTGGTTCATCGGGTGTGCCATATGTTTTGTAAGAAAAATACCTTCAAAACAAGAAAACTTCTTTAAATCTGTAAACGTTCCCAATTTTGGGATTCCAGATAAAAAGTTTGTTGCTATTATAGTTTTCAGGTTGAAATCAGAAGCACTCCTATATTCTCTGTTTTGTATTATACAAGGACATAGGAATAAATTGTTTTGAATTTTTCCCCCATAACATTTTAACAATAGATTATTTTCTTTAAATAGAAGGTGGTAAGGACTAAGGTATTAACTTTTTTTATAGAATTGCTCCTGAGAGGCTTTACAGTATAAAAACATTTTATTGTAATTGGTGTTAAACCATTGTGTGTGTGTTGCCAAATAAACTCCTCACTGTTACGCCGCAATCTAAAAACAAACAGAGGCAATTTTTTTACTTTATTGCAATTGTTCTATGTCTTAAGCTTAAGCATATTCACAAATTTCCGAAAACCTTCCGACTTATTTGATTCTATGATATTCATTCAAACTTTTTTTTAATATACATAGCTGTATAATGTTCCTTTCTATAAATTTAATTTTTATTGTATTTCAGACTTCTGGTGTTACTCCTAATGCTCCAGGTCGTCAAGAAGATCAACTGCAACAAATAATTGGCAATATTATGATGTCATTGCTAAACCATGTACCAACTGAAAGTATGAACATACTTTTATTCTAAATTGTTCCTTTTTTACTAGTTTAAGTCTGTTTGCTCTATTGATACCCCAGGAAAATGAAGGGGTATCCAAATTGCCTTGACAATTTTTTTAGTGCTCATAGCCTTTCTTGAGAAAAATTCTCATTAATTTTGCTGCAAAAAGCTTCAGGAAAAGTTAACTTTATTTTATTTCTAATATATGAAACAAATAATAGGTTCTCAATATTCAAAAGGTGTGTTTTGTCTTGTTCAAAGTTTATTTCAATGATATTTTTAGTTTTAAAAGCTTTTGCTGTTCCTTTTCAAAATTTTCAGATGAAATCTAATGTTTGCAATATACAGTAAAACCTCTCTGAGCGACCACCCCTATATAGCGACCACCCCTTCTAACGACCGGATTTTGAAGGCACCGATTTTTTTCCCTATTCTCCTAATGTTAAAATACCCCAATTAGTGACCATTAAAACCCCTCCCAGCGACCAGTTTTTTTTTCATTCAGAATAATTTTTTTTGTTTTTTTAAGGCTAGGAAAGGAAAAAAACTTGAACCGGGTCATCATTCTAAATTATTATTTAACGTAAAAATAATCAAAACAAGAACGCACGTTACATTTTTGTATTCTTATCTTTTTCCTAAATTCTTATTTTTTTACCAATAAACCGGAGTTTTTGCATTAAAATTCAAAGTTATGGACGAAGAACAATTCTTTTGTCTTTTTTTGTTCTGATACTTTTTTTCAATCTAATACGAATGTGATTGAAAATAAGGATGATTTTGTCACATTAAAAGGCTAAAAATTAAGATTTAAATTTAATTTTTTACTGTGGATCAAGTTAGATCAATTCTAAAAATTCATTCATTTAATAAGTCAATTCCATATTAAATATGTACACCATTTGAGTAGATTGAGATAATTCAGAACAGGTTTTAAAAATCACATTTGTTCTAACAAGAAATTATTAAAGATCTCTCAAGATTGGAAAATGAGAATACCATTGCTTTTAGCTAGCTTTGAATATATTCAACGTGGATAAGACGGCAATGTTTTTTTTTTAAAGGTTTGCTTAATAAGTGCAAAATGATTAAATCGGCCGACTTCAGTGAAATCAGTAGAGGTACATACTAATAGGCTATTTTAGTTTTTTTTATCACTAATTGTTTGAAAAATATTTTTTGAGTAAGTTCTAAAGTAATCTATCTATTTTTAAGATGACCCCTTTTGAGCGACCACCCCTCTTAACGACCGATTTTTCGTGGAACAGAGGGTGGTCGCTCAAGAGAGGTTTTACTGTAGTAATGATTAAGTGATCTTTCTTTAATTTGTTCTTCAATTTTATTTTTACATCATGGCTATCCTTATAGAAGCCGCCTAATTATTTACCGACTTGCCGATTTAATACTATTTCAAGTTCCAAACGCTTTAGTTTATTGTTAATTTTTTAATCGAGGTTAGAATATTATTTTATACAGCATGGTGTTAATTATTTTTTATTTTTAGTGCTATTTTTGTTAAATGTGTTAAGCAGAAAAATCTCTATAAACCAATCCATTATTGATTGACTTAAAAAAAGTTCTGGTTCCCATCCATGAAAAAAACTGGAAATTATTCTTAAGAAATATAAGATGTGAAAATTCTGATTACATTTCTTTTGTTCATTTTCTTTTATTTGTATTGCTCATTTGTTCATTTCTTTTCATTAATTACTTTTTTAAATATTTTAGTTTTCTTATTTTTCAAACGGTTCATATGCTGAGTTTTTTTATTCTTTTTTTTTGGTGGAAATAAGTGAATGTATTGTAATATTTATTTTTAACTAGTGAAGAACTGATATTAAATATTTTAATAAAGCTGTTGTCTATCACTGTAGCATGGTGTCAAGTGAAATGCAGACATGCGATAATTATTTGGGTGCATCTTTTTATGTAGTATCTACTAAAACATTAAATTTTGTATTTCTAGTTAATCGAAGTGTTCCTAGAAACCCTAATGCTGAAAGGGCTGGAGCTGCTTCTAACCAACCTCAGCAATCCATTGAAGTCCTTAAACAAAAGTTACAAGTAAGTTCTTTTTTACCCAAAAGTTAAGACATGTTAAAATAAAATAAAACCTTTGGAATATGGATAATTCTAGTGACATTGCTTATTTGGTTTCTACATTACAGGCATAAAAAAACATGCATTTTCTGCATGATGCCTCCTAACTTAAAAAAACTTTTTGATTTGTTTCTGTACTAAAATGTGTTTACCCCTATAGAATCACAATACACTAATAACTATTTCTTTTAAAATCTGGCGTTTGACTGGTTTCTGAAATTGCACTATTTTTATTTTTTTAGGACCTGGATTTGCTTTACAAGACTGTTTCTGAAGGCTTGCCAAACTTACAGTTTAATTCACAAAGTAGATATATTTTTTTAAATGTTGCTCCCCAGTCATTAAAATAAAGTACAGTATAGGACCCCGTATCCGGCTCGCTCGGGACCGGCATCAGTCCGGTTTACGGGAAAATCCGGTTTTCGGAACAATTCCCGAAAAAAGCTCAGAAAGACCGCGTCTATTCGTAACACGCGATCGTAACGAAAATACGCGCAATGACGCGCAATCTGCAGGGTCGCGCGAGAGAGCAAAATAAATAAACAATCTCGCGCGGCCCCTGGCATCCCTTTCGGCGCCGAAATGCGTTTTTTCGGCGTGCGTTTTTGGAGGTCACGTGAGTCCTACGGACCAATGGCTAGGCGTATTCAACCGGCATGCCGAAGCCGGTTTTCGGCCCGGCATAGATGGACTTTTTCTCGGCGCTGGAAAAACGTAAGCGTCACGTGATTAAAATAAATTACTTTAAAGATTTTGTACTAAAATAGTTCTTAAGTATCCATAAAAATAAACTTAAGACTAAAGAAATTAAAAGCTGAACTCACCTGATCGGACTTGTTTGTTTCGGTTTTGGTACGATGCCGATTTTCGGCACGGTGACGGGTACGCTGCGTTTTTCGGTACCGAAGCGCGTTTTTTCCGCGCGACTTTGGTTGCCAAAATTTATCCCTTTTTGATTGAAAAAAGGGACTACGTCATCCGCGTGCCGATTTTCGGCGCCGAAAATCGGAGTACATCGGTCGGAACTCACTGGATCCTTTCGGAGCACGGATTTGGAACTTAAAAAAAATTTTAATTTTGGAAAAACCGCCGGTTTTCGGAACACTCCGGTTATCGGGACGCCGGATACGGGATCCGATACTGTATATCCTATACATTGCTGATAGCATTAACTCAAAACTTTTTAAAATTTTTAAAGTCGTATTCAGAAAATTGTATGAAAATCCAACTACAGTTCTTAGTCTGAAAGAAAACATTTAAATCTGCTGTGTTAATGGGAACTTGTTGTTGGATTGAAATTTCCAATTCAGTATGGTTTCTCTTTCAGCTTTATGTGGAAAAATAATGAATTTCTTATCAAGCACTTTGACCTTTAACTCTCTAATTGATATAATGCAAGGAAAATTCGGTGCTTTGGATAAATATGAGGCAAAGATCAATAACTTTATTCAAGCAAACATAAAGGACTGGAATCCTGATGTGGACGATAAGAAAGATGAAATGCTGCAAGTTGTCCAAGAATTTGAAAATATTATAAGGTCCTGTTCAGTGAGTATTTTTAAAGTCGCATTCAATTTATAACTTTTTTAATAAGGATATTCTTATTTCTTTAATTTTAATTAACGTTTTTACTACCCCTTAGCCTACAATAGCCCATTTTTCATTGTTTCTGTCAACATTTGTCTACACTATAGCTGTTCAAGATTACTTCTCAGACCACCTATTCAGGGTGATTCTGAATTGTCTTAGTGTAGTCTACACCCTCTATAATTTTTACCCATGAGTTTAGAATTGCTGTTTCCTAGTGAATAGATCATCACATATACGTGCCCACTAGGGTGGTCCTTATTTTTTAAGTTTGGAAATCTTAACGCGACGCCCCCCCCAAATTGTTCCATCATACAAATAAATAGTTTTTGCAAAATATCAGCTCATTCGAATAATAAACACCCGTGCGCAGTTGCCTTGAAGTTTCAAAAAAATACTGATTTTTTCACAAAACATCCCAAAAACCATAGATTATACCCTCCCAACTTCTTCTTTATTTTTTAATGAGAATCTAATATAGTTATAGTTATAATGTTCCAGATTCCATTCTTCTATCACCCCTCTTTCAGTAGTAAAAATGTTTTAAAGTTAAAATAACTCTTGTAAAGTTGTTTTTCTTGCATTTTAAAAAAGCTAATAACTCCAGAACCATACAACTTAAAAACCTGAAATTTGTGCCATTTTGTTTGTAATTTTATTACCTTTCATTTGATGTGCAACATAACTGCCTTTTTAAAAAAAAATTTCTTCAAAATAAAAAAAATGGAGAAAAAATTAAATAAAAAAATTTTTTGAAAAAAAAATTTTATTAAATAAATTTTAAGTTTTTCCACTCCCAAAATGAACATTTCTGCTAAATTTCAAGTTGAAATTAAAATTTGATCATGTAGAAAAAAATAAAAGTTTGCGAAATTTTGGCAAGTCCCTAAACATTCCAAGTAATTTAACAAAAAAAGGTGTTTTACTCATGGGGATTCCAAAAACTCCCTTGAGGGTGTTCATACGATTTGTACCATGCAAAAAAATTTACTTATATATCAGAAAATACAGCTATTAGCCGATTCGGTACAAAATCCTACAGAGCTAGTTTCCAACCTAATTCAATGTGCCTATATTTTACCTGAATTTCCCTTAGAATTAAATTTTTACGTTATTTTTTCACTTCCAACATGTCAAATCAAATTAAATTAAAAGTGTTTAAAGATAAAAGAATAAAATAAAATCATACCCCGATGACTACGCGTAACGCAGTCTACCATTTGGTACCCGACAGGGCTCTGTAAGATTTTGTACCGAATCGGCTAGTAGTTGTATTTTCTGATATTTAAGTGAATTTTTTTGCATGGTAAAAATCGTATGAACACCCTCAAGGGAGTTTTTGGAATCCCCATGAGTGAAACACCTTTTTTTGTTAAATTACATGAAACGTTTAGGGACCTGCCAAAATTTCGGAAATTTTTATTTTTTTCTACATGATCAAATTTTAATTTCAACTTGAAATTTGGCAGATATGTTCATTTTGGGAGTGGAAAAACTTAAAATTTATTTAATAAAAATTGTTTTCAAAAAATTTTTTTATTTAATTTTTTCTCCATTTTTTTTATTTTGAAGAAAATTTTTTAAAGAAAGGCAGTTATGTTGCACATCAAATGAAAGGTAATAAAATTATAAACAAAATGGCACAAATTTCAGGTTTTTAAGTTGTATGGTTCTGGAGTTATTAGCTTTTTTAAAATGCAGGAAAAACAACTTTACAGGAGTTATTTTAACTTTAAAAAATTTTTACTACCGAAATAGGGGTGATAGAAGAATGGAATCTGGAACATTATAACAATAATTGTATTAAATTCTCATTAAAAAATCAAGAAGAAGATGGGAGGGTTTAATCTATGGTTTTTGGGATGTTTTGTGAAAAAATCAGTATTTTTTTGAAACTTCAAGGCAACTGCGCACGGGTGTTTATTATTCGAAAGAGCTGATATTTTGCATACATTATTATTTTATATAGTGACACAAAACTAGGGGGCGTCACCACCGGAATTCCCAAAAAAAATTTTTACCATACAAATAAGGACCACCCTAGTGCCCACCTTAACAGGGTTGTAAAGGTTTTTCTCACCCCTAGTAAATATTATGGTAAAACTGTATTATAATCAGGCATGGGATTCTTCTGATTTTTGTTAGATTTTCTGACTTCTTCCAGTTTTTCTGAGAATTTTCAGATTTTTTTCCTCAAACCTCCCACCGCAAAAATAAAAATAAGCTAAAACCTTGAATTTTAGGATCAAATTTCCAAAAAAATTTCTGGAGGAGTACCCTCAAACCCCACTTTTAGTACTTGAAACTATTTTTCAAATATTTTTTATATTAAGTGCATTAACATGCAAATTCTACCTAAAATATATTGGAAAACAAACTTGAAAATGTTGTTCCTGCAGTTTATAAAACTTTTTGCTATTTTGTCAATCTCATCCCTGTATAATAACCTACATAAATAATGTAAATATAAATTCAAAACAACCTACAAAAATGAGTTCTAAGTAAATAGCTTGAAAGGTAAAAAAGGAAAGGAAAATCTACAAAAAAAGACAATGGAGTGTATTTATTTAAATATATTTTCAAGCACAATATTTATTCACTACATGGATTCCCAAACAAAATTTTTATGCAATAGTTCTTATTTATTGTCTTTTCCTGTGGGAAAATTGTAATTACTATGTAACAGATACAGAAAGCCAGAATATTTCGTACATGTTATTAAGAAGTTTTACCTACTGGGATGGGTAAAAGCCCTTCCTTCACCTTTTCTCTAAACAAAAAATATTATTTTACACCCCCTCCCATCATCCTTAAAAAAATTAAATTGCTGAATGCATTGCAGCCTAAATGGGTGTTTTCAGTCAGCCCTCGGTTTATTTCAAATTGGAAACCTGCTTTAGCCTTTAATGACTTGCTTGGTTCTAATCTTTAAATCTTCAGTTTCTAAGGGAAAGAAGAGGAAAGAAAGAAGAATTCTATCGTGCTATTAATGTGTTTGCTCGAGACTATGTTTTTAAGATATATAAAGCTGCAGGGATTAGTAAATTAGGTAAGTTAAATCTTCATTTCTGATTTCATTCACTAGTAATTCTCTCAAAAGGGAGGGAAAAAACATTGTAACATTACATTTGAAAATTATTTGCCCTTAGTTGTACAGTGGCATGCCTTGCTTATAAAGAATAATTATAAATAAAAGTGAAAGATTATTAATTAAAGGTTTTCAATGCATTTACTTTTAATTACCCTTCATAATATTTATTGCTTGCCATAAACTTTTTTGTAATTGTTTAATGCAGGGTTTGTCAAACTGGATGGACCAAAAACTGACTGGCAATCCACCAGTAGGTCACCAGTCAGTTTTTGGTGGATTGCAGCAAGATTTTTAATTTAAGAATTTTCTTAGAAAATGTGGTGTTGTAACTGCAATTTATCCCAGATTAACTAGATTAGAGTCAAATTTCAAAAATCTCTCTAGAGGAAGAACCTCATCCCTCCTTCCTATTGTGGAGCTAGTGGTTGCCCCCACAATCAATTTGATTCCCTTAAGCTCAAATTTTTCTTTTTAATTTTCTAAAAAAGTTAGTGCATATAATTTATTACTCTAACAAAATAGTGACCTAACTCCACACACATGAAGTTAAAGTCCTGTAGGGTTAGGGGGTATAGGAAAGTAATGAGGTGGGTTGTGTTAGTTTGTTTATAAAAAAGTAGATCACAATGTTGAAAAGTTAGAGAACCCCTGGTCTAATGTTTTTTGGTAGATTGTGAAAATTTTTAATTTGCTCATTGGTTTTTTTTACTTTAACAATTTTAACTTGGCAGGATTATGCAATGGTTAAAATAAACTTAACATCCATATGAAATCATTCAAAAACTAATGTCTGCATAAATGCATGTAGTTTTCATGTCAAAATGCTCCTCAAAAATTTTTTTACAAATGTGCATAATTTTGTATATGATGTTTAGCATAAGTTTTTTATTTATGTAATGATATGGATTATTCATCTTATTAGACCAGAGTCCAAAATTCGGTGAAAATCTGATGAGACACCTTCATTTTGCTTTTCTTGAATTTCTGGATATTTTAAAAAAGAATACAATTGGTGGTTTTAAGGATCTGAAGACAAAAATAATGCTTGAATTAGTGAGTACCTTCTCTTTTTTATTATTTGATATTATTTTTTAGTTAACTTGGTTCCTACGGCCTCCTGAAATTCCTGAAAACTCCTTAAATTTGCTTTATTTTTCTTAGGACCCATATAACTCCTGAAAATTATATTTTTCTCCTGAATTTATCCTCTGGCTCTTGAAAAGCATCTGCCTAAGAGCAAAACGAGGTTTTATTTTCGATTTGGGGAAATAATAGTTTTTAATCAATAAAATTCTGTTAAAATGCAAAATTCTAACCACTCTTTTGCAATTCCTTGCTCCATACTTCATTCTGAACTCATTCTACTTGTAAAATGCAAAATTGTTTAAGGTTAATAATTATTCACATCACCCCCTGATTTTTTAGTAATTTACTCCTTAAAGACTCCTAAATTTGACTATATTAGATAGAGTATGAACCAGTTGAGAGAGAGAAAGACTTCTATGTTTAATTCATGTAACCAAAATTGATAAACTTTTGCATCCTAATGCAAATGCTTTTTAAACTACAAAAGGTAATCTGATGAAATAAAGTTTCCCCCGCCGCAGGGGTTGATCCCGTGGAGACAGGAGGACCCCCCCCCTCAATAATTCAGAACATTGCTTAAAAATCTTTGAAAAAATTAAATTTTGAAATTCTCATTATATGTCACTGAAAATTAGTTTAACCCAGTTTTAATAGGTCAATTTTCAAAAAATTCTCCGAGGACCCTCAGACCCCATTTTTAGTTAAGTTACAAACAATTGGCAGAAAATTGGCAAAAAAGTTCACTAATTGATTAAAAAAACACCTTAAAATCATTGAACATGGGTGTAAATGAAAAAATCTGGGGTAGTTAATTATGGTTAGGCAAGAATCGCTTTGGGGAAGAATCCCAAATCCTTGTGTCATCCCCTAATTTTTAGGAGCGAACGACGCCAATGCCCCCAGTAATACCTTTTTCTTAGGTATGTTTATCGTTTTCATGGGCAAGTTGTATACTATATTTGTTTTGCTCTTTAATTTTTTGTTATTGTTATTTAGGCACATCAAACATCCACTATGCCAGTCGGTCATTCAAACGCTCTTTATGAGTTTTTTTCGCAAATTTTATTGAGAGTGGAAGAAAGTTACGAAGTCTTACCTAGGAACTATTCCAGTCCTAGAGGTAGGTCCAACCCCAACTATAGAGCATCCACAGCTAGTACAAGTTCATCAGGTTCTGCCATTGTAAGTATTTTTAAATCACTCCCGATCCTGTTTAATTTGTATTGAGTATGAAATAACACAATCCAATAAACACATTTAATCAAACTTCCAGTTATTCTTTTCATTTCTTAAATTTACAGCTTTTTTCTTGCAAATCCCTTTTAAAATATGAAAGAAATTGACAAACCTTTTGTGCATTTGTTGCAATAGACTAGAAAAAAAACAAGATTTTGTGACACCTCATATACTATACTCTATTCATTTGAACTGGCGCTTGAAAATATTTCCTTCCCCCACCACCGATCGGTAACCATAGCAACTATCCTCGTCAGAGTGACGAAGAAGGCTTACTATTGGCTGCTGGGGGAAAGCACTATTTCTCATACGCCAATTCTAAATGAATAGAGTATAGTTAACTACTTTTGATGGATTGTGTAAGAGAGAAGAAACTACTTTCTCTGTAATCTGTTAATTTTGTTATTTGTTTACATTAGCCATTTATACTAGACTAGCGCAGGGGTCGGCAACCTGCGGCTCGCGAGCCGCATGTGGCTCTTTTGATGTAAAATTGCGGCTCTACAGCTCCATACAAAAAAATTAATAATTTATAAATCAAAAATTTTTAAAAATCAGAAAATATATGTTTGTTCTCAAGATGAGTCAAAATCAGAACTCTACTTTTAAGTATAAGAATTCCATATCATTTCTGGGGGAGAACTCCTTAACACTCCAAAAAATTTTTTAATATGAGCTGATTTTCCTTGAAAATTCTGTGCCTTATAAGAAGTGATCCTTATTTGGTCGTTATAGAAGTTCTAAACACTAATTAAAACACTATTTTTAGGGGCAAATTTCCAAAAATTTTCCGAATCCACGCCCCCCTCAAAATTTTGCTGTTTATTATAACTATTTTTCCTCGAAAATTCTGCCACTTAAATAATGAGAGGTGCTCTTAGGGTGCAATCGAAAAAGGCAAAAATGAGCTAAAACACGATTTTGAAGGGAAAATTTTCAAAATTTTTTCTGGGGGAGGACCCTCCAGACCCTCTTATTTTTCCATGAATTCACATCGTTTATACAAAATTTGGAAATTAAGTTCACTAAAATTAATTTACAATGTGAACGTTAGTCATCTAAAACTTAATGTAAAAAAGTACCCTACTCGAAAGGACGAAATAGTGATTTTAGTTGGGGAGCATTTTTACCCAACAGAAAAAATTTTGAGTAAAAATGCTCCCCAACTAAAATCACCCTCCCAATCTAAAATCAAATATATATATTAAGCATATACTGTAACATTACAGAAAAAAATTAGTGGCTCTTTAAAAACTGGGAAATTTCGTAAACTGTTACTTTTGGCTCTTCCGTTTCAATAGGTTGCCGACCCCTGGACTAGCGGATATGCCCGGCCTTGCACGGGTGGAGTGTACAATTTTTTTTTAAATTAAATTTCCTCAAAATACATATATAATTTTTTTAAATCAGCAATTACCAATCAACCCGGTATCCCAGGTGCCTCTTTCATATCCCGGTAATTTTTCTTATCCTAGTGTCGGTAATTTTTTCCTATCCCGGTATTCTCGGTAATTTTTCCTATCCTGGTATCTTTTTTCATCTTAATAAAGTAACAAATTTGGAACTATAATCAGGGGTGCATCTAGAAAGAAATTGGGGCCGAAAACGGACCCTTCACAAAATTCCGACCCTCAAAAACGGCCCCTTCACAAAATTCCGATCCTCAAAAACGGGCCCTTCACAAAATTCCGGTTCCCAAAAACGGACTTTAATCAAGCTATATGCACTCTCTAAGTGCAATTTTATTAAGGAAAATAATATATTTACAGAAATGGGACCTTATTTTAGAATGAAAAATTATTTTTCACAAAATTCAATTCCATTTTTCACAAAATTCCCAAAAACGGCCCCTGGCAAAAATTCTGGATGAACCCCTGATAATAAAAACAGGGGCCAGACCTGAAAACGGTTGCAACCTTCCCCCGAACCTAATAAAATTTGCCCAAACTTTATGTATTGCTCCTATGCAGTTGGCAGGGGCTTCCCCCAAACCAGGTTTGTTGGTTCAGGCACTTTTTCCAGGTCCGAATAAAAAGTCTAGTAAACTAATAAGTCTAGTGAACAAAAATTGACAAATTTAAAACTATAATGAAAGATCTAGTAAATTGAAAAGTCTAGTGAACGTCATTCGAAACAATGTTTTATTTTTTAACTCGTTTTCCATGAAAATAATTTGCACTTTTCCATTTTTTTTTATTTTAAAGGAAAAAAATCTTTAAATTTAATCTTAAAAGAAAAATAACCTTTGATAAGGAATTATTTGAATTTATTTTGGTGGTTTCACCACTGATAAAGCTTTTAAATGGACAATTTTAGAGTTTTTCCTGTTAAAATATTTAATTTTCGAGGTTTTCATCTCAATAACAACTGTGAGTCGAGCAGATCTCCTCCGATAGAGAAATGGAGAAATAAGCGTTTTCGGCTTTAAATTCATTAATTACTCGTAAGTATTTGATTTTCGAGCTTGGAAAACTTGACAGTGATCATCCTCGCCTCGAGATACGTCTATATACCGAGTTTTGTCCACGCCTTTGGCGTGGTTTAGGAGGAAATGCGTCCTCCACCCACACACATACATACATACCCACAAACGTTTTTAGTTATATTATATATAGATTACTATGTTTGCGTGGTGATACAACGGGTTGCAGGGAGAAGCTTTGATTAGACGTCACACTTTTTAGCACCTAATTGGCAAGTCACATGACTCCTGGGGGGGTTTTTTGCCAATTAGGTAGCTAGTATACATTTCTTTTTTATTATTTTATGTTACGAGCCCCTAAGGAACCAGGGGTTTTCTAAACACTAGTTGAATCTCATACTTGCCAACTTTCACGGATTTCCTTTAGTTTTACCGATTGATTGAAAAATATTACGGAGTTTGTGTTTTTGTCCTCTTAACTATCCGTAAAGCGCATAACACTCGCGACGTAAACGATTTTCTCTAATTGTATGTTTTTAATTCAAAACCAGATTCTCTACTAATCCCTCTCCTTAAGATTTTCTTAATTTTAGTTCTTTTATTGATTGGAATTTGGCTTTTTTTGTAAGTTTTTTTCGGACTCCCGCACCGGCGAGTCTTGACCCACGCTCACCAATAAAGTTTGCTTCTTCCCGTGTTCCGTTCACAATGCAAAAAAAAACAACTTTACCGAGATTGGAATTCGCGTTGATGTTTTTCAGGCTTGTTAACACGAAAAGCTTCAAGTTGTAATAGTTTTGTAATGTTATGCAAAAAGTTTAACGGATGTAAGTTTTCAAAAGTTGGCAAGAATGTAATCTAAGATTTCAATTGAAGATTTTTCTAAATAGAGTTAGACAAGAATTGAGTTAATAATATTCTTGGGGTGATTTCTCAAACCTAAAATCAACTTTGATATTTTATACTCTTAGTTTCCTGCATTTGCTGTAAGTGATCTGTCTGGACATCAACAACTTATGAATGAAATGCTTTTGCCTTGGCTGAATTGGGGTGGCTCCGGTGATATGCTTGGTGGTCAGTATTCATTTCTGCTCTCAATTTTATGTCTGGTGTCAATTTAGTATTTGAGTTTTGTGTTTGTGATGGGGGATAAACAATAGCAAAAGCTTGAGTTGGAACCATGGAGAAAAGTTTAAAAGAAACATTCTCAGTAAACTTTTAATTAAAGACATTTTATATGCTTAAACAATGAATTACCTGTGGCACTATAACATAGATTTATGAAAATATACAGGGTGTCCCATAAATAGTGGGCCACACTTCTAGAGGGGATAGTAGACACCTAGACGAGTCAGAATCACATAGGAATCGGGGGTCCCAGACCAAATCCCAGGGAGTTAAAAATGGAGCGAAACCACAAAACAATTATTGAAAAATTCAATCTGTAGAAGAACTACTATTGGTAAAAACTTAATCATGGTCTCAAATTTTGTGGTTTAACATGATCTTTAAAATCATTGTAAAAGTTTTCATTTTAAAAATTTTTTTACTACGAAATAAAGTCAAAATCCACAAAAATATGTGAAAAATATGCCAAAACTTTATTTTGTATTTAGAAATCCTTTTTTTTTATTTGATAATCTGAAAGATCATAGTTGAAAACCCTTAAGTCCAAAGTTTCACATAAATACCATCAATATTAAACGCTTGAGATCTAATTAAAGTTTGATTTTTGCTTGCGAAAACAGATCCAGAAAAGAAACGTTGAGGGAAAATCTACGAATTACGGATTGATCCTCGCTAAATTTCTCGCCATTATTTGCGATACGAGATTCCTCGCCAACTTTCGCCAACAACAAATCGCCCAAGCTGTCTTGGCGATCTGTAGGAGCTTGGTATGTTTCGCCAAACTGGGAGAGAAAAGAAAGTTAGCGATTATCTATCCGTAACTCGTAGATTCTCCCTGAACGTTCGTTTTCTGGAGTTGTTTTCGCACTCAAAAAACAAACTTTAACAGGATCTCAAGCGTTTAATATTGATGGTATTTACGTGAAACTTTGGACTTAACTTGGTTTTAAAATATGATCTTTCAGATAATCAAATCAAAAGAAAGGATTTCCAAATACAAAATAAAGTTTTGGTATATTTTTAACATTTTTTTGTGGTTTTTTGACTTTTTTTCGTAGAAAAAAATTTTAAAGTGAAAACTTTCAGCATAATTTTAAAAATCATATTAAACCACAAAATTTGAGACCTTGATTAAATTTTTACCAATAGTAGTTCTTCTACAAATTGAATTTTTCAATAATTGTTTTAGGGTGTCGCTCCATTTTTAACTCCTTGGGATTTGGTCTGGGACCCCCAACCCCTATGTGATTCTGACTCGTCTAGGTGTCTACTATCCACCCTAGAAGTGTGACCCATTATTTATGGGACACCCTGTAGAGAATTTTCAGAGTTGAATAGAAATTAAAAACAACTTGCTTTTTTTTACATCTATACAACTATGATGGTTATATAGTTTTTCTAAATTCTAGTTTAAAATATCCTAACTAATACATTTTCTGTTGCACACCCTGGTAAAATCCTTATCTGACTTCAGCTGTTCCTTTTTCTGTTCAATATAATGAACTAAATTATCTTTATTTTGAAAGCATGTTTGAATATTTTCTTTTATGTATCCCTTGCACCATTCGATGTGCTTCTTGGGTCAGTGGTGGCCAATGAAGTGTTACTAATTGTTCCTTGATTATTTTTAATGTTCCTTTTTATTTAAATTCCCAATTCTAAAATCTTGTCACTTTTTCCTTTAGAAACACCTCCCACGAATTTGACTAGGCTTTCTGGCTCAATCGGTATGAATGCATTACAAACTGAAAGACTAAAACAACATGTTGTACAACAGTATGCTGTAAGTTTTTAAGTTGAAATATAGAGCAATTATTTCTTAGTGGTCTAGAAAATTCCTTATATTTCTTACTATTGCCTTTTGCAGGACTTGCATATTATTGACAAGAAGCTAGCTGATGTTGTTGGGAGTTTGTTTGATTCAAGTAGTAAGTGTTACTTATCTTATTTGCATTTTTTTTTCTTCGGGAATGTAGAAGTATGACGCTCCCAACTCTTATTTCACTTTGTTATCTAAAAGATGTTTCAGAACTATGTTTAATAACATGCAGGTTAGGAACCAAATAACAAGCAAATTAACCAAACAATAGCAAATTATATTATATTAGAACTTATCATTCCTCTAATGATAATAGGAACTTATCGTACTTTCAAAATTCAAAGGGTACTAACCAGGCGGGATTTGGGTTAAAATTTGGCGTCATCCCTGGAAATCCAAAAAATTTATTTAATGCCAGAATTTCATGAAAAATTTATATTTTTTTGTTGTAAAATCAAAATTTACAGATAAAACTAGATGATTAATAGGAGAAATTATTAACTATTATTGCTAAAATTTTTTAGTTCTAAGGCTTTTAATTTTTTAAAGGATATTAAAATAGTGTTTTCTTTCTATTTTATATTCACTTAATAATAGTACACATATATCACATAAAACCTTATGAAATGACATATCTTGACATTTTCAGTTTTTTTTTAAGTACTCAAGTGAAAAGTGTACTCACCCTAAAAATGCTTTTGAATTCCCTGATTTACACTTAATCACCAAAGAGCACTTTTTGCCTTTTGCTTTAGAGTTCGATCCTCTTATGAAGTGCTCCCACGCAAATGTTCTAGCTTTTTTGCCATTATACAAAATCAGACAAGTAAATACTTTCAAAGTTCTGATCCCAATCTTAAAAACATATACACTCTTTATATAAAAGCTGACAACTTATTGAGATCCTAAGTACTGTATTCATTCAGAAATAAAGTTCCAACTATCCTAATAAATAAATGACTGAAAATAATCATTAATACTTTTAAAAAAGCATTAATATCCTAAAGGTTGAAATGCGCTGGTTATTTATCTCGAGTTGCTAACACATCTGTTATAATTTTGATCAATGCTTTGTTTTTGTAAATTGCTTCGTGCTGTGAGTTATTAAGATTTGTATCTCTTATCACTCATACCAATGAATAAAAGTCGTTGATGAGTATTCAAATTTAACCACTTATGTCAGCTATACAAATCGGCGAACTCCTTGTTTATTGCTTTTTAGCCATAGAAAGTTCTAGGAGTAGGAGATAATTTAATTCAGCGAAGGATTGTCTTAAACCCCCTCACTTCCACCAATTCATTTCAATCTTCCAAGGAAAGGAAATATTTGTTCTTGCCATCAGGAATAATTTTCTAGCGTCTGGAGCAGCGTTAAAGATCTTAAAAAATTTTGGGGAACTCCAGGACGTGGTCCAGTCTAAAAATTCTTTAGAATCCTGGGAAACAATCCCTAAACCAGACCAAAAGTTAAACAAATAGATTGAGGTATTAATCTGAGCATATTATTTTGATAAGAAACATACCATTACATTACTTAAAAAATCTAAATTTACTTTCCAGCCTTAAATATTTGCTTTCCTTGAGAATATATCATTTTGGTGACTTCTTAATTTAAGGAGTTAGTGTTAGAAGGAGAAATGAAGTTTTCAAGAAAATCCAGCTATTTTAAGAATAGGGTACATATAGATCTAAATTTTAGTATGCATGCACCATCTCTAGGACCATTTTAAGACCAGTCTCAAAACAAGCTTTTTTTTACTTACCTACCCCTAACCCTTTCAATTATGCATGTGCTAGACTATTCTAAACCCCTTACTTTTTATTTTCTATTTAAATATATTTTTGCTTATAATATTTTCTCCTGTTTTCCAGCCCAAAGTGGAACCTTCATGAAGTTCTTATTTGAAACATTGACATTTAGAGATGTGATAGACATATTATTTAAAAACTATTCATGCCTAAACAAGCATAGTCGTCCTCTCTACGACTTCGTGTGTGAGCACTATTTTGATGCTCCCACTGAAGTTATGGATTTGGATAAATTAAAAAGATGCTTTGCAGAAGTTACAAAAATCATTCTTTCTTTTTCTGTAAGTATATAAAGTTATAAAATCATGAAAACTTCCATGCCCTCGATAGTTATTTCTAGTATTTAAGTGCAATAGTGCTTTTACAAATAATTTTTAATAACTACTTTAGAGTGATTTCCAAGAGTTCAGAGAGTTGTTCAAGAAGGACCTGGAACGTTTTTTTACAAAATGTGCTGAAATATACGTGCCTGACATTATAAGGGCTCTCCTCGATAAATCAGGTAACTATAACTAATGCATAAATTTTCTCACATTCCAAATTTTTACCCATTTCATGGAATTGATCATAAAGGTTATATTGTATTTCAAAAAAGTTGACTTTTTAATCTTATTTTGATATGTTTTCTTAATTAGGGTTTAAACATTAACAAGGTTAAATATAAACAAAGAACATTAACGGGTCTCCTCCTTTGCAGACTTCTTCAACAGGGTCTACTACTTTTTAAATTGTTCACTATTAATGCATTTAAGAACTAAAATTGGAAGATCACAAAAAAATTAGTTTTTTTGGGGGGTTATAAAAACTCATTTATTTCCAATCATGGCTCTAAAGGATGTGTAGAATCAATTCCTTTTATTCTGATTCAGTCAAGTTTGGAGTGTCTCAAAAGTAATCTATCTAATTCATGCTGTTAAATAATATTTAAAGTTTCTACTATCTTATATAAATTTGTTTTTTTCTTAGATCAATCTCGTTTTGGGCAGAAAGTGTTTTCCCTTCTCATGAAAATTTTCAAGGATTTTGGGAGTGTTATTTACGAAAATGTTGGTGTTGAGCAATTTATTACTAAAGGAGTTAGTGTGATTGTAAGTAATATTTGTATTTTAAAACTTTTCATGCAAATAAATTCTAAATATCGTATTTACATGGAATTTCAAAAAAGCAAAATTCTCCTAATTATAAATTTAAAAAACTGATTTCAAACCAAATGAAATAAATGTGATGAGGTGCTTTTTTTACCTGGACATAATTTTTGTTCTAAATTGCCATTATAAAAATTGAGAATGTTAATAATTTAATTATTTTAATACATGTTGTAAAGATGGTACCTCACTGAAGTTATTTTATTCTAGAATGAAGAATCCTTTGGTTTAACGGGCCGTAAAAAGGAAGCTGTTCAGTCCCTTTTCAAGAATGTATATATGGATGTGATATTTCGTACACCTATGGGTCATAATATAATAGGAAATAGCTCTAATAGAAATAACACTCCATCTTCTTCGAGTAATAGTGGAGTACCTGGAATTAATAGAAGAAATGTAAGTAATATTTTAAATGCTTGTGCCAATACAGGTGTATTAAGAAAAGAATCGATTACTCCTACTATTGTGCTAGTGTTCTAAATAAAAAACTTATAATCAGGGATAGCTCAGATTTTTCAGTTTAGCGATTTACACTTTTAGGTAGAGGTTTTGAAAACTGTGGGTCACAGTCCACTAGTGCAGTGAATTTCAACAGGGGCACTACTGCCTCTTCAGGGTTGGTGAACTTGTACAGGGAACTTGGGGGTTGGTGAACACTAGGGGACGGTGACCCTGTTTCAGGCGGTAAAGAGGCAATGAACATTGAACATGTTTTGGCATTCATACTTAATTTTAAAACTTATGATAACATAATTTAATTGAATTTCCGGTTTGCATTAATTGATTATACTCTGCAAAACTAACATTTTTTTACCAACAGAGCAGTGGTGGATCAATTGTGGAAATAATTCAGTAATTTTAACTAGTGTCGGAAAAACTTATGATAAAGATGAGGTGGGTAGCAATAGATTTTGTTTATATTAGTGCGTTGGTGCTGTTCAAAAGTTTGGGAACCCCTACTTTTGGGTTTTTTAACAGAAATATTATATTTGGTTTTATTATCTAGAAAACTATATATTTCCTAGTCGTATATCGCTGGCATCACACTCTACCTCATACTTCCCAGATCATACTACCCTAGATGCAAGATTATCTTCCGATATCCAGCAGTATAGTCACACTTAAGCTGGTTTTGACCGGTGCAAAAGATATCTAGCATTGGGGTATGTTAAAAAAGGGGTAGATGTTGCTCATAGGCTTTGTTTTGAACTTTCTTTTGTACACTAAGGCCATCAGTTTTACATTAGCACTTGCTGTTGCTTAGATGGGCACTTTTTATAGGAGGGCAGAAGTTGAGAATTCAGGGCAATTAACCCATTAAGGACGGTTGGCAACAAAATTTGCCAAGGGACATTTCATTTTTTACTGACTCTAATAGAGGACATTAAAAGTTTAAATGCATGACAACAGCTTCTAAAGAATGTATTTATTCAGATAAAAATAGAAATTTATACCTGCCATGCCGTTTTGGGGGTAAAATCGCTGTTAGAATGAGAGCGTTTCACTACATTTTGGAGATAGCTGGGAGATCATTTGGAAAACGCCAAAATAATCTAATGTTTTGGTTATTTTTATGACTTGTTTCTATTGAAGCATATTCACAAGATCCCATTCTAAATATTATTACCAATTACAGTTGGAATGGGGGTATTTAAATTGCCAATAGCAAGGGTTTTCTTCTACTGGCAACTTTTGTTGCCAATCGTCTGATGTGTGGTCAAAACTTTTACGAGTTACTCATAAGAAGCTTTTGTAAATTAATTATTTTTAATGCTTTTTTTTGTTCTTATCATATATGTAGATCTTATTGATACTTTAGCATGATGAAATGTTTCCATTGGATCATAATTTTAGTGTTTTTTTTTAATAGATTTTAGATTTTTACCGATTCCTAACAGATTTATTGGTTCAATCACATAATAAATCATTTCTGGATACATTTATTTTCCTTGAAAGGGGTTTCTGGAAATTTACAGTAGTCAAAAAATAAAATAAAATATCACTGGAGTAATTTAACCCATTTTGAATGGGCTAATACCTAGTTTTTATCGAGTTAATGAGTAATATTTAACATTTTCTGGGGGGAATATGCTAAATCTGGAGCCATTAAGATGAATACTGTAATTATGATGACTTTTTGATAGAGAATGACTAAAAAGAACGTAGAATTCCAATAAGACAAAAGGCTTCGGAAGGCAAAAAAATTATATACATATAACCAAAGGTATCCAAAAAAAATGAAAGTTGAGAATATATAAGACTCTAGCAGGTAAAAAAGTCCCTATGTTCCAGACTGGGAGATATAAATAAACCTTTTTTAACCTGGAAGCTAGCTAAAGTACAAAAATCAAAGGGTTCCGACCATTCCGACTTAAAAAAAGTACTAGTTCGGCTATTCTTAAAGCCTGAAAATAGGTGAATATCAATATTTGAACTGAACTGGCCCTATTCAGGAGGGGTGAAATACCCTTTCTTGGACCCCCTATTAACAGTTTAGTACCCATTCACTTTTATTTATGGATTATTTCTTTAAATTATGTATGAAAACATTTTGGGAGTGACTAGCAAACCGTCGGGTAACCGTTGTGCGCATGCTCGGGTTAAAGGCGTAGTTTTCATGTATTTAGGATTGCATCTAGCGTGGCCCGGATGGGGAAGAGGTAGTGTGTCTGGCTGGCACGCCGAAGGTCGTAGGTTCGGACCCAGGAATTATTTTTCAGTAAATTTAATTTTAATTTTTATTATTCCATTAAAAATTGCAAGAATTAATTGCTCTTGTTTAACAGTCATTCCTTATTTAATTAAATTCATTGTGTTTTTTTAAATGTTTTACTTAGTCTAATTTTTTTAAAAAAAATTTTTAATTATTAATTTATTGAAAATAAAATTATTTCGCTAAAATATTTTATAGAAACAGCAAGAATCAAGTCCACATGGATGGGCATTGCTAATAAAGTATAAAAATCTTGCAGGGATTGTGAAATACAGTACAAAACAATACGTCGGTCGCCATGGCCGTGGGACTAGCCGTCCGTCGTACGACGGTCGGCTAGCAACAGCCAAACATTTTATTATCAAAATCGTAAACATTCTAATTAGTTTTTTCGACTTTTCATTTGTCAGAGTTTGGACCCCACTAAGGACGGTTGGCAAGAAAAGTTGCCAGTTCAAAAATCATAAAAATTATTTTTTTAAAAATCTGAAAATGGGCATTTCTTACTATATTCGGTCCAAATGAACAAAATATGAAAGAAAAAGTTATTTATTTTCATTATTTTAAAGTCGTCCTTAATGGGTTAAGTACCTTAGGCAGAAGAATAATAGTGAACAACAAGATAGTGAACACTTTTTTAAGGAGATTCCATAAATTGAAATTAGTCTCCCTTTACTGTATGGACATAATACATAAATTGGTAACCAATACAACCTTTTAAGTTTCAGTGAAATGTTTTATGATAAATCACTTAATTTCTTGACAGTTAAATCTGTTTTTTTAATTGTAGTTTATTACATTATTTTTACTAGGCAGCTGAAGTTTCTACTAATGTTTCCCAAGAATCCCATGACATGAGCAGCCTACCATTATTAAATTTAGGTATTTTTATTTCTTTCATCATTCCTAATTTTTTAACAGTTTATTTGAGAAACTTCATTTTCAAATGTCTTCTAGTTAATGATTTTTTTCCAGATGAAGAAGGCAATTATACATATGAAGGGGTCTTTTTACAGTGGAGGGTAATGTTATTACTTATTTTTTTACTCTAAACTAATTTATAAAATATTATTTTAGCCTTAAATTAAATAGTACAATAAATTACACCATTGCATTGCCTCTGAAATAATAGATTTGGTGTGTCATGTAATATCTTTGATTCTATTATGAAAAAGTTTTATATTGTTTATTCAGTTCTTCAAAAGAATAATTACTTATTCTCTCTTATTAAGTGGAGTCTGCTGTATATAACTTCATAATGAATATTAGTATTGGAAATATTTATTTTGTTATATAACTCTTACAGCCTGTTATTCGCAAGACTCTTGGAGAAGTTTTCCTTACATCATCTTCAGAACCAAAAAGTAAGTTTTACTGTAAATATGAAACTATATAAAACCTTTTATTGTTTGATTTTTTTTCAATCTTACTCTTGAATCGAATTGATGACAGTTCACCCATAGGTCCTGGGGAATTGCAGCCCCTTCAACCAAATTTCCAAAATTTTAATTTTTATTAACTTAAAAATCTTATAAAAATTACCTGTTTTTATAAACTTCTTTCTCTTAAATCTTTTTTTTATTTATTGCCTTTAAGAAAAGTGCTAGTTATTTAAGTTTAATCTTCATTGTTTATTAGGGGTTGTTTTGTTTTTTGTAAAACCTCAAAAATGCTTCACAAAACTTATACTAAACTGGCCAAAAGGCTACTGACTGTTATTCCTAGGATTTTTTTAGGAGTAAAAATACTCCTTGAAATTTTTGGGAGGAACAAGATTCATTTATGATGCGTGAAATACGAAAATAGCTTTAACTCCGAGACAAATTTTCATAAAAAACGCTTACTTTTTTAATGGACAAAATGAAATAGAAAACAACAATTATACCATAATGTTAAGTAATAGTAGAAAATATTAGACATTATAAATAAAATAATTTATTTCAAATTAAACATTCTAAATGAACTATTTATTTAATATTAAATATTTAATCTCTTTTTCCTCTGATTTTTCTACATAGTTACAGCTCTTTCAAAATTAAAGTACGAAAAATGGGTTCGAAATCCATTCTATCAATTCCTTTTTGCAATAAAAAAATTACTGCTTTTCCTTTTGTAAAAATTAAAAGCGTGAAAGTACGCCCGACTAGTTTTAAAGCGTATTTCTTATTTTCACTGCGTGAAATACGCTCTCAGAGGCGTTAAAAATATCTCTGGCTACTGATGTATAATATAAGAAAATTTTAAAAGCATCAAGAAGGAATTCAGGGTAAAGTTCTCATTGAATTAAAAGTCATTGATAATAGAAAGTAGTAATTATATATAGGATAGGGAATGCTGCAGTTTTGTAACACCCATTAAGTCTGTCCCGGTTACGCAGTGATGGTAAACCCAAACGGGGTAGGCCATTCTCTCCCTGGGGTTGGATAGGTATAGAGATGGTGCCAAACTGGTTACTTCTTGCCAAGAACTACTCCACCTCCCATTACCTCTCCTTCGAAGCAGTGGGGTGCTTTAAGTAGCCTGATTTCCTGCACTCGTACTCAAACTTGGATTTCCCCACTTCCCACCACCAAGCGGGGACAGACAAGCCACCCCTGTGTTTAACCCTTTCAGACCTAGCTACCCCTAATTTTCAAAGAATCTAATGGTAATCTCTGGTGCCTTAGGTGTCTAATTTTTTTTCCTAAGGCCTTTCAATCAAGAGTACAGTTAAGGTAAATTTAGATCAGAGATTTAGGCTATTATTCAAGTTTTGTCGGGTAGCATACATCATATAGAGTCCATAACTCGAGGGAAGACATTCGTCGTGTGATTAGGGTAGGAATGAGGGGCGGAAAACCAATTTTCGGCCTTTTTGGCTTGCGCACCCCATAGGATTAACATGGGGAACTTCAGGGACGAGGCGGGGCTTCAAGATATTATCCGAAAATTCTATAAAAAAAATTGCAGGTACTCTCTGCCACCTTAGCCAACTTTTCTGCACTATCAGATCATCAAAATCGAAAAAGCTTTTTTGAACACCCTAATGGGCAACCTTTTTGAATCTGCGGGCCGAACTCAAAGATTATAATGACGAAGAGGTCCGTAGAGTTGATAATAGGCAATAATTGTGAAAATGAGTCGGTTTATTATCTACTTTTTATAAAATTCAATTTATTTCATTCAAAGTAATTTCTCCCTCCTAATTCTAAATATACAGAACCTCCTTTTTGTGATACCAGGGCTTTTCTACGTCCAAGGAAATTTACTACCCCTATCTGGAAATTTCCTATTTTCATCTTTAAAATCGCATAAATTATTTATACCTCCACCCATAGATAAAAGGGGGGTGCGGGGGTTCTCCTAGAAATTTTTAAGTTTTAGCATGTTAAAAAGTGATTATATGCTACTTTTATAGGATTTTGGAACGTTTTTTATGAGAAAAAACAAATATAAACAATAGTTTAAAAATAGTTGAAGCCTCCTTTAATTCTAATAACTCCCCCAGATTTTCTATCAAATCGTTACCGCCCCCTAGAACTCTTCAACGCCGCATGAGGGGCAGTACCACCCCCTTTGGGAACCCCTGCTGTAAAGCCAACAATTCTTCGAAGTGACGAGCAGAATAAATACAGCACAACATAGTTGTGCAGCAAGTTTAGCTTCAAAAATTAAGTTCTTTTCGAGGGAAAGTTCTGTATCCCCTCTTGCTATTATTTATGAAAACCAGAATGATTTTTCTAGTACAACTTTTAAAATGTTCCGCGGGCCGGAACAAATGGCAAGGCAGGCCCGATCTGGCCCGTAGGTTGCCCATATGTGCTATAGAACATGAAGAGAATCTGATGAACGATAAATTAGTAAGAAAAATAAGTTCATATATCTTTAGATTGGGAAAAAGAGAAATCTACTTTTATTTTTCTTTCCCAGCATCCATTTTTTTCATAGTTGTAGTTAAAGTATGAATGGATGCTTAAATATTAAAGAGTTGTAACCCAGAAAGCTAGACAGAAGTCAAAAAATCCTTCCCAGATGTGATAAATAAGTTTTTATCAGTGACATAAATACGAATGTAAAAGAATCGTGCTTTTGCCATTGCATGTGGTCACCTCCAGTCTTGCACATAAAATAACTGTGTTATTTATGTAATGCAAAAACCATTTTTGCCTATGTGGGGCAAGATGAAAATTAGGCATGTGATTTTTTCGCTAATTTTAGAGGCATTGATTATCGGAATTCCGATTTTTTGAAATTTTATATTATGTTCAATTGTTTGTGGAATTAATTTTTCAAAACGGGAAAAAAAACAGAGTATTTCGCTTCCGTTTAAAAATTTCCATTTGAAGCATGAAGCAATGAAGTCGTTTGAAGGTACTGTTGATTCAGTTCTAGTTTTGAGAAATGATAGGAGGCGAATTTTGCGGGTAAAACGGTAGTCATTTGAGATTTTTTTATTTTGCTCACACTAAAAATTCATGGGAGGTCCGGAGTGGACATAATGTGTACCAAAACGATTTAAAATAATGTTTTTTAGGTTCAAATTTTTAAAAAAAATTCTGGTTGAGGACCCCCTGACCCCCCCTTTGGTAATTGCAACTCGAGTACTCACAATTCTTTTTTGATTGACTTTAGTAGGATGAGAATCCTATCTAAATGTATATTAAAAAGCTAATAAATTAGACCTATTGTATGGGAGGGGATTAGGAATTATATATTTTTTTTCAGATAATTCCTTTCTTGTTTCTTGAGCAATCACATGCCTGTGAAAATGCCAATAATTCAAATTGTAATAATCAATATTGTAAAATTTCCCGTTTTGCTTTAATGTACTGATGTTATTGTATTTTACATAATTCATTAATTTCATTCTACTTTTCTTTTATTAGCTCTCTGTGGACGTATTATGAAACTTGTATTTGATACTCTTAAAATTCAGGACATTTTGGAGATGAGATTTGCTACAAGTACTAATACCATAAGAAAATATTACAAAAAAATTCAACAATTCATTCAAGATAACTTATCGGATTCTTCATCGATTGAACAACTAAAGAATGAAATAAAAACTTGGCTTGGATCTTTTTCAGTAAGTTTTTTATAATGTTTAACCTTCAGTTCATGTCAGAAGCATTTAACTTTTTTCTCCATCATACCAGATTTGGATTATTGGGGAAAACCAGGAATTATCTGGGAATTTGAAATAAGTTTTCTGTGTTGTTCTTATAAAGTTAGTAAAAACTTTTAAAAATGAAACTTTGTACATAATAATTCCTATAGTAATTTGAATTTTTTAAAGAATAAAATATCAATCTCTTACCTTTTTCTTAGTAATACAGAAGGTATAATAGTCAGTTGAATGGCAAAGGAATATGGCCTTTTCAGATACTGAACATTCCTGTTTCTTATTATTTGAATTATATGCAGGATTTGCTAAAGGCTTTGCCCATCTAGTAAATTTTACTCAGATTTATGGTTAAAGGTATAAAAATGATTTAACTTTCTTGAAATAAAATGCTAACCTTTTTGTAATTATCCATCAAAATTATGGTGTTTTAAGACTAGTTTAATATACCTTTAATAAGTTACTTGTGCAACTTGGATCATTCAATCTTTAGGGATCATTAAAAATTAAGGAAAATGAATTATGAAATATTGCATTATTTTTAAACATTGATATGATTCCAATTTCCTGGAACCAAGAGAAAACTTAAAAATCTTCAAGACTTAAAGTTGTTAAGTTATCCAAGTTGTTGTTTATTATTACAGATTTTGTTTCATGTATTTAAAAGTTAAAAGTTCATTTTAACTTTCAATTTAATTGGATTTTCTATCAAAAGATTATTTTCACTGATTCAATCATAATAAATTGAAGAACTTGTGTTATTCTAATGTTATTTCTGGCTAATTCTTGTTATTTTTTATGTAGGATTTTATAAAAATTCCTGATGAATCAAAGTTTGCTTCTGAATTGGACAAGGCTATTGAATCAAGTGTCTCCCAAATATCACAAATAAAAAGTGAGTTTATTTTGTAATAATAGTACAATTATTATTGGAATTTTTTTTTCATGGGAATTAATTATATATTTTTAGCTTTATCTTGTTGGGTGGGACTAGCTTGTTTTTTATTTTAACTACTATCGTATGTAAAGATGTTTTCTTAGTTTTAACTACTGTCTTTATGGTGTTACTATTTTTCCCTTGTAGATGCCTCTGAAGTTTATTTTGAGAAAACAGTATTATCCGCACTGAAGTTCTTTTTAATCAAACTCTATGATGTGTACCACCGGTATACTGAAAATGGTGTACCTGTAATAAGGAGATATGTAATGCAAAAAATAGTAAGTTTCTAGCTTTGTTTTATTATTCGTTACATAAAAAATTACTTTACTTCCAATATCTTAATTGGACTTTTCTTTTATAGGTAACTGAAATTGGTAACTTAAAAGAGAGCTTTATAGTGGATGTTGATTGCCAGGAGTTTACCAACTTTTTTTTTGATGACGTGATTTCTCAATTGATAACAAGCTATCATGAGAAATCTGATTCCACATCCAAACAGAATAGTGATTCTAAGGATAAGAGAACTTCATCCAGTTTAAATGGATCTGAAGCCTCTCGCCCTACTAGTACCTCTGTAAGTAAAATGTTTTCCCCTTTGTGTTGAGTAGTTGTGAGGAATTATCGTGGGTAGAATAAAAAGTTGAATGTAAAATCAAAAACTATTTGTTCACTAGACTCTATAAAATAACTATATTATATCTATAAGATATATCTATCTATAAGATAAAACTATTTGTTCATTTGACTGCAAAGATAATGCGAGCTGCTTGTTACATAAAATTGTGATATTGAGGCAAATTTTATCTACAGTAAAATCCCATTACAACGAACTTCACGGGACCGTAAAATTTCTTCGTTGTAACGAAAATTTCGTTGTAACCGTACTATTGCTAATTCAAATAAAAACGGTTGGGGACTTTCTGAACTTTCGTAATAACGGGATTTTTTGTTGTAACGGGATTTCACTGTACTATATTAACATTGTTATTATGCACTTCTGTAAAAATAAGTTTTCCAATTTAAGTCTGTAAAGTATAACAAATATAAGGCGAGCTGTATGACGAGTATTTATATGAATTAATAATAATTAATTTAAATTAAATTTTTCTGTTTTAGCAGGGAGTCAGGAGACTGATCTCAGAAACTCCTCGAGGAAGTAGAGGAACTCCAACCTTTGCGAATTTTGCTCAATTTGCTGAACAGAATCCCCTCCTTCGAAACAGCAGGCAGAGTAGTATACCCCCAGTGCCCAGTCTTGCTAGGGTTGTCATTGGTTCTGAAGGGTGGCATAACTCAGTACCCCGAGTAAGTTGAAATGCACCCTTTATTTTGGGGCTGCTTATGTAGTATGAGGGGAGGGGGTTTGATATTTGCTCGAGTTCAAAAATTAATATTTTTAGTCTTTCATTTTTTCTTGAAATATTGCCTTATTTACTTAAATCGACAAGAAAAAGGATGTCTTATGATAAAACTGAAGTCTGTTTTAGATACAGCTCACCAAAAAGCATTAAAACTGATTTTATCAAAAATCTGAATTAAAAAATTTAGTACACTGAATTCATTTTCAAAAAATATTTCTCAAATGTCAGAAAATGTGACGTCCCAGAACAGATCAGACAGATTTACCCAATCAACTCTCAAAAAATTTTCAGACCCGTTTATTCAATCTTATTTACTAACAAATTCTGAATATATAACTTAATGAATTTTGCAAGTTTGATTATTTTCCAAATTTTTTTTTATTAATAGAATGTGTTAATTGTACATTTTGAATCTTTACACTATGGATTATATATCTTATAGGACTGGGTTCCTATTATTACAAGAGATGTTCATTGTCAACGAAGACAAGCTTCTCAAGCACCGTTTAGTAATGCTTACCTAAGTGGTATGCCATCTAAAAGAAGGAAGGTATGTATCTTTAGTAATATTAGTTCAATTTAAGTTGTTTTCCATAAATATTTATTCATATTTAATTTTATCTAACTATTTTACTGCACAACCCCCTTCAGAATTTCTGTGTAGCAAAAATAAGTAAAGAAACTTAAATAACTGTATATGCTGTAGGTAACTGATAAGAAATCATTTCCACCAAAATCTTATTTATGTAGAAGTGCAGGAGGTATTGATTAGAGGAATTAAATAAAAATAGTATTTAATAAGACAAAATTTTAGCTATTACATCCAAATCCTATCTCTCGTATTCTAATAATTTTGAATAAAATAAATAAATACATCACGCTCTCTGTCACATCACGAGCATCTCCGAGACTCCATGCACTAGTCCTAGTTCATCTTCTGTATTAAAGATGGCTAATCCTACTTTTATATCTTTTATTTAGGTGAAAACAAGAATTTCTCAGTTTATCCTTAAAAATCGGGAAAATTTTAATTGTAGGCATGAGTACTGCCAAGTCTGCTTAACCCTTTCAGGACAGTAGGCTCATATGATGCTCCTACAAGCCAACTGGCACACCAGTGAGACACCACTTAAAAAGGGCCAGAGGGCGGGTGGCACAAATACTATACATGATTTAATATTTTTAATTCTCATTAGATGCCGCTGATGTCTGCTACAGAGAAATTATTCGAAAGGGAATTATTACAATTTTCCCAGAATGTCTCAGGCTGAGATCTAGAAATATTTCATTTTCAAAAACAGTTTTTTTTTCCACCTATTTAAAGAAAATTGGGTCAAACTGCCTCGACAAGGTTAACACAGGGTTCCCATATCTCTATACCTCACCCAGGCAAATTGCATGAAAAGTGTGGGAGATTTTTTTAGCATTGTTCCTATTGAGACCCCAGCTTTGAAATACATAGGAATTATAGGATGAGTTCTGTCACTGTGAAGAGAACAGTCCACCATGAGTGCATGGCATTCACCTTATCGGGTCTTCAGTTGACCCCGATTTAATATTCAATACCCATTTGTGTGTTGGTACCTTCAGACATCTGAAGCAAAGAAAGTTTTAAAAGTTAGATTGACTTTTTTTTCATTGCAGATTATGTCAAATGGCAACACTGCCCTACTTGAGCAGTCTCAAAGTGCGCTCTCCGACATGCTTATGCAGGCTATTCTAAGTGCTGATGTGAAGCCCAAGACTAACATAGAAGAGGTGAAAAAGGAGGCTGCTCAAGATGCTCCTCTTCAAGTGTCATTTAATGAGCACATGAAGCAAGCCATCCGAGAAAGGTTAAACTGTGATGGGGACTACTGCTCAGAGCGTTTTCCTAATTCTGAAAAGTACTTCAACTAAAGTCATCCGAGATGACAAGATTTGAACAGACTATCTGACTAACTTCCTTAAAACCTGTTGGCATCGAAGGCTAGCAATATTTTACTGCATTGTATCATTTTTAGCATTATTTTACTTTTCAGTTTTGATGCACTTGTGTCCAATTCATGGAACAGTATATAATTGTGTTGATTTTGTAACTTGTGATAACTTGTTTGTGAATCATAGATGTCACCCTTGCAAAGTGTATTCTAGTGTATTTCCAATGGTAATAAATATATATATAACTTGACTCACTCTAACAAATTAATGTGAAACACATACAAATTTAATTAACTGATTTGAAACTGGCTTTTATTTAAATTTATGATTTAATAGTAAACTTAATTTCTAATTAATAAGTTTGTATTAAAATTATGAATTAAATTTCTTTCCTATTTATGTTTTCCATTTCTCCTTCATCTTTGTCCTTTCTATTTCTCTCAAATCAAAAGAGAGGAAATTTTCAATTGACAGGTAAAAAGATCAGAAAATCAAGATTATAAAGAATGGAAAGATGATAAATTTGCACATTCACCACTCCCCTGCATACCTTAAAGTACCACTATCGTCCCTGAATTAAAATTACCAAAAATAGTTCATTTAATTAATTTCCCCTATATCAACTACTGATTGAATTTTTCAAAAGAAAATGCATTAAAATAAAATTATGTTTAAGACAAAAAAGTGGCAACAACTGGTGGCTTTACCTATTTAGTTTTTTGCATGCTTTCCCCTTGTTTATAATATTTTCATCTGGCTAATAAATATCGCATCTTTGCAGAAAGGTCTAGATATGACAATTTCTAGATTAATATTTTCTTTTAAAAATTTAGCGAAAAGTTGTGTACTATTTTTTAATACAATAACGACTCATGACAAATGAACCAAGTTTTACTAAAATAATATACATGAAATACTCTACAAGCACTGACAATAAAGCTGATGGAAATACCGAGCACTTACTGAAAAAAACATGACTTGAATGTTTTTACAGTAAATTTATATAGATTTCAAAACGACAAATGATTCGGACAAACATTAATAAAGGAATCATTCCTCTGTCACCATTAAAAAAGTATACTGCACCTTTGTGTGTGAAAGACAGAAAACCCTACTTTTTAATTTAATGCTTTTTACTTGAGCCTTTTTCCAACCTAGTTACTATAATGTTGAATTAAGTCCCAGGACCAGACTAACAATGCCAAAAAAATCATTTAATTTTACTCTCTCTGCACAGCAGAAAATAAGTATTACCATTCAAAGTTTATTTTGTTGCACTTTGAGATTATGATGGCATAACAAAAAAACAAGTGTTTAAACTTGGTCTCCTTAACTATCATTCTATCATCAAGTAAAAATAACAGATTGAGGGAATCAGCTATTTTATAATTTTTCAATGAAACTGGGGGGTTAAAATTCATCTTTGATCAGTTTTAGTGAATTACTCAACAAGTTTTAAGAGAATGTGGATAATGCAAGGGTGCAAAATATTATCCAATACAGCAATCTAGGACAGGGGTCGGCAACCTTTTGAAAGGAAAGAGTCAAAAGTACCAGTTTACGAAATTTCCCAGTTTTTAAAGATCCACTAATTTTTTTCGCTTCAATGTAATAGTATATGCTTAATATACGTTTCATTTTAGATTGGAAGGGTGATTTTAGTTGGAGCATTTTAACCCAACATTTTTTCTCTTGGGTAAAAAAATCACTATTTCCTCCTTTCGGGTAGGGTACTTTTTTACATCAAGTTTTGTGAACTTAATTTCCAAATTTTGTATAATCGATGTGAATTCCTGGAAAAAGAGAGTCTGGGGGTCCTTCCTTAGAAAAAATTTTGGAAATTGCCCCTTCAAAATCCCGTCTTCGCTCATTTTTGCCTTTTTCGATTGCACCCTAAGAGCACCTCTCATTATTTAAGTGGCAGAATTTTCAAGGAAAGAAAGTACTGTTATAATAAACAGCCAATTTTCGAGGGGTTGTGGATCCCACTTAAGAAAAATTTTGGAAATTTGCCCCTGAAAATAGTGTTTTCATTAGTTTTTAGAACTTCTATAACGACCAAATAAGGATCACTCCTAATAAGTCACATAATTTTCAAGGAAAATCAGCACATATACCAAACATACATGTGATTACACAGACAAAAAATTGGCGGAAAATAATCAAAAAAATTCGATGGCACCTAAATTTTTCTTCATTTTAAATAGGCTTTTACTTCCCGAGATCTAGGTTGGGTTTTTATGGTGCATGACCCAAGACAGGATAGCCCTAGATCTAGGATTCGATATGCTACAGCCAGATTCATATTTTTTAGCTTACATCTTAACTAATTTTCATATTACTTCGATATTTAAAAAAAATTTTTCTTTCGATTTTTCTTAAAATTTTGCACTAGGCCACACTAGCGGTATGAGTTTTCAGTATAAAACGATAGGAAAATAAGAGTGGGATTTCAGTTTTGCAAATCCAATTGTAAGATTTTAATTTTGCTCAGCGAATTGGCGGATTTCCGCCATTTGGCGGAAGAATCACATGTATGTCCAAAATTTTTAGCAGTGTTAAGGAGTTCTCCCCCAGAAATTATTTGGAATTATCCTTAAAAGTAGAGATTTAATTTTGGTTCATCTTGAGAACTTAAAAATTTTCAGATTTTTTAAAAGTTTTGATTAGTAAATTATTAATTTTTTCGTATGGAAATGGAGAGCCGCAACTTTACATCGAAAGAGCCGCATGCGGCTTGCGAGCCGCAGGTTGCCGACCCCTGATCTAGGATATAGAGAAAAAATATACAATTGATTTAGATTTTAACTAAAAACTATGACACTTAAAATATTGAAAAATTTTCGTGTTAGCATTGAAAAATGAATTCACTAGATCTGCCCAACATCAACACTAATTGACAATATCTAATCTACTAAGACTGAAAGGTAATGATTTCTCTATAATTGACAATCAATCAGAAAAGGTTATCAAGAGCATTGAATTTATCAATTAAACTGCATTTGTAAATAAATTTTAGGAATAAAATTTAAACAAAAACTGTATAGGCTTCTTTTAAATTAACTTAATTTATCTTTAAGTTCAGTAAATAAGTTTTTAAAGATGAGACTTGTAAATAAACCTGTGTTAATGCAGAATCTAAGCTAATCTAATGTTTGGAATAAATAACATCATCTGCACCCTAGGAATAAAGCATTCTAACAAACAGTAATAAAACACCAATACCTCTTAAAGCCCAGGTTGAAATGTTTTCTACATCCAAAAAAATATTTTTGTTCTTATGTATTATCGCGTCAACCATGCTGCTGAATTAGAAAAGGTTATCCAAGTCTATTGACTGTTGTATACCTGTGACGCTGAATTTAACGGCTGCTGAACGGTCGGCAGTGTTATCAGTAAGTACCAATATTTTCATCATTAATTACAACCTCCTATGTTTTACCAAAAAAAGTAGGGTTTTACTGAAACTTGACCAAAACAGAAATCAAAAACTTCACTATACATTTTTGGACCGCATCTGGTTACTTCTGTCTCCTCGGCAAGACGGACAGTACCATTTACCTTTAGGTTTAGTGGTGAGTCCAACACATGAAAAATGAAACCATTCCCTATCACAACTACTATTGTCACACCCAATCATTTCACCAAATGATACTTGATCACATAAACAATAAGTTGGCTCATTGGGATCGATAGGTGGGTCTATAGGGGCTGTTTCTTGTTCCTTGTCTGCTTTGGTCTTTCTTTTCTTCTTCTTTTTGGTCTTACTGGTACTTGGAGCAGGGACTTCTTTTTCATGAATTTCTTGTACAGTTTCTTCCCGCAGAGTCATGTCCGCATGCCGCTGACGACGAGCTCGCTTGCTAGGCCTCTCAGGCTGTTCTTTCTGATTGGTTTCATTCTGAGTCTCGTTCTCTCGGCCCAAATCTATGAAAAAAATAATAATTTTACAAGATATTTCAATCAAAGATTAGATTAAACTCTAAAAGTTTAAAAACACAATTCCCTGCTGTACACTGCCATATCATAATCAATTATTTAAAAAGAGGCAGAGTATAAGTGCATTTTAAAATTGCTAATCCACAAAAATCAAGAATTTTTATGTTTTAAGCAGTCTCATTCAAGGGAAGATTTAGGTGGTGAACCCTGGGGGGTCATACTGGAAACCTTGGGGGCAAGCTGTCCCAGAAGGCTTTTGAAACATGAGCTGGGCTCATCCATCTCCCCATGACCCCCTTAAATCCGCCCATGATCTCTTTGATTTCATAACTTGAAGACTTCGGGGGTAAAAAGTGATAAACCACTTGATTTTAGTTTTGAGATAAATTGAATTATATTTTTGTAAATTGTATTAACAAGTACAGTTAATCAGCTGAAAATACTTCTTGCAAAATATTTATTTTACATGATAATCTCATCCAACTAGAAAGTTCTTTTTGGACATAATTTTTTAGAATAGAAAAGTGAATTTTTTATAAGGTATGGGTTACCATTGTTTACTCCCCAAGTCTTTTTTAATCAGTTATTTCTTAATAATTTGTAAAATAAATCATTAAAGTTATCTATCGATTATGAAACATTTGTATACACAGGCATGAGATTCTTCCGATTTTTGGCGGATTTTCCGACTTTTTCAGATTTTCCTGAGAATTTTCAGGTTTTTTCCTCAAACCTCTCACCGCAAAAAATTCGGACAAAGTGTGAAAAGTAAGCTAAAACGTCGAGTTTTAGGATCAAATTTCCAAAAATTTTCTGGAGAAGCACCCATTTTAGTACTTGAAACACTATTTTTCAAATCTTTTTTATATGAAGTTCACTAACATGCAAATTCTACCTAAAAATATATTGGAAAACAATATTGAAAATTTCGTTCAAGCAGTTTTTCAAACTTTTTGCTTTTTTGTCAATCTCAATCCTGTATACAGAAAAAAATTAAATAAGAAATAACCAACAATGAAATATCTATAAGCACAAAATTGTATTTTTCAAATCTTTAAAAAATTCTAACCTAGTTTCATTCTATCTTGTTCTAACTGTCTTGACTTGTTATCAATTATATCTTGTATAACTTGAACTATCTGAAGTTTCTTATCACCCAAATCTTGTGTTCGTATCAAGGCTCTCTGTACATTAAGTAAGGTTCTTTTTCGACTTCCAGAATCTAATTCTTTTTTCAAAGTAATCTGAAAATTGTCAAGATCTTGAAGTATTTCTGAAAAAGAAATAATAAATTGGTGTAAGACTGAATATCGTAACTGAAGTTGCTGAAAGAAAAAAATCAAATATAAAGCTTATTTATAATATACTATGTTCTTGTAAGCAAATGCTTGGGATAGATTGCAAGAAAACTTTCTTAAAGCTTTAAAAAACTACTTTGAGAACTTTAAGGAAGGTTTGCCAACGTATACATTTTAAATTTTTCAGAATTCTTCAAAAGTTTTACTCATAAGGATGTTTTTTTATTTAATTTTAAATATTATAATCTTTATCAGTAATCTCCAGATTTGCTGATCACTAGGATTGTGATTTCCATGTAATTAAAACTCAAAATCTGTACAAATAATATATTTTTATTTTAAATAAATATGCATCAAAAAGTGTGAAATATGTATTTAAAAATAGAGAAAATAGGAAGAAATTTCGCAATTTTACAGATTTTTAAGGAATTCTGAAAAAGAAATATCTGAAACTTTAAATTTCAGAGTCATTGGAGAATTTGGGGGAAAATATTTGAAAAGCTAGCAGGAATTATTTAGGAAAAACCCAAAAATTGGATGAATATGTACCAAAATATGTTTAAAGCTTAAATATGTAAAAACATGTAAATAAACTGAAATGTGTAAAATAAAAATAGTCTGAATTGATTCAAAATTCCTTGAAATATTTTAGAATTTGAGAGATCTCTTTTGAAAAGATATGTAACAATTACATGATCCCAGCCCTACCGATCACTAAAAGTAATACAATTTTATCTTAAAAACAGGTTGCCAGGACATTAATAAAAAAAATATCAGTATCTTTTAAATCTTTGATTAGTAGCCGCAAGCAACACCTGTTCAGTTAAATTGCCCAAATTCAAATGTCTTAACATAAATAATGCTTTTAATTGTTTTATTGTGTGAATTTTAATAATGTTGTAAATGATGCAAGGTTATCCAGATTTGTGCCCAAATAATAAAGAGATATTAAATTACAAAATTACATACAGTAAACCAGTTTGATTATTTTACCATTATTCAGTTATTGATGGTAGGTATATGTTTAGTATCCTAATCCAGGTTTGACTTCTGATTTTAAAACATTTTTCTCAGATAAATCTGAAACAATATTGAAAGATAATCTACATTTTTATCAATAAAGGTATACATTGAAGCATTTTGTAGCCTTATATATAATTATAAATTAATTTAGTATTCATGTTCAAAAGTTATCTAGATCATTTTGATTTTGGGGGTGCTACCTCTGGATCGCCCCTCAAATGGTGAAAAAAAACCTTTTCAACTTAAATTATGATGCTAATAAAACCATTGAATAAATATTTATTGCTTTGACTTATTGGCTCTTTTCAGGGGCCGCAGCCGATTTTTCGTAAAAAAAATAGGAAAAACAGGAGAAGTAAAGAAAAAATTCGAAAAAAATAGGAGAAAAAAGGAATTTTTTTTCTAAAAAAACAGGAGAAAAAAGGAATTTTTTTCGAAAAAAATAGGAGTAAAAAGGAATATTTTTCTTTAAATAGAGTTAAAAATTAAAATAACACAACAGGGATGTCAACCTGTGGCGACGCCCATTCGTATAGAGTGCTTCCGCAATGCGCAAAAAAAATCCTTCCCAAATTTTTTAGTCTCCTTGGATTTTGGTTCCAAAAATAAACTTTATAAGGCGACTAGAGTTCTAGTTCAGGCGCAGGGGTAAGATTTATAAAAATAAGAATGACTATCCCTCGATTCCGACATACCAAAGATAATTCCGAACTACATGAACGGGACCAAAAAAAATCTTAGCAAAGATAAGATCTTGCAATCATCAACGCAGTTTTTAGACATGTTTGGAAGGTTCCCCCATTACTCAATCAAATCGTTTTAGTTCTAGCTTAAACAGTCCTTCAATTATGAATTAATAGGAAGGTAAAAAAATAGTTCCCTTTCTTTAAACATTATGCCCGTATGGTGGAAAATAGTAGCATGCGCGTACATGCACATGCATTTTTTTTCTCCGGACCTCGAAGAAATTACTTGGACCCCAAGTAAAACTACTTGCTGACCCCTGTTCTATCGCTTACAATCACCCACTATTTTTTATTGATGTACCTTAAATTATATCAATAAACAATAGAATAATATGGAAATAAAAATACCAAATAAGAAGTGAAATTAGGAGCAGTAAATAAGAAAATAAATTTTTGATTTAAGTAGAAAAATGATAAAAACTTTGCATCTGGAATAAAATTTATTAGGAATGTGACTCATTAATACATCATAAAAAACAATACCAAACAAACAGAAAGAACACAAGAGTAGAAAAATACTGAAAATATTAATAAGAAAAGTATGGATTTAAATAAATCTTCTTTTACACACAAGCAAGACAATTTTGTAAACAAAATTCAAACATAGAACAAATGAAATGAATCCAGATAATGAGTAATGAATTAATTGAATTTTTAAATTGCATTCATAAATTGCACTTGCACTCATAAATTGCACATCTTAAATTGCACTCATTAAATTAAAATAAAAAAATAATCTACAAAAAAATCCAAATCACTTTACCTTTTGTTCTTTTTTAATACTTATAAATAATAAAGCCAAATACTTATGCTAAAAGGGCCTGAGACACAGATATCTTGAGATTTTTCAAGTTAAAAAAAAACAAGTTTTTTTACTCCAGTTGATTTTTGAATTTTGAATCATGTTCTTGTTATGTTCAACCCTAAATTTATCCATCAATCTTGGAAAAATTTTACACAAATTAATGGGGTTGGCCGATTAACTTGACAATATCGGCCATTTTAATATCATGATATTAATTTAAAAATCAAAATCCTTCAAAATAAAAGACCTCCCATAATTAATTTGATATTTCATTACTTTGTTTTCATTTAAATTTAAGTTTTGAATCAATACAATTAAGTGAGCATAAAATTTTAAAATCATGATTTTAAAATATCCTTTTATCAAATCTGATTAGAGCTTAGCAAGATAAAGAAGTTTACATAAACATGGGAAATTTTGTTTTTTTTTCTGTGGCACACATTGAAATTGCATTCATCCCAATGGCTACAGGTTTTAATTTTCCAACAGTGCTACTATCCTATTATTTTAAAAGTTAATTGTCACAAATATGTTTATGTATTTGCTACATACATAATTTTATCATAAAAAATAAAAGATAATTAAACAATTGATACCTTGAAACTTTGATATTTTTCTCATAATTATTAGTTAATATATTCAGGATAATTACATATAAAGAAACGTGTTTAAGAGTTTTAAAAGAAAGTATTTAAGATATATATCAAAACATATTATCTGAAATCTTGAATATTATATACATATCACCAGGATATTTTAATAACTTTCACAAATGAATCCCAGACCCCTTGTTACTATCCATCATGATAGTTAAAAGAGTCACTGTAATTGTTTGGCTCTTTTAGAATGAGCTCTTTTTATTTCATCACTAATACTTTGTATCTTTTTGTTAGCAACTTCAATTGCAGTTGATAATACTTTTAACTCAGAATAATCTTTTCTCTTGATCGCGCTCTGTAACTTTTCATTGCTTTCATCCATATACTTTTGGGCTGCTTGAAGATCATCTTGTAATGCCTTTATTTCATTCTCAATTTTCCGCTTCTTTTCACTTATTTCTTCCTTTTTTCTTTTAGCTTCTTCAGCAACTTTTATCTCCTCATCTAAAATTCTTTTTTTCTTTTGCAAATCTTCAGATTCTTTTTGCTTTCTTTCCTTCTCCATAGCATAGGCAGCATGAGCTCTTCGGACAGCATTCAACATTTTTTTGGTTATTGTTACATTGGAAATGCTCCCAATCCTTCTAATACTGTCCTTCACTTGGCGAAGACCTATTATTGCTTCTTCAGAAAGATTTTGTCTTGCTTTTGAAAGGATGTTAGAGTTAAAAGAAAAACCCCTCTCAACATCGGAATTTCCATGGGAGAGGGAAAGACAATTTTTTACCAAAATCGAGAGGTTGGAGTATTTTTTCCTTCCATTGATTTCATCTACGAGATCAAATATGCTTGACCAAAAGATGTCGATGGACTTTTTGGGACTCTCCAGATTGAAGTTCTTAACAAGTTCCTCAACCTTTGCGTCTAATCTGTACATTTGACATTCTTGTACTATAGTGTCAGTGATGTTGTCCGTCATTTTCAGGGGACTTAGCCGAGTACATAAACGGCGTACAGCGTTGTCCATCCCACTAGATCTCAGCGAAGGATGGAGTAGCTGTTCAAGATCTTTTAATAATCCATGGGTAAAAGGTAACGACTGTCTAAGAAGTTGAGCAAGTTTGATCAAAAAAGAGCGAATATCCATTCTTGCTTCTTTTTCTTCCTTTTCATTCAAACTAGATAAAGCTCTAATTACCCCCATGCCAATGTTCATGTTTTTGAGTGATTTGTAATGTTTATGGTCCTCAAGACCAACATCCAAAAGTTTTTTTCCCTCAAATTGCCCCACACAGTCCTCTTTCATAAACATTAGCATAACAGTTCGTATCAAGACGTTTGATTCGTGGTACAAAAGGTGTACCAATGGGCCTTCTGTTTGAAATACAGTCAGGTACCTTTGTAAACATGATGTTGTTATCCATGTTACAAACTCTAAATAAACAACGGACTGTGGGTTTTTTAAGACGCACACAATCCGTTTGTATCGTGCACTATTTTGGATCCTGGTCCAAGAGGCCTTGTCTTTAGGAAGAAATTTTAAGAAATATTCTTTCAGAGCAGGATAAATAGATAAAATTCTGGCCACTACTGGGCCCAAAGTGAGCCATCGGGAGGAGACATGCCTCAAAAGGAACTTTTCCTCGCATTCCAGTAGCTTTTCCATTTCTCTCAGATCCTCCCTTCTCGCCGCACTCAACCGGAAAAACGCAAACAGATCGGTTGCGAATTCATCAATATCCAAATTGAGATGATCTAGGGCTTTGGAAAAACAGTTGTGGACCTTATGGAGGCTGCAGGTTCCAATGTCAACAAATTCAAAGGGTTCATCAGATTCTTCCGTTATCTGGATGGTCAGCTTCTTAGAAATGGCAAGGTTTACATTGGGGCCATCCATTCCTAGCATCAGTATTTTTTTAAGAGGAATTTTTTGTTCATTCAAAAAATCCGATATGCTTCGACACACAATGTCTGCTGTTGCATGTCCTAAGAACATAGAAGTCAAATACGCACAAACAATCTTATTTGATTTCAAGCTCCAAAATCTTATGTATAAATCTAACTGCTTTTTTATCTGGGTAGTGGTAGTCTCATCAAAAGATAGAGTGAAATGACAACCACTATCTAAAGAAGCTTTTAAATCCGAAACTAGCTCTTCGAAAAAATAAGGGCCTAGACCATGAGACAACACGTATGACGCCTTCCTCTCACTTAAATGCATTGCATTAATGATAGGGTTTTCCGGAACCATTATATTTAAAACGGGAACCATATCTTTACATGAATCAAATGAAAAGTTTGAATCAGCTATCTTCATGCACCACACTGCTTCTGCCTTTGTTGCCAGCTGCTCAACAGTAGTGAGCTCTATGGTATTGAGTGACCCTGATATTTCTGAGTCTGCCGATTTGCTAGAGAGATGAAATAGAGTACTTTGGGTTTTCATCTGTTTTGCTGCTGCCATATGCTTCTTCCGAGTGGTGTGTTGATGCAACTGCGAAATTCCTCCATTTGAAACGGACAAATAAGTATTGCATAACTTGCAATATGCTTCCCATTCGTTTCTGCCTTTTCCACACCAATTACCTATAAGTCCCCCACTCTGGTCCTTCTCTTCCAACCATTTTTCTTTATATTTGGTTTGTCCACCAGGCATAATCTGTAAAATATGTGTTGCATAATATTTGCTTATATTGTGCAATTATATATATGAAAAATATTCATCTTGGCACTCTTTAAGGGTGCCTTGGAACTATTGTAATCCCGGCTAATTGTATTATTTATTTATTTTCGCTTTGAAACCCTTTTACTTATACCCTCACATTTTCTATTCACCTTGGAATGCTATTTTAGCTAAATAATATATAACATTAATTGATACATTAAGATCCAATCCATAAAAACTTTAGTTTTAAGCACTATTTAATAAGTTTTTTAGTTTTTTTTCAATGAAAGGTTAAAAAAATTAAAAGCAAATTAAAATATAAGAATTGATGTTCATGAAAAAATTTTATCCTGAGGAAGAAATCAGATTTGAAAGTGCTTCAGATTTAGTAAAAAAACATGGAATCTGGACATAATATTTATAAAGGAATTTAAAATTATTTAACGGGATTTTATTTATTTTTAAATTCTATCGCGTGTCCCACTCGCCCTACACACTGTGTCCCAATAGACCGCCACAGCTCTTGTAAATTCTACATGCAACATGGTCCAAAAAATTCCTTCATTTTATTCGAAATAAAAAAGCAGGCGTCACGAAAACATCAACACTGTACTGAAATAGCAACCGATAGCAACTGCAAGTAAAGTTGAGTTTTCGTTTCGGAAAAGCTTATTTATTTTAACGCCATTCATAAATTCACAGTACGTATATTCTTTCAAGGCCTTCTCAGTTCTCTACGATGATTAACGGATGACGGATGCCTTCTCCGCGAGGCTGACAGGGGCGTATTTAAGAAGGATTCATTATTAGGGGGCGTGTATGACGAATTCGCCGACTAAAAATCATACTGGTCCGCAACAAATTTCTTAAGAAAGTTATCTAAATACTATTTGTATTGCTTCCCCCAGTAAGGAGCCCACGTTTAAAATCACTGATTGAAAATGTTATTTCAATAACTGATCAATTTTGCATTATCAGCACAATAAAGCGTGACACACATTCACATATCTATTTTATTTTATTTGGTCTTTGGCGTTTGACACACAGTAGGGTATTTTTTTCTTATTCCTTTTTATCTTTCTTACTACGTTATTAAATAATTAACGACCCACTGATTGGCGGCAGTTTGAGAACCTCTGCTCTACGGTATTTACAAAACAGGAGTCATTAACTCTTTTGAGCTACAATCATAACTTACGAAAATAAAGCATTTGAATGGGATAATTCAAAAAGGTACGAATTCATGTTACTTACCTAAAGAGGCTCTTGGTTGAACAATACAATAATAGGAAGATATCAAAATATAATGTAAAAAACGCGCCACTCCACAACAGTCCCGGCTACTAATGTCAAGGAGGCAAAACAAGCAGGGCTTCTGTCCCTCGATTTCAGGGTGGCTCCAGGACGAATGCACCTTATCTACCCTTCTCTTTGTCGACCCATGGTTGGGTCTCGGACTGGCGACAAACAGTCGGTCACTTCTTTGGAACAAAAGGGCTTGATGGCATGGGAATCCTCTGTTTCGAGTCAGCTTCTTGGAACAACCTCGGGGGCGCGGTAAACGCCCCGTGAGAACCGCAACGTAGAACGGTGGTGTCAACTGTCAACTCTACTCCTTGGGGAGTGCAGGGAGAAACCGATTCTTATGGTGCCGCACACACTCCCCGAGCAGTTTTACGACTTTTAATAATAATAGCAACCACATAATTATAAACCACGTAATTTTCAAAGAAAAATTAAAAGTCAAACTCAAAGGGGGCTGGGGTTCCTCCCCCAGAAATTTGCGACTTTAACCTACTTTTTAATCTTATTTTGAAACTTTTTCTTTGGTTTTCCTTACGAAAACACGCGGACCCCCTAGAAAGGAGTTGCGGTGGGGGTCCGCGGACCACAGATTAAGAACGACGGTCTTAAAGCAACATAACGTTTTCAAAGAACAGGAATAAAATTATGTTTGAGTCATTTTCTGAAACATTCTCCCATTCATACTTACGATCCTTTTCAAACAGGGATCAATTGACGATTTTGAATTTAAGGGAGGGTCTGAATTCTATTAAAGAGGATTACAATTTTGAAACGGATAGATCCAAACGAAGAGCGTATTTTTATAAGCCAAAACGAGATGTAGAAAACTCTTATCCAGTTGAGTTATGAAACAATTTTCAGGGTAAGAAACACACAGCCTTAAATTCATCATTTCTATGTTCGATTCTTTTAAACCTACTTTTTTTTTATTAAAATAACATTAATTATCTCTTAAGTACTTTATTAATTATTAAAAATAAATATAACATAAAAACATCCTTACCTCTTTTGGGTCAAGCATTTCTCAAGAGAAAGTAAAAAATATTAAAGAAACATCTTTCTTCTTTTCTGAAAGAAATTGTTGTTCCCCTAACAAAATTTCCCCTCCCTTGGCCATGTGGGAATTGGGACCACCCACCACCCAGACAAGCTCCCGCTCGGAGTGCGAGAAAGCAACAGAAGAGGGAAGACAGCTGTTTGCCTCCGGGCGAGGAAGCTCCGCGGCGGCGGCGGCGCTACTTCGCGTCCCGCTGGAATGGAAGGAAACGAAAATATGCCGATGCGTTGACAACGGACCGAAAGTATTGACATCGATCCCTACCCACACAAAACGTAAACGGAAGTCGATCCCAAGGGTAAAAAAATAGGAAAAAAAGGAAAAAAAAGCTGAAAAAAGGAGGAAAAATAAAATTGACAGTAAAAATAGGAAAAAAGGAGCTTATGTTAAAAAAATAGGAAAAACAGGAAAAACAGGAGCGCTGCGGTCCCTGTCTTTTTTAAAGCGTTTGAAACTGGCTAACAAAGATAAAGTAGACTGGAAATATGATGCAGAATCCTACAACGATGATTTGTATGGGATATAAAAAGTAATACAAAGAAGACAGTCAATAACTTAAAATACCTTGATATTGTAAATCCAATTCTCTTAATTGGGTTATATTTCTTTGAATGTCATCCGGTACGTTATCGACGAAGTCCAAAAAGTCTTCTATGTACGCTCCTGAATTCATCGCTTCTAAGGCTGCTTGGTTAATCATTTTATTAGGATCACTGTCTGTTTTTTGACTAACAAACATGTTATGTATTTCAAAGCTTTGATCGTAAAAGTTTTGCAGATTTTACTTCCCTCATGACCAGAGAACAGTCTACCTGCTTTGCTTCGACGTTTTTTGTTTGTGTTGTTGTTATTTTAAGACCCAGCTTGTAATAGAGGTTTTTGCACTACTTTACTTTGATTTTACCTCAGTTGCCTAGGAAAATGAGGATGCATTAGAATTGAGTGTGTCTTTGTGACAGAGTGTGGGGTGCCAACCAGTGTTGGGCAAAATTTATTCGCGCAACTACAGATAACGAATAACGAATAAATCATCTATATGAACCTTCGAATAACGAATGAATCATCCGTTATTCGCGAGCGAGCACACGAATAACGAATGATTTATTCGTCAATTGCGGAGGAGACGATTGACAACTAATTCAACTGTAGTTGTGAGAGAACCTGCGAATAACGATTAAATCAATCGTTATTCTGAATGCTTCCATGGCAATTAATTAGGTAGTATTACTGGATCGCTTCGCAACTTCATCGGAGTGGTCCGCTGCTTTATTGGATCGCTTCTCAAATTTACTGAAGTGGTCCGAAACTTACCGGAAGTGGTCTGTTAGTCACCGAAAATGGTCCGTGAGTCACCGAAAGTGGTCCATTTTTAACCGGAAGTTGCCCGAATTTAACCGGAAGTGGTCCATATTTAACCAGAAATGGTCCGTCTTTAACCGGAAGTGATCCGTAGTAACAGAAAATGCTCTGCAACTTACCGGAAGTGGTTCGTAACTTACCGGAAGTTGTCCGCAACATACCGGAAGTGGTTCGGAAGCCACCGAAAGTGGTCCGCAACTTTCCGGAAGTGGTTCTTAAGTCACCGAAGTGATCCGTTTTTAACCGGAAGTTGACTGAATTTGACCGGAGGTGGTCCGTAATAAAACGGAAATGGCCCGTATTTAAACGGAAATGGTTCATATTTAACCGGAAGTTGCCCGAATTTAACCGGAAGTGGTCCATATTTAACCAGATATGTCCTGTTCCATTTCCGGTTAGAGATGGACCATTTCCGGTTGAATACGGACCACTTCCGGTTAAATTTAAACCACTTCCGGTTAAATACGGGCAACTTCCGGTTAAATACGGGCCACTTCCGGTTAAATACGGACCACTTCCGGTTAAATGCGGACCACTTCCGGTGCCTTCTGAACCACTTCCGGTTACTTCCGAACCACTTCCGGTATGTTGCGGACCACTTCCGGTAAGTTGCAAACCATAATATGTTAATACGAATCACTTCCGGTTAAAAATGGACCATTTCCGGTTAAATACGGACCACTTCCGGTGACTTACGAGCCACTTCCGGTATGTTGCGGACCACTTCCGGTAACTTACGAACCACTTCCGGTATGTTGCGGACCACTTCCGGTAACTTACGAACCTCTTCCGGAATGTTGCGGACCACTTCCGGTAACTTACGAACCACTTCTGGTAAGTTGCGGAACATTTCCTGTTCCATTTCCGGTTAGAGATGGACCATTTCCGGTTGAATACGGACCACTTCCGGATAACTTTAAACCACTTCCGGTTAAATATGAACCATTTCCGGTTAAATACGGGCCACTTCCGGTTAAATATGGACCACTTCCGGTTAAATGCGGACCACTTCCGGTGCCTTCTGAACCACTTCCGGTAACTTACGAACCACTTCCGGTAAGTTGCGGAACATTTCCTGTTAATACGGATCACTTCCGGTTAAAGATGAACCATTTCCGGTTACATACGGGTCATTTCCGTTTAAATATGGACCACTTCCGGTGACTTACGAACCACTTCCGGTATGTTGCGGACCACTTCCGGTTACTTACGAACCACTTCCGGTAACTTACGAGTCACTTCCGGTAAGTTGTGGAACATTTCATGTTAGGACGGATCACTTCCGGTTAAAGATTGACCATTTCCGGTTGAATTTAGACCACTTCCGGTTGAATTCGGTCAACTTCCGGTCACTTACGAACCACTTCCGTAAATTTATGGACCACTCCGGTAAAGTTGTGGACCCTTCCGTACCAACCCTAAGAATTTTTTTGCGCCCCTATATGTTACCTTCTGTAATTAATTTATTTGTCTGGTGAAATTATTCGCAATTGAATAATTATTCGACATCCACGAATAAAGTTAGTTGCGAATAAATTTTCAATTGCGAATAAAAATTCAATCGCCGGTGACAGATAACCTTATTCGCAAATGAAATCATTCGCAAATACTTTTCACCCGCAATTGATTTATTCGAAGCTGAATTATTCGTACGAATAACGAATAAATTTTCATTCGCGTGAGTGCCCAACTCTGGTGCCAAAACAACGAAGTGTATATTTGGACGGCCAAAACGGCCAGTGGCGCATGCGCTGTAGGTCTCGTGATGACGTAGCAGTCTCGGCGCTTAGTGATGGAACCAATGGTACGCCTAGCCGTGGAAGTTAGAGTAGAGTTTAGTTGAAAAATGGCCGTGCAAATATACAGTGCCTCACAACAAATCACTAACAACATTTCTAAATTAGTAAACCCTGTAAAAAGGGGGCCATGGGGAGCCTAGGGAACAGCTTTCTTCTACGGGTACGGCGGTTTTTTAAAGTCGCCAACGGTGATAACCCCTTGGATAACCTCTGAGATCGGAGGGTCCCGGGTTCGATTCCCGACACCGCTGAAGGTGAAGACCCATCGAGTATATGAGGAGTACGTGCTCGTTAAATCTGTGGGTCCAAAAGTCCTGTGGTCGGTCGCAGCTAGGGATGTTACGTATTAGTTAAAGTGTGGAACCGGTTCCACAGTTCCAGTTCCAAGGTGGGATTTAACAGTTCCAGTTCCAAACGGTTCCAAACTTAAACAGGAAGAACTTCAGTTTTCAGAAAGCTGAATATCCATATTTTCAAATCTCGCGGTATTTTGCTCGGTGTCGGTACTGCTGGTATTTTTTATGTTAATGTATTAAATTATGATAAAACAGGAAGAACAGTCTCTATAAACATGGTTAATTGCTCTGATAGTATAACTCAATTATTATGAAGAGTGGGTTAATTTTGTATCAACTACAGCTTTTCAAATAACTCATGGAATAAAATACTCGTGGACACACTGGAGTCTGTTGTTTAACTTGTTTCCAGAATTTCTCTTGACAGTTATTTATGACCGTATCAAAAGTTCTGAAAACATGGTTTGCACTTGTATTAGGAGATATGCTGGCCCTTAAAATTGCATGAGGGGACATCCATAAATTACGTGCGGTGTTTTTTCCAAAATCTGGACCCCCCCTCCCCCCTTGGTGAGATTTAGTGAGATTTTGCTGGACCCCCCTACCCCCCACGTGAGATTTACCTACAACCTTTAAAAATAATTTTCTATCCTATTCGTTTGCATTTTGTGCTTCCAGCACCTAAAACTTTTCTATTATTAATGATGTGGGGGAAAAGGACATTATTCCGCCTAAAAATCTCCACAGTATCTTATCTGTGGGTATTATGCCTTTCTCATACTTAAAAAATCGTTTAATTTCTAACTTAAAAAGTTGACGTGAGATTTTAATCGACCCCCCCTCCCCCCTTGGTGAGATTTGGTGAGATTTTTGATTTTTCCAAACCCCTCCCCCCCCTTTTTGACCTCACGTAATTTATGGATGTCCCCTACAGAGCTTTAAAAAGTTGTCTAAGATTAATTTATTAGTCTTAATTGAATTTAGAAACCTCAAAAACCCATTACCCGATATCAAACATGCCCATACCTTTTTTCCATTGATGACTAGGTTACAAGTTACAAACTGGGCATTTTGGCCTAACTAGTAATGAAAAACGGTCAAATATTATTGTTTAAATGCGTTAGTGCCCTGTAATTCGGAAACGGATTTTTTAAACATATTTTTTAAAAATTTTTTAAAAATTAGAAAAAAGTCAAATTTTTCTAACTTTAGGCCGTTTGGGGCACGTGTTATTATAATCTGATCGATTTAAGATTTTGCACACAGTCTTTGAAGTCAGTTGCCTTTTAGTGCCAAAAGAACACCTGTAAAATTTTATGAATTTTGAATAATTTTGTTAGGGCTCTTACCAGGGCTCATATGTATACAAAAAATAGGTTTTTACTATAAATTTCCCATCAACATAGTTTATTGGCAAACTTTTCTGCTAATTTTGTGTTTTTAATATAGAATGTAACTTCCCAGGCCCACATCAATAGATTTTTTAGATGTAAAAGTTAATGAAAAGGCACCAATAAATGTAAAATCAGGTTTAATGTGTGCTACAATATTTAGATGGGAGCAAAAAATGTAATGTGTATGTGCAGGGCTTGATTTCTAAAAAGAGAGGTACCGGAACGGTAAAATTTTTGGTATCGTCAAAATGGGAAAATCAATGCTTTTTAATGCCAAAACTTAAGCATTTATTTTCTAATTTAAATTTAAAAAATAAATTCAAATGTGTTGTACTAGATTAGGAAGAATGTTCTAAATTATTGAATAAGACGATGAACTCTTTATACACTTTTTTTACAGTGGGTTACACTTTTTCCCCCCAACAGGGTGCCTCTTGCGTAGGAAGCGGGACGGCTTAATCAATGAACCATTAGTGTTGTATATTTTGCCAATTGAAGGAATATAATGCTTATAGTTAAAGTCCTTTAAATGGTAGAATTTAAGATGTCGCAAATTTTCTTTGCTAATTTGCCCAGAGATCTGGCAAATCTGGTTCAAATAAAAAGAATCAACACCAGGAGCGGATGGTGGGTATAGTTCAAATGGGGGTTCGCAGCAATCATGTTTTAAAAAAACAATTACAACCTTACAATAAATCACAAACATTATTATTTGCAAAAAAGATAAATGGGGGTTCTTCCCCAGAAAACATTTTGGAAAATTGACAATAAAAACAGAGTTTTAATTCATTTTAGGACTTTTTTTCGTACATAGAAAGGTATCCGCTGATTTGATGAATGGGTCTCGAGGGCCGTAGTTAGGAGACCCCTGAAATATAAGATATTTTTTTCCGAAAAAGAGGTTCCGGAACGCCGTTCCGGCTGAAATCGAGCTTTGTGTATGTGTATGTGGAAAATGTAAAAAAATTAGAAAAATTTCCTAATAATTTCATGATCCCGATGCTCTTATGGTGAATAATTACAGGTATTGCTTGTGTGTTGCTTAACATTAACAAATTAGAATCTTTAAATGGCGCAAAAATGGTTTATAGTTCAAAATTTGCCAATGGACTATGTAATGCAGTTACATAGGCGCCGACTCCATATAGGGTTTGAGGGGGCTTGAGCCCCCCCCCCAATGTTGGAAGAAAGGGGGCTAAGCCCCCTCCCAATAATTTTAGTGAAGATCTACCTATTTTCTTTCATGAACTAAAGAAGGCAATGTATTGGACGTCGTTCTTTTGGTCCCAGTGGCGAGTCCAAGATTTTTGTCTGGTGGGGGCTGAGTTTCACAAATAACTTAATTGCTATTATGGATTGTTCAAATATTAATGTAAGCAACTGAAAGGGGGAGGGGGTTGCCAGATTTTTGTTTAGGGGGGTACTCAAAATTTTTTCTGGGATCTTATCTTAATAATACTAAGATTTAGGTGAGATGACATCGTAAGGTTTTAAGTTTGGTGCACTAAATTTTAAAATTGTGTAAAAATGTCAACTCCGAGTAAAAGGGGGGGTCTGGGGTCCCCCCCAGAAAAATGTTCAAAATTTGCCCTACAAAATAGTGCTTTAGCTCTATTTGAAGCCTTTTAGATTCCACCCAAAGAATTTTCAAGGAAAAAAAGTTTATATAGTATTATGAATTGGAAAATTTCTAGGGGGTTTAGGGGTTCCTATTCCAGAAATTTTTTTGAATTTTGCCCCTAAAAGGGGCATTTTAACTCATGTTGAGACACTTTAGGTTACATCAAAGAGGATCACTCCTTGTAAATCCCTAAAGTTTCAAGGAAAAATCCTACTTATTAGATTCCAAAATTTCAAGAGGGTCTTCCCCCACTAAAAATTTTGGAATTTTTACATGTCCGCAAAGTGTTGAAATTTCTTTTTTGGCTTTATTGCTATTACCAAAACTTGAATGTCTTATTCCTGGGGGGGCTGCAGCCCCACAGCCCAGGCCATTTTTTAAGGAATTTTCACTGCGGGGGCAAAAGTCCATAAATTTTTCGTTAATGCTCTATTGTTCTTTTAGATTGACATTGAGGGGGCATCGAGAGTGATGCAGGGACCCCTCTAAAGCCATACCAGTTAACAGGGGATCTGGGGGTATCACCCCTTGGAAAATTTTTAAAACTAGAAGCAAAAAGGCGTTTTTTAGGCCCAATTGAGAAGCACAAATTTTAGGGAAAAGGATTTTCATTTAAAATGTCAATATACACCAAATGAAATTATATTGGTCTGATCAAGTATTGATTGAAACAAATTTTGGTGCAGCTATCAGTTTACATTTTAGGCTTTGGGGGCAAACTTTCATCACAGCGGGGGCAAAATAGACCACTGCGGGGACATTTGGCCCCAAACTTCTATCTTAAAAAATGGCCTGCCACAGCCCCCCCTGGATTCGCCACTGTTTGGTCCCGTTCACTTGGTCTTCTCAAAGGGTCTCAAAATGACTTAAAACCCTACTTTCAAGGGTAAAAATTTCAAAAAAAATTTGTGGGAGGACCCCCCAGCCCCCCTCAAATTTTAAAATCTATTTTGTACCGTTTTCCCCTGAAACTTACATGATTTTTGAGGTGTGATCCTCCTTTTGAAAATAAGAAGAAAGAGTCTAGAAAATGAATTTAAACATTACTTTTAGGGAAAAATTTCCAAAATTTTTCTGAAGTAGAACCCATAAACCCCCTTCAAAATTTTGCTGTTTATTCTACTATACAGGGTGTAAAGGAAAGTCCCTTTACCCTGTAATAAGTTTCTAACGAAGCAAGCTAAAGCTATGCAGTTAAGGTAACGGTATAGTAAAGTGACTATGCGCAATCGAATGCGACCGACCGCAGCGCCCTCTAGCGGAAAATTTAGGAGTTATAAATTTTATTTTAAAAACTATCAGGAATTTGCTAAAATAGTCAATTACAAAGTTGTAGAGCACCATCGATTTAGTATTAAAAGACACCTTAAGCAAAAAATACCTTGAATAGAACCCCTAAAACGCGCGCTCAATTAGGTTGAATTTACGTAGATTTTACGTCATAAAACGCTTCTCACGAGGCAAAAATGAGAAATTTTCAATTTAAGGAGTTAAGAATACTATTATTCATTTATTCAAGTCATTAAATTGAAAATTCTAATTGAGCGCGCGTTTAAGGGGATCTATTTAAGATATTTTTTTGCTTAAGGTGTCTTTTCCTACTAAATCGATGCTACTCTACAACTTTGTAATTGACTATTTTAGCATATTCCTAATAGTTTTAAAAAATAAAATTTATAACTCCTAAATTTTCCGATAGAGGGCGCTGCGGTTGGTCGCATTCGATTGCGCATAGTTACTTTACTATACCGTTACCTTAACTGCATAGCTTTAGCTTGCTTCGTTAGGAACTTATCTTATTACAGGGTAAAGGAACTTTCCTTTACACCCTGTATACTGGGTTTCTTTAAAAATTCTGCTTCTTTAAATGAGCCCTGCTCTAAGGGTGTAACCCAATAGGCTTCAAAAGGAGATAAAACGCTATTTTGTAGTGTAAATTTTCAAATTTTGGGGGGAGGACCCTCAAATATAGTTCGGTTGTAATTTTCAATGTTTATACAGGGTGTTTCAAAGTTGCGTTGCACGGCTTTTATTCGGAACCAACGCCTCATAGGGTCATGGAAGTAAGGTCTACCCCTAGGTAAGTGACCCTGGCTGTAGAATCCTTTGAAATGACTTACAGCGCCCCTAGTGGCGAAATTTTAAAAAGTTAAAAAAAATAATTTAAAAACTAAAGAAGATAGAGCAAAACCAAGACCTTCTATATCAGGGTTGGCTGGATTGGACCCAATTGGGTTGGACCCAATGGGTTTTTTCAAAAAAACCCATGTGAAAAAACCCACATTTTGGACCCATTTTTGGGTTTTTTCAAGAAAAATCAAGATTTTGGCAGTTCTTTCAAAATTTAATGTGTTTTTTTCAAAGTTTAGGTAAATTTTTAAAATTTTAATCGGTTTTTCAAAATTTAAACTAGGTTTTAAAAGTTAAATGGTGTTTTTCAATTTCAGGGAGGTTTTTTTTAAAGTTAAATAAGCTCTTTTATTGTTCAGTGGGTTTTTTCATTACTGAATGGGGTTTTTTCAAAATTTAGGACGTTTAAAGATCAAACTAGATATAAAAAAGAGATATTTTTAAATTTCAGTGGGTTTTTTCAAAATTGAATAGATTTCTTTCAATATTGAATGGGTTTTTTCAAAGTTTTGGATAATTTTTAAATTTTAGTGGGTTTTTTCAAAGTAAAATAGATTTCTTTCAATATAGAATGGGTTTTTCAAAGTATAAAACTTTGAAAAAACCACTCAACAGTGGAAAAACTGACATTATTTTGACAGAACACATTAAACATAGAAAGAACTCACTTAAATTTGAAAAAACCCACTTACTTTAGAGGAGAAACCCACTTAATTTTGAAAAAACCCACACTTTTTCTGAAAAAAACCCAGTTTTATATGGGTTTTTTCAGGGTTTTATTGAAAAAACCCAAAAAAACCCAACCCACTTGGGTTTTTTCAAAAAAAACCGGGTTTTTGCCAACCCTGCTCTATATACATGGCCATCCAACTCCGGGTGATGACGTCAGACGTGGGTGAAAATTGCCATGTTAAGTCTATGGAGTGACGTCAAAGATGAGTGAAAGTTATGACGTTGCACGGCCGAGTTGGGAGGCCTTTATATAGAGGGTCTTGGCAAAACCCTTAATGAGAGTATTGTTGCCAACGCCAAGAAGAACTCGTTGAAAAAAATTTGATCAAAATATCTTGAATATTCGGGGAGATATTAGCATGGGAAAATAGCACTTTTTCAGGGGTCAAAAAATAAAAAGTTCGCATATTTGCAAATTTTTTATATTTTTTTATTAAATGTTGTGTTCTTTCAACTAAAAAAACCACAATAACTGAAAAATTTGGAAATATGTGAACTTTTTCTTTTTTGACCCCTGAAAAAGTGCTATTTTCACATGCTTATATCTCCGCGAATATTCAAGATATTTTGATCAAATCTTTTTCAGTGAGTTCTTCTTGACGTTGGCAACAACACTCTCACTAAGGTTTTTGCTCTATCTCCTTTAGTTTTTAAATTAATTATTTTAATTTTTTAATTTCGCCGCTAGGGGCGCTGTAAGTCTTCTCATTGGATTCTCCAGGGTCACTTACCTAGGGGTAGATCTTACTTCCATGACCCTAGGAGGCGTTGGTTCCGAATAAAAGCCGGGGTGCAAAGCAATTTTGAAACACCCTGTATAATTTTGAAATTAATTTCAACAAAATTATTATCAAATGTGCAAGTCATCTAACACTTGAAGTAAAAAAAAGTACTCGTAAGTAGGTACTGGTACAGTCGCAGAAAAAAAAAGTGAGACAGTTCGTATTGTGAGCGAACTACTGGGGTTATTGTTTGTTTGTTTGTTTGGAGACATACATTTTCAGGTCTGTGTGCTTGATCTCAAAGGATCCGCTTATAAACCCTCGTCAAGTAAGACAGACACAAATAGAATTTACTGACACAGAGAGAGAGAGAGAGAAAATACACCCAGGGCTAGGCCGGAATCGAACCGACGACGGTACAGCGCGCAGGCTGCTAGCGTGGTGGGCAGCGAGTAAACCAACCAGGCTAATCCGTCCCCCTACTGGGTTTAGGATGATAATTTTTGTGTCATTTTTCATGATTTAACTTCTTCTTGAAAATGAAATATATTTTATGTCCTTAGGGGGCCGTCTACCTATTAAACGAAGCACCAACTTTCGTTTTTCCTATGGGCGACATCAAAGATCATTCCAGATTCTGAAAGAGCACCCCCTAAAACCCCCCAAAACCATTTCTCATGTCATTTGGTCCCCGAATAAAGCCAGGATTGGGGGTTGAAGTTCGTCGAATTTACGTTGAAATCTCGTTTTTTACGTTGAATTCTCGATTTTGATCCTTACAACCATCAACCCCGCACGAGAATTCAACGTGAAAAACGAGATTTCAACACAAATTCGACGAATTTCCACCCCAACTCCTGGCTTTATTTGGGGACCAAATTACATGAAAATTAGTTTTGGGGGGTTTTAGGGGGTGCTCTTTCAGAATCTGGAATAATCTTTGATGTCGCCCATAGGAAAAACAAAAGTTGGTGCTTCGTTTAATATGTAGACAGTCCCCTAAGGACATAAACTATATTTTATTTTAAAGAAGAAGTTAAATCATGAAAAATGACACAAAAATTATCATCCTAACCCCAGTAGTTCGCTCACAATGCGAACTGTCTCACTTTTTTTTTCTGCGACTGTACCTTTGAAAAAATATTTAGTCAAAATCCCTCCCTAAACTTAAGTCTAGTTACGGCTCTGTGCCGTTGATTTTATAAAGGCGGTATAAATCCACTTTCATTCTTCGCCATAGGTATTTAATATTTTATGTTCAATTAATTTTTTTTAAATATTGCGCTGCTTTTTATTCGAACTTTCTTTCGAACGCTGCTTTATTCTATTTTATTCGAACGCTGCTTTTTATTTAACTCTAGTTTAAAGAGACATATTTCAAAATTATTTCTGGGGGAGGACCCCCAGCCCCTCTCGAAATTTTGACGTCTCTAGTTGTAATATTTTCTTTAGAAATTCTGAGTAAGTTTTACAAGGAACTGCTATGTTTTGGTGGAACCAAAAATTTCTCAAAATAAGCTGTAGCACTACTTTTTGAGGCAAATTTTAAAATTTTTTCTGGGGGAAGCCCCCAGACCCCCTAATATACTTCGAGTAATTGTAAAATTTTAACATATTCTGAATTATAATTTGAGTAACTCGAACTCCTTAGGGGTACTTTACGAATAAGCCATTGGATGTTCAAAATCTTGGGGGGGGAAGATGTCTAGCATTAGTGACGATCGAAAGTTTAAGGACCGCTGTGTTACACGAAATAACTAATATCTTCATTGTCTAGTACTGCCCCCCCCAATATTTGATAAAAGTTGGGGCCTATGTGCAGTTATGTTAAAGATGTTAGTTAATTACACTATGATGGTTAGAAAAAGTGATATTTTTAACAACTCTGAGAGCGTATTTCACGCATTGAAAATAAGAAATACGCTTTTAAAAACTAGCCAGGCGTATTTTCACGCTTTGAATTTTACACAAACGTTTTGCTTAAAAAATACATGGCACCCCTACTCAAATTTTTAATGTTAAATAAATATTTCATTTAGAATGTTCAATGCAAAATAAATTATTTTATTTATAATGTTTAATATTTTCTACTTATATTAAAAGATGATATAATTGTTAAAAACGAAAATAGCATCCTCATTTTTTTCTATTTCAGTTTGTCCATTAAAAAAGCGTTTTTATGAAAAAATTTGTCTCTATATATACAGTTTATGCTATTTCCGTATTTCACTCCTCATAAATGAATTTCACTCCTCCTAAAAAAGTCAGGGAGTATTTTTACTCATCCAAAAAAAAATCCTAAGAATAACACTGGTTAGAACTAATGTTTTTCTGGGGGAGGAAATTATTTTCTCCCCCAGACCCCCTTTCATACTTGGGACTTCATTATTGACAACTTATCTCATTAAGTTCTCTAAAATGCAAATTCTACCAAAAAATGTATTTAAAAGCGCAATATTTCTTTGTACGCCAAATTGATTGATCCGAAAATTTTGACTGAAGAATAACTTGCACTAAATTGAGAGAATAATTGCTCGTTGTACGTTGTTAGGGGACATCCATAAATTAGGTGAGGTCAAAAAGGGGGGGGGGAGGGGTTTGGAAAAATCTCACCAAGGGGGGAGGGGGGATCGATTAAAATCTCACGTCAACTTTTTAAGTTAGAAATTATACGATTTTCTTTTTTTTTAAGTAAAATGCGAACGAAAAGGATAGACAATTATTTTTAAAGGTTGTAGGTAAATCTCACGTGGGGGGAGGGTGGGTCCAGCAAAATCTCACCTAGGGGGAGGGGGGGTCCAGATTTTGGAAAAACACCTAACGTAATTTATGGATGTCACCTTACAAAGTTGGAAAATTAAAGGCACAGTAAATTAAAACTTGCTTCCATTTTGAACTTAAATTTTTAAAATATAAATTATATGCCATATGAACATAAATCTAAAATGGGGAATCCTGACCTCAATAAAACCTGAGACGCTCAGTTCAAGACTGGTATCGCAAATTTAATTATTTTTTCATACCCAAATTTAAAAGGGGGTGACACCGAGAGCCTCCGCCCCGGGTGACACCCAGGCTAGCTACGCCACCACTCCACTGCTAGACAGTAAAACGCCCTGCATATTATTACGAGATTCCTCCCATAAATTTAACAAATTTTCGATTCAGAATTTTTCATTAAATTTAATATCTCACAAATTTTGTTTTTTGAACGGTTTTCGTCTGAACGGTTTTCGCATTACATATATGGTTTTTTCGCGACACCCTCACAAACATTGTGAAGGAAATATCTCCCACAATCTTAAATTATATAGGTAATGGCAATTTTCTAAAAACTTAAGTCCGCACTTTATTGCGTTCCATTAACATCTTATTGGGTGCATTTTTTTTGTTTTCTGGATGTAGGTCCATCATCCATATTCAAATAAAAAAAGTCCCGATAAATTTATGGGAAAAGTGAGAAAATTTTACAATAATGTAACCTAAGTTATTTTCACTTTTTTTTCTTCATATTTTTATACATAGTAACACTATGAATAAAAATTGTAGTATGAAAAGAAGAAAAACTTAAGCTACGCTACACTTTTTCCATAAAATACAGTCGAATTAAATGAAAATTCAGATTTCTTAAAGGTTAATCGTTTGTAAAATTCATTTTTTTTTGTTTCGAGGAATGTCCATTAATGGGGAGCTTTCGAATTCTTTGCTCAGATATTTCCTCACCGTAGCAGGCAAACACTAAAATAATATTACTATACTACTATAATAAAACAGCGTCCAGTCAAAACAAGGGATGTTGACACTCCACTAATCATTGGCGAGTGTGCCGAAATAGGTTAGCTCTTCAGATTTCGTCCCCTCCCGTCTGGCGAAGCTGCATCTCCTCGGGCAAAGAGTGGTATCGTCCGTCGGCTAGACTGTCTGCAGTCTCTCACCCAAATCATTACAACAATCGGGACCGGAGCGAGCAGATACGGCAACTTCCGCGTTTACTATTTCAGCAGTCGGGGACTGGACAGATCTCTTCCATTTCATTCAATATGGTCATTTCTTATGTGTGAGCTTCGATTTATATATTTTGAAGAAGATTACAAGCTGCCCGAACAGCGAAATTATGAGCCGAAGGGTTCGCGTGCGAAACCGCGTGTAATATTTTAACCCTTTGATAACGATTGCTTTACTAGCATTTTTTCTGTCTATCTCAGATAAGATCTTGTGCTTATGTTTGTGAAATGCTAAGAGGGACTGTGATATCTCTTCGTTGATGTGATGCCCAAATTGTTTATTTCGGAATGACCTTTAGAGAATTTATTTAAAATATCACAGTATTTAGTTAGTACTTTTAAAATTTTTAAACCATTCAGTTGTGCTTCTGATCCACTCTCGCTGCATATTCTAACAAGTGTTATTCATTTACTAGATAATTATAACCATTCCAGAGTTAAGATTTTCACTTCAACTGCCCAATGATTTTCGGATTTGCCATTGATTCAAATTTAAAATTAGGTTGAAAGTTCTCCAGTATACTCATCCTGGAAATTGGAATGAAATTCAAGACTGAAAAATAAATATAACATCCTTTGAAAACAAAAAAAATCCTGGGCAAGTCTTGATCCAGAGCTTAGCACCATGGAAAATCAGCTGATATTAGAGCGCGCCGCAATTTGGAGAGGGCCCCCAGATGTGAAGTTCCCCCTTCAAAGGCTGTAGAAGTCATTCCAGACTGGGACGAGACGTCTGCCGCCATGCAAACAATGGGGATCAGCTACATTATTATTGTTTGTATAATTATAGGTAAGTCTCATTTCTCCCTCTATTATTTTTATTTATTCATCTAGTGTCGGTCTGACCTTTTATATTCCTTTGAATTTATATTAACAGATGTGAAAACACTGGTTATTTATATTTTTGGTTTCAATACAGCTAATATAACCTTAAAAATACTTCCACCGGAGTTAATGAATCAACATTTCTCAACCCCCTACAAAGAATGTTAGATGATTTGTGATATTGAAGAATGGGTGTAGAAAATATCACATTTTTTTTCAGAATCAAGTTAACTATTATAGTTAAACCTCCATTATATTTAAACTTTATGTATTTTTGCATAATGTAGAAACTAACATTGCTTTTATTTTAAGAAAAATATAGCTATCAAAATATTGAAAAGTTTGCATACCTTAATTTTCCCAATTTAACAAATTGAACTTTCATGTAAAATGCATACAATGTTTCAGTGCTCAACAAATAACAACATGAAGGTTTTTTTTGTTTTGTTCTCCTAATGATGAATTTAAATTTAACCAATTTAATTCATGTTTTCTGCCTTATATATTTTGGTCTTATTATTTGCCTTATATATTTTGGTCCAATACACTAAGTTTTAAGTTTATGATGGAGACATATTTATTTTAGAGAAAATTAGGTTTTTTTATGATTGAAGCAAGTTGTGATTTTTATTAAATTAGAAGTTAAGTTGTGTTTTTTGGTAAGCCATGGATGGATTAAAGGGGGAACCGCCCCCCTTAAGAAAAGAGGTAAAGGAGGATAAAAATATGTTAAACACTGTGTTTAGGGGTCAAATTTCCAAAAAAATTCTGGGGGAGACCCCCTGACCCCCCTCTTGGATTTCTCTATCTACCCCTAACTGTTTAAACTAAGGTAATAAAAAATTTTCTACAACACAGACATCTTTCTACAAAATATGAATGCATGAAGGGGCTTGAGGAAACTTTAAAGTGACCCGATCTTCTCCCCAGGAGCAAAAATCTAGCTGAGATCTCCCCTCTGTTTCATCAAATAAGAAAATGTAAAGAAAGTCCTAGATCTTGTTCAATTGTATAGGGCAGGGGTTCTCAAACTTTTTATGTCGCGGAGCCCTTTTCAAGAGACAAATTCTTCACGGAGCCCTTTTCCGAAATAAATTTTTCAAGGTATAAAAGCAAATTACATAAAACCCATTGCTTCTAGAAATAAAAGCATAATAGAAATTTATTTCGGGAGGGGTCCAAAATTATATCTCAGTCCCTCCCATGCATATTTAACAGTTTAATGTAGCTTTTAAAAACATTTTTAGGTATAATTTGCATCTAAGATAATTTATTTGTAAGAAAAATTGTGACAAATTAAGATACAAGTAAAATAGAAGGGTCTGGGGTTCCTTCCTCCCCAGAAGATATTTTGAAATGTGATACTTAAAAACAGTTTTTTAACTCGTTTTAGGTATATCATTGTCCAAATTTTGGACATTCATTTTTAGGTAGGATTTTAATTTTAACGAACTTACTACAAAAATTGACAATAATAAATTTTCAAGTACAATAGGGGGTTTTGGGGGTCCTCCCCCAAAAGAATTTCGGAAATTTGACCCTAAATAACATGGTTTTAACTTGTTTTGTTAAACGTAGTCCGGTTTTCCGGGGGAGAGGCTGGGCCCCCTCGGCCCTTTAATATACACCCCGGGATATATGGAATATTTTGTTTACCAATAATATTTTATCATTGGATACAATGTAAGTCTTTATTTTATATTTCTGAATAATATAGATATCACTTTTTAATCATTATGCCAAAGATGCATGGACATAGGATTCCATACAGAAATCTATACATCTGTAAATTTTGTTTTCCTAGAAGTTACTTCTTTTGAAATCGAGATCTGTTTTGGGGGGCTGATAGACCATACGTCAGGGGTACTTATCGAAATTTATTTACACATGGGCCCAAAATCATTCCTTATCCCCTCCCATCCCATGCCATAGGATCAATGTTATCTTCTCTTTTTATACATTTTTTGGCAGAATTTGCATCTTAAAGAATTTAATATAAGAAACGTTTTGTGTAATTAAATTCCAAATGCTATAAAGGGAGGGGGTTGGAAATTTGACTATATACTATGAACAGGTTTTCCCTTGGTTTTGGTACATCTACTCTGAATTTTGGACATACATTTTTAAGTAGGATTATGATTTTGCTGAACTTTATATCAAAAAAGGTGCTGAGTAATCAATTTGAGAGATGGGGGAATGGGGTTCCTTGGTGTGCTACTATTCGGAGCGGCCGTTTCAGCGGCAGAAATAAAATGAAAAAAAATAGAACTGTCATAATTCTTCTAAAAATTAGTAGAAGAAAAATTTGGTGCCGAAACAGGCCGGCGCCCAAACGGCCAGCGCCAAACCGTTCCATCCTGGGGGTTCCTCCCCCAGAAAAGTTTTGGAAATTTGACCCTAAAAACAGGGTTTTAACTTGTTTTGGTAAACCAAAAAAGACCTGAAAAAGGCAAAAACCAGCAGACCTTACCAACACCTTACAGAAAGTTATTTATATAACATTTCAGAGAAAAGCAAATTAGAATTTATCAAAAAATGTATTTATTTCAAATTTCTTCGCGGAGCCCCTGGAAATGCTTGGCGGAGCCCTAAGGGCTCCGCGGAGCACAGTTTGAGAACCTCTGGTATAAGGAGTTAATCTTTTAAAATTTCTTTATTGGCAGGCTAAATTATTCATTTATTTTGTTATTTCAAAATTTAAAAGTAATTGATTTAACCCATTAACGCCCAAATTATTTTTTTGGGGGGCAAATTGAATTAAAATCATGAATCTGGTGTATTTTGCCTTCAATATGAATATTATAAACAAATTTTGTCAAAACATTCATTAGTTTCTATAAAAAATGCTGATCTAAAAATAGATCACTGGGCATTCGAAGGATATTTTTTGTCACAGAGCTAAGTACTATTTGAACTTCAAAAAAATCCCAAAAATTCTGAAATAAATAGAAATAATAGTATTTCTCTTTAAAAACGCTTATTTATTCATAAATATGTGGGAAAAATTATTAAATAGTAATAAAATTAAATAATTTACCCAAAATTAAATACACAAATAGCCTATGATGAAAGTAATTATAGGGGGAAAAGGGGAAATTGAACCAAGACCTTTAAATTTATATAAGTATATTATAGAAAACATATAACATGACATAAAATTGTAACTAATTAGTAAAATAAAATGAATTGGGTTAATTTTTTGAAAATTTTGTAGATTGGTTTTACCATAAATTACTTATATTCATGAAATAAAATGTAACTTGATCTTACATGGCAACACTCAAAATTGCTGCTTGTTTGAGCTTTTCGCCGACCCTATTCCAATAAACTACTTACTACTCATAACGTCAATTTCAAGGTTACAAAGGCTGGATAAGGGCGAATTTCAAAAAAAAATATATTGTAATTCTCAATTTGAGATTTTCATAGCTTCTTGATAACCTTTAATTGTCTTATAATTTCCCCTATGAAATATTTCAAAACTACTTGCATTGATTTATGCTGTATAAACACCAATAATTTTATACCTAGTTGCAATACTGTGCTTTATTGGTAAGGAATCATAATGGCCTACCTTCCATTTATTCACCAGAATATATTATAAAATTTAATTAGCAATAATATAATATTACATTTCTTAAGAGGATCAATAGCTGACTTCATCTTGAACATTACGGGGTATTCTCAGACTCATTTTATCAGTTTTTAGTGGAAAAACTTAATGATCGTATTGTAAGCAACACACAAAAAAAGAACGCCCGAACGCCCAGTGATCTATTTTTAGATCAGCAGTATTTGGACTTTATTTTTCACTAAATAAATTAATTTTGACCAAACTCTGCATTATATCCCAATAGCTATTAAGATAAAATAAATCTGGAAAAGGATTCCTTAAGTGGTATATATTTACTGTTTTCTTGAAAAACGCGAATGAAGATGAAAAAACTGCAAAATGAAACCACATAACTAACTTTAGCCCATCCTTATTACAAAAAAATGAAGCAAATGCAAAAACACACGATATTAGAACTGAGGGATGTTTTCTCTTGCCATATGTGCAGTTTCGTTACTGTTGGGTGTATTTAAGGTTATTTAAGAGAGCATTTAGGACACTATGTTTAGCAATCTAGAAATAGATCACTGGGCGCTAATGGGTTAATAAAGTATCATTACAAAAGCATATGCGTTTAATGAGCCCTTTTAAGATTCAATCTATTCTTGAAGTTTTGGAGATTAGTGTTCCCCTTTAAAGTTCTTGCATAGCATAATGCTAGTCCATCTCACTTGCCTATAAATGAGCCAAAACACTATTTTAAAGAGTCAAATTTACGGGGGGGATTCCCCAAACCCCCTTCTTTGACAGATTTAAGGTAGTACCCTAAAATATTTGAACTGAATACGAAGTTTAAATATTATCTTTTAATGATCTAAAAAGCGTCTTTTACACTACCAGGTGTGTGAGAGATCAGATTTTTAGTTAACTTGCATTCCGAAACAATTAGTTTGTGAATGTTTCATGCAGATTTTATTTCTAAAATATTCCAATTCATTGTTATATTGAAAATCTATAAAAAATATAACCTGCACTTTTCAGTCATATGTTCTGCTATTTAGATTGAAAAACCTGGTCACATTACAATTAGGCCAATGAGGCTCTGGCATAGGGCTCCAAAAATCAAAATTATCTAAAGATTTAAAAATTTTAAGGAGGCTATGGTCCCCCCTAAAGTTTTTTTTCCAATTTGCCCCTTTAAACTAGTATTTTATCTTAACCCTTCAGCAGGGTCGAAAAAAACATGGGGTTTTTTTAATAAAAAATAAAAAACATGGTTGTTTTTTTTTACCCTCAACAAAGAAATGCTGAGAAAACCCATGATTTTAAAAAATTTAAATTTGATTTTTCAAAGTAAAATTAGATTAACAAAACTATACTTTTAAATACACCACAAACAGTTTGTTCATTTAAATGATTTTTGTAAGTTTTCTTCACAGCATCATGCTTTTTATCAAGTAAAAATGTCATGGCACCTATGTCATCCCGATTTGGGGGTTTGTCTTATACTTGACACCATTTTTTTAAGCTCTGAGTGATCCACAGTTGAAAATGGTGATATTGTTGCCTAAATAAAGGGAGCAACTTGCTAAAAAAATTATGTGTTTTAAACAAGGTTTTTTTGCTTTGTTTTAATTGTGTTTTAAACATAACAACCCTGCCCTTTGGTGATATCCATTTGTAACCATTACTTTCTAGCAGCAGAATTTTCAAGAAGAAAACACTGTATAGCAGACTTAAAATTTTGAAGGGGTGTTTAGGGGTTCTCACCTAGCAAAAATTTTGAAATTTAGCCCAGAAAGTAGTGCTTTATCTCATTTTTTAGACCTTTTGGGGTACATCCAAAGAGGATTTCTCCTTTTAATGTGCAGAATTTAATATCTTGGATCTTTTATTTAATTGAATGCACCTCAGAATACACGTAAATTTCTGTAAAAAAGATTTCTGTGGTCTAGACGAGAGGGCCTCGTAGGCCACATCTGGCCCGTGGTTTAGAGACGGAGATTTAAATGCGGTTCTGCCATGAAACTATTTTGTGATATAGTAAAGTAGAGAGAAGAGGATCAAACTCTTCTCTTTATACAACTCTTTTTCCTTTGAAAAGTGTAAAGAAATCATTTTTATTGGGTGCCACTTAAAGGATTCCAAATCCAAATGACCAAAAATGAATCAAAAACCTTTTTAGGGTGAAATTTCAGAAAATTTTCTAAGGGAAAGATCTCCAATCCACTCCCTTCATGCTTGAAGATAAATATCATTATTTGCTAAACTTTCATACGGAGGTTCATATTTTACCTATAGCTTTTATTTTCTCGAGGAAGAGGCATTGAAAAAATATTTGGGGCAAAAACCTCTCCCAAAGCAAACTATTTAAGGCCTTGTATATTTCACCTTTAAATTTAAAAGAGAATGAATGAAAATACATTGTTAGAAATAAATGAATTTTTTACCACTTAACTCAAATCAATGTTAAACTTCCTCTCGATACACACTTAATATAAAATTTCATATATGTGCATTTAATTACTAATTAATTATATTTAAACTAATAATTAATTTTAGTTGGTTGGTGTCGTATCCATAAGTGGCTACAAATAGCCGTGCACAGAATGACACATTTGGCTATCTTAATGGAATGATATTTTCTGAGGCCTTTCATGCCTTTTTTATTCAACACTGCTCTGAATATTTAAGGCATTAATGAATATTGTAAAAAAGTACACACAATGTTGTTTCGTGCAAGTACGAGTATCATCCTCAACCAGTTTGAGTTAACCCCCTTGCTCATGTTCTATCTGCCACTAATATAAATAATCATTACTTAGTTACATGTATCCTATTTATTGAGTAAAAGTTACTGTGTTTATTTGAACAAAAAAACTATTAAAACATCTAAATTGCATTTAAAATGTATGAAACCCTACTAAAAGAAAAATTGCAACAAAAAGAGAGATGGTTGGTAAGATGACCATTTAAAATGCTAATAGTTTGATACCAAAGTTTGACAGTAGAAGCGCATGTGAGAGAAAGGTTGAATCAGTTTAATGCAACCCAATTTTTTTTCATACTGAGGACTGAGGTGTGAGATCTCTTAGGGGACATCCATAAATCGCTCACTCCTTTCAAGAACGTCATATCTCAAAAATCAACGATATTTAGTTATGACTGTTTTCGGAAAGCTCTGAAGGAGTAACTACAACCCTGTGAAACCCTCATATTTTTAAACTGAATAGTAAAGAAATTAACCAGATTCTTATTATTTATTTTCAATGCATTTCAATGCAATTCTAAACTTTCAAGTGCCTCTCCTGAAAATTTAAGTTTTTTTGAGATATGACGTTCTTGAAAGGAGTGAGCAAAATTACGTGAGGTGTTTTTTCCAAAATCTGGACCCCCCTCCCCCCTTGGTGAGATTTAGTGAGATTTTGCTGGACCCCCCCTCCCCCCACGTGAGATTTACCTACAACTTTTTAAAAATAATTTGCAGTATCTTATCCTTTCTCATTCTTAAAAAAAAGAAAATCGTATAATTTCTAACTTAAAAAGTTTACGTGAGATTTTAATCGACCCCCCTCCCCCCTTGGTGAGATTTTTCCAAACCCCTCCCCCCCTTTTTGACCTCGCGTAATTTATGGATGACCCCTTAATATGTATATGCAGGTAAACTTGTCAACTTTTACAGATTGTCAGTATTATTTACGGATTTTCTTTAGTATAACGGTTTTACGGATTGATTCAAATAATTACGAATTTTGCGTTTTTGTCCAAAGTTGGCAAGTATATATGCAGGGTTTCTTCCTACCTACCTATGGAAAAACCTACCAATCAGACCTGCAGGAAGTGTAATGCTGTCCAGGCGTCGCCTGAGCATGTCCTACAGCTACAGTGTCTTGGACTCAAAAAGCAGGACCTAACATCTGACCCTTTGACTGTGATGGACTTTTTGACTGTCAAACAACCTATTAGAGCTCGTCTGACTTTTGTCAGACTCTTTAGATTAGAGCAGCGGTTCCCAAAGTGGTCCATATGGACCCCCAGTGGTCCACGGAGACTTTCAGGGGGTCCACAGCGACTTTCAGAGGTTCACGGGAAGTATTTCATTAAACTAGGATAAGTTTCAAAAGTTTTGTATTTTTTATAGTCAAATTTTAGTAATTTGAAAAGTTGGTTATCACCGAATCCTCGCAACGTAACAGGGGCGATGGAATCGTTTCTCTTATCGCGGTGGAATGCCCCCGACCAGTCCCGCATAATTCAATTTCATAAATTAAAACTAAATTTCCGTACTGTATAATATTACTTCTTTTCATAGTTGAACTTAATTAAATATTGGTATTATGGCATGTTATGTTTGTTAACTGCCATACATTAATTGTTTTTATTTCTGAATGATTTACTGAATGAATAACTCACTCATAAGCCATTAACTTTGACAAGCTTACGACCAAAACTTATTAAAGTTAAAGGTTTTTGTGTCTTGAAATGTAGAGATATTAAAAGTTAAGATTTGTTTTTATTTCAAACTTTTTGAATATTTGATTGTTATAATTTCCTTAAAATATCGTGTAACCATATGGAGGCAAAAATTTAAGAAAAAGGGCATTTTAAAATATGTAAAAGTGTGAAATCAAATGATTATCGATGCAAGAAAAAACACTTGAAAAAATTACAAAGTTTATGCGTGTTGTAGAAGCTTATATCAAAAACATAAGATTTTTAGCTACTTTTTGAATGGTACCTAAGACGGGGGTCCACGGGGTATGAAAAACGTCGTCAGGTGGTCCACAGGCAGGGTTGGCTGGATTGGACCCAATGGGTTTTTTCAAAAACACCCATGTGAAAAAACCCACATTTTGGACCCATTTTTGGGTTTTTTCAAGAAAAATCAAGATTTTGGCAGTTCCTTCAAAATTTAATGTTTTTTTTTCAAAGTTAAGGATATTTTTAAAATTTTAATGGGTTTTATCAAAATTTAAATTATGTTTCAAAAATTAAATGGTGTTTTTTCAATTTCAGGGAGTTTTTTAAAAAAGTTAAATAGGTTTTTTCATTATTCAGTGGGTTTTTTCATTATTGAATGGGTTTTTCAAAATTTAGGACGTTTAAAGTTCAAACTAGATGTAAAAATTAAAGAAGATTTTTTTAAAAATTTCAGTGGGTTTTTTTCAAAGTTGAATAGATTTCTTTCAATATTGAATGGGTTTTTTCAAAGTTTTGGATATTTTTTACAATTTCAGTGGGTTTTTTCAAAGCTTAAAAACTTTGAAAAAACCCACTTAACTGTGGAAAAACTGACATTATTTTGACAGAACACATTTAACATAGATAGAACTCACTAAAATTTGAAAAAAACCCAGTTACTTTATTGGAGAAATCCACTTAATTTTGAAAAAAACCACACTTTTTTTGAAAAAAAAAACAGTTTTATGTGGGTTTTTTCAGGGTTTTATTGAAAAAACCCAACCCACTTGGGTTTTTTCAAAAAAACCCGGGTATTTGCCAACCCTGTCCACGGGCCAAAAAAGTTTAGGAACCCCTGGATTAGAGGATTAGAAACAACAACAGGGCTTCTTTTCAAATCTCTTTAACTAATTCTGGACAATTTTGGCTTTTTATTTTAAATATATATACAGGGTGATTCAGATAAGTGTTTCATAACTTCTAGGGGAGGTAGGGTACATCAAGACGAACAAGAATTGGTACGGAAAGGGGGGTCGCAAATGGTTTTTAAGGGGAGTCACCCCGGGGTGAAAATCAGGCAAAAAAACTTGCATATTTGTGCAGGAAGAGACTGTTCGATTCCGTCCTCTATCCGTCCTCTAAATTTTAACTACTAAAACTTCTACTATTCCATTCAGTAAACCCTTTGCATTCGGTAGGGAAAAAAAGTCGCCAATCCGTGATTGCCAAATGCTTTTTTTGGCTGGTTAGTTGGTGTTTTATGGCGTATGGCGAAATACTTTTTTATGATTCTTAAGGCAACTCAAATTTCTATGTATTTGTTTTAGGTATTATTAATGTTTTAAAGAGAATCGTAGTGGCCAAACTTAGAAATAAGATCACATCCTGCAATCTTGACGCATAGCTTTTTACATTTTTGTGATTCAAAAATTTAAGATACTTCAAATTTCAAGGTACAGAACACTGACTCAAAAGAGAGAAAGTACACCCAGGGCAAGGGCCGGAATCGAACCGCCGATAACCCTGTGTAAAATGCATTTATTAACAATAAATATGAAATATTATTACGTATCGCCTCTCATAACAACTTCGTACCGAGCAAATTTACTGAACAAAATGAAACAACATCTCTACGAATTATTTTTTTAAACATGTAAAAATTTGGGCTTTGAGACAAAAAGCGATTTAAAACCCATAGTAATTTATGATTTTAACTTTCCTCACATGTTCACCCTTGAAAAAAAATTGCAGTAAAGAAGAACACTACAATTTAGAAAAATCCATAAAAATATCAAAATACACATCCTTTAATTTTGTCAGATTTTTTGACCTCGTGCCATAAAACCCCAACCCACATCCTTTTATAGTATCTTTCCGTGTATTGCCCAAAAATTATAGACAGGACAGAACCCACAATCTTACGATTGCGAGTTAAAAGATTCCGGCTCGTTACTCTACCTACTGAGCTACCGTTTTAAAGATAAAATATGCATTGAAAAAAATCGCGCCAAATCAATAATGAATTGCCAAATTTGGTTGACCGTACATCAATATCGAACACTGGCCGATCGAAACGTATCTTTTCCTGTGAAAAGATAACTTCCTGAAAAAGTTACAGTTAAATTACTTTTTAGAGGACGAGTTTTATTATTTTGATGTAAAAAAATTACGGAATCGAACCATTGTGTCTCTTCCTGCACAACACAAATATGCATGTTATTTGCCTGATTTTCACCCCGGGGTTTCTCCCCTTAAAAATCATTTGCGACCCCCCTTTCCGTACCAATTCTTGTTCGTCTTGATGTACCCTACATCCCCTAGAAGTTATGAAACACTTATCTGAATCACCCTGTAAAAAAACGCCATTAGTGTGGAAATAGTGGAAAAAATTATATAAAATCGCGCAAAGTGTAAGTATGCTGCTCTAAGTATCAATGCAGTGCAGATGCATATTTCAAATCATGAAATTGTGATTGATGCTTGGATATTATCCCAAAATTAAGTTTTGAAGTTTACATTTTTTGTTCAAACATATTTTATAAGATTTCTCTTGTACCTTTTGCAACTTGAAGGTGAAATTTGTAAACCTAAAATCCAATAAATCCTACCCTGAATGCATTGCAACACTCATTTGGAGATCATTGTTATATAATAGGGTAAAACGTTATTAAGAAAAAGAACACCTGTTAACATTTCAATCCAACGGTTTAGTTCACATCTAATTCTTGTGAAGTTTCTTATTTTAAGTAATGTAAGGTGTTTTTTCATATTTGCCCTTTTCATTCTGGGGTATAAAATGTTATTTAATAATCAAATTAACAATTAAACAAAGTTAAGCATTTAAAGTTCATGAAATATTGGACCTTGCCCAAGGGAAAGGGACTGGACCTGGTGACTTGACTTGGCTACACAACTGAGGAAGTCTGTTCCATCCCTGATTAAGTTTTTTTTATCAGCTAATACTAGTTCATTTCTATTTCTGTAGAGGACTCCGAAATATCCCACTGATTTGTCTCCATTTAATTTTATTAGTGACCACACACACGCTAATGTCTTTATTCTGAACAGTGTTAAAAGGTTAAAAGCGTATGATTAGAGATACGCGTTTTTTTTGTTATTCCCTTGAACATATCTAGGGATCTTCTTAAACACAGCATGTAGATATTGCAATTAATCTGAAGTTAGTAATAGCAAACAAATTCTTAGTTAAAAGAAAGTTTTTCATTCTCATATCTAAGTTAATCAGTTAAATCAACATATTAGGGAAGCTGCCATTATCCCATCATACGAGTTGCTCAATTTTCCTATCTAGGATGGAAAACTTTTCAACGCTCTGAAACAACTTTTCAATTGCATTTTCGGCTGTACCATCAACAAATTTTAAGCTAAACAATCTTAGGGGAGTTTCCTTACATCAATTTTTTACAGTATTTTAAACAACGAAATTTTAGAATTAACATTTATCGAATTTTTGCTTATTATGTGTGCATTATCCTCAGTTATCAATCGCCCTTTAGCTTTGATAGTATTATATGCTTTGTTAGCCATATATTTCATCTGGAAACCTTTTGATTTTTAACTATAAAAAAATCTGCATCTCTGTATTTAATTACTAAAAAATAATTTGTTTTTAGTGTGATGACCTAAATGTGCCTTGTGCAAATGCGTAACAAAGCAACCAGGTACTATAATCTCTCTATTCTAAAAAAAAGTTTTTAGTGAACGGTTTCCAGAGAAAGGCTTTTTAACTACTGAACCGAATGACACGTATAAGGTATCAAAATGTCCGGATTCTTTCCAGATTTCCGAGTATAAGCCCTTCGATTTTTCAAAAAAATTCTCAATTTTAAAATATATTTCCATTTTTTTAGATTTCGGATAAGGTCGCAGTTACAAAGCAAGAAACTATGAATTTTAAAACAATTGAAAGCATATTTCACTGGTTTTTTATTATTTAAATAGATTAAATAATCATCTTTCTATTTATAACACGAATTTAAAAATATATTTTGGGTTATTTTTAACAATATTTATATTTTTGTTGTTCAAACCACGTTCAAACGGTTTCAATTATATTTAAAAAATAATGCATAATTAATTTATATCTTATTTTTAAATAATAAATTGATATTTTTATATTTATATTTGTCGTAGTGGCAACGTGACAAAAATATAAACTCGCTTTCGGAAATTTTGAACTTTTGCATTTATTTTTTACAATAATTATTATTTTTATATCTTTTTGCAGGTATGTTTTTTAAGGTAGTAAAATGTAACTTTTTATTTCATAATGCCAAAACGCAAAAAAACTAGATAACACGGGTGAATATTTTAAAAATAAAGATAAAAATCGAAAATGTTAAAAGTCTAGACATTCGTGTCATTGCTATGAAACTGATACAACTTTGACGTTTGTTTGTTTTAATGAAGATAAAATTCTAAATTTTCGCGATGTTAACGATAATTACTGCATTTTTCACAGCCAATCGATAAAAATCATTACAAATTTTAAGAAAGTTAAATTTATTCCTGAGATGTCTCAGTGCTTCTTAATGAATCTCTGAAAAAACATTACCTTGATGGGGAAATAGTTACATTGCTCTGCTGTTAATTTTATTGGAATTATAGGGCGATCCTCCAATTCATGTTACCATAGAAGAACTGTTAAAATTCCGCCACTGAATAAATATCCGTCATTTTTGAAAGAATACCCCGGAGAAGTACTACCCCTGCTTTAAGAATGTTTTATAAAGTGAGTAAGTGCAGTGAGCTGGGGTTTTGTGAGGATTGCGAAAATTTCTGCGCAAGCAGTTAACGGGGGTTGGCGAGCGATAGGGAGCAGGGGGCGGTAGCCCCCTAGTTTAAAAAAGAAATAACTTGCCTCGGACCAAAAAAAATTATTGGAACCAATCTTGCAGGGGCATAAGCTTCATTCTAAATTCCTAATTGCCTGTTTATGATTTAGAAAGAAATTAGTTCATAAACTGGAAAAAAAGGGATCCAGATCCAGTATTACGTAAGAATGTTTTTGATCATTTTTAACCGATTGTCAGCAAAGATTTAAGCAAACACCGCAACCCCATTAAAGTTACTATAGTTACGAAAGAAAACTGCCCGAACCCCCCTTAAGTGGTTTTTTTTACAAAATATTGTCATTTGTTCCCTGAACACTTAACCTATCGGTAAAATTTTTTCCTCGTTCAATGCAGTGTTTGTAACATTTTACATAACTCATAAATCGAAATTCATCGAGAAAAATAAGTAAAGAACAAACCCACTCCCCCCTTAGGTGCTTACGTAATTAGTAAAGATTGAGTGTTTTGTACATAGGTTTAGTCCCCTAATTATTTTCATGCCTTATATGCAGAGCTCAATTTGAGCCGGAACGGTGTTCCAGAACCTCTTTTTCCGAAAAAAAAATTTATTTCAGGGGTTTCCTAACTACGGCTCGCGAGACTCAGGCCCGCGGATACCTTTCTATGTAAAGTCCTAAAAATGAATTAAAGCCGTGTTTTTAGGGTCAAATTTCTAAAATTCTTCTGTGGGAGGAACCCCAGACCCCTTCTTTTTGTACTTAGAACTCAACTAATCACATTGATTTTCAGAAAAGTGAGAATCTTACCAAAAAAATATTAAAAATGAACATTAAACCTGTAAATATGCATAATGCAAAAATCTAACTTTGGGCCTGATAATGATTTAATTTTCTTAGGGGCCATTCATTAATTACGTAAGGGTCCCGAGGGGGAGGGGGTTAGAAAAATCTCTACATACCCTTACTTGGGGGGTGGGGGGGTCAAACCAATTCTTACGTAAGATTGTCCAAGTTAATGAAATTCCAATCAAATAACTATTGAATTACCCCAGAAAAACTTAAAAATGCTGATGATCTCGGTACATTATTGAAGCTTTAATTTTAAAAAAAATGAAGGTATATCAGATGTATATTTTTTGTTGGAGTTTAAACTGATTAAACGAAATGGAATCTTACGTAAGAATAGGGGGGGAGGGGTTTGAAAAATCTTACGTACCCTTACATGGGGGTGGGGGGGTCAAAAATCGCCAAAATCATCCTTACATAATTAATGAATGGCCCCTTAGAGGATATATGGGCCCCTCCCGAAATCAAATTCTGCATTACGCCACTATGATCCTAGATGTGTTAAAAACTATTTTCGGTTATTATACTATTTAAATCTTATTTTCAACGATTCACTTGTGCATATTTTAAAAAATTAAAATGCATTTTTATACTTTTTGCAAATAAACAATAATTGTGATTTAATTGTAAGGTTGTTACTTAATTGTACTTTTAAAACATAATTGTGTACCCCATTTGAACTACCCACGATACGCTCCTGATGTTGATTCTTTTTTATTTGAACCAGATTTGCCGGATTGCTGGTCAAATTTGCAAAGAAAATTTGCGACATCTTAAATACTACCATTTAAGAACTTTAACTAAGCATTCTATTCCTTTAATTGGCAAGATAATACAACACTATTTAGTGGTTTATTGATAAGCCGTCCCCGCCTCTTACCAGAGGCACCCTGTTAGAAAAAAAAGTACATACAACCCACCCACTGTAAAAAAGGTGTTTTACAAAAAAAAAATAGTATAGAGTTCATCGTCTTTACATTAATTAATAATTAAGTTAGAACACTCTTCCTAATCTAGTACAAAACATTTGATATAGTTTTGAAATTTAAATTTGAAAATAAATGTGCTTGAGGTTTTGTATTAAAAAGTATTCGCTTTTTTAGTTTTGAGACCAATAATTTTACCGTTCCGGTACCTCTTTTTTTAGAAATCGAGCCCTGCTTATATGTATTGTTCAACAAGTCAAGGTTGAAACAAAAATATAAATGGTAAAACACTAACGAGATACTAGGTACAATATTGAATTTTGAATTTTAATGATTCTTTGATGTACTTTTTTTGGAATGTTAATTAGCGAGAGTTATTTTTAAACTTGCTGGATACTTTAAAGGAAAACATTTTGATTAAATTATTGATAAGTTAGAACCAATAAATATTCAAACTTTTAAGGAAGTGTCACTTATAGTGATACCCTGCGATGTCTTTTTGGAGTTGACCTGTCGTTGACGTTTCTGCTGGTAATTGTTTTTACGAATATTTTATTTTGTGATTAAGTTCAGTGAAGATGGTTTTGTGAGGATTGCGAAGCGTTCCGGAAGGTCCTGCGTAAGCATCCTAAGGGGGTTGGTGAGATAGCGAGCAGGGGGCAGTAGCTCCCTAGTGAAATAAATTATTCAAAATCTTCATTATTAAATACCGCAAACCTCAAGGAGACTTTACAAAATCTATTTAAATTTCCTCAATCTTTTTAAATGTTAGCACTGCATTATTGAAAACTTGTCGAGCTAATGTTGCCTGCGAGCTTTATGCTTCGAGCAGGCCTGGTTTGTGAAATGTATCAACAGCCAATTTATTTTTTAAATATTTCATATTCTCCAATTTATGTCGCGTGTGCTTCTATTGTTTTGTTGAAGTTTTGTGAAATCGTAAGAGAGCATATTCCAGGAAATATGGATGTCGACTGCTATGATGAAATTTTCCTACTTAACAGATATCATGCGTTCCCATTAAGCATTTTATGAAGAATCAATTGTGTAATCAATAAAACTCAATATACCTTTCCCAGAAAGCCGAGTTGCAAGCATTTTTTTTTTGCATCATGGAGCACTTGGTGCTGGAATCGATTACCATAAAAATATTACACGATTTTAAAGATTAATTTTTTGTGAATCAATCTGGACGAAACTGGGTATTTAAGAGTTTGGAGGGATGACCTTTCAGAAAACCTCATAACAATTGGGGGTCCCCATTGAAAAAAAGTGAGTGTTTCGTTTAATATGTAGACGACCCCCTAAGGACTCTAAAAAATTTTTGTAAAAGAATACTTTAATTAATGAAAAATGACACCTCCTTTGTCTTCTGGTTCGCCAGAAATCGCAACCATCTTTTTGAGACTTTTTTTAGATTACATCCTAAAAGCACGGCTCATTGTAAGCGGCCGAATTTTCAAAGAAACCCAGTGTAATATAATAAACAGAAAAATTAGGGGTCCTAGTTCTGAAAAATTTTGGAAATTTGCCTTAAATGTTGTGTTTTAATTCATTTTTTTAGAGTCTTTATGTTACACAAAAAGAGGGTCACTCCTCATAATTTTCAAGGAAAAAGAGTAAATAGATTTGAAAAGTTTGTTTGAGGGGGGTTTAGGGGTCCTCCTCCAGAAAGTCTTTGGAATTTTTACCCTTAAAAATAGTCTTGTATCTTTTAGAGACCTTTTGGGTTCCAGTGTTCCCCAACCTTTTTACTACCACGGACCGGTCAACGTTTGATAATTTTACCGCGGCCCACTGGGGGGGCGTTGATTGTTTACATTCTAGATTATTTTGATTTATTAATTTTAATTTAATTGTATTTAAACATTGATCGCTTTTTTAAATAAATAAAATTTTAATAAAACAGATATTTTTAATTTGGAGTGTAAACCTAGGAATTTAAATTCATTTTCAATGTAATGGTCGGCCCCGCGTCCTGGTACTATTTAATCCACGGACCAGCACCGGTCCGCGGACCGGGGGTTGGGGACCACTGGGTTACACCACTCCATGTGAGTCAATAATTTTTTTTAATAAAAACAGTATAAAAATTTATGGCAAAATTTCGTTAGGGGTTTAAACCCGTAAAACCATCACCCCTTGGATCATACGGTCCTGCTGAATAACTCATTATCAAAAATGTTAGCTAATTCAAAAGCAAAATAGTTTCGAATAATGATGACAACTATTTATATATTAGTTTCTCACTTGAAATTTTGCGGCTCAGCGTAGGAGCGATCCTATTTTAATTTTAGAAATCCCCCAAATGATTTAAAACAGTACTATTTTGGATGGAATTTCAAAACTTTTTTGGAGGAAAGGACTCTCAGACACGCCCTTTTTACTTGAAACTCCAGTATTTTATACTGAATTCTTTGCATTAATTACTCGTTTGGGGTTCCTTTGAAACAATAATGAACCAACCCCCCCCCCCATAAAAAGAAAGAAATTTTAAGTCTAGTTACGGGTTCAGTTCTAGTTACTGGCTAACTTGCAAAATGTTTCTTGATGGGTCACCTCCTGAATTCAAACATATGGGCGTAGGGCGTTGCAAAAGTATATACGAATTTTTTTTTCTTCCGTATTTCCCAGATCCCCTCAGGTTGTTACAAATACTGAAACAATATTACCTGCAAATTTTCAGGACTCTAGGACGATTTTTGAGCCCCGCGCCCTTCAAATGCAGGTTTCCCAAAAGTATAGGGAAACATCTTTGGGATATCATTGTCTCAAGATCCTATTGGAAAAGCATTCAATGGGGGCGGATAAATGGAATATTCAATTTACATAAGGGGCCATTCATTAATTACGTAAGGATGATTTTGGCAATTTTTGACCCCCCCCTACACCCATGTAAGGGTACGTAAGATTTTTCAAACCCCTCCCCCCTATTCTTACGTAAGATTCTATTTCGATTGATCAGTTAAAACTCGAATAAAAAGACATCTGATATACCCTCATTATTTTAAAATTAAAGCTTCGATAATATACCGAGATCAGCAGCATTTTTAAGTTTTTCTGGGGTTTTTCAATAGTTATTTGATTGGAATTTGTTTACATTAACTTAGAAAATCTTACGTAAGAATTGGTTTGACCCCCCACCCCCCAAGTAAGGGTATGTAGAGATTTTTCCAACCCCCCTCCCCCTCGGGACCCTTACGTAATTAATTAATGGCCCCCAGAAAATTTTTGGAAATTTGACCCTAAAAACGGGGTTTTGAACTGTTTTTTGGTACACGTAGCCCAAATTTTGGATATACAGTTTTAGGTAGGATTTTGATTTTTTAATAAATTTATTATATAATAAAAAATGTGAATAAAGGCCTCCCATTTAATAATTTTAATGTTTTGAATTCGTCTAATCAGCTTCCGTACCCTGGACGGAACTTCTAAGCTTTTGTAAAATGTTTAACTTTTCACCAGAAAGGTTTTTTTTTTAAATTTGACTATTTGCAAGTGTCAAACTCATTTTCATTCTCAATATTTTAATACCCAATATCTCTCACATTCACGTTTCGGTCACTGTTCTGAATGGGTATTGAACTCCATTATCAATGGAGGGTCTCCTTTATCTTCCTTGTACTATTATTAGAGTAAATTGGATGTATTCTTTATTTCCACTCATTGAAGATCTGCTGCTGTAGATAGTTTCGTCCTTAACTTTTGCATACCGAATGTGTTAAACCGCACTCTTTTACCAACTGGTCCAACTTGACAAAATCGTGTTAAGGGGACTCAGGACTCATATATTTAGCACAAAAAGCAAATTCCAAAAATTATTTTAAAAAAACTTCAAAAAATGTCCGAAATTTCTCTAATTTAAAAATGATACTCATCTCTTTAAGATACAGGGTGTTCTGAAACACCGTGGACAAACTTAGGGGGGTGGAGGTGACCTAGACAAGCATATTTCGAATAGGAATGGGGGGGCGCAGATGCACCGTTAAAGAGCTAGAACCCCTAATTAGTGCGAATGCGTTACAATAGGTGGTTATCCTTTCTGGTGTCGTGAAAAATCCCTTCAATGTAAAAACCGTTCAAAAAACAAAAAAAACTCATAGGAAAACCTAGAAAAAGTGCCCGAACCTACGAACCTGGTTCGGGGGAAGCCCCTGCCAGCGCCATAGGAGCAATACATAAGGTTTGGGCCATTTTATTAAGGTTCGGGGGAAGGTTACAACTTTTTCCAGATCCGCGTTTTAGAAAGAAAAAACCATAATAGAATAAAAAAATATTGCATGAGGTACAGCAGTATCCATACTTACTACTTCTACCATAAATTTGAACAAAAGTGGACCACTTGTTGAACCGTAGGGTGAGTTATAAAACGTGCAATATTTGTTCCTTTGGTGTAGGAATAAGTGAGGCGTTTGCTATCAAAACCAGCTCATTCCATTTTTGGAAATTTTACAAGAGAGACAAAAAACTTCTCACGTCAACCGTTCTAAAGCTATTTTTTTTTAATTTTTAATTGTAGGTATAGCCGCCTAGAATTAGATTAGTTTTTAATATACATTCCAACACGATTTTTCATGCCTTTTTTCAGGGTTTATTTTGTTCAATTAAGTTGTATGAAATTGGTTTTTTCCAGTTTACCAGTTAATATTTGTGTCTTTACGAGTTTTAAATAAATCAAATCCACTTAACTTTTTCAAATGATCTGAAATTTCACAGTTGAGATCACAGTTTTCACCTTTTCATCTAATTTTGGGTTGAAATGAGCTGGATTTGAGCTATATCCCTTCGTCAGGTTATGAAGGACCCTCTAATCCAGTGTTTCCCAACATGGGGCGCACGCCCCATCGGGGGGCAATATGATTTTCTAGGGGGGCAATTGAAAATTTTCAACCAAATTGCCCCCCTGGCAGTGGCGGATCCAGGATTTGCTTTTGGGGGGGGCTAAGAATTTTCATAATCCAATTGAATCTTCTTGTTAATGCTAATACGGAAAAGGTAGTTAATTATCCTACCCAAACCGCTAAAAGGGGGTCTGGGGGTCCTCTCCCAGAATATTTTTGGAAATTTAAGTAAAAAACACCACTTTTTCAACTCGTTTTGGTACGCCTCATCTGAATTTTGGATATAGATTTTTTGCGTTTTGCAGGGGTCGCAGACCTCCTATATTTCCTATAAATCCTATATTTTTGAAAAATTAGTAAAAAACCTCCTATATTCTCCTATATTTTGGTAAGCCTCCTATATTTCCTATATTTTTGCTCGGCGCGCTAAAATTGGCGCTGAAAACGTCCCATTGCTTAATGAACGGAGAAGTTTCTCCCATGATCCCTAGATTTTTTTCATTTTGCATTATTTCTGAGAAAAATGACGATTCAAAGCGGAAAAATCGGGATTTTTTTTCGCAAGTTTCGTGTTGCTTGCAGACTGGGGTAACCTGTTTCAGGTGTGGTATCAAGGGGGCCGTTCAAATATTACGAATTTTTTTGGTCATTTTTAACCCCCCCTCCCCCTTGTCAGTAAAGATAAGCAAACCTCAACCCCCCCATAATTACGTAAGAAACTGCCGGACCCCCCCCCCCGAAATTTCGACATCCTTTTAGTAAGTACTGGTTTTTTTCTCCTTGAAAGTTAGGTGACTTATACAAGGAGCTGTCCTTTTTGGGTGTAACCAAAAGGGTTCAAAAATGAGTCAAAACACTACTTTTCGGGGTATAATTTCAAAATGTTTATGGGGTAAATCCCCAGGAAAAAGTGCTTACATCAGATTTCCTAATTCAATTTTTTGTTAAATTTATTTTTGGTTCGGTTTTGAAATTTTTTATGCAAGAAACATGAGATTTTAGAAAACGCAGTATCTTACAAAACCATGAACGGCCCCAAGGGGGATAACAGGGGACCCCCCAAAAAAATCGGACTTGGTGTCCAAAAGAAGTTAAAACTATGTTTTTAGGGTCAACTTTCCAAAAATTTTTATGGGGGAGGACCCCCAGACCCCCCTTTCACTTTGAACTTTATGATTCAGCACTTGTTTTAATATTATGCTAAATCTTAAAATTAAGTACTAAAGAGTAAGTATTATATAATTTTTGAATTTCTCTTCTTGCTTTTTGGTCAATCACATCCCTGAAAAGTGATCGCAAATAAGATTTTTTTGCCACTCCTATATTTTATTTTTAAAAATCCTATATTTTTTTGAAATGTCACTGCGACCCCTGCGTTTTGACAAACTTAGTAAAATATTAGACGTTTTGGGGGGGGCTTCAGCCCGAAAGCCCCCCCCCCGTAGATCCGCCACTGCCCCCTGGTGGGGCATGGACTATCAGGTTTTATTAACTTCCCAAGAAGGGTTTTCGAAAAAAAAAGACCTGGCAGGGGCGTATTATAAGGGGAGTTCTAAAGGGGCCATGCCCCCCTTAAAATTCGGACTTGGTGTACTAAAACAAGTTAAAACCTGTTTTTAGGGTCAATTTTTAGGGTCTGGGATGACCCCAGTGGCGAAATTCGAAACTCATTTCTAAAATAAAATTGAAAGGGGGTCTATTTATCTGTTATCTCCCCTCCAGCCTTCTTATCGGGTGTTTTCTCTCCTCCCCTTGTTTTCGTTTCCCTGTCTCGTCTGGAACTTGAAATGTCTGGCGAAATCGTCTCGTATGAAGGAAGAATGGGTCTCATCTTCCGCGAAATATGCGCCGGAAACGGCGAAAATCAATTATTTCTCTAGTCTGAGCCTCCAAGGTTTGGAAAACACCGGCCCACTCCCCAATTATATAGTCTGGCGAGCCCCGGCAAACTTTGTTTTCCCCCTTCTCTTATTTTGTAACTAAGTAAGCGAGAAAATTACCCTTACCTTTCGGGTCATTGATCGACGAATTTAATTTTTTATGAATGAAAAGTACGTGATTAAGTTTTTGATACTCTTTTCTGATGTGGATTTAATATGCACGTGTGCTTACCTATGGTACAGTTTTTCAATATGTCACCCGGTTTTTAATAAAATGAGCCATTTCTTAAAATCTTGTCATTCACTGTGTTGTTTATGGGCTTCCTTGTCTAGTGCGTGCTTAAATAACGAGAATATTCTGGCAAATTGTTTTCTTCCTCTTTAATGTTGATTTATAACATTGAATCACGATGGAGTTGTAGTTGACTTTAAACAAAGCTGTCAGTTTTTTAGGTTTAAAAAATATGTTTATGTATTATGTGTATTTTAAACACATTTTTATAGTAAATAATGTAGTAATGATGATTCAAAGTAGATGACCACAGGACAGATTTTAATTCCCTTTTTAGGGCATTTCATTATATTTCCGCTATATTGCCCCTTCCGAGTAGAAACAATAGGTTAACGGGTTACCTCTCATGTACTCAGAAATATGTAATTATTGTTAATATATTGGATACCGAACGAATTATTGGGTCTCATCTCATTGGTTTGTTGAAAGCTAGCTATCTGTATATGGCAGGTTCGAAATATTAGCTGCTGCACCCTACACAATCCATTTAGCCCTGTATTTTTAATTCAGAACTGTAAAGTGCCTGATTGCAAAACTAATCAACACGTTTTGGTTTTGTCATTTGCAATCAGTTTGGCCTTGAGTACTGCCAGACGCTTTCTATTGATCCTCACAGTCACGTTGACGACGCTTCTGAAATAGCTTCCCATTCAAAGTGTTCGCCTGACATTTTAGTCTAAGCGGTACAAGTTGAAACACTGCACTTTTTGATGATGGTAAGCCACTTGGTACACTGATTCCATGGACCATAAGAATGAGTTTTCGATCAGGAGTCCGCCGAAATTTCCCTTAGAATTTAAAATATTTAACTTTTTGTGAAATTTTTAAATTCGCGTTTTACACCTTAACTATCAAACTTTTCAACATGCAAGGTGACTTTTCTATACAATTTGAGGTCGTAGATTACAAATATGAAGTCGAAAATTTCAAAAAGATGCTATTTGATATGTTTTTTTGAAAAAAACTAAATTTTAAAATTTAAATTCTTCAAAAACACAATGTTAAACATAAGTTGGTATCATGAAATTTTTACCAGTTATTAAGCTATTTGTAACTTTAAAAAATCCAAAATTTCAAAGCTTTACCTTTATTATTCACCGAGATACGAGACTTTACATTTGGAAAATTTTCAAAATGGCGGCCATGCTTGATGCGACTACTCATCGAAAACTTCCCATAACTCGGTAAATTATTGTTCAAAATGAATAGTTAAAACCTTTTTTGAAAGAAAAGCAATACCACTACACTATTAAGACATTTTAAAAGAACAATTAAACCACTTTAAGTTGGTTTTAAATAAACTCTAAGACAGAATAATACTTTACTATGACAAGCATGTTAAAAGCTTTAAAAAATACTTTCTTGGTGAAAATTTTTTCTAAATTTTTTTATTAAATGTTCACCCTGATATAAATAGGTGACATTAAACCATTTGAAGGAAAATTTTGCCTTACAAGCGCCTGGGCGCAAACGCGAAAATACCTAATAAACGCGCGCTTCAAATAAACTTTTTTCTGTCAAAGAATTACAAAATCGTGCTTTCTATTATGATTTTCTAATAACATTTTAGCCACTTCAAGTTTAAAAAACAAGCATCCCTTATCTTTTGTATCAGAAAAAAAAATGCTTAAAATACAATTTTTCAGGTTGGAAATTACCTTTCAATTGAGTATTTTCTAGAAAAACCTTTACTTACTGCGTCAAAACATGAAATATCAATGAGATTCATAATGTATTAAAATATGTTATACATTTAAACTTACCGAACACTTTTTAACAATTAGTAATCGTTGTGTATTCGCTGTTTTTATGAATTATTTTTAAAAATTAGAAAGCATAGAAGTTTTGCGGAAATAGATGCAAGGTTTCCTGCAAATCTTCAGGAATACCATGTACACTAATGTGCCTGAATTGTAGAGGTGAATGCCAAAATTCAGAAGAAGACATATAACTTAACCTTTTACGTTAAATTCAAAAATTAAATCAATACTTTTGATCTTTTGAATTTGTGCCAAAAGAATAAACAAAATAATTTGAAATCCTTAAAAGGCTATACCTTTAACTCTTTATATGATTAATGAAATTATTATCTTAGTGTTGTAATTACCTACTGAAAGGAGTATAGAGTATAGGCAATGTACATGCTTTTTTTTAAATCTAGCTAATATTGAAAATATACCAATTCTCAAGAGAGGCATACGTTTCTTAAAAGAAAAAGTCTTGATCTATCATGGTACACATTTAATATGTTTTTTTACAGGAAAAATATACTGTCTCTACGACTCTCATTTAAAATAAGAAAAAAATCCTTACTTATTAACTTATCATATCCAAATATTTGTACGATAATTATTAATGAAAGATTTGGATGAATTTGACTTTCCCGATATTCTTAATTTCTAATAAATGTAAAGATATTGAAACTAATAGTAAAGTTGTAGGTAAGTAAACAAGCACTTGAAAATACTAAAAGTTTCTACTAAGTTGAAAATACTATTATTCATGATAAGGCTGGTATAATTTAAGTAAAGCCCTGGATACTCTACCTAAGGTAGAGTATCCAGGTCTTTAAATTTAAGTAGTCTTGTAGCAAACTAGCAGGACGCATATAGTCTCAATTAATTTTGTATACCGATTAAAAAATAATTGCTAAATGGTGTTATGCATTACCATATAGGAAATGATTAGATGTATTACCCTTACTCGATTTTCAAAAACACAACGATTACTAATTGTAAAAAGTGTTCGGTAAGTTTAAATGTATATAACATATTTCAATACATTATGAATCTCATTGATATTTCATGTTTTAACTCAGTGATTAAAGGTTTGTCTAGAAAATACTCATGAAAGGTAATTTCTAACCTGAAAAATTGTATTTTAAGCATTTTTTTCTTATACAAAAGGTAAGGGATGCTTGTTTTTTAAACTTGAAGTGGCTAAAAAGTTGTTAGAAAATCATAATAGAAAGCACGATTTTGTGATTCTTTGACAGAAAAAGTTTATTTGAAGCGCGCGTTTATTAGGTATTTTCGCGTTTGCGCCCAGGCGCTTGTAAGGCAAAATTTTTCTTTAAATGGTTTAATGTCGCATATTTATATCAGAGTGAACATTTAATAAAAAATTTAGAACAGTTTTTCACCAAGAAAGCATTTTTTTAAAGCTTTTAACATGCTTGTCATAGTAAAGTATTAATCTGTCTTAGAGTTTATTTAAAACCAACTTAAAGTGGTTTAATTGTTCTTTTAATGTCTTAATAGTGTAGTGGTACTGCTTTTCTTTCAAAAAAGGTTTTTACTGTTCATTTTGAACAATAATGGACCGAGTTATGGGAAGTTTTCGATGAGTAGTCGCATCAACCATGGCCGCCATTTTGAAAATTTTCCAAATTTAAAGTCTCATATCTCGGTGAATAATAAAGGTAAAGCTTTGAAATTTTGGATTTTTTAAAGTTATAAATAGCTTAATAACTGGTAAAAATTTCATGATTCCAACCTATGTTTAACATTGTGTTTTTGAAGATTTTAAATTTCAAAATTTAGTTTTTTTCAAAAAAACATATCAAATAGCATCTTTTTGAAATTTTCGACTTCATATTTGTAATCTACGACCTCAAATTGTATAGAAAAGTCACCTTACATGTTGAATAGTTTGATAGTTAAGGTGTAAAACGCGAATTTAAAGATTTCACAAAAAGTTAAATATTTTAAATTCTAAGGGAAATTTCGGCGGACTCCTGATCGAAAACTCATTCTTATGGTCTATGGAATCAGTGTACCAAGTGGCTAACCATCATCAAAAAGTGCAGTGTTTCGCCCTTTTTCGTCGTGTACCGCTTAGACTATTTGGGATACCAGACAAACATATTGCATTGTACTAAAAACGTTAACGAGATGGTTTCGTTATTTAATAGTCGAGTCTCTGATTTCACCCAACTTAAACCAAAAATATGTGATGAATATTTCAAATTGCGTAAATCTCTTTAAAAAACGCACATTGACGATTTTTTGTCGTGATTCCTTGGCACGCTGCTTTTGAAGTGATTTGAACTTTCATTTTTATGCCATGTTTTTTTTCTGTCTTCATTTTTAATAATTATTTCGGATAAGAAATTCGAGTCACCCGATTGCATAATATTTACTAAAGGAGATATTTTAATATTTGTTATCATATAATCATTTTTTAAAAATTTCTATTGCTAAATTAAATGTATATTTTAGAGCAGTGGTTCCCAACAGGTGGTCCGTGAGGCCATCGGAGGTGGTCCGCGAGAGGATTTTTAAACATATCCAAAAATGTGTTGAAATTAAAAAAATACACTCTTAAAACGACAGTCTCAAAACTGAGTAAAAAAGTACTCAAAGTGGCTCCGAATCAAATTTGAAAACATGAATGTATTCGTTTTTGAAAATGTGCATGCTCAAAAATTAAACATCTTGAGCTTGACTCATGAGAATGCCATGTATTAACTAGTGATGGGCAAAATCGATAATTTTAGGTATCGAATACTTTGGTATCGAATACTTTGGTATCGAATACATATAGGTATCGAATACTTTGGTATCGAATACTTATAGGTATCGAGTACTTTTAGGTATCGAGTACTTTTTTTTCAATGTCGGGAAATGAACCTGAAGGGACAATTTTTTTAGGGCCTATCCATAATCAGACTAATATTCAAAAAACTGAAAGCGATCCATCAAAAAGCCCCGTAGCTACGGGCCTGGAGGTGGATAGAGGCGAAGGATTTGGCGGGGGAAAAACCTAGCCGCGTCAAATTTCTCTCGCGGATGATTAACGACTTGGGTTTGAGCGTTGCAAAATGAAAACGGAAACAGGCTGCGTTTGATCTACAGTAGGTATTATAAAGATTACTTCATTGAAAAATTTAAAATGAAATATGTCAATAAAGTATCGATACTTTTGTGGGTATCAAATACACTCGATACCTATAGGTATCGAGTACTTAAGTATTTGGTATCGATACCTGCCCATCACTAGTATTAACTCAAAAATAAGCTCATGATGTTTCATTTTTGAGTATGCACATTTTTAGAAATGAGTATATTCATGTTTTCAAATTTGAGTACATTTCATTCGGGGCCAGTTTGAGTAATTTTTACTCAGTTTTGAGACTGTCGTTTTAAGAGTGTAGTTTTTCTTATCACATATCCCATGAAGTAGTAAAAAGCCATAAATGAAAACCCAAAAATCATTCGTCTCATAAATAAAAATTGTTAGGTTCTCTTTCTCTGATTGGATATACGAAAAAACCGTTCAATAAAAAACAAACAAATTTTTTACATGTGTAAAGCTATGAATTTTTTTGTTTTTTGAACGGTTTTCGTCTGAACGGTTTTTGTTTTGAACGGTTTTTTCGCGACACCCTCTGATTCATTTGTTCATTTCACTCAAGTTATTCAACTGATGTTTATTTAGAAACGAAATGTGATTATGTTGCGAATAAAATTGATTGAAACTCAGATGGGGCAAATAATGGTCAGGGTGGGGCGAATAAAGAATCGAGTGTTCGGACTTTTACATGGTTTGAAACGAAGCGAAGCTTGTAAGTGTTGAAAGATACTATACAAATTGCATGCTAATAGGAAGAGGAAATTTCTGATACAAGCGAAAAAGGTTTGTTCAAAGATCTAAGAAAAATTTATTGTAAAAAATGCTAGTCTTTGAACGGATAAATCATTTGATTGCTCCTTTGAAATAACTATTTATTGACTTTCGATCTTTCGATATGGTCTCTTTTGGAAGAATATCAGTTAGCCTCGCCTATATAATTTTTGCTGCTACAACTCTCAGTCAGTGCATGTGCAGTGCAGTTTATACTGTTTTGTGATAAAGAATTCCTGGTCATCTTCATTTTTCCTGTTGTTTAAATTCCGAGATTTGTTTCAAATTTAAATTGACTAATAAATTTAACAATACTGTTGTTGGGTATGAAAAAAATGACTCTTTGATACTGATGTTATTTAAACCTGGGGTAACATGGGTGTAGGTATGATCAGGAACCTTTCTAGGGCTAATAGATCAACGAACGGAGACCTGAACAATTATTTGTAAAGTATCCTCGTCTTTAATGTCTTTTATAATAGGTTTATCTATAATAATTGGATTTAAAATAATGTCATGATAATTTTTCTTTAAAGTTTAATAGATTTTATTTGATTTACAGTTCCAAGATGCGTATTAAGACTGTTTTCCTGTTACTATTAAGAAAAAAATCGAACTTTACAATCTCTGTGAGGAATGAGTGCATTGAAAAAAGTTAAATTTTTTAATATAAAGTTGGGATAGGGATGGTCCGCCAAGGTTCAAATTTAAGTGAAGTGGTCCCCGGAGATATTTGAGTTGGGAACCACTGTTTTAGAGTAACTAAAGGCTTTCTAACTTATCGACGAGGCTAGGCTTAGAAAATTTGAAGGGGGCGTAGCCAGAAGGGTTGAGGATTTATTCTCCTTGGAACCCGGACATTTTCCTTACTTGGCCATAGAAAATCTGTATTTACTGTGAAAATGCACTTTTTACATGGTTTGATGCTCGAGGCCTCTTAAAAAAACGAGTGAATTAATGAGATAAAATATGAAAGAATCCTTGCAAAGTAACTCTTGAGCCCCAACTACCATTGTTTGGACCTAGGACTAGCAACTTGATGGGCAGATATAATTCAAGAAAATATACATTGCGGGCCTGATCAGTTAATTTAAGTTTCGCCACTATACTTAATATATGATGTTATTAAATACGCTGAAAGTTGTGATCAATACCCAGAAAGTTAATGTAAAAATAAATAAGAAATACTTTTTTAAAGATGATACAGACTAAAAGTCTCAAAATGCTTAAGGATTTGACATAACATCATCTGTATACCGTACGTAAGATGTATAATACAGAAGGGAATAAGTTGGGACCCTTGGATCACACATTGTTTTGTATTAATTATTTCATGGAAAATCATTTCTTTTAGTGATGGGAGATGGGAAACCCTTACAATTAGTCGATCATTGTCTTGTTGCAGCTGAAGGAGAACCTTCTTTTTTGTCAAGAGTGTCGTCTTTTCGCAACGTAATTCCATTCTATTTTTAGGTTCCGTTCGGAACAAGTGCCTTGGAAATTACTTAAGACGGCTTTCCTTTTTTCTTTGTTGAACTACTTCATCAACCAAGAGCTGCTTGCGATAACTTCGTTCTCTTTCGTGACCAAACCATAATAATAACAACAAAATGACAAGCTAAAAATCTCTTGGGGGCTCTCCATAAATGATGTCAAGCTTGGAGGGGAGGGAATTGTGACATCACACATTAAAAATCAACTAATATCCCAATAACAATATTTTTTTGCGGAAAATAAAGTTAATCTTGCTTGGATGACTTTATTATGTACCAACAAAAGAAGAGTTAACTTTGAATTTATAAGGTGGGTGCACTTCAACTTGTATAAAGATATTTAGTCCCAGATTATTTCCAATATTGTTCTAAACATGTTATTGTTAGAAGAGCGAGACGTCACAAAAGGGGGGAAGGGGTTTGGTGAAGTGACACTTTGTGACTCTATGGATGGCCCCTTTGCTGTACGGTACGAGAACTTATTTTTAAGCCCCTCCCCCTCCAATAGTCAAGGAAGTTTGTTTATATTCTCCCCATTTCTTCAAATTATGTCTGGGGTTCAAATTATGTCAGTGGGTCGAATTTCAACTGAGAAAGAGGATTTCCCAAAAGACACTATAAGGTTGATTTCTTTTATGAGGGATCTAAGTCGGTGATCTCTATTTTGGTGCTATAGTTTTACAAGGTTCGTAGGCCTCCTGAAAAACTCCTGAATTTTGCTTTATTTTTGTAAGGGCCCTTAAAATTGTCTTTTGCTCCTGAATTTTCCCTCTAACACAGGGGTTCTCAAACTTTTCAACATCTCTCTCAAACGACCCTTTTTTTTATTAACAAACTCTAACGTGAGGACCCAGCTCATCTATTGTTAATTTTCTCTTCCTTCCCCCTACAAGACTTAAGTTTCGAGTGTGTGGGGGGTTTGGTCATCAGCTGTTTTTTACAATAATAAATTACATGCTTGTACTATAATAGATTATACTATTAACTTTTTAGCAAATTAAAAAGAAAGTTTTGAACACCTGAACGGATATACGAAAAAACCGTTCAATACTAAAACCGTTCAATAAAATATAAAAAAATTAATTACATGTGTAAAGCTATGAATTTTTTGTTTTTTGAACGGTTTTTGTCTGAACGGTTTTTGCACTGAACGGTTTTTTCGCGTCACCACCTGAACGTATCAGATTATTTGATAGTGGGAACAGCAATGAGCACCACAATAAGATGGGTCTGGGGTTCTTTCCCTAGAGATATTTTTGTTTCAGGTTTCGATCAGGGTTTACCTTCGGGGTGTTTTTTTATTTATTTTTTACATACATGTGATTCTTCCGCCAATTGGCGGAAATCCGCCAATTTGCTTAGCAAAATTAAATCCGACAATTCGATTTGCAAAACTGAAATTCCACTTTCCAATCGTTTTATACTGAAAACTCTGACCGCTAGTGTGGCCTAGTACTAAATTTTAAGAAAATTTGAAAAAAAATTAAAAAATATCGAAGTAATATGAAAATTAGTTAAGATTTAAGCTAATAATTATGAATCTAGCATATCGAATCCTAGATCTCGGGCTCTACTTAAAATTAAGAAAAATTAAGGTGCCATCGATTTTTTAAAAAAAAATTTCCGCCAATTTTTTGTCTGTGTAATCACATGTATGTTTTTAATGTGGGATAAATTGCAGTTACAACATCATTTCCTAAGGAAATTCTTAAATTCAAAATCTTGTCGCGACCCACAGTTTGAGAATCTTTGCTCTATAACTCCTGAAATACGTCTATTCAAGAGCAAAAGGAACTTTTATTATCTACTACTTAATGCAAATACTTAATTGTTTTTTAATTTTATAAAATTCCGTTGGAATATTAAAATTCTTAACTCTTTTGCAATTCTTCCAATTTCAATAGAGGACTGGTTCTGCTCATAATGTTAGTTGTTAGTATAAGGTTAGCGATCTCATTCACGTTACCCCTACCTACCTATTTTTTTATAATTAACTCCTGAAAAACTCCTTGACGACTCTTTAATTTTACTATGCAAGGAGGAGATAGAGCATGATGAACCCTTGTTTTAACAGCTAATTTGAATTAGAAGGGAATATAAATTTAGTCAAGTGATTTGCTAAATATTTGCAATTTTGATGCCCCTAGCCCAGGGGTCGGCAACCTATTGAAACGGAAGAGCCAAAAGTAACAGTTTACGAAATTTCCCAGTTTTTGAAGAGCCACTTATTATTTTTGCTTTAAGTATTATGCTTAATATAATATTTGAATTTAGATTGGGAAGGTGATTTTAGTTGGGGAGCATTTTTACCCAACATTTTTTCTGGGGTACCTCCACTCGGGTAGGGTACTTTTTTTACATGACTTACAGATGACTTATGTACACATTGCAAATTAATTTTAAACTTAATTTCAAAATTTTGTATAAACAATGTGAATTCTTGAAAAATTGGAGGGTCTGGGGGTCCTCCCTCAGAAAAAGTTTTGGAAATTTCTCCTTTAAAATCGCGTTTTAGCTCATTTTTGCCTTTTTCAATTGCACCCTAAGAGCACCTCTCATAATTTAAGTGGCAGAATTTTCAAGGAAAAATAGTATAGTTATAACAAACAGCAAAATTTCGAGGGAGTGTGGATCCCACTTCTGATAAATTTTGAAAATTTACCCTTAAAATAGCGTTTTAATTAGTTTTTAGAACTTCTATAACGACGCAATAAGGATCACTCCTCATAAGTCACAGAATTTTCAAGGAAAATCAGCACGTATTCCAAAATTTTTAGGAGTGTTTATGAGTTCTCCTCCAGAAATTGTTTGGAATTATTATCCTTAAAAGTAGAATTTTGATTTTGCCTCATCTTGAGAACTTAAAATATATTTTCTGATTTTTAAAAAGTTTTGATACTAAATTATTAATTTTTTCGTACGGAGCTGGAGAGCCGCAACTTCACATCGAAAGAGCCGCATGCGGCTCGCTAGCCGTAGGTTGACGATCCCTGCCCTAGCCCAAATTTGCCGACTTTTTCTATTTACGCGGGAAACTCAATTTTTCGTCCCTCTCTCTCCCGTTTTCTCGTATTTTCTCCAGGTTTTTAGAAATTTCCTTCAATTTCTCTGGATTTTCCATGGATATTTTCTGAATTCTGCTTTTAACCCTTTATGCCCCAAATGGATAACTGCAGCATCTCTTAAATTTTCTTTATTTAGTTTATTCTTAGTAAAATTTGGTCTTCTGATTCCGAATATCACATTATTAAATCTCAAAAATAATTACTAGTTCTTTTATTATTAACAATTAAAAATGAGCGAAAAGTGATGCAATCAGAAACGCACTATGATTGGCTGTTACCATCGTGACGCGTCGGGTGCCATAACTCGCTCAGACAACACGGCTTTTTATAGCAAAGCTTTTGTTTCGTTTAGTTTTAGTTGTTTTGTTTATATAGTAAGTGTGAGACTTTCTGCTTTGCTTTTTTTATTTAATAGTAATTCTTAATTCTAACAAGCAGTGGAAGATTAAAATGGATCATTTGCCACAAAATTCCGAAATTATGATTCCACAGTTCTTCACTGCTAATAAAGGATTTTTTTCTGTGGAAATCAAAGGATCAAAGGTAAAATATTTTTATCCCCAAATAAAGTATTCTTAATACTTTTTTTAGATTTTTCTAAACTTTTTGCAAATGAATTCTAGATGAAGGAACTAAGAAAGTTCCAGAAAAATGTTATTTATATCTAATAGCATTTAGCAAGAAATGTGGATAAAACACTTTGGTGGCATATTTTATATATTTTTAAACAACTTAATATAGAATTTGTGTGTGTGTTTTAAATCGTATTTAACAAAATTTAAATTATTTATACTGCTTAATATTGTTGAGCTTAAAATTTCATGCATTGATTCCTTATTCTACTTAAATATAAAAAGAGGGGTTATCCTTGAAAAATAGCCTCTTAAGCAAATTATATAGTATACTCATAAATGTTTTTTTAAATGTAATGTACAATATATTATGGTGTTTGGCGTTTTAACCTTTTTTGGGGCTAAGAATGTTAGTTCTAGCTATATTTTTTTTTCTAATTTTATCCAGATTCTTGTGGATGATATGAAACTTATATTCGCTCAGATCGCCATATTAATCCACAGCTCTCATGCCTTATAACCATATCTAATGATCAGGCCTGACGAGAGGGGGGGCAAGTAGGGTACTTTCCCCGGGGCCCGGGGCAAGAGGGGGCCCGGCAGCCTACAGTTAAAACCCAGTTTTTTAGAGTCAAATTTTCAAAATTTTTCTGGGGAAGAAACCCCAGGCCCCCTTCAGTATTTAAACCTTTATTGTTCACACTTTTTTCATAAGTTCATTAAAATCAAAATTCTACCTAAAAATGTAAGTCCAAATTTTGGTTTACGTGTACCAAAAAACAGTTTGAAACCCTGTTCTTAGGGTCAAATTTCCAAAAATTTTCTGGGGGAGGACCCCCAGACCCCCCTTTCATACTTGAACGTTTAGTTTCAAAAACTTGCCTTATATAAAGTTCTCTTGGACGCAAATTCTACCAAAACATGGGTTGAAAAGCTACATTAAACCTTTTAATATGGATGAAAGGAGGCCTGACGAGGGGGGAGGGGTTAAATTCCATAGGTTTTCATATTGAGTACTTAGATGAATATCATTTTGAATAGTTTGGAAATTAATCTGTTTACCCAAATGGGCTAAACTGAGTAAATTCCCAGTTTCTTGGGGCACATTTTCAAAAATTTTCTGGGGGGTACCCCAGACCCCCCAAAGGAATTCATTATGAGGGGGAGATTATAAAAACTCACTAAAATTTCATGCATAAGATAAATCATTAAATGGCTTATAACTTCATTTAAGACACAGTACATCCTTGGGTCCTCAGTACCCAGAGTACATCCTCAGTTGGTGAGCAATATCCAAAAATATGAGTTAAAAACTTATTTTTTAATCTAAGCATCTTAACGAGTTTTTTATGGTTTGACGTCTTCAAGCCGCTAGTTTGGCACGATCCTTCATTGTATTATCAAGAAAACGAAATTTATTGAGTTCATCAAAATTCAAATCTTGCCTGGAAATATTCTGAAAATTACATTAAGTCTATGCATGACTGGTGGTACTTCAGAAAATTTTCGCAAACCTCCCTCGAAATGAGTGCATGTGACCGGGGGCCCACTTTTTGACTTTGTCCCCGGGGCCCGGCTTGGCTCTCGGCGGCCCTGCTAATGATATTAATACGAGGGTAGTTAAAAAGATTTTCGGCCTGACCATGAAAATTATAACTTATGGTTTAAAGAACTGTTTATTTTTCAACATTGCCTCCTTTTAAGCTACCTCACTTCTTATTCGGACAGTCCGGTCACATTTTCCACTCTTTTGGGGGTGCTTCTGGAATTTCGTCAAAAAAAACTATTCAACTCACAATTACTTCTTAATTCGAAGAAAAACGGTGTCCAGAGAGAAAAATTGTCACTTTGGGGAAGAGATATAAGTTTGAAGATTCCAACTCTGGGTGACGGGATGGGTGTTTTTAAAATTTTTAATCCAAATCCTTGAATTGCTAAATATGTATTTTTTTCTCGGAAAATCTTAGCAACCGTTTAGTTAAGTATTATCCAATTATATTCATAGCCTTCCCCCTATAATTCATAGGCAAAATTCTCCTGAAATCATAGAATTCTTACGCCATGACTTTGCCAGCCGATAGGAACTTTTTGTGCTGAAAAACTGATTTTTATCCATTGCATTGATTATTATTTCACTTAAAAGTTCTGAGTTATGTCCATGTTTGCCTATAGACGTATAAAATAGCTATTATTTTATGAAAATCGCGTTAAAAATCGCATTTAAGTCGTCATGTCAATGCACTTTTGTGCCGCAGTTTGGATTCTCATTAAAATAAATTGCCGACAGCAGTGTTCCGATCAGAACAACCCAAAAAAATTAATTAGGCTTCTTTGAAGAGTTATTGAGAAAAAATTCGCGCTAATTCTGGGTGAGAATAATCAGAATAATTATTTCTAAATAATAAAACACACTACACGCTATGGGATATTTAACTAAAACAACTAGTATTTAGCACGTGTTACGTCACAGCCATTCAAGTCACATGACTGCCTTTTCAAAGTGATTCCGAAACTAGATGATTTTTAATTGCAAATAATTAATTATTGGGCGCGTAAATCTAAGAAATAAAATGTTTTTAGAAGTTTTAAGATATTCGGAACACATTAAAAGCAAAATTGAAAATTGTTGCAGTTATCCATTATTTTCCTCAACCTCATCCAAAATATGTCAAGTTTACGTACCTGCATCTCATCTATAAGTAAACTAAATTTGGCCTTACAAGACGAAAATTGGACGAATTTGGAACATTGGGAAGTGGGACTTACAAGTCCCGTCGGGACAAATAAGGTTAAATCAACGCGAGGAAAAAGGAACAATGAAGATTTTTCTAAACAGCTGGGCTCTGCTGTGAGTTCCGGGTTTCAGGATCCGATTGCATTGTGGAAAAAGCTACTTTAAAGTGCTTAAACACAGAAAATAAATAAGGGATGCGTTTACCCCTGCGTCATTTGCTGATTTGTGATGTGAGTTAACCCCCGCCCTGAAAACTTGGTTCTTTGGGGCCATCCATAAATTACGTGAGGTGTTTTTTACAAAATCTGGACCCCCCCTCCCCCCTTGGTGAGATTTTGCTGGACCCCCCCTCCCCCCAAGTGAGATTTACCTACAAACTTTAAAAATAATTTTCTATCCTATATTCGTTTGCATTTTACTTAAAAAAAGGAAAATCGTATAATTTCTAACTTAAAAAGTTGACGTGAGATTTTAATCGACCCCCCTCCCCCCTTGGTGAGATTTTTCCAAACCCCTCCCCCCCCCCTTTTTGACCTCACGTAATTTATGGATGCCCCCTTTACAGCGAGTGTACATATTTAGTTCCTTGGCGGGCATATACCTGGTAAGATGGCTTTTCTTCGCGATTTGAATGTTTTGCCGGGAAAACAATGTAACTATGACGGCATCCGGAGCTTTAATTTGTACACTTTTGATTTTTAACTCATATTTTAAGAGCGATAACGTCTCTTGTCAGATCTTTTTTAGATAATAGTGAGAAATATTTCCAGGGTATTTGCTGTTGAAATAGTGTGTCCTGATTTTTTTTATTTTAAGGAGTTGCAACTGAACCCTAGCTTAAAGGCACTTTGGAAAACCTCCCTCTGTTCGGTTATAAACTACAACAAAATCAGGGTGGCTACAGATCAGGGAGATAAGGGAAAAGTCAGGGAATTTCATTCATCTGGAAAAATCAGGAAAATTCTTTAAAAATTAAAAAAATCACACACACACAGGGAAATTTTTAGTAATTGATTCACAAGGAGCAATGTAACCTAAAGGGTCTCAAAATTAGTCAAAACGCTACTTCTATGGGTAAAAATTCCAAAAATTTTCAGGGCGAGGACCCCAACCCCCCTCAAAATTATGAAACTTACTATGCTGTTTTCCCTTCAAAATTCTGTAACTTATGAGGAGTGATCCTCATTGTGTGTATCGTAAAGGTTTTAAAAAATTGAATTAAAACACTATACTTAAGGGGGCAAATTTTAAAAAAAAATTCTGAAGTAGGGCCCCTATTCTCCCATTTCATTTAAAATTTTGCTGTTTATTATACCATGCTGGATTTCTTTGAAAACTCTGCCGCTCCTCCTCACTGAGTGGTGCACTTGTGGTGTATTTCGAAAATTCCTTAAAATGATCTAAAAAATGCTTTTTTGAGGGGGCAATTTCCAAAGTTTTTCTGGTGGAGGACTCCCATAGACCCTCCAATTTTACTTGGAATTCACATTGTTTAAAAATTATAAATTAAATTCACTGAAATGAATATATATATGATGTCCAAGTCATCTAAAAATTGACGTACAAATGTACCCTGAAAATATTGGATAACCCCCCTGAAACAAGTCTAGTTACGGCTGTTATAAGCATGGAATGAATAGAATAGTTTTAATGAATAAATTCTATTTCCAAATCAAAACCACTTATTAGTTAACTTTTCATAGCTGAAGATTTGAAAGAAAAGAACATGCATATTTAATCATATTTGATATTAGCTTTTTGTTACTTTTTTATATATTTGTGCATGAGAAAAAAATTATATCTTAATAATTAATGTTTTACATTAAAATTATTTAACATTTAAAACATCTATTTGATAGACGTATTTCTTTGTGTGAAATAGCTAGTTGAAAGTGTTAAAATTATTAGGAAAAGCCGAAAACCCTTTTTAGATGTATATCAGGGAAATTTTAAAATTAGAGTCAGGGAAATCGGGGAAAAGTCAGGGAATTTTTTTTTCATCTGATTCTGTAGCCACCCTGAAAATCCTTATAGAAAAATTATAACACCCGACCCTAATATAAATTCTTCTACTTCAACAAATATACTAATATTACATCTTCGAAAAGCAAATACTACTTGCAATTTGTTACTGAAAAATTGATGGAATAGAATGTTAAATTCTTTGAAATTTTTCAGATTGGGCAGTGTCTGAAGAAACATTCTGTGTATATTCCAAGAAAGATACCGTAAAGTTTTCTATAGCTGAGCAATCAGCTTATGAAGATGATCTTGAGCCCTTTGTACCTGGAGAGCTTATTGAAAATAACACCACTGAAAGATGCCTCAAAACACAGTTTTGTTATGCCTTATGGCAAGAAGATTCTAATGAAAAAAATTCTACTATCATTGTTGCACAAGGTGAAGATTTTCTTTTCTTAAACTAACAATTTTCTAACACTAGTGATTAATCACGAAAAGAACCAATCTTAATGCTGTATTAATTATCCACTTACTTTTTTATATTAATTTATCCTTGAGTGTAAATTTTCAACCCATTCTGTTTTAAATTATCCATCAATATGCAACAATTGTTTTTACCATTTGTTTTTGTTCTCTGGATAGGATGCTGGAATAATAGGGATTTTGAATGCAGTGAAGATACTTGCATCTCAACCAGAAAACCTCAAAAATCATCCAATAACACTTCTACTAAATTTTGTTGCTGCATAGGGTACCGGTGTAATGCCAATGTGTCTGATGGATTTTTTGCAGTGCAAGGTGTTGAAGAGTGTAAGTTGTTTATTTTAATCTAATATTAATTTTGTGATTTAACTTTAAATTGGGTTCCTTACATATATAGCTTTTATAATCTTATATTAAGAATCGTTTACTATTCCTATCTTGCTGTACATATGCAGCTAATAGTTACATAATAACTAAAAGCTAAATCACTAATAGCTAAACTTTTTCAGTATATTCTATCAAAAGCTCATTAGGCAATTAAACTCTTGGCACTATTCAAAAACAAAGTGAGTCCAAAAGGGGAAAAATATGTTGGATTAAAAAATTTTATATCAACATACTTATTCAAAATCTGGTTAGCAAAATAACTTCTATAGGATTTCTTTTCTAGAGTTAAACACTTAAATGAACTGGCACTAAGTTCTCCTGTGCCTAAAGGCTCTCAAGTACACTTATAAGATAAGAGCTTTTCAAGTTGTAAAGCAGTAGTGTATATAGAAATTTATTTCGAGAGGGCAAAATTTTTACTATTAAAATAAAAATTGTGATTAATGAAGTGTGAAATACGAAAGGGGGGTCTAGGGGTCTTCCACAAAAAATATTTTGAAATTTCACCCTAAAAACAGGGTTTTAACTTGTTTTTTCTACATTTAGTACAAATTTTGGACATGCATTATTAGGTAGGATTTTAATTTTGATGGAAGAATTTTAAAAAATTTAATATAATGCGGTTTCAATTACTAAAGGGGGGTTTGGGGGTCCCCCCCCAGAAATATTTTGATAATTTGACCCTAAATAACAGGGTTTTAACAAACTTTGGTATGCCTAGTCCAAATTTCGGGGGGGGGGGGTCCTCTTCGCCCCCCCCCATATGCCACTGTTGTAAAGTTATTGCTGAAAACCTGCAGTATAGTCAATCGTTAATTAAACCCATTTACCAAGAGAGCTACATTTATAATGTCAATCAATAAATATGCAATTTTTAAATTCTGATGAGATAGAGAGTAAATGCCCTTGGTAGTTTTTTTATCTTGAGTTTCTACGCTTTATTCTCCAGATAATACTTTTTTAGTGGTTTATAAATTTTACTAAACCTTCAATTTTATGTCATTTGTCTCACTTACAGCTCCAAAGTACCGAGAACGCTCTTCTAATCTCCTGACTGTGATAGTTCCTGTATTGGGTGGGTTGGTCCTCATGTTCCTCATTGCAGTGATAGTAGCATGGCGCATGTGGTCATCCTCTGGCAAACCTAGTCCCGATTCTGCACACCTCATGGAACCACCTTTACCGCCTTCTCCCACCTTCAACATAGATAACCTGAAAATTGCTGAAAACATCGGAAGAGGACGCTATGGCACTGTTTACAGGGGTACTCTCTACAACCAGTCTGTTGCTGTGAAAATATTTTCGGCACAAAATCGAGAAAACTACCTAAATGAGAGATATATCTACTGTCTTCCATTCATGGACCATACAAGCCTTCCTAAGCTCATTGGTAAGATTTTTGTTCATTTACAGGGTTCATACGCTCCTTGAAAACTCCTTAAATACTCCTTGAAAATTATTTTCATTTTCAAGCACTCTGGAAACTCCTTGAATTTAGGCTGTACTCCTTAAAAACTCCTTGATTTTCATCATGAAATTTTTTTAATATATTTATCTTGTCTATAAAAATAGTTTCAATCCGCATTATTTTCGAGAAAAATAATGGGTTACTGCGGAAAAATCTCGACTTTTCGTGAAAGTGAGAGTGATTTTAAAACCTGATTCAAGAATGCAATTGGCAAAGCGTGCGTTTTAAGCTGTGTAAAAAATTTTCTCTCAAAAACTCCTTGAAATTTTTAAAAACACTCCTTGAAAACTACTTGAATACTCCTTGATTTTGATTTGTGAAAAATTGTATGAACCCTGATTTAATTCAAATATTCAAAAGTTTTGGATGAATTTTTGAAACAAAATTAATCTAAACCTGCTTTGAAAAATCTTGGTTATAAATTTTAAAATGTCATTTAAAACTTATTACAAACTCCATCTCCAAGTTGTGTCATGAAAAAAATGAATTTAAGCTGTTTCTTATAGTCTCCCACTGCTCCATGCTCAGCGCCCCCTTACCGCCCAAAACAGCAGACACCCCCGCCCCTAAGCATCCCCTCACCGCCCACCAGGGGGCAGTAACACCCCCGTTGAGAATCACTAATCTAGGTTGATGCTCTATTACAACCACACACAATTCACTGGAAAAACAGTCTAAAAAAGTAATCTAGAATTATAGAAAAATGCTTCCTGGTTTTGCTTTAAAAATCAAAACTTGAACATTCTCTTTTAAATTTTAATTTTTAGCTTTTAAAAATTAAATTAAATCTAACTTTTTCCATTTCTTACTAGGTGCTGAAGAACGCATTGGCCCAGAAGAGCGTTTAGAATATTTATTGGTTCTTTCTTATGCTCCAAATGGATGTCTTCAAGAGTACCTGACTAATAACACAATAGACTGGCCCTCATTTTGCAAAATGGCGACAACTATAACCCAAGGACTAGCTCATCTACATATGGAAATTAGAAAAGAAGGTGAAATACATTTTTATTTATAAATCAATTGTCTCAGAATTTAAATTCTTTATTAATTTGAGAAAATTTTTCTTTTGCTTGTTTGTTTTAACCGGGTGCGGATCCAGCACGGCTCCAAGGGGGGCACTTCTCCAGACTAGATCCCCTTATGGGGGTCCTCCCCCAGAAAAAAAAATTGAAATTCGATGTGTAAAAGTAGGGTTTTAACTCATTTTTAGAAACGTTTTGAGTCTAAGGAGGGGGGCACTTTTCAACAGTATTATCTTTACTTTTTGACCCAAAATGTCAAAATTTTGGGGATTTCCTAAAAATAAACACTGAATACCCCATTTTGATACTAATGGGGGGTATGGGAGTCCTCCCCCAGAAAATTTTTTTTGAAATTGGACTTATAAAAGTTGGGTGTTTACTCATTTTGAGAACCTTTTTGGGTCTCCAAGGGGGGGCACTTTCCAGAGTGCCACCCCCCTGGGTCCGCCTCTGGTTTTAACACAAATTTAATTAAATATATATATTTTTTGTATTTACTTGTCTCTTTTTTTAATTATTTCCAATAAAAAGGAATTTTTAGCATAAAAAAAAGTATTTTGGTGTGTCAAGATACACCAATGTTTTTTATAAATGAATGACTACTTATTGTCTGTTACCAACTTCTATTATATCCCTAACACTATTAGCTTTCAGTCAATGAAAAATACTTGAGTTTTATTTTCTCATCTGAAATTTTTACAGATAAACTGAAAATGTGCGTAGCCCATCGTGATTTGACATCGAGAAATATTGTCATAAAAGCTGATGGAAGCTGTATGCTGTGTGACTTTGGGTTTGCTATTTGTATATCTGGATCCAAGTACTACATTAATGGTGAAGAGCAAGTTGCTGAATCTACTTCTTTAATTGATGTAAAACAACTTTCTTTTTTCTTTGAATTGAGTGATTTTTTTGTTTTTACTCAAAAGAAATTAACACTACTCTCTTTTTCAGGTGGGAACATTCAGATACATGGCTCCAGAAGTGTTAGAAGGAGCAGTTAACTTAAGAGATTGTGAGTCATCGTTAAAGCAAATTGATGTTTATGCTCTTGGTCTAATTTTATGGGAACTAGCTACTCGGTGTTCTGATCTTTTCCAAGGTAAGATTGTATTTTTATTCTAATGCCTGTGATGAGGAAAATGCTTTACATTGATTTAAACTAGTTATAGTTTATAATCTATCAGTGAATATTAAAGAATATATAGTTTAATATGTGCAATTTTAAAATTAATATATCATCTACTGCTGTTTTGAATTAAAAAGTCATAACTGTAATATGGATATATGTTATGATTTAATGACAAATTACTCTTAAATTTTAGGTGTTGATGCTCCTGAGTACAAAGCTCCATTTGTAGCTGAAATTGGCAATCACCCATCTATGGAACAGTTGCAACATCTTATAGTTAAACGAAAGGCTAGGCCTCTTTTTCCTGATATCTGGAAAGATACAAATCCTGTAAGTTTCAGAATTTGTTCTTTCTTTTTAAATACAGTGTGCAGTAGGGTGGTCCACATTAGGGTTATGATTTTTTTCAGATTTAAAAGCCTGTGGTGGCAAATGATGAGTATTGGTCCATAACTCTCAAAAATAACTTTTATTTTTGAAAACTGTAAAAAAAGCTTGCGCGCCTAATAAGATTTTTATATGGCTGAAGCACTAAAAGGTAGTTAATGAAATCTTTTTTGAAGCTGATTTTACTTAAATCATAGATTTGTAAAAGAGCTTTTCCTATTCCTTTTGGACCCAAAAGATAGTGTGTGAAGTTTCAGCCCCCTAAGTTGACTCTAGGGTTTGCCTATAAAGCCCCAAATTAAGAAAAAATTGGAAAAATTACCAATTTTCAGAATTTTTAAAAAAGTATATTTTGATATTTAAATTGATATAAAACTGGTTCAAATGTGTTATTTAAGACATTTAAGATGGTTTATATTTATTTAAGTTTATGAACTGTACCTATAGTGTCTATAATTTAATAGTAAAGGTACTACTAAGGGACGTTGCGCTCATCAGCTCATCAAAGCTTATAATACACTACAGTGGTCAAAAGCAATTAAATTCCAATTTTCTTCAAAAGAACTCCCTCAAATGATGCCATTTGGTGTTACATTGATATTTTAAAATATAAAGGCCAGTAAGTAATAACAGTAATTAGGCCTTCTACGGAAGTTTTAATGCAAAAAATGCTTTTATTCGAAAATGCTTGTTTCTAGCTGATCAAATCCAAAATTGATTCTAAAAAAGATGGTTGTACTTTTTTAGTTCAAAAACTTTCAAATACCATTATAGGCTTCATTTTAACTGAGAACATAATTTTAAATCAAACAGATCGGAATTGACTTGAGTTATTTCGGGTCTTCTCTCTCTATTAAAGTAGAAATCTCTTTATTAAAGTAAAGAAAATTGTTTAATACAGTAGAGCCCCGATTATCCGCGGAATTGGGTGGCAAGGGTTCCGCGGATAACGAAAATCGCGGATAACCCGAAAAAAGACTAAAAATGAGGTGAAAACACGAAACAAATATTTCAGACTAAAAACTAAGTTTTATTGTACAAAAACATATGTAAAAATTTTAAAATATGTACAGTACAAAGCAGAAATCTTTGTTCTACATCTAAAATGTCTCTAATCTCGTCTAAAATTTGCTCTCATCGTTAAAAAATTTTTTTCGTGGAACTCGCGGATAACCCGCACCGCGGTTCATCCGCTCGCGGATAATCGGGGTTCTACTGTACTTGTAAATTTTTGTTCATATTTTGATGAAAGAAGATTTCAATTAAACTTTCCCCTTAATACGTTAAATTAGATAAATTTCATAATTTCATACAATAAAATTTATTTTTATTTCTGGTATAGGAGAAGTTCATGTCGTTTCCAATTTGTATGGTTTAAAGTTAAAATCTACTTATAAAAATGAAATCTATAAAGGTTTAAAAAGGTATTTCAAGGTTTTTGATCTTAAAAATTACTATAACCCTCTTTTTGAGGAAATTTTGGATTTGATCAGCTAGAAACAAGCATTTTTGCAGAAAAGCACTTTTTGCATTAAAAGTTCAGTGGAAGGCCTAATTACTGTTATTTCACTGGTCTTTATAATTTAAACATCAATTTAACAACAAATGGCATCATTTGAGGGGATTCCTTCGAAGAAATTCGGATTTAATTCATTTCGTCTACCGGTAGTGCATTATAAGCTTTGGGGAGTGCAACGTCCCTTGCACTTATTAATCTTAAATTATAGGGGCTATAGGGTAGAGTTAATGCCCATAAATATATATAATTCATTTAAATATGTTCTAAAGAACACATTTAAACCAATTTTATAACAATATAAACATCAACATATTTTTTTTAAATTCTGAAAATTGGTAGTTTTTTCCGCTTTTTTTCAAATTTGGGGCTCTATAGGCACACCCTAGAGTTAACTTATGGGGCTGAAACTTCAACACTATCTTTTGGGACCAAAAGGAATGGGAAAAGCCCTGGTGAGCGAGGTTTTTTGTAAAAATTTTTTCCCCCGAGACACTAGTGATTGCTATATTAGAAAGTGAAATGAGGTTAGGCGCGCAAGGTTTTTTCTCAATATAAAGAAAATAATGCTATAAAATTAACATATGGGCAAAAGTTCATCGAATGCAACATCAGGCTTTTAAATATTTTTAAAAAAGTCTCAGAATCATAACCCTAGTCCACATTCCTATGGGAAAAACTAAACTTCGTCCTAGACACAACGTCGCCCCCTCTTTTTTTTACATCTACCTATAGTATTATTATGGCAAAGTTTCAACTTCCTACTTCAGTTTTAGGAGGGTGCTCAATGGCCCTAAAAAACTGCACTTTTTAGTTTTTTTTCGAAAATTTGGCTAAATTGGCTAAAAAATAAGTAAAAGATAAATTATTTTGACACCTACTTTATTTATACACTTAATATATGATTATAGATTGAAAATAAAATAGTTAACAGCATAATTTTTTTATGTATGAATGTTTAGAAACAATATTGACAAGTGAGTGTTTTGTTGACTAGGAAGCAACAATAGCAGGGCTGTTAAAGGGAATAATTGTTCAGATTGTGCAAGAGGCACCAAAATTGGTGGAAATATAGTTTGAAACATGCTGAATCCAAAATCGACCAGAATCACTCTGGCGGAAGTGCCGTTTGGGACTTCCGGTCAAAAACAAAATGGCCGCCAGCGGGCCTATTTTCGGTTCTTTTAATAATAGAAAGACATTTTTGGGGGTCAAATATTATGCTTTAAGGGTCAAAAAATATGATTCTGGTTAAAAAATATGCAATTTGTTTTAAAAAGTAACAAAAATTCAATAAAAGCTCAAAATAGTAATATAGTCCTATGACAAGCAGTTGCTTCAAAAAAAATTTTTTTTTAATTATTTTCTTCGACGGTTTTATATGTTTTTTGAGGTGCTGATTCCGAATATCTTGTTCACTTTCACGTGGAAGGTCAGCTTCATATCAAAAAACGCAAAAATATGTGAAAAAATTGCAAAATTTTCACTTTATCTTCGGATTTTTTCGTATATTTCAAAAAATATTAGTTTCTCGAAAATTACTTGAATTACAAAGTTAAAGTAAACAAAATTTCCTACAAAATGCACAATTCAACTTTTATTTTTCAAATAATAGTTTTGCTGTTATAACGCACTGAAAACCAGGATTTTAACACAGATGATTTTAACGCACTTTTGCGGATCCACAGAAAAATTTTGAAAAATATAAAAATTAAATTAAATACAATATAATAAGACATATTGACGCTTAGAAACATCAGGCTTTACGAAAAAAATTGTTTTTTAAGCACGGGAAGTCTAAAAGCAAATCCATAAAATTTTTTAAGTGTCAAAAAGAAGGGCCATTGAGCACCCCCTAAAAATAGGAGTAGAAAGCTAAAACTAAAGGAGGATGATACTATTGGTAAATGTAAAAAAATTAGGGGGCGACGTTTGGGCTGACTGGAAAAAAGTTTTTTTGGACCACCTTAGTGTGCAGGGTAGGTTACCCTTGGGGTTACTACAAACCTACCGAGTTTTAACCCGAATTCCCTTTTTAGAAGTCATGCCATCCCCTTGTAAGTTGAAGAGTCAACAGTTTATTCTCATGTATTCTTTTATTTTTAGGCAATTCGAGCTCTTAAAGAAACTATTGAAGATTGTTGGGATCAAGATGCTGAAGCTAGATTAACAGCACTCTGTGTAGAAGAAAGACTCAATGAACTGCCTGTTCTATGGGATCGCCATAAAGGTGAGAAAATATATGTCCTTATAATTCTTAAGCTAATTGCAAAATTATGATTTATGTATTTACGTTTTTCAGTAAATTTTTACTTAAAGTAATTTATATTTTTTAATTTAAAAAAAAAAGTAATTTTCAATGATCCCAATTAATTTTCCCTTAAAAATTCATATTGAAAACTTCTATTAATCCAATTTCTCTAGGAGGTTTAAATGTTGTATTTCAAAAATCTAAAAATTGACTGCCCTGTGTATATTAAAATTGGGTTTTTTTTTCAGCCGGTCTAACAATTCAAGGAGTCAGCCCTACTGTGAATCCCACGTCTACAGATTCCAACAACCTGATCCAGACTTCCAACAATGGTTGGTACAGAGGATCTACTTTTGAAATGCCTATTTTGAAAAGCAATCCTGATGCTCTTAGCCCCAATCACTGGGACAGTAGGTGTAGTGGCGACTTCAGCCTATCTGAAAACACTGCCGAGACTAGCATCACCATGTCGCCTACGGAACTGACTCCAAGATCTATTAATTCCGGAAACAACAACTTGAAAAACCTGTCAGTCAACAATAACAACATAGCTCCCAGTCTTAAAGTAACTGTTCCCCTCCAACCCTATCAAGGCAAGAATCCCACCATGGAGCGCAATTTGATCATGGAATCAGCCGAGAAAGTGACCATCAACGGCAACTCCCTGATAGAGCGAGGAGACAAGTTCAGCACGCGAAACAACTCTAACAACAGCTTTGGCTTCGAGACGGACCTCTTCAACACTCTTCAGACTGGAGAAGTCTCTGAGAGCAATGCCCTGGTGCCAAATGATGTCCTCGGACATTCCATTCGTTCCGTGAATCCCATACCGTATGTTCAGAATGTCGTTGGCACCATGCCCAAACAGCCGAATGTCCCTGGAAATGGCCACTCTTTGCAGACAGCCGATGCACACAAGAATGCAAAGAAGAACAAGGGAGAAAGAGGACTTGCTGTGGGTATCAGAAACTTTTTCAAGTTCCCTAAGAGTTCTCGTAGTAGTGAATCAAACTTAATAGACACTTCCACGACTCCGAAACTGCTGGAACCGCTGCCAACTGTGATCGTGCCGAAGCTACCCAACAGCGACCAAGGTACAGTTCCAAAGACCCCGGGTGTCTCCAACCTTTCCAAGGTGCAGAGTCTGGACACCGAAGTGTATCTGTACCCCGACGATGAATTCAGCATGACGCAAACTGTGGTGCGGCCCGTCGCCAACAGACAAGTCTATAGTCAGACTGTGCCGCCAGACTCGGGTGGTGAGGATTCACAGCCGGAACGAGTTGAAAAGCTCTTTCAGAATGGATTCGTCCAGAGTCAGACGCATCCCCAGCTGTGCAGTGACGACTCCCTGAAAATGAAAAGACCCAATACCCTGCCAGTTGCTAAGCTGGAGAGTTCCAAAATTGCTGCAGCCATTCCGAGTCCTATAAAATTATCTGCTGGGAGCGAATCCTACATAAACTACATTAGTCACTCAGACTCTGCAAGAAATGGGCGAGAGAATTCCAAAGCTTCCTCATCTAATCAAGTGAAGAATCCTCGTTTTTCACTTTATGATGACAGTATCATGACTTCCAATTCACGTCAGTTTATACAAAATACCCCTTGCAAATTAGGATCGCCTCATATATCAACATCAGTTCCGCTATCTATAGACTCCTTATGTGAATCTGAAGTCACTAATTTTCATAATACGTTTCATTCACCAGGATCAAAGTGTAGGACTAATGATAATCAATAATTAGGATACAATAACAATTTAGTACTTTTAATTTTTATTGTTGACTAATGTTCTTTTTATCTATTTATTATTTTATTCAAACTTGTACATTACAATATCGCTTTATTAAATGCTTGACCTATCTGGAAAGAAATAAAAACTCAATTTTAAAATGGGGTTTAATTTGGGACGGGAGTTTTTCTCCAAACATTTTATGTATTACTTAATTTTTTTATTCTTGGACAGGATTGTTATTTTTTTCTTTAAATTTTTTATCTGTAATTTCTTGTTTATTATAGCATGAGAAAAAAAACGTTTCATAAACTTGGCAAGAAGTCACCTGGTGATTACTCTAAAATATACAAAAACTGTTCTATGCATCTATCTAACTGAAGCTATAATTTTAACCTTTAAAAAATGTATCTAATTTTATTTCACATTCTTTGCTTTCCAGTTCTATGAATGCATATGTATAAAAGTGTTAATGAATGCTACATTTTGACTACTTTAAAAAGCAGTCATTGTCCATCTCCCACCAAGCATGTGATTTCACTTTTATTTTATGACAAAAACTAGCTTGACACAATATAATCATACTTGATTCTTGTACAGTAAAACAATAACTAAACCGTTTTGAGAAAAAATTAGTTTAGACTTGTAAAATGTACTAATGAACACTAAAACAATTAATTTATCATACCTAAGTTCTATCCAAGATAAAAAAAATTTCATTTCTGGATGTATTTTTGTGAGTAGTGAAATCTCATGTGATATCTGTAATCAAAGGTAAAATTTAGAATATTTTCTTCTAATAATTAAAGAAAAATTTACTCCCTAAATATTTATGTTGCTTCATATCAAGTTCCCGGAAATTGAGATATTTCTTTACACTCTCTCTCATTTCCATTCAAACATTGTATTTAAGCTTTCACATCTATTAGTTTTTACATTCAAAACACATCCAAATTATGAGCATTGTGTAACAATATAGTTACCAACTCGTATAAAAGATAATAATTCTTTTAACCCTTTCAGTCCAAACTGACCCAAATTCTCTATAGGATTCAATGGAAAACTAGGGCAGCATAAGACACATAAGTGGTTGAACAAGACTTCAAATGAATATACAGTCGAATCCGCTTAATGTGATCACGGTTAATGTTATCAATCGGATAATGTTATCGAAATCGTCAGGTACCGATCATTCTTATTTAATTTAATGTAAAATACATCGTTTAATGTGATCAAATATGAATCAACACGCCGCTTAATATTATCAAAATTTGTCCATATTCCCTAAAAAACGTCCCATTTCGAGTCATTTTGTAGGTCAATTTGTACAAGTAAACATCTGCCCCACCAGAGTATCTGGTGTTTCTTTTTTCTGAAACTCAGTATGCGTAAGAAAAAACAAAACATTCTGCATAGTATTGAAAGAAAACAGTTAAAGAGGGGGTCCGAATCCATACTTGTGATTGGTTAAAGAAACCATCGGCACGCTTGCAAATGTTTCTGATGAGAGATTTTGATTTTCCCCTGTTTACTGAACTCTATGGTTTACTGAAATTCAGATTGTTTATTGGATTGGAAGGATATAATGGAGTGAAAAAAGAAAGACTGTTCTATACAAATATAATTACTAAGTAAGCAATTAATTTATTTTTATAATTTTAACTACTCGTATATTTCCCCTTAAAATTTTAAGTAGGCGAGTGCCTACTGCTTAGTGTAAAAATAGTGTTTTAAATACATTAATTACGATTACATGATTTTGATTTTAAAGCAAACAATCTTGAAACACTCTTTCCTGCTTTTTGATATGAGATCGCTTATTGTTATCGATCGGATAATGTTATCAGTTTAATCTCGGACAATTGCGATCACATTAAGCGGATTCGACTGTACTATACATGTTGAAACAAAAAGTGCTTTTAGCTAATAAGTAATGACTGGCATCATTCATTTACAATTTACTCATTAAAGAAAGGTCACTTATTTATCTCAGATTTCTATCTAATGCTGAACATCAAAGATAATACTGTTTGCTATCAAAATCCAGTAATGTTCTGTAATACTTCTCCAAAAAATATTTTCCCAGTTTATTAATGTTAAATTCAATTCCTATGTAAGATTGTTTTTATTGAACCTTGTCAACTTGATTTTTTCTAAAGCCAAGTAAGGATTATATGGAAAGTATAAAGGGGCAGAAACAATTTTCTAAAAAAAACAAAAAAAATTTAAGGAATGCTCATTTATACCTGTGTTTAAAAAATCACAGTTTAATTTCGTTAATTATACTATTTAAAAGAAATTAAATATCCTAGCTATCTATATTTGTTATGGTATTAAGTACATACTGAAAAGTTTTTACCATCTCTTAAATTGAGATGCATTGGGAATATACTCTAAAAGTAATGTATCATGCACGTATCTAAAAGTAATGTATCCTTAACATACTGAAACAATATTAATTTGACACATGATAATCTTTAACTTTTTAAATCATTAAGTGAAAATCTAAGTATCAGTACCTAAAAATATTGGGAGAATAATTGCATGTTGTAATTTGTGTGGATGTTTATTTGTTATTTTAACCCTTTCAATCCTAGACCCCATGTGATTGCCATTGAATCCTGTGGAAAATTTGGCAAGGTTAAGGTTGAAAGAGTTAAATATACTTTACCAATTATAAAATTTGAAAATGTCCACTTACTCTTTTGATGTACTTTGATGGAATATTATAAATTTGAGTGCCTTTGAATGAGTTTAAAGAAATAATTAAAACACTACATTTGTGTGTGAGCCAATTTTCACTTCAATTTTAAGCATATTTAAAAGAAAAACGAAATTTTTTTTGTCTTTAGCTATTCTTTCGGACATCATTTTTCATTGTTCAATTTTGTGCATCTGTGAATTGGATATAAAATTGGGACGAATTTGTTTCAATCCCTTAGTATAGTCATTTATATTTGTCATATTTCCCCTCATAAGCATTGTAACTCACTGCTTATTTTAAATATTTATATGTAGCATTGCATATAAATTTAAGATTTTAAGTTATCTCACCTCAAGAATTATTTTGCATGGAAAGAATTTGCTATTATCTATTCTATCATATTTGAGAGCAATGCAAAACCAGAATAAGCTTGCTTGAGTAATAACTGTGATATTGAAATCATTTTTGTATTTCAAATTTTAATTATTATTGTTCATGATTTTCAGTCTACATACTTTAAGGTACCTACAATTTCAAGGAATTTTCAGGCCTAAAAATATAAGCAATCCATTAACTAAATTTATTTTGGACTAAGCTATTAAAATATTCATTTTACTGTATTTAAGATATTTTACATACCTATTTTAGGTAAGCATTGGAGAAATTATAAATGTGTTCTCATTATGTAAATCTGTTAAGTAATTCGTTTTAGCATTTGCGTCATTACTAATTTAATACTGAAGGGCCATGGAAAGAGGTAGGAAAAAAAGGATGAAATTATTTATCTGTAGATAGTACTTAAAATTAAGTGTTTGAAATAAACAAATTACATGATTTCTTTCCTGAGTCCTTCAGTTATAAAAATACTAAAAAAAATTTACACAGGCACTAGATTTCCCAAGTATTTGTACAATGGTGACAAAGTTTCTCAGAGAGTGAAAATGTTAAGGATTTATTTTACTTCAAACATGTCCTTTATGTGGTCAATGCTCATGCCTGTGCACACTTTTGAACTTACATGGCTTTATTTTCTTAAGGAGTCGCAGCTTGGTTTATTTGTGGATTTGATAAAAATAAATTCATAGTAAGAGATGTTCTGGTCCTAAAAATAACAAGTAATGGTTTATTTCAAACTATCTCATTCTGCTTTAACATCCTTAGTTTATATATTAGAATTTTCATTTAATTTTATTTTTGAGCTATGGATATCTTTTGTTGTGTCTTCATATCAAGTCATTTTCAAAATAATTCATAAAAAATGTAGGTGTACATAAATGCACTATATATAATGAAAGAAAAATTTCCCTCTCACTGTTTAGTTTCCTATTCTCTTGAGTAGAGACAGTTAATTATGTATAATGCTTCATTTTAATAACTTAGTGTTTTTGTTTTATATGATTGTTATAGACTAGTGATACTTACTGTGCTAAAATATGCCTAATAGTAATGTTTCTTAAAATTTGGTGTTAAAATTAGGATAACATTTTATTCATTTTTATACTTCAGACAAGTTAAGTTCTTACTTAATCACTTATCAAACATTTAAGAAACATTGCTAATTTGCATTTCTTGATGCAGACATGCTAATGTTTTGTGATGAATCATTGTTTTGATTGTTGACTGTTGATTCTAAGGTGCTTTATTTTTCTTGCTCCTTCGTTTGCAAATATGTTGCAGACATGTTTTACAAGAACTTGTTGAAAACAAAGAAAATAAACCTTTAGTGTGTATACAGGGCCAGATTTCCTATTCGGTACTCAAGGCATGCCTTGTGCCAGATTTCAGTGTTCAGTAGCCCTGTGCACAAACATAACAAAGTTTGAAAACAGAACCAGTTTGAACTGGTGTTTTCAGTTTTGTTTTTATTTATATTTAAAAATGGGAATGAGAAAATTTTCAATGTGATATCCAATTGTCTAACAAGAGTGTACAATAGTAATTGTAGTTCTCTATACATGAATAAAATTGTTACTCAGATTTGCTTTATTAGTGTATTTTTAAAAACTATTTCAGACTTTAACAACAGGGCTATCCTGAATACTAATTTAAACTTCCAAGGAGACGCAAATGATATAAAAAATATTTATTTACATATTCTTTTTATTTACAAATGGAGTATCAGCTTAAAATCAGTCACTCAACCAACAATCTAATCCAAATGGCGTAATAACATTTTCATACTTAGCAGTGGCTGCTCGTCCTTAGGGGCTGTGGGGCTGCAGCACCCCCAACCAAAATTTCCCGAAATTCCAATTTTTATTTGCTTTGCAATATTTAAAAATTATCTATTTCCCCCCTTTAATCTTTGTCTTTTATAATCCTTTTTCAATTAATAATTCTCTGCTATGCCGTCTCGCCAACAGATTTCTTTCCGGGTCGATCAGCCCCCGCAGATATACCAATCGCGGTATAAAACACTAGCTCTATCATATCACATCAAAATATCAAGAATTTAGCATGCGAATCTGTTAGGAGAAATGGGGCTGCTTTTCAGCAGCCCCGACCAAAAGAATGATAGTTTTTTTCTTGAGAGAGCTGTGAAAAAAAACTAAGGGAAGAAGAAAAATAAACGATTTTTACTACTAATAAATTGGCTTTTTAGCTTATCTTACTCCAACGCAGTTTTAATTTTTTATTTATAGCTTCTTTTTATATATATATATAGAGAGAGAGAGAGCAAATCTTTTCTGTTGTTTCCGCAAGTCAATAAAGATTTATGTTTAATTTTTTGTAGCCAAGTTTTTATTTCTTTTTATAATGAACAATTTGAATTCGAAATGTTATTTTAGTTTCATTTGCTTTTGAGATACTAAATGAAATAAACTTCATATTTGATTCTTTTCTTCATATTCGTAATAATAAGCTAAATATAGGTAAGTGACAGTTTTTGAATGCTTTTTAATTGTGAAATCGAAATTTTATATTGTTCTCATCTTTTCACGTTTTTGTGAAATATTATTTTGGCATTATATCGCTTAAAATACGTTGCAAACTTGGTACCGCCGGAGCAGCACCCCTTATAATTTTACCATCGAGCCGCCACTGATACTTAGTATTATAACTTTAGTCATTTTATGAATTTAAAAAATTTATTTTAAATAAACATTGGGAAGTACCTACCTGATGATGATAGTTCAAAATAATTTTTAAAAGTGAAATAATAGATATAACTGGATTAATTTAGTTTCTATAGGGTTTTAATTTTTACTAATATCAGTTTATTCACGATGAAAAAAGCTTATTCACGACTCATCATTTTTGAAACAACTTACTCGCTCGTCCTTAAGTTTTTCTATTAATTTTTTAGCTGATTTAATCTTAATACAGTAGAACTCCAATTATCCGAACTCCGACTATCCGAATCGCCGATTATCCGAACTGCTTTCAGAATTCCAACATACGCTTTTAAACTTCGTATCAGTGCTTGAAAATATAATATGGAAGTTCTTTAAGAAAATTAATGAAGGCAGAAACAAACAAATATTTAGAAGTTAAACGATCAAATATTTAGATGCCGTTTTTAAGTAGTTTTTGCAGCTAAGATGTATGGAAAACCATATTTTGGGTGCGGTTCTTTGTGTAAAAGATAAGATCTTAGCTCAAATGCTTGGTTGTCCAATGTCCATACTCATAGGCGCCGACTTTTATCAAATATTGGGGGGGCCCAGTACTAGACAATGAAGATATTAGTTATTTCATATAACACAGCGGTCTTTAAACTTTCGATCGCCACTAATGCTAGACATCTCCACCCCCCCCACCCCCCAAGATTTTGAATACCCAAAGGCTTATTTGTAAAGTACCCCTAAGGAGTTACTCAAATTGTATTTCACATTATGTTAAAATTTTACAATTACTCGAAGTATAAAAGGGGGTCTGGGGAATTCTCCCACAGAAAATTTGCCTCAAAAAGTAGTGTTACAGCTTATTTTGAGAAATTTTTGGTTCCACCATAACATAGGAGTTCCTTGTAAAACGAAATTTTTCTATTTAAACTAGTGTTATTTATTTTGAAACTCTCAAAAGGTAACTCGTGGCAGTGGCGTATCCAGGATTTGGTTTGGTGATGTCCTGTTTCATCTCTTCCTGTTTCGTCTCCTTGTCAAATATTCTCCTGTTTCATCCCCTCGATAATTTACGACTGTTTCTTAGTGCTGTTTCGTCTCTTCCTTCAAATTTGGCGCAATAAATACAGTTTGGCTTCAAAAAAATTTTCCGCTCCTAGAAAGCTGCATTAGGCCGATATCCGTCCTTTTTTAAATATCAATCTTAACATTTAAAAATTTAAAGAGCCTCGTTTGTCCTTCCCTGCATTCATTTGCCCTAATATGTATTTTCCAAGTGACCAGTGGTCACGGACAGCATAATATTAAAGATAATTGCAACGATTTCATTGTATCAGATAATGATAATACAGGGTGATTCAGAAATAATCATCACTAATTGGGGGGTAGGTAGAGGGGCCCTAGACAAGCATTTTTCGAAGAGGGATGGTGGGGCGCAGCCTTACCGTTAATTGAAAATCGAATTTTCTGCCTTTTTTTCATAAATTGTGAAATAACAACCAAACGATGATATTTTCGAATAAACACCTATTTAATTGTTTTGTTACTGAATAAATTGCTTACATTCTAAACCAAAGTTTATTTGTGTAGCTCAAATAGTTGTTAAGGTATTTAACTTCAAAGTTCTTAAATTTTTCAACTTTTTCTCTTTGTCCAACAATGAAATTTTCTCAAAACGTATTGTTGTAACCGAAAAAACTGGAATTTTAAAGTCGAATATTCCAAAAACTACTCAACCAATCAAAGTAAATTTGGGCTTTAAATGTAGATCTATTAAAAAAAACATGTAATTACATTTATGGTCGAAAATCCTGCCGTTTGGTTTAAATTGAACCAAGAAAATTAAAAAAAATGCCCAAATTGAGAAAGCATACGTTGCTCCAAACAATTTAGCTCATTGAGCGGTGCACTACGGTTGCAGTCTAAAAATTCCATAAAATGAGCTAAAAGGATTTTTGTATACTTAAAAAATTATTTAATATTTAAAAAATTTATTTGATAGAGGTATTTCTTTGAAGAAGAAAATAACAAGCTTAAAGTGTTCGCATATTTATATTAGGAAAAGCCGGAAAACTTAGATGTATATCGGGGAAATTTTAAAATTATAGTCAGGGAAATTTGTTCCTCAGATTCTGTAGCCACCTTGTACTTTTTAAGGAGACACCTTTATGGGGGAGGACCCCAGACCCCCCAGGGCTAGATATTAATTCCTAAACATTGAAATTAAATACATGAAGGTTATCTATAATGTAATTAGAGATGGTTTGGAATAATATATGGGGCAAAACCTCTCCGAAACAAAAATCGCGTTAAGCCCATTCAAAGGCTTAGTAGTAATCTCTTTTCCGCCTTTCGATTAACCGGGAATGCATAAAGGCACAGTAACAAAAATAATTATTTTTTACGATCGGGCTCAAATCATCGTAAAACTATCGGTTGACACACCATTAATATTAATTTTGATACAAGTTTAATAATTCATTGATTTAATTACAAATAAATTAATTTGTTATATTGGAAAAAACTAGTTAATATTCATAGATTATGTTAGCCCCCCACTTGCTCAGGTTCTAGATCCGCCTCTGAGTAAAATAATCCATTCACTATGTATTTAGGAACTAACCCAGTTTTGCATTTAAATTCATTCATTAATCAGTAAACACTTTAAAAAAAAGTGATGGATGATAATTTTGAAGAAATCCAAGAAAAGAAGTTTTATCCAAGAAAAAACTGAAGCTTAACTAGCAATATTTCACCTTTTTAGCGGTTTTATGCCAATTATGGTAAACTAAACACCCAGGGGATCAAACAGGAATAACCAAAAATGCTTTTATCCCTAAAGGGATGAAACAGAACAATTTTTGACAAGGAGACGAAACAGGAAGAGACGAAACAGGACTAAACCTTTGGTTTTGGGGGGGCTAAGAATTTTCATAATCCAATTCAATCTTTGTTAATGGTAATACGGAAACGGTAGTGAATTATCCTACTCAAACCACTAAAAGGGGGGTCTGGGGGGTCCTCCCCCAGAAAATTTTTGGAAATTTAAGTCAAAAACCCCACTTTTTCAACTCGTTTTGGTACGCCTCATCCGAATTTCGGATATAGCTTTTTTGCGTTTTGTCAAACTTAGTAAAATATTAGACGTTTGGGGGGGGGCTTCAGCCCGAAAGCCCCCCCCGTAGATCCGCCACTGACTCGTGGACCCCCTAGGAAGGTGCTGGGGACCCTCGGAGGTCTGCGGACCACTGCTATAAAAAATTCAAATAAAAAGCAGCACAATATTTTTTAAAAAATTTTATCGAACACAAAATATTAAATACCTATCGCGAAGAATGAAAGTGGATTTATACCGCCTTTAAAATCAACGGCACAGAGCCGTAACTACACTTTAGTTTAGGGAGGGATTTTGACTTAATATTTTTTCTGAGGTACCTACTTACGAGTACTTTTTTACTTCAAGTGTTAGATGACGTGCACATTTGAGATTAATTTTGTTGAAATTAATTTCAAAATTTTATAAACATTGAAAATTCCAAGCGAAGCTATATTTGAGGGTCCTCCCCCTCCCAAATTTGAAAATTTCCACCACAAAATAGCGATTTATCTCCTTTTGAAGCCTATTGGGTTACACCCTTAGAGCAGGGCTCATTTAAAGAAGCAGAATTTGAAGGGGGTTTAGGGGTTCTACTTCAAAAAAATTTTGGAAGTTTGTCCCTAAAAATAGTGTTTAAATTCATTTTGTAGACTCTTTCTTCTTATTTTACACAAAAGGAGGATATCACACCTCAAAAATCACGGAGTTTCAGGGGAAAACGGTACAAAATAGATTTTAAAATTTGAGGGGGGCTTAGGGGTCCTCCCCCAAATTTTTTTTTTAAATTTTTACCCTTGAAAGTAGTGCTTTAAGTCATTTTGAGACCTTTGAGAAGACCAAGTGAACGGCGACCAAAGAACCAAAAGAGCGACATTGCCTTCTTTAGTTCATGAAAGAAAATAGGTAGATATTTACTAAAAATATTGGGGGGGCTCAAGCCCCCTCATACCCTATGGAGTCGGCGCCTATGTCCATACTGTAAAGCAAGGAACAGTTGGCTAATAACTCTACAGACATCTTTTTTAGGGAAAAATCCAATTATCTGAATTTTTGATTATCCGAATGGGGTCCGGTCCCAATTGATTCGGATAATTGGAGTTCTACTGTAACTGGATTTTTTTATTATTTTAGTTATACATTAGTGGAAATAACTTTAAAAGTCACTATAATCTCTTTTCAATTTTGCATTAGTTTCATTGTTCTTGTTATAAAATATTTTAATTTAGTTTTTCTACATTATGTATTTTAATTCCATATCTAGCTATCATTTCAAGTTCAGTATTCATATGAGTGACAGAATATTCAAAATTTTTCAATATTGCATTTCTGTTAGAAAATTAAAATAGTATAAGTAAGAAATTTACTATATCCAGCATTTTTTAAATATTATTCGGATAACATATTTTCCTGGCTTTATCAACTTGAGTAGACATCTTCACTTATAACATTTTCTTTTTAAAATTTATATATTTAATCATCTAGATTTACTAAGAAGAAATATGCATACATGAATAAAAACACATGAAGTTATAAAAATATTGGAACTATACATTAGGGCGGAGCGAAAAAACGATATTTTTTATTTTGATTATGGCCTAGTGCGGAAAAGTTGTGTACTGGTGATTTAACCACGTGTGCAAAATTTCGGGGAAAACAAAAAATATCTTCCGTCTTTAAAATGGCCTTGAAGTTTCAAAAAAGGGGTGATTTTTTTACAAAACAACTAAAAACCCAAAGATTAAACTCTCAAATATTGTTCAATGATTTTTTTTGTGAAGAACTAATATAGTTATAGACATAATCTTTCAGGTTCCATTCTTCTATCACTCTTTTTTCGTTAGATATAATTTTTTAATGCTCAAAGAAACCTTGTAAAGTTGTTTTTCCTGCATTTTTAAAAAGCTAATACCTCTAGAACTATACAACTTAAAAACCTGAAATTAGTCCCATTCGGTTCGTAAATTTTTTGTCTTTGATTTGATTGCATCATGACCATCATTTTTTAAAAAGTATTTTTCAAAATTTAAAAAAGTGAAAAAATTTAATAAAAAAATTTTTTTTTTGAAAATTTTTTTGAAAAAAAATTTAAAATCCTTTTGACTCATAAATGAACAGTACTACCAAATTTCAAGTTAAAAATAAAATTTAATCATGTATAAAAAAAATTTAAAAATTCGAAATTTAGGCAAGTCCCTAAACAATACCCAAAATTATACAGCAAGAGCAATTCACTCATGGAAAATTCCTAAACTCGCTTGAGGGTGTTCATATGACTTAAAACATGCAAAAAATGTCACAAAATGTTCTGAAAATACGACAATTAACAAATTCGGTACAAAACCTTACAGAGCTAATTTTCAAATTTAAGTTAATTTAATTTGCATGAATTTTAACTCAATATTCCTAAGAAATGTGTTTATATCCAATTTTTTATGTTCTATAATTTTTAATTTACTTTGATTTGATTTGTGAAAAGTACAAAAAATTAGATATGAACATAATTCTTAGGAATTTTCAGGAGTAAAGCATGCAAATTGAATTAACTTAAAGTTGAAAATTAGCTCTGTAAGGTTTTGTACCGAATTTGTTAATTGTCGTATTTTCAGAACATTTTGTGACATTTTTTGCATGTTTTAAGTCATATGAACACCCTCAAGCGAGTTTATGAATTTTCCATGAGTGAATTGCTCTTGCTGTATAATTTTGGGTATTGTTTAGGGACTTGCCTAAATTTCGAATTTTTTAATTTTTTTATACATGATTAAATTTTATTTTTAACTTGAAATTTGGTAGTACTGTTCATTTATGAGTCAAAAGGATTTTAAATTTTTTTCAAAAAAATTTTCAATAAAAAAGTTTTTTTATTAAATTTTTTCACTTTTTTAATTTTGAAAAATATTTTTTAGAAAATGATGGTCATGATGCACATCAAATCAAAGACAAAAAATTTACGAACCGAATGAGACTAATTTCAGGTTTTTAAGTTGTATAGTTCTAGAGTTATTAGCTTTTTAAAAAATGCAGAAAAAACAACTTTACAAGATTTCTTTGAACATTAAAATATTATATCTAACGAAAAAAGAGTGATAGAAGAATGGAACTTGAAAGATTATGTCTATAACTATATTAGTTCTTCATAAAAAAATCATGAACAATATTTGAGAGTTTAACCTTTGGGTTTTTAGTTGTTTTGTAAAAAAATCACAACTTTTTTGAAACTTCAAGGCCATTTTAAAGACGGAAGATATTTTTTGTTTTCCCCGAAATTTTGCACACGTGGTTAACTCATCAGTACACAACTTTTCCGCACTAGGCCATAATCAAAATAAAAAGTATCGTTTTTTCGCTCCGCCTTACTATACATTCATTTTACCAGAGTTCTTTAAACAGAGGGAGAATTCAGTTACTTAAATAATAGAGTGTTGTACCCGTTGGAAAAAAATTTCGTTTTGCTTTTCTTATACAGATAAAATGCCATTTCGACCATTTAAAGTGCCTTACCAACCTTAATAAGTAGGGTGATATTTTTATTAGCTCAAATCTTAAAAATTGGATTTTTAATTGTTTTTTAAAACTTGATGAAATTTTTGTCCATAGGTACAACCTCCATATGGCCAGACTCAGTTGGCTATTCATTTGTTCACCCCATTTCTAAAAAATAGCTATTCATTTGTTAAGAAAATTTGCAAACGTTTATTCTGAAATTCACGAAATTCCAAAGATGAAACTTGAAACTTATGGTAATTTATTATGCTTTGTTTCGTAAAAAAGGCCTTATAGTCAGGGTGCCAACTCGAAAAGTGTGCATTGGAATGTGTATGGAATTTTATGACGGTTTCTGATAGATTTGATGGTGTAGATATCAGAACCGATTGATGCCACTCTGCAAATATTGAGCATTTTTTATAAATCAAGATGGCGTCCAAAATGGCCTCCATTGAAAACAATACTTTTGAAAATAAAAATATAGCATAAGATACATCATATATGGTATTTTTGGGGTCAAAGAAACGATATTTAACGTTATTTTTTAGTTTAATTAAGTTTGGAATAGGTTTTTTAGTAAAACAAACATATTTCATTGAAAAAGCAGGCTTTTTTTAAAAAAAAGTTTTAAAATGCATATTTTGCTTATAAACTCATATTTTGCATAAATTTAAAATTAATCGGGTTTAGAATAATTCCAGTAACACATTAAAAGGAATAAATTAATAATTTAAAAGAATTCATTGCTTTTATTTCATTCAGAATGAACCATCTGGAGGAAATGTTCTGATTAGTTTTTAATGTAGCTTAAGAAATATAATTTTAATTTGTTTGAGAAAAAAGTAATTATCAGAAAGCCAAAAATTTAAAATTAATTAATATTTTTTTATTATGATATTTTTTATTCGGTATTATTATCCATCTATCACCTATTTACGAGGAAACTCTAAAAAGACGATGGAGATGGACAGGACATGTCCTACGCTCCAGACAGGATTGCCCAGTTAACATCGCACTCACTTGGGGGGCTCCCGATGGAAGACGGAAAAGAGGCAGGCCAAGACTCACATGCAGGCCCGTATATAAGTTTTTTGCCGCCTTGTGCATATCGATTTATTGCCGCCCCCTTTATTTCATTTCCAGTTTCAAGAAAGTACCCCCTTGTTTCTTTTAGTCTACTGCTTAAAGGTGGGGTCTTTACCATTTGACACAAAATATCAAAATGTTGGGGATTTTTAAAAAAGTGTATCACGTAAGATCCCCTTATGGTACCACTGGGGGGTATGGGGGTCCTCCCCCAGAAGAAATTTAAAAATTCGACCTTTAAAAGCAAGGATTTAACTCATTTTGAGAACATTTTTGGGTCCAAGAGGGGACACTGTCCAGAGTGCCCCCTCATGGACCCAAATGGGTGAAAATAGTATTTAATCCTATTTAATTAAGAATAGAAAACATTTTTTTCTCGACGACCTTTTTCCTATACGCCGATCCACTCGAGCAAGCCCATCCATTTTAACAAAAAAAAGCTCCTTACCCTGAGATGAAGGGTAACAAACTGACAATATCGGGATAGAACGAAGATGACCATGCCATCTGATCCATTCCGGGAAACAAAAGCCATCGTTCGGATATTTTGGGGGGATGTGACCGTTGGATGCTGGAAATGACTCAACCCTAGATACTAGAATCCACCCGTAGTGAAAACTGTGTGGTACATTTTTTTCAAAAATAGCATTTTGAATTGTTGTAATCTGCCGCCCCCCAAAATTTTGCCGCCCTGTGCTATGGGCACATGTTGCACGTGCCTAAATACAGCCCTGCTCACATGGCAAACCGGCATGCATCAGGACTTGTGCAGGGCCGGATTAAAAGGATGGGAGGAGGCAAGAAGGTTGGCCCGGGACAGGGGTGCATGGAGGAAACTAGGCGCCTTATGTGCCAGCTCGGTGCGAAGACGTTAATTAAATTCAAATTATTATCCATTCTTGCATCATTCCGAAATAATGCTCCAATTGGCTGATATCGCACCCCGGTTGCTAAAGTAATTGCGAAATATTGTAAACATTTGTAAAATACAATACTTTATTCGATTCTCCATGTTTTCTGATTCCAGATGTTTTTGAAATGTCTGGTAATTATGATAAAGAATGTATTTTTAAGTGTAGAGTTCAAGTATCTGTGACCAAAATTGTCACCAAAACGAATAAGATCCATCTTATCTGCAAGTAAACTTCGAAGAGACTACAAGTTTGACCGTCTAAAAGAGCGTATTATAAAAGAGCCTGACCTTTTAGTCTTTAGCCATAGGATTTGTGTATCAACATACACCTCCAAAACTCATGTAAATCGGATTTTGAAGAAAACTTATCACAAACAAGATAGCAACCAAGAAAATAATAGAAGATTGTTGCGTTCAGAATGTAAGGATATTAGACTTCACTGCATATTTTGTTCCAATCCGTGCGTTGAACGTGATGCAAAAAATCCCAGTAGATTCAATCCTTCCCATCTCGTTCCCACTGTTGACTTCCAATGGAGACTTTCGGATGTGTGCGAAAAGAGAAAAGATAAGTGGGCTGAAGAGGTACGATTGAGACTTACAGGCACACACACATGCTTGCATGTAGCTGGAGCAAGGTACCGCCGTAAATGTGAACTACTGTTTAAAACCAACAGAAATATTTCAAAATTCAAACAGGAAATTATTTATCATACGTAATTTGTTAACTGGATCTTAATATTTTTAGAAAAAATCAGCTCCTCCAATATCAAATAAACAAGGATCTTTTGTAACCAAATTACGGTTCCATCGTAATTATTTTCAAAATAAAGGTATTTCAAATCAATTTTAACTTTTTTTGTTTAAAATAAATGTTTCCCTATTAAAAAACAAAAAGAAAGATACCCCTCATGACATATTTTATTAAAGATAAATCGAAAATCTCCTATTTTGCGGCTAATATGGACGCCATCTTGAATTCCTCAAAATGCTCAACATTTACGAGGTGGCATCAATCGGTTCTTCAGTCAAGACATCATAACCCACCAAAATCAGCAAAAAAATTCCATACACATTCTAATACACGGTTGACCCCTTTTTTGCCATTTGGCACCCTGACTATTAGGAAAACTGCGTTTTGTAACGTCCGCGCACTACATTAGGGGTTCTAGCTCTTTATCGCCAGGGCCCGACTTACAAGTTTGATGGCCCAGGGCAAAAGACTCGCTTGGGGCCCCCGACATGTCTTAAAGTAAAATTGAAATTTATTTGACTTAAAATAGCAAAATCAATCATCTCTAATCCGTGTGTAAACACTTCGTAAAAGTTATTCATTTGAAAACTTCATAAACCTAATTTAGGTTTATGAAGTAATAATAAACTGATATATTAGTAAGGCTAAGCGCGCACTGGAGACTTTTGTCTCGGCGACTTAAAACACTAGTCACTCGAGAGCAATGCATTTCTATGAGGAAATTCTTGGCCTAGTGATCTTGGTCTCGTCGCCATGTGCGCGCACTCTAGCTTCTTGCAATAGCCAGGGAAGCAATTTTGTCTTTGTCTCCGAGACAAAAGTCTCTAGTGCGTGCTCAGCCTAAAAATTAAAACCCTCTAAAAACTAAATAAATCCAGTTACATCTATTATTTTTATTTTTAAAAATTATCCTTTTTTAAAATTATTATCTAAAATCATCTATCAGTAACAAGTGCCCAAAAAACAATTAATTTAGTAGGGATTAACTTTTTTTCGTCGGGTTTTAATGCATATTTTCCCGTACGATTAACATTGGAAGATCAACTTTCTGTATTTTGTGACGTCACGAAATTCTACTACGTTGTAACTTTTTTCCTAGAGGTCGCTAGCATATCTGCATAGTTTTCTTAATCTGTGTTCTTTAATTTGAAACTACAACTTCTATTTCAATTGCAATCGCCGTCGCCGATTCTGCGTTTGCGTCCACTCGTTGGAGTCGATTAGTAATTTTTTCTAAATTTAACGAAGTTGTACCCCTCAAAAATATAAAATGGTGAGTTCTGATTTTTCAATTTACTGAATAGTTTCTTAAAAATATTAGTTACTGTGAGTAAAAGTTCAAGTCCATAAGAGGCTTAATATAATTACAGCGCCTATCCACGTGGTTGTTTCTTAACATTTTAAATATTTAAGAGCTACTTGATTTATTTGTAAAATATTATTGCATTAAGTATTTGATTTTATGTTCTCATGTGAAAGCGGCTTCTAAATGTCTCGAAATCATGGATGTAGGTTTAGGCCTAAGATTCGAGATTTCCATACCAATTTGCTTCATTATACGTGCTAAATTCTGCTGTGAAGTGTAATCTTACTTCATAAGGTGTCACCATTTTTCCTAAACAAATCGTTGTTTGGGATGTTATTAATTAAAGTACTGTGCAGCCTGAATGACTGCAGGTTATAATCCTTAATTGCTATGTCAAAAACTCGCATTCTATCTAGTGCGGTGGGGTCCCTCAGACCTCGATCCCTAAGAAGCGTTTGAAGTTGACTTATATATTTTTAACTTACAATATTTTAAATTCAGATAGTTCAGCTAATAATGTTGAACACATGTTTTTGTTATGGTCCAAGAAAAGGTCTAGTAACTCGAACATCAACCCCTGGTCCATGTACTGTCTTATCAATTATTATTTGTAGCCATATTAGACGTATTTATTTCTGCCTATTTTATTAAGAACTATTACAAATTCAGGGCGGCAAGTTTCTTTCTGAGAAGGAAAGCGCTGCATGCAAAAATTGTCTGAGTGAGTCACAACTTAGATTTTGCACTGGAGTGCAAAAAATACGTAAAATTTCGTAGCATGTATATGTGAACCAAACTTAAACAAAAGGTAGATTTAATATAATCTCGAATACTAATTCTGGTAAATTTTAAGAATCCGGTCCGTGGTGAGATCGATTTTCGCCAACGCTTGGCGTTCACAAAGTATTTTGGCCTTTAGATGGACACTATTTTTCACAATACTGAAAATTTGTGATCTTATTTTCACAAAAACAGGCTCCTGGCTGAAAAGAACTATTTTAACACAATTAAAATTCACAAAATTATGAGTAGATTTTCTCAATTTTCACAAAACCGGACCCTTCACAAAAAGTCTGGAATGACCCCTGATTAATCAGGGTTGTTACGTTTAAAACAAAGCAAAAAAAACATTGGTTAAAACACATGTAGTTTTTAGCAAGTTGCTCCCTTTATTTAGGCCAGGGGTTCCCAATTGGTGATCCGCGGACCCCTGGGGGTCCGCGGGCTGTGTCCAAGGGGTCCGCAAAATGTCACCGAGAAATTAAATATATTTTTATTTTCCTTAATTTGAAGTATCCATATCCTACTCAGCAGTTCATTCGTTAGTTATGTTAATTAATTGTCACTATAGCACAAATAGATTAATGTAGGTGGTGCAGCCTCTGTTTACCACCAAGGATAATCCATGTTTTGTTTTTTGAAATTTTTTTATTGATTAAATACGATAGTTTTGGTTATGAATACATCGAGTTTCGGTTTTGAAATCGATTGTCGAAAAATTCAAGGGCGAAAATCGATCGACAAATTTAAGCCTTTAAGTTCAAGGGGTCCTCGTCAGTAAATTAATTGTAAAGGGGGTCCTCGGCAAAATTTTATTGGGAACCCCTGATTTAGGCAACTAACTCACTATTTTCATGTATGGATCACCCAGATCCTAAAAAGATGGTGCCATTCCATGATGTAGGCAGTACATTGCTTAATAAAGAGCATGATGCTGTGAAGAAAACTTACAAAAATAATTTAAAAGAACAAAATGGTTGTGGTGTGTTTAAAAATACTGTAGCTTCCATTTGAAAAGTCAAATTTAAATTTTTAAAAATCATGGATTTTTTTTATCATTTCTATGTCGAGGGGGAAAAACATCAACAAATAAAACGTTTTAAACAAAAAAAACACGTTTAAAACAGATAAAATGTGTTTGTTTTTTTCAACCCTGTTATTAATACTAGTGATGGGCAGGTATCGATACCAAATACTTAAGTACTCGATACCTATAGGTATCGAGTGTATTCGATACCCACAAAAGTATCGATACTTTATTGACATATTTCGTTTTAAATTTTTCAATGAAGTAATCTTTATAATACCTACTGTAGATCAAACGCAGCCTGTTTCCGTTTTCATTTTGCAACGCTCAAACCCAAGTCGTTATCATCCGCAAGAGAAATTTGACGCGGCTAGGTTTTTCCCCCGCCAAATCCTTGGCCTCTATCCACCTCCAGGCCCGTAGCTACGGGGCTTTTTGATGGATCGCTTTCAGTTTTTTGAATATTAGTCTGATTATGGATAGGCCCTAAAAAAATTGTCCCTTCAGGTTCATTTCCCGACATTGAAAAAAAGTACTCGATACCTATAAGTATTCGATACCTAAAATTATCGATTTTGCCCATCACTAATTAATACTAGCTGATTTATGCCCAAACCAGGTGTGCATGTCAATAATGTATGTATTCTGGTCAGGTTAAACTGGACATCATTAATTATGCCTGGTTTAATCCCAAAGTGAGGTTTAACAATTTTATTTAACAATTATTATTTAATATTATAAAATATCAATGTAGTGACTGAATATTAAAACATTAAGTATGTACTTTACATCTGTTTTTTAACAAACTCAATTGGCAGCTAAGGGTGCCGAAAACAGCTTGGAGGTAATTTTTAATGGATCAGATAACTCCATTATTAACATAACTATTAAGCCTCAACATATTATTCTTTATAAAATTGTAATAACAATATATTGAAATTTTTGTAATATATATTTGTATCAAAAATATAACTAAATGAAAATGCAATAAGACTTAAATGGGTTTATTGTTACAGGCCAAACGTACAAAGAAGGTTGGAGTTGTTGGTAAATATGGAACCCGTTATGGTGCTTCCCTGAGGAAGATGGTAAAAAAGATGGAAATAACTCAGCATTCCAAATACACCTGTGTATTTTGTGGAAAAGTGAGTAAAATTCTGTTACTCTTACTACATTTTTACTAAATTTTTATAGTAGTAAGACTCAAGTTTTCTGAAAACTCACAAAAATTCTGGAAGACTCCTGTATATACAAATTAGTCAGTCACACTAATGAAATGGGTGATTATGTTCCAAGAGTATTTCATTTTTTACTTAAAGTACCAAGTTCTTAAAGTTGTTGTTGCAACATAACATTTTCCTAACCGATTTTTTTCATGTAAATATTTATTATTCTAATTTTCTTGGTTTAGCTAGTGTAGGGATGCACAACCTGCGGCCTGCAAACAAATTTGAATTTATCCAGTTAATCCCCCTAGCTTTTTTTCACTTTCCAAGGATGCAACTGACTTCAACTCAAAATCCAGGAAAACATTTTATCTGGAATCCCAAATTTAAGAATGTTTCAAAATCGGGAATATATTAAATTTTTCTTGTTCTAAAGGTAAATTTAACCTTAAATATTACCGTGTGCCTGCTAAACCTATGACAGAAAAGGCCAATATGTTTTAGCTACAGGCATATATCGGTGCAATCATACTTGTATAAAATGAAAACCTTTCTGTGAACTTAAATTTTTCCAAAAAAATTTCTGCAAGAATTTACACATTTTTAAATCCCTCTCTCAAAAAAACACATTATTACTGAAATACCCAAATTGGGACTGTAATTAATACTAATTTTTCATACTAGTGATTTTTAAACTTTTAAATAATTTACATCATTGTATTTTTTATCATAATTGGAGATTCCTAATAACTGCTCTATCTAAAAATGAAAGATGTAATATCTTTGAAAGATCGGCAGGATTGAAAAATTTAATCAACTAGCTGATATTGCACGGGTGGAGTTACGGCTTTAGAATTTCTTTTTAAAATTTTTCAATATATTTTATACCTTATTTTACCAAATAAAATGTATTAAAATCCCTCCAGTTCTGCGGAAAAATTTCTAAAAAGAATTTTTTTAGTAGTTTTATTGCAGAAAAAATTCTAAAAAAATTGTTTTCATATTTTTTCTGCAGAAAAATTGCTGAAAAAAATTTTCTTTGTAGTTTTTCTGCAGAGGGCAAAATTTTCTGCGAATGCCGTTCGCGCGTTCGTGTATATTATACAAGTATGGGTGCAATCATATCTACGACTGCAAAATGTTGAGAATTTCTTTCAGGAAAAAGTCCAATCTCATTTTCTATTTACTTAATTGGACTGAATTTGTGCTTTTTTATGTTGAACTCAAGATTTTTGAAAATTTCTTGGTTTTTGTGATTTGGGGGTCTATTTTCTGAGTTTTTCACCTTGCATTTAAATAACTTTAATCACCCAAATTTATTAGAAGACTACCTTAGCAAGCAATAATGTCACTTCTAATTATAATAGTATTATCTGCCAAATATAAATAAAATAATGTATTTTCCTAAAATATTAAAAATCACTCCTGTTTAGGAAACAATGAAGAGAACTTGTGTTGGCATTTGGAAATGCAAAGCTTGTCAAAAAACTGTTGCTGGTGGAGCTTACGTATACAGGTAAACTACATTTTACTTTAGCATCTGAAAACCTTTTTGTGTTTTTTTAATATTCCCTTCTATTGTTATTCATTCCTTTTCTCAAGTATCTGGAAAGGAATGTAATAAACTATAAATTAAGAAATTAAATATTTCTTTTCTAAAAGAAAGTGTTGAGACATTTGTTTACATACAAGAATGGGGGCCAGGTAAATACTCAATGTACAGCATACTTGCCAACTTTTACAGATTGTCCATAATATTTACTGATTTTCTTTTTAGTATTATGGTTTTATGCATTGATTGAAGAATTTTATGCATTTTGCGTTTTTCTCCACATAACTTAATATCCGTAAAAACATGTTTGAATCTAAAATATTTTATTTTTTTAATTCAAGTCAAGATTCCTCTACTAATCCCTGTCCTTGAGTTGTCCTCACCTGTAAAGTTTGCTTCTTCTCGTGCTCTGTTTGCAATGCGGGAAAAATCAACTTTACTGAGATTAGAATTAACATTGATGTTTTTCAAGCTTGTTAACGTGGAAAGCTTCAAGTTGTTGTTTTATAATGTTATGCAAAAAGTTTTACATATGGTTGTTGTTTTCAAGCTATGTATTACGAAACTCTCAGGTTCATAGGGATCCATCTCAGGGAAAATTCTGATAGCATACATGTGATTCTTCCGCCAATTGGCGGAAATCCCCCAATTTGCTTTGCAAAATTAAAGTCCAACAATTTGATTTGCAAAACTCAACTTCCACTCTCTGATTTTCCAATTATTTTTTTACTGAAAACTCCGGTCGCAGAGGTTGCCTAGTTATGAATACAAAGTAAAATTGAAAAGTTATCGAAATATGAAAAGCAATATACCCCCATAATTAACAGGTTCCCCCTCTACTTAAAATGAAGGAAAATATAGGTGCCATCAAAATTTTGTAAAAATATTCTCAACCAATTTATTGTCAGAGTAATCACATGCATGTGATAGTTAAGTGCTGCAGGAGGTGTACTCTCAGCAGAAAATGTTTTCATTTTTCTCATTTAATAACTAGAATAAATAATCTCATTAATTATTTTTTCAATGAAATTGTTCCTCAAACATTTCTCTACAAAGGCTGAAAATTTCTAAAAAGCACTGCAGTGGTGTGTAGTCATTGTTACTTAATACATGTGATTCTTCCGCCAATTGGCGGAAATCCGCCAATTTGCTTAGCAAAATTAAAATCCGACAATTTGATTTGCAAAACTGAAATTCCACTTTCATATTTTCCAATCGTTTTAAACTGAAAACTCTGACAGCTAGTGAGGCATAGTACTAAATTTTAAGAAAAAAATTAAAACAATATCGAAATAATATGAAAATTAGTTAAGATTTAAGTTTAAAAATATGAATCTGGCATATTGAATATCCTAGATCTTGGGCTATACCCTGTCTTGGGTCATATGCCATAAAAACCTAACCAACCTAGATCTCGGGAAGCAGAAGCTGATAGACCCCCTCTACTTAAGAAAAATTTAGGTGCCATCGAATTTTTAATGTTTTCCGCCAATTTTTTGTCTGTGTAATCACATGTATGTACTTATTTAAAAGAGCATAAAAAACTTTAAAAAACCTTACTATCATTTAACTGCCTCGCAGCCCTCTGTTTTAAATACTAGATACTTGTGTCACACATAGATACACATGTCTAATCACAATTTGCCAACAAATATAACTGGACAAAACGGCCTGATCAGCTAAGTATAACTTAAGTGGACTGCTAAGTTTTAACATCCTGGTTTTAATATACTGATTCATATTATTTCATTTTTAGTACAACTGCTGCCGCTACTGTGAGGAATGCTGTAAGAAGATTGAGAGAATTGAAGGAGCTGTAAATGTTAAAAATAAACAGAAAATTCTTTAGAATTGTCTTTTACAACTTTTTGTGTTGCAAATTGTTCACTGTCATCTCAAAGTGGATGACCATTATAGGCCAGTCAATAACGACATCGAAAATTACAAAAAATAAGGTAGTTCCAATTTTTGTCTTATGTTGTTAGGACCCATCCCAGTAGTTAGTAACCAATTTTGCAACCCTGAAAGCCTTGTGCTAACTTCGCAATCCTCAAAAAACCTCAAAAGTTTCCGACTTTTTTCAGTGTTTGGCTTATAACTCATACAAAATGCATCCGCACGAAAAAGTTTCAAATGTATCTTTTAAAGTAGATAAAATTTGCAATACTTTAAGGTCATCCCCAAGTTTATACGTCCCATAGATTCCGAGTTACATCTCTTCAAAAATGTGCAATTTTTTCCCTAAATTCAAAATTTTGAGTCTAAGTCGCTTTTATAGCAAAAAAAAGGCTATAGTACTCGTTGTAAAAGGTAAATAAGGGAAAATAAGTTGTAGTACAGTTATTTAGCTTTAATTTAAGCCCTGAATGAAGTCTCTAGGCCCCATAGTTCTTACTTTATCTTAAAAAACAAACAATTTGGGAATACCGAAATTTGGGAAAAATAGAGCATAACGTTGTATGGGCATAGTAAAGGAAAAATAAAGCCTATATCACAATATGACGTTATAAAAATTATTATTTATTTATTGAATGCAAAGTTATTTGTCTTAATACTTGTTAATTAATGTTAATTTTTAAATTAAATTGAGATTAATTAGTATGAATTATAATTAATAAATTAAAAATTGTATATTAATTTATTGCTTCTTCAGGTATTAGTTTATAAAATACGACCTTTTTGAGGTACCAAAGATCACTCTTCCAAGGATTCAGGACTGTCTTCCTCGTTGTCAGACTCGTCTATCTCAATTGTAGGGATGTTGAGGCATGACTTGCCTTGACATGGTTTACATAGTGCGGAACACTTAAGTCCCGCTTTCTGACATGAGCAGCCTCTTCCAGCACACCCTTTTTGGCACTTGCATGAGATGGTGAATTCCAGCTAACTAGTCACCCAGGTGGAAAAAAATAAACTTTATCAAAACCCCAAGCGTTATACATCATTGGAAAGTTTAAAGTCTATAGAATTAGAAACAAACATTGGTTTTTACAAATATTAGCTCTATTTTGTAGAGGAAATCATCAAAAAGCATGTATTGTAAAAGTTTTGTTGCTGCTGAAATTACCGACTTTTTACCTTATTACACCTGTAAATTATGCCATCAAAGTTGTTCCACAGAAGTTTATTATTGATGTTAGATCTCTAAATATAAAATAAATGTGTGTTTACAAGTGATTTAATCAAAAACTGCCTAGCTGGGGGTCTATTTGTCATACCAGGTTGAGCATGTAACGTCTGTTACAAATTTCACTAAAGTTTGTCTCACATTGTGAAAAATGGTTTTTTAAACTTTTATTTCCACTTTCTACTTTAATTTTAAGGTAAAAGAACTAATAACATCAAAATTTGTGAAAAAAAATTATATTACCTGTAAATACAGGTGTAACAGACGTTACATGTGCCTGTCGTAACAGACGTTACAATGTCAATGTAACGTCTGTTACACATATAACTTGGCATAATAAAAGCTTAATAAGGAACCTACTATTAATAAATTAATTTATTTTAATTTATCAATTATATAATTAATTGAAAGTAATACATTTTAATTAAAAATTAATTATGTCATAAATTTTATATTTTATCTTACTATGTGTCAACCAAGAATTTCCAATCTATATTTGCAAAACAGAGGCATCTAGGGCACCATGTCAACCATCATGGGAAGGGGGCAATCCCCCTTTTAATGGCAAAAACAATATTTAATTAAATTAAACATTAATTAAACTTTTTCAGCAAATTAGAATTCAAATACTAACTTTCAGTAAAGGCATCCTGAGATCCCGGGTATATAAAGATTTTTTCTCAGCAATTTTATTTTACCCTTTTTTCACGAATAAAAACTATAAGATCAGGTATTTAGGATGCTAAAAAATTAAAAACCGTTAACTTCATTTTAGTAACAATTTTAACTTAGTCATTATAATGGCACTTTCAATTTTAAAATGGTTGTCGAGTGAATTTTTTAACAATGCACTTAAGATTTAATTTATCATTGTAACTTAATTTCTAGGTACTTAAAGTTTTAATGTGAAAGTAATGATCATTACTTTACCCTTATTTACCCATTACTTTATCATTACCCTTATTTCCAAGCAGCATGACTAATATAATATTATCAGTATTGGTCATTATTAAAATGTACTTAGAAATATCAGTCAATATGGCTTAATTTTTGTTTTGACTGGCCAATGCTGTTTCTCAGACAAATTTTACTTAATTTAAAAGGGTAGGTAAAATAATATTATTTTGATTATTTTTAAAATTGTTCTTTTTTTATTTGAAAAGCCACTCATTGCATGATATTTACAGGTATTGACTAATACAAAAATTGGCATTGGTAAATTAATAAATTATTTTAATTTTAATAAGTTCATTCATTCATTCATAAAGTCATTGAGGGCTTTTAACCTTCTTTTTTAGTAATTTAAAGTGCTACCCAATGCTTAATATTTATCGGTATTTGCCATATTGGCCAATATCGTAGATTTTAACAGGTTTTATCATTCAAAATAATTTTTGTATGTTTTTAACCCTTTTTTTACTAAATTTAAAGCTCTTGACTATGTATGATATTTTTTTTATTTGCGATATTGGCCGATATCGCAACATTGTTTAATTAATAAACTGCATGAAATTTAATTTTAACAGGTTTAATCATTCAAAATAATATTACTTTGTGTGTCTTAGCCTTGTTTTTTTTACTAATTTAAGCTCTGGACAGTGTATGATATTTATCGGGATTTGCGATATTGGCCGATATCGCAGCGTTTTTCAATTAAGAAACTACACCGAACTTAATTTTAACAGGTTTATTCATTCTAAATAATATTACTTTGTATGTCTTTTTCCTTCTTTTTTACTAATTTAAAGATCAGGACAATTTATGATAATTATCGGTATTTTCGATATTGGCCGATATTTCAGCGTTGTTTAATTAATAAACTACATCAAATTTAATTTTAACAGGATTATTCATTCAAAATAACGTTATTTTGAATGTTTTTAACGTTGTTTTTAAGTAATTTAAAGTGCTAGACATGTACGAGATTTATCAATATTTACGATATTGGCCGATATTGTAACAACCCCCAATTGATAATCTTGGAGTAACATGAGTGGTTCTTATTAAGTTATGATCCTCCTCTTCAACTTTAACTTAAATATTCAAGGCCTGAATGGTATGCATTTCATACGACGTAACGTCTGTTACACCATGTAACGTCCGTTACGAAAGTTTAGAATTTTTTAAAAAATAAAAAAAATGACTGAATTTTTTAGTCAATGCTGTGATATATTGCGTACATGTCTAGTAATGTTATTTAAATTTTTTTTAAACTAAAATGCCTAATAGATTCACAGACTTTTTAAACTGATGACACTAAAGTGTAAAAGGGCTTCCATTCATGTAACGTCCGTTACAAAAAACAATAATTTCCCCCCCCCACTTCATAACCCCGGAAATAAATTTTCAAACATGTATATCTTTTATTCAGAACTAGTTTTACTAGGAAAAAATATATAATCTTTATTATGAGACGTTTTTATGCCCTTAAAAATTGTTTAAACATCGAATTTTCGTACGAGTGTAACATCCGTTACGTTGGAATTCACCAGATGGAGAGTTTTTGATGCTGGATCTTTTGTAGAGGTAATAGGTAGCAGACCTTTTTTTTTTGCTGACTCCTTGTCCAGCCCCAGTCAGTTGGTTTTTTCTGCACCTGGTGGTATGTGCGATATGCATGTTGAGCTGCAGCCTCTTCGGTTGGAGGCAGACGAGCCAGGTGGACCTTGGTGTTGGCCGCTAAACGAACAAAGATTTCGTAACGGAGGGCGTGAAAAGTGTCGGAGTCTCCTCCTCCATACAGAGCCACAAGACACTTATTTCCAGCAGAGGCTATTTCTTCGTGGCTAATATCAGGCTGCAGGAAAATGGAAGCCACGCCAACCAGATGGGGATTTTTTTCAAGCATGCTTAACATCTTCATTTTACCTTGCCTGAAAATTGCAGAGGTGGTGTCACAACCAGAGAAATTGTGCAGAAACAATTCAAATCTGTGGGGACAGGCCAGCTCTCCGCTATTGAAAGATTTGGAGGAAAACTGCAAACAAGTTGATTCCCGCTTGACACCTTTTTGAAGGAAAACATTTTCCACCGTCGAGCGCAATCCATTTAAAAAAACCAACAAGTCCACATCTTCTCCAACCACGATGACATTTTCATGCGAGCTGCTTTTTGTCGAGAGCAGTCCGTACGATTGTACAGTCTGCGTCCTCGGCAACTTGCTTTGTTTCAATTCCTTGGTTATCCAATCCTAAACAAAGGAATTTAATAAGTTGCCGCTTGTTGTTTTCGTTGGATAAAAACTTCTCCTGTGGCACTTTTATAACTGTGTGATCTTGAAATAATATATCACTGCATGATGAGTTTGCATATCGACGTAATCGTTCTGCAGTTTTAGTGCTTCTTTCAGACCCATTGTCTGGATATCCATCAAATACAACTGACACATTTTTTCCAAAATGGCTAATTGTGTAGCTGATGTAAGTGGCTACAATTGCCGTGGTTGTGATATTCCGATGCCACCTTACATTATGAAGTAAGTAGCCGCCATCCACAACAACAAACGTAGTGGCTCCTATAGTTATATTTTCAGGAAGAGGGGTAAAAGTTGGACTTTTTGCCTTTACGCATCCCATCTTCACAAAACAAAGCCATTGGGTAGGGAGCCAACTCGAACTTAAAGTGCTCTTTCAAGTCACCCTCTGTCTGCTTCCTGATACACAGCCTTTGAAAAATTGTGAGGGGATCTATTTGAAGCTTCGGATTTTGTAATTTGATAGTGACTGATGCCAGGGTTCGCACTTTCTTTTCTTTTAAAACTAACTTTTCCAAAGGTGTTTCCCGTGATTTGGTTTATTCCATTTATTCCCAATTCGTAGGCCATATGGCAATTGACTTCAGAGTCCCCAACCATACCAGAGCTGATGGATAGTATTTTTTCATTAAATGGAAATATCTAAATGGCCAATGGCAAATATCTAAAACTGTTGGGGATGCGAGTTCTGACACGCCCTTGGAAGCTAACCGAGTTAAAAATCCTCTTTCTCCATTGATTTTATTTTTTTAAGGTAAAGTAAGAACTATAGGTCTTATAAAACTAATCTAAGACTTATTAAAGTTATATTTTAGACTAATACTTAAAAAAGCAATAAATTAATATATATTTTAAATTTCTTAATTATATAATTAATACTAATTAATCTCAATTTAATTTAAAAATTAACATTAATTAACAAGTATTAAGACAAATAACTTTGCATTCAATAAATAAATAATTTTTATAACGTCATATTGTGTTATAGGCTTTATTTTTCCTTTACTATGCCCATACAACGTTATGCTCTATTTTTTCCAAATTTCGGTATTCCCAAATTGTTTGTTTTTTAAGATAAAGTAAGAACTATGGGGCCTAGAGACTTCATTCAGGGCTTAAATCAAAGCTAAATAACTGTACTACAACTTATTTGCCCTTATTTACCTTTTACAACGAGTACTATAGCCTTTTTTTTGCTATAAAAGCGACTTAGACTCAAAATTTTGAATTTTGGGAAAAAATTGCACATTTTTGAAGAGATGTAACTCAGAATCTATGGGACGTATAAACTTGGGGATGACCTTAAATTATTGCAAATTTTATCTACTTTAAAAGATACATTTGAAACTTTTTCGTGCGGATGCATTTTGTATGAGTTATAAGCCAAAAACTGAAAAAAGTCGGAAAATTTTGAGGTTTTTTGAGGATTGCGAAGTTAGCACAGGGCTTTCAGGGTTGCAAAATTGGTTACTAACTACTGGGATGGGTCCTAACAACATAAGACAAAAATTGGAACTACCTTATTTTTTGCAATTATCGCCCTTTTTTGTGTCGTTATTGACTGGCCTATTAGGGTGGTCCAAAAAAACATTTTTTCAAGCTAGCCCAAACGTCGCCCCCTAATTTTTTTACATTTACAAATATTATCATCCTCCTTTAATTTTAGCTTTCTACTCCTATTTTTAGGGGGTGCTCAATGACCCTTTGACCCTTCATTTCGACACTCTAAAAATTTTATTGATTTGCTTTTACATCACGAGCACAAAAAAAATTTTTTTTTCGTAAAGCCTGATGTTTCTAAGAAGAAAAAAAAATCCAAAGATTGAGTGAAAATTTTCCCAATTTTTCACATATTTTTGCGTTTTTTTGATATGAAGCCGACCTTCCACGTGAAAGCGAACTAGATATTAGGAATCAGCACCTCAAAAAACATGTAAAACCGTTGAAAAAATAACTTAAAGAAATTTTTTTTTAAACAACTGCCTGTTATAGGACTGTATTACTATTTTGAGTTTAATGAATTTCAGTTACTTTTCAAAACAAATTGCCTATTTTGTAATCGGAATCATGTTTTTTGACCATTAAAACAATATTTGACCCCAAAAAATGTCTTTCTATCATTAAAAGAACCGAAAATAGGCCTGCGGGCAGCCATTTTGTTTTTGACCGGAAGTCCCAAACGGCACTTCCGCCAGAGTGCTTCTGGTCGATTTTGGATTCAGCATGTTTTAAACTATATATAAACCAATTTTGGTTCCTCTTTCACGATCTGAACAATTATTCCCTTCTAGTTGCTTCCGAGTCAACAAAACACTCACTTGTCAATATTGTTTCTAAACATTCATACATAAAAAAATAATGCTGTTAACTATTTTATTTTCAATCTATAATCATATATTAAGTGTATAAATAAAGTAGGTGTCAAAATTGTTTATCTTTTACTTATTTTTTTAGCCGATTTAGCTAAAAACTAAAAAGCAGTTTATTTAGGGTCATTGAGCACCCTCTTAAAACGTAAGTAGGAATCTGAAACTTTGCCATAATAATACTATGGGTAGATGTTTAAAAAGGAGGGGCGACGTGTCTAGGACAAAGTTTACTTTTTCCGATAGGAATGTGGACCACCCTAATGACCATCCTATATCTTTTATGCAACAGGAAATCCTAAGCAAGCATAATTAATTAGGGATATTTTGGATGTGGAATTAATTTGGCAACAATTGAAATCCAGATCAGGTGCTACTCTACGGTAGGTTGTATCGTAAAAAAAGCTTTTTTGGATTTTGATGAGGCACTGTATATTTGGACGGCCTTTTTTCAACTAAACTAATCTAATTTCCACGGCTCGGCGTTCCATTGGTTCCATCACTAAGCGCCGAGACTGCTATGTAATCACGAGACCTACAGCGTATGCGCCACTGGCCGTTTTGGCCGTCCAAATATACACTTCGTTTTGATGATGCATTAGTGCGGAAAAGTTGTCTAAGGTGACATAGAGTACCTGTGATTTTTTCATAATTTTCGGATAATACCTTTAGGTGCCACATTGACCCTGAAGGTTCCCCATGTTAATCCTATAGAGCGCGCTAGCCAAAAAGGCTGAAAATTGGTTTTTCGCCCCTCATTTCTACCCTAATCACACGACGAATGCCTTCCCACGAGTAATCGACCCGACAAAACTTGCATAATTGCCTAAATCTCTATATTTTGTTGCTTGTGGGCTCTAATTTGAACGAGGAAATACGCGATTTTTGACGAAATTTGAGTATACAAAAAAACTTAGTATAGAGATTTAGGCTATTCAAATTATATCGGGTAGCATTAGGGTGGTCACAAGCAGGGTTGCTTGATTTAAATCAACTTGATTTAAATCACATGATTTTTTTAAAAAAATCATTGATTTAAATCAAAAATTTTAAATAAGTACAATTTAAATAAAAAATTAAGTAGTTTTATGCTTTAAAAATGGTTTGCAAAATTATTTACTTGCATTTTTAAAAATAGCCTGCAATTTCAAGAACAAATTTTACTAACAATGACAAAAATATTTTTGACAAAGAAGGGTAATAAATAGCAAGTTGGAAATCAATAATTATGATAATGATAAACTAAACAAATTATTTTTACCTGGTATAAAATTTTTAAAATACGAGTAAGTTGATGATTTTTATAATTTGTCATGTTTTCGAACTAATTTTTTTATATATTACATAACCAGAGGGAATTTTAGCCGGAGGAAGCCCTATTCTCTGTGGTCTGTACATGACTGCATGGTTTTTTTTAGTAATCATAGTCACAATTTATTTTCCAAACCTAATATTAAGATAGAAGGATAAAAATTTAGTAACAATTATTCATTCACTCTTTTAGGACGGGCATCTCGTCGGTGAGACGCCACGGCAGTAAACTGTTTCTATTAATTAATTTGATTAATTAATGCATAAAATAGATAAAAATTGGGGTATTAAGTAATGCTAAATTATTATATCACATTGAAGTTTCAATATCAGTATATCATTAAGCAGTTTCAAGAAGTTCAGGACTAGAAATTCATTTAAATCAAAAAAATCCGATTTAAATCAAAAAAGTCCGATTTAAATCAAATAAATCCGATTTTTTTGATTTTTTTAAAAAAATCAAAAAAATCAGCAACCCTGGTCACAAGTAACATGGGGAAAAATTTGACTTTTTTTAGGTCTCACCCCCCTAAAATGTGCCAATTAGTCCAGTAACTAGGTAGTTTTTTCAGGAAAAAAATACAGAAGTTTTTTTCTCAACGGTTTTATATGTTTTCGAGGGTGCTGAATCCGAATATCAACTTTGTTAACAAAATTTCGCATGGGAACATTGAAAAAAATCGAAAAAATCCTAAAATTTTACCCCTTTTTTTGGTTTTTTCCTTCTAGCACGTAAAGTATAGATTTCTCAGAGAAAAGGTCACTACAAAAGTTAAAGTACTCTAAACAATCTAAAAAAAAGTCAATTACAGCATTTCTGTCAGACTAATAGTTTGGCCGCTAGAGCGCGCTGAAAGTCAGACAATTTCCGTCCCCGCGGTGGAAAATCCAAAAATTTTCACTTGCAGCTCGAAAAACCCATATATTTTAGAATATAGTACTATAAAAGTATATTTTAAAATGTTTTACACGTAAAAACCTTTCAAACTAACCTAATATTAATTGATTAAATGTGTTATTATTAGGGGTTTTCTCTGAAAGATCATATTCTGTATCAACGTACAGCAATACAATCCATATTGTTAATCACAAAGAAAAAAATGCAGAAGTTATTATCTCATCGGTTTTATACATTTTCGAAGATGCTGAATCCGAATATCAACTTTGTTAACAAAATTTCGCATGGGAACATTGAAAAAAATCGAAAAAATCCTAAAATTTTACCCCTTTTTTTTATTTTTTCCTTCTAGCACGTAAAGTATAGATTTCTCAGAGAAAAAGTCAATACAAAAGTTAAAGTACTCTAAACAAGCTAAAAAAAGTCAATTACAGAATTTTTGTCAGACTTATAGTTTGGCAGCTAGAGCGCGCTGAAAATCAGACAATTTCCGCTCTGGCGGAGAAAAATAGGGTAAAAACGTACTTAACTGTTGTATACGACTTAATTAAATGCTATACTAAGAAATTCTGGACATTTTCTTGAAACCAAGAGTGGAGAAATTTGTTTTGTGAATAGTTAGAAAGAGTAAAAGTTTTTTCAGAGTCTAACAAGCTTCATGTTTTTTGCATAATTTTAAATATGCGTATTATTCGTAAATATTATAAATCTTAAAAACCCAATTCAAAATCCCAAGTTAATGGGAGGTCCTATTCTTTTGGGAAAAATATGTCTGACATAAATAAATCTCTAAAAACAAAAACAACCCCTCATATCCACCACTTCAGGCGAGGAGGCGGTGTCATTATCTCTGCGGGGGGTCTTTTGGAGTGTCCGTTTTCGGGTTTGGTCACCACTGATAAAGGACAATGGGCTTCCTCTTTGTCTGCAAGGCGTTTGTGGGTTTGTTTTCGCAATCCTATTTAAAGATCCCATTTCAAAGGAACGCTGTCTTCAAACTCAAAGGCTATAAACTCACGGGGGTCCCATTTAATTACCCTTCTCGCCCTCTAGTGGGAAAAAGAATCATCCTATGTCCGATATAGTCAGTTGTAGAATAGAATTAATTAATCCCTAAAATTATTCATTATATTTAAAAATATGTATGTGTAAACAGACTTTGGTTTAATCAATACAATTCTAGATGAAATTTTCTTCAATTATCTCAGGGTATTCCAATTCGAGAAGGTGAAAACGCTCTGCCAAATTTTCAAGGGAAGAAAATATTGTACATTGTTAATTATCATGAAACACATCATTTTCTACTATCATTTAGAAATGCATGAATTTTTCATACAATTTATTGTTTTTTATTCATTTTCTATTTCGTTTTATCAGTTTTTGAATTGAGTAAAAAATATGTTTGGTAATTAGATCACTCATACTCTCTTATCTAAGCAATTCCCTTTCTACAGAAATCATTCAATAATAAAGCATTTATTTAAATTTTATTTAGTTTTATTTCATGTACAAAATTATGAAGTATGTTTTTATAGTACCCTAACCTAAAACATGAAGGTGTTTTAAGACCCTAGTTGATTCTATCTGGATTTTTCATCTTTGGCAATAAATAGTCTTAAGTTTAGCCCGCCCTAGAGGTCAAACTATTAGTCTAACAGAAATTCTGTAATTGACTTTTTTAGCTTGTTTAGAGTACTTTAACTTTTTTATTGACTTTTTCTCTGAGAAATCTATACTTTACGTGCTATAGAAGGAAAAATAAAAAAAGAGGTAAAATTTTAGGATTTTTTCAATGTTTCCATGCGAAATTTTGTTAACAAAGTTGATATTCGGATTCAGCATCTTCGAAAATGTATAAAACCGATGAGATACTAACTTTTGCATTTTTTTCTTTGTGATTAACAATATGGATTGTATTACTGTACGTTGCTACAGAATATGATCTTTCAGAGAAAACCCTTCATAGTAAAACATTTAATCAATTAATATTAGGTTAGTTTGAAAGGTGACACGTGTAAAACATTTTAAAGTATGCTTTTATAGTACTATATTCTAAAATATATGGGTTTTTCGAGCTGCAAGTGAAAATTTTTGGATTTTCCACCGCGGGGACGGAAATTGTCTGACTTTCAGCGCGCTCTAGCGGCCAAACTATTAGTCTGACAGAAATGCTGTAATTGACTTTTTTTTAGATTGTTTAGAGTACTTTAACTTTTGTAGTGACCTTTTCTCTGAGAAATCTATACTTTACGTGCTAGAAGGAAAAAACCAAAAAAAGGGGTAAAATTTTAGGATTTTTTCGATTTTTTTCAATGTTCCCATGCGAAATTTTGTTAACAAAGTTGATATTCGGATTCAGCACCCTCGAAAACATATAAAACCGTTGAGAAAAAAACTTCTGTATTTTTTTCCTGAAACGCCCCTTTTTTACTACCTGGTTACTGGACTAAATGGGCTAAAAACGGAGATTGGACAAGTTTCAGCTCAATCCGATAATATTAACCCGTGCCTCATCGAGGTCTAAGTTCAGAAAAACAGCGATTTTTAACAAAAATTGGTAGTTTTCACCCCATAAAACTAGAACCGTTTGTCCCAAAAACCCGGTTAGGGTGTATTTAATAAGTAATTTTATACACTTTAACTTTGATATAATCAGATTTTATTTACTAAAACGGATAGGGCGCTATATAGAATTTTCATAGTGAAGGTCCTCAAAAGCGAATTTCCTTGCAAGAACCCTAGAACATTACAAAGTCACACTTCCGGTCTTTCCCTATTGATTTTGCCAATTTTTTTATTGTTAATGTGTTAAAGTTGGTTCAAATACATTATTAATAGTTTAATTAGGTAGAAGACCAATGATAAAGGGGATTAACCTTTTGTTATAACCCCTATAATCTAAGCGAAAGAAGCGCGACTCTAGTAGAGATGTAAAGGCTGGAAAAAACCGGGTTTATTCCCGGGAATAAACCCGGTTTTTTGGGATGGGAATTTTGAATATTCCCATTTCGAGATTTTAGAGCGAAATTTTGGGAATTTTGATTCTTTAGCTTTTTGTTAAAGGTAAGTGATTTCAAGTATTTTTCCTGTGTCATAATACTCTTTATATGTATAATTTTAAGGTTAATTTCAATTCTAAGACTTGGATTTCGGTTTAAGCTAAAAACAGAGGTAAGCGATATAATATTATAAACCTCCTGAAATAATCTAAATAGTTTATAGAAAGAACTATCAATTACTGGTGTTTGATCATGTTTAAAATTGTGTCTTAAACTCCTCAAAAGTCCTAGAAAATGAAAACTGATGGTGAAATATCGTTGTGTTTGTTTACGGTCAAAATTCCCAATATTCCCCTAGAATTCCCGGTTTATTCCCAAAAATCCCGGGTTTTTTCCCGCCTTCCAAAAAATATGGGAATTTTACATCTCTAGGTCTGAGAGGTTTTGCTAAAAAAGGCTTTAATATTCAGTTAAGTGATCAAAAGGTCTAATACACAAGTTTTTTCAGCAAAAACCTCTGGAGAGATGTCATTTGGCGATTTATGTCTATGAAATTATAATAATAGCAACCTTACCGACTTTAAATTTTAAGAAACCCTATTTCTACCAAAGTTGCTCGTTTTCAGCTAAATAACCTAAAAGTATATTAGAAAAATGGGCGCAAGTTTAGAACTGCTGATGCGCCAAGTTTTTAGCCATAAAAATCAATATATAGTAACCCCAACTAATGTTAAATGAATTATGTGGCTTCTAAATATGGCGCCAAATAGCCAAAACTCGCCAACCATCAGCAGTTCTAAACTTACGCCGAAAAATGTATAAATTGATTTATTTTTAATAAATATACCTCAGGTTTCATTTGCCTACCATTCGAGGAAAATTAATTTTCAATAAGTATGAAAAGGTTTCATTACATATGTTTGATCTATAATCAAATTACATAATATTTTATTCTTTAGTCGCCAGTTATATTCACACCTGTGTTGAAGGAGACTAAAATACAGTGGCGGCTCGTCCATAGGGGCTGCGGGGCTGCAGCACCCCCAACCAAAATTTCCCGAAATTCCAATTTTTATTTGCTTTACAATATTTAAAAAATTGTCTATTTCCCCCTTTAATCTTTGTCCTTTATAATCCTTTTTCAATTAATAATCCTCTGCTACGCCGGCCGTTTCGCCAACAGATTTTTTTCCCGGGTCGATCAGCCCCCGCAAGTATACCTATCGTGGTATAAAACACTATCGCTATCATATCAAATCAAAATATCAAGAATTTAGCATGCGAATCTGTTAGGAGAAAAGGGGCTGCTTTTCAGCAGCCCCGACCAAAAGAATGATAGCCTTGAGAGAGCTGTAAAGGTGGACACAAATTGGAGCCGAGCGGCGAAGGCGAACAGCCACGAACACGCTCTGCGCACGCGCAACTCGGAGGCTCTAAGAGCGGCGCTTGCGCAGAGCGTGTTCGTGGCTGTTCGCTACGCCGCTCGGCTCCAATTTGTGTCCACCTTAAAAAACAAACTGGGGGAAGAAGAAAAATAAATATACGATTTCTTCTACTAATAAATCACATTGGCTTTTTAGCTTTTCTTACTCCATCACGGTTTTAATTTTTATTTATAGCTTCTTTTTTTCTTTTCAACAGAGAGAAAAAAAAATTTCTGATGTTTCCGCAATGTCAATAAAGATTTATGTTTACTTTTTTGTAGCCAGGTTTTTATTTCTCTGTACAATGAACAAATTTAATTCGAAATGTAGATTTTAGTTCATATTCTCTCGATAACCTTCATCTTTGTAGTAATTAGCTATATGTAGGAATAAAGGTAAGTGACAGTTTTTGAATACTTGATTATTAAGTGGGAAATCGAAATTTTATATTGTTCCCAATTTTCTATTTGATTTTTTCCACGTTTTTGTTTAAAAGAAATATTATTTGCCATTATATCGCTTAAAATAAGTTGCCAACTTGGTACCGCCGGAGCAGCACCCCTTATAATTTTACCTTCGAGCCGCCACTGCTAAAATAGTGCGTAAAATAGGAAATATTCAAAATATTTTCATATATTCAGTAAAAGTTATTGTTTCCCATGATATTTGATATTAAATTGGAAACAAGATTTCTCTGAAAAATACTATAGTTGAGAAACTCCAACGGTATATCACTTTTAAGCATCTGCTGGATTATTGTAAGTAACATCTCAGTTATAGTCCTAATCACACACACATAAAATGGATAAGCTAAGTTTTTATAGAAAAACCTTATTATAATTATCAAACAATTTTGAGACTATTTTTTGAAAATTACTTTTTTAAAGAAAATTAGAGAAATTTATTATAATTTTACCACATATAAATAATCAAACATAATTTTTAACACCAATTGATATCTCTCTAGATGTTTTTATAAAAAAAATTGTAATTTAGCTATTTCTATCACTTTAATGGGTATTAATGGGTTTTAGCAAAACCTCTCACAGTCGCGCTTCTTTCGCTTAGATTATAGGGTTTATAACAAAAGGTTAATCCCCTTTATCATTGGTCTTCTACCTAATTAAACTATTTATAATGTATTTGAACCAATTTTAACGCATTAACAATCAAAAAATTTGTAAAAAATATATTTTTCTCTTTTTTTCCAAAATTTAGGAGGGGGGGTTGAAATTATACCGTAGAATTATCTTAGGGGGATTAAAAACTCATTTACTATCTATTGGAGCCAAAATCAATAGGGAAACAACGGAAAGAAAGTTTTTTGTGACTTCGTAATATTCTAGGGTTCTTGCAAGGAAATTCGCTTTCGAGGACCTTCACTATGAAAATTCTATATAGCGCCCTATCCGTTTTAGTTAATAAAATCTGATTACATCAAAGTTAAAGTTTATAAAATTACCTATTAAATGACACCCTAACCGGGATTTTGGGACAAACGGTTCTAGATTTGAGGGGTGAAAACTACCAATTTTTGTTAAAAATCGCTGTTTTTCTGAACTTTGACCTCGATGAGGCACGGGTTAATATTATCGGATTGAGCTGAAACTTTGCCAATCTCCTTTTTTAGCCTATTGGCACATTTTAGGGGGATGAGACCTAAGGATTTCGAAAGTTGGTTTTTTGTAACCACCCTAGGGTAGCTAGCATACATCGTTACATCATATAACACTACACTACCCTACAATAATTGACCGGACACCAGACTATTTGCATGAAACCCGACTGCATCTCAATTTTTTTACATTCCAATGCTTGCACCGGACGAGGTTCCTTCTTTAGTTCTGCATGAAATTGTGATGATATTTCGAAAGGAAATAAACTTAGGAACTTAGAAAGAAGTGACGAAGCAAGTAGTCAATTGAGAGGCAAGTCTATTCGTTCAATTTCGGGAGAGTTATTAATGTTACAGCCAATTTTTGGTGTTCTAGAATGATTAAGGGAGTTGGGACACTAATTGCACTTGTTGCACTTTTTTTCGGGGCCGAAAGAACGAATGGGTCACGTGATTGAAATCCACCAATTAAAGGGAAGAGAACATCGTGCTGTTTTTGCCATCAACAATCGTCGTCCATTACTATGCGATGTTTAGAAACTTTTTTATGTAAAATTAAGCTTAATTTATTAATTATTTATCAAAGTAATAGAGTTAAAGCGATAAAAACGCGTTGGGGTATTATCGAATTACAAAAGGTTTTGTAGAATTGTATGAAAAAGTTATTTTACTAGCATAGTTAATCTGATTCTGTTCATTGCTTTATATATGTTTTTGAATATAGTTTTATAGTTATAGAAGTAAAATTCTTAAAGTACAATTACTTTAAAGTGAACTAAATATATTAAAATACCCTACTGCAAGTTCATACAACAAAACACTTAAAATACTTTCCCTAAAAACATCATCTTATCGTTGTACTACCAGGGGTGATTAGATACAAAAACTTATAATCATTTATTTATTCCTCACTTTTTTATGTTGTGGTATATTAAGTTGTGTTATGTTGCGAATATGTTACTTGTTGTATGTAAATTTCAAAATCTAATAAAATATACATAGACAGCAAACAAAAATACAAGAATTTAAGTGATGTTTCCCCGAAAGAAAGATATATATAAAAGAACTTGCTTTTATAGTGATGATGATTATTGTGTTAGATACAGATTTAATTATTAAATTTATCCAATATCAAGATCTGGTAATTAGGGCCTGATTTAGAAAATTTTCAATATAAAAGGCACCCTGTGCAGCAAGGAGCTCCCATGTTATATTTTTTTTATGGAAACAGAATTCACAACACAATAAGTAAATGCGTAATGTTTCAAATTAACGTTTCTAAGATGTCCTATAAAACCATTTAGTTCGTGTTCTTACTTACCAATTTGTAGAAAAAAATATTGAAATGAATTCCAAAAATATGAAAAGTCAGTTTATTTATATACTTAGTTTTGTTATAGTTTTATGATACTGATAAGATTTTGGGGGTCCTTGGCCTAGGTTTTATGGTTAAAACGGGGCCTGCTGATGATATTCGTAGAACTATAATAATAGAACGATGAAGGCTCACTAGTCTGGAATACTTAAAAGAGGAATCTTCCAGACTAGTTTATTAACACCAAGACCATGGCCCTACAACCTGAAAGACTGTTCTTGTTCTAATTAAAGAAATTACAAAACTTATAAATGTACGATTTATTCACCTGAAATATTTATCTTGGTCTTGAAAAATAAGTTACTTTTCCTCCAAGGGAGCGATGCCTGGGAGTCGATTTTACTTTACCAAATGAAGGAATTTGTTTTAGATATATTTAATATTAAAGTTAACAGTATCAAGACCTGATTAAATTCAAATACACTTCCTTCCAGTTTTGAAAAAATATTTTGCACAGTTGAGTACAATTGGTAAAAGTGGTCAGTAAATAAATTTTTATCTTGGTACTGCTGAATAATTAATAACCACTCAAAGAAACACGGGTATCACGATACCCTAGCTTGTTATAAGAAGGTTCAACAGTATGATAAAAATTTAACTTGTTTGTAAATATAATTGTATTATCATTGGGATATTCAGCTTTACATCTTACTCGTTTGATCAGTTTCCCAACCTTTTTACCCTCGCAGAACTCTTGTGACCATGTTTACGTAATGTTAAATTTTTATGTTCATGTTAATTTTTATCCAAAAACGATATACTAGTTTTTACATAATATATAAATTAACATTCCTTTCTAACATGAAAAAGAACATGTTGGCATATTAGACAAAAGTTGATTTACAATTAAAACCACAGTATAATATATTAATTTCTTTATTAGGGGGACTTCTGTTCCTTTCTCAATATTTCTCACTAACTCAAATGAACTGCTTACGCAGAACCCTTTGGATTGCTTTGCTCACCCAGCTTGCTGAACTTAACTCGTCTTATGAAACAATGGGCAAAAGAAACATCAACAAACTTTTCAAATATTATGTCAGGTCCTCTCCATGGTCTTTTAAAAGTTTGAATATTTATTTTTTCTAACTTGTCAATAATTTAATTTTAAAAATTTTCCTTAAAAACATTTAGCACGTTTATTAATATCAATTGTTAATTATCATTCTGAAAGAGAATAGCCACCAATGAAACTTAAATTCAATATTGTACCTAGTAACTCATTAGTAAACTTAGTGATTTAACGCTTATTTTCATTGCAACTGAGATCTAAAACAATACCTTTTAAAACATTTAAAATAAATGACAACCAACTATGCCACTCAATGTTTACAATTTATTTCGATTGTCAGACTTAAAGTTGTAAGTTTTAGACAAAACATTTGACAGTTTAGTGTGAAATAGAATATTTGTAAGATTTTAGAATACTTTTATCAGTGTTTGAAATATATTTAACGTGGAAAGTATCTTAAAGTAGATTTTTAAAACTTGAAAAAAACTTGCTTCATCATAAAATATGGAGGTGAAACAAAGTTCTGGAGAGTTTGTGTTGTGTAGTATCCTGCTTACTTACCTTTTAGACATTTTTCTGTTTTCATTGGCTGCTGCAACATGACATTTGATTTTTATGTATAGTTAGATTTAATAAGTGGCTTAAAATCACCTTTTATTTAAAGGGGGAGAAATAGCAAGAACACAACCTCGAGGAAAAAAAAGAATAGTTCAGATGTCAGTGGTTTTAGTATTTAATTTATGAATCACTATCAAACATCAAATGAATTAATTTTTATATTAATAGAGTAAATATTTCATTCTCAAGTATACATTAGGGTGGTTTTTTTTAAACGAAAGTTCGAATTTTTTTCGGGGCACCCCCTCAAAAGGTGCCATTTGATATAAAACTAATATTCTGAGAGTTACAGCTCAAAAAAATAATATTTAGACCCCGCCCCCGAGCGTCAAAGTTTAAAAAAAACTCTAAATTTTGCACGTTTTTGGCTATAAAATCCAAACTAATGGTTGTAAACATACAAAGCGGGTCTCATTTTGTAGATAATTTATTTAGCTTCAACTTTTATAATTGAAACTTATTTGTGAAGCTTACAGATCATAAGATACGAGGGGTTTCATTAACTCCCCACGCAATATCTATTTTTTAAGAAGTGCCAGGAAATTTCTTTAAATTTATCAGCTACCGTAAAATAGTTCAATAACATACAAATAATAGTTTTAGACAACATAGGTACAAAATTTAATATATTAAAGAGCAAAAAAATTTTTTTCGTACATACCTGTTATTTTTTTCACAATCGTAAAACAATTCAAATAAAATATATAAAATATTTTTCAACTACTTATTAAATGAAAAATGTGTAAAAGTTCATAAACAAGCAAAAAAATACAAATTAATATTATTTTTAGTTTTTCTAAAAAATAGAAATTTTATTTTCATCGATTTGACAGTATTTTTCATAAGATCTCCCTGTTTTAGAAGTAGTTTTGAGAGCAGTATTCGACACGACCCTTATCTGAAGTTCTTAAATTTAAATTGAACTGATGTAAATAAAATAGTACAAAGTTCGAGTTGATGATAAAGAAGTCAATTCAAAACTAATTATCATTAAAAATATTGGAAGTTTCATTTCTATGCAGTAGGAAAAATTCAGAATATCTTCTAAGAAAGAAATCTTGCAAGTGCTTGGTATTTATAAGGCTTGATACATCACACATCCCTAGGTACCATTGTATCATGCTAGATGTAATGCAAAACTCCAATATTGCGTGAAAAATTTTCCTTTTTAAATACAATTGTATCCAGCGCTTAAAAAAGGTAGCTGTAATCAGAAGTATCTGTGATATATCAAGGGGGTTGGTAGGGGACCCGCCCCCTCCTTCCCCCCAAAAAATCAGACTAGGTGTCCAAAACAACCCTGCTACATGCTAGATGTAATACAAAAGCCCTCTGTTGTATAAAAATTCCAGTCAGTATTTCAAATAGCTTTATCAGACCTTTAAAAGTAGAATAGAAATATTAAATCTTTTGAAAAAGTTCATTGTAAATGAAAATGAAGTGATGAAACTGTCGATTTTGTTGCTGAAAAGATAATTAGACAATTAAATTAACTCTCACTATTATTATTCTACTTTCACATAGTCTTCAGCTAGTTTTATAGTTCCTCCTCATAACAAAAAAGCATGTTACCTTTAATTTATTTTTAAAGCTTTCTGAGAATTCAAAAGTCTCGGGGTTTAAGAAGCACAAACTATTGAAAAAATAATAATGCTATTTTTGATATTTCTGCATTTTTCGTAACTAACTACAGTTTTTATAAATTTAAGTTCTTGATATGCAACTAATGTTGCATCTAGCTCAGGAAACCAAACTGTAATGAAGGTGTGTAGTAGAATACCACAGATACTTCTGATTACAGCTACCTTTTTTAAGGGCTAGATACAATTGTATTTAAAAAGGAGAATTTTCACGCAATATTGGACTTTTGCATTACATCTAGCATGATACAATGGAACCTAGGGATGGTTTGATATATCAAGCCTTATAAATACCAAGCACTTGCAACATTCCTTTCTTTGAAGATATATTGAATTTTTCCTAATTAATGGAAATAAAACTTCCAATGTTTTAATGATAACTAGTTTTGAATTGACTTCTTTCTCATTAACTCGAACTTTGTACTATTTTATTTACATCAGTTCAATTTAAATTAAAAAATTCAGATAAGGGTCATGTCGAATTATTCTCAAAACAACTAAAAACTAAGTGTCTATTACTCTCAAAACTACTTCTAAAATAGGGAGATGTTATGAAAAATACTATCAAAGCGATGAAAATAAAATTTCTATTTTTTAGAAAAACTAAAAATAATATTAATTTGTATTTTTTTTGCTTGTTTATCAACTTTTACACATTTTATTCATTTAATAAGTAGTTGAAAAAATATTTTATATATTTTATTTGAATTGTTTTACGATTGTGAAAAAAATAACAGGTATGTACGAAAAAATTTTTTTTGCTCTTTAATATATTAAATTTTGTAACTATGTTGTCTAAAACTATTATTTGTATGTTATTGAACCATTTTACGGTAGCTGATAAATTTTAAGAAAATTCCTGGCACATCTTAAAAAATAGATATTGCGTGGGGAGTTAATGAAACCCCTCGTATCTTATGATCTGTAAGCTTCACAAATAAGTTTCAATTATAAAAGTTGAAGCTAAATAAATTATCTACAAAATGAGACCTACTTTGTATTTTTACAACCATTAGTTTGGATTTTATAGCTAAAAACGTGCAAAATTTAGAGTTTTTTTGAAACTTTGACGCTCGGGGGCGGGGTCTAAATATTATTTTTTTGAGCTGTAACTCTCAGAATATTAGTTTTATATCAAATGGCACCTTTTGAGGGGGTGCCCCGAAAAAAATTCGAACTTTCGTTTAAAAAAAACCACCCTACTGAACACCGTTATCGTTCATTTGATTCTCCACATGATCCTTTTTAACTTGATGTAAATCCACTTCTCTGTCCTCGCATCAGTATTCCGTGTCGGATGTTTTTATCTTGAAACCAACTACTCAAATTAATTTAGAATTTAAGATCTAAATTAAGTATTAAATAACAGAACTAAAGGTGCGCGAACAGCAACCGCGGAGAATGATAATAGGCTAGTTTCCCATTTTCTAAATTATTTTTTTCCAGATAGAACACGGTGAAAAAAGTTGTTATCAAAAATCCCGAGGTCGCTACGAGTTTAATTTATTTTTTTATTAATTTTTAAAGATGATGCGCAGTCGCAGTGCTCTAAAACGCGCAAGGAATTTTAAAACTCGATTTTCGGGCACTTCCCGATATGTTAGGGCCCCGAAACTTTGAACATAGGTGTAAACCTCATGACACTCCAATATCCAACCATTCTCTAGTCAAACAACCAAAGGATAAAGTTAATTAACGAGTATTTTTAATTAACAGAAAAACCAGATTTTGAGACCTTTCCCAAGGGACTATTCTCCCTAAACCGTGCACATTGTTGTATAAGGCATAACTTCATCATATTCAAAAGTCAAAACGAGAATTGCCCAGTAATTACAATATTTATGGACGATTAATCACTTTTTTTTTACAAGATCTTGTACATAAAATTTCAGGCACTTCCAAACGATATAAAGTTCTAAAACTTTGCACCATGGTGTAAACTCGATGACAATGCAATATTCAATCATCAACTAGTCAAAACCTCCGTAATTAAGGTAATTAACAAGTGTTTTTAGTTATCCTTTTAATTCAAATTTGAGACACTTCCGTGAAGCCAATGGCTCCCAAAACCAGTAAGATAAGTAACCAGTAATTAGGTATATCACTGCAATATTTTATCTTCAAAACGTGATTTCTTACCTTCCAATTAACAATTAAGATAATTAGCGATTTAAGATAATAACCGCGAGAAAGAAATCGCCAGAAGAGCGAGAAATCACCAGAAGAGCGAGAAATCGCCGAAAATTGGTGCCCATCGCGAGAGCAGAAAAATACGCTACTTTTATAATTTATGGACTCGAAGTGTATATTTGGACGGCTAAAACGGCCAGTGGCGCATGCGCTGTAGGTTTCGTGATGACGTAGCAGTCTCGGCGCTTAGTGATGGAACCAATGGAACGCCTAGCCGTGGAAGTTAGAGTAGAGTTTAGTTGAAAAACAGCCGTCCAAATATACAGTGCCTTATGGACTACTGAAAAGTCTGAATGGGATGCTTTTTTTTTCTTTTTCTTGTGAATCTTTTTGATATGGACGGATTTTATCGGCGAGTGAGCCGATGTTATATTTCACCATCATATTGTAGAAAACTAAAATTCCATTCTAACATCAGATTAAATATGGTTGAAATAAATACATTTTTTCTTCTGAGTTTTTGTTAAAAAAATACCATGACTAAAAAGTAGAAAATAAAAAAAGTAAAAAAAAGATTTTTTAAAAAACGCTTTTATTGAAGTGTTCTGAAAGGTCAAAAATAATTATTTCGGTTTGACAAATAATTTATTGGGAAGTAGAAAATACCTTTTTGGTATGTAAATAATAACTGATTTTCTAATTACTAAAAATAAAAGCGTGGGCGCTAGTAATTCTTCACATTCACTATTTATTATAACTTGTTTATTCTATGTTCTATGTAAAATTATACATAAATGCCGACGTATTGGCCTAGTGGTGAGCATCTGACTGCAAAGCCGTACGTCTGGGGTCCGAACCCTCGTTCGGCATAGATGTTAGTGTTACTGAACTTGAATTTACATATACGGGTCCTTACCTTCAGGTGAATTTGTACAAATTTTAAAAAATAAATAAACAAAATTTTAAATTAAAAAATATATACAAATTACTAGCGCCCACGCTTTTATTTTTAGTAATTAGAAAATCAGTTATTATTTACATACCAAAAAGGTATTTTCTACTTCCCAATAAATTATTTGTCAAACCGAAATAATTATTTTTGACCTTTTAGAACACTTCAATAAAAGCGTTTTTTAAAAAATCTTTTTTTTACTTTTTTTATTTTTCCAATAGAAAGCACGTGTGCATCCGTAAAAAAGAATGGATTCCGAAGTAAAAAAAAGCTTAATAATACTGCATTGTACCAGGATGCACTTCATTGACTGTAAAAACACCAATAGGCGGGGGAAAATACGGTTTGACCTCAAACAAATTCCAACAAAAGGTTTTTCAACGGTTTTGGACTCTACTAGGTGTCCTTATTGACCAAAAAAAAGTTTACCACAATCTGACAACCGGAAGTTGTTTTTTTTTTTTATTTTTTAAAAAATTTTAAAATCCATAAAAAACGATAAATAGGGCGAAACAAAAACTTTTTTCGGTGTTAAATTATATATTCGATGATAGTTGACATTTTTAAGCAAAGAAATTTATAAAAATTTCATTTATAAGAATCTGGCAACCATTAAAGTGCATTTTCCAAGATGGCGGCCTAATGTTTTCATTAAATGACAGTTAAATCGGTTTTCTCGAGTAAATTCCATTAATTGCGATGTTAATTAACTCAATAACTTCAGATAATGCTGTAAATTTGGTTTATCCGATTGAAATAATAAAAAAACCAAGCAAAAATACGCGCATATCTGCGGAGGTTCCGAGTCCCGATTTCACTGGGTATAGTCACTTTAAAAGTTCATTACAGCTTGGAAAAAATTCCAACAAGCATTTTCTCAACGGTGTTAGACAGTACTAAGTGTATTTATTGCCATGTAGAAAGTTTACCAGAATCTGACAACCGGAAGGGGGTTTTTTTCAAGATGGCCGCCGATGCTCCAAATAAAGAGATATTCGGGAAAGAACCATAATTTAAGTGTTATAAATTTTTTATGGGTTCCAAAATTAAATATTAGGTTCTTAACTTTAGGTAAAAAAGTCTAAAGTTATCAAGTTTTTATTTCATACATATAAGAAGGTATTTTTTCGCTAAACCTTCAATTTTCTAGGCTTTTCTAGTTTTTTAAGCATCAGTGGCCTTCTTGAAGAAAACCCACTTCCGGTTGTCAGATTCGGGTAGACTTTTGTAAGGACAATAAATACACTTAGTACTGTCTAACTAAGACCGTTGAGAAAATGCTTGTTGGAATTTTTTCTTTAATTTAATAAACCTTTAAAATTATCCAGTATGCTCCGGCTATTCCGAAAAAAACCTAGGCCGCCATCTTGGATATAAGCCCTATTCTGGTTAAAAGATTTTATAAACGCAATTTATATTTACCACTATGATCAGAGAACTTACTATAACCTGATATTTGATTTTAGAATTCATAAAAAATTTTATAGCACTTAAAATGGAATTTTTTCCCGAATATCCCTTTCTTTGAAGCATCGGCGGCCATCTTGAAAAAAACCCACTTCCGGTTGTCAGATTCTGGTAAACTTTCTACATGGCAATAAATACACTTAGTACTGTCTAAAACCGTTGAGAAAATGCTTGTTGGAATTTTTTCTTTAATTTGATGAACCTTTACAAAACGCCGTCAATTTAGAAAATATCGTACGCCGCCATCTTGGAAATAAGCCCTGTTCTGGTTTCTAGATTTTGTAAAAGAAATTTATATTTATAAGTATGATAAGAAAACTTGACTAGTACCTTATATTTGTTTTTTGAATCCATAAAAAATTTACATAGCTGTTAAATTATGGTTTTTTCCCGAATATCTCTTTATTTGAAGCATCGGCGGCCATCTTGAAAAAAACCCACTTCCGGTTGTCAGATTCTGGTAAACTTTCTACATGGCAATAAATACACTTTGTACTGTCTAAAACCGTTGAGAAAATGCTTGTTGGAATTTTTTCCAAGCTGTAATGAACTTTTAAAGTGACTATACCCAGTGAAATCGGGACTCGGAACCTCCGCAGATATGCGCGTATTTTTGCTTGTTTTTTTTTATTATTTCAATCGGATAAACCAAATTTACAGCATTATCTGAAGTTTTTGAGTTAATTAACATCGCATTTCATCGCAATTAATGGAATTTACTCGAGAAAACCGATTTAACTGTCATTTAATGAAAACATAGGCCGCCATCTTGGAAAATGCACTTTAATGGTTGCCAGATTCTTATAAATGAAATTTTTATAAATTTCTTTGCTTAAAAATGTCAACTATCATCGAATATATAATTTAACACCGAAAAAAGTTTTTGTTTCGCCCTATTTATCGTTTTTTATGGATTTTAAAATTTTTTAAAAAATAAAAAAAAAAAACAACTTCCGGTTGTCAGATTGTGGTAAACTTTTTTTTGGTCAATAAGGACACCTAGTAGAGTCCAAAACCGTTGAAAAACCTTTTGTTGGAATTTGTTTGAGGTCAAACCGTATTTTCCCCCGCCTATTGGTGTTTTTACAGTCAATGAAGTGCATCCTGGTACAATGCAGTATTATTAAGCTTTTTTTTACTTCGGAATCCATTCTTTTTTACGGATGCACACGTGCTTTCTATTGGAAAAATAAAAAAAGTAAAAAAAAGATTTTTTAAAAAACGCTTTTATTGAAGTGTTCTAAAAGGTCAAAAATAATTATTTCGGTTTGACAAATAATTTATTGGGAAGTAGAAAATACCTTTTTGGTATGTAAATAATAACTGATTTTCTAATTACTAAAAATAAAAGCGTGGGCGCTAGTAATTTGTATATATTTTTTAATTTAAAATTTTGTTTATTTATTTTTTAAAATTTGTACAAATTCACCTGAAGGTAAGGACCCGTATATGTAAATTCAAGTTCAGTAACACTAACATCTATGCCGAACGAGGGTTCGGACCCCAGACGTACGGCTTTGCAGTCAGATGCTCACCACTAGGCCAATACGTCGGCATTTATGTATGATTTTACATAGAACATAGAATAAACAAGTTATAATAAATAGTGAATGTGAAGAATTACTAGCGCCCACGCTTTTATTTTTAGTAATTAGAAAATCAGTTATTATTTACATACCAAAAAGGTATTTTCTACTTCCCAATAAATTATTTGTCAAACCGAAATAATTATTTTTGACCTTTCAGAACACTTCAATAAAAGCGTTTTTTAAAAAATCTTTTTTTTACTTTTTTTATTTTCTACTTTTTAGTCATGGTATTTTTTTAACAAAAACTCAGAAGAAAAAATGTATTTATTTCAACCATATTTAATCTGATGTTAGAATGGAATTTTAGTTTTCTACAATATGATGGTGAAATATAACATCGGCTCACTCGCCGATAAAATCCGTCCATATCAAAAAGATTCACAAGAAAAAGAAAAAAAAAGCATCCCATTCAGACTTTTCAGTAGTCCATAAGGCACTGTATATTTGGACGGCTGTTTTTCAACTAAACTCTACTCTAACTTCCACGGCTAGGCGTTCCATTGGTTCCATCACTAAGCGCCGAGACTGCTACGTCATCACGAAACCTACAGCGCATGCGCCACTGGCCGTTTTAGCCGTCCAAATATACACTTCGAGTCCATAAATTATAAAAGTAGCGTATTTTTCTGCTCTCGCGATGGGCACCAATTTTCGGCGATTTCTCGCTCTTCTGGTGATTTCTCGCTCTTCTGGCGATTTCTTTCTCGCGGTTATTATCTTAAATCGCTAATTATCTTAATTGTTAATTGGAAGGTAAGAAATCACGTTTTGAAGATAAAATATTGCAGTGATATACCTAATTACTGGTTACTTATCTTACTGGTTTTGGGAGCCATTGGCTTCACGGAAGTGTCTCAAATTTGAATTAAAAGGATAACTAAAAACACTTGTTAATTACCTTAATTACGGAGGTTTTGACTAGTTGATGATTGAATATTGCATTGTCATCGAGTTTACACCATGGTGCAAAGTTTTAGAACTTTATATCGTTTGGAAGTGCCTGAAATTTTATGTACAAGATCTTGTAAAAAAAAAGTGATTAATCGTTCATAAATATTGTAATTACTGGGCAATTCTCGTTTTGACTTTTGAATATGATGAAGTTATGCCTTATACAACAATGTGCACGGTTTAGGGAGAATAGTCCCTTGGGAAAGGTCTCAAAATCTGGTTTTTCTGTTAATTAAAAATACTCGTTAATTAACTTTATCCTTTGGTTGTTTGACTAGAGAATGGTTGGATATTGGAGTGTCATGAGGTTTACACCTATGTTCAAAGTTTCGGGGCCCTAACATATCGGGAAGTGCCCGAAAATCGAGTTTTAAAATTCCTTGCGCGTTTTAGAGCACTGCGACTGCGCATCATCTTTAAAAATTAATAAAAAAATAAATTAAACTCGTAGCGACCTCGGGATTTTTGATAACAACTTTTTTCACCGTGTTCTATCTGGAAAAAAATAATTTAGAAAATGGGAAACTAGCCTATTATCATTCTCCGCGGTTGCTGTTCGCGCGCCTTTAGTTCTGTTATTTAATACTTAATTTAGATCTTAAATTCTAAATTAATTTGAGTAGTTGGTTTCAAGATAAAAACATCCGACACGGAATACTGATGCGAGGACAGAGAAGTGGATTTACATCAAGTTAAAAAGGATCATGTGGAGAATCAAATGAACGATAACGGTGTTCAGTAGGGTGGTTTTTTTTAAACGAAAGTTCGAATTTTTTTCGGGGCACCCCCTCAAAAGGTGCCATTTGATATAAAACTAATATTCTGAGAGTTACAGCTCAAAAAAATAATATTTAGACCCCGCCCCCGAGCGTCAAAGTTTCAAAAAAACTCTAAATTTTGCACGTTTTTAGCTATAAAATCCAAACTAATGGTTGTAAAAATACAAAGTAGGTCTCATTTTGTAGATAATTTATTTAGCTTCAACTTTTATAATTGAAACTTATTTGTGAAGCTTACAGATCATAAGATACGAGGGGTTTCATTAACTCCCCACGCAATATCTATTTTTTAAGATGTGCCAGGAATTTTCTTAAAATTTATCAGCTACCGTAAAATGGTTCAATAACATACAAATAATAGTTTTAGACAACATAGTTACAAAATTTAATATATTAAAGAGCAAAAAAAATTTTTTCGTACATACCTGTTATTTTTTTCACAATCGTAAAACAATTCAAATAAAATATATAAAATATTTTTTCAACTACTTATTAAATGAATAAAATGTGTAAAAGTTGATAAACAAGCAAAAAAAATACAAATTAATATTATTTTTAGTTTTTCTAAAAAATAGAAATTTTATTTTCATCGCTTTGATAGTATTTTTCATAACATCTCCCTATTTTAGAAGTAGTTTTGAGAGTAATAGACACTTAGTTTTTAGTTGTTTTGAGAATAATTCGACATGACCCTTATCTGAATTTTTTAATTTAAATTGAACTGATGTAAATAAAATAGTACAAAGTTCGAGTTAATGAGAAAGAAGTCAATTCAAAACTAGTTATCATTAAAACATTGGAAGTTTTATTTCCATTAATTAGGAAAAATTCAATATATCTTCAAAGAAAGGAATGTTGCAAGTGCTTGGTATTTATAAGGCTTGATATATCAAACCATCCCTAGGTACCATTGTATCATGCTAGATGTAATGCAAAAGTCCAATATTGCGTGAAAATTCTCCTTTTTAAATACAATTGTATCTAGCCCTTAAAAAAGGTAGCTGTAATCAGAAGTATCTGTGGTATTCTACTACACACCTTCATTACAGTTTGGTTTCCTGAGCTAGATGCAACATTAGTTGCATATCAAGAACTTAAATTTATAAAAACTGTAGTTAGTTACGAAAAATGCAGAAATATCAAAAATAGCATTATTATTTTTTCAATAGTTTGTGCTTCTTAAACCCCGAGACTTTTGAATTCTCAGAAAGCTTTAAAAATAAATTAAAGGTAACATGCTTTTTTGTTATGAGGAGGAACTATAAAACTAGCTGAAGACTATGTGAAAGTAGAATAATAATAGTGAGAGTTAATTTAATTGTCTAATTATCTTTTCAGCAACAAAATCGACAGTTTCATCACTTCATTTTCATTTACAATGAACTTTTTCAAAAGATTTAATATTTCTATTCTACTTTTAAAGGTCTGATAAAGCTATTTGAAATACTGACTGGAATTTTTATACAACAGAGGGCTTTTGTATTACATCTAGCATGTAGCAGGGTTGTTTTGGACACCTAGTCTGATTTTTTGGGGGGAAGGAGGGGGCGGGTCCCCTACCAACCCCCTTGATATATCAGTAGAATACCACAGATACTTCTGATTACAGCTACCTTTTTTAAGCGCTGGATACAATTGTATTTAAAAAGGAAAATTTTTCACGCAATATTGGAGTTTTGCATTACATCTAGCATGATACAATGGTACCTAGGGATGTGTGATGTATCAAGCCTTATAAATACCAAGCACTTGCAAGATTTCTTTCTTAGAAGATATTCTGAATTTTTCCTACTGCATAGAAATGAAACTTCCAATATTTTTAATGATAATTAGTTTTGAATTGACTTCTTTATCATCAACTCGAACTTTGTACTATTTTATTTACATCAGTTCAATTTAAATTTAAGAACTTCAGATAAGGGTCGTGTCGAATACTGCTCTCAAAACTACTTCTAAAACAGGGAGATCTTATGAAAAATACTGTCAAATCGATGAAAATAAAATTTCTATTTTTTAGAAAAACTAAAAATAATATTAATTTGTATTTTTTTGCTTGTTTATGAACTTTTACACATTTTTCATTTAATAAGTAGTTGAAAAATATTTTATATATTTTATTTGAATTGTTTTACGATTGTGAAAAAAATAACAGGTATGTACGAAAAAAATTTTTTTGCTCTTTAATATATTAAATTTTGTAACTATGTTGTCTAAAACTATTATTTGTATGTTATTGAACCATTTTACGGTAGCTGATAAATTTAAAGAAAATTCCTGGCACATCTTAAAAAATAGATATTGCGTGGGGAGTTAATGAAACCCCTCGTATCTTATGATCTGTAAGCTTCACAAATAAGTTTCAATTATAAAAGTTGAAGCTAAATAAATTATCTACAAAATGAGACCCACTTTGTATTTTTACAACCATTAGTTTGGATTTTATAGCTAAAAACGTGCAAAATTTAGAGTTTTTTTGAAACTTTGACGCTCGGGGGCGGGGTCTACGCCCGTAGTCTGTGCTTTTGGATTAAAATCACTTGAACAGCCGATCAATTGATTCACAAACGCCCGTAGTCTGTGCTTTTGGATTAAAATCACTTGAACAGCCGATCAATTGATTCACAAATACTAGCAAAGCCCTGATCTGTAAAATTTGATAGTCTGAGCACCTGGATCAATTGATAAAAGTGAATCAGAAACACCAGAGCTGGCGAACAAGCGAAACCGATGGCGATAAAAAAAGCTCAATCGTGATTGGTTGAGATCGTTTATATTGATGAATTTGATAGGAAAGAAATTTGCGAAAAAGTACGACATAAAAAGCACTCGGATTGTACTTTAAAAGTCAATGATTTTTAATAAAAATTAATGAAAGAATATGAAACTTGAAGTTTTGAGTAATACAAATTAAAGAAAATAAACATAACACGTGTAATCAGAATATTCGCATTTCCGAAATTTGCTTCATGGAATCCAATTTAGATTTGAATATAAATAAAAAAATAAAGCACCGTAGTTAGCTGATGATATTTTATTTTTGCATTTGAATGAAAATAATAAAAAAAATCTTTTATTTTTAATTAACACAATTCTGGAGTTCTATACTAACCTTTAGATTAGGTAAAAAGATAAAATAAATTAAGCAATCATTGGGAACTTAAAATATTGAATCAGTTTTGTACTTAGATCGGTAAGTAATTTAATTTAGTAATAATAATTAGCTACCTTTAAAAAAATGGCCATGATGAATAAAATTAAATTGAAATCTTAATAAGTTTAATCAAAAATTGTATCGGCCGCCGGGAATCGAACCCGGGCCACTCGTATGATATCCGTGTATTTTACCACCAAGCTACAGGAGCGAAAGTCGCGGGAGAAAGTTTAAGTATAAAACAATAGAGAAAAAGATTTTAATTACTAGAAATATTCATTTAAATAAATATTGGACTCGACAACGCACACCTCAAAAATACTGTGAATCAAAAATATTTTATTTCTAAAATACTAATCTAATTTCGATTATATTGACACGAAGTGCATTTCCCAGGATAGCTTATGACGGGCGACGCCATGTTTTTGTTTCGTAATCATAGCTGAAGCCAGACTCGATTCTGATTGGTGATCCAACCTAGATCAATGCTTTGAGCGGTGATTACTTGACACACAGTGGTCAACTGATTCATGGTGCTTCGGAATACCAAATCAAGCTGATTTGTGCTAAGAGATCCTGATCACAGGTTGCCAGAGGCTTCAGAATACGGCCGAAATACTAGCAAAGCCCTGATCTGTAAAATTTGATAGTCTGAGCACCTGGATCAATTGATAAAAGTGAATCAGAAACACCAGAGCTGGCGAACAAGCGAAACCGATGGCGATAAAAAAAGCTCAATCGTGATTGGTTGAGATCGTTTATATTGATGAATTTGATAGGAAAGAAATTTGCGAAAAAGTACGACATAAAAAGCACTCGGATTGTTTACTTTAAAAGTCAATGATTTTTAATAAAAATTAATGAAAGAATATGAAACTTGAAGTTTTGAATAATACAAATTAAACAAAATAAACATAACACATGTAATCAGAATATTCGCATTTCCGAAATTTGCTTCATGGAATCCAATTTAAATTTGAATATAAATAAAAAAATAAAGCACCGTAGTTAGCTGATGATATTTTATTTTTGCATTTGAAAGAAAATAATAAAAAAATCTTTTATTTTTAATTAACACAATTCTGGAGTTCTATATACTAACCTTTAGATTAGGTAAAAAGATAAAATAAATTAAGCAATCATTGGGAACTTAAAATATTGAATCAGTTTTGTACTTAGATCGGTAAATAATTTAATTTTGTAATAATAATAGCTACCTTTAAAAAAATGGCCATGATGAATAAAATTAAATTGAAATCTTAATAAGTTTAATCAAAAATTGTATCGGCCGCCGGGAATCGAACCCGGGCCACTCGTATGATATCCGTGTATTTTAACACCAAGCTACCGGAGCGAAAGTCGCGGGAGAAAGTTTAAGTATAAAACAATAGAGAAAAAGATTTTAATTACTAGAAATAATCATTTAAATAAATATTGGACTCGACAACGCACACCTCAAAAATACTGTGAATCAAAAATATTTTATTTCTAAAATACTAATCTAATTTAGATTATATTGACACGAAGTGCATTTCCCAGGATAGGGATAGCTTATGACGGGCGACGCCATGTTTTTGTTTCGTAATCATAGCTGAAGACAGACTCGATTCTGATTGGTGATCCAACCTAGATCAATGCTTTGAGCGGTGATTACTTGACACACAGTGGTCAACTGATTCATGGTGCTTCGGAATACCAAATCAAGCTGATTTGTGCTAAGAGATCCTGATCACAGGTTGCCAGAGGCTTCAGAATACGGCCGTAAATATTATTTTTTTGAGCTGTAACTCTCAGAACATTAGTTTTATATCAAATGGCACCTTTTGAGAAGTGCCCCGAAAAAAATTCGAACTTTCGTTTAAAAAAAACCACCCTAGTGTTCAGGTGTGGTTTTTATTTTCTTTAAATATTTAAAATTCTGGGCTTATTAGCACTTGAATTTAAGTGTATTTCTTAAAAGCACTTTATTTACAACTATTTACTACAACTTTTATACTAAATAAACTTTTAAAATTTTTCAACACTTGTTATTAAATATAGCACTTTATTCTACATTTTAAAAAATTAGTTTTCTTTAAATTTATATGAAAATATGCGAATTCAAAACCACTACTACCTAAATTTTATTTTAAATTATTTAAGTTTTACTTAATTTGGGCTCTATCCAAAGAGGTTGTTAGGGGTTCAATCTCCCCTAAAATTTGGCTTTTTATAAAATATGTATTGTTCCCTCTCGAAAATTCCGGAGAGTACAAGGAGTAATTCAGGAATTGGACCCTTTGTCTCTGTGTGTGTAAAAAAAGGGTCCAAAATGTCCAAAAATGAGTTAAAATACTACTTTTTAAGATAAAAATTTCAAAAATTTTCTGGGGGAGAACCCCCAGACCCCTCTATTTTTTGTGCTGATGCGTATAGACAAACATTTGTCATGAAGTACACGAAGGAGAGACATTTTGTGTGTGGTAATGTAAATTTATGAAGTAATGAAAAGGGAAACTATGTTTATTATGCTGAATTATAATTGATGTGTTTTGTGTTTTGTACATTGATGATAGCATTTGAAGATTATATGCCTGATATTCACTCACTCAAGGGGCATTTGATATTATTTGTGTTTAACAGGGGTTAATCTAAAATCCAATAATTAAATAAAGGTTCAACAAACGAAATTTCTTTATTCTTCTTTAAAAAAATAATTAGAAAGCAAGTAACAGCAGTATAAGTAAAACTTAGGCATCATTAAAATCAATCAAAATTCAGAAAAAATGCTCAAAATATTTATTGAACTATTTAGGGTTTAATACTTTCAAAAAAATATACGCATACCATGCAAAAAAATATAAATGGAGGTAACAGAGTAAAAAGAAAATTCTGGGGGGGGACTTGGGCTAGGACATCCCCCCACTTTTAGTTCACCCACTTCTACCACTGCCTTTTTTCCAATAATATGTTCATTAAAATCGAAATACTACCTAAAAATATATGTCCTGATTTGGGTTTATGTGTACCAAAAAAAACCGCCTAAAATCTTGTTCTTAGAGTCAAATTTCCAAAAATTTTCTGGGGGAGGTCCCCCATACACAGGGTTGGCTGGATTGGACCCATGTGAAAAACCCACATTCTGGAGTTTTTTAAAAAAAATCAAGATTTTGGCGCAATTTTAATATTGAAGAAAAAAACATTCAAAGAAATAACATACCAAGAACTGCAGTTTTTTTTTAGTGGGTTTTTTCTAAAATCTAAGATTTCCTAAAATATTGTGAATGGGTTTTTCAAAGCTTAGGATATTTTAAAAATTTAAGTTGGTTTTAAATTTGAGTTTTTTTATAGAATGGGGGGGTTTCAAAATTTAAGACGTTTAAAGTTCAAACTAGATATAAAAAACTAAGGATTTTTTAGATTTCAGTAATTTTTTTTCAGTTAGATTTCTTTCAAAATTTAATAGGTTTTTTTCCCAAGTTAAGGATGTTTTTAAAATTCTTATTGGTTTCAAAAATTAAATGGTGTTTTTTCAATTTCAGGGAGTTTTTAAAAAGGTTTAATAGGTTCTTTCATTATTCAGCGGGTTTTTTCATTATTAAAAGGGGTTTTTTTCAAAATTTAGGACGTTTAAAATCGACAGAAGGTAAGAAGAATCTAACAGTACGGGATCCACGAAAACCACCCCCAAACGAGATTACGCCATCTCTGAATGCAATCCACTAGAGAAAAAGACCTGCCTTTCTCATTTTTAAACTTAAGCTTGCCCAATCAACTGGAGGAGTGTTGAGTGAAACTCGATGCTTCTTAAGCTGCTTTTACATGGAGCCGGTTTTCTGCCTTGCCGACACTTATTTTCGGCCTGGCGACGTCTTGGCGATGGCTTGGCGCGAGAAAAAATCCCTAAGCCGAAAGCCGAAGACGAGCCGATTTGGTTGACTCTTTTTTGTGGTCACGTGAGTCCTACGGACCAATGGCTAGGCGTATTCACCCGGCATGCCGAAGCCGGTTTTCGGCTCGGCTCGGATGGACTTTTTTTCGGGGCCGAAAGAACGAATGGGTCACGTGATTGAAATCCACCAATTAAAGGGAAGAGAACATCGTGCTGTTTTTGCCATCAACAATCGTCGTCCATTACTATGCGATGTTTAGAAACTTTTTTATGTAAAATTAAGCTTAATTTATTAATTATTTATCAAAGTAATAGAGTTAAAGCGATAAAAACGCGTTGGGGTATTATCGAATTACAAAAGGTTTTGTAGAATTGTATGAAAAAGTTATTTTACTAGCATAGTTAATCTGATTCTGTTCATTGCTTTATATATGTTTTTGAATATAGTTTTATAGTTATAGAAGTAAAATTCTTAAAGTACAATTACTTTAAAGTGAACTAAATATATTAAAATACCCTACTGCAAGTTCATACAACAAAACACTTAAAATACTTTCCCTAAAAACATCATCTTATCGTTGTACTACCAGGGGTGATTAGATACAAAAACTTATAATCATTTATTTATTCCTCACTTTTTTATGTTGTGGTATATTAAGTTGTGTTATGTTGCGAATATGTTACTTGTTGTATGTAAATTTCAAAATCTAATAAAATATACATAGACAGCAAACAAAAATACAAGAATTTAAGTGATGTTTCCCCGAAAGAAAGATATATATAAAAGAACTTGCTTTTATAGTGATGATGATTATTGTGTTAGATACAGATTTAATTATTAAATTTATCCAATATCAAGATCTGGTAATTAGGGCCTGATTTAGAAAATTTTCAATATAAAAGGCACCCTGTGCAGCAAGGAGCTCCCATGTTATATTTTTTTTATGGAAACAGAATTCACAACACAATAAGTAAATGCGTAATGTTTCAAATTAACGTTTCTAAGATGTCCTATAAAACCATTTAGTTCGTGTTCTTACTTACCAATTTGTAGAAAAAAATATTGAAATGAATTCCAAAAATATGAAAAGTCAGTTTATTTATATACTTAGTTTTGTTATAGTTTTATGATACTGATAAGATTTTGGGGGTCCTTGGCCTAGGTTTTATGGTTAAAACGGGGCCTGCTGATGATATTCGTAGAACTATAATAATAGAACGATGAAGGCTCACTAGTCTGGAATACTTAAAAGAGGAATCTTCCAGACTAGTTTATTAACACCAAGACCATGGCCCTACAACCTGAAAGACTGTTCTTGTTCTAATTAAAGAAATTACAAAACTTATAAATGTACGATTTATTCACCTGAAATATTTATCTTGGTCTTGAAAAATAAGTTACTTTTCCTCCAAGGGAGCGATGCCTGGGAGTCGATTTTACTTTACCAAATGAAGGAATTTGTTTTAGATATATTTAATATTAAAGTTAACAGTATCAAGACCTGATTAAATTCAAATACACTTCCTTCCAGTTTTGAAAAAATATTTTGCACAGTTGAGTACAATTGGTAAAAGTGGTCAGTAAATAAATTTTTATCTTGGTACTGCTGAATAATTAATAACCACTCAAAGAAACACGGGTATCACGATACCCTAGCTTGTTATAAGAAGGTTCAACAGTATGATAAAAATTTAACTTGTTTGTAAATATAATTGTATTATCATTGGGATATTCAGCTTTACATCTTACTCGTTTGATCAGTTTCCCAACCTTTTTACCCTCGCAGAACTCTTGTGACCATGTTTACGTAATGTTAAATTTTTATGTTCATGTTAATTTTTATCCAAAAACGATATACTAGTTTTTACATAATATATAAATTAACATTCCTTTCTAACATGAAAAAGAACATGTTGGCATATTAGACAAAAGTTGATTTACAATTAAAACCACAGTATAATATATTAATTTCTTTATTAGGGGGACTTCTGTTCCTTTCTCAATATTTCTCACTAACTCAAATGAACTGCTTACGCAGAACCCTTTGGATTGCTTTGCTCACCCAGCTTGCTGAACTTAACTCGTCTTATGAAACAATGGGCAAAAGAAACATCAACAAACTTTTCAAATATTATGTCAGGTCCTCTCCATGGTCTTTTAAAAGTTTGAATATTTATTTTTTCTAACTTGTCAATAATTTAATTTTAAAAATTTTCCTTAAAAACATTTAGCACGTTTATTAATATCAATTGTTAATTATCATTCTGAAAGAGAATAGCCACCAATGAAACTTAAATTCAATATTGTACCTAGTAACTCATTAGTAAACTTAGTGATTTAACGCTTATTTTCATTGCAACTGAGATCTAAAACAATACCTTTTAAAACATTTAAAATAAATGACAACCAACTATGCCACTCAATGTTTACAATTTATTTCGATTGTCAGACTTAAAGTTGTAAGTTTTAGACAAAACATTTGACAGTTTAGTGTGAAATAGAATATTTGTAAGATTTTAGAATACTTTTATCAGTGTTTGAAATATATTTAACGTGGAAAGTATCTTAAAGTAGATTTTTAAAACTTGAAAAAAACTTGCTTCATCATAAAATATGGAGGTGAAACAAAGTTCTGGAGAGTTTGTGTTGTGTAGTATCCTGCTTACTTACCTTTTAGACATTTTTCTGTTTTCATTGGCTGCTGCAACATGACATTTGATTTTTATGTATAGTTAGATTTAATAAGTGGCTTAAAATCACCTTTTATTTAAAGGGGGAGAAATAGCAAGAACACAACCTCGAGGAAAAAAAAGAATAGTTCAGATGTCAGTGGTTTTAGTATTTAATTTATGAATCACTATCAAACATCAAATGAATTAATTTTTATATTAATAGAGTAAATATTTCATTCTCAAGTATACATTAGGGTGGTTTTTTTTAAACGAAAGTTCGAATTTTTTTCGGGGCACCCCCTCAAAAGGTGCCATTTGATATAAAACTAATATTCTGAGAGTTACAGCTCAAAAAAATAATATTTAGACCCCGCCCCCGAGCGTCAAAGTTTAAAAAAAACTCTAAATTTTGCACGTTTTTGGCTATAAAATCCAAACTAATGGTTGTAAACATACAAAGCGGGTCTCATTTTGTAGATAATTTATTTAGCTTCAACTTTTATAATTGAAACTTATTTGTGAAGCTTACAGATCATAAGATACGAGGGGTTTCATTAACTCCCCACGCAATATCTATTTTTTAAGAAGTGCCAGGAAATTTCTTTAAATTTATCAGCTACCGTAAAATGGTTCAATAACATACAAATAATAGTTTTAGACAACATAGGTACAAAATTTAATATATTAAAGAGCAAAAAAATTTTTTTCGTACATACCTGTTATTTTTTTCACAATCGTAAAACAATTCAAATAAAATATATAAAATATTTTTCAACTACTTATTAAATGAAAAATGTGTAAAAGTTCATAAACAAGCAAAAAAATACAAATTAATATTATTTTTAGTTTTTCTAAAAAATAGAAATTTTATTTTCATCGATTTGACAGTATTTTTCATAAGATCTCCCTGTTTTAGAAGTAGTTTTGAGAGCAGTATTCGACACGACCCTTATCTGAAGTTCTTAAATTTAAATTGAACTGATGTAAATAAAATAGTACAAAGTTCGAGTTGATGATAAAGAAGTCAATTCAAAACTAATTATCATTAAAAATATTGGAAGTTTCATTTCTATGCAGTAGGAAAAATTCAGAATATCTTCTAAGAAAGAAATCTTGCAAGTGCTTGGTATTTATAAGGCTTGATACATCACACATCCCTAGGTACCATTGTATCATGCTAGATGTAATGCAAAACTCCAATATTGCGTGAAAAATTTTCCTTTTTAAATACAATTGTATCCAGCGCTTAAAAAAGGTAGCTGTAATCAGAAGTATCTGTGGTATTCTACTGATATATCAAGGGGGTTGGTAGGGGACCCGCCCCCTCCTTCCCCCCAAAAAATCAGACTAGGTGTCCAAAACAACCCTGCTACATGCTAGATGTAATACAAAAGCCCTCTGTTGTATAAAAATTCCAGTCAGTATTTCAAATAGCTTTATCAGACCTTTAAAAGTAGAATAGAAATATTAAATCTTTTGAAAAAGTTCATTGTAAATGAAAATGAAGTGATGAAACTGTCGATTTTGTTGCTGAAAAGATAATTAGACAATTAAATTAACTCTCACTATTATTATTCTACTTTCACATAGTCTTCAGCTAGTTTTATAGTTCCTCCTCATAACAAAAAAGCATGTTACCTTTAATTTATTTTTAAAGCTTTCTGAGAATTCAAAAGTCTCGGGGTTTAAGAAGCACAAACTATTGAAAAAATAATAATGCTATTTTTGATATTTCTGCATTTTTCGTAACTAACTACAGTTTTTATAAATTTAAGTTCTTGATATGCAACTAATGTTGCATCTAGCTCAGGAAACCAAACTGTAATGAAGGTGTGTAGTAGAATACCACAGATACTTCTGATTACAGCTACCTTTTTTAAGGGCTAGATACAATTGTATTTAAAAAGGAGAATTTTCACGCAATATTGGACTTTTGCATTACATCTAGCATGATACAATGGTACCTAGGGATGGTTTGATATATCAAGCCTTATAAATACCAAGCACTTGCAACATTCCTTTCTTTGAAGATATATTGAATTTTTCCTAATTAATGGAAATAAAACTTCCAATGTTTTAATGATAACTAGTTTTGAATTGACTTCTTTCTCATTAACTCGAACTTTGTACTATTTTATTTACATCAGTTCAATTTAAATTAAAAAATTCAGATAAGGGTCATGTCGAATTATTCTCAAAACAACTAAAAACTAAGTGTCTATTACTCTCAAAACTACTTCTAAAATAGGGAGATGTTATGAAAAATACTATCAAAGCGATGAAAATAAAATTTCTATTTTTTAGAAAAACTAAAAATAATATTAATTTGTATTTTTTTTGCTTGTTTATCAACTTTTACACATTTTATTCATTTAATAAGTAGTTGAAAAAATATTTTATATATTTTATTTGAATTGTTTTACGATTGTGAAAAAAATAACAGGTATGTACGAAAAAATTTTTTTTGCTCTTTAATATATTAAATTTTGTAACTATGTTGTCTAAAACTATTATTTGTATGTTATTGAACCATTTTACGGTAGCTGATAAATTTTAAGAAAATTCCTGGCACATCTTAAAAAATAGATATTGCGTGGGGAGTTAATGAAACCCCTCGTATCTTATGATCTGTAAGCTTCACAAATAAGTTTCAATTATAAAAGTTGAAGCTAAATAAATTATCTACAAAATGAGACCTACTTTGTATTTTTACAACCATTAGTTTGGATTTTATAGCTAAAAACGTGCAAAATTTAGAGTTTTTTTGAAACTTTGACGCTCGGGGGCGGGGTCTAAATATTATTTTTTTGAGCTGTAACTCTCAGAATATTAGTTTTATATCAAATGGCACCTTTTGAGGGGGTGCCCCGAAAAAAATTCGAACTTTCGTTTAAAAAAAACCACCCTACTGAACACCGTTATCGTTCATTTGATTCTCCACATGATCCTTTTTAACTTGATGTAAATCCACTTCTCTGTCCTCGCATCAGTATTCCGTGTCGGATGTTTTTATCTTGAAACCAACTACTCAAATTAATTTAGAATTTAAGATCTAAATTAAGTATTAAATAACAGAACTAAAGGCGCGCGAACAGCAACCGCGGAGAATGATAATAGGCTAGTTTCCCATTTTCTAAATTATTTTTTTCCAGATAGAACACGGTGAAAAAAGTTGTTATCAAAAATCCCGAGGTCGCTACGAGTTTAATTTATTTTTTTATTAATTTTTAAAGATGATGCGCAGTCGCAGTGCTCTAAAACGCGCAAGGAATTTTAAAACTCGATTTTCGGGCACTTCCCGATATGTTAGGGCCCCGAAACTTTGAACATAGGTGTAAACCTCATGACACTCCAATATCCAACCATTCTCTAGTCAAACAACCAAAGGATAAAGTTAATTAACGAGTATTTTTAATTAACAGAAAAACCAGATTTTGAGACCTTTCCCAAGGGACTATTCTCCCTAAACCGTGCACATTGTTGTATAAGGCATAACTTCATCATATTCAAAAGTCAAAACGAGAATTGCAGTAATTACAATATTTATGGACGATTAATCACTTTTTTTTTACAAGATCTTGTACATAAAATTTCAGGCACTTCCAAACGATATAAAGTTCTAAAACTTTGCACCATGGTGTAAACTCGATGACAATGCAATATTCAATCATCAACTAGTCAAAACCTCCGTAATTAAGGTAATTAACAAGTGTTTTTAGTTATCCTTTTAATTCAAATTTGAGACACTTCCGTGAAGCCAATGGCTCCCAAAACCAGTAAGATAAGTAACCAGTAATTAGGTATATCACTGCAATATTTTATCTTCAAAACGTGATTTCTTACCTTCCAATTAACAATTAAGATAATTAGCGATTTAAGATAATAACCGCGAGAAAGAAATCGCCAGAAGAGCGAGAAATCACCAGAAGAGCGAGAAATCGCCGAAAATTGGTGCCCATCGCGAGAGCAGAAAAATACGCTACTTTTATAATTTATGGACTCGAAGTGTATATTTGGACGGCTAAAACGGCCAGTGGCGCATGCGCTGTAGGTTTCGTGATGACGTAGCAGTCTCGGCGCTTAGTGATGGAACCAATGGAACGCCTAGCCGTGGAAGTTAGAGTAGAGTTTAGTTGAAAAACAGCCGTCCAAATATACAGTGCCTTATGGACTACTGAAAAGTCTGAATGGGATGCTTTTTTTTTCTTTTTCTTGTGAATCTTTTTGATATGGACGGATTTTATCGGCGAGTGAGCCGATGTTATATTTCACCATCATATTGTAGAAAACTAAAATTCCATTCTAACATCAGATTAAATATGGTTGAAATAAATACATTTTTTCTTCTGAGTTTTTGTTAAAAAAATACCATGACTAAAAAGTAGAAAATAAAAAAAGTAAAAAAAAGATTTTTTAAAAAACGCTTTTATTGAAGTGTTCTGAAAGGTCAAAAATAATTATTTCGGTTTGACAAATAATTTATTGGGAAGTAGAAAATACCTTTTTGGTATGTAAATAATAACTGATTTTCTAATTACTAAAAATAAAAGCGTGGGCGCTAGTAATTCTTCACATTCACTATTTATTATAACTTGTTTATTCTATGTTCTATGTAAAATTATACATAAATGCCGACGTATTGGCCTAGTGGTGAGCATCTGACTGCAAAGCCGTACGTCTGGGGTCCGAACCCTCGTTCGGCATAGATGTTAGTGTTACTGAACTTGAATTTACATATACGGGTCCTTACCTTCAGGTGAATTTGTACAAATTTTAAAAAATAAATAAACAAAATTTTAAATTAAAAAATATATACAAATTACTAGCGCCCACGCTTTTATTTTTAGTAATTAGAAAATAAGTTATTATTTACATACCAAAAAGGTATTTTCTACTTCCCAATAAATTATTTGTCAAACCGAAATAATTATTTTTGACCTTTTAGAACACTTCAATAAAAGCGTTTTTTAAAAAATCTTTTTTTTACTTTTTTTATTTTTCCAATAGAAAGCACGTGTGCATCCGTAAAAAAGAATGGATTCCGAAGTAAAAAAAAGCTTAATAATACTGCATTGTACCAGGATGCACTTCATTGACTGTAAAAACACCAATAGGCGGGGGAAAATACGGTTTGACCTCAAACAAATTCCAACAAAAGGTTTTTCAACGGTTTTGGACTCTACTAGGTGTCCTTATTGACCAAAAAAAAGTTTACCACAATCTGACAACCGGAAGTTGTTTTTTTTTTTTATTTTTTAAAAAATTTTAAAATCCATAAAAAACGATAAATAGGGCGAAACAAAAACTTTTTTCGGTGTTAAATTATATATTCGATGATAGTTGACATTTTTAAGCAAAGAAATTTATAAAAATTTCATTTATAAGAATCTGGCAACCATTAAAGTGCATTTTCCAAGATGGCGGCCTATGTTTTCATTAAATGACAGTTAAATCGGTTTTCTCGAGTAAATTCCATTAATTGCGATGAAATGCGATGTTAATTAACTCAAAAACTTCAGATAATGCTGTAAATTTGGTTTATCCGATTGAAATAATAAAAAAAAACAAGCAAAAATACGCGCATATCTGCGGAGGTTCCGAGTCCCGATTTCACTGGGTATAGTCACTTTAAAAGTTCATTACAGCTTGGAAAAAATTCCAACAAGCATTTTCTCAACGGTGTTAGACAGTACTAAGTGTATTTATTGCCATGTAGAAAGTTTACCAGAATCTGACAACCGGAAGGGGGTTTTTTTCAAGATGGCCGCCGATGCTCCAAATAAAGAGATATTCGGGAAAAAACCATAATTTAACAGCTATGTAAATTTTTTATGGATTCAAAAAACAAATATAAGGTACTAGTCAAGTTTTCTTATCATACTTATAAATATAAATTTCTTTTACAAAATCTAGAAACCAGAACAGGGCTTATTTCCAAGATGGCGGCGTACGATATTTTCTAAATTGACGGCGTTTTGTAAAGGTTCATCAAATTAAAGAAAAAATTCCAACAAGCATTTTCTCAACGGTTTTAGACAGTACTAAGTGTATTTATTGCCATGTAGAAAGTTTACCAGAATCTGACAACCGGAAGTGGGTTTTTTTCAAGATGGCCGCCGATGCTTCAAAGAAAGGGATATTCGGGAAAAAATTCCATTTTAAGTGCTATAAAATTTTTTATGAATTCTAAAATCAAATATCAGGTTATAGTAAGTTCTCTGATCATAGTGGTAAATATAAATTGCGTTTATAAAATCTTTTAACCAGAATAGGGCTTATATCCAAGATGGCGGCCTAGGTTTTTTTCGGAATAGCCGGAGCATACTGGATAATTTTAAAGGTTTATTAAATTAAAGAAAAAATTCCAACAAGCATTTTCTCAACGGTCTTAGTTAGACAGTACTAAGTGTATTTATTGTCCTTACAAAAGTCTACCCGAATCTGACAACCGGAAGTGGGTTTTCTTCAAGAAGGCCACTGATGCTTAAAAAACTAGAAAAGCCTAGAAAATTGAAGGTTTAGCGAAAAAATACCTTCTTATATGTATGAAATAAAAACTTGATAACTTTAGACTTTTTTACCTAAAGTTAAGAACCTAATATTTAATTTTGGAACCCATAAAAAATTTATAACACTTAAATTATGGTTCTTTCCCGAATATCTCTTTATTTGGAGCATCGGCGGCCATCTTGAAAAAAACCCCCTTCCGGTTGTCAGATTCTGGTAAACTTTCTACATGGCAATAAATACACTTAGTACTGTCTAACACCGTTGAGAAAATGCTTGTTGGAATTTTTTCCAAGCTGTAATGAACTTTTAAAGTGACTATACCCAGTGAAATCGGGACTCGGAACCTCCGCAGATATGCGCGTATTTTTGCTTGGTTTTTTTATTATTTCAATCGGATAAACCAAATTTACAGCATTATCTGAAGTTATTGAGTTAATTAACATCGCAATTAATGGAATTTACTCGAGAAAACCGATTTAACTGTCATTTAATGAAAACATTAGGCCGCCATCTTGGAAAATGCACTTTAATGGTTGCCAGATTCTTATAAATTTTATTTTTATAAATTTTTTCGCTTAGAAATGTCAACTATCGTCGAATATATAATTTAACACCGAAAAAAGGTTTTGTTTCGCCCTATTTATCATTTTTTTATGGATTTTAAAATTTTTTAAAAAATTAAAAAAAAACAACTTTCGGTTGTCAGATTGTGGTAAACTCTTTTTTGGTCAATAAGGACACCTAGTAGAGTCCAAAACCGTTGAAAAACCTTTTGTTGGAATTTGTTTGAGGTTCGGCCCTTTTTTGAGCTATTTTCCCCCGCCTACAAGTAAAAGATTCGTAATCGTTCCAAGAAACGAAAAATTGAAGAAGAAATGTTCAAAGCCTGTATGAAGGATAAAATTGGCTCCGCCACTACCAAACTGTTCTGTTGTGAAGACCATTTTAATATAGTATCCATTTAGCACTATATTAAAAAATTATAGTGTAGTAAACATGTAGTGCTTCTTATTTATTTCATGATTAAAAGTTCTTTTGATAAAACAAATCGCTCGCGAAAGATAAAAGTTTGTCCGAAAAGTTCTGACAGTTTTTACTAAGCTTTGTTTTCGAAATTTTTTTTTTGAAAAACTGGTAATAGGTGGAGATTTCAAACAAAGGGGATTGTGGTTTACATATATTTAAGAATGCAATGTATGGTTTTGGTAGGGGTATTATTTCTTTTCATAATGAGGAAGTTGCATGATTTTTTTTTATTTTTTTAATCGATTCCTCTTGCAAAAATAAGCAACTACCCAAAATTTGAGGCCGATTGAGAAATTTTTTGATTGTCAAAAAAATTAACAAAAATCCCCTTTTTAAAAACGCGCGAAAACGCCAAGAGTTTATATGTGACGTCATCTTATACTAAACATTGTTGTAAAGCAATGGAGTTGATGGTGTTATTGTTGACGTCATCTTATAGTTTAAACAATAAACGTTTTCAGTCACGTGTTTTTTTCTCGACTTTTAAATTAAAATATTTAATTACCTGTACATTTTTTTGAAAAACTGACTAGATATTTCATTTAACCATACAAAAAACCATACGGAACACTTGTTTGTTTTTGAAAATCTGACACATGCAACTTCCTTATTGCGGCTACAAAAGAAGACCGCAAACGACGCTTTTCGTAAAATTTTATTTGGCCGCTTTAAGATCTGGGAATGCATGATTAAAATGGCTACTGAAAGTTAAGTTGTATATTTTCAATGTTTATATTAAGATGTCAAAGTTTTGAGATGATTCAATAAGTTACAGATGAGAAATTTTTATCTCAAACAAAACATCTATTGGGAAAAACTTCTCTCGGTATTTGTAAGTCATTTGAAGAAAATTTTCTGTAAACTATATGAAAATCAACACAAGAAAGCTTACACATAGACACAGCTATTTAGTAATATGTCGTAAGTTAAATTATCTTAAGTTAAATTATAGATCCTGAAATCAGTGCGATATTTAAGCACGCATTATTTTAGCTTGTGAGAATTGCACTCGCTAAATTACGGTAAAGGGCGAATGAATATTTTTGAATAAACTAAAAATGCAACACTTATTGTTCGAAATTGGAAACAAATAAAACATTTATGTGATGGGAAAGACTCTCAGCTCTCAATGTTCAGAGAAACATCTGTCTTGATTTTATTTCATGCCAGCTGCTCAACGGAACGAGGGAAGTGCTAAAGAACTATGAACAATTACCAGTTAGTGCAGTTTTAAAGCCAAAATTACTATCTTAAACTTATCGAATCATCTCAAAACTTTGACGTATTAATTTAAACATTATTAATACCCATCAATCGAACATATCGAGTTTACAAGTGCGCTTCCCGAACTTATTTCCCCGGCCAATATGATAACACAGGTCCGCAAAAAAAATTTTTTTCGAGCTGTTTGGACTATTTCACCTGAAAATGCCTTAAAATTTTTAAAAATTGACTCTTAACACTAATTTTTTTATTAAAATATTTCCATAAAACCTTTTATGGTTTTTGATGTGCTGAATCTAAAATTGCCCTCCATTTTATCATAGGACTTCACCTTTCTTCACAATTTAACAAAAATTCCAATTTTTTTAAGAAAATGAAAGTGTCTTTTAAAAAAAATTATTTTTCGACTCAAACTTTATCTGAATATCATTTCCATGTGTTTTGGTGTGCTGAATCCAAATATGACCTCTTTTTATTTTTAAAACATCGCATTTTGTAACAAATTGAGCAAATATAGCAACATTTCTAAAAAAAAATGTAAATACACTTAAGAAGTAGATTTTTTAATCCAAATTTTTTAATGAGGTGATTAGTTTTAATGTTTTTTGGATCCCTGAACTCAAAAATGATCTCTGTTTTGCCCTAGAATGGCATGTTTCCCGACAATTTAGGTATGATTGTAAAATAAGTTAATATTTCAATTTTAATAAAAATATGCTTATAAAATAAATTTTTTATTACATATTCTTCATAAAAATCATTATATAACTAAAATAAACTCATTTACACACTCTTCAGCCAATTTTTCCAACTTATGAAGCTCTTCTTGGTAAATTTACCCTTGTGATTATCAACAAGAACGTTTCTTTGAACTATACAACAAAAATCCTTCATTATTGCACGATTAAGTCTTGCCTAATGCCTAATATTTTATTTCAATCTCTATAATTATCTCTAAATATCCGGATGAGATAGTTTACTATGTGCATCATTCACAGCTCCTAATTTTTAAAAAGGGAGGAGCTAGAAATGTTCAAAAACTATAAAAAATGGGAAAATTCGAATATAATGTTGCAATTTGTGAAAAATCCTGACGTATAGGATTTTTTCAATATTTTTTTCGTTATCAGCACACCAAAATACATAGGAAATCGTAATAATTGTTCAAACAGCTTTTTCATTGCAAACCTGTGTAATTTCTATTCTTTCAAACTCTTTTCGCATTAATAAAAAACAATGGACAGGCAGGTGATTTTTGCAGTATGCAATTGTGCAGGTTTAAAACCATATGCTGTGCATCAGCCAAGTTCCAGGCATTGGTGATTCATGGAGCTACAGCCTGCGAATCAACGAAAAATCTAACTTTTCAAGATGAGGGATAGAAAAACTTGTGAAAAAGGTGCAATAAATGGTTCATTTCAAGGTGATTACGTTGAAATGTAACTAAATATGTTTGTAAACTTCGATAATTATCTTATTTTTAAATATTCATTAGTTTTTTATTTTTCAAACCATCAAAAAGGGGAATATGTGTCGAAAAAGAAGATTTCTCTATGGGTTGGCGGGAAATAAGACCGAGATGCGCGCTTGTAAACTCGATATCTAATAGATAAAAAATGTCTGATTTTTTCCAGAAAACATGTTAACTGATTCTCAAAGATGTAACTAGTTACCAATAGTAAAATTATTTCAAAATTCCTACTACTTTTTTCAGGATCAAAACGGGAGTTGAAAATAAAACTACCCTACCACAATGCTGGAGTGTACTCGAACTAAAAATGCTCTTTATTAATATAAATATAATAGATTTTTAAAACTTTAAAAACAGAATACGAAATAGTACTCATCTTGCTTGTTTAACTCCTCTATTTCTGGTTTATTGAACCGTGTATCGTTTCTAAGGAAATCAACCGAAGTTAAAACCGAAATTTTCGGCGAATTATTCGAATCTGCTCGAATAAAACCAGGCTCAATTTGAAAACTAATCCTGTTTTGTGTACAGTAATGATGTAAAAGAACAATAAACGAAATCTTAGTTTAAAATATTTATGATAAGCAAAGCGTAAATACTCAGTTCGAAAACAAAACACAAATGCAGGCAAGAGGCAAGGCAAAGGATCGGTACTTTTCGCCGGTTCATACCAAATGACGTCACAGCTGGCCACGCCTCTTTTTTTGCGGCTCCAAATTTTAAATGCTTTTAACTAATTAACTATTTGGTCTAAAAATTTTTTGAGCGTGGGTAAATTATTCTTTTGCATTTCTCTTAGTGTTTTTGGTGTTAAAATGATCAATTTCAGTTGAAGGAAACAACCCTATTCAAAAACATATTATATTATTTAAAATATTTTTCTGAACGAATTTTCCTGATTTCATCTTTAAAAATTCTACGGCATAAAAGGAGCGAACCTTTTCGGATGTCACCCAATAGGGTCCCAAATGAGTTAAAACAGTACTTTTAAGAGCAAAGTTTCCTAAATTTTTCTGGGGGAGACCCCCAGACCCCCTTTCTATTTTGAGCTACATTATTCACAATTTCTTTTAATATTAAGTTCGTCAAGATGGATTATTTCTACTCACTGAATTTACCAACAAAGAAAAAGAATTAAAAGTCTATATTGAGTTTCTTACGTATCCAACTAGGCCCTAGGGACTTCAAGGTGGATTTTAGACTATTTCTTAGGGGTCAATTTTCAAAAGAATTTCTTGGGGAGGTACCCACGATCCCCCCCCCGAAATTTTTATTTCTATGAAGTTATATTTTCCATAAAATTTTTGTGGTGGGCCGATTCAGACTTAAAATGCCCGGACCGAAATTTCTTCCCAGTCCGGCCCGCGTATTTCCAATACCGCACGTGTAGGAATCCACCACACAGGGGCGGATCCAGACCAAATTTTCGGGGGGGGCCATTTCGAAAAATACGACACTTCTCTATAAAAAAATTAATTTGTATGAAAAATGAATATTTTTAATTAGAATTAGATCATTAGAAGAACTATGTTTTTGAAATGAAAAACAGTTAAAATATGAAATCAAATTTATCCGTGCAAGAAAAATCAATTTCAAAAACTTTTTTTGTAAATTAATGGATATTTGTTATTCGACAGCATAGACTTAAGATTTATTAATTTTTAAGTCATTTACGAATCAATATTGCATACAATAGTTAATTTGTGTAACTATAATTACAGGGCCTTGACTAGACTTTTTTTTCGGGTGGGGCGGGTTTGGCCAAAAATTTCTTGAAACTTTAGTTTGATTTTGGTGTTTATCAAGAGAAGTAGACAACGGTGGATCCAGGATTTGGTTTTGGGGGGGGGGCGAGGAATTTTCAATATCAAAATCGTCTTCTAATGTCTTAAAAGGGGGGGTTTGGGGGTTCTCCCCCAGAAAATTTTTGGAAATTTAAGTCTAAAAAGCAGATTTTCAACTCGTTTTGGTACACCTAATCCGGATTTCGGACATACATTTTCAAGAATTTAATTTTCATTTTGGTTGGATTTTTGCATTTTTACGATCTTTTTACAAAAACTTAGTAAATAATAGAGCTCCAAGTTCCAAAGGCGGATATGGGGGTCCTCCCCCAGAAAATTTCAGGGAATTTGACCCTAAAAGCAGGATTTTAACTGAAACCCCCCCCAGAAACCCCAGAAAGAACCTCCAATTTTTCTTGGAATTCACATGTTTACAAAATTTTGAAATTAAGTTCACAGAAATTAATTTACCATGTGTATGTAAATTAATTTACTATGTGTATTAGGGTGGTTTTTTTTAAACGAAAGTTCGAATTTTCTTCGGGGCACCCCCTCAAAAGGTGCCATTTGATATAAAACTAATATTCTGAGAGTTACAGCTCAAAAAAATAATATTTAGACCCCGCCCCCGAGCGTCAAAGTTTCAAAAAAACTCTAAATTTTGCACGTTTTTAGCTATAAAATCCAAACTAATGGTTGTAAAAATACAAAGGGGGTCTCATTTTGTAGATAATTTATTTAGCTTTAACTTTTATAATTAAAACTTACTTGTGAAGCTTACAGATCATAAGATACGAGGGGTTTCATTAACGCCCCACGCAATATCTATTTTTTAAGAAGTGCCAGGAAATTTCTTTAAATTTATCAGCTACCGTAAAATGGTTCAATAACATACAAATAATAGTTTTAGACAACATGGGTACAAAATTTAATATATTAAAGAGCAAAAAAAAATTTTTTCGGACATACCTGTTATTTTTTTCACAATCGTAAAACAATTCAAATAAAATATATAAAATATTTTTTCAACTACTTATTAAATGAATAAAATGTGTAAAAGTTGTTAAACAAGCAAAAAAAATACAAATTAATATTATTTTTAGTTTTTCTAAAAAATAGAAATTTTATTTTCATTGCTTTGACAGTATATTTTTCATAAGATCTCCCTGTTTTAGAAGTAGTTTTGAGAGTAATAGACACTTAGTTTTACATAGTAGTTTTGAGAATAATTCGACACGACCCTTATCTGAAGTTTTTAAATTTAAATTGAACTGATGTAAATAAAATAAGAAAAAAGTTCGAGTTGATGAGAAAGAAGTCAATTTAAAACTAGTTATTAAAAACATTGGAAGTTTCGTTTCCATGCATTAGGAAAAATTCAATATATCTTCAAAGAAAGGAATCTTGCAAGTGCTTGGTATTTATAAGGCTTGATATATCAAACCATCCCCCTAGTAGTGGAGACGCTTATGTCGAAAAAAGGGCTCTTGTAAAAATTTCGTGTAAATTTTCTAAACTAATGTTTTTCTGTTAACTTTCAGTATAAGGAACTTAAAAAGTTTTGGTGCCAATTTTTTTATTCACATTTAGGTGTAATTAAGCTAATTATAAGATAAAATAATGACTTTTAAGAAATGATGTTTTTTTAACATTACACGTTTGTTTATTGACATAAAAATGTGAAATTTGGAATATAGAAGGAAGACTTAATAAATACTTAAAATATATTTTGAATTTTTGTTTAAAAATTTTAAATTTTAATTTATTTAAAAAAATAAATTTTTGTTGGAATGTTTCTACTCTGTGCATGTTTCAACAGAACTTTCTGAAACGAACTGAAGTAGCAAGCAGCTACGTGATTGTTACGTCACTATTACGTTTATGTCAAGCTGACTATATATATCTTGTGTTTTAATAAATTTTAATGGATTTTGCTTTACCTTACTGCGTCTCTCTGCCTTATTTAATCTACCTCGGCCCTAGAGGTTATGGGCTACACACCGGAGAGAGGTAAAGATCGTTATTGGAATTGCATGGATTAGAGATTTAATTAGACTTAAAAGATGGCAGGAACGGCTGGAATGATCTACAAGATGGAAGTTCTAAACAAGGACAACTATGAGACATGGGTCATCCAGATGAAGGCTCTGATGATTAAGAATGATACTTGGAAATACATCAAGGAAACTTGTCCTGAAGGAACTGACAAACAAGCTGAGAAGCTAGAATGGAACACTGGTGATCAGAAGGCGATGTCGGATCTAATACTGAATATTCAACCTAAGGAACTGAAACAGATCAAGAATTGTGGAACAGCTAAAGAAATCTGGGAAAAGCTATCGCAGATATTTAAGTCGACCGGTCCCGCAAGAAAAGCAACATTGTTGAAGGCACTACTACACTTAAAGATGAAAGAAAACGAGAACGACGTCAGAAATCATCTCCGGGAATTTTTCGATCTCAAAGACAAATTGGAAGATCTCAAAATACACATCGATGACGAGCTGCTTACAATCATGCTTTTATATAGCCTACCACAGAACTTCGAGAACTTCAGGGTTGCGATTGAATCACGAGACGAATTACCAAAGCCTGATGCCTTGAAGATCAAGATAATCGAAGAGTTTAATGCCAGAAAAAATGGACCGTCAAATGAAGATTCAGGTGCTTATTTCGTCAACTCCACAAAAAACAAAAAGTATAACCCTACAGGCAAATCTAGAGGATCATCTAGATGGAAGCAAGACCGGAGAAGTCCTAATCAAAGTGTTACTTGCTGGAACTGCAAAGAACCTGGACATAAGAGTAACAAGTGCCCCTATACTACGCAGAAGCAGAAGCCAAATTCTTTTCAACTGGAAAGCAACTCGATTGAAACCAACATAGAAGCGAAGGAAAGGCAGTTTATCCTGGACTCCGGATCTACAGGTCATTTTTTGAGAGACAAAGTCTTGTTCAAATCATTGAGGGAATCTCAAATGACAAACTTAAAACTAGCCGATCACAGATCTACAGAAATCAAAGGAACTGGAGACGCCAAAATCAAGACGAGGAAGAACGGTAAACTGGAAGAAATAACTATTGAAGATGCCATGCTGGTTCCAAATGTGAGAAATAACCTACTGTCTGTTGCAAAAATTTGTGACAAAGGTTGGACTGTGAAATTTAGTAAATATAACGTGACACTTAGAAACTCACAGAACGAAGTCATCTACGGAACGCGAAGTAAGAACCTGTATTATTTAGAAGATTTTGGACAGGATAGAACCGATCGGGAAAATCCGAGGGAATCTACATCCGTCGCAAGTTCTTCGCTGGATTCTAGAAGCAAAGCTGACTTCCTGAGGTTGCACTCAAGATTTGGACATGCATCCCCTGAAATTTTATCTAGAGGAGTGAAGAACGGCGCATTCAAGGACCTAAAGAAACTACCAAGTGTACCTAAGGATTTTGTATGTGAGGTATGCATCGAAGGAAAACTGTGCCGCTCATCCTTCCCGAATTCCCATAAGAGAAGTACAGAGAAATTGGAGGTAATCCACACAGACCTTTGTGGACCCATCCGGACAAAATCCAACGGAGGAGCCTCGTACTTTGTGACGTTCATCGACGAAAGTACAGATTGGACCGAGGTAAGATTTTTGAAACATAAAAGTGATACTTTTCAAGTTTTTAAAGAAGTTCAAAAACTTCTTGAGAGACAGTCTGGGAAGAGAATTAAATTTATCCAATCGGATAGAGGCACCGAGTATCTAGGAGAAAATTTCAATAATTACCTGAAGGATTTAGGAATTTCACGAAGGTTATCCGTAAAACATACCCCACAACAAAACGGTAGGGCAGAAAGGAAAAACAGAACCCTTCTAGACATTGCTAGATGCATGTTAATTGAATCTGGACTACCCGTAAGATTTTGGGCCGAAGCCATAGCAACGGCTAACCATGTAAAGAACAGAACCCCTTCAAAATCGCTAGGAGGAAAAACCCCATACTTACTTTGGTTTGGACGTGAACCTAATGTAGGGTATTTCAAAACTTTTGGATGCGACGCTTACGTGTGGAATAACTTCAAACCTAGGAAAAAGTTTGACCCTAGAGGTTTAAAAGGAATCTTTGTAGGATACCATGATGAATCAAAAGCGTTTAGAATATTTTTGGAGGATAAAAATATTGTGGAAGTTACCCGAAGTGTAAAGTTTATCGAAAAGAAAATCACCGTAGAAAAGCAGGAGTACCCAGAACTTGACCCCTATTGTGATGATACTTTGAAACGCGACGCAATCACTCAAACTTTTATCATCCCCTTTCCTGATAATGAAAAAATCCCGTCTAATGATGCATCAAGTGAATCCGAGGCCGATGTATCTGATGAACCTGGTGAACCAAAAAGAGCACCAGGTCGTCCTAAACTTGTTAAGACTGGTAAGAGGGGCAGACCCAAAAAGGTATACAAAACTGTACCAAAAGGGCAAAGTAACTCTAATGACGTTGTTGACAAATCTCTTGAATATAACTCTAATAATATGTATAGTGTTGATACTTGTGAATCTGATTCAAATTTTGATGTATTTGAATGTATGCTCGGAAATGACTCAATATCACTGGAGCAAGCCCTTCAATCAAAAGATTCATCTCTTTGGATTAAGGCTATAGCTTCGGAATGTAGAAGCGTAATCAAAAACGATACTTTTGACATTATGGATGCTCCAGAGGATGTTGAATCAATTTCTAATATTGTTGGAAGTAGATTTATTTTAAGGAATAAGAATGACTCGAGTGGTAACGAAATCAAAAAGGCTAGATTAATAGCTCAGGGATTCAGTCAAACTCCTAATGTTAATTATTTTCAAAATCAAACTTACTCTCCTGTATCCAGATTAAGTTCTATACGTTTATTAACTGCTTTAGCATCTAAACTTAAACTCAAAATTCATCAGTTTGACGTTACGACGGCTTATTTGAATGGTATTTTAGAAGAAAAGGTACTGATGAGGCTACCAAAACATTTTGATTTGGGTTTAGAGTACTTGATTGAAAATGAACCCGATCAGATGTTGTGTGATAAAGCTAAGCTAATTTTAGATAGTATAGTAAAAGGTAACAAAGTTTGTTTACTAAAAAAATCTTTGTATGGACTGAAACAAAGCGGGAGATGCTGGTACGTTAAATTAAAACAATTATTGTTGGACTTTGGATTTGAAAATACTTGTACTGATCCTTGTATCTTTTTTCTGAAACAGGATAATCTAATGTCTGTCTTGTCTATTTATGTGGATGATCTATTACTCATTAGTGAAGACTCTGAACTGGTTAGTAAACTTTTGGAGCATCTTTCAACTTCTTTAGAGGTGAAGTACTCTGGTGAAGCAAACTTCTGTTTGGGTATAGAATTTCAGAATGATAATAATGGTCTAATAACCTTGTCCCAACAAAAGTACATTAAGGAGTTGCTGGAAAGGTTTAACATGACCGATTGCAATACAGTGAAAACTCCGATGGAAGTAAAATTAAATCTTGTAAAAGCTGAAAGCCTTGACGAATCTTTTCCTTATAAGGAATTAATTGGAAGTCTTAACTATCTTTCTGTATGTACCAGACCTGATATTTCCTTTTGCGTTAGTAAGCTCAGTCAATTTTTGACGTGTTATGATAAAACCCATTGGACTGCCGCAAAAAGGGTTTTAAGATATCTTAAGGAAACAATTAATTTTAAATTAGTTTACAGGTGTGATGAATCAAACACTGTTGGATTCACAGATTCAGATTGGGGGAATAGTACCACTGATAGGAGATCGTATTCAGGTTATGTCTTTAAAATTTGTAACGGAGCAATTTCCTGGGAATCTAAAAAGCAGAGGACTGTAGCTTTAAGCAGCACAGAAGCTGAATATATGAGTTTATCTCATGGTATTAAGGAAGCTTTATATCTGCAAAAGCTAGTGAGGGAATTAGAACTGAACGAGTTAGCAAAAATTAAAATTTTTGTTGATAATAACGGTGCAATTAAATTGGCCGAAAGTAATCTCCATCACAGTAGAACTAAACACATAGACATTCAACATCATTTTATTAAAGATGTACTAAATGATAATGAATTTTTGAAATTGGAAAAAATTTCAACTCTTGAAATGTGTGCTGATATTTTTACGAAACCTCTTCCTGCAACAAAACACTTTAAATGTATGGAAATGATCAATTTGGAAGAATTTTCTTGAATGGTGTTATCTTTGTATTTATGTACTAATATTTATTTTTCCCCAGAGGTCTTTTGTTGAGGGGGAGTGTTGGAATGTTTCTACTCTGTGCATGTTTCAACAGAACTTTCTGAAACGAACTGAAGTAGCAAGCAGCTACGTGATTGTTACGTCACTATTACGTTTATGTCAAGCTGACTATATATATCTTGTGTTTTAATAAATTTTAATGGATTTTGCTTTACCTTACTGCGTCTCTCTGCCTTATTTAATCTACCTCGGCCCTAGAATTTTTTAATAAAAGTTGGATATTTTATTTTTTGACCTATATTTTTTACATTTTTATATAATTTACTTATATAATATCTAAAAGCACTTATTGAAAAAAAAATTTAATGTGTTATTGAACTTTATTAGTTGTAAAATTAGTAGTAATTAGGCATTATAGTGAGTTACTTAATGTTAAAAAAAGGATCTTTTAAAAATAATTTGCAAATTTTGTAAACTTATGTTTTTCTGTTAAATTATAGTATAAGGAACTTAAAAATGTTTGGTTTAACTTTTTTAATTCACATTTAGGTGTAATTAGGTTAATTATAAGATGAAATAAGGAATTTTAAGAAATGGGGATTTTTTAACATTATATTTTTATTTATTAACATAAAAATGGGAAATTCGGAATATGGAAGGAAGACTAAATAAATTATTAAAATATTTTTTGAATTTTCATTAAAAAATTTCAATTTAATTAAAAAATACACTTTTTAATAAAAATTTGATTTTTTCGTCTGATATTTTTTTGCATTCTTTTATCACAGACTAATTATTTAAATGCACCAAAACACTTATTGAAATTTTTTTTGAATGTTATTGAATTTAATTAGTAGTAATTAAGCATTAATTCAATAAAAACTTTCATTAGTTAGGAAATTAACAATTTAAAGTATTCCTTTCGAGAAAATATTTGTATATAAGGAATGTAAGTTATTATTTAAATGTTTATAAGTACTTCATATTTTCTTGCATAAAAAGTCTTAATCACCTTTTAATATTTAAAAATAACTTCTCTTTTGTCTTCAAATCCAATCTATTTCAAAACTTTTCTAAAGGCCCTTTTCAAGGTCCACTCTCCATGAAAATCATTAATTTTGCCTAGTAAATTAATCAATGATTTCACACTAATATAATGAGAATGTTTTAATTCATTTACAGCGTGCAGTTATATAATTAAAATTTTAAGCATCACAGTCTGAGGAGTCACTGTCTGATACATCCACAGTCCATATTAACGAATTTCTACATTTTTCATCGTCCCCTTCACATTTGCGTACATGGTAGCCTTGCAGTGGTACAGGAACATTTGCCATTACTTTTGTCACAATTACAGGATGTGAGTTCTATTACAGCTCCAGGAGCCGGGGGTAAATCTGTTATAACTGGAATATAAGAATCGTTTTCTTTTTTCCAACCAAACAATTCAGGTGAAGGAAGGGTTACCACTGGTTCTACATCTTTGGCCCAAACTAGAGCTTGACAATGGGAGCTAAGTATATGCTGTTTAAGAGCGGCCTGAGTTGGAGGTAGGCTCTCATCTGATTCCGCTTGCAGTCTTTTGAAAAGGTACCAGCGTAGATCCTTTGTATTCTTTATATCTTTGGGGCATCTGTATAAGCTGCATACGTATTCCTCCAGAGCAATGAAGTGTTGGTCCAATAAATGTTCTTCTTTTCCGAGTGATATAAAGGCTTGAACAACGTGAGGTTCAACCTCTTTAAAAGCTTTCCGACAGAGCTGGAAACTGTTCGTTTTCCAGCTCCTATCCCAGGAGTTATCACACAGGAGTTCGGACCCAAAAGAGAGGATACCGTCTTAGAGCTAGAATGAACACATCTGTATCTGGTGACAAAATGTGAACTGTGTACCCCAAATTTGAAGCATAAATTGCATGGTATATAACTATTATTGTGTCAGCTTCTTCATGGTTGGTTTTTAAATTGTAATAAATAGTATTGTTATTCGATAGAACCGCTGTTTCTGTAGATACGATTATTTCTTTCTCTAAATCTTGGTAATGATGGAGTATTTTATTGAAAGTTATTCGGTAAGGTTTGCTTTAGTTTTAGGATTACAAAGAAAGTTAGAGTCCTATTTTAATTGGAGTTGTATCTGTACAGATAAATGCTCGGTTATCCATTTTCTTACCTTGACGGCGAATACGAGTGGCTGTTTTTAGTGATGGTATCTTTAGAGTAATGGTCAAAAACTAGGTGAATATTGTCATAATTTTCAGCTACAGAGTTTAATATATTCAAGTATTGATGAGAAAGATCAATACATGTGTGGATATTTCCATTAATTTCGCGAACTAAAACTATGCCATTTATTATTATAACTTTTCCTTTACTTCTTTAACTGTACTGTCAATAGCCATTGTAACAACTTTTCCAGCTGATTTCCATGATAATAGTTTAATTTTTGTCATTTTAGACAGAAAAGTTTGTATTATCTTTATTATATCGCTCACGAAATGCTCAAAAGCTTTCTTCCCTTCATCATCTCGTCTACATACATCATGTTTTACATTATAAGGCTTTCTTCTTTGAATGGATTACTGGTTTGTACAACTGGTCTGAGCTTTCTAATAATTTCATCATGATTCTTTACAGCGGCTTATATTAAGTGATGGTGCTTATATTTTCCATTTCTAGAAAATCCACACATTATTTCTAATTTATCCAGTCTGTTTTCTTTTGAGGGGAAATTTACAACTTTTCGGACACTTACCATGTGATATTTCTTTCTTAAGGTCTATTGTGAATTTACCAACTGTAACTAACGCCGCTGAGATTGACATTTTCGTTCAGGTGGGGCGGCGCGGCATCCGCTTTTAACTCTTTCGTCATATCTCGTGACAAAGTAAACAATATTTTAAAATAAAAAACTAACTATTTTATAATTTATCTTTACTTTAACCATAGAGGGAGAAATTAGCAGCATTTTTACCAAATTATATTTCGCTACAAAACAAAATACTAAAGATATCGAAATTTGACCTTAGAGTCTAAAAATGACTATTAAACTGTTTAAAAAATTTTTTTCAATGCTGATATGCTTAAAAACCTGATTATCCTTCTTTTTACCAACTTAAAGAGCTAAATTACTGAAATAAACAAGCCTCAAAACTCAAAATATTGGAATTCTATATTTGACCTTTGACGTGACCTCTAGATCAGGAAAGTGAAAAGAAAAATTGGCACCAAAGATTTTCTGATTCTCCATACCCTAAAGAACCAAAATAACCTTGGTGCCAAAAATTTACACGAACTTTTTACAGATTTACATAAGTGCCTCCACTATAGGTACCATTGTATCATGCTAGATGTGATGCAAAAGTCCAATATTGCGTGAAAATTCTCCTTTTTAAATACAATTGTATCTAGCCCTTAAAAAAGGTAGCTGTAATCAGAAGTATCTGTGGTATTCTACTACACACCTTCATTACAGTTTGGTTTTCTGAGCTAGATGCAACATTAGTTGCATATCAAGAACTTAAATTTGTAAAAACTGTAGTTAGTTACGAAAAAATGCAGAAATATCAAAAATAGCATTATTATTTTTTCAATAGTTTGTGGTACTTAAACCCCGAGACTTTTGAATTCTCGGAAAGCTTTAAAAATAAATTAAAGGTAACATGCTTTTGTGTTATGAGGAGGAACTATAAAACTAGCTGAAGACTATGTGAAAGTAGAATAATAATAGTTAGAGGTAATTTAAGTGTCTAATTATCTTTTCAGCAACGAAATCGACAGTTTTATCACTTCATTATCATTTACAATGAACTTTTTCAAAAGATTTAATATTTCTATTCTACTTTTAATGGTCTGATAAAGCTATTTGAAATACTGACTGGAATTTTCATACAACAGAGGGCTTTTGTATTACATCTAGCATGTAGCAGGATTGTTTTGGACACCTAGTCTGATTTTTTGGGGAGAAGGGGGTGGCGGGTCCCCTACCAACCCCCTTGATATATCAGTAGAATACCACAGATACTTCTGATTACAGCTACCTTTTTTAAGCGCTAGATACAACTGTATTTAAAAAGGAAATTTTTTCACGCAATATTGGAGTTTTGCATTACATCTAACATGATACAATGGTACCTAGGGATGTTTGATGTATCAAGCCTTATAAATACCAAGCACTTGCAAGATTCCATTCTTAGAAGATATTCTGAATTTTTCCTACTGCATAGAAATGAAACTTCCAATATTTTTAATGATAATTAGTTTTGAATTGACTTCTTTATCATCAACTCGAACTTTTTACTATTTTATTTACATCAGTTCAATTTTAATTTAAGAACTTCAGATAAGGGTCGTGTCGAATACTGCTCTCAAAACTACTTCTAAAACAGGGAGATCTTATGAAAAATACTGTCAAAGCGATGAAAATAAAATTTCTATTTTTTAGAAAAACTAAAAATAATATTAATTTGTATTTTTTTGCTTGTTTATCAACTTTTACACATTTTATTCATTTAATAAGTAGTTGAAAAAATATTTTATATATTTTATTTGAATTGTTTTACGATTGTGAAAAAAATAACAGGTATGTACGAAAAAAAATTTTTTTGCTCTTTAATATATTAAATTTTGTACCTATGTTGTCTAAAACTATTATTTGTATGTTATTGAACCATTTTACGGTAGCTGATAAATTTAAAGAAATTTCCTGGCACTTCTTAAAAAATAGATATTGCGTGGGGAGTTAATGAAACCCCTCGTATCTTATGATCTGTAAGCTTCACAAATAAGTTTCAATTATAAAAGTTGAAGCTAAATAAATTATCTACAAAATGAGACCCGCTTTGTATGTTTACAACCATTAGTTTGGATTTTATAGCCAAAAACGTGCAAAATTTAGAGTTTTTTTTAAACTTTGACGCTCGGGGGCGGGGTCTAAATATTATTTTTTTGAGCTGTAACTCTCAGAATATTAGTTTTATATCAAATGGCACCTTTTGAGGGGGTGCCCCGAAAAAAATTCGAACTTTCGTTTAAAAAAAACCACCCTAATGTGTATGCAAGTCATCTAAATCTTGATGTAAAAAAGTACCCTAAAGGATGTACCTCAGAAAAAATACTGAGTCAACCTCAAATCAAATAAGCAAATTCTATAAAATTGAAACAAAAAAATCAGTGGCTCTTTAAAAACTGGTAAATTTTGTAATTTGTAACTTTTGGCTCTTCCGTGTCAAAAGGTTGCCAGCGGAACACGACGAAAAAGGGCGAAACACTGCACTTTTTGATGATGGTAAGCCACTTGGTACACTGATTCCATGGACCATAAGAATGAGTTTTCGATCAGGAGTCCGCCGAAATTTCCCTTAGAATTTAAAATATTTAACTTTTTGTGAAATTTTTAAATTCGCGTTTTACACCTTAACTATCAAACTTTTCAACACGTAAGGTGACTTTTCTATACAATTTGAGGTCGTAGATTACAAATATGAAGTCGAAAATTTTATAAAGATGCTATTTGATAGGTTTTTTCGAAAAAAACTAAATTTTAAAATTTAAAATCTTCAAAAACACAATGTTAAACATAAGTTGGTATCATGAAATTTTTACCAGTTATTAAGCTATTTATAACTTTAAAAAATCCAAAATTTCAAAGCTTTACCTTTATTATTTACCGAGATATGAGACTTTAAATTTGGAAAATTTTCAAAATGGCGGCCATGCTTGATGCGACTACTCATCGAAAACTTCCCATAACTCGGTAAATTATTGTTCAAAATGAACAGTTAAAACCTTTTTTGAAAGAAAAGCAATACCACTACACTATTAAAACATTAAAAGAACAATTAAATCACTTTAAGTTGGTTTTAAATAAACTCTAAGACAGATTAATACTTTACTATATGACAAGCATGTTAAAAGCTTTAAAAAATGCTTTCTTGGTGAAAAATTGTTCTAAATTTTCTATTAAATGTTCACCCTGATATAAATAGGCGACATTAAACCATTTAAAGGAAAATTTTGCCTTACAAGGGCCTGGGCGCAAACGCGAAAATACCTAATAAACGCGTGCTTCAAATAAACTTTTTCTGTCAAAGAATCACAAAATCGTGCTTTCTATTATGATTTTCTAACATTATTTTAACCAAATCATATGCTTTCTACGAGTATCATGATTTTCTAACAACATTTTTACCACTTCAAGTTTAAAAAACAAGCATCACTTATCTTTTGTATCAGAAAAAAAAATGCTTAAAATACAATTTTTCCGGTTGGAAATAACCTTTTAAATGAGTATTTTCTAGAAAAACATTTACTTACTGCGTTAAATTAAACTTACCGAACACTTTTTAACAATTAGTAATCGTTGTGTATTTGCTGTTTTTATGAATTATTTTTAAAAATTAGAAAGCATAGAAGTTATGCGGAAATATATTATGCAAGGTGTTCCTGCAAATCTTCAGGAATACTATGTACACTAATGTGCCTGAATTGTAGAGGTGAATGCCAAAATTCAGAGGAAGACTTATAACTTAACCTTTTACGTTAAATTCAAAAATTAAATCAATACTTTTGAATTTGTTCCGAAAGAATAAATAAAATAATTTGAAATCCTTAAAAGGCTATTTAATACCTTTAACTCTTTATATAATTAATGAAATTCTTATCTTGTGTTGTAAGGGGCCATCCATAAATTACGTGAGGCGTTTTTTCCAAAATCTGGACCCCCCCTCCCCCCTTGGTGAGATTTAGTGAGATTTTGCTGGACCCCCCCTCCCCCCAAGTGAGATTTACCTACAACTTTTTTTAAAATAATTTTCAGTTTCTTATCCTTTCTCATACTTAAAAAAAGAAAATCGTATAATTTCTAACTTAAAAAGTTGACGTGAGATTTTAATCGACCCCCCCTCCCCCCTTGGTGAGATTTGGTGAGATTTTTCCAAACCCCTCACCCCCCTTTTTGACCTCACGTAATTTATGGATGACCCCTAATTACCTATACTGAAAGGAGTATAGGCAAAGTACATGCTTTATTTTTTTAAATCTAGCTAATATAGAAAATATACCAATTCTCAAGAGAGGCATACGTTTCTTAAAAGAAAAAATCTTGATCTATCATGGTACACATTTAATATGTTTTTTTACTGGAAAAATATATTGTCTCTACGACTCTCATTTAAGAAAAAAGCCTTACTTATTAACTTATCAAATCCAAATATTTGTACGATGATTATTAATGAAAGATTTGGATGCATTTGACTTTCCCGATATTCTTAATTTCTAATAAATGTAAAGATATTGAAACTAATAGTAAAGTTGTAGGTAAGTAAACAAGCACTTGAAAATACTATTAGTTTCTACTTAGTTGAAAATACTATTATTCATTATAAGGCTGGTATAATTTAAGTAAAGTCCTGGATACTCTACCTAAGGTAGAGTATCCAGGGCTTTAAATTTAAGCAGTCTTGTAGCAAACTAGCAGGACGCATACAGTCTCAATTAATTTTGTATACCGATTAAAAAATAATTGCTTAAAGTTTAAATGGTGTTATGCATTACCATATAGGAAATGATTTGATGTATTACCCTTACTCGATTTTCAAATACACAATGATTACTAATTGTAAAAAGTGTTCGGTAAGTTTAAATGTATATAACATATTTTAATACATTATGAATCTCATTGATATTTCATGTTTTAACTCAGTGTGAGTAAAGGTTTGTCTAGAAAATACTCATTTGAAAGGTAATTTCTAACCTGAAAAATTGTATTTTAAGCATTTTTTTCTTATACAAAAGGTAAGGGATACTTGTTTTTTAAACTTGAAGTGGCTAAAATGTTGTTAGAAAATCATAATAGAAAGCACGATTTTGTGATTCTTTGACAGAAAAAGTTTATTTGAAGCACGCGTTTTTAGGTATTTTCGCGTTTGCGCCCAGGCGCTTGTAAGGCAAAATTTTCCTTTAAATGGTTTAATGTCGCATATTTATATCAGGGTGAACATTTAATAAAAAAAATTTAGAACAATTTTTCACCAAGAAAGCATTTTTTTAAAGCTTTTAAGATGCTTCTCATAGTAAAGTATTAATCTGTCTTAAGATATTATTTAAAACTAACTTAAAGTTGTTTAATTGCTCTTTTAATGTCTTTGATAGTGTAGTGGCATTGCTTTTCTTTAAAAAAAAGGTTTTAACTATTCATTTTGAACAATAATTTACCGAGTTATGGGAAGTTTTTGATGAGTAGTCGCATCAAGCATGGCCGCCATTTTGAAAATTTTCCAAATTTAAAGTCTCATATCTCGGTAAATAATAAAGGTAAAGCTTTGAAATTTTGGATTTTTTAAAGTTATAAATAGCTTAATAACTGGTAAAAATTTCATGATACCAACTTATGTTTAACATTGTGTTTTTGAAGATTTTAAATTTTAAAATTTAGTTTTTTTCAAAAAAACATATCAAATAGCATCTTTATAAAATTTTCGACTTCATATTTGTAATCTACGACCTCAAATTGTATAGAAAAGTCACCTTACGTGTTGAAAAGTTTGATAGTTAAGGTGTAAAACGCGAATTTAAAAATTTCACAAAAAGTTAAATATTTTAAATTCTAAGGGAAATTTCGGCGGACTCCTGATCGAAAACTCATTCTTATGGTCCATGGAATCAGTGTACCAAGTGGCTTACCATCATCAAAAAGTGCAGTGCTTCAACTTGTACCGCTTAGACTACAAGCATCTCCCCTGTCCGAAGATGTGGTGACAAAACAGAAGGGGGTTTTACCTATTTTGGAATTTTTCTCGGGATGAGCATGGCCCCCCTTGCGTTGTTTTTATTCTTGTCAGACATCGCATGAATTACAATGAAATTTTTTTTTGATTTTTAGCTCTGAAAAAGGGTTTTTTAACTATTTTTGAAATTTTCTCGGGGGGGGTACACAACTGAGGTACACAAAGATTTTCATTTTAAACTATAATTCAGAAAAATCTTTATTAAAAAAATGTTTTGGTGGGGGTATAGTGGCTAGAAGAGATAGAGTATCACGACCGCTATAAAAACTAAATAATTTTTTTCCAAAAGGGAAGAAACCGTCCTTTGTTTACAATTGTTTTGCCGAATAAGAAGTTATAAATTTTAAATAGCAAAATGTTTTAATTATTTTGAACTTTAAATTTGCAATTTGTTTCTTTTTAGTCTGTTTCAATTCAATGGTTGCTTATTAACTTGTTCAAGAAAGCAAAAAAAATGCTTACCTTGATCACTTATTTGTAGCTTCTTCAATGAATTGCTCTAAATTTATTTCACATTCATACGACAGAAAATTCATCATGGTTTTTATCAACCCTTGGAGTGGAACTTGCCCAATTTTCAAACAATGTTTTGTCCTTGGGTGGTACATAAAGCATATTTAATTTTGTTGGATATTATAATATCCACTGTTAAAGTAGCAACATATTGGCGGGCACTATCTCTTCTATTAGTCACTGTAGTGAGTGGTCATATTGAATCTTTTATATTCAGATGTTGAAATGGGAATAGTAATTTATATTCTGAAGAATGGTAGTTCTATTAGGGGATTTTTATTTCCAGATAAATTCCTATTAAAAATATTTTTCAGATGGTATACTGAACTGGTGCAGCGTGGTTCACATTCACTTCTCAAAAGCTGTACCATTCACTAAATATTTAATATTTTGTAACTAATTAATTTCCTAAAAACTAAGTGTCTCAAAAGCAGGGATAAAGCTTTTTATGAGAAACTTTAAGTAATTAAGAAACACATATATAAAGAAATGTTCTTTTATTTGGGAGGTGAGAAAAGTCAAAAATATCATGTGCCATACTTTGTTCTGAAAATATTTTTTGTTCGGTTTAATATATCAAGCTAATTTTTCTTTTAGATCGACTTGGGAGCCAACATTATTGTTAACCGGAAGGTGTACAATGAAATTTTTGCCCTGGACCATGTCAGGAAGTTCACTAACAAGGAAACATTCTCAGGATGAACTCACAGAATTGGACGAAAATTTTACAGGGGTTAGTATATGACTTAAAACACCTTCTGTAAAAAAATTAGCTGCTGAATTACAGTAGAAAAGCTGTAAAAAATTATTGAAAATTGTCATATTTAACGCCAAATGTAACCCTACAAGGCGAGAAGCGCAGAGAGAACGCCAAATGGTAGAATGAACTGGCCGCGTTTTCTCTGTTGCCACTTATAAATGAGCGAATAAAAAAAAGTTCATCAAATGCAAAACAGGAATAAAAATTAATTAAAGAAGGAAAATTAAAATAAATAACGCATGAAGCAATACAAAATTATATGCAAATTAAAAAGAATCCAACATCTATTTAGCATTTAATTTTTAGGAGTTATCTGTTTGCCGCATATTTTTTAAAAATGCATTGGAAACTATATATTTTATGGCACTGTCTAAATCCACGAAAGTAACAACTCAACTCTAACAAATTTCGCTAATACTTTAGCACGGGCCAACTTTCGTGGATTTAGACACTTCGAATCAAATTTCTCATTCCATCCGATTGGAAAGTCGCCAAGTGGTGCTAAATGAATGTGTTTGGCAACTCAGAACCCAAATTTCAAATTTAAATAACTCCTTTCCTATTGAAATTCAGCAGCTAATTTTTTCACAGTAAGTGTTTTGAGTCATCTTCTTATGCCTGTAAAATTTTCGTGCATTTCTGTGAGTTCACCCTAAGAATGTTTCCTTGTAAGAGCTTGGCCGTGGTAGTGTGGGGCACAGAAGTTTTGGCTGGCAGGTCTGTGAAGGGACAAAAATGTAAAAACAAAAATGGACCTAAAAGGGTCACTGAACCCTCACAGACCTACACAAACAATGTGTCAAAGCCTCCTCTGACTCCTGAGAAGTTGACAGTTGTATCAGGTACATAAATACCTTCTCTTGCTTGGCAGAATTTCCATTGCTTTGTTTTTAGTTACTGCAATTTTCAATATTTCTAAAGGGAAATTTTTCTTTGGCAAACTAGAGCAGTGACAATTTACAAACCATGAAAATGGCTAAAGTCATATTTTTAACCCTGGCTAAAGTTTTGCAGTAAGACTGAATCATAAATTCAGGGGCTTGTTTTAAGGACAAATCTATTTGTAACTGGTGAAGATGAATGGGTCAGTCAAGTCTTTTCAAATAACAACTTATTGTTAATTTGGGGGACAAAAACCATATTCGATTAATCTGTAAATCTTTGATGCTGTACCAAAATCTTATGACATGGCTGTGTATTTATATATGTTTAAGTAACAACTTAACTCGACTATGCTAGGGTAAAATAAAAATTATCTTCACTGGAATGTGATCCTAAGAACTATTGCATACAGGGATAAAGCTTTACAACTGAGATAATTGTTGCAAGCAAACATTCATTTTATAAAAATTTTATCTCTGGATTAAAAGACGAGTCTAATAATTTGATTGCTATAGATCAGTGGTGCCCAACCTTTTTTTTCACGAGGGCCAATTTGCTTATGAAAATTTATCTCGCGGGCCCCATAAAAAACACTTTTAAGGATTTTTCTAAGCATAAAGAAAAATTACCCATTTTCAATGAGAAGTTTGTATCTGTTTGGAGGATACTAGTTCTTATGAATTCCTATTTGTTACTCCAAATGGTTTGGCTCCAAATTTGTAACACTTATCCTTAAAACTGAATTAAGTTGATTATCTGTAAGTCGAGATCGAGCACTAGTTTTTGTTCTTTTCAGAACAGATAATGTTTGTTCTCAAACACACTGTTTGTTCACAGTCTCATTACATATAAAACACAACGGTTTATTTTCTCGCTGAATGAAGAAATATGAATTTGTCCATTCTTGAAAGTTTTGGCATTCTGATTTCTGAGTGAATCTTCAACTTTTACGATTGGACATCTTTTCGAAATTTGGTTCTATAAAGATCCTTATAAACTGAATTCAAATGGCTAACTGACACTGAAAAATATTTATCCAATGGCAAATTCCCCGTATCTAGAAAAAACTAAAACAAAAAAGTAAAGAAAAATTTTTATTGGATGTTGATGAATTCCTTTCTTATCATCTTTTTTTAGATGGAAGTGCCATAATGTCTCGCACGATTTCGTGGTTTTCTTGGAAGATTTCTGAAAGTGGTACCTGTTTTTAAGATTTAACGAGTCCGCGGGCCACATGGATCAGCCTCGCGGGCCACATTTGGCCCGCGGGCCGTAGGTTGGGCACCACTGCTATAGATTATACATTTATTTATCATCATTTTACGACTGGGAATACATTGTTTTTTGTTTTCATTTCAGAACAAATGAGGAAGTACCTTTCGGCTAAGGGGATGAGCTTCAATGAGATGGAAGCATTGTTGAAGAAGCGAAACAAATTTTTATCAGACAAGATACAAGATATCTTGGCTCATAAGAAAAGATCAGAAATAAAAACTTTGTTTTGATATACCTTTGTCTTTTTAGTGTTTTAATTTGAGCAAATAGTAGTAATAAAGCCTATATATCTATTAATTCTATATATATATTTATAATAGAATTTTAATACTCAAAAGCAATATTAATAATGGCAGAAAATTAAAGCCAACTGGTAAAAAAATGCTAGAATATAAATTTTAATACCTCATCAACCTTATATCCACAGATAGTGCAAAGAACGATCTAGATTAGCAGGGGGGAAAATCAATGGGTGCTAGAAATAGCTGTCAAGCAATGGTAGAAAAATAGCAATGAATGCTAGTAATCATGCTAGAAGTAGCAGTAAAAGAAGCAAAGTATGGTAGAAAAATAAGCTAGAAAAGCAAAAAAACAAGCAATGGGTGCTAGCAATCTTGCTAGAAATGGTGGTAAAAAAAGCAACACATGCTAGAAAAATAAGCTAGAAAAGCAAAAAAAGCAAGCAATGGGTGCTAGCAATCATGCTAGAAATGGCGGTAAAAAAGCAACACATGCTAGAAAAATGAGCTAGAAAAAGCAGAAAAATAGCAACGGGTGCTAGTATCTATACTAGTATAGCGAAAAAAAAAGCAACAGATGGTAGTAGTGCTAGCAAACTATGCTTTAAATTATGCTAGGCTAGCAATAGAAACAAGCAACACATGCTAGTTTTTCTTTGCTAGCCTAGCAAAAAGTATGGGTCAATACACACCATGGGTTGCTAGTGGCTTTGGTAGTACTAGCAAAGATATTTGCTAGTTTTTGCTAGTTTTTTTGCTTGTTTCTAGCAATGGTTGCTAGTCTAGCAAACAAATACTAGCATAAATTTCAACCTGGGAATACGAATTTGCCTTCTTACGAATCTTTCGTTTTCATGACTTGAAAAATAGGTCGGAATAAAAAAAAAGTTTTCATTTAAATTTAATAAAATATTATAAAAGCTCCTTTTGAATGACAATTTGTTTTTGGTCGGAAATTGAATTATGAGATAATTTATTATATATAGGACCCTGATAAAAAAAACTGTTAGGAAATATATTTCTTTTTGAGGTTTTGGAATATTTAAAAAGGAGGTTTTCTTAAATTGTAATAGGAATTTGAAGTTTTGAAGGAAGTTGTTATTAGAAGTTTCTTTAGAGATAAAATTTTTCATAATTTACATATTTCATGTTATTTTTTGTAGATTTATGAAAGGTAACAAATTTCACATATAATTTCCATCCAAAAAATTTATTCCTTATTGTAAAATAGATTGTATCCATGAGTAATATAAGATTTTGTATGGTAAAATCTTTTTTTTTGCATAAATCATTATAGTCTAAAAGTTATTTCATATTTAAATGTCTAGCGATCTTAAGTTATATGATATATTTTTTCACATCATTTTGTATATTGATTTGATACAGTGGTGAAAATTCTTTTTCATCATTTCAAATAAATTTACGGTCTGTGAAAAAAATAAAATTTTCATTCATTCAAACAAAACGTATGTTAAAAAATTAAAACTTTCAGAGCTGAGTACACATTTAATTTTATTGTTTTATTCCATTTAGGCACCGAAATAGCTTTACGCAATTTTGATAGCTTTTAAGCATGTGGTGTTAAAAGAAGTTTTGAAGAATAAATTAATAAACAATCAAACAATAAACTAAACAATCAGACAGGGCTGATAGTGGTAGGCAGCCACTAGCGGATCCAGGAGGGGCTAGGGGGCTCAAGCCCCCCCCAAATGAAAAGTTTTACTCTATATAACATGACATTCTATGCTCCAAAATGTAAAACTAGTGATGGGCAAAATCAATAATTTTAGGTATCGAATACTTATAGGTATCGAGTACTTTTTTTTTCAATGTTGGGAAATGAACCTGAATGGACCATTTTTTCTAAGGTTTATCCATATCGATCTGAAATTAAAATAAAATAAGTAAAATAAAGATTTTTAAAAAAACGCTTTTATTGAAGTGTTCTAAAAGGTCAAAAATAATTTATTCGGTTTGACAAATAATTTATTGGGAAATAGAAAATAACTTTTTGGTAAGTAAAAAATAACTGATTTTCTAATCACTAAAAATAAAAGCGTGGGCCCTAGTAATTTATATATATTTTTAAATTAAAACTTTTTAATTTATTTTTTTAAATTTGTACAAATTCACCTGACGGTATGGACAAGACCCTCTATATACATGGCCACCCAACTCCAGACGATGACGTCAAACGTGAGTGAAAATTGCCATGTTAAGTCTATGGAGTGACGTCAAAGATGAGTGAAAGTTATGACGTTGCACGGCCGAGTTGGGAGGCCTTTATATAGAGGGTCTTGGTATGGACCCGTATAGGTAAATTCAAGTACAGTAACAGTAACATCTATGCCGAACGAGGATTCGAACCCCAGACGTACGGCTTTGCAGTCAGATGCTCTAACCACTAGGCCATTACATCGGTATTTATGTGTAATTTTACATAAAAAAATACCTAATAGAAAATTACTAGCGCCCACGCTTTTATTTTTAGTGATTAGAAAATCAGTTATTTTTAACTTACCAAAAAGTTATTTTCTATTTCCCAATAAATTATTTGTCAAACCGAATAAATTATTTTTGACCTTTTAGAACACTTCAATAAAAGCGTTTTTTAAAAAATCTTATTTTACTTATTTTATTTTTTACTTTTTAGTCATGGCCTATTTTTTTAAACAAAAACTAAAAAAACATTTATTTAAACCATATTTAATCTTATGTTCAATCTTATAATTTTAGTTTTCTACTATATGATGGCTACGCGAACAACAGTTCAGCGCTGGCGACGACGAAAAAAATGATCCCGCGACTCAATCCGAGCCGATTCCCCAATTTTGAGGGAGGGGTGACACACGAGAAACAACAAAGTTAATTAAAATCTATTTAATATCGCATCCGCTCGCTCACCGATGAAATCCATCCATATCAAAAAAGATTCACAAGAAAAAGAAAATGCATTCAATAAAATAAAAATAACCAATCGTAAGCCCCGACAAAAATAAAACTCAGAATTAGTGTATCAAGGAGCGAACAGTATTATCCACTCTTTTCAGTAGTCCATAAATTATAAAAGTAGTATATTTTTCTTCTCTCTCGGTTCCTCGGGATGGGGCACCAATTTTCGGCGATTTCTCGCTTTTCTGGCGATCGATTTCTTTCTCGCAGGTATTATCTTAAAAATTGCTAATTATCTTAATTGGAAGGTAGGAAATCTCGTTTTGAAGATTGAATATTGTAGTCATATACCCTAATATATTACCTTACAGGTTTTGGGATCCATTGGCATAACGGAAGTGTCTCAAATTTGAATTAAACGGATAATTAAAAACACTCGTTAATTACCTTAATTACGGAGGTTTTGACTAGTTGATGATTGAATATTGCATTGTCATCGAGTTTACACCATGGTGCAAAGTTTCAGAACTTTATATCGTTTGGAAGTGCCTGAAATTTTAATGTACAAGAATTGTAAAAATCAAAAAGTGATTAATCGTCTATAATTATCGTAATTACTGGGCAATTCTCGTTTTGACTTTTGAATATGACGAAGTTATGCCTATTACACAATTATGCACATTTTAGGGGGCATAGACTTTTGGGAAAGGTCTCAAATTCCGGTTTTTCTGTTAATTAAAAATACTCGTTAATTAACTTAATCCTTTGGTTGATTGACTAGATAATGGTTGGATATTAGAGTGTCATGAGGGTTACACCGATGTGTAAAGTTTCGGGGCCCTAACATATCGGGAAGTGCCCGAAATCGAGTTTTAAAATTCCACCCGTAAAACGCCGCCAAAAGCAAGTAGAATAAAAACGTTTAAAAAACTGAAAGCGATCCATCAAAAAAGAATAATAATACATTGTGCGGAATAAGTTAAGTCACCACTATTTAATTTAATAATTTATTCATATGATATTTTAATTCATTCCTGTGATCAAAGATTAGGACACTAAAGCTGAATTATCTGCTAACACAGGAGGTTCTTGTCAATCATTACTATCCATTTAGACTACAATAATCTAAATTTAATTTTCAATATCTTTTACTGGTGAGTATTATTGATTTAGCAATATTTTTCGAAGAAATTCGTGTTATGAAGCATTAATTTCTTCAAAAGTAAAATAAACTAATTTTTATTCTGTGTTACTGAATAGTTTGTTTTCAAAGCCCAAAGAATCAAAATTAAATTAAATTTAGTTGATTAGAATTCTACGCAGTTAAAGTCAGATAGCGGGAATACAAAATAAATAAAACATGCTTATTAACTACTCGATCGTTTTGCATTAAAATTGTAATTAATAAATATAATTTTTGAATTAAACATTTAAAATAATGTTTTTTGCCTTTTAGATTACTATGCTTAATAACTTTTGAGTACTAAATTTAATATTAAATACTTTTTACTTTGCTGATAACATTTTATTAACCCTACATTGCATACTGTTGCCATTTGGCACCACGACATTTTCCCCCATTTCCTACTCGAATTTCCATTTCCAAACGACAACACCATTCAATAAGTACAATAGATCAAGGTTAACAATAGATATAACATTTCATTGTATTAGCACTTTAGACTGCCAGTAGATCACAGCAGGGGTACTATTTTGAGACATTTGTTAGTAGCTAGTTAGACGAAAGTCAAGACACAGAAAACGCCAAAATAAAAGGACCATATAAATTAAAATAAAAAAATTTTTCAGCTTGAACAAAAAATGTTGAGATAAGTTGTTTTTTTATATTTTTAGAGCATTTGGTTTTATTTCCCTTCAATATTTATTTCACAAGAGACACAAATTAATTTCACAAGGACAACGTTTTTTGCCAATAAAAGTAGAAAAAAATTAAATTAATTTTTTTTAGTATTTTTTTACTAATTTACACCATAATAGAAGTCACATACTATTTGATTTTCAAGTGAATTTAAAAAATCATGCATTGTAGGGTTAAAGCAATAAGGGGCCATTCATTAATTACGTAAGGATGATTTTGGCAATTTTTGACCCCCCCCCACCCCCATGTAAGGGTACGTAAGATTTTTCATACCCCTCCCCCCCCTATTCTTACGTAAGATTCCATTTCGTTTTATCAGTTTAAACTCCAATAAAAAAGATACATCTGATATACCTTCATTTTTATTTAATTAAAGCTTCGATAATATACCGAGATCATCAGCATTTTTAAGTTTTTCTTGGGTTATTCATTAGTTATTTGATTGGAATTTGTTTACATTAACTTGGAAAATCTTACGTAAGAATTGGTTTGACCCCCCTACCCCCCAAGTAAGGGTATGTAGAGATTTTTCCAACCCCCCCCTCCCCCTCGGGACCCTTACGTAATTAATGAACGGCCCCTAACATATTAAAAGACTTTTCTTGGGAATGCATAAAATCTTTAAAAAAATCATAAATCTCAAGGTATATCTCTATATAAGGTATATAAATCTAATATAATAAAAGTCAATATGTGTATATATATATGTGTGTGGGTGTGTTTGTCTTTTATACAAATCCACAGTTTTCTTCCGATCTGCACCAAACTTGGTATACCTACGTAAAAAAAACTCCAGAAAAAACATAGGCTATGTTTCGAAAACTTTTAATGTCCCCTTGACCCTCTTTCAACCCTTTTTATGGTCATTTTGCTGAAATAGCTTTATTTCTCCAAAAAAAAAGTTGAGTTTAAGATGCTATTGTGAAGAAACAATAACACGAAATAGTACTAGATTTTTGAAAGAAAACTAGACCATGATTAAGATTGGTAGTTTTTTTAGTAAGTTGGTAAACCAACCTATAAATCCTACTTTGCCTACTACTATTATAATTGTGAAATGTTTGTCTCTGGATGTTTGTTACTCTTTCACGCAAAAACTACTGAATGGATTTTAATGAAATTTTACTATAATGTAGATTATACATCAGAATAACACATAGGCTATAATTTATAAAGAGAAAATCGGTCCTTCATTCTTTCTTTCCAATTTTTCTTCTTTTTTCACTTATTTTTCCGTGTTTGAAAACCTGTTTTACCAGTCATACAACGAGTTAAAAATAAAACATTGTTTCAAATGAGACAGATCACTAGACTTTTTCATTTACTAGATCTTTTATTTTAGTTTTAAACACTGGTTTTAAATTTGTTAATTTGTTCACTAGACTTACTAATTTACTAGACTTTTTATTATGGTTTCAAATTTGTTATTTTATAAAGGCACCAAGATATTAAACATTATCAGGAACATCGGGATTGTAAAAAGTGACAAGAACACCGGGATTGGAAAATTAGCGAGAACATCGGGATGGAAAAAATTACCGGGTTATAAAAATTACCGAGAACACTGGGATAGGAAATTTACCATAAAGACACCGGGAATATACCGGAATATAAAAATTACCGTAAACACTGAGATAGGAAAATTACCGGGACCGCCGGGATTAGAAAAATTACCGTGACCACCGGGATAAGATTACCGGGAACACTGGGATAGGAAAGAGGTGCCTGGGATACCGGGATGATTTGTAATATTGCTAATTTACAAAATTATAAATGTATTTTAAGAAATATTTAAAAAAATAAATTTATAAACTCCCCCCCGTGCAAGGCCGGGTATAACAGCTAGTCAAAATATAAATGAAATTTTAAAACTTGGGTCAAGAGATGAGTTTTATAAACTTAAACCCTGTTCGAATGATTTATACTAAATGCAATACCGATCTATCCAATAGTTATGGGGAAATTATGTCACATTTGTTTTGCACCCTCCAGATATCCTCTTATCTCTACTTTTTTTAAATGAGATATTTCTAGAAAACTTCCTTCTACGCAAATTCTATTAACTTATATGGAACTTCATAAACAGTTCCTGCCTAAAATATAGTTTTTTACTCCTTTTTGCTTTACAAATAAAATTGGTAATCTAATTTAAACATCATCGAAATACATACTCACCAGTAAATAGTAATGAAATGAATATATAAATAAAAACCTAAATTATCTATAATTTGAATATAGCTTATTTTATGGTTACCTATATAGGTACATAGGTGGTTTATTAACGAATTTAATTAGTAATTACATAACTATAGTATTGTAGATGCTATTAATTACACCATGTGAATTATAATAGTTAAAACATAATGCATTATTGTATTTACAAAACCTAACAAATACTGGTGACTATTCTAATTAACCATTAATTGGTGCAAATAAAAAATAAAGTATTCGTTTGAAAAGATTCAGTAAGTAATCGAAGTACTGATATCGGAAAAAGTACCCGCAGCTTTGATAACAAAATTACTGATCTCGAAAAAAGTATCAGTATGAGGAGTATATTATCATATGAGTATCAGTATCAGTATGGGTATAGTATCATATTAGTATAAGTAACAGTATGAGTATCAGTATCAAGTTCGAACTTGATACTGATACTGCTACTCATACTCATACTGATACTCATATATAAAGTGAGTCAATGTGGGAAGTGTCGAGAGGTATCTTAGAAGCGATTTCGCGGGGAGAAAAACCCAAGGCCGTGCCGCGTCAAATTTCGCTCGCGGAAGACAAGCGTTTGAAAATGAAAACAGAAACAGGCTGCGTTTGATCTACAGTAGGTATTTTAAAGATTATTTCATTGAAGAATTTAAAACGAAATTGTCAATAAAGTATCGATACTTTTTTGGGTATCGAATACACTCGATACTTTTAGGTATCGAGTACTTAAGTATTTGGTATCGATACCTGCCCATCACTAGTTAAAACCCTGTTATTTTAAGGTCAAATTTTAAAATTTTCTGGGGGAGGTCCCCCAGACCCCCTTGGCACTTGTAACTCTGTTATTACAACTATATTTTACTAACTTTGTCAAAACGCAAAAATTCTATATCCGAAATTCGGATGAGGCGTGCCAAAAAGAGTTGAAAAAGTGGGGATTTTGACTTAAATTTCCAACAAATTTTCTGGGGGAGGACCCCCAGACCCCCCTTTTGGTAGTTCGAGCAGGATAATACATTACCTTTTCCGTATTAACATTAACATTAAGATTAAGATTAAATTGGTTTATGAAAATTCTTAGCCCCTCCCAAAACCAAATCCTGGATCCGCCACTGTAGGCAGCTTTTCGTCGCAGGCCGTTTTTTGAGCCGCAGCGCCGACAGCTAAAACAGTTTTTCAAGACCAACAAGTTTTAGAAAACTATTCTCCCCTCTCGAGCCTAGGAAAATCATTCCTACATGATCCTCATCATAAAAAATTAATTAAGGACCAGACCAAAATTTCTTCCCAGCCGACTATAGAAGAACGCGTGAAAGGGAAAATAAACAAAATGATGCTCAGAACAAATGAAATAGAACAGGAAGCCACTTTTTTTATTCTCAGTTCCAACTGCATATTTTAATTCCTTGAAAATGTTTCGTCTTCATAGAATTTAACTTAAAGGGGCCAATATAATGTATTAAGAGGCAGATTTTATAAGGAGCGGGCAGAAATGCGGGGGTCATTATTGTGACCATTTTTGATTTTGATGAAATTTTTTTGATGGATACTTCTAATGATTTTAGAATACCCATATTTTTTCTTTTTCCCGAAAAAAAATTTTTTCGGCCTACAAAAATTCTCAAAGTTGGTCGTGACCCGGTATTTTTTTCGAATCGACATATCTTTGTACAACATTTTCTCAGTGCATTGAGGGTCAACCAAAGTAATTCTTGCGGTAACAACATGTCCTTAGATAGCTTAATCAAATTCTTTTGTGAATTTCATGGTTCACCTTCCCTGCAAACTGGAAGGGTTCGCCAAACTTCGTCGAAAAAAATGAAAAAATGCCAAATTCGAGCCTTTATTGACCCCAGCATTGAGGGTCAATCACAGTTTTGAGGGTTAAAGTGTGTAGTACTGCTCAGTATTAACTTAATTAGCCCATTGGTTGTATGGTTAACCCTCATGGCTGCAGAAAAATGGCTACTTTCGTAGCTATCAAAACAAAAAGAGGTCAGTTTGGTGACCCCGTATTTCAGAGCATTGAGGGTCAATCAATAATTCGAAATATACATTTCTTAGTACAAGACCTCTACTTTAAGAGACAATTGACAGAACTATGGAGTCTCTATCAGTGATCACGTGAGATTGATTTTTGTGACTAAAAAAGCGGAAAAAAGGTCATTTTTGGGACCCTGTATTTCAGAGCATTGAGGGTCAAAGACAAACTGGAAATATGCATTTCGTAGTATGAGACCTACCCTTTAAGAAACAATTGTCAGAATCATGGAGTCTTGACCTGCGACCACGTGAGATTTATTTTTGTGACTACAAAAACGGAAAAAAGGTAATTTTTGGGACCCTGTATTTCAGAGCATTGAGGGTCAATGACGAACTGGAAATATGCATTTCGTAGTATGAGACCTACCCTTTAACAAACAATTGACAGAATTATGGAGTCTTGACCTGCGACCACGTGAGATTTATTTTTGTGACTACAAAAACGGAAAAAAGGTAATTTTTGGGATCCTGTATTTCAGAGCAATGAGGGTCAATGACGAACTGGAAATATGCATTTCGTAGTATGAGACCTACCCTTTTAAGAGACAATTGACAGAACTTTGGTATTTTGCCCAGCTGGCACGCCTAAGACTTACTTTGCTACATAGCGAACACATAAAATATGCGATGCTTACAATTAGCTTTGTAGGTTATTTTCAAAAATTATTTTCAAATTACATTTGGTCTTCCAAAGGAAAGACCTCCAAAAAATAAACCATATAATGAGATTAAATTTTTATTTGAGCAGTGATTTAAGAAAATTTGAAAAACATTAGCCTTGAACAAATAAAACAGTAAAATATTTCTAAGAATGATTTTAACAAATATAAACACAAAAAAGGTTATTTCTCCCAAGTTATTTCATCTTCTTTAATCTTTGAAATTATCTTTTTGATTTCCCCAACAGCTTCAATACCGAAATACTGAAATAAAATAAAAATATAAATGAACCTTAGATTTGCAGATGATAAAAGAAAAAATTACAGTAGAGCAATGGTTCCCAACCTTTTTCCGTCTGTGGCCCAGCTAAGCCTTATTATATTAGCAGTATTTCGGTGTTGGAGCTGTTGGGGAAATCAAAAAGATAATTTCAAAGATTAAAGAAGATGAAATAACTTGGGAGAAATAACCTTTTTTGTGTTTATATTTGTTAAAACTTATTCTTTGAAATATTTTACTGTTTTATATGTTCAAGGCTAATGTTTTCCAAATTGTCTTAAATCACTGCTCAAATAAAAATTTAATCTCATTATATGGTTTATTTTTTGGAGGTCTTTCCTTTGGAAGACCAAATGTAATTTGAAAATAATTTTTGAAAATAACCTACAAAGCTAATTGTAAGCATCGCATATTTTATGTGTTCGCTATGTAGCAAAGTAAGTCTTAGGCGTGCCAGCTGGGCAAAATACCAAAGTTCTGTCAATTGTCTCTAAAAAGGGTAGGTCTCATACTACGAAATGCATATTTCCAGTTCGTCATTGACCCTCATTGCTCTGAAGAACAGGATCCCAAAAATTACCTTTTTTCCGTTTTTGTAGTCACAAAAATAAATCCCATGTGGTCGCAGGTCAAGACTCCATGATTCTGTCAATTGTTTCTTAAAGGGTAGGTCTCATACTACGAAATGCATATTTCCAGTTCGTCATTGACCCTCAATGCTCTGAAATACAGGGTCCCAAAAATGACCTTTTTTCCGTTTTTTTAGTCACAAAAATCAATCTCACGTGATCACTGATCGAGACTCCATAGTTCTGTCAATTGTCTCTTAAAGTAGAGGTCTTGTACTAAGAAATGTATATTTCGAATTATTGATTGACCCTCAATGCTCTGAAATACGGGGTCACCAAACTGACCTCTTTTTGTTTTGATAGCTACGAAAGTAGCCATTTTTCTGCAGCCATGAGGGTTAAACATACAACCAATGGGCTAATTAAGTTAATACTGAGCAGTACTACACACTTTAACCCTCAAAACTGTGATTGATCCTCAATGCTGGGGTCAATAAAGGCTCGAATTTGGCATTTTTTCATTTTTTTCGACAAAGTTTGGCGAACCCTTCCAGTTTGCAGGGAAGGTGAACCATGAAATTCACAAAAGAATTTGATTAAGCTATCTAAGGACATGTTGTTACCGCAAGAATTACTTTGGTTGACCCTCAATGCACTGAGAAAATGTTGTACAAAGATATGTCGATTCGAAAAAAATACCGGGTCACGACCAACTTTGAGAATTTTTGTAGGCCGAAAAAAATTTTTTCGGGAAAAAGAAAAAATATGGGTATTCTAAAATCATTAGAAGTATCCATCATAAAAATTTCATCAAAATCAAAAATGGTCACTATAGTGACCTGCCCGCTCCTTATAAAATCTGCCTCTTAAAACGCTTAAATAATGGGGATTTATCAAATCTCAAAATATTTTTCGGCTCTTTGAGCTAGAAGGTAAATTTTTACAAATGTTATTGCATCTTTACCTGAATTTTAAAATACTATAAACTGTAAAATTTAATATTTATTTAAAAGTTGTTACATTTTAAAATAAGTATTATACATAAAATATTATTATAGAATATAGATAAATCGTGCTATAAATTTTACAAGTTTTTATTACTCGGAAACTATACTTAAGAAAAAAAAGATTTTAAAAATTGACGCTTGAAAGACAATTAAAATCCAAAATGTATTACTTGAAAGCTCAAGACAATTAAAGACAGATTAGATTAGGAAGGCAATTAGATTAATTACAGCAAAATATAACACACAAACTGAATGTTACAAATTTTCTCATTTAAATAATGAGGAAGTTGCATGATTTTTTATTATTTTTTTAATAGATTCCTCTTGCAAAAATAAGCAACTACCCAAAATTTGAGGCCGATCGAGAAATTTTTTGATTGTCAAAAAAATTAACAAAAATCCCCTTTTTAAAAGCGCGCGAAAACGCCAAGAGTTTGGATGTGACGTCATCTTATACTAAACATTGTTGTAAAGCAATGGAGTTGATGGTATTATTGTTGACGTCATCTTATAGTTTAAACAATAAACATTTTCAGTCACGTGTTTTTTTTCTCGACTTTTAAATTAAAATATTTAATTACCAGTACATTTTTTTGAAAAACTGACTGAGATATTTCATTTTACCATACAAAAAACCATACGGAACACTTGTTTGTTTTTGAAAATCTGACACATGCAACTTCCTTAGGGGCAAGTTCAGACTTGCGTATGCGCCAAGTTTTTAGCGTTAAAGATGACTAATATGGTAACCCTAACTCATGTTAAAAGAGTCATTTGGCTTCTAAATGTGCCGCTAAACAGGCAAAAATTGCCAAGCATACGCAACTCTGAACTTGCGCCCTTCCTTATTACCGCTTCAGATGAAAATTGAACGCATATTACTATTTATTACTAAAGTTAACAAATAACAATTGCATTAAATCGCCTTTATTACCCTTTTCAATCCTTGTTCAATTGTTTCAATTTTTTGTTCGCAATTTTCACATTTTTTTGTGTTTTTTTAAAACTTTTTCCATAATAAAACAAATTTTAAAGTAAAGACTTTTGATTTGAGATAATTTTATAGATCATATTAAACCACAATTTTTGACACCATAATTAAATTTTTACCAATAGTAGTTCTTCTACAAATTGAATTTTTCAATAAATTTTTTGGGGTGTCGCTCCATTTTTAACTCCCTGGGATTTGGTCTGGGACCCCCAAATCATATGTGATTTTTACTCGTCTAGGTGTCTACTATCCCCCCTAGAAGTGTGACCCATTATTTATGGGACACCCTGTAGAAATGAACGAAAAAACGTTATTTTTGAAAACAAAATTCTATAAAATCAGTTTTTTTAGAAATCTCCTTGTGGTTGTGGTGGATATTGCTCCAAATGGCTTTAACAAAGCGTATAAGAAGGTCATCCATAAATTACGTGAGGTGTTTTTTCCAAATTCTGGACCCCCCCCCCTCCCCCCTTGGTGAGATTTAGTGAGATTTTGCTGGACCCCCCTTCCCCCCACGTGAGATTATTTAAAAATAATTTTTCTCCTTCCTTCTTATATATTCCTTTCTCATACTTAAAAAAGAAAGAAAATCGTATATCCATTTCTAACCTAAAAAGTTGACGTTAGATTTCAATCGACCCCCCTCCCCCCTTGGTGAGATTTGGTGAGATTTTTCCAAACCCCTCCCCCCCTTTTTGACCTCACGTAATTTATGGATGACCCCTAAAAAGTTTCAGCTTGATTCGATAAATATTTTTTGGCCCCAATATTAAAATTTCGTCGAGTTTCAATTTCGGGGCGCAGGTTAACGCCAGAAAAAAAAATATTGTATCGAGCTGAAAATTTGCATGCATTTTATTGAAGCCAATTCAATAGAATAGGCCCTATATCCAACGTACTATTTGCAAGCAGACTTAAGCTGCGTTTACACCTAAGTTGACAACTAAAAGTTGTCAACTTTTGTTGAAAACATTGTTTGTAGAAAATTAAAAGTTGTCAACTAAAAGTTCCTCTTTTCGAATTAGAGCAACAAGTGGAAGATTTTTTGTAGAACACTAAAGTTGCTCTTCTCAAATTTAGAGCAACATTTATTTTTTTCGTTTATATCCCAATTTTGCACGAACCGCTCGCTAGCAGAAGGAATTGTGGTATCAACCTGATATTTATTGAAGCTATTTGATCAAAACACATTTTATACTAGCAGCTCAGATCACAGGGTACTAGAACAGAGAGTCCGTCACTATAGGCGCTAATGGAAATCGAAAAGTTGGATGGATGTGGGGCTTTTTTGGCGCTAGGATCGCATGTACGTCACAGAAGGCGGGGAAAAGGAGCCTGATTGGGCGAGAAAAACTTATTTTCTCTCCTTCGAAAATAGCAGATTGAGTGACAGCCAATCACAGGTTTGGTCACCAAAACATATCTGTCAATCATTTATAGTTCCTCGTGGCACCCTCGCATCCATCCAACTCTAGAAAATATCGTTTTGGACCCTCTGTTAGGATTTTTCTCTGTGGCTCAGATTATGCTCAGATTTCAAAAAAATTATTTTTCTAAAAAGTATTTAAAAAGTGATTTTTAAATTTGGGGCGCAATGCGCAGTAGCAGAAGGAATTCACTTATTGAGCTGAAATTTTTTACACGTTTTATTGAAGCCATTTGGCTAAACACCGCGCTTTTTCTAATGAAGTTTCATCCACACAAATGAGAAAAACTATTTATATTTTTCTGAAAAATTAAAAATATATTTTTCTGATTAAATAAACTATAATATTTTTAAAAACATTAACCCCCTTTTATTTGGCATGAGACTTTTGATAAACCCTAAGAAACTAAATAAAGGTTTAAATTAATATATTTTCGAACTAGAAACTTTCATTTACCCTATTGTTGATGTGTGATGGGAAAATTGAAGGCAAAAAATATTTAATCACCTCCTCCTCTTAAACAATTGTGCCTAGAGTTTTCTTGAAAAATTATTCATAATTTGAAATAAGAAATTTTGCCGTTCATTTACATTTTGAGCCGGGGAAAACCTTTGTCAGCTAATATTTCCTGAATTTTTATGTGAAAAATATGGCCACATTAGATTTAGGGTATTTTGGTTTGGTTAAATAATAAGAGGAATGTGTCGAAAGCTCCTAATTTTTTTAATAATTTTTATTCAACATTTACACGGTTCAACTTGAATAAGCTTAAAGCTGAAAGAGGCACCAAAATATTTCAAATTATCTGAAAATCCAAATTTAAAATAAAACATTGCTGTTTTATAAGAATTTAAGGGACGAAGAGAAATCTTTGAAATGATTTATGGTTTCGTACTAGAGATGATATATGTAAATATCACTGAGTTAAACATGTGGTACAAGTAATATACAACATTATATAACTTTTGAGTCACATATTTGTCGAGGACCTCGTGTTGGACACTTCTTTTCTTAAAAAATTCAACCAATTTCGAGTTATTAAGAGCTAGGGTATAGTTAGGTGAGATAAAAATACTCTGTTGTAATTTGCTTAATCTCCTAAATTTAGGATTCTACACACCCGCTAAAATGAGTCGAATATTCAAAGTCATTGTATTTCTATTTTCGACTAAATGACACTGAATAAGGGCGAAACTGGTTTAGAAAGGAAAAAACATAAATTTTATCTTCGTTGTGTGTGCTTTGATCGTTTTTCTCACTTTTCGATTAAAACGTTATAGCTTCAAAACAGGTTTTTCCCAGGAATGGGCCAGTTCCAACGACAAACAGGAACAAGATTTCATGAATGATTCAAATAAATTTTATTTGGACTGGGATTATTTGGAAAATGGAGGATTCCCTGAATCAAAATAATATTTACGGGAAACAATTATGAGTAAAATTAATTAATAATGCAAATTTGATCCTGATACTCCTGACCTCACATTAAGGACAATGAATTTATTCTTTAAACGTTTTATCAAATTCCGCTTTTCATAGTCTAGACCAGTGTTTCCCAACCTTTTTCGGTCCATGCCCCACCAAAGCCTTTCTATATTCTCCATGCCCCCCGGTCTCAGTGGCATATGTAGAAATATATTTTGAGAGGGAGCCATAATTATTTCGGTTCTTCACATATTATGCCGTCGACCGTGCCACTGAATTCGAAATCGTTTAAAATCTCATTGACTGTTCTATAGATGTACCGCTGAATTTAACGGATGCTGAACGGTTGACGGTATAATACGTAAGTACCATTATTTCTTAGCCCCTACCTCCCATGTTTATTTTAAGTCCAATGAAGCTTTTCAGAACATTTTTAGGTAGAATTTGCTTGCTAAAGAACTAAATAAAGTTATGAGTAGTTAAGTTCTAAGTACCAAGGGGGGTCTGGGGGTCCTCCCCCAGCAAATTTTTGGAAATTTGACCCTAGGAAGCAGGTTTTTAACTAGTTTGGTACCCGTAGTTGGGAAATTTTGGATATAAATTTTTAGGTAAGATTTGCATTTTGATGAACCTAATGTAAAAAAGTTTCAAACATAAGCATTCTATACACAAAGAGATCTTGGGTCATCCCCCAGAAAAGGTTTGGAAATTAGACTCTAAAAACAGGGGTTCAACTTGGATTTGATACATACTGGTCCAGATTTCAGACATACATTCTCAGATAGGATAGTAGGATCAGATTTTGATATAAACTTCTTTAAAAAATTTTTTTTAATTTTCCCCCTGGATTGGCCCCACCTGGGGGGCACAAATTGCCCCCCTAGAAATTGATATTGCCCCCCGGTGGGGCGTGCGCCCCACGTTGGGAAACACTGGTCTAGACTCTAGAATTAAGTCACCCCAGTACCATTCCCGGGATAAAAGGGAGGTTCTAGTTTTGAAAGGAAAGCTTATAAAATATACGAATAGGTACCTCAGTTAAACACAGACCAAACTGATATTTAAATGTAATCTTTTGTCTGTGGAAAACGCATACTATATACACATGGGACATGGGCCATTATCCGCAATACGCAAAAAACTATGTCCTACGGAGTTTTCGCCCTTATTTTTATTTAAATACTACTATTATATTTTTTAAGCCTCACTTAGATTTGTATGGCGCATCTTAATACTATTCTCTAACAAGTCTATTAAAAATTAAATGATAAATATTAAAATTGTAGGTGTGAAAAGTCATTTTTTTGGATGATCCAAACTTTTAACAAATGATTTTATTCCTATTTTTTTCATTTCATTCCAAACAAAATGTGTTTTTAACTTAGAGACTTATATTCCCCGTAGACCAGGGGTTCTCAAACTTTTAAACATCGCCATCCACCTCATATTCAGTAAATTTTCCCATTCCCTCAGCAAGACTTGAGCTTCATGCGAGTGGGGTTTGGTGACAAATAATAAATTACATGCATTTATTAGTGGTTAGATTAACTTTTCAGGAAATTAAAAGAGAACATTTGAACTTCAGTGTATCCAATTGTTTAACTCGTTTTTAGCAATTTGGGATACATTAGTCACAACATCATTTCATCATTTCCTAAGAAATTCTTTAAGTTTGTATTGCTCCTCCCACCCAAGTTTAAAAACACTAAATAAAAACTGTTACTTCAATAACTAATCAATTTTGCACTATCAGCACATTAAAGTGCGAGGCACAAATAAATATTTTACTTTAATTTGTCTTTTGCGTCTGAAACCAAGTAGGGTATTTTTTATTCCTTTTTTTATTTTTTTTACTAAAAAATTTATTAATTTCGAAAGTACACAACAAGTTCGTAAAAATTATTTGAAAGAGGTTCTATACATTTTCAAAATCTTGCCGTGACCCACCAAAAACAGATTGGCGACCACAGTTTGAGAACTTCTGCCGTTGACAGTTCCGGATCTAATGTGAGAGATAATAAATTTAAGGATTTAAGTTATGATATTAATGAGAATGTATGAATAATAATGCCCTTGTTGTGGCGTAGGCAAAAAAATATTTCGGAGGGGATATTAGTATTTAGGAGTAGTATTTTAGTCCTTTTCTATGGTAAAAAGGAGAATTTTCTAGTTTCGGGTGGGATATATCACCAAATCCCTCTAATTCTCGGAATGGGACGATTCGGCGCGTAACAAAAAATATTTTTTTTAGTTTTTAGAATGATGAATAAGGATATAAGAGAAAGAGAGAAAGAATCAGTTAATTAAAATGCACTTTATTTTGCTCTTTATCTCTAACGTAATTTCGATATCTACACTTCTGATAACACTGAGCTCTGTATTTTTACACATTATTATTTTGTAGTCCCTGAAAATCGATTTATATAAAATTATTTTTCTATTATTTTCTTTTTGTGATTAAGCCACATAATATTTCAAAACCAATAGGTCTTTTTGCATTTTTATATTTTTTTACAATGTTTTCAACTTCTTTTTCTTTAATTAATGAAATGCTCAAAAATTAATAAAAGTTGTTACTACTTTTTTTCGATAAATGTTGCACTGTGCTGAATTCATCATGGAAGAGGAAAAGATCGAATTGCCCACTTATTCCTTTTGCAGTATGAGAATCATGGATGAGAATATAAGAATTTTAAAATTTTTCAATTCAAACTTCTAAAAGTTTTAATTTTTATACCTATAAATTTTTATACATTTTTTTAGAGGAGTCGAAGGAAAATATATTATTCTATCTTGATAAAATAAAAAGTAATTATCCTAAGACTGTATTAGGATTGTTCGTGAAAATTGCTTGAATTAAAAAAAATAATGATCTTTTATTTTTTAATCAATTACAAAACTTTATTTATTTATTTATAAAATAAAAATGTGAATTGGGGCACATAAAATACTCTTGGACAAACCTTTAAAGGATGTTGTACCATTAATGTATTTAATTTTTATTAAATTTTACATTAGAAAATTGTTAGCTTTTAATGTGAATCCTTAAGAAGCGATAACAATCACTTTGATGAAATTAAAATTTTCAAGTTTATAATTTTTAAAGAAATCTAAATCTCTTTCACTAAAGAGCAACCCCTTTTTGAATCGCGGAAATAAATTTGGATGCTTTAAAATTTATCAATCAATTCTACTCCGGTTTGAAGCGAAGTATGGAGGAAGATGACTTTGTTTGATAATCTGATTTCATTCGAAAAAACAAAAAGTAATCAGTAATTTCCAACTGCTACTGTGACTGCTACTGATAACTAGGCATCCATTAGTTGAGTTAAAAACACACAAAAAATTTCGTCTCGATTCGATCTCGGTAAATGTAGTTTTTCCGAAGCGAAAAATAAGATTTTAAAATCTGAAATGAGATGCCAGGTAACGCATGCGCAGTTTTTTTCTTCCCTTCCGCGGGGGAATGAGGATTACCATTTTCCATAGACGTCTTCAGTGGAAGAGTGTGTGAGTGCTTACGTTGCCTACGAAGAGGGACTAAAATGCCGACACCTATACGAAGAGATGAAGAATTATCAGATCAAGATGCTGCAGTCGATGAAGAAGAGGATGATTCATTAGCAGGTAATATTTTGATAATCTTTAGAAAGTTTTTTTTGTCTTGACAAAGATATTGGCTTGTTTTATCGGGTGCGAGAATCTTCTTTATAACTTTTTGCTGTTTGTTCTTTTTAATTTATTGTATTGATGAGTTTATATTGATTTATAGTGTTAAAAGTTCTTTGATATTCTCGGTTGATTGTCTTTTATGTGTCTTTAAATGTTGTTTAGAATCATATTGTATTCTCTGCACGTGAAGTCTAGCAGTTGATAGTAAATCACTTGCCGGTACCCAGAACCACATGGGTTTTGTTTTGATTGTCAAGGAGAGCTACAATGTTTATAGAACTCATTCTTAAACACTCCTGAATTTTTTGAAAATGCTTTTTAAGCCGATTTAAAACAATAGATTTTCGGTAAAACCGTAGAAGAAGGAGAGGTGGATATATATTAGGATAAGTATTACTCATTAACATATTAATATGGCGTAGCTGGTTGCGTCCGGATCGAGGCTGCGAGCGAGTCCATTGCTACTTGGGCAGCTTTAAATGGGGGGAAGGAATAAGAGTATTGTAATCTTTATGGAAGACGTATCGACTCTTGGGGGTCAACTTTCATATTGATTTTATTTTAAAACAATGGAATAAATTGTTTTGCCTTGATTTCTCCCTGCGTTTTAAGATCTTGTTGAAAGTTGAAATTAAGATGTCTTTTTCAAGTATAAACAAATTTTGTTCTTAAGAGTTTTCATTCCGCTACTCTAATTTGAGGAAAAATAAATGTCTTGCGTATCAGGTTTAAATGAACCCGTCGCTTGCGCAATTATTGTATTATCTGCTCAAGATTTCACAAAACGTCGTTAATTGAAAAATTTGACACGACTTCTTAAAATTGTTTGAAAAAATAAAAAACTGAATTTAGTTTTGTAATTTAAAGTATCATGTAAAAATCGGTGTGATAATTGTGCAAATTTTCCTCCAAAATAATGTAAACAAGAACACAAGTTCTTTTGTTAATAAAGTACTCTTGATTGTAATATTTATTTATATCCTGGTTCAGGAAATTACCCTTGTTGAACATTAATTTTTGTGTTGAATACCTTTTCATCTACTAAAGAAGTAGTATTAATTCCAAAATTTAAATTTAAGTGTCATAATGCATTTTTTTAAATTAAAATTTTATATTTGTTGGAACCTTTTTTAGGTTTTGAAACATACAATATGTATGCGTATGTTGTTTTATATTATAAGTCTAAAATGTATTAAATGCTTAACAGCACAAAATTTAAGAAAAGTGAATTTTATGGGAAATCTTAATATTCAATGTTAAAAGTTTAGATACTGTTATCTATTGAACCAAAAAGGAATTTAAACATGACTTGTCATGACATGACTGAGTGGGAGGAAGACCCTCAGGATCATCTATTTGGTTGGAACTTATTTCCACAGAATTTCAACACTAAGCACACCAAAAAACTTCTACCTTAAAACGTTTTCAAAATCCAGATTTATTTGTGATTGTACAGGTGGAGGAAGGTTTTCATCCTACTTTCTTTGAACTTCTCATAATAATTTTCTCCTTTTTAAAAAATTTCCAAATTTTTTGTAATTAAAAAAAATTAGGTTATGAACTGAAGTTTTTGACTGAGAATTACATTTTTTGCTGTTTATGTTTAGGGTCTTGACATTTTTGAGGATCTTGTGTATGGTAAATTTTTATAATTGAGGCATTTAATATAACAGTTAAAGGTTTTTATTAGGCTTGCAACCTGGAATATAATCAGTTTCAGATTTTCAACACGTATGCAAACATTCAATACTTCCATAAGTTATTTTTCAGTTTTATTTAATGGGGAAAAGTCTTAACTTAATAAGTCACCCACATTTTTTTTCTGGAATTTCAATAGATTTTGAAAATATACGATTTAATATAATTTGTCTTATTTATTCTTGGGATCATTCAATGAGTCACTTTTTCTCCACTTAATCTCTGCTTTCTAATGTTTAACTTTTATTTATCTTAAAATTAAATTTCTTTTATAACAAATAATTATGTAAAAAGGTTTTTTGCATTTTAGTTTGAATAAGTAAATAAGAATTATACCTATTTAGGTTAAGACACATTTTTTTTAGATATTTTAATGGTTGGCATATTGATATTTGGATCTTTAGTTTGCCAACCCTTTGCTTATACCCTTACACTAGTAGCTTTAAGATGTTTGTATTGGTTCAATAAGTGCCTTGATGCTTGGTGGTTCTGGTACCAATGAATTACTGGAGAGATTGTGTTTGGAAATTAATATGCCACAAAATTGTTCTTTATTCCATAGCCATTTCTTTCAGCTTGCAGCTGTAATAAAATATTAGATAGCATAGAAGCTCTGTGGAGGGTTCTTTCTCAGGATTCTTGGAAAATGTTAAATTTTCCAACCTTTTCAATTTTAGGAAGTAATTTTAATTCCCTGAAAACAAAAAAAATATATTTTTAGCATTTTTTTACCCTGTAAGAGATTAGATTGGAGAGTATTGGCTAGGGAGTCTTGTTGAACCTTTTCTAAACCTAGCCTTGTAAACATAACCCACAACCATATTGTGTGTGTAGTTGTATTTCTGAAATAGAGAATTTACTTATCAACCCAATAAGGCCAAAGTTTTGTAAATGCAAAAGTATAGCTCTTGGAAGAGATGCCAAAAACTGTAAAGTTGACTGAAATGACATCTTTACTTTGATAGGGGATTCAGAATTTGTTGGTTCCCTTTCCTGCTCTACTGCTAAAAACACAATACATTGAATATTAATTAAAACAAAATTATTATTGTTCAATCAAACCAGCATTTATAATAACAGAGGTGTGAAAATTTTTAAGACCCAACATAAAAAAACTGAATGATAACACTGGTCGACAAAATTAAACTTTTTTCCTTAACAAAAATGAGATTAGGTATTTCCAACTAATTTCAGGGTGTAGAATTCAGAAATAGTTGTGAAAAAGCTGCAGCACGTACAGTTTTTTTTGTTACAAATATGACACCAGTACTGTAAGAAATGGACAAAAGCGTTGAAAGCACTCATTTTTAACAGTTAATCTCATTATTTTAGCATAAAATACTACCATAATTAAGATTATATACATGTTTCAGACAGTAAAACTAAAAGTCATTAAACATTTATTAAATACAATGCGCTTTTATCACTTTTTGTCCTTTAAGTGGCATTAAATCTTCTTTTTCTATGAAACAAGAGATGTAGCCCAAAATAGCTATTTCTCAGTGATCTATGTATCGAGTCAATGCCCTAACGGCGGACTTGGAAAAAGTTGTAACCTTCCCCCGAACCTAATCAAATTTACCCAAACCTTATGTATTGCTTCTATGGAGCTAGCATAGGCTTCCCCCGAACCAGGTTCGTAGGTTCGGGCACTTTTTCCTGGTCCGCCTAAGGGAATCTTTACCCTTGTGTATGATTGACTATAGTGAGATTTTTAGGAAATAAGTTCAAACATGGATGTAAAATATGAATTTTGAGTGATGCTCAACATTCTATGGCTTAGTAAGACTAAAGAGAACCTTCTATTGGGATTAAAACATTTTTATTGGTCCTATTTTCTAAAAATCATCTTACCACTCTTAAAACCATTTCCAAGCTGATAATGCGGTTGTATTAAATTTTCCTTCATAAGCAGGGTCATGAATTCTCTTTTAATCAGAGGTTCATACTGACTGAGTTTGCGTTCACTTAATAGCGAAAAAAGCCCCTATAAATACTTTTTGAAATGTTTTTCTGTATTTTCATTTTTCATTGATATTAAATAACCAAGATAATTTGAATATCTTCCCCATACTATAGGAATAGTAATTTGCATAGAACTATTGTTGATTCTTATGCACTTAAAAAGAGCCACATTCCAACTTCTGCAACACACGTGAGGAGCCCAGATTTCATTCTAGTCACCTACTTGGACCCAAATCAGTGGGAAAAAAACACCTTTCCCCACTTTTTCTGTTATATTTTACCTTTGAACTTCCATACCTCTGCGTATAAAGGGGTTACTACATTTTGCTTATTGAATCTAAATCCATGTTCATAGCTGCCAACTCTCCCGCTTTTTTCGGGAGACTCCCGAATTTCACTGTTACAGTCGAATCCGCTTAATGTGATCACGGTTAATGTTATCAATCGGATAATGTTATCGAAATCAACAGGTCCCGATCCTTCCTATTTAATGTAATGTAAAATACATCGTTTAATGTGATCAACTATGAATCGTCACTTCGCTTAATGTTATCAAAATTTGTCCATATCCCTTTTAAAACGACCCCTTTTAAGTTCTAGTTTCATGTTGAAGGTCAATTTTTACAAGTAAACATCTTCTCCATGAGAACATCTGGAGCTTCTTTTTTCTGAAACTCAGTATGAGTAAGAAAAAATAAAACATTCCGCATATTTTATTGAAAGAAAGAGGCTATAGGGGGGGTCCGAATCCATACTTGTGATTGGTTCAAGAAACACGAAGATCCAGGCTTTGCAGATGTTTCTGATAAGAGATTTTGATTATCCCTCGTTAACTGGAATTCAGATTATGTAATAAATAAGTGGTTTATTGGAGTGGAAGGATATAATGGGGCTGAAAAAAGAGATACCTTTCCTTAAAAATACAAAGTGATTATTTAAATTTTATTATCTGAACTACTCTTATATTTCCCCCTTAAAATTTTACCCAGTGTAAAAATATAGTTTTGGATACATTTATTACGATTACATGATTTTGATTTTGAAGCAAACAATTTAGTTTTTATATGAGATCGCTTATTGTTATCGATCGGATAATGTTATCAGTTTAGTCTCGGACAATTGCGATCACATTAAGCGGACTCGACTGTATCTCCCAATATCCCGAAAAAGTATTAAATCTCCCGAATTTCTTTATAAATCAAGTTTGAGGATTTTCTCGGTAATTTTCGTTTTTCCGATTGCGAGTGTCTAAGAAACCGATCGATAATAGCCTAGGGGCAAGTTTAAAATATGGGCAGTGTTTAAAGGTGATGTTGGCAAGCTTTTTTGCAATGTTTTTCTGATAAAAATTGTAGTAAAAGGTAATAAAAACGTTTAAGTAGTATTTCTGTTGTAAGAATCCTTACATAGTATTATTTTAAATTTTTTTTACTTTTAAGTCTTAGAGTAGTACTGTATTTCTAACAAGGTTAGAAGTCGTAAAAATCTCCCTAATTTGTTTACAAAAATGAGGGAGATTTTCTCACAATCTCCCTAATTTATGTTTTCAAATGTTGGCCGCTATGCATGTTGTAACTGGATTTTCAAAATTTACTGCGAGCATTTGATGATGCTACATTTTTCAACATTAAGAACAAACAACAAAAATGTTTTTAAGTGCAATATTTTACTACCCTCAGTTAACTTTTATAAAAAAACGATTATTTGAAGCTTACTTCTTTAAGCTTTATACTTCTCCCATTGGTAAGTCTATAGTTTTCTAAACAATGTTTTTTCAGGCACTGAAGAAGACGAAATGGACGATGGAGAAGATGAAAACACCATACCTGAAGATCCAGATGATGCTGAAGGGGATGGAGATGCCAGTGAAACTGCAAATGCCGATGAGGACAATTCAAATGGTGCTCCAGATGAAGTAGAAGCTCCGGCAGCCGATGATGGAGAGGAAGATGATGAGGAAGTAGAAGAGGTAGAGACTCCTCCGAAACCAAAACGAGAAAAGGTGAAAAAGAGAAAAGCCAGAGGAGACAGTGAAAGGAAAAAGGGGAAGAAAAAAAAGAAGAAAAAAGCTATGTCGGACAGTGCTGAAGTAATCAATTATTATCTTTTCTTATTAATTCAAAAGGTGTTTGATTTTACGGATGTATTAAATTTTACTTGTTATTGTTATAGTTTTTTATCAAGCAGTCAATAAGCTGTAATTTTAACTTGTATTAAACAGTATGTAACTTACATTACCTTACTGCATTACAGAGCTCTAATGTTTTCTTTGACTTTAGGAGAGTGACAGCAAATCTGGTGTTGGTTCTGATAATGACAGTGATTTTGTTGCTGAAAGCAGAAAACCTAAAAAACCCAAGGTTGAAAAGGTAACAAAAAAGCCAGTTAAGGTGTTCTGTACCTACATATTTTCCAATTTTTAAATTTATAACCTAATTTGAAATTAGTGAAATAAATAATTAATTAAAATGTTAATAATTATTAAAATTAAAATGTTGCATAAAAAGACTACTTGTAGTTTTTATAAAAGTTTTTTCAAAAGGGCACTTTTGAGAGAAATTTATCAACAGTTAGCTATTTATTATAAAAGGCTAATTAATTTTACAATTTTAGGCTGCTCAGAAAAGTTCTGCTGAAATTTGTGTGGAATTTGGTCTTGAAGATGTGGTTCTTGACTATACTGATGAAGACTATCAAACACTTACAAACTACAAACTGTTTTCACAGCACATTAGACCAATCATAGCTAAAGCAAATCCAAAAATTGCTATATCAAAAATGGTCACTCTTATATCTGCCAAGTGGCGCGAGTTCCTAGAAAATAATCCAAACAGGGAAGCAATATTAGATGAGGAAGATGGAGGTCCTAAGCCAGAAGCTGCTGCCAAGACAAAGCCTAAAGAAGGTTAAATTTTTTTCAAGTTCTACTTTCTTTAAATAATTTTAAAAATTGTAAATTTACTGATATTTTTTTGCTTTTTTTTACAGAATTTGAAAAAGCTCCTTCCAAATCCAAAAAATCTAAAAGTCGAAAATCTGTTCCTATGTTAAAAATAAAAATTGGAAGCTTTGGCAAAAGGAAAAAGCACAGTTCAGTAAGTAATATTTATATCTTAATTGTAGAAATTTATATATGGTCTTATAGGTATTATAGCTGTTTTTTAAAGTATCAATATATATGTTTGGGGGAAAAAGGAAATTCCTGAAGATCTGTTGTATTTTTATTCAATTTTTATTCTTCCTTCAGTTTCTGTAAGTTCAATCTGTTAACACAGCGGTTCTCAAACTTTCTATCGTAATGGACCCCTTTATGTAGCAGCCAGACATCGCGGACCCCCAACATTTTAAACACCAAAAGCCGTAACCAGACTTTTGTTTTGAGTTAAAGATTAATTAAAATTATATTATATAAATTATAATAAATTTTACAATTACTCCAGAGGCGTATATAGAAATTTATTTCGGAAGGGGACAAAAATTACCCCTTAGCCCCCCATATGTATTTCATAGGTCCAAGTAGCTTTTTAGTACATTTTTAAGTAGAATTTGCGTCTTAGTGAATTTAATATAAAAAAAAAGGTTATGGGTAATTAAATTCTACCTACGAAAGGGGGGGGGGTCTGGGGGTCCTCGCCAAGAAAATTTTCGGAGATTTGATTAAAAAAACAGGGTTTTAACTTGTTTTGATACACCAAGTCCAAATTTCAGGAGGAGGGCAGGGCCCCCTTCACCCACATTTATATACGCCCCTGAATTACTCCAAGTCTCTGAGGTGAGGGTCTGGAAATTTCAAGGAAAAAATTATGCATAGAAGTCAAGTTTTCGAGGGGGCTGGGGGCTCTCCCCCAGATTTTTTTTGAAATTTACCTCTTAAAACTAGCGTTTCATCTAACTTTGAAACTGTTTGGGGAATTCTAAAAGTAACTTGAGGAATTTCTCAGGGTTACTCGCGGACCCCCTAGGAAGGCGCCGCGGACCCCTGGGGGTCCGCGGACCACAGTTTGAGAACCGCTGTGTTAACATATTTTTGTTATGTTCTAATCAGGAAGAAGAAGAAAGTTATAGTGACAGGAGTGATGCTGATTTTGAAGCAGCACTGGAAGAAGCACAAAACATGAGCCCTCCTCCAGCAAAGAAGAAAAGCAAAACAAAGAAAACCAAGAAGAAAAAGAAAACCAAAACAACAGCCAGTTTCCCTGGCTCAGAAGGGGAAGGCGATGGTTATGAGGCAAGTTCTTTACATCTTTATAGCTGCAGATTCCCCCCCCATTTTGTATTTATTGGGAACTCCCAATGAATTTAAAATTTCTCATGAATTTTCATGAGGAAGTTTGAACCAGGAATGAGAGATATGGTAAGCCCTAAGTAGTTAGATTGGGAAATAGGGGGAAAAGTTACTGGATGAGATCTGTGTGGCAATGCTATTGTAGATATCTGGTTGGGCTGTGAATAATTTAAGACAGGATAGATAATGCATCTTTGTGATGGATAATGTTAAATGAGTTAAACATGGGGTAATAAGAACTTAACTTCTTTTTGTGAGAAACTTAATGGTTTATTAACTTTCACTTTTTTAGAACCAGAGTTCCATACTATCTGATGATGTAAAAATTACAATTTTATTTTTACTATAATATACCTAGAATATAGATGTTTTCTGTATTAAAAGTTAAGTCAGTTATTAATTTTTTTGCTTAATATTCCCTTGGTTTTATAATTTTTATTAATAGTTAAATGTAATATTACTATATATTATTCCATACATATATGTAGCATAACTAACCATAAAAGGGATATAAATCTAATTTATATTTTGAAAACTTAATTTTTTAGACTGATCACCAAGATTATTGTGAAGTATGTCAACAAGGAGGAGAGATCATATTATGTGACACTTGTCCTAGAGCTTATCATTTAGTTTGCTTGGATCCTGACTTAGAAGAGCCACCAGAAGGAAAATGGAGCTGTCCTCACTGTGTATGTGAATATTTTATGTTATAAATTATGTGTTTCCCCTACGTTCTTTAATGGTTATATTATAAGAAGTATTTCATTTGTTTTGAAAAAAAAGTTAAGAAGATATTTTTAATTTGAGGAAATACTAAAATTAACCTAATGTAAATTTTATATTCATCTATAATATATTTAGGTATTTATTTATTCTTAAACTCATTCATTGCAACTTATTATTTTTCCATTCTTAAGTGCATTGTTATAGAATATCTGTATTTTAAGATTATGGGAAACTACAAAACTTTTATAATTTTTTTAACCAGCTCATGTTTTGTATAGTAAGTAATTATTAAGGTACAGCTTCTGTCTCAAGTTAGTTAATTTGCTGCTTAACCAAAATATGATAGAATGTCTAAAAAAGTATAAATGAAAATAGTTTAGTGTTTAGATTAACATTGATAAAGCTTTTTGTTATGTTTTGATTCAATATCTGATAAAATATTGATTTGATAAAAATATAACTTTCGTGCTTTTCACACTAAACCTCATACTTCTTCAGACATCTTTTCTGATGCTTTTATAGGCTATGAAAAATGTCATTTCAAGTTGAAAATAAAAATAGACTGTATTTTGTTTAATTCCAAGTAATAGCTTTGTATCTATCTTGATTAAAAATCCCCCAATAGCTATAAGTTTTTAAGAGTTTAGTGTCTACCAGTTAAAGACTTATATCAGGCATCTTATAGAAGTACATATATTTCATGGTTTTTAAGATAATATGATTGGGGATAATATGATGTTATGCCAAAAAATGGTTTTACTTTTTCTTTTATTTAGTCCAGCTTCTCTGGAGTCACTTTTTAAAAAACTTCTTCTGTTTAACAATACTATTTATAACAAAAATTTTGTCAATTATTCAGCTTTAAAGCTGTTCTATGAAACTCAATTTTTACCCACTAAATTAGCAATGACATTCCTGACATTAAAACATCTGGTTAATGAAACCATTATTATAGTGATCCAACTTCTTGGTTTCTGGGACTCCAACTAAATATATATCTTACAGTACATTTTCTCACCTAATCTTTAAATTGAACTCTCAATATCCCCTCCTTTTTTTTGAAAAGTAAAATTAGAAGCCACTTTTAAAATGCTGTTTCTTATCTTGTATGCATGAAAGCTTTCTCTTACCTTGAAAACCCTTTCCTCTGAATGTTATTTCTTTTGATTGATTCTATGATCATTTGTTGTTTGGTTGTTGGACATTGTTTTATTATAGATTCTAAATCATTCACTTAAGATCTGAAATCAAGTATTTACTCACCCTCTTCTTTGTGACCAAGGCATTTTCTAAACTGGATGCATGTGTGTGCTATTCAGGTAGGGTATATGAAGCATACTGACAGGTGAGCAGTTTTCACTGTAACCGTCACGCAACTAAAGAACTTTGATTCAAGCTCTTGCTTGATAGTTCGTATGCAACATAGCAACTCTCCTTCCATAGCTCAACTCATCATCCATTGCTCATACAAACTTAATTAGGCCTCATTTCATTTCACCTACTTTATCACTCTCTAGATTAAGTATTTGTTTCACTTAAATTTTGGTATATGGGATACTTTAAGATCATAACTAAGCCTTCCTTCTAACCAAATTAATAAAACCGGAATTAAATATTTTGCAGGAAGGGGAAGGTATTCAAGAGCAAGAAGAAGATGAGCATATGGAATTCTGTCGCGTTTGTAAAGATGGTGGAGAGCTGCTATGTTGTGATAGTTGCCCATCGGCGTATCACACGCATTGCTTGAATCCCCCGCTAAAAAACATACCAGATGGAGAATGGCATTGTCCGCAATGTTCGGTAAGATGATTGTTTACAAGTAATTTTCCAACTAGAGTAGGTTTATCAGGGGTCTGTTTAGAAAAATTTTTTGTCCGTTTTCGGACCCTTCACAAAATGTTTCATTGTGAAAATGGACCCTTCACAATGTATTTTACCTTAAAAACGGACCCTTCACAAAGTATTTTGGCCTTTAAATGGTCACTATTTTCCACAATACCGCAAATTTGTGAGCTTATTTTCACAAAAACAGGCTCCTGGCTGAAAAAACTAATTTAACACTAACTAAAATTCACAAAATTATGAGTAGATTTTCACATTTTTTAAACATCAGACAAAATATCTGGACAGACCCCTGCTTATCCGTAGCTTGTCTTTGAATGGATTTTCCAATCATCAGAGGTTATTTTTCTTCTCTCGTGTTGCTTGATTTTTTTACTTCATTGAAATGCGGACCTGGAAAAAGTGCCCGAACTTGCAAACCTGGTTCGGGGGAAGCCACTGCCAGCTTCTATAGGTGCAATACATAAGGTTCGGGTAAATTTTGGTTAGGTTCAGGGGAAGGTTACAACTTTTTCCAGGTCTGTAGAGATGTCAAAGTACATCAACATATTACATGTACAAATTTGTATTAAATCCGGATTCCCAACGTAATTTAACTTATGTTAGTTTCTGCTGCATATGTTATGGTAACATGAAAACAACGGTTTACCAAATAGTGATAGCTGACCAAACTGAAGGTTGTAGCTTGAACTGCTTGCAAAAATTTCATCTTGAAAACACCATAGTATTATGATAGAAATGTTATTAACCTGAGACGAGAAGCAGTGCCTTGGTGAAACATTTTATGAGAACTAATGTATAATATTTGAATTTGACTTTTTAAAGGAGGGGGCTGTTGCTAAAGAAGTGCCAATTAAAAAGAAAGTAGAAGATGAAGCTGTAAAGGTATGTTACTGCATGAAATTGATGAAAATAAAATCTGTGTGTTATGACTTTCTTGTTTTATTTAATTTGCATCCCTCTTTGCCTTTTGTATAACCTTGAAAGCATTTAAACTTGTCAGTCATTTTTTCCACCTTTACTTGAACCTATATTTCAGATCAATTTTTGATAGTTATAAAAATTTTCAAATCTCATAAACATACTTTTTTGAACCTGCTTAACATTGACTTAATTCTTTGAAAAGAATACAATTCAGGTACTAGTTTACTTATTATGAAATTACAATTTGTAACTGTTAATTAAAGTAGAACTGCAAAAGACTTTTCTTAATTAAACAAGTTTTTGGGCGGTATTCAGAAACTTTAACACGAGATGGGAACGAGATGGAATTGATACAAGAACGAGATGGAAACGAGAACGAGATATTTCTACTCCACAGCTTTTGTCTGCCATTTTGTTCCGAGTTTTGAAGCGCATTCAGATTCCTTTTACACTTTTTGTGGCCCATTTAATAGTTCCAAAATATCTAAAACAGCTATTTATTACCAAAATAAGTCCTCAGACATTAATATATTACGAAAGTAAAGGACATCTAGTGCCTGTAAAAATTTGTACTATCAGTGTATAATTACTTGTGACGTTTTCGACAGATGGCAGCATGATCACTCGACATCTCGAAAGTCCTCGTTCCCAAGTGACCGAGAATTCTACAACAATCCCGTCTCGTTCCCATCTCGTGTTAAAGTTTCTGAATCCGGCCCTTTGATATACTTAAAATTAAATTAGTTTTTTGCAACTTTTATTTTAAATGAATGTTTTTACCCTTTCTACATTTTCCGGGCAAGATTTATATTAGTATTGCAATAATCTTGTATATTTGGAGAAGGGAGTGAGTAAAGGTGATGTGGCTATTAACTAAATTTAAGGAAAACTCATGTTGACTGTTATTTTTTTGTATGAAGGTTTTTTATTGCTGCAGTGTTATAGGTATATTGCACAATGTGTCAAGCTAAATGATTCAGTTGGCAATATCACCTTTATTACAAGAGGGATTTTTTGTAACTTGTAATTTTGGTTTATTTTTCTCTTTCTGTGCTTATTGGATAAATTTTTCTAAAAAAAGCCTTGCTAAATATCTGTATATATTTTGTGCTTATTTCATGTTTCCAACTATTTTCATTTCCCCCCTGAAGCCTGAACCTCTGAAAGGGAAAGTTGCAAAAATATTGACATGGAGGTGGGTAGAACCACCAAAAGTAGAAGAAGACAAAAAAGAAATCGATGATGCTTCAGAGCCTTCCACAAGTAAAAAAGCCCAACCCAAGCCTCAAAGAGAATTCTTTGTTAGGTTTCATGAACTTTCATACTGGCATTGTACATGGATTTCTGAAGCACAGGTAAGTTGTTAGCACACTAAAATTTTGGTGCTTATAAATTGTTAATACTGTAAGAATGTCACCAAATTATAGTTTTCAGTATAACAACATTTTACTATAGTTGGTTTAACATGGTTGGTAATATTTTTAATATTTGGGTTAAAGAGAGTGTTTAAAATATGTAACATTAGCATATTTTCATCAAAGGGAATTAAAATATGCCTTGGTTACGTTAAATAGGATTTTAACTATTTGATTTAAAAAGATTTAAGATCGAAGTGCTAATAAACTAAGTTTCTTTGCAATTGAATAATCAGATAATAAGGTGGGTAAAAATAATTTGATTAAGTTAGATAAAAACTTAAAATGCTATATTAATGCATGAACTATATTAATGCTACACCGTAACATTTGTTAATTTTGATTGTTTGACTTTTTAAAGAAATAAGTAAATTACTTTAACTTACAAATAATACTTATATATTAAATAAGGTATCAATCTGAATATTACTAAGAAAGTAGAAAGTGGAACTAATTGTATAAGTGCCTTGGTGATCTATAGGGATTGTTTTTTGAAATTGGGTTATATATGTTGCAGGATTTTTAGCAGTTACTATCATAAGTTTTGAAGTTTTACTATTTTATAATCAATTTATCAAAATGTAAATAGTGAAAGTGGCTATCTTAATTTTTATTGAAGGATGTAGATTGCTTTTTACATACTTGCCAACTCTCCGGATTTTGGCGGGAGACTCCCGATTTTCCCGCTTTCTCCCACCCTCCGGATTTTTTCTGAAATTCTCCCGCTTTTCGAATAATCTTGCGTTTTATAACACAAATAATGGATTTCACACTTTTTGTGCCAAAAAGGATTGACAATTTCTGTAAGAACTTGTTCTCCATGAAGGGGGCTCTGTGGTGAGCTACCAATCCATCATCGGCAACGGGGGCTGCATATACACTTGCGCTAGGCCCACACTTTGGATACAACCCCCGACTTCAATCCATCGCAAAATACGAAGATCGTGCCTGTATGGAATCGGAAAACCTAATTATGATAAAAAAGGAAAGAAATTAGGATCTTAGCTTATTATCTTTTGGCTAGTTTCTTTTTTCTTGTGCAGGCAGAATTTGTCAAACCCTTTTTAAGTTTGTTTCTCCAGTTTTGGTAAATGGCTTCAATCAACTAACATTCTTATTTAAGTTTTCAAAATTGAGGGTATTGGTTCTACAATCTACAGTATTTAACAAGTTAAGAATTATTTCCCCAATTCACTTGAATTTTCAAGTTATAGAAATTCAGTTATTTAAATTGGTTTCTGAACGCCTTTCAAGGTATTAAGAATTAAACATCGATAAAAATTTCTCCGGATTTTTGACTCTGAGAGGTTGGCAAGTCTGCTTTTTATTAAATTTTAATCTTGTGTTTGCTTTCAGTTGGATTACTATCATCCAGCTATGTTTAGATGTTATTGCCGTAAAAATGACATGGATGAACCTCCAGCGTTAGATGACGGAAGTAGTGGTCTTGATGTGGTGAAAAAAGAATCCAGCAATAGTTTGACGAACCTTGAAGAAAGGTTTTATAGATATGGTATTCGTCCAGAATGGTTACAAATTCACAAAATAATTAATCACAAGTAAGTAAAATACTGAACTTTAATTTATGCAAGTTTATTTGATTGCAGTTGTTGTTAAATTAGGATCTTTATCTTATAGAACAATGAAAGATGGACAAAAAAAGTACTTCATCAAATGGAGGGATTTACCATATGATCAATCTACTTGGGAGTTTGGTGAAATAACTGAAGGGTTTGAAATACCTGACTTTCAGAAAGCTGTTAATTACTACTGGGATTTGAGGTAATGCATGTTATTTTTAGTTTTTCTCAAATAATTTTTAATCAAGGAAAGCTGTCGTAATATTATTGTTTATCACTTTGATAAATAAAACAAGTTAGACACTACTAATGATATTTTTTCTGATTAAGACATACAGTAAAGCACCTTTTATACGTATCTCATTTATACGTCGTTTTCGCCAAGTCCCAATTAATTCAAATAATCAAAATTGTTTTCAATTATACGTCTTTTCATTTATACGCCGTTTTATGTCGGTCCCTTGAAAGACGTATAAACGGTGCTTTACTGTATTTCCTTTCATGTTAAGTTCTGTTCATGTAGCCGGTAGTCAGTTTTATTTTTAGAACTTTTTTGGAGGAGTAAAAATATTCCCTGACTTTTTTAGAAAGCGTGAAATTCATTAATTGGGAGTGAATTACGAAAATAGAAGACAATAGGAAACAGATTTTTTTTAAAAATTTTTTTAATGGACAAAATGAAATAGAAAAAAAAATGAGGATGCTATTTTGGTTTTTTAAATATAGCATCTGTTAAAAACTAGTAGAAAATATTAAACATTATAAATAAAAATTAATTTTTCATTTAACATTCTAAATGAAATATTTATTTAATATAACAAATTTCAGTCGAAAAATTATTATTATTAGATTTCAGTGGGGCGCCTTGCATTTCTTAAAGGAAAGCCTTTATAATAAATTCAAAGCGTGAAAATACACCTGGCTAGGTTTTAAAAGTGTATTTTCAATACATGAAATACTCTCGGAGGCGTTAAAAATATCTGATGGTAGTTACCAAGTCATACTTGCCAACTTTTACGGATTGTCCATAATATTTACAGATTTTCTTTGGTTTTCAGATTGATTGAAAAATATTACGGATTTTGCGTTTTTGTACAATTAAGTATGTGACGATTAACGTTAAACGATTTTCTCCAATTGTATCTTTTTACTTCAAAACCAGATTCCTCTACCAATCCCTTTCCTTACGATTTTCTCAATTTGGTCCTTTTATTGAGTGAAATTTGGTTTCTTTGCAAGTTTTTTTCAAATTTGCCTGAGAGTCCTGATGCGCGCTCACCCTTAATGTTTGCTTCTTCTCGTGTTCCGTTTGCAAATCGCAATGCAGTAAAAACAACTTTGCCAAGGTTGGAATGGACTATATCTGTCTTGATGTCACATTTTTCCCATCATGTGACCTACTGAGCTTGCAATTGGTTACCACAGAGATAGTTTGTAGTAAGTGAGATGCGATTTGATAATGAGTTTGTTTTCCCCATCACGTGATTAACATGGGCGCGGCCGAATATAGTCCATTCACGATGTTTTTCAGGCTTTTTAATGCGAAAAGCTTCAAGTTGTTTTATAATGTTACACAAAAAGTTTTACGGATGTAAGTTGGCAAGTATGCCAAGTCAAAGGATTTCTTTATATAAATTACAAACATTAATTATAGCTCTAAGAGCTTATTTGCTTTTATAAGGGAATTTTCATAAATTAAGAGTTTTGTAAATTGCTGGATTCCCTAAAATGTGTTGCTATCATTACTGAAATTTGTGAGATTACATAAATTTTATGTTATAATATTGATATTGTTAAGTGTACACTCATCATAATTTAATTTATTCTTACAGAAATATCATTGAGAATCAAACCAAAAAGTCTGGAAAAAGTAAAAGCTCCAAGAGCAAAAAGAGGGATCTCAGAGATGATGATGGACGACGTATGACACCACCTCCTGATAAATGTACTATCGATGTATGTAATTTACATTTTTATTGATATCGGTTTAAAAACTAGTTATACAAGCTTTTTATGTATTTTATCGAGGTGTTTGTTGGCTGATTAATTTATCTTTGCTAGTCTTACTATTAAGTAAATTTTATGTACTAATTTGATTTTATATTTACTCTTGCATTACTGCAGGAGGAAGTAATTAAAACACAGGTAAATATTCAGTTACTATATTTAACTCAATAGCTTAAAATATCTAGTTAAGGATAAATTTAGATTGTGTTCAATTATCCAACTAGGTGCTGAATAGTACTTAAGCGACAGCCAATTTTTCAATTCTTCAAAATTAAAAAGTAATGTGCATCTTCAAGTTAACCCCTTTTTATCAGAAATACTCAGGATTTCTTATAGTGACCACACTAAGTTAATTTCATTTCTATGATTTTAGCAAGTGATTTATTTCTTATTTATTAATTTTAGCCCAAGAAAAAGTATGAAAAGCAACCTGCTTTCATTGACGCCACCGGAAATGAGCTTCATCCCTACCAGTTAGAAGGTGTAAATTGGTTGCGGTTTTCTTGGGGTAATGGTACAGATACCATTTTAGCTGATGAAATGGGTTTGGGTAAAACTATCCAAACTATTGTGTTCCTGTATTCCTTGTACAAAGAGGTAAGAAAAGATTAGCTTTTGTTTGCTTGGTGTTTACTAATCTAGTTGCTTGGCTATCTATCAACTAAACTTATAAATTGTAACTACTTTTTAGGGTCATTGTAGAGGTCCATTTTTAGTAAGTGCTCCATTGTCAACTATAATCAATTGGGAAAGAGAGTTTGAAACTTGGGCTCCTGATTTTTATGTTGTAACATACATCGGGGACAAAGACAGCAGGGCTGTCATTAGAGAGCATGAGTTTTCATTTGAAGAAGGAGCTATAAGAGGTGGAAAATTTGGCTCAAAACTTAGTCGTGTTAGAGTAAGTAGCTTTTAATTTAACTATTATTTATTGATAACTTAACATTACTCATTAATGTCTAATCCTTTTAGCTTTGTTTTATTGAAAGTGTACTGTATTTGGTCATTTTTAAAAAAAAATAATGCATTTAGTTGTGCGCAAAGTTTGTATGGTAAGTTAAGTAATGAAAAGCTAGATTAATTTTGAAGTCAAAATGGTGTTCTCAAAAATATTGTTTTTTCTTGTATAGTTATAATGTTTAAAGATAATACTGTTTTTTACATGCAAATATTCCTCTTGTAGAAGGATTGCCCTATCAAGTTCCATGTTTTGTTGACATCTTATGAACTTATATGTATAGACACAACTTTACTTGGTTCTATAGACTGGCAAGTTCTTGTAGTAGATGAAGCTCATCGTTTGAAAAATAATCAATCAAAGGTATGCGTTCACTAAAAACCTGAATTTATAAAATTGTTTTTACTATTACGTAACTAGTGTTAAAAACAGTTTGCACTCTATACTTTCAGTTCTTCAGAATTCTCAATGCTTACAAAATTGCCTACAAGTTACTACTTACTGGTACGCCTCTACAAAACAATTTGGAAGAACTTTTCCATCTTTTGAACTTTTTGAATTCATCCAACTTCAAGTATGTTTTATGCCTTACTATGAAAATAAAATAATTTTTTATGAATTAGAAGCTTAAATTATTTTTGTTACAGTGATCTCCAAGGGTTTTTAAATGAATTTGCTGACTTGGCTAAAGAAGAACAAGTAAAGAAATTGCATGATTTACTAGGTGCTCACTTGCTAAGAAGGCTTAAAGCGGATGTGTTGAAAGTAAGTTTTGCTAATTTGTACAAAGGATTTAAGACTAACTTTTCCTCATTGAGGAACATTTGCTTCTGTGTGATTATTTAATATCCTGTTTAACTATTAAGTTAGTGTTTATTTTCCCAAATTGGTTCATACTGTGCAGTTAGCCTTGTACCACAACATAAACAACCTTTGGTGAACAGTTATGACTTTAGATAATATTCAGTCCAATCCAAGTGAAAAATCCACTCTAATATCTACTGTTCTTTTTTCCTTTCTATATTAGAATCCTTCTTTTCAATAACAGATTCATAACTTTTTTCATTTGTATGGTGTATGGTAATTTTGTTCAACTAAATTACAATTCTGACAAATAAATCTTTCATTTTAGAACATTCCTGCTAAAAGTGAATTTATTGTTAGAGTTGATTTGGCAGCTATGCAAAAGTGAGTTGAAAATGTTTTTACTTCTCATGTAATCTGATTTTTTATATAGGTAAAGTGTTCTCACAAAGTTTTTTAAAAAATTTAACGCATTCTTTTTTTTTTTAGGAAATATTATAAATTTATATTGACGAGAAATTTTGAAGCATTGAATGCCAAAGGAGGTGGTCATCAAGTGTCACTTTTAAATATCATGATGGACTTGAAAAAATGTTGTAATCATCCATATTTATTCCCTGCTGCTGCTCAAGTTAGTATTTATTTTTCAATTTAAGTAGTTGAGTTTTTTTAGAAACTGGTTTGTAAAAAAGTAATTTTTCTTGTAGGAAGCCCCTAAACTCCCTAATGGAGCTTATGAAGGTAGCAGCTTGGTTAAAGCTTGTGGAAAACTTCTGCTTTTACAAAAAATGCTTAGGAAGTTGAACGAGGAAGGGCACAGAGTTCTTATTTTTTCACAGGTAAAGCTTGTCTTAATAGAAGACTAACATGAACTGTTTCACTGTGTTAATGAAAAGCTGGACATCCTCATAATAATCCTCTTCAAAATTATATTAATATATTAATAGTTTAATAATGTCCAAGTCATATGAAATGTAACATAATTATAGACTGACCAACATTGTACTTGGTTTAAATAATAAATGCTTTGGTTGTGGATTATTTTCCCTTTGAGATAAAGATACATTAGTCCTATAAAATGTTAAACTGAAGCGCATGATAAGTTTACAATTGAGGGAATTTTAGTATGGACAACACGTTTTTAATATTCAATTATTCTCATTCTATTGATTTTATAAACTTTTTGTGTTTTCTTTAAAGAAGATTACTTTTTCTCTTTTAGATGACAAAAATGTTGGACATATTGGAAGATTTCCTAGAAGCTGAGCATTATAAATATGAAAGAATTGATGGTGGTATTACTGGTTCTCAAAGACAAGAAGCTATTGATAGATTTAATGGTAAATCTAATACCGTTATTATATTCCATTATTAAGTGTAGTTGCTATACTTGTTGAAGCTAAGTATAGTGCAGAGACTCAAAGTACTAAGGTTTATCCGTATTTTCTGCAGTTCTCGTACTACGGATTACGGAAATCATCAGAATAACTACAGAAACCCTCCTACAGGAAAAAATACAGATTTAAAGTGGCCCTGGATAGAAAATAAGAACATCGAGGCTTATGACTGGGCCTGTTTTTAAATCCTATGAAATTAAATGTTTACATCGGGTTTATAACTTACTGTGGCATACAGGAAGGAATGGTGTTTTTCCGATTTCATGGGCTCTTCGATTAGTATATATTTATTATCTTTCCTTCATTCATTAAAACTTTTAGTTCGACAATTCATTCAATTCAACGACAATTTGTTGCTCTATTACTATGCCCTTACCATTTTTCTGGAAAAAGGGAATACGCTTTTTTATGCAGTAACAAACCTCTTATCCGGCTTCCAAAAATCTGGAATACTAAAAAAATCCGCCGTTTTTCGAAATTATACTTTTTTAAAGTTCTGAATCCGCAATCAGAAGGGATTTGGTGTGTTCCCCAATGTACTCCAAATCATTCCCGCGCCGAAACGGCAGCGCCAAATCGTCCCATTCTGGCTCCCCCCTCATATTTTTAATTAAAGCCCTTTTTTTATTAAATTTTCTAGAAAATAGCTTCAAAAATATGTCCTACGAAAACTAAGCTCTTTGATTTCAACTGTAATTTGCTCATATTTTTAAACGTCTGGTTTTCATCCTTTTAGCTCCTGGTGCTCCTCAATTTGCTTTCTTGCTTTCAACCAGAGCTGGAGGCTTGGGAATCAATTTAGCTACAGCTGATACTGTAGTTATATACGACTCAGATTGGAATCCTCACAACGATATTCAAGTAAGACCTGTGTATAATTAACAACTGTTAATAGAAATTAAGCATTATTATGTGTATACCTAATAGTAAATTTTAATATTCAGGCGTTCAGCAGAGCTCACAGGATTGGTCAATCAAATAAGGTTATGATCTATAGATTTGTAACAAGAGCATCTGTTGAAGAGAGGATCACACAGGTTGGTGCTGTTCGAGAGTTTTATTAAATGTAGTGCATTCCAGATGTATTGCTTACACATTTCTTTTGTCTTTAGGTTGCCAAGAAAAAGATGATGCTCACACATTTAGTGGTACGGCCAGGCTTGGGGAGCCGGTCAAATACTATGTCTAAACAGGAACTCGATGACATTTTGAGGTTTGGTACTGAAGACCTTTTCAAAGATGACGAGGGCAAAGGTATGGACTGAAATGCTTGTCGCTAAATATTGTTGCTCTTTATAGTGAACTCGCATAAGACTAAAGATATAGTTCATTATTATTTGAGGCTCAAAAATTAATGTTATAAGGTTGGTAGTTGATTCAGGACCATTATAAAGGTTCGAGTTTACTATAAAGGATTCAACTATTAAACTACTTTTTATATCAAATTGAGGGACTTCCTTGTGGATGTTTTATTTACTCTATAATTTGTTCTGTATTTTGTCTTATGATCATATAATTAGAAACATTTACTTCTGAGCTAATATTATCTGTATTACTACCAAAGTTAGGGGAAATAACTTGGTTTTCGTACTAATTTGGTATAATTACTACAGTAGTGTTAAATTAGTTTTTTTAGCAATCATCCTGGAAGATTGTAATTTTAATAATACATTTTAATTTTTCTTTTTACTGAATTGCATTTCATTTATTGCAGAAGACACAATTCATTATGATAACAAAGCAATTGACGAACTGTTGGATCGTACCCAAGAGGGTATTGAGCAAAAAGAATTGTGGGCTAATGACTATCTTAGCTCGTTTAAAGTTGCTGCATATGTTACGAAAGAAGTAGAAGAAGTGAGTTAATTTTTGGTTTTATTTGGTGAAATTCTTACTTATCTCTCCTAAATTTATACTAATAATATTTGTGTAAAAATCAGGAGCCCGAAACCGAAATTCTCAAACAAGAAGTGGAGTCTGCTGATCCTGCTTATTGGGAAAAACTTCTACGACATCACTATGAGCAACAGCAAGAGGACATGGCTCGCACCTTAGGCAAAGGGAAACGAGTCCGTAAACAGGTCAACTACAATGATGCCATGGGACCACAAGATGATTCAACATGGCAAGATAATATGTCTGACTACAATTCTGACTTCTCTGTTCCATCTGGTAATTTCTATTATTTTTATTGCTGAGATTAGAAAGTTTAAGAAATACTTTGTTACTGAGAATAAATTTAAAAAATCTTGGTAACTAAGATTTTCCTGTTCGTTTAACATTTACTATATCATTTCCAGATGACAATGAAGATGACGATGACTTTGAAGAGAAAAATGAAGGTATGTTCCATTTTTCACCTATTTATCCTTTCCCTAATTATAATTATTCAACTTTCTTTGATATAATTTTTGGAACGTTAATTTCTGCTTACTCTCAAAGTTTGTCTTTGAATTTTATTTTTTGTCTTTTGGATGCTGATGTTCCGTTTTTCATTCTAGAAAAAGGTGTTCGTGGACGAAAGGGTAGATTGGGACAAAATGAGAGGGATAAGCCATTGCCACCTCTATTGGCACGCGTTGGTGGAAACATTGAAGTAAGTTCCATTCATAGGTTTTTTTTGTTCTACTTTACAGACCTTTATATGTTACGTTTATGCTTGTAAGAGCCTTTCTCATCACAATGGTTTTCAGGTGCTAGGATTCAATGCCAGACAGAGGAAAGCTTTCTTAAATGCAATAATGCGCTATGGCATGCCTCCTCAAGATGCATTTAATTCACAATGGTAAGCCAGCTTTGGTTGTCCCTTTATTTACTTCTGATGAAACCTCCAACTTAAAAATATGGAAGAGTAAAATTATTGTTTGGATTTCAGGTTGGTGCGTGATCTGAGAGGCAAGTCTGAAAAAAATTTCAAGGCCTACGTTTCTCTGTTTATGCGTCACCTTTGTGAACCTGGTGCTGATAATTCTGAGACATTTGCCGATGGCGTGCCTAGAGAGGGACTTTCAAGACAACATGTGTTAACAAGGATTGGAGTTATGTCCTTGATAAGAAAAAAAGTGAGTGCTCTTTTATAACAATTGATTTAGGATTTGTGACATTAGACGGCTGTAAATGAAATGGAATTTAAATACTTATGCCTAGATCCTCTTACTATAATTTCCCTTGGAAAATGTAGGATGGTTCAGTCAATTTTATACCAAGTGCTCTAATTTGGTGCAACTTATCTTGGCTTAGGATTATTTGTAAAGTAAGGCAAGCCCAAGAAACCCTTGGAAGTGCAGCTTCTCCTCTTATCAATCTAGTCTGATGAGGCTTCAGTTGAATACTTAATTTTTTATAATTTATATTGTGTTTTGTTGCTTATCAAGCAAGCCTTTTCATGTAAACTAATTCACAATTTTATTGCAGGTTCAAGAATTTGAGCACATTAATGGGCTTTACAGCATACCACCAGGGGAGCTTCCGAACAAACTTCCTGAAAACCAGCCAGCGTCTGCATCTGCTCCCACCAGCGGCAGTGGAAGTGGCAGCGGCAATACTCCAAGTGACAGCAAGGAATCGACACCGGCTCCAACCCCTGCTTCAACACCAGCTCCATCTTCCACTGCCGACGAGCAAAAGCCTCCTGAAGAAGCGACGCCTGCAGCAGCTGAGGGCAAGGAGAAGGAAAAGGCTTCTGAAGACAAGGAGGTAACTTTGGAACAGCTGAGCTACAAAATGCATGGGTGCCATAGTCCTGGTGACAGAATTGTCTTTTTTTAAAAGAACAGAATTCTGTCCCATGTTCGATATGAAACGCATACATGTGATTCTTCCGCCAATTGGCGGAAATCCGCCAATTCGTTTAGCAAAATTAAAATCTGACAATTCGATTTGCAAAACTGAAATCCCACATTCTTATTTTCCAATTGTTTTATACTGAAAACTCTGGCCGTTAGTGTGACCTAGTACTAAATTTTAAGAAAAATCGGAAAATTAAAAAAAATATTGGAGTAATATGAAAATTAGTTAAGATTTAAATTTTCCGCCAATTTTTTGTCAGTTTAATCACATGTATGGAAACGTTAAACAGGTCGACTGATTGGCAGCAATTTGTACTAACCTTCAGAACCTAACTTTCACTTTTTGCCACAAAATAAGCCTGTTCTATGCAGATACAACTTCAAATTTAAAGACCTATTTAATTGTTCATACTATGTTTTATAGGGTTTTCTGCAATTAAAAAATACTTGACTGTGGGAAAATATTCATTAAAGATAGATATTTAATGTTCAGTATTGCATATTTTGAAGAGTGGCATCCAGGCAAATAGTTAGCCTCCACGTGTGCTTATTTTCAGTAGTGAGAGCAAAATTCTGTCTTGATAAAAATTTGGGGAACAGAATTCAGTCTATTGTTTTTGAAATTTTCTCCTCTTAGTAGAATTTTGCAAATAGTGTCACAAACAGGAAATCTTAAAAAGTTACATTAGTTTGATGACTAAAATCCTGAAACGCATAGAATTATCAGAAAAAATCAAAATTCAAATATTTTTTTACGAAGAGAATGCTAAGTTTTCTTAACTTAATGCTGAGCTTTAGTTTTTTTCTGACTTTTTTCTAAAATACTAGTTTTTAGGTTTGGAGTAACACTGTAGAACACATGGATTTCCTTGGCTAGTGTCCTTCTGTTAAGTTGTCCTTTCCTTGCATTTTAGGATTTTTTTTTGTACAGAGGGGTAGTGTCACATCTTAGAATGCTAGTTCTAATTACTAATTGTTATAAAATTATCTTTTAAGATGGCATATACAACACCTGAGGGCTTCCCTCTTGAAGATTGTGTTAATTATACCAAATTTTATATATCTGACCGTACCTGTATTCAAATATTTATCAACTAATTCTGAATTCTTATTAAATTTTTAATTAAGGAACCACCAAAAGAAACTACTGCTGAACTACCAAAGGAAAAAGAAGCTGAAAAGAAAGAAGAAAAAAATGATGAAGATGTTATTGTTGAAGAAAAACCCGACACAAAAACTGAAGACAAAGAAGAGGTTATGGAGATTGATTCTCCAGCACCAGTCAAAAAAGGTATTTTTATTTTTATTTTAAAGTATGAAAGACGATGACAGTATTGAATACATTAGCATTCGTTAGTTATGCATTAAATATATAATAGTGAAACTTATTGTCATTTTTCACAGAAGAAAAGGCTGAAGTATTTGAAGATGAAGATAAAGATGCTGACAAAGAGAACAAAGATAAATCTCATGAGAATAAAGAGAAGAGTAATGGTAAGATTTAATTGAATCTTAGTTTACACTATAAAATATTTAGAAATGTGCCAAGTTAGTTTTGAAACTTATGTCTGAAAGTTCTCCTAAACTTAGTGACTTTTTAAGTTATAATAGTAGTAAAATATATATATATTTTTTTATCAAAATAAGAATTGACTTAAGTATTGATTGTATGTAAATATTTTAAACCTTTGATAAATACTTAATACCATACGATGTCTGAGAAAATTGTGTAACATTGGATCCTTCTCTGTAGTTAATTTAGTGAATCCTTTTCAATATAGGTGAAAACAAAGCTGAGGTAATTGAAATTAAAGATGAAGACAAACCTTCCAAAGAGGGAGATGCCAAGGACGAAACAGACTCCAAAGGAAAGAGGAAGTTTATGTTCAACATTGCTGATGGTGGGTTTACTGAGTTGCATACTCTATGGCAGAACGAAGAAAGAGCAGCTGTTCCTGGCAGAGAGTATGAAATATGGCACAGGCGCCATGACTATTGGCTTTTGGCTGGCATAGTCAAGTATCCTTTTTCAGTGCTGGTTGATTTATTTTTGTTGGGCAGTGCAAATATTTGTTTAGTTTTTCACGTTTTAACTTTTTCATGTTGCATTACAAAATTCTTTGTCACTAGCTATTGAAATAATCTTTAGTCAATGAAAACTATAGACTTAATATATCTAATTTTTATAATATCTTGTATCAGTGCAAAAAACCTTACTCGAAGAATTTTTCCCACTATAAAACAATGCTATATTAATGGTTTATGTTTATGATTCATTAAAATTCTTAGTATGTTTTGTTGCAAAACATGTACAATCGGAGATATTTGTAACACCTCTTAGAGCGTATTTCACGCAGTGAAAATACGCTTTTAAAATATCTTCATTTTGACCAAACCAAACTTCTTGATTTCATTTTTTTTCATCAAAAAGAAAGCGTTTTTATAAAAAAATTTCCTCTGTGTATGCAGTTTATGCCATTTCTATATATTTCACTCCTCATAAATGAATTTCACGCCTCCTAAAAAAGTCAAGGAAAATTTTTACTTCTCCAAAAAAATCCTAAGAATAAAACTATGTACAATGTTTAATTGGAATCATTATATTTCCTTAATGGTTTATTAGACATGGCTATGGAAGGTGGCAAGATATTCAGAATGACTTTGCTTTCAGTATTATAAATGAGCCTTTCAAAATGGATGTTGGCAAAGGAAATTTCTTAGAAATTAAAAATAAGTTCCTTGCTAGGCGATTCAAAGTAAGCCTTTTTCCCCTTATCCTTATGTATCTAGTTGTAAGTTTTAAGGAATATTACTAAAAAGATCTTGCTATTACAGCTGTTAGAGCAAGCTTTAGTCATTGAAGAACAACTTAGGAGAGCAGCCTACTTAAATCTTACTCAAGATCCAAATCATCCAGCTATGGCTCTTAATGCCAGGTAACTACCTTAAATTAGCCAAGTTTTGAATTCAATATCTAATTTTAATAGATGATGAAGACTAAAACCCAATGATATTCTTTTTTTTAGGTTTGCTGAACTAGAATGTTTAGCAGAATCTCATCAACATTTATCAAAAGAGTCACTAGCTGGAAATAAACCTGCCAATGCAGTTCTTCATAAAGGTAAGTTTTAAAAAAAATTCCTAGTTATTTTCAAGTTTTGTAAATTCCTTAAAATTATGAATACAATTGCTGTACTCTGTTCCACCCTAAGTTGGCACTGTTGGGAAAGGCAGAGGTTGTACCAATCCACCCCAAAAAAGTGTTACTTGGTTGTATATTAATTTAAAAGGAAGAATATATAAGAAGCAGACACATTAGTAAAAATGTTACATGACCAACATTACTTAAAGCCCAGTAAGGTTGGTCCATTTAACCTCCTCTACCGGATTCCCGTGTATCTGTCAATTCTTATCTTAAACTCGTTTACCCCAATTGAATTCGCTATCATCTCCAGCAATGCATTCCATTCATTTATCCACTACCCTGTAGGAAATGTTTCCTACTTTCTCATTACAGTGTGCCTTGTTCAATTTGAACCTATGCCCCCTCGTTCTATTATCCTTACTGAGATCCATACCCTCTGTGCCCCCATGAAAAATACAAACATTGTTGTAGAAACCTAATTTGAATTCAATTTTTAATTTAATTGCTGACACACGGGTGCCACTCCTGGACACTTGAGTTTCAGTACATACAATGCACATTTTGCCCTCAAATAAGCCGGTTTTACTCAAATACAGTTTTTAGTTTTAACTTAAAATTTAACAGGGATGAGTTTTTTCCGCCCTGTGGCGGAATTCCGCTTTTTTAATTTTTTTGAAAATTAAGAATTCCGCTTTTCAAGGAAATTTCCGCTTTTTGTAATCCTGAAAAAAATCCGTTTTATCGTCTCCTTCTACTTCAGAGAAAAAAACTTCCGCCATCTCCCGGTACTTTGTCTTCGGCATTCCTACCTCGCACGCGCATCGGTGATAGGTTCGTATATCGCAGCCTGTAAAGATGGCTTCTTCTCGTTCATTTACTGTATTATGGAAAAACTTTTTTTCTTGCTGTTTCTAGCATGCAACCTAGAGATGGAAGTAACCTTCGGTAAAGTCGGCTCGTATTTGGGTAATGTGGAAAAACTTGAGCCTTTTCATTGAGAGATATTTTGGATGCATAACCTGCGGCCCGCGAACTGATTTGGATTTCTTCAGATAATCCAACTTTTTAAATTTTCCAGATTTCCGAGAAATATTACGAGCTATCGCGTGAAAAAGTCGGAAAAATCACGTTTTTTCGCGTAAGTTTCGTTTTGCTCGCGGAGTATTCCGTATCATCCCGAGACTACTTTCTTGGACGGCCGTGGTGGGCGCCAAATTGAAGTCCGTTTCTTGCATATCTATTGCGATGTAGAAAAACCAACTTTACAGTGGTCAGAAGCCAAAAAGTCCGGTGTTTTGGATCATATTCTCTGGAAATGTCGAAAAATTGCGATTTTTCGCGAAAGTTCCGTTTTTCCTGTGCCTAGTTGAAGTTCGCTTTTTCTTACGTTCTAATTGCGATGCAGAAAAGCCTAATAGGAGTCAGAGGAGACTAATAGGTCTAGTGAAACATCTCAGATAATTTTTTCCCGATTTTAGTCAGCATTTCTTCAGATTTTACTTTAGGATCTAGATCTTATAAGTTGTACATTTTTAGTGGAAAATCGCTTTGAAGCAACTTTATAAGAAAATAATGGAGTGGTTTTTTTAATCCTTTTAGATCATAATCTGTTTAAAAGATCATAATATCATCAGGGGCATATATAAAGGGGCCAGGGGACCCGACCCCTCCTCTAAAAAAATTGGACTATGTGTCCAAAACAAGTTTAAACCCTGTGTTTTAGGGTCAAATTCCCAAAATTTTTCTGGGGAAAAATTCCCCCAGACCCCCTTTTGTGTACATGGAACTCTATTATTCACAACTTTTTTTATATTGAGTTTAAGAAAATGCAAATTTTACCTAAAAATATGACCAAAACTTAACAAAATTAGGTCTTTGACACTCATGTTTAATGCCCATTAATATGTACCTATTAAGCTCTTGCTCAGTCTAGGAATTGATCAAAGCTTTTCCAGAGGATAAATCGGTTTAATTTTCTCAACAGCTTCCTGTAAACTACATTCTTTCTTAGTTTAAAAAATTATAAATAAAAAAATTACTTGGATATTTTAAAAAACTTATGTAATACATTTGTAAATTAAATGTATTATTCTCTAAATTCATACATATCTGTAGAAAAGATTTTTCATTTGATTTTTATCAAGTTAATTTAATATATGGTATGAATAAAAGGAATATAAAAATACATTTTGTTTTTCAATGTTGGAAGGTCTGCCCTTAATCTTAAGAAGGTTTAATAGGTTTTTAAACAATTCACTTAAATATATGCAATCTGAGTTCTTTGCTTTAAGTTCTTTTATAAAGCAAACAAGTATTTTCAATTAATATTATCTTGTAAACATGCTTTTGTTTGTTGAGCTATTGAGAATCAGAATATATGTTCTGCTTTAAGAGGATCTAAATAAAATATTTGACTAAATTCTAATTTGAAATGCAAAATATCAAACCTAAAACAAAAAAATAAGCTACAAAATTTAAGTTTAGCTGATACAATAACAGTTACAAAATGCTTGAAGGTGTGCAACATCCCCGATATGTGTTACGCATAAAATTTTGGATTTTTGGTTTCAGCTTTTTTGTTTTTCACCAAACTCATCCCTGATTTAAGGACCTATTTAATTGTTCTTAATGATATTTTATAAATTTTTCTGCTATTTAAAAAATATGCTAGACTGGGGAAGAGCGATCAAAAAGATATCCAAGCTCTACATCTTGCAATGTTTCAAGAGTGACGCACCCATGCTGACCTGTGCCAATTTCTCGTTGCAGTGCTCAACCAGTTAGAGGAGTTGCTCAGCGACATGAAATCGGACGTGAGCCGCCTGCCAGCCACCCTTGCCCGCATTCCCCCCGTCGCTCAAAGACTGCAGATGTCCGAGCGGGGCATCCTGTCCCGGCTGACAGGCCAGCCCCAGCCCAACATGAATGTCCCAGGGGCCAACCCGCAGGCACAGGCGCCCGCCTTCGCCAGCACCCCTCAGCAACAGCAGTCAGGTTTGTCCAAGTAACAGGTTTCCTCCTGTCGCACGAGACCAAAGAGTTAAGCAGGGGTCTGGCCTTTTTTTTAAAAAAAAAGGAACCCTTGTGGGCCTTGTGATATCAGACTGGCTTCTTTTTCCCTTGTACATAGTTGATGTGTTATGTTCAGAAAGCTTGTTGCGTGGACTGAAGTGGATGGAGAATACTAACCTTGTATTCTTATTTATTGCAGTTTTTTGTAAGAGAATGCTTTTGTTGGACTAAACCATTGACCCATTTCATTGTATTATTTGGAATGTTTTATTAAAAAAGCTTTTTGAGCATTTCATCCCTGTTTCTTTTAATCAACCCTTTATTTGTGATTTTTTATGTGGTTTTAGTATCATTAACCTTAACTTTACATACCATACCAACCATAGCATGTTGCATTGATGAGTATTAGTTTATTGTGAGTGAGATGTTTTTCCTTTGTATACAATATATTATTTGGAATGTAATTTTATAAGAAATGAGGTAGTTTTCCTACATTTGTTTTCATTTGTAAATTCTTCACTGTATTTTACATCTCATTGAAGCGTTTAAACTATTGCATGTTTTTTAGTAATAGAACTTATGGCCTGCTGTAAGCTGCTTGCATCTGATACTTTTGTACTTATGAGAGTTCCTGATTGTTGCATTCAAAAGCATGTCATATGCATGGAGCTTGTTTTAACATTGAAATTATCAAGTGTCTGGTTTTGAATAGCTCTAAAAGTATTTATGTGTGTATTATTTGTTTTCAAATATTTTCCATTGGACAGAAGTTGCTTAACAGTTTAAACTGTGCAATATAAATTCATATAGAAAAAAGCTATGAAAATGAGTTACAAAAGAAAACATTACTCTCATTAATCATCAGATTTCGTGACCAATAAAAATTTATTAAAATGAAACAAATGTTATGGGTAAAACTTATTGAAGTGTCAAAATGGAAAATTAATAGCAACTAAAATAAAATTGAATTGTGTTTTATTTAGTTCATGTAGTTATCCTTGTCTAGTTCTAACTACCTAAAATAATGTTCAATGGTTGTACTGAGACAGAAAGAGGAAATTTTCATTTTCAAGCAATATGGAAGCTTCTTAATTTTGAGTCTTTAAGGTTCCTTGAATTTCTTCAAACTTGAGAAATTTGAAACACTCCTACAGAAAATTGGATTAACTTTTGAACTGTTCCTATACCATACTTTATGAAAGAAACCAATTTTGTACCATTGGATTGATAAGAGACCAGAAACCAATTTGAAAACTATTTTGAACTTCTAGAATTCCAACTAAATTTTCTATAAGCTCTAGCTGTAACCTTACAGTGCATACTGTAGCCATTTGGCTACAAGACATTTTCTCCATTTCCTACTCAAACTTGACATTTGTTAGTAGCTAGTGAGACTTAAGTCAAGACACAGAAAACGCCAAAAAAAAAGGACCATAAAATTTTTCAGCTTGAAAAATTTTTTTTGAAAAGATAACTTGTTATTTTATATTAGAGCATTTGGTTTTATTTCACTTCACAGTTAATTTCACAAGGACAAAGTTTTTGTCAATTAAAGTAGAAAAAAATTAAATAAATTTTTTTACTAATTTACACATAATAGAAGTCAAATAAATGATTTTCAAGTGAATTTAAAAAATCATGCATTGTAGGGTTAATAGGTTTCTGTAAAATTTCTTTGTTAACCTTTTAAACGCTGCAATTCAAATTTCGAATTAATGGTTCTGATTTTTGGCTTAAATGGCTAGTTTCATCATTAACTCATTAACGCCCAAACTATTTTTTTGGTGGGTGAATTGGATGAAAATCATGAATCTGGTGTATTTTGCCTTCAATATGAATACTATAAACGAATTTTGTCAAAAAAGTCATTAGTTTCTTTAAAAAATGCTGATCTAAAAATAGATCACTGGGCGTTCGGGGGATATTTTTTGTCACAGAGCTAAGTACTAGTTGAACTTCAAAAAATCCTAAAAATTATGAAATAAATAGAAATATTAAGGTAAATGTGGGTATAGTGGACACTTTAAGGAAAATTTTTGCTTAAACTCTTAATAAATACCAACCTATTTGCTTGGAAACCTTTATCATCCTATTTTTAGATTAATTGGATCTTCTTCTTTCGATTTTACCATTAAAATTTTTAATTAAATTGGGTAAAGTATTTTTAATTAATTTTTCAAAAGTACTCCAAAGTGCATCTATAGTGGCCACATAGATGTAGATGTTGTATCTATGGTGGACACCTCTTGCATCAATAGTGGACACCTCTCTTTTTCTGCCTATACGAGGGGTTTATGCATGAAATTGATGGGGTTTTTTGGTATAATCCTTTATTTCTAATTAAATCTTCCTTCCCAACGAAATGTATTTTATATCGAATCAAATTGGCTTTGCTTAAAAAAATACTTGATAGTTTCCGGCCCAAAGCCTATGCTGTAGCTGATTTGAGAGGAGTTACACACATGTAATTCAATGTTTTGGAAACCTTGGTTCCCGAAGCCAGAATGAAACCAAATTCATACAACACACATTTTAAAGCACAATCAACAGTTTATGAAGAAAAACTGATTCAAATTCAATATTATTTACGTTTCTATTTGAAGCCATTGCAGTGGCCACTATTGGAAAATCTAAGATTTTGTGTTGGTAAAGTGGCCACCCCCATAAATCCTCGTAAAGTCAAAATTTTCAAATAAATTTTATTCATTATCATTTTATACACTCTTCTTTATCTTAATATAAATTAAAAAGTCAATCAAACAGTAATAAATGCAAAAAAATCAGTTCCGATATACCCGTTTCCTTACACGATTCAATAAGCAAAATCAAATTTCAGTCACTCTGCCGATGTTGTTATTTTCAAATATTTAAATATCCTTCCCATGCTGATCTGTGGTATCGGTGGTAAATTACCAGCTTACCTGATTGTACAATCTACTATGCCTATGAATTTGGACGCTGTTTGATGCCTCTAACTCCTTTTATTTAAAATTAATCAGCTATGTGGCCACTATTGGTACAGTGTCCACTATACCCACATTTACCTTAGTATTTCTCTTTAAAAAACGTGTATTAATTCATAAATATGTGGGGGAAAATAATTAAATTGTAATACAATTAAATAATTTATCCAAAATTAAATACACAAATAGCTTATGTTGAAAGTAACTATAGGGGAAAAGGGGAAATTGAACCAATAATTTTAAATTATATTAGTATATTATAGAAAACATATGACACGACATAAAATTTTAACTAATAAGTAAAATAAAATGCTTTTGGCTAATTTTTTGAAAATTTTGTAGATTGGTTTTACCATAAATTAATAATATTCATGAAATAAAATGTAACTTGATCATACATGGCAACATTCAAAATTGCTGCTTGTTTGAGCTTTTCTCCGACCTATTTCAATAAACTAATTACTCTGCCATTACGTCAATTTTAAGGTTACAAAGGCTGGATAAGGCACCAATAATTTTATACCGCTAGTTGCAATGCTGTGCTTTATTGGTAATGAATCATAATGGCCTATCCTCCCTTTATTCACCAGAATATATTATAAAATTTAATTAGCAATAATATAATGTTAAATTTCTTAACAAATCAATAGTTGACTTCATCTTGAACAGTACTGAGTATTCTTACTCATTTTTATCAGTTTTTAGTGGAAAAACTAAATGATCGTATTGTAAGCAACACAGAAAAAATGAACGCCTGAACGCCTAGTGATCTATTTTTAGATCAGCAGTATTTGAACATGATTTTTCACTAAATAAATTAATTTTGACAAAACTCTTAATTATATCTTAATAGCTACATCTATAAAGATGAAATAAAACTGAAAAAAGATTCCTTAAGTGGTAAACCTTTAGTGTTTTCTTGAAAAATGCGAATGAAGATGAAAAAACTGTAAAATGAAACCCCGAGACGAAGTTTAGCCCATCCCTGTTACAAAATAAATGAAGCAAACACAAAAAACACAGGATATTAGGATTGAGGGATGTTTTCTCTTGCCATATGTGCAGTTTCGTTATTGTTCGTGAATTTAAGGTAATTTAAGAGAGCCTTTATGACACTGTTTAGCGATCTAGAAATAGATCACTGGGCGCTAATGGGTCTAATAAAACCATTCTAGTCATTTTTTGGCGGAAAAAAAATCCTAAGTATGATTTTGAGGATGTTCCCATTTGGGAACATTGGCGTTTGGGGTGAAGTTTTTAGGGGGATTTCCAAAAGGGACATATTTTACAATTAATTCAAATAAAATGATTGAAATAGGTTTCTACTCAATAATTATGAACATTTTTATGATTGTGGACGGTTTTTTCAATTTTATTATCCATACTTGAATGATTGAGTAACATTTTATAAATTTTCATAAGAAAAAATTGACATGTTTATTTCGTACGCGAAGCTTTTCCGTAAATTTTTCTTGCACTATGTGTAATATTTTGGTGTAAAAAATAAAAAAGAGTATTCCCATGCTCGTCAAAGCTAAACAATTACCGTTTCGAAGTGTATATTTGGACGGCCAAAACGGCCAGTGGCGCATGCGCTGTAGGTCTCGTGATGACGTAGCAGTCTCGGCGCTTAGTGATGGAACCAATGGTACGCCTAGCCGTGGAAGTTATAGTAGAGTTTAGTTGAAAAATAGCCGTGCAAATATACAGTGCCATTACGTTTCTGTGAGAAAAATTAGTTTTAATTACGGTCCTATGCGGATATCTAGCATAAAATCGACTAATTGCATTAAAATCTAATTAGCTTTCAAAATTAATAATTATAATTATCTCCATTGATTTATTAAAGCTGTGTTTCTCATGGAAGATTCCGAAGTGAACCACATATATCTTACATCCAACTTACGTTAGAAGAGTGTTTTTAGATGTACGCACTTTTCCTTATTTTCAAAATTCTTCAATTTTATTTCTAAAATTTTTATTAAAAAAGTATTTGAACAAAAATTTTTACGCAAATCCTCAGAAGCACTCCAAATATGCTCTTTGTATAACCCCCATTGATAATTACTGAATATTAATCGATCGGGGAGTTAGAAAAATATACAAGTATAAGAATTTGCTATAAAGCTTTAGAATTTATTTCTCCATAAATCAGGTGAAAAATTAAAAATTACATATTTTTTAATTTAAAACATAATTCTTAACCTGTTTAGATCCTTTGAGACAAGAAATGTTCAAAAAATTAAAGAAAATTGGAAATAACTTGAATTTTTGCATGTTATAAAAATCCCCTCAAATACTATATACCCCAAACGCCGATGTTCCCATTTGGGAACATATACGTTGTATTGGTAATTACTCTCCAAAATTAAAATATGAAGCTATTCTGTCAAAATACAGCAAAATTATTTAAAACTAAATTTATTTAAATTTTTCACAAGTTGAAACTTGTGCAACTTTTGGAAGAGCCAAAAATCTCTAATTTTGATGTAAATTCCACAAAAAGGATTAAATTCCACGTGAAAAACTTTTGCATGTAAAATAACTTCATATCTTTGAGTTACTTTCTACCAAGTATCAAATTCCTGCATGAAAAATTAAGTGGTGTAAAAATTCCTTAAAATGATGTTCCCATTGGGAACATCGGCAGGTAAAAGGTTAACCGTCCTATTTTTAATTCAAATAAAAACGGTTAGGGACTTTCGTTGTTTGTAAAATATTTTTATTTTACATTTTTTTTGTTTTGGTTTTAAGTATTTTTTTGGAGGCTGACTGCAAATCTCATTAAAAAAAGAAATTATGGATAGTTGAAAATTCTGTGGGTTGCTGCAGGGCCTGCGGGTCAACGTTTTTAGGAGCTGTCAGGCTATACTTAAAAGTCCCTTGTTTATAATCATATGTGGAACATTCATATCTTAAAGTTAAAATTTTTTTAGCCAGTTATAAAATTCACAAAACTTGAACAGCATTAAAAAATCAGAACTGTCTTATCTTAAACTAGACACGTGGTAAGTTTGTTTGACTTGTGGATGCAAGTTATTTTAATCCCTTTTGTTTTAGTCTAATATGTAATATTATGAATGTTATGCTTTTTACTGAGATGGCAAGGCCTACTGTTTTTAATATTTTTAGGGTTCTAAAACGCTAGGGTTTTTAATAAAAGGGTTCTTTCTGAAAAAAAATTAAAAGTGTTAGCCTTTCAGATTGTCTTGGGCAGATATTTGCTAACATTTTATGTTTGCCCTAAAACAGTCTTTGTTATAAGAATCAATAACTGAACTATACTTCACAGCAACGTTTCCTGAACCCAGTACGTCACTACGCGGAAGGAGAAAGTGGATTAACACAAAGCCTTAGGTTGCTAGGAGGATTTTCGGTATGCAAATCGGGATAAAGAATTGTTCTTCGTTTCACTCGAAATTCAGACACCGCGATAGGAACTACTTAGTTTGTTAGTGACGTACTAGGGTCAACCGTTGGTGTCTAGTATTTATAGTAAATATACAGTTGAAGTAAATCAAGACCCTCTATACCAGCGGTTCTTAAACTTTCTATCGTCACGGACCCCTTTATGGAGCAGCCGGACATCGCGGACCCCCAACATTTTAAACACCAAAAGCCGTAAAACGACTTTTGTTTTGAGTTTAAGATTAATTAAAATTAGTAGTATATAAGTTATAATAAATTTTACAATTACTCCAGAGGCGTATATAGAAATTTATTTTGAGAGGGGACAAAATTTATCCTATAGCCCCCATGTCTATTTCATAGGTCCAAGCAGCTTTGTAGTACATTTTTATGTAGAATTTGCGTCCTAGGTCATGGGTAATTAAGTTCTACCTACGAAAGGGGGGTCCTCCCCCAGAAAATTTTCGAAAATTCAACTAGAAAAACAGGTTTTTAATTAGTTTTGATACCCCTAGCTAAGGTAAATGTGGGTATAGTGGACACTTTAAGGAAAATTTTTGCTTAAATTCTTAATAAATACCAATCTATTTACTTTGAAACGGTTATCATCCTATTTTTAGGTTAATTGGATCTTCTTCTTTCGATTTTACCATTAAAAACTTTAATTAGATTGGGCAAAGTATTTTTAATTAATTTTTTAAAAGTACTCCAAATTGCATCTATAGTGGCCACCTTGATGTAGCTGTTGTATCTATGGTGGACACCTCTTGCATCAATAGTGGACACCTGTCTTTTTCTGCCTATATGAGGGGTTTATGCATGAAATTTAGAGGTTTTCTTGGTATAGTCGTCTAGTTCTATTTAAATCTCCCTTCCCAACGAAATGTATTTTAGATTCAATAAAATTAGCTTTATTTAAAAAAAAAATTGATAGTTTTCGGCCCAAAGTCTACGCTGTAGCTGATTTGGGTTTAGTACCGATTCAGCCGTTCCCGATTGAGCCGGTAATAAAATATTCTCCCGATTCAGCCGGTGAGGGTTAAACGAATTCTTATTTAGTGCCGTTTCAGCCGGTGGGTATCTTAGGTTACCCCAATTGGCTTCCAAGCACGTTTAGCGGCGACTTAATCACACTATGAGATCATATGTTCATTTCAAAAGTAGTATTCATTGCGCTACTGCTACTTAACATTTTGAAATCATTTCAGACAAGATCATTAATATGTTGAATTTCCCGGGCGGGATTCAGGAAGAAGGAATATTTATTTTTGTTAATTATATACCTTATAATTAAAAATAAAAATCAGTAAATTAAGTAAATTAATCAGTAAATTTATCAGTAAATTTCAGTAAATTTGTCAGTAAATTTATGGTAATATTAGACAAAAAGAGATGTTACACTCAGAGAGATTCACAGATGTTATCTTGATATTTATAATTAAATATTACAAACAATATTAGAACAATTAGAGATTAAGGCCTGATAATATGAACTCTCCAGGTAGCACAAGGAACAACGATGCACCAATACTGGTCAGTAACAGCCCCTATCGGATCCAGGGGGGCTAGAGGGGGCTCAAGCCCCCACCCCAAATGAAAAGTTTCACCTTATATAATATGGCATTTTATGCACCAAAATGATTTAAAATTCTGTTATTTTAAGGTCAAATTTTAAAAAAATTTTTGGGGGAGGACCCCCAGACCCCCTTAGCACTTGCAACTTTATTATTGCAATTCTATTTTATTAAGTTTGCAAAACCCAAAAAATCTATATCCTAAATTCGGATGAGGCGTACCAAAACGAGTTGAAAAAATGGGGTTTTTGACTTAAAATTCCAAAAATTTTCGGGGACCCCCAGACCCCCATTTTAGTAATTGGAGCAGGATAATTCACTACCTTTTCCGTATTAACATCAACAAGAGGATTCAATTCGATTATAAAAAATTCTTAGCCCCAGAAACCAAATCCTGGATCCACCACTGAGTATCGCAAATATCGAAGAATATCGGACATCGAAATCCAGATATCTGACAGTCTTAATTGATAATCCGTAATTTATTAAAATAGAGGGAGATAAGAAATACATTCAAAAACATTTATAATAAAATTGTACGAAAATTAAGTGAAAATAGGAATTAGACCTATTTACCCCCTTTTTTGGTAAAATTTCTAAAATGATATCCTGGAAATGATTTTGACTAATTCTGGACAATGTTAAATTTAATATAGCTTTCTCCACTTTCTCTTAGACCAATTAGAAAAAATAATAAAGGGTACCTTTTTTCCACATTGACTATTTCGTATTTCAACAACCCCCTTGGTTTAATGGAATAAATACCTGAATCGATGGTTTGAATTCGATCTTAAAATGTTAAGTGTCAATTTCTACAGGTAGTTTTACATCTTCCCATGCTCGCTAATAAAAACCCCTAGCTCCTAGCTCATTAGGGGTTAATTTTCAACCCCCCATTCCTGTGTGATTCTGAGTCGTCTAGGTGAGCACTACCCCTCCTAGAAGTTATGAAAAACTTATCTGAAACACCCTATTAGGGTTAGGGAGGGTATATTAGGATTATGATTCTAAGTATTAATACTTAAAATGATGATTCAATTTGATTGATCATCATTTTAATCATTTGATTGATAGTCTCAAATATTTAAAATGATGGACTTACTCTAAGTTGTACCCACATTTACGTAGGTATACGTATCAGGGTTGGAAAAAACCCATATAAAACTGGGGTTTTTTTGTAAAAAGTGTGGGTTTTTTCAAAAATCTGTGGTTTCTCCTACATAAGTGGTTTTTTTTTCAAATTTTAGTAAGTTCTTTCTGTGTTAAATGTGTTCTATCAAAATAATGTCAGTTTTTCCATAGGTTTCATAACTTTCTTTGTACTATACCTATGATTATAGAATTTTAATATGTTGTGTATATTTATTAGCTGATTAAAACGGTGTATTGCATTACGGTTTGCGGTCATTATTACGGATTCTATGATAGTCCGATGCTTTACCGAAAAACGACGATAATTCTTAAATAAAGCACAATATATTTTAATAATGGTTTAAAAAGTGATAGTTTCTTAAAATATACGTCTATATACACATCATATCCTATTTTCATGAATATAGCTTCCATATTTAGTAAGTTATTAGAGTTTGAAAAAAAAGTTCTCGGTATCGTTAAAAAACACAAGTCCGCATTTCGCTTATAAATCGATAATAATTATTTTAAAAAAATTTTTGATTTTACTTATGAGTAAAGAACCGTTATGGCAAAGTTTTTCCAGAATTACGGGCTGTCATGGTGATTAGGACGTATTTCAGGATTTTTTGAAGCAGAATGAAGTCTACTTGTCTATGATGCCAATCACTCCATTTTTTCAGCTGATTTCGAGTTCAAAGTTTGTTTACATTTTGTTCGAATTACAAGTGTTATACATCGTTGTAAAGGTAATTAAAAATGCTTTAAGATAATAAAAATTGCTAAGGGGTGTTCTCCATATTACGGGATGTGTTTTGGATCAAAGTTTGAAAGCATAGTGTATTCTTTTTTCCCAAAGTCATTGCCGATTTATGAAATCCTATAGTATGTTGTTCGGGACATTGAGCTGTTTACAACTATATGTCGCACTAAGGGATCGGGTACATATTTCGTGATTTATATTAAGTTAAAGACGTTTCCGTAATACTTGAATAAAAGTATTTTTGCTTGAGATTGGTGTATGAAATTTTAATATGTTTTACCTGGCGTTAAGCGGTTTAAAACGGTGTATTGCATTAAGGTGGGCCTCATGCAATAAGCGCTCTACAGTAGTCCGAAGTTTCTCCGTAATATTCAAATGACACTATATTAAAATTAATAAATCGATCAATAGTCAGCGGAATCTTGTAGTATACTTAAAGATGTGCATTTTATTCAATTTTCGTTCAAATCCCGCTATAATTATGGTAGTTATTATAGTTTGAAAAAAGTCAACCGCTCTCAAAAAAAATTAAACTTAGTTTAAATTTTGAAAAACCCATTAAAATTTTAAAAATATCCTAAACTTTGAAAGAATTCTATTTATCTTTGAAAAAAAATACTCAAATTTAAAAAAAATCCTTAATTTTCTATAACCAGTTTGAAATTTAAACTTCTTAAATTTTGAAAAAAAAACCCCATTCAATAATAAAAATTTGAAATTTGAAAAACACTCCCTTGATTACTGAAACCTGTTTTATAGATTTTGGGGGAAAACACCACTAAAATTAAAAGAAATATCGTAAGTTTTGAAAAAACCTTGGTGGGTTTCAATAAAACCCTGAAAACCCTATATAAAACTGGGTTTTTTCGAAAAAGGTGTGGGTTTTTTCAAATTTAAATGGCTTTCTCCTATATAGTAAGTGGGTTTTTTCAAAGTTGAATCTTTTTATACTTTGAAAAAACCCACTGAAATTGTAAAAACATCCCTTTATTTATTGAAACCTGGTTTAAATTTTGAAAAATCCCACTAAAATTTTAAAAATATCCTAAACTTTGAAAAAACCCATTCAATATTGAAAGAAATCTATTTAACTTTGAAAAAACCCACTGAAATTTAAAAAATCCTCCTTAGCTTCTTACATCTTGTTAGAACTTTAAAAGTCCTAAATTTTGAAAAAAAAAACCATTCAATAATGAAAAAAACCCACTGAATAATGAAAGAACCTATTTAACTTTTAAAAAAACTCAGTGAAACTGAAAAAAACACCATTTAATTTTTGAAACCTAGTTTAAACTTTGAAAAAACCCATTAAATTTAGAAAGAAATCTATTTAACTTTAAAAAAAATAATGAAATCTAAAAGATCTTATTTAATTTTTATAACTAGTTTGAACTTTAAACGCCTTAAATTTTTGAAAAAACCCTTTCAATAATAAAAAAAAATTAAAAAAACATCTTAAATTTCAAAAATATCCTAAGCTTTAAAAAAACCCATTCACAATATTAAAAGAAATTTATTTAACTTATAAAAAACACTGAAATTTTAAAAATCCTAGTTAATTTTTTATTAAGTTTAAACTTTGAACTATAAACGTTCTAAGTTTTGAAAAAACCCATTCAATAATGAAAAAAACCTTAATTATTGAAACCTGGTTAAAATTTTGAAAAAACCCACTCAACTGCAGTTCTTGGTATGTTATTTCATTAAATGTTTTTCTTCAATATTAAAACTGCCAAAATCTTGATTTTTCTTGAAAAACCCAAAAATGGGTCCAAAATGTGGGTTTTTTCACATGATTTTTTAAAAAAACCCATTGGGTCCAATCTAGCCAACCCTGAATACGTATTGCATTAAGCACGATTAACTTACTGAAATCATAAGTTGTATATTTGTAACGCCAGAGACCAGGATTTTATTTTCAACAGTAAAATAAGTCTATTAAATTTAAAATAAAAAATAAAGATTAAAAACTTAAAATTAAGTAGTAGTGAGCAGTTTTTTGAGAGAAATTGGGTCATTGTACCCAAATAAGATCCAACAAATTTATTTTAACGCCAAACTTAGTTTGTATCGCCAAACAATGACTCACCGGCTCAATCGGGACTAACAAACCATCATAAAGCATCACACCGGCTGAAATGGAAGAATTTTTGACAACCGGCTCAATCGGGAACGGCTGAATCGGCACATCACCCTGATTTGAGAGGAATTTAGCATGTAATTCAATGTTTTAGAAACATTGGTTCCCGAAGCCAGAATGAAACCAAATTTATTTAACACTCTTTTTAAAGCACAGTCAACCGTTTATGAAGAAAAACTGATTCAAATTAAGTATTATTTATGTTTCTATTAGAAGCCATTGCGGTGGCCACTATTGGAAAATCTAAAATTATGTGTTGGTAAAGTGGACACCCCCATAAATCCTCCTAAAGTCAACATTTTCAAATAAATTTTATTCAGCATTATTTTATACACTCTTATTTATCTTGATATAAATTTAAAAGTCAATGAAGCGGTAATAAATACGAAAAAATCAGTTTCGAAATACCCGTTTCCTTACGCGATTCAATAAGCGAAATCAATTTTCAGTCACTCGACCGATGTTGTTATTTTCATATATTTAAATATCCTTCCCATGCTGATCTGTGGTATCGGTGGTAATTTATCAGCTTACCTGTTTGTACAATCTATTATGCCTATGAATTTTGACGCTGTTCGATGCCTCTAACTCGTTCTATTTAAAATTAATCAGCTATGTGGCCACTATTGGTACAGTGTCCACTATACCCACATTTACCTTAGTTAGAATTTTTTTAATATAAATTTTTATGTCAGATTTACATTTTGATTAACCTAATGTAAAAAACATTTTATTATAATAGAGTTTTAAGAACAGAAAGGTATCTGGGGGTCATCCTAAAAAAAGTTTCAGATAAATTTGTCCCTAAAACACAGGATTTTAACTTGGTTTCGATACACTTCGTCCGAATTTCAGACTGTATTCTTAGGTAGGGGATTTCAATTTTGATTAACTTATTTTTAAAAAGTTTTTATTAATAAAGTACCAAGTACTAAGGTGGTTCAGGGATCCTCCCCCAGAAAAATTTTGGAGATTTGATCCAAAAAACAGGGTTTTAACTTGTTTTGATACACCAAGTCCAAATTTCAGGAGGGGGACAAGGCCCCTTCACCCACCCTTATATAATACAACCGCCCCTGAATTACTCCAAGTCTCTGAGGGGGAGGTGAGGGTCTAGAAATTTCAAGGAAAAAATTTTGCATTGAAGTCAAAATTTCGAGGGGGCTGGGGGTTCTACCCCAGAAAATTTTTAAAATTAAAAAATTTTTTTTTTTTGAAAATTTTTGTAAAATTTTGAATCAGAACCAACCATATCAGCTGTTCCTGCAACCTCTCGTGTTTCTTACATTAATTCAACGTATTATAAATTCATGAAGGACAAAAGAAATTCCACACAGCAATAGACGGGGTTCAAGCCAAGATCCTTTCGACTCCAACCATAAACATTACGCTCTAGCAACCTAGGCCAGGGATGGCGAACCTTTTTCGATCAGTGTGCCATTTATATTAAGGTTTATGATTTTCAGGTGTCAAGTGTGCCACTTGTTATTTTTTTAATAAATTATCTTTAAATCCTTGTAAAATGAAATCCTCCTTTGAGGGTCGATAGTTTATAACAGGAGTTTCTAACTTAAAGTGCAAGTGGTGAGTGGTGGGCCGTAAAGTCTGTGGTGTATAATAGAAATTTATTTCGGGAGGGGCCAAAAATTTTTCCTCAGTCCCTCCCATGCATCTTTAATAGGTTTAATGCAGATTTTTAATACATTTTTGGTAGAATTTGCATTTTCTAGAATTTAATCTAAGAAATGTTAATAATGAAGTTCCAAGTAAAGGGGGTCTGGGGGTCCTTCCCAGATAATTTTTGGAAATTTGACCCTAAAAACAGGGTTTTGAACAAGTTTTTAGTGCATCTAAGTCCGAATTTCGGACATTTTTAGGTAGGATTTTGATTTTCATGAGTATTATAAAAAAAGTTTGAAGTTGAAAAGGGGGTTTTGGGGCACTCCCCCAAAAAATATTTGGAAATTTTACCCGAAGAAACTGGGTTTTAACTTCCGAATTTCCGGTGTCCGAATTTCGGAGGGGGCAGGGCCCCTTCGCCCCCCCTTATATGCCTCCTTTTGCGTAAAGTAATCAGGCTCCTTTTGCATCCATGATTTTGTTTTCTAACGGCTTAATGTCAGTTTCCTTACGCAATTATTATAAGGGCGGTTGGGATTTGCTTACCTTGCTGACAAATGGGGAGGAGGGAGTCCAAAATGACCAAGAAAATGTTGTCATGTAATATTTGAATGGCCCAACGGCACCTAAGAGGTGAGTGGGGGGTTCGGGGGTCCTCCCCCGAAAATGTTTTGAATTTCAGCAAGCTAAAAAGTGTTCTGAATCTGGTTTTGGGGAGTTTTCAGGTAGTAGGAAATATCTGGTTTAGTACTAAAGTTTTTTTGTGTCATTTTTAGTGAATGTCGCGTGCCACCGAAATACCGGTCGCGTGCCACCCAGTGGCACGCGTGCCAAATGTTCGCCATCCCTGACCTAGGCTATCTGGTCGTGTGTTGCAATGAATATAAAAAAACTATTGAAGACTTTAAATTTTGACATTGTAATTAATTATATAGAAACTTTATGGATTCTCATCGACATCAAACCAGTATCACTTTTTTCAATTATTCTATTTTTTTACTTCTTTCCCAAGCAGATTCTGTCTCTTGGGTGGGGTAAATTCTAGATGTAATATTTTCTGCCAGTAAGTTTGGTAATTTCTAATAGCCAGCAACTCAAGTATGGGACAATCTCAACTTTAACTTTTAAATCATCGAGCACTGGAAAACGGATAGTGCAGGTGCGTCATTTCAAATATTTTTCTTATTTCTTTGAGTGGTGACTATGGATTGTTGGAGAATCTCCAAGCAGCACAAATGTTCAAGATTCGTCCAATTTTTGTCATGTAGGGCCAAATTTCGTCGAATTCTAGTTGCAGTTACGTTAACTTGACATATTTGGTATGAGCTGTGCTACTAGGGTCAGCTCAAACTTTTCATGTGTGAAACAGTGGGCTGCTGCATAAAGCAAGGTGATCCTTGATTATTTTGTCGGATAATTATCTTCTCTAACATGGAGGTTTTGATCAGTGTAGGAAATATTATCCCACGATATTATCAAGTCATTTTCTGGAAAACCATAACCTCAAACAAATTTCCCAATAATTTTAATGCTGACTAGAATTAAAAAAGTCGAAAGCTAAACATCTCTCCTCTCTTCCGTAACCCGTGTAATAAAGCTTTTCACATCACGTGATTTGGCCCTAGCAACAGCCCAAACAACCGCCTAGCAACAGGTTTCATTCAATTGTTTTCCCCTCCACAGTCGTGAAAATAACAGGTCGTGACGTCATCGCGAAAAGCTCTATACAGATGTCATCCCCGATTCACTATTTCAAACTATAATTATGGCTCAAGTTTGCTTATTTGTGACCCAGCCAACTTAGACGTTTCAAGGAGTAGTGTCAATGAACTACCTTGGAACTCAAATACACCTTGCTATATCGCCTCTTCAGAGGAAGAACGACGTAACTGCAAACGGGAGATTTTCACTATTCAGAAGCTTTATGACAAAACTTCTAGAATGGTCGCCAAGTTGAAATAATCGAGTAAAGACTAATAATAAACAGGATTTTGTATGTTGTTATAACAGAGAAGAAATAGAAGAGTAGTGAGCATATACATTGAATCGACTCCAATAAAGAGTATCCGACTTTAGAGGGGGGGGGGTTGGCGATGAGTTGGCGCGTTATCGCTTGCTTAACAATTCCAAAACTATTACAGGCATTTTACCCTAAACATAGTAGTGTCAGTGTGTTACTCATTTTAGGACATTTGGATGCTCGACTGCCTCCCAATTTCTTTGAGAAACACCCGTTTTTGAAGGGAAAATCATGTTTCAAAGCCATCAGGGACAGCTTGCCCCCCTCCCACCTGAATCTGCCCATGTTGGAACCCTTTGGATGACACCTGATGAGCAATTTTTAAGGAAATAGTACAGTTAAAATTTCGGGGAGGCTAGGATACAGCCCTAGTTGAACCAATTCCTATTTGGTGAGCTAAGAACGCCTGTTGGAAAAAAAACGATACGCCTGTCTGGAAAGAGGCAATCGGCTATGTTGCGTGCTACCTGACCAGTGGTTAACTAACAATCAAAGAAGGAATCTCCGACTGTGAATTGGTGAGATTTTTCTTTGACTGCAGATTAACCGCTTGTCAGGTAGCGCAGAATACGACCGAATATGTAGTTACATAAATATAGAATATTTCCGATGGGTAAGTTCCTTAAAGTTACGAAAAAAAAATCATAGCAAACAAAAAAAGGTCCAGTCAACAGAGAAATCCCGTGTAAAGGAAAGTTCTGGCGACTTTTGGTGCCAGAGCTTTTCTGTTTCTTGACTCACCTCGGAGTGACATTTTTCTGTTTGCTAATAAATGATTGGGGCGTCATGTGTCCCACGATTGCATGCTTAGTTATTGACTCAGCCGCGTCACAGATTTCACGTGCATTGCCAAACAGGAGGTATTCTCATATAAGAGAGCATAACACTTTTTCTACATCAGGAAAGTTTTTTTAAAGATTATTTCAACTTGTAACAATAATTGATTTACTAAAGATATTTTACACTTTTAAAATCTCAAAAGAAAAAAAAAGTAGTCGAACTTGGTTTGAGCATTCTCAGGTATAAACTGAACACGGTTTTAGTGAGTAGATTATTTAAATGCTAAAATATTAAGAGAATGGAACAAAATCTGATTATTACGTGGACCCGGATATAACAAGCAACAATTTCTGGACTGACTCGCATTCTTGTGTCTAAGCTTATTTTATTGTTCGTGCAATTCATTTTTTCCCAGAGTATAAATCCAGAGTTTACCAGACTAATTTTTTACCAGATAGTAATAAATTATAAGCTCCCCATTATGGCCGTTATTATACTTATTGGTAATTTCTCTAACCAGTTATGCAGCGGCCCATAACAAATTTCCAAGGGGGGGGTTAACCAAATATCCTAAGACCTTAATTCCATCCACACAAGCACACATAATACTTCAAATGTTTTCTAGAACCTTGCATATTAAGTTTTTGGAAGACATTCAGTGTTATGCTCCAGATGAAGTAAATCCTAAATCGCATACCCCATTGGGATACGAATGCAGTCGAACTCACTACATGGCGATCTTAATAAGCAGTGTAGGCCAAGAGCTATATTCTCCACCGTCAAAACCCTGCTTATAATTTTCATTTTTAGAAAGAAAGGAAAATCTAGGATGAGATAGATTTCAGTCTGCCATTAATTACTGATTTATATGAATGCAGCCTATCGCTTGACTCCGTTTTGTATGCTAATTGGGCTTCTCAATTTCAGGTTATCCTGCTCCCGGAGCCCCTTCTTTATTCCAAGGATCAACATATCCGACTTACAATCAGAGAAACCAGTTCTCGATGGCTCAGAGCCTATTGTCACAGACACTTACGGCAGCAGGTAAAGAACACAGCTAGAATTCTCCCTCCCCTTATTGCGTTTCTTTCACACTACACATTTTGTCAAAGGTTTTAGAAATCTACTTAGTACATTTTACCTTTCAGATTCTCACTTCTCTTCAGGCAGTCAACCTTTAGGACAACACGCGATGCCGATGCAAACAAATTCCGTTTCAAAAGGTAAGTTTCCTATACTGTATTATTGTTTTCTGAATATCTTTTAAGAAATTAAAATTTTAAACAAAACCAGTTAATTTCCAACCCCGAAAAAGCATTTATCAGTAATATTGGCTTACCAATAATGACTTGAAAACAGTTTTGTAGCCAGAAATTTTATTTAGGCGGGGCACTCTTTGGGGCCGTATCCACACTTTTGTTTTTGGGGAAGTCTCAACCAGCGTTAGATGTTATTGGGGAAAAATCCACTGGTCCTCAACCAAAATGACTGGTCCGCCATCCTGGACATGGAACATAATCTTGCCTCTGTACAGAGGTTTGGTGAGGCCTCATCTCAGGCCCGTAGCTACGGGGTGGCCAGGGGGGGCTGGCATCATTATTTGCCCCCCTAGAAAATGTTCACGAATTCTATCCACAAGCACAGCCAGGGGGGGGGCAACTCCCCCCTTCTAAAACATGAGTAATTTACTTCTAGCTAAGTTAAAACCCAGTTTTTTAGGGTAAAATTTTCAAAACTTTTCTGGGGGAGGGCCCCCATGCCCCCCATTTGTATTTAAACATTTATTATTCACAATTTTTTTTTAATAACAAGTTCATCAAAATCAAAATTCCACAAAATAAAGTTCTATATACCCTAGCACAGATTGAAAAGAAAAATTATGGAATTAACACCCTTTATAAAATTATGTTTAATTAAAGATTAACAAGGAGTGATCCACCTCGATGTTCGAATTTTCCTTTTCAATTCTGGAGCTTACATGGAGAAGTTCCTTCTATAGTTTAACCCAAAAGGACCTAAAAATGGGATAAAACAGTGCTTTAAGCTTCAAATTTCTAAAATGTTTCTAGGGAAGGACATACAGACCCCCCTTTTTGCTTGAGAACATGTATTGTAAGCAAAAATTTGCATTTGCCTGACAATATATTTCTCAGGAAATGTAAAACTAGAAAAATTTAGGACCTAACTCCTCCCGAAACAAAAGTCTTGTAATAGCTCCCATAGGCCTGAGGGTCCTTGTCCCCAAGTCAAACAGTTGAACCTACGCCTATGATATCTCCTGAAAACCCCCTTGCCCCTCCTGAAAAAATGGGCGCCCCACCAAAGGGAAATTCCTGGCTACGGGCCTGCCTCATCTTGAGTATGCGGTTCAATTCTGGTCCCCATGTTTGAAGAAAGGCAGAGATTTAATTGAAAGGGTTCAGCATAGGGCTACCAAAATGATCAAGGGTATATCCAGTTTAATTTATGACAAGCGCTTAACAGGACGTAGCCAGGAATTTCCTTTTGGAGGGGCGCCCACTTTTTCAGGGGGGGGGGCGGGGGGATTTTCGGCAAACACAGACGTAGGTTCAACTGTTTGACTAGAGGGCGAAGATGCCTAGGAAGCTATTACAATACTTTTGTTTCGGGAGTAGTTAGGATGTCTACCAACATCTATTGCGTTTGTCTGTCCCTATTATGGGCCTTGTAGTCCAGGCAACGAAGGGTTATAGAGGGAAGTTCTTGGAACACAATTTTTGACTTTAGAACTTTGTTTGGACTAGTTTGGAGGTAAACATATCAAAAGTCCCCGACCCTAGCCCCTGAGCTTAATGTAGGGGGGGCGTTTAAAAGTCTCATTTTTCAGTTTTTGGCTTATTACTCTTAGAAAATGCATCCCCACGAAAAAGTTTCAATTTTCTTTTTTAAAGTAGATAAAATTACCAAAAATTTAAGACCATTCCCAGGTTTATAGGTCCAATAGATCCCAAGTTACATCTCTTCAAAAATGGAAAATTTGTTAAAAAAGTTCGAAAAATTGAATAAAATTCGTATTTAAAGCCGTTTATTGGCTATATTACACTTCTAAGAGTGAAGTAAGGTCTAAAACCTTATAACACAATTATTTAGCTTTAATTTAAGCCCTGAACCAAGTCTGCGAGATCAATAGTTCTTACGCTATCGGAAAAAAAACAAAAATGGAAAATGGGATTTTCCCAGAAAGGGGACCTAGAGGTTTGAGAGTACAGTAAAAGAGAAGAAAAGTGGTATAAATTAATATACCAATATTGAAAACAGTATTTATTTGTTTGAAGTATTCCATTTTTACCTTATAAAATTTATTAATTACCTATTTCTTAATTAATTATTTTCAATTTAATTAATTTTTTGTTCTATATTTATTGAATTTAAAAAAAGAGGGTCATATTTATGAATTTTGCATACTTGTCATATATAAATTACAGCTTATAACATTTAGGAGGTATAGGTTCATGTTGGTATAACGGTAAAGAGGAAATTTCGAGAGGCTTTTGTCCCCTCAAAAAGGAACGGATAGGGCTATGTTGGTGTAAAAAAGAAAGAACACTGAAAAACAGCAGGCTACAGGTTTGTAGGAATACAGTAAAAGAGAAGAGAAGTCGTAAAACATGAAAGACATGACCACTCTATACAAAATGAAAGCTGATTAAATTTGCCCCAAGTTTTACTCAGTACAAGTGTAGGCCCGATGACCAGGTTCCTCACACTTAATTAAAGAATATCTAGACATGGGAAAATATTTTGCTATGACCATGTTTGTGCATATAGGATAGGCATTGTGATAGTTTTACAAAACAACCGTTTAGTAAAAACGAAGTTTATTGGATTTGAAAATAAGTAAACATAATACATTACAATAGAAGGTATATCATTCAGTTAATTTCTAGCTCTCTAGGGCGGGGAGGACCTTGATCCTCGATTTTGTTTTCATCTTCTGTATCATCCTCTCCATCGGATCCCTGTAGGGAAACAGTTAGAGGATCCTCCTGTTCTTCTTCACTTTTGGAGTCAATTTGAGAGACCCCATTCAGGCAGTTCCCCTGGCAGTTTTGGCATGCTGGGGGACATTTGAGGCTTGCTTTTTTACAACCACACTTCGCGCTGGCACAGTCTTTCACGCATCGGCAGACAATTGTTTTTAGGATATCGTCCGGTGCAGCTGCTAATTCACTATGCACTGGGACCAGGCAGTTATTCTCCATCTTCCATCCATACATCTAATTCCATCCCGAATTACAAGTTTGGGGGGGCCAGGAAAGACTCACTTGGGGCCTTCGACATGTCTTAAAGTAACATTTAAATTTATTAGATTTGGAATATCACAGCACAGACGATATTTAATTTACAGAAGAATATTAAATTTAAGTAAAAATGCTAGAGGGTTTCGATATGTTTAGCAAGGAATCGAATCGGAATGACGCTCCCGGGAAAAATCAAAACATGAACAGCATCAAAAAAGTTATAGAGTAAGAACTTTTGATCTCACAGACTTGGTTCAGGGCTTAAATAAAGTCAAATAATCAGCTTTCATTTTGTATAGAGTGGTCATGTCTTTCATGTTTTACGACTTTTCTTCTCTTTTACTGTATTCCTACAAACCTGTAGCCTGTTGTTTTTTCAGTGTTCTTCCTTTTTTACACCAACATAGCCCTATCCGTTCCTTTTTGAAGGGACAAAAGCCTTTCGAAATTTCCTCTTAACCGTTATACCAACATGAACCTATGCCTCCTAAATGTTATAAGCTGTAATTTATATATGACAAGTATGCAAAATTCATAAATATGACCCTCATTTTTTAAATTCAATAAATATAGAACAAAAAATTAATTAAATTGAAAATAATTTATTAAGAAATAGGTAATTAATAAATTTTATAAGGTAAAAATGGAATACTTCAAACAAATAAATACTGTTTTCAATATTGGTATATTAATTTATACCACTTTTCTTCTCTTTTACGGTACTCTCAAACCACTAGGTCCCCTTTCTGGGAAAATCCAATTTTCCCAATTTTTGTTTTTTTTCCGATAGCGTAAGAACTATTGATCTCGCAGACTTGGTTCAGGGCTTAAATTAAAGCTAAATAATTGTGTTATAAGGTTTTAGACCTTACTTCACTCTTAGAAGTGTAATATAGCCAATAAATGGCTTTAAATACGAATTTTACTCAATTTTTTGAACTTTTTTAACAAATTTTCCATTTTTGAAGAGATGTAACTCGGGATCTATTGGACCTATAAACCTGGGAATGGTCTTAAATTTTTGGTAATTTTATCTACTTTAAAAAAGATAATTGAAACTTTTTCGTGGGGATGCATTTTCTAAGAGTAATAAGCCAAAAACTGAAAAATGAGACTTTTAAACGCCCCCCCTACATTAAGCTCAGGGGCTAGGGTCGGGGACTTTTGATATGTTTACCTCCAAACTAGTCCAAACAAAGTTCTAAAGTCAAAAATTGTGTTCCAAGAACTTCCCTCTACACCCTTTTTTGAGCATTCGTTGCCTGGACTATTGGATAAAACTGGTTTTGTTCAAAAAAAACTTATATATTTGTTCTTTCATCTTACTAATGCTCATTTTTCTTCTTCTGCGCAGTGTGACCGAAGTGAAGATGTCTCTCGATTCGTCCTTGTTCCTGCTTACATTTTCATTTTTGTCGGGAAGGTGCATTCTTGCTTTCAGGTCTTCCTGAAAGCTTTCCGTGTACTATACATATACATACTATATATACTTATACATACAAATCTTGTCCTCGGAAGTTGGCGGAACTACATGAAGACGGAGGATGAGCAAACGACAGTTCCTTCTTTTCTACCTGCGCACACGATATGTCGTATAGGTGCGCCCTGAAAGTGTCATGACCTCATGCTGGCCCTTATAAGGCTTGACTAGCCCTAAAAGTTTTACTTACTTTCGAATGAACAATTGGTTTTAAGTATGTTGGATTAGGCTTGCGAAAGGTTATGTTAGAAACCCGAGTGGTTTAAAAATTTATATCAATGTAAAAATATTTATACAAAGCGGATCCAATATGTACAAAACTGAAAATTAGGCACAAAGTATATCTTGTACTTGATATTAAAAATATTAGGCGTACCAAAAAAAGAGGCAGCAAAAAAGAAGAGGCGTATCTAAAGCAACATATAAATTCCTTTAAGTTCATGTGATCTTAAATACACAAAAACTATGTTCTTAACATAAACTAGTTAATGTAAAATATACTTCCCAGAAAATCGATAGTATACTTAGCTTATAATACTTTTATGTATACATTGGCCAAAAGACACTGTGATGTTTTAAATAAACTAAATACGTTAAATTTCCAAGTTTCAAGAACTTAAAACTTGTGTAATAATAATTATAAAACGGTCATATTACTTAATCTTTAAAGTTAGTAGAGGTATAGGTGTTTTAGAATATTATTTCATGTCCACATGGAAAGAAGATATTATCACTCTTTTTACATTCCTAATCACTTATACAAGAAGTTTTTAAAAAAATGGTTTAGGTTGTTGTGCCAAATTGAGGTCCATTGCACTTTCTGTGCTCAAATTCAATCTACATATAGCTCTACCGTCGCTAGTCGTTTCTCTAAATGTCATGAAGAATTATCAAGGGAACCAAGACCTTTTGGAAGCAGAGAGGACTGCGGTCAGATAATAGTTCCTGTCTTTGTCTACTTGTAACAAAATAAATGGGACACATAACATCATCTGTATTTCTGTTTTGTGCTGACCACTGATTGCTGTTGTTCGCTCGTGAATGGGAGTGATCTCGACCATATGAAAATAGTTTCGCGTTTGAAAACCTATTCTTACACCCATTTGTATACTTTTCAGTTGAATGGACAATGCTAGGTTCTTTATGTTTGTTGCGTAATTTTTATAGTGATTCATGTACAAAATTGGACATTCACAACTGCTCATCTTGAAGAGTTTGCCCAAGAGGTGAGCTCAATGCTATTTGTCATCTCTTCCCCTTATCCCATAAAAAAAACTGTCATTCCATTACTGATTCTTTGGTGATTGCTATGATCAGCTCAACTTCAAAGGAAAGATAAATTCTGGACAGAAAAAGGAACTGTTCTTTATTTCAATGGAAGAACAAACTTTATTTATTCATGAACGGATTCATATGAATTTGCAATCATGGAAGATTCAGCGAAGAATGAAATGGTGTATTCAAAATAAAACTCAAATTTTAACTTATGAGATTTTTCATTTGTGTATCTGAAACACAACTATGTGGAACAAGTATTCGTCACATTTTAAGTCCTAAATAACGTTCAAATTGAGAAAAAATAAATAAATCTCACAGTTAATTTCGATACATATGTGTACTAAATAATTATGAAATACCAACAGTCTTTGTCAATTTTATGAGACTTTTTTAAGTTAGAAAAGTCTCATAAAATTGACAAAGACTGTTGGTATGTACTACAATTGTACCATTTGCATCTGCTATAAAATGAAGCTGAAGTAATTCAAAATGAAATAAATGTAATTAATATACAAATTAAAAAATAAACTATTCTAAAATGCTCATTATATTAATTAGAATTTATTTAGAGTGAGGTCAATGAGGAAGTTGCATGATTTTTTAAAAATTTTTTTAATCGATTCCTCTTGCAAAAATAAGCAACTACCCAAAATTTGAGGCCGATCGAGAAATTTTTTTATTTTCAAAAAAATTAACAAAAATCCCCTTTTTAAAAGCGCGCGAAAACGCCAAGAGTTTGGATGTGACGTCATCTTATACTAAACATTGTTGTAAAGCAATGGAGTTGATGGTATTATTGTTGACGTCATCTTATAGTTTAACATAAACAATAAACGTTTTCAGTCACGTGTTTTTTTCTCGACTTTTAAATTAAAATATTTAATTACCTGTAAATTTTTTTGAAAAACTGACTAGATATTTCATTTTACCATACAAAAAACCATACGGAACACTTGTTTGTTTTTGAAAATCTGTGTGTGACACATGCAACTTCCTTATTAGACTGTTTGTTTAACAGAGGAGAAAATATTATTACCCCTTATTCTAATAAATATTGTACCTAAAGATAAAAAGCCAATTTTATTAGTTAACTAAACCAAATGAAACATGAAAGCTCTAAAATTAAATTGTCAAAACAACCTAGGGACCTCCAAAATTATAGCAGGTAATGTTTCAAACATTCAATATTTTTTTTTCATATCATATCTTACACATATTTGTTACACTTTACTTAAAATTATAGAATTCAGAGAAAAATCTTCACACAGCAATTTATTAAAACATCAAAAACTCTACATATTTAAATTTAATACTTTTCAAATTAGAATAATACAGTAACATATAAAGTATCCGGAAAACATAACATTGAAACTTCCTTAAAGTGACCTGGAGTTGAGAGAAATAGGTGGAAAGATTAGGGTTGAAATTTGAGTTTGAAAACTACAAGTAAAGTTTATCTTCATATTGCAAATAATACCACTCAACAAAAGCGATCACCTGGCTCGCATTTATATTCAGATACTTTAATAGGATTCTCCTTCATCCAAGGCTGAACCCAAACTTTTGCACTGCACATAAGTGGATGCTGAAAAAGCAAACCAGACTAAATTACAATGGATACTAACTACTATTAGACAGTAAATTTTTTAAAGGGAAGCTCAGTAATGCAGGGAAGTTACAATTTTCTAATATCTGACACTATTTGTATATGTAATGTAGTTAAACAAAGCAATATTTTGTGTTTTAAGATTTACTAAACCCATAACTGTCGTGCCAACATTTATAACAACTAGTAGTGTGGTGAACTTAGTTCTAAGCCCCATGGCTACAAGATTAAGGTATTATTTGGTTAGTTTTGAGTCAAATACATCAACCATGAGTTATCATTAAAAAACTTTTAAAATTAGCATTTAATTACTTTAATCCATCGATAAATTACAAAATATCCAAACACTCATTCAGTTTCAGTTTTTACAGAACAAAATATTTAAACTAGAAAAATTTCCTAAAATGTTATTTGGAAACAATGAGTTGCCTTCACAACTCTATTTTATTCATTCTGTGTATCTACGTAACACACACAGATGACTCAAAACTGGATTCCCCTTGAGGTGCCCTCCTTTTACTAGAGACTTATGTAATGATAAAAAAATAGCTCTCAAGCTCTTAATTTAAATATTTAAATGAATTTTAAGAAAAACCATCATATATCCTTCAGCTTAGGCCAATTAAAGTTTGGATTGAATAAAAAATTTCAAGGTGAAGCAGAAATAAAAACAACAGCCAAGTGCCAAATGGTGAACAAAATTTACCAGTGCGACTAAAGGTAAAAAAGCATATTTTATAAATTACCTAAATCAAGTTTAACACGAAAGTTCTAAAATTGTCAAAATAATTAGGGGATCACAGAAAATATATTTGTAATATTTCGAACTTTCAACACCCCACTGGGTAAAAAGTTGAAAAATCATATTTAAATTTAATAAAAGGTTTAAGGTTAAAAATCATTAACTTTTCATTGTTAGATCAGAGTGGTTTGCTTTTAAATATTAATATGTTGGATCAAATTAAATAAAAGAAACTAAATTATCTAAGCTTCTCTTAACCTTCCAGCAGGCGCACTTTTCATAGAGGATTTCATAAAGGACGCTTGTATCATCTCCTATATAAATAATCTGAAATGTATATTTTCAACAACCATAACAAGTTTTGAAAATGCTGTGATCCGTTTATGGTTAAAGTGATTACGTTTCATTTAAATATATTTGAAATATTCAATGATCAAATCCAACCAAAGTATCTCTCACAAACGTGCACCCGCTGGAACGTTAAATTTAAGGAAAAATGACACATTCAAAGCTTGACTTGTGGACTTTTATTAAAAAAATTATTTTAAATTTTAACTCGTTCCATTTCATAAAGGATTTATGCAGACTTTTGAGGAGTACAACTATTCAAAAAAGAAGTTGAGATAAAATATAATATAAAAATAATATAATACCTAAAACATCTCCCTGACTTTCTTTCACCTCTAATAAGTTCCAGCTATACTTACAGTATATCCATAAGTATTTATACACTTTGAGAGTCTGAGATTTTACTGATTAACTCACTAAATAACAGATATTTTTGAATAATAATTTTTTAAATAACTAGGGAGCTACTGCCCCTTGCTCGCTTTTGTTCACCAACCCTCGTGAACTGCTTACGCAGGACCTTTTGGGTTGCTGAATTTGCACTGAATTTAACTCCCTTTGTAAAACAATAAAAACAATTATCAGAGAAGAAACTGATCAACCACCTTTTCAAAAAATATGTCACAGCGCTCATCCCCATGAATCACTCTTTTAAAAGTTTGAATATTTATTTACTCTTACTAATGAATAATTTAATCAAAATGTTTTCCTTACAAAATACTAAGCAATTCAATTAATAACTATTGTTTTTTATATGCTGAAAAAAAACACCAATAAATTTAATATTGTAACCTAACTCGTTAGTATGCCTAGAGTTTTATCATTCATATTTTCGTTGCAACCTAGACTTCTTAAATAAAATCTTTTAAGCTATTGAAAATATTAAGACACAACCTACATGACACTATGTTTAATTAATTTTGATGACAAGCCAGTCCTGTGAGGCTCAGGCAATTCATCAAAAGTTTTGTAAATAAATAAATTTTGATTATCTTTTGACTAAAAAACTAAAAGTTTCATACAAAATGTATGAAATTTTAATATGAAATCATATCTGTAAGTTTTTAGAATATTTTTATCAGCCTTGAATGATATTTAGTTTGGAAAGTACTCCTTAGTTCATTTTTAAAACGTGATAAAACTCGTTTCATCCTTAAATATGGCATCAATTGGTCGTAGTGATTGGATGTATAATTTGTTTGACATTATTTGTTTTGTAACTGTGGCCTTATCCATAATCTAAAAAAATGGAAATATTTTAAAATTGAGATTTTTTTGAAAAATCCAATATCTTATTAGGAAATCCGGGAAAAATCTGATATACCAAATTACAACCAACATATTAGGTTGATACCAAAATTGTGTTATACAAATCAGTAATTAAAAAGTTTTTCTCTGGAAACTGTTCAGAATTAGAGAGAATTTTAAAAAAATAGAGACACATAAAATATTTCTAAAAAAAATTGACATCAAACAATTGAAAAAGGATTTTTTAATATCTTAAAGATAGAAAGATAGACACCTAAAATCTATTACACTAAAGTAATTATACACTTCAAAAATCTTAAACATATTTAAATATATGATTATTTTTTATCTTTTAGTATTTAGTCGGATATATTTCAGCATTTATTATATTTTTTCAATGTTTAGGCATAGATTTCACTAATTTTTTGCACAATAAATATTTCATTACTCTTCCATCTTTTTGTGTTGACTACTTATTTTATTCTGTAATGTATAATATTTATTATATTTATTTTATTATGTGAGAGACTCCGTATGTATTACTAAACTTTGGAAAAGTATCTTCAATACTGCCACAAATAAAGGGATTCACAAAATACCCAGCAGATTCATTAGGGGTTGAGGGAAAAAAGTAAAAATATAATTTCAATTGTAGCCACACTTGACTAAACAAAGAGCTGCATTTTTACAAAAGATCCAATTGGCTCCCTTAAAACAGAAAAAATTAGTGGAAAAGAGATTAATAGTCCAGGCAACGAATGCTCAAAAAAGGGTGTAGAGGGAAGTTCTTGGAACACAATTTTTGACTTTAGAACTTTGTTTGGACTAGTTTGGAGGTAAACATATCAAAAGTCCCCGACCCTAGCCCCCGATCTTAATGTAGGGGGGGGGGCGTTTAAAAGTCTCATTTTTCAGTTTTTGGCTTATTCCTCTTAGAAAATGCATCCCCACGAAAAAGTTTCAATCATCTTTTTTAAAGAAGATAAAATTACCAACAATTTAAGACCATTCCCAGGTTTATAGGTCCAATAGATCCCGAGTTACATCTCTTCAAAAATGGAAAATTTGTTAAAAAAGTTTGAAAAATTGAGTAAAATTCGTATTTAAAGCAATTTATTGGCTATATTACACTTCTAAGAGTGAAGTAAGGGCTAAAACCTTATAACACAATTATTTAGCTTTAATTTAAGCCCTGAACCAAGTCTGCGAGAGATCAATAGTTCTTACGCTATCTGAAAAAAAACAAAAATTGGGAAAATGGGATTTTCCCAGAAAGGGGACCTAGAGGTTTGAGAGTACAGTAAAAGAGAAGAAAAGTGGTATAAATTAATATACCAATATTGAAAATAGTATTTATTTGTTTGAAGTATTCCATTTTTACCTTATAAAATTTATTAATTACCTATTTCTTAATTATTAATTATGTTCAATTTAATTAATTTTTTGTTCTATATTTATTGAATTTAAAAAATGATCGTCATATTTATGAATTTTGCATACTTGTCATATATAAATTACAGCTTATAACATTTTAAGAGGAAATTTCGAGAGGCTTTTGTCCCCTCAAAAAGGAACGGATAGGGCTATGTTGGTGTAAAAAAGGAAGAACACTGAAAAAACAGCAGGCTACAGGTTTGTAGGAATACAGTAAAAGAGAAGAAAAGTCGTAAAACATGAAAGACATGACCACTCTATACAAAATGAAAGCTGATTATTTAACTTTAATTTAAGCCCTGAACCAAGTCTGTGAGATCAAAAGTTCTTACTCTATAACTTTTTTGATGCTGTTCATGTTTTGATTTTTCCCGGGAGCGCCATTCCGATTCGATTCCTTGCTGAACATATCGAAACCCTCTAGCATTTTTACTTAAATTTAATATTCTTCTGTAAATTAAATGTCGTCTGTGCTGTGATATTTCAAGTCTAATAAATTTAAATTTTACTTTAAGACATGTCGAAGGCCCCAAGTGAGTCTTTTGTCCTGCCCCCCCAAACTTGTAATTCGGGCTGGAATTAGATGTATGGATGGAAGATGGAGAATAACTGCCTGGTCCCAGTGCATAGTGAATTAGCAGCTGCACCGGACGATATCCTAAAAACAATTTTCTGCCGATGCGTGAAAAACTGTGCCAGCGCGAAGTGTGGTTGTAAAAAAGCAAGCCTCAAATGTTCCCCAGCATGCCAAAACTGCCAGGGGAACTGCCTGAATGGGGTCTCTCAAATTGACTCCGAAAGTGAAGAAGAACAGGAGGATCCTCTAACTGTTTCCCTACAGGGATCCGATGGAGAGGATGATACAGAAGATGAAAACAAAATCGAAGATCAAGGTCCTCCCCGCCTTAAGAGAGCAAGAAATTAACTGAATGATACCTACTATTGTAATGTATTATGTTTACTTTTCAATGCCAATAAACTTCGTTTTCACTAAACGGTTGTTTTGTAAAACTATCACAATGCCTATCCTATATGCACAAACATGGTCATAGCAAAATATTTTCCCATGTCTAGATATTCTTTAATTAAGTGTGAGGAACCTGGTCATCGGGCCAACACTTGTACTGAGTAAAACTAGGGCAAATTTAATCAGCTTTCTTTAACCTTTCCGTTCCTATTTGACGGGACAAAAGCCTCGAAATTTCCTCTTAACCGTTATACCAACCCTATGCCTCCTAAATGTTATAAGCTGTAATTTATAAATGACAAGTATGCAAAATTCATAAATATGACGATCATTTTTTAAATTCAATAAATATAGAAAAAAAAATTAATTAAATTGAACATAATTAACAATTAAGAAATAGGTAATTAATAAATTTTATAAGGTAAAAATGGAATACTTCAAACAAATAAATACTGTTTTCAATATTGGTATATTAATTTATACCACTTTTCTTCTCTTTTACTGTACTCTCAAACCTCCAGGTCCCCTTTCTGGGAAAATCCCATTTTCCCAATTTTTTGTTTTTTTTTCAGATAGCGTAAGAACTATTGATCTCGCAGACTTGGTTCAGGGCTTAAATTAAAGCTAAATAATTGTGTTATAAGGTTTTAGCCCTTACTTCACTCTTAGAAGTGTAATATAGCCAATAAATTGCTTTAAATACGAATTTTACTCAATTTTTCAAACTTTTTTTTACAAATTTTCCATTTTTGAAGAGATGTAACTCGGGATCTATTGGACCTATAAACCTGGGAATGGTCTTAAATTGTTGGTAATTTTATCTACTTTAAAAAAGATAAATAAAACTTTTTCGTGGGGATGCATTTTCTAAGAGGAATAAGCCAAAAACTGAAAAATGAGACTTTTAAACGCCCCCCCCCCTACATTAAGCTCAGGGGCTAGGGTCGGAGACTTTTGATATGTTTACCTCCAAACTAGTCCAAACAAAGTTCTAAAGTCAAAAATTGTGTTCCAAGAACTTCCCTCTATAACCCTTCGTTGCCTGGACTATAAGTACTGTTGCTCTAACATGAATCCAGACTATGTCCCCTACATTATGTTGATGGTAGACCTATCACACTTGTATAATATTTGAAATAATTAAAAAATGGAGAAACATTCACTTACATCACATGATTGTAAAGGACAAGCTTCAACCTGTTCTTCAGTGTAATTTCCAGACTTAAGACACTCAGATGAAGCTATTCCAAAATGTATTTTGTAATTCATACCAGAAACAACCTAAAACAAAAAAGTGATTTTCTTATGAAAAATATTATATTATAAAAATCCCTGATACTTGTCGTTGCTTGGGAGTAAAAAAGGTTTATTTGCTAATTTTGTGTTAAAGAAGCATTCTCTTCCTCTTACTGCTCACCCTCGGTACATTTTTTGGGGACAAGGAGTTAAACTGCCTCTCTCCCAGGAATATACTTTTTTTTTGATACAGGCACTAACATACAAAACAAAGTCTTATATGAAAAAAACCTGTTCAGAATCAATAAATTAAAAACATGTTTACATGTTTTTCAAAAAGAGACTCTGAAAAAATTAAGGAGGAATCTTAAAACATTCTCAATTATCGGGGGATGTAACACTTTGAATTGATGTCCATGGGATTTATCCTCAAAATCCTCCTCAGGCTATCCCATTGGTATTACTTATGCAGTGTTACAATGAGTGATATTTGTATTTGCAACTGTCAAGGAAGACTATGTCTAGTTGTATTATATTTATATACAACTTGGTTAAGTCATGGATTTAAAAGTAAAGGAAGTGCCTTGAGAAAGTCTTGCTATTAGTTTTTTTGAAGGCCAACGTTTGCAACGATCCTTGTAGCAATAAAATCCATTTCTTTTGGACATTATCACCATGACATCATGGCTCTTGCAGGGGTAGGAGTGAAAATTTTACAATTTTAGGACATAACTTTTCAAAAAATTTAGGACATAACATTAGGATTTTAGAAGCATTTATTTTGAAAAATGTGAGAAGATTTGGGAAAAACTTTGATTTCCTATCTTCATTACAAAATTACAAGGAATAGACTTTGCTTCATTCATAATATTTATTTGCACCGATGCACCAATTTTTGATTGAATCGCCGTTCTGATTCCTTCTTCTTGTTAAGCCAGTAGAAAACTGTTAAACATAGCATTTTGTGGAATTAAGTTTATCCAGTGTTTGAAAGTTATACAAATTTTATCCACAGTTGTTCCGTTTTTCTCATGAAGAACACAGAATCATCAGAAAATAAACAATCACACGGTGCAGGCTTATAAACGAACACGACACATAGTTAACTTTGCTTCAAAACGAGAAGCAAAAGAGCACCAACCCAACCAACCAATCTATCCGCACACCAAGTTCTTAGCTGAACATGATTGGCTTGCCTTTTCTTTCTTTCTAAAACGTCATAGCAAGAGCAGCCAAACAAACAGCGCATTAGAAGCTGAGAAAACTCTTCAAACAGCAAAAATTTAACGAAATAGCAAAAATTATAATTTGGAGAGCTGGTATGTAAGAATTAATTGGGAAATTTTAGGAAAATTAGGACAAAAGTGTAAAATTTAGGACATTTAAAAATTTTAGGACAACTCTGTGCCCTACTCTAGTGATCTTGGTTTGTGCTTGGATATGGTGTGAAAATTTATTAAATTATGCAGGTATATTCATTTTATTTCACTAAAATACATTCAAATTCTTATAATATTTTAATGAGGTACTACTCCAGAATCCCGGAGCAAGCCTTAAAGTTGCCAATAATGATACAACCACTGGTAACCCTTGTTTCTGTTTCGGAAGGTCATGTGTGAGCAGCTGTCGCCAAAAAATCTGCTCCGCGTGATTTTCGCCGGTATTCTAGAGGAGCAGTGGCGGATCCAGCCTGGACCTAAGGGGGGGGGCAACTACATTTTAAGAAGGTTTGGGTTCTTCTCCCGAAGAATTTTAAAAATTTATATCTATTATTGAAAAAACTTAGATGATGCTCCAGGGAAAGAAGGGGGCCAGAGGGTTCTTCCCCAGCAAAATTTTTGGAAATTTTACCTTAAAAAGTAGTCTTTTGACATTTAAGATGAGATCGGGGAATAGGATTTTAACCCATTAACGCCCAAGCAAACTTTTTGTGGGGCGAATTGAATAAAAATCAGGAATCTGGTGTATTTTGCCTTTAATATGAATATTATGAACAAATTTTGTCAAAAGAGTCATTAGTTTTTTCAAAAAATGCTGATCTAAAAATAGATCACTGGGCGTTCGGAGGATATTTTTTGTCACAAAGCCAAGTATTAGTGTAAATTCAAAAAAATACTTAAAATTATAAATAAATATAAATATTAGTATTTCTCTTTAAAAAACACGTATTTATTCATAAATATGTGGAAAAAGAATTAAATAGCAATAAATTAAATAATTTACCAAAAAATAAGTACACAAATAGCCTATGTTGTAAGTAATTTTAGGAGGAAAAGGGGAAATCGAACCAAGAACTTGAGATTTAGATATAAGTATGTTATAGAAAACATATGAAATGACATAAAATTGTAACTAATAAGTAAAATAAAATGCATTGGGTTAATTTTTTGATAATTTTGTAAATTGGTTTACCAAAAATTAATAACATTCATGAAATAAAATGTGCTTTTGTCTTACGTGGCAACATTCAAAATTGCTGCTTGTTTTCGCTGGCCTATTCAATAAACTTCTTACTCTGGCATAACGTCAATTTTAAGATTACAAAGGCTGGATAAGGGCGAATTCAAAAAATATGTAACTCTAAATTTGAGATTTTCATAGTTCCTTGATAACCTTTAATTGTTTTATAATTTCCCTTGTGAAGTATTTCAAAACTATTTGTGTCATATAAAATACGTTTATGTGAATAAACACCAATAATTTTATACCACTAGTTCCCATGCTGTGCTTTATTAGAAATGAATCAAAATGGCTTACCCACCATTTATTCGACAAATTAAATTTTAAAATTTAATTTCCAATAATATAATTTTCAACTTCTCAAGAAAATCAATATTTTACTTCATCTTAAACATTACTGAGTGTTCTCAGACACATTTTATCTGTTTTAGTGGAAAAAACTAAATACTCGTATTGTAAGCAACACAGAAAAAATAAAAGCCCGAACGCCCAGTGATCTATTTTTAGATCAGCAGTATTTGTACTTGATTTTTCACTAAATAAATTATGTTTGACTTAACTTTGCATTATATCCCAATAGCTACATCTATAAAGATAAAGTAAAACTGGAAAAGGATTCATTTAGTGGTATAAATTTACTTTTTTCTTGAAAAACGCAAATGAAGATGAAAAAACTGCAGAATGAGACTCTGAGACAAACTTTAGCTTATCACTGTCCCAAAATAAATGAAGCAAATATAAAAAACTCATGGTATTAGAATTGAGGGATGTTTTCTCTTGCCATACGTGCAGTTTCGTTACTGTTGGGTGAATTTAAGGACATTTTAAAGATAATTTATGACACTATGTTTAGCGATCTAAAAATAGATCACTGGGCGCTAATGGGTTAATTAAGGTCCCATCCTCCAAGAGAGAGATCCTAAAGATGAGCAGTCCCTCTATTCTAGTTGGCAGAGGCGGAAATAAAAATTTATTTCGGCAGGAGCCCAAATATCCTGCAAATAATTAAGTCATTATCAAGTCCAGCGCTAGATATTTGCAACGAGGGAGAGCACCTAAAATTATTCCCATGACCTAACACATATATTTCATAGGTGTTATGTACTTTTTTAAGCATTTTTAGGTAAAATATCAGAGTTATAAGTACAAAAAGGGGGGTTTGGGGGTCCTCCCCCAGAAAATTTTTGGAAATTTGGCCCTAAAAAACGGGGGTTTTAACTCATTTTGGTACCATCAAAGCCCGATTTTCAGGGTGGGCCCGGGCCTAATGTGTCTGATTGCCCCACAGGTCTCCTCCCCCAGAAGATTTTAGAAAAATTAACTCTAAAAACAGGTTTTCAACTAGTTTTGGTATCTCTAGTAGACTGAATTTTGGATATACATTTTCAGGGAGAATTTGCATTTTGATGAACTTAATGTAAAGAAGTTGTGAATAATTAAGTTCCAAATACAAAAGGGGATCTGGGGATCCTCCCCCAGAGAATTTTTTGAAATTTGACCCTATAAAGTAGGATTTTAACTTATTTTTGCATACCTAGTCCAAAATTTTTTTTGGGCAGGACCTCCTCGCCCTCCCTATACTTGTGCCCAATTCGGGATTCTTTGCTCTTGAATTTGCCCCCCCTCCGTGGATTGCTCTCTTTCAAGCAAGAATTGAGACAGCCATAAATTTCAGTACATGACAAGAGATAAAGCAAGGTGTGGAATGTGTGACCAATGGTTAACAGGGGTGTTAATTCTCGGCCTGACCTTTTCAAGGTCAGACTGCCAGCCCTCCCATATTGACTAATATCTTTATGCTTCCTATTTAGTGTTTGATTTTTCAATCTTCTCTTCCTCTTACATATTTTTCCTTTTCTTAATGTAATTTTAAAAAAAGGTACCTGAGCCCAAGGGGGGGCAAAAGACCTGTTGCCCCCCTCTGGATCCGCCACTGTAGAGGAGTACCTTTAATAATTATTGTCAATATTTTGAAGTTATTTAAAAGTTTATGGGGTGGACTACTTATGATGAAGAGGTTAAACACAACCACATTTATTGATAATGATAAGTCATGTTGCTTTATATTTATACTGCACAAAGACAGTTAGCTGCACCTTACTCCCACATTCATGGTTCAAATAGCTTATTAGATATTGATTTGCACACTGTAATTAGTGCAATTCGGTAATCTTAAAGTTTTGTATTATAGGCATTAATATGTACGACATAAGTCAAAGAAGGGGAAATAATAACTTACCTGCTTTTGGGCGTGAGTAACGTTCATCAACTTCAAGTGATAGGGAGAATTTATATCAGCAACTATTTTCTGCGTAGCTAATTTTGCATAATTCATCAAGTCAGGAGAGTTTATGTCTTCAACATCACTCCAACCTCCTGTCATTTGGATTCGTTTAGCGAAGGATAATACTATGATAACCAAAAACGTGCAGATGGAAAGGGCCTTCATCTTGTAAATAAAACACGATTTAGGCAAAAATATCTAAGAATACTAGATGAAAAAAAAATTGTAACAATATGTGTTACGCGTCCTAGTTCTAAGAAGAGAAGGATATGAATAATAAATTAATAAGGAGAAGAAAGCACGAGCAACCGAGAAAGTTGTTTGACAACTGCTTGTTTATTTGGATTTGCGAAATGTGTTGGTATTCCCTCACGTCACTTCCGGCAAATCTTCCGTCTTCTTTTCAGTTTAAATCACTGGGCGCAAGTTCAGAGCACAGAGTAGAGAGCTTAACAGAGATACCAAACCGCAGTTTTCCTCTTTATGGAGGATTTACACCACTGCTGTAAAAGAGACATCAGCGATATTTTCGGAAGAAACGGGAATTGTTATTCCAATAAACCAATTGACGAGCGCCATCTTTTGTGAGTAGCGGGTACTAAAATATGCCGAAAATATCGCTGATGTCTCTTTTACAGCAGTGGTGTAAATCCTCCATAAGGCCCGATCTCACCAACCTTCAGTTAGAGGTAAACGCCAGTTAAGTCATGTTTAACTGGAAGTTTCCGTCTCACCATTGCTAAATACCCTAAACTGCCGCTTAAACTTCCAGTTAAAATAAACGGTACTTTAACTGCCAGTTTGGAGCTTAAACTCCAGTTAAGGCTCAGTGAGTTAAGGCCAGTTAAGAGCATAATTTCAGTCGTGCTGCCATCTATAAGCGTAGCAGTGAAATACAACCTGGATTTTTTATATATACTTTGATTCGAATTCTAGCTTTTCTACTGCATGAACTTTTATTGGCGCAAGTTCAGACTTGCGTATGCGCCAAGTTTTTAGCGTTAAAGATGACTAATATGGTAACCCTAACTCATGTTAAATGAATTAGTTGGCTTCTAAATGTGCCGCTAAACAGCCAAATTTCGCCAAGCATACGCAACTCTGAACTTGCGCCTTGAGATGCATATTAGTGTTTATATTGGCAAATAAAAGTAGTCGTTTAAGGACTCGAGTGTCTTTCTAATTATGTTACAACCAATCACAAAATGCTACAGATCGACCACGAAGTTTTGTCGCTTGGGCAACCCCAAAAACACATAAAATCTTTTTTTTTCGGGCGGGGAAAGATTGCTCTTAGCGTGCCAAGCCATTTCCTCCTCGCCAAAACCACGCCAAGGAGTGGCGGCGATTAACGACTTTAAGTTGATGTTTCGCGCATTTCTCTTATTCCGAAGTCCGAAATGGATTTCAGTTTAAAATGATGGAATATTTATTATTTATCACCATAGACCAGGGCTCTTTGACTGGAGGACCGGATCAATGCATGAAAATCTTCTGCGTGCCAGATTAAGTGTATGAAAAATGCTCTGCGTTATGTGTTAATGCAAATTATTTTAATACCTTTTATGATGTCTTTGGAACACTGTTGGAAAAATTGAGACTGTGTAGAAGGGAAAAGTCCGAAAAATGTTTAAAAAACGTTGTGGAGCGTGTAGAACTTCAAACTTTTTCAATTAAATTAATAAATTTGTTCACTCGACTCAGTCATTTTAAGTACACATTAGAAAAATATGTTAGGAAAGTTAGGTAGGGTAATAGGATGTAGTGCATTTGTTTTTGACATAACAATTTTTACTATGCAAAGAAGTTAATAGAATATTGGGTGTCTTCGAAAAGTTAGAGAGTGGTTTTAATATAAACAATGGGTAATATTGAACAAATTGAAAAATTCCGTTGTTATTTATTTTCAACTAGCGGATATGCCCGGCCTTGCACGGGTGGAGTGTATAATTTTTTTTAAATAAAATTTTCTCAAAATATATTTATAATTTTTAAATCAGCAATACCAATCCTCCCGGTATCCCAGACGCATTTTTCCTATCCTGGTGATCCCGGTAATTTTTCATATAACGGTGTTCCCGGTAATTTTTCATATCCCGATGTTCCCAATAATTTTCCTATACCGATGTTCCCGATAATTTTCCTATCCCGATGTTCCCGATAATTTTTCTATCCCGATGTTCCCGATAATTTTCCTATCCCGATGATCGAGATAATTTTTATGTCCCGGTAATCCAGGTACTTTTTTCCTATCCCGATGTTTCCGGTAATTTTTCTTTTCCCGGTGTTCTCGGCAATGTTTCCTAGTAAATTAATGAGTCTATTGAACAAAAATAATAAATTTGAAACAATAATAAAAGATCTAGTAAATTTAAAAGTCTAGTGAACCGCTTCATTTGAAACAATGCTTAATTTTTAAGTCGTTTTCCATGAAAGAAAAATTACACTTTTCCATAAATATTTAAATTTTAATGGAAAATATCTTGAAATAAAGGAAAATAACGTTTGAAAATAAACCATTTGAATTTATTTTAATGTTTTCATAGCTGATATCCTTTTTAAATGGACAATTATCGAGATTTTCAAGTTAAAATATTTATTTTTCGAGGTTTTCATCTCGCTTACAATAGTGAGTCGAGCAGATCTACTCTAGTAGAGAAATGGAGAAATAAGCGTTTTTGGCTATAAATTCGCTAATTACTCGTAATTATTCGATTTTCGAGCTTGGAAAACTTGACAGTGATCGTTCCCGCCTCGAGATACGTCTATATACAAAATTTTGGACACGCCTGCGGCGTGGCTTGGGAGGAGATGCGTCACATACATACATACATAGCCACAAACGGTTTTAGTTATATACTAGCGGATATGCCCGGCCTTGCACGGGTGGAGTGTATAAATTCAATTTTTTTTTAGTTTTCTTAAAATTAATTCATATAAATTTGTAAATAAGCTATATTACCAATCATTCTGGTACCCTAGGTCCCTTTTTCCTATCCCAGTGTTCCTGGTAATTTTCAAATCCCGGTGTTCCCTGTAATTTTGCCTATCCCGATGTTCCCGGTAATTTTCCTATTCCGATCTTCCCGGTAATTTTCCAATCCCGGTGTTCCCGGTAATTTTTACCCTCTCGATGTTCCCGGTAATTTTTCCTTTCCTGGTGTTCCCCGTACGTTTTTCTATCCCGGTTATATACTATTCCGGTATTCCCAGTAATTTTTCTAATCCCTGTAGTCCCGGTAATTTTCCTATCTCGGTGTTTCGGGGTAATTTTTTATATTCCAGTATTCCCGGTGTCTTTATGGTAATTTTCCTATCCCTATTTTTATAACCCGGTAATTTTTCCTATCCCTATCTTCCCGCTAGTTTTACAATCCTTGCGTTCCCGATACTTTTTACAATCCCGGTTTTCCTGTTTATGTTTATATCTTGGTGCTTTTATTAAGTAACAAATTTAAAGGATGATAAAAAGTCTAGTATTGGGTTGTCCCATAAGTTCTGTTACTTTTTACGAAGTTTCGTGTTTGAAAATTTTTTATGAAAAACTGGTAATAGGTGGAGATTTCAAACAAAGCGGATTTTGATCTATGTACATTTATGAACATAATGTGTGATTTTGGTAGTTCTCATGATATTATTTCTTTTCAAAATGGCGGTTTGAAAAAAAGACCGCAAACGACGATTTTTGCGTAATTTTTTTCTTTTGTTTAAAAAACTAGGAAGAACCCATAATTCATGGCTAAAAACTTTTTTGCTGTATGTTTGAAATGTTTAGATTAAGATGTCATAGTTTCAAGAAAATTCGATAAGTTTAACTTAGGAAATTTCGGTCTCAAACATAACATCAATTGCAAAAAACTTTCCTCAGTAATGTTAGTCATTTCAAAGAAATTCTCACAAAAAATCATCAAAAACAACAAAAAAGCTTACAGATAGACCCCAGTATTCAAAGTATGCAGTATATTAAATTATCTCTGTAATTAAGTTTATAAAGTAGTGCTCACAATTCAAGCGCGCAACATTTTAGCTTATCCGAATTACACTCGCTGAACTTATACGATGCGAACAAAGCAGTTATTTGCTTCATATAAAAACACTACAATAAAAACAACTCGTTGGAATTTAGAAATAAATCTATTCAACTATAATATGAAAAGATGCTTTCAATGTTTAAACTGTGTAAAAAAGCATTATGGTTCAAAAAACATCTGCCTTTTATTTGCTTCATACCAGCTGCTTAGAAAAACAATGGGCGTGCTTTAAAAAACACGTGAAATTAGCAATATATGAAGTTTTAAAGCCGAAATTTCCTACCTTAAACTTATTGAATCATCTTGAAATTATGACACCTTAATCGAAACATTTCAAATATACTGTAAAACTTTTTTTAGCCATGAATTATGCGTTCTTCCCAGTTTTTTAAACATAAGACAAAAATTACGTGAAAATCGTCGTTTTTTGTCTTTTTTTCAAACCGCCATTTTGAAAAGAAATAATATCATGAGAACTGCCAAATTCACACGTTATGTTCATAAATATACATAGATCAAAATCCTCTTTGTTTGAAATCTCCACGTATTACCAGTTTTTCATAAAAAAATTTCAAACACGAAATTTCGTAAAAAGTAACAGAACTTATGGGACAACCCAATAGATTGATAAGCCTAGTGAACAAAATATCAAATTTTAAACTACAATAAAAAATCTAGTAAATTTAAAAGTTTAGTGAACCGCTTCATTTGAAACAATGTTTTATTTTCAAGTCGTTTTCCATGAAAAAAAATTACACATTTCAATAAATATTTAAATTTTAAAGGAAAAAATCTTGAAATAAAGGAAAATAACGTTTGATAATGAATTATTTGAATTTATTTTGGTAGTTTCACAACTGTTAAAGCTTTTAAATGCCCAATTATCGAGTTTTTCATATTCAAATATTTAATTTTTGATGTTTTAATCTCGTTAACAGTAGTGAGTTGAGCAGATCTACTCTGGTAGAGAAATGGAGAAATAAGCGTTTTCGGCTATAAATTCGCTAATTACTCGTAAATATTCGATTTTTCGAGCTTGGAAAACTTGACAGTGATCGTCCTCGCCTCGAGATTGCGTAATTAGTTTCCGACCAAGATTCAGACCCTGCTTGGCGCCTTGGCGACTGAGGTGAGGAGTGATGGCGAATGGACAGGCGAGGCGTAGGGGTTACCATTGTACTCTAATCCGACGCATGCGCTGCTAATATATTTTCTCGTCATTACGCGCTGATAGGAAAAAAAATAAAACATTTGATATTTTTGCGGGGGCTATGGAGTCAACGTTTTACGAAGTTAAAAAGTAATATCCAAACATAAAAGAAGATGAAAAAACAACTAAAGATGTCGTTTTTTGGAGATTAGATTTATCAACTGAAGAGGAAGCTGAACGATTTAAAAAATATTTTTCTTCAATAACCAACACAGCATGGGTGTATTATCACCAAACTGGAAATCCTCAAAGGTAAGATTCTTTTTCTTCCTAAAATCATTAACCATTCTAACCAGATTGCATGATGCTGTAAAAAAATCCCCAGTATTCTTTTTTGTTTTACATGAGTCGAATCATGGTTCCAATTCCGACTAAATGCTTAAAACATGTGTTCCAGAATGTAAACTAACAGACGATAAAGAACTTTATTCTTTTCTTTTATTCCAAAAAAATATTTCTATCTGTGAGTGTTATTAAAGGCTCAGATGCTGATAAATCGTTCTTTTTATTTCTTCCTTTCAAAGAAGAAAGGGAAGAATTTAAGTTAGATATTTTTTTTTGCATGATTGTGGTTTTGGGAGAAGGAAATCTTTTTAATTGTCTTGGAACAGTTTTTTTATTTCATATCTAAATATGAGAACCTAATGTTCTTGATGAATAATAACTATATCATATTAAATGAGCTTTCCTATGTCAGGATAATTTAAGAATTGAGGTGCTTGCTATAAAAACCAGCTCATTCCATATTTTTACTTTTTTTTGCATATTTTGAAAGTTCAGAGGGTCCTTCATAACCTGATGAAGGGATATAGCTCAAATCCAGCTCATTCCAACCCAAAATTAGATGAAAAGGTGAAAACTGTGATCTCAAAAAAAAATGTGTGTGTGAAATTTCAGATTTGAAAAATTTAAGTGGATGTCATATATTTAAAACTCGTAAAGACACAAATATTAACAAGTAAACTGAAAAAAAACTATTTCACACAATTTAATTGTACAAAAAACTGAAAAAAGCATGAAAAATCGAGTTTTTGCATCAAAATCAGCTCACTCCAACCTAATTAGTGTAATTATGCCCAGGGTAATGCACCTGGAATCGAAAACTAATCAAATTCTAGGCGGTTATACCTACAACTAAAAATTAAAAAAAAAAAAATTAGCTTTAGAACTGTGGACATGAGAAGTTTGTCTCTCCTGTAAAATTTCCAAAAATGGAATGAGCTGGTTTTGATAGCAAGCACCACAATTATTCAAGACTGGAAAGATTAGTTCTAAAGGAACTAGCAAATTTACTTTGCATAGGAAGGAAGTAATATTACAAAAAATAAAGGAAGATGTGATTTTACCTTCAAGCCTTAGACATGTTACTCAATTTCATTACATTAAGATATTATTCTGTTCGAGAGCTAACACACTAGAAATCAAAACTCAAAAACAAGTTTTTTTTGTGGAAAATTTAGTTCATATTATAAAATTATATTTTCAATAGGAGCATGAGGGAAAAAAAGAAAGGGGTATGGTGAAGTGTGACAATTTGTACAAATATAGGGCAGGGAGGGGTGAGATATTTATGTACAGCCCCTTTATTAAACTTTACACACACAGTCAAGTCATAAGGGGACAGCCATAAATTACATGAGGTTTTCCCCCAAAATTTGGACCCCTTCCCCCTTAGTGAGATTTTGCTGCAATGCTAATGATCTGCACATAATTCTTAAAATTGTGCTAAAAAAGAAAAGAAAAACATATGTTCTCTAAATTAAAGGTTGATGTGAGATTTTAATTGACTCCCCTTACCTCTGGTGAGATAGTGCTAGACCACCTCCCCCTTTTTGACCTCACTTTTTGTACGCCCCCTAATTGGACACAGTGATTACAAAGATATTTTTTAAAAAAATAACATTTATTAAAACAAACATAACATTGCATCTAGTGGATAATTAGCAGTCAAATGCAGAACATTATATGTAGTGTCAGCATGACAAAGCCAAGAATGTGCAAATTTAGTAAGTTAGAATACACAACTCTTAATCAACTATACACATTAACTTTTTACTAACAAATACTTTGGAAGACTTGTTTAGGTATCTAAAATTCAAAATAGTTTTCCGAATCGAATGAATACACAATGGACCACAATATGTATACACACTAGAAATACAGTAAGTATTAAGTGATACAGACAGATAAGCAAATTTATAAATAAGTACCTAATTTACCCATGAAGTAAAGAATTACAAAAATTATAGTATTAATCAATTGTAATTAACATTATCAACAAAAGTATAATATAATTAGGCTTACTTTACTTTATAGGTGTGCTGACTCAGAAGTCAATTAAGAATCTGCAAAGCAAAATTTGCTAAATGCCGGATATTTGGAGTTTTCAAATCGGTTCCTGAAATTCATGAACAGAAGAAAGGAATGGCTGCTCATAGAGAAAAGCACACTGATAACACGGAACAATACCAATAATTTCTCCGAGGGAAAAATAAGAGTGCTCAAGGATGCCATACTAAGTCGTACCAGAGCATTCAACGTTGTTGCTCTTTGCGAGTTTTTTACAGGAGTTTGGGAAGAGTATTTCGTTCAAAAGCTTTTGGAATTCGCCTATTCAAGAAGGGATTCCGTCAACCTCTTGTTTGCCTTGTCCTTGAAACATAGTATGTCCTCGTAGTCCTTGATAACGTATTTGTTTTTCGAAACCGTCCTTTAACAGGAAAAAAATTGGAGTTCAGCCAACCTCTATTGCCAGACGAAAATGTCTTGTGCGTTCTGGGCAAAGATTACCATCAGACCGTCCTCTGAAAGTCACAATGAAAAAAATCAGAAGAGCAAGAAACATAGGTAAAAATATAGAATTAAATAAAAGAAATGCTACAGGACATCAATTATTACTAAAGCTTTTACAATAAATTTTAATACAGTCAACTCTACTAAATGTAATGCAAATTGTTGGATTTTATGTTAGTCAAGTGAAGTGGGGGCATATTTCTACCAATTAGCATAGGAATAATATGTATGGTTTTATGTTAGTATCTTAAGCTAAGGAAAGTTGATTGCAAAAAGACTTATGTCATTCCCAGTTACTGTTTTTTACTTTTGTCCACCTCTTAAGCTTTTATTTGGTATGTAAATATTTTATCAAATCACTATGCACAGAAACTGCTGAATGCTATGTCAGGCTTATATTTTAGCTTTAATTCTGATTTGTTTAAGATCTAAAACAAGGACCAGAAAACCTAATTCTAAATGTATGTTTTGTGTTTCAAAATTTGTGTTACATTCTCATGGGTAAGGAATGGAATGATCAATCAGCACAATGGAATGATCAGTGCAATTTCTTGTATTTTATTTATAACCTAAGTACAAACTAAAGTGTGAATTAAGGTAAGATATTAGAGGGTAGGTGGGGGCAAAGCAACGAAATTTTCAGTATTTTTAACATTGTTGTCGAAAGGGGGCTGGTAATCCCGAAATTTCAATTGGAGATGTTAGATTGAGATTCTACCTACAAAACCAATCCAAGTTTTAACTCTTATCGATGGTATTTTAGGAGAAATTTACAATTTAGTAGAAAAAAATCGTGGGCCTTTGCCTCGTAAAATGGGGCAAAGATCCACACTTGCAAATCTTGGTGCCCAAGTGAAATAAACATGGATAAACAGAATTTTTCTTTATAAAAACACTAGAAATAATCCTCTTAATGTTTTAACCCTTCACTGCACGGTGTGCCGAATTCGGCACATACCAATAAAACTCCTCAATTTTCCCACATGTGTTAAATGTAAGTTATCTGAGTTTTGTGCCACATCTAGAACATACATATATATAATATTAACTACTCAGTGTGGATCTGGATGGCAGCTTCTCACTGATAATTAGGTTTTTATGTCTCCAAAACAGTTGCATCCATTTTGTATGCAATCAAAGATTTTGATGGATCTTTTTTTACCAGTAAATCTTGAAAATATCGCTTAGTAAATTAAGTGACATTTATATACACAACATATACTTCTTATTTAAATTGATTTTTCGTAAAAGCAATTATTACACCAGCTGTAAATCATGTTTTTAGGTTTGTGCCATACCATAAAAAACCCCTATATCTTAATGAAAAATTGAGTCTGGAATTTTTTAAATATTTTTCCTGTATTCGTAGCTGTTAGAAGATATTAAATTATTTTTTTCAAAAGAAACAAAAAAATCGTGCAGTGAAGGGTTAATACTTCTAAGCCAACCAACAATATTAAATATAAATATGATCAGTTTTAATGAAAATTGTCAAACTGTTGTAGCAATTCATTTCAGATTGCTTATATATCTTTCAAAAAGGAGAAAGGATGGTTTCAGGTAGAGGGTTGGCATCTCGGAAACCTTTATGAACCTCTTTAGGGATCAAGTAGTCACATTTTTCTTTTTGGGACAAATTCCTGAGCTTTTTAAGCTGCGTGGATTTGCCCCGTTTTACTTCATTTTGAAAAACAAGCCTTTTTATTTTAAGAGACATGTTGAGTAAATTATTTCAAAATGAAACTGAAGTTGAATTGCTATCTTATCATTGGGCCATTTGTTTGTATTTCTCCTAAAGCCCTATTATATGTAATGTTTAAGTAAAAGATCAGAAAAATTACATCAAAATGATGGAAAACAAACTTTGACTTAGGGTACGAACTTTCGTAGAACAATAGGTCACAATAACCAACCACCTGGTTTTCAACTTTTGAATCGATCATTAACAAAATCGTAGTGCGTGGTTTAGCCTCGTGCAGGTTTTTACCCCCACCTACCCTATAACGTATTTTCTGTATAAAACATTAATACAGTGCTGTGTTAGTGCACATTTTGCCATTGTGATAAAATTCCAAGAAACGTCTCATAAGAATTGTAGCAAATGATTTGATATTTATACTGTACAGTAATTTTTACTTAAAAATGCTAATATAAATATGCTGAGAAATAAAATGATAGAAAGCATGTTTTTTAGTTTTTATTAATTACCAAATAATCCACAAGTTTTAATTTTTATGGACTTAATACCTTCTTACATTCTTTCTTTATGTTATCTATGTCACTAGCAGAAAAATGTCTTATCTTAAAATGAATAATAAATTGTTTTTCTCAAATTTGAAAACCTCACAAACACCGACTAGACACTTATTAAGGTGTCTGTTGAGCCTCTATCGGCCGAAGCCTCTGGCAACCTGTGATCAGGATCTCTTAGCACAAATCAGCTTGATTTGGTATTCCGAAGCACCTTGAATAAGTTGACCACTGTGTGTTAAGTAAGTAATAAAAGCTCAGAGCAGTGATCTGGGTTGGATCACCAATCAGAATCGAGACTGGCTGGAGCTGCGATTACAAAACAAAAACATGGCGGCGTCCGTCATCAGCTATCTGCTTAAATACACTTCACGTCAATATAATCGAAATTAGATTAGTATTTTAGAAATAAAATATTTTTGATTCATAGTATTCTTGAGGTGTGTGTTGTCAAGTCCAATGTTTATTTAAATTATTATAACTAGTAATTCAAGTATTTTTCTCTATTGTTTTATACTTAAATTTATTACTAAATTACTATTATTACTAAAAAAAACTAATATTACTAAATTCTGTATTATTTTAAACAAAAATGAGGCATGATGTTTTTAGTAATCATTGTCACAATTTATTTTCAAACCCAATATTAATATCAGAATTTGGCAAAAATAGTTATAAAAAGAAGGATAAAAATTTTAGTTATTGAGTACAATTTACCCTTTTCGAATGGGCTTCTCATCAGTGAGATACAAGTGTGAACTGCTTCTCTTAATTAATTAAATTACTTAATTAATGTATAAAATAGACTAAAATTGGGTAATTAAGTAATGCTAAAGTATTATATCACATTGAAATTACAATATCAGAATATTATTAACCAGTTTCATGAAGTACAGAACTAGTAATTCATTTAAATAAAAAAAATCTGATTTAAATAAAAAAAGTCCGATTTAAATCAAATAAATCTGACTTTTTTAAAAAATCAGCAACCCTGTGTATTACTCAAAACTTAAAGTTTCATATTCTTTCATTAATTTTCATTAAAAATCATTGACTTTAAAGTACAATCCAAATGCTTCTTGTGTTGTACTTTTTTGCAAATTTCTTTCCTGTCAAATTCATCAATCAAAACGATGTCAACCAATCACGATTGAGCTTTTTTTATCGACAGCGGTTTTGCTTGTTCGCCAGCTCTGGTGTTTCCAATTCACTTAAATCAGTTGACCAAGGTGCTCAGACTATCAAATTTAACAGATCAGGGCTTTGCTAATATTTGTGAATCAGTTGATCGGGTGTTCAACTGAGTTAAACCAAAAAGCACAGACTACGGCCATATACCCAACCAACTTTCTGACGCCTCCTAAAGAGAAGGCAGGACCCCAAGCCCATTTCAAATACATTTTAGTATTGTACAAAAAGTTTTAGTCTACACCTCTAAAATAGGCTACTTAATTACAATTAAAATGCACACTTAGCTAGAATAGAAATTAAATCAATATGAAAGGCAAAAGAAATTTAACAATTAAAACAATATTCAATAAAGGCAAGAGACCACTCTCGTCAGGGGGTCCATCCAGTCTCTGCCCAAGCCAAGCTTAAATGGCTTATTATTAACCCATTACTGCCTGACGTCCCTTTTTAGGGACGTTTTTTAAAAATCCTCCTATTTCTACAAAAATTGTTCCTTTGAATCAAAATTTGCACTGATGTATCTCTGATCTTCATAGAACATAAAGAACACAAGAAGAAAGCAGAATTTAAAATTGTTTTCACTTTTTTTAAAGTTGGAAGTTAGAATTTTTCAGAAAAGTGCTTTTTAAAATATTTTAAAAGAAAAAGTTTAAAAATCCTAGTTGTTATTTAAAAAACACTTCAATGCCGATATATATTACTGTTTATACATTAAATCAGTTGGGGTGTTTTTTTATTTTTCCAAAATATTTTATCTTGACCTTATTTTTGACCCTCGAAAAGCGTCCCTAAAAAGGGACGTCAGGCACGAATGCCCCCGTGGTTTTCCCCATAGTGAAATGCTAGTGTTTCCTTATTTTTTTTCATAAAAACGCGTTCGATTCTTATGAAATGAATTAAATAATTGATATTTATAAAATTAATTTAATTTTAGCTAATAAATTTATTATTTTTGTTTATTTTTTTTTGGAAAATACTGTTATTTCTGCTAAATTAATGTAATAAAAAGTCTTAAATTATAAGGAATTAATTAATTTGTATTAATTAAAAGGAATAAATAAATTATTTTACTATATTTATTACTTATGCAAATATATTACGATTATAATTTAATTAAAAGTTTAATAATTATTAGTTATAATGACTTTTTGTTATTAAAATTGCCAAAAAAGTAGCTTTTGTGATAAATTTTCGGCTATTTTTCTAATTTGATGTCGCTAATCATTGTGTTCTATACTGCAGATCAATCTATATCATCTGGCTTACTAATGCACATCCCACTAATGCTTTATTTTTGGGGAGAAATTTGTGTTCCGCACAATAAAATTAAATAAAATGAAAAAAAGTATGGGCATTTGAAAGACTTAAACTTCACAAATTGAGATATTCTGATGGATTTGAGGTGTGTAAATGTAATTATTACTTAATATTAGGTAACATATAAACAAAGAATGCCTTTTTCAATTAAAAATCTTAATTAATTTGCAATTAACATAGATTCGGGAGGAAAAAACGTGTTTTAGAGAATAAAAAAGCTCAAATTACGTTAATTAAGGTTAATTTTACAGTTAATTGAATAAATAATTAATATTTTTTGTTAATATTCATGTTACAGTATGGTTCCGATCATTTTTGCTGCACTTAAAAAGATAAAAGATGATTTTTAAGCCTTTAAAACAGTTTCCTACCATGCGTTTACTATAGGAAAAAACACGGGGGCATTCGTGCCTGACGTCCCTTTTTAGGGACGTTTTTTAATTTTGGTGTAGAAATTAAAATTTTAACCTGGAATTTTTTTTACTATTTTTCCAGTTGTTTTGGGGCTATTTACTATGTTTTTACCAAATATTTAAGAAAAATAAAAAGTTGGGCATTAATGGGTTAAGAAGAAGGCAATTACTATTGAGTAAAAAAATTGGACCACTTCAAATGTTTTAACTTTAAAAATTCCAACTTTTGTTTGAAAATTTCTTACTAACTTACCGTCAAACACCATGGAATTGTCCATTTGTTGGTTACACATTGCCAATGTGATAAAAAGAATTTCATGTAAGAATTGTTTCTAATGATTGGATATGGTACATGTATTGCAGTAATTTTTATTTAAAAAATGCCATGTTAAATATGTTTAGAAAAGTAGTGGTAAATTAAAAAAAATTCATCTAAAATCAATATATACTTAGTTATTCGGCCTACCTTCTGTATCAATCTTTTCAAGCAAATTCAATCAAATGCTGAAATGCCAGGCTATCTGTAGTTGACATCATAAGTCTGAAAAATAGAATTAAAGAAATAGAATAGAAGAGTTAAAAATAGAATAGAAATCTGGGCACAGCTTCAATAAGAGTCGACCAGCCGCCATTTGAACTGTGGGTAAATATGGCGGCTGGTCGACTCTTATCAAAGCTGTTTCAAAATCTGTAAATCAAAAGCTGTTTTTTTTGGGTTATAAGGACCCCAACCACAAACTTTGTGCACTAGCCGTTGACCGATTTCGAAAAAAAGGTTTTTTCGCTCCACCCTATTGATTACTCATACAGGATTTTAATTTTTCTTGAAGCTGCAATTTAAGATCGTTTTTATTTACATTTTCGTTTCCATGGTAACTATTTACCTTCATATAAAAATGTTAAATGTACTTAATTACCAAGTTTAAAATTTCATTTATTTATATTTTTAGATTATTAATAGACTTGTATCTAGTCTTTCTTTTAAAAACTCGTTACTTTGCATTATGTATTTCTTGTAACAAAGGGGTAAACAGATGATCTCTTTTGGAGGAGAAATAAAGCTATTTCAGCAAAATGACAAATAAAAAGGGTCAAAAGAGGGTCAAGGGGTCATTAAAGGTTTTTGAAACATAGCTTATGTTTTTCTTTGGGTTTCTTTAAGTGGGTATACCAAGTTTAGTGCAGATCGGAAGAAAACAGTGGATTCTTATTAAAAACACATACACACATTCACTTTAATTATATATTAGATTTAGAATATAAAATGTTTATCATTGTATCCCTGAAAAGCCTTAGGAAGGGATATTTTATTCCTTAACGCTTTTAAAATTTGATTCCCATATTTCAATTAAACCATACCTAACGTGACCAGACGACCCGTTTTGAACGGGACTGTCCCTTTTTAGAGTTACGAGTCCCGGTGTCCCCGAAATGAACTCTGGGACGTAAAATTGCCCCTTTTTTTGAAACCGCGTGAAAATTTGAGTGTTTTTGGCGAATTTTCGTTTATTTGTAACTACATTACATCGCCATCGCAGAAAGTAACCGAATGGAATATTCTAAATGTTTCCACGGAAACTCATTGGGTGGAAGTATTCAAACACTTTTAAGCCAACAATCTTCACTTCAGCATGAAAACTTTTCTATTTTAATTTAATATATTTTATGTTTGCCTGCTACAAATGCTCCAGTAGAAAGAGTATTTTCTATGATGAACAAATTGTGGACATTTGAGAAGACCCAGTTACAAATTTCAGTTCTAAAGGCGATGTTGAAAATTAAGGTGAATATAAAAAACGTGCGAGAGAAAATGAGTTTCATTCTTACTTTTAAAATCATCACCAGCTTAAAGCAAATTTGTTCCTCTGATAAATATAAATATAACTAAACGTTTCGGATATATATTTTTTTATTTGTAACTTTTAAGCTAACTGACTTTTTCTGAATAAATAACTTTTAAGAAGTTTTTTTATTGACTACCTGTTAATTAACCTAAATAAACCAATGTCCCGTTTTGAGTCAAAAAATAAATGGTCACATTAACCATACCTCAATTTCAAATATTTGGTTTTTAAAAATCTTAAATGTGTACACTGTTTTTGGTTTTGATTTTAAATTTCTGAAAACATCATGTTATTCATAAAAAAATAATTATTGCAATATTGATAAAAAGAAAACCTTAAATTCAAATGGGAATTTTTCTAAAAAAAATATCAGAACTTTTAACTCGTAGGTTAACAGGTTTCAGTTGTACACTCTTCAGATAAGGAGACATCCGAGAAAAGTTTCTTATTGGATTTTCCAAATAATCATTCAAAAAAACCCTCTCCTGGTTAATGTAGTACTTATACTGAATTCAAACAAAGAGCAAACTATAAGCAAGGTTCACGGGTCAGGTAATACCAGGAAGTCAGTTGCCTTAAGCCTGAATTGGACTAATGATAATAATTAAGGGGAAGTTTATATTCACTGCCACTCTAGAAGTACCGAAACAGCTTTAAAAAGAGTGTTCCAGCTGCCATGATTACCCATAGAGCTGAAATGACGACTACTGAGCTATATAATCAATTGATTATAAACTCTTTAATAACAATTATCATAATGTTAAAGTATAGGAAGTTTGCACGCCTGGTTTATTTAAAGCTCAGTACTAATAACACTTACACGCAATGCTATATGAGCACTGGTTATACATTTTGGCTGGAGGACTTTCAAAAAGGTTCCCAAAATTTAAGAACAAATACTTTGAATGTGAATTTGTTTAACATTAGCATAATACACAAAAAAAGGATATTGATGTTTTTCATTACCATAGATACAATTTTAGTTTTCATTGAAATCAAAAAAAACTAGTAAGTATTTTTTTAATATTCAAAACAAAAGAAAGAAAACAACTGCAAATGAAAATTCTCATCCATACATACCAATCAAAATGTTTAAATAAACTAATAGGTCAATAAAGTAAACAAAAACAATGGATTTGAAAACGTAAAAGGAAGAAAACAAAGCTTAAAGCTAATATCTACTCTAAAATATTTAAAGATTGCTAACCTGATCACTTTACTATTTGCGGGAGTAATTAATAATGTAATTAAATTTTAAAAACTTAAAAAAAAGGACTAGGATATTTCATCCCAGACTTCCTTGAATAAAAACAAAACTTATTACATGCATCTGATCTATAGGGCAGGCAGAAGTAGCGAATACGAAACACGAGGTGTCGGAGAGTTTCGTTTAAAACATTATTAGAACTTACAACGTAAGGAAAACACCATTATAAATCACACATAACATCGAAATATATAATGGGGAAGAACTCTTACCTTTGAGGTTCGTGCATCAGTAATAATCATGGAATTGTAATACTTTCACTACTTCACCATCTTCAGCCGCCATTGAACCATCTTCAATACAAACAAAACAAAATAGTACTACAGCGCATGCGTCGAAGTTTCCTCAGTCGCCAAGTGCGGCGGCTTCGCCAAGGCGCCAAGCAGGGTCTGAATCTTGGTCGGAAACAAATTACGCTACCCGGCTTTGCACGGGTGGAGTGTATAATTTTTTTTGAAATTTAATTTTCTCAAAATATATTTAAAATTTTTAAATCAGCAATTACCAATCATCTTGGTATCCCAGACGCCTTTTTTCTATCCCGGTGTTCCAGGTAATTTTTCATATCCCGATGTTCCCGGTAATTTTCCTATCCCGATGTTCCCGATAATTTTCCTATCCCGATGTTCCCGATAATTTTCCTATCCCGATGATCGAGGTCATTTTTCTTTTCCCGGTGTTCTCGGCAATGTTTCCTTGTAAATTAATGAGTCTAGTGAACAAAAATAACAAATTGGAAACAATAATAAAAGATCTAGTAAATTTAAAAGTCTAGTGAACTGCCTCATTTGAAACAATGTTTTATTTTTAAGTTGTTTTCCATGAAAAAAAATTTACACTTTTCCATAAATATTTAAATTTCAAAGGAGAAAATCTTGAAATAAAGGAAAATAACGTTTGAAAATAAATTATTTGAATTTATTTTGCCGTTTTCACAACTTACATCCTTTTTAAATGGACAATTATCGAGTTTTTCATGTTAAAATATTTAATTTTGAGGTTTTCGTCTCGCTTATACAATAGTGAGTCGAGCATATCTACTCTGGTAGAGAAATGGAGAAATAAGCGTTTTCGGCTATAAATTCGCTAATTGCTCGTAAATATTCGATTTTCGAGCTTGGAAAACTTGACAGTGATCGTCCTCGCCTTGAGATACGCCTATATACCGAGTTTTGGCCACGCCTGCGGCGTGGCATAGGAGGAGATGCGTTACATACATACATACCCACACACATAGCCACAAACGTTTTTAGTAATATATAGCATGGCTTACTGCGATATGGTAATTGAAACACGTAGTGTTTCAATTACCGTATCGCAGTAAGCCATGTATATAGATAGATAGATTTTACAATTCAATTTTTAGTCTTGTGAGTAAGTTTTCAAATAAATGTTATGTTATATCAGGTTCCTCAGCATGAGTGAAATAATTCCTCTCTTAAATAAAATAAAACGAATTAAACGTAATAAATCTCATTAGAAATTAAGATGCGACAAAAATATTAAATCTTTCCTTAGTGGAAAATGGCACTTCAGAGAAATCCTATTACAGAAAAATTTAACATAATGTAACTAGATTTTCAATCAAAAATTAATATCTTAGATGGAGAAATGCAATGCTATTTTTTTCAGAGGTTCAATCCGATACCGAAAAAAATTAATATGCGACACCATTTCTTCTCCTGTAACATACATATTTTGAAATTGCTGCAAATATTTTTTGACAATTAACACCAACAATTTCTTGCTTGGTGGAACTCTAATGAAAAAATAAGATTAGTGTAAACATGATTGAAACCAGCAGTAGATCGAATATTAGAGATTAAAGTAATTTTTCGTATATTAATTACAAAAAGTTATTTCCTTATCGCACCAAAAAACTATAGTTTCTTCATTTCCCTCGAAACAAGCGTACAATCTTATTCTACGGAAAACGAAAAACCCGAAATCGCGCGATGATCTGCTTTTCACAAGAAAAGCGCAAAAGGAGAAATCTAGCAACCCGGGAGCGGGGCGCTCTCCCCGGGTCAGGAAAGGTCAAGCGACAAAACTTCGTGGTTGATCTGTAAGTATCAAAATAGTTTATTTGAGCTTTTAAAGCTCCGGTTAGTTAAACGGCGAAAAGTTAACTGGAGGTTTCGTTGGTGAGACGACTGTGATTTTAAAGCTCCAGTTATATTAAACTGCCAGTTAGTTAACTGTAGGTTTGGTTGTTGGTTGGTTGGTTGGGGTTTTTTTACTGGTTTTTGCTCACGAGTTCTCGTCGCTTTTACCAGTGTTCCTTTGTAACCAAAAGGTTTTTTTTGTTGATATTTTATCAGTAATGAAGTGTTTGTTCAATTATAAACAAAAATCTTGATTTTTAAAAATAGTTCGATCGGGTTACTATCTTTGATTTCCTTTTACTTTTCAATAAAGTTCTTCGTTCGATCATGTACTTTATTGTGCCGCTGAAAATTGTGCCAAGAAGATTTCAAGTTTGATGTTGAAATCCTTCATAACATTTCCTATATCGGTTCTAAGTTTCTCTTGGAAGTTTTTGAATTCTAAACCTATAAGTTCGAGATCGTATTTTCTTTCTTCATTAATCTTTGCAATGGTTTCTTTGTTGTCCTTTTCTCTTTGTCCGCCTTCCTTAAGGAATTTTTCTATAGATCTCACCAATTTTTGGGTTGAGTCTGTAATTCGATTCAGTGGTTCTTCTACCTTGGTTTTAACGGTTTCGATTATTCGGGTTTCTAATTCTTCATAACTTTTTTGGGGATTCCAAGAAGTTTCAGTTTCCTTTTCTGTCGGTTTTGACAATTGCTCGGTTATAATTTTACCTAGGTTTTCTACTGCTTTTTCTAGGCGATCTATTCTTTTGTGTAGACTGTCTTGTTCTTTGCCTTTTGTTACTTCGGCGTATGAAGTTTTCTCTCTTGTCACGTTTCTGGGTATTTCCCTCGTAGTATTCCTTCTCTCTTTTCTTATCAACCCGCTTTCTTTCTTAATGACAGGACACTTCAAATCAAACGCTGTATGACTCGAGTCACCACATCTGAAACATACTTGTTTGTCCTCCTCGCAATCTATGGATTCGTGAGTCTTTCCGCATCTCACACATTTTGAGTCTTTTTCTTTGCAGTTGGCCAAGAAATGACCAAATCCTAGACACTTATAGCAGATCTTTGGTTTCTCTATGAAGTCCCGTACTTCATTTATTAGGAAACCGATTTTTATTTCCTTTCTTTTTGCAATTCGTCCTAATTCTTTGATTAGAATTGTTGATGTCAGTTCTTCGCTTCCTTTTCTATTAAATCTTATGACTTTGTGAACCTTTATTCCCTGATTTTCGAGATTTCTAACTATTTCTTCTAATCCAATTGTTGGGTCAACCCCACTTGCTATATAAGCCGAGGTGAATGTATTTTCAAAGAAGGTTACTTCTACTTTCTCATTTTTGATCTTGGATATCTGACTAACTTTCCTAGCCGATTCCGCACTTTTAGCCTTGATGACAATATTTTTGTTCCTGGTCAGGATCAAATCCTCTATTTTGAGTATATCTTTGAATATGCTTCTTACTTCCACGTGCGTAATATTTACTTCCTTGGATTCTAAACCTCTAATACCTATCTTTACCTCTCCTAGGCCTTTGTTGAACGCTTCTTCGATTTGGTCCGCTATTTCTTTCTCGTTGACATAAGTTCTTTCTTCTCTAGCTTTCTTTTCTTTATTTTTCGCTGAGTTTTCTTCTTCCGTGTCTTCTAATGACCTTTTCGTGCTTCCCTTTACGGTCTCTACCTGCATGTCGTCATCCTCCTCTCTTTCCTTTCTTTCAACAGAAATATGAGACAACCTGTCTTCGGAATAACCTAAATGAAACACTAAAGCTCAGTCTACTAGACCTAAGCCGTAACTCAAAATCAGTTCGCTAACGTTGCACTTTCCAACCTCGCAACGCCCAACCAACTGTAGGTTTAGAGAAAGTTGGTGAGATCGGCCCTAATTTAATTCAGCACGCATATTATAATTCAGTTCACTAGCAGCCAATCAGAGAACGCGAAATGTATTTGATTTGATTTTAACACTGATTATAGGCGATTTGGATTTGAGTGACAGCTTCAGTGGGCGAATGACAGAATTAGCAGGAATAGCGTGGTATTAAAGGAGGCGGGTCTTGTGGCCAGAGATTTGTCTATGGGAAAAGCCCTGTTAAAAAAGTTGCCATTAGCGTCTATGGAGATGAACACTCTGTTAAGCTCTATACTCTGTGGTTCAGAGGTGCGGATGCTTGGCGAATTTTGGCTGTTTAGCGGCACATTTTGAAGCCAAATCATTCACTTAACATTAGTTATGGTTACCATATTAGTCAAATTTACCGCTAAAAACTTGGCGCATCCGCACCTCTGAACTTGCGCCTCTCACAGCTTATCTTGAGAAACGAATACAATCACAGAATAATGAAGAAGATTGAACAGTAGGCGGAGCGTATCAAGAGATCTCAAGCAGTACACTGACAAACACTACCGAAACTAAAATTATATATATTTTTTTATTTTAAATACTTTTCTTTAATTAAATTGCCTCCTGCAATATTCTGTTTTCAAAGATGTAGACATGGAAATTCATAATATCATGTTTTAGTTTAGAGATTTTTGAATATTTTTTTTTATCAATTTTTATATTACTTTAATATTTTACTCTTATTAGAAGCTTATTCAGGGTGGTTAAAAACCAAAGAAAGGGCCGAAGGGGAGTTACCATGGAGGAGAGAGTAATCAGGAGGCGAAATATGCCACTGAGTGAATGAAGTACTGGCGACACCGTTCCTCTCGTTCGGATAAATCCCAGGATGCACTGCGCGAGGAGATGCGAAGAAGGAACGTGGGATGAATGAACAATCTTTAATTTGGACATCCTAAGGTCACTTTTTTTTGAGATAGTATAAAAGTTTAGTTCAAAATTTTGTTAATATTAATAGTTATTAGAAATTTGCTAAAATAGTCAATTATTAAGTTATACAGCAGCAACGATTTAGTAGGAAAAGACACCTTAGGCAAAAAAAAATATCTTGAATAGAACCCCTAAAACGCAAGCTAAATTAGGTCGAGTTTACGTAAATTTTACGTCTTAAAACATTTCTCACTAGGCGAAAATGAGAAATGGATAACTGCAGTCAACATTTTTTTTAATCTTAATGTGTTCAGAATGGCCTAAAAAGGTTTTCATTTGCTTTTCAAAGCCCTAAATTTTAAGTAATTTTCAATTAAAAACAGCCTCTTTTGTGTCTGAGCTGAAACAGCTTGTGACGTGAAATGTGCTTTGTTTCCGCTTGTTGCTATAATCCCGCTTTGAAACAATGAGCACTAGTTTTTTTACAGACTAGTGTATCGATGAAAACGGTGTTTCCCACATTTCCACTGGCACATGTGACGTCACATTGTTAGGAGCTTTCTGTACTAAAATATGTCATAATTACCTAAAAGAATTTTTTTGTGGGGAAAGACAAGCGTATTTTTGGAATCAGGAGAGAATTTTTAATAAATTAAAATTGAATATTTAAAATTTTAAGATTTGCTGCAGTTCTCCATTTTCAATTTAATGACTTAAATAAATGAATAAAGGTATTCTTAGCTCATTAAATAATTTTTTTTTTAAATTTTTGCCTCGTGAGAAGCGTTTTAAGACGTAAAATCTACGTAAATTCAACCGAATTGCTCGTGCGTTTTAGGGGTTCTAGTCAAGATATTTTTTTGCTTAAGGTGTCTTTTCCTACTAAATCGATGCTGCTCTACAACTTTGTAATTGACTATTTTAGCAAATTTCTAATAGTTTTTAAAATAAAATTTATAACTCCTAAAATTTCCACTAGAGGGCGCTGTGGTATTCATATTCGGTTGCGCATAGTCACTTTACTATAACTTTACCTTAACTGCATAGCTTTAGCTTGCTCCATTAGCATTTAGCAATTTGTTTCAGGGTAAAGGGACTTTCCTTTACACCCTGTTTTTGTTTAGATTTGTGCTGTTTTTTAAATTACTGCTCAAGCATTTAAAAAATTTATTACCATCTTTAAAAGGCAATTCACAAATGAAGAATAATAAAATACATCGCTCCTTCGCTACGAATACATATTACACCTAAGTTTGCTTTCTTGCAAGCAATGTATTATGAAGGAAAACCCAGTTTTACAGAGAAAGAAAAGCAATGCAGAAAAAGCTTACCACAGGGTATGCGATGTAAAAGCGGTTCTTTTAGCCTTGGCTTGGCGCATCGATCGGTTCTCAACCTTAATATCATAAAAGGGTAAACGCATGTACGAGGGAACATCTAACTATTAACTTCGCGTCATAAAAGTGTGTACTTTTTTTCTCAATGTCTTGTGTGCTTAATCAATTCTAATAAGTAAAGTCTACCCTTTTTGATTAAAGATGTCGTTTAAAGAAAAATTCGTCAAGAAGAACTTTGCTGAACAGCAAAGATGCATCTTATCAGTATACCCCATCTAAAGGAGAACCGCTTGAGAAGGAATTAACTAAATAAACAAATAAATGTATTAATTCGAATAGTTTTTTATTATTATATCAAAAGTAGCAAGAATCACTAAATAGATAGCCTGGGGTTTTCTTAGTAATTGAAATCCTTTATATTTTGATGATTTCACAACTAATTTTACATTTTTTCCACTCATAAAGTATTTAAAATGAAAAAATATATGTTTTGAAATATTGTAAATCTTTAAGTCTAGACACCTTGACATAGACAAACCAAGGGTTGAGTTGCAGAAATAATTTCCCTTTAAAATCTTCTAGTAGTTTCCAGAGCCACATGTGTTGTTAAGAAGTTTATTAATTTCACTTTACTGTGAAGTAATTTTCTAATAGTATTAACCTACTGCCGAAAACAATTAAATTTCTATTCAATCAATACACGTAATTACTTTATGTTCAAAGAGTTTATTGGATAACAATTAATAGTTCCAACTTTAAAATAAATGGAAAATCTTCGGAATAAAAATTCTTATAATTTTAGAATTTGGAAAAAATATTTCCTCACTACAGTTAAATAACTTATTACTTATTTTGTAAATGAAGAAAAGCTAAATTCTAAAATGAAATAGGCAAATAATTTATTTTAGTGGAAGTTTATTTAATAATAGTGTTACTATTAAATATTATACAACTTCAGTAACTGAACATGTATTCATCAAATTATTTTTCTTATCACACAGATTTGAATTTATTGACAGCAAAATTCAATACTTAAAGCAGGTTCTTCTGAAAACAACATATATTAATATTTTCATAGAAGAAAATACATAATTATAAACATTGGAGAATTAAATGACTGAAACAAAACAAACAAATCTTACCCAAAATTAGCAAAGAAATTGCAAAGTAAATTGAAAAGAAATGAATGAATAAGTGTAAATGAAAATTTAATATAAAGCAACTGTTCAGTTGGTACTATGAAATTAAAAAAAATACATGTTTTATTAAAGGTAAGAATTGTAATATTTTGTGATTATTTAACTACTGTTTGAATACAGATAGATAAGTTGCCCAGCACCATATATTTTGTTAAAAAGATCCAAACAATACAAAATACCCACAAAGTAAGAATGATAAAAAATATTCATTCAATACAGAGAAATAGACAAACTTCATTGACAAATTAACATTTAAAGAAAAGAAACCTACACCAAAATACTCTAAAAAGGATAACTGTAATAAACATAGATAACACCAATGAATGACAATTATTCCAAACTCATGGATTTTTACACAGGAGGGGGACCATCAGGGTATCGAAGCACGGGATTCAAGGAAGTAGCTAAGTTATTAGAGAGGTGACAGCTAAACTCCTCTTCTTCTTTTGGAAGTAAGATGGCTGCAGCTAGTATCAGTAGTAGAGCAGCCTGAATTGGAATTGAGGCTCTGGCAACTCTCAGTAAAAAGTAACAGCACCTTTTTAATCTTGAGGGTTGATTTTCTTCCCTTTTAAAACAAATTCAAATTTAATAAGATGTCAGAACTAGTAAAGTAGGATTGTACAAATCGAAATTAATTCCAAATTCAAGCATTTAGAATTTCAAGTTCAGTTTATATCTCAAAGTGAAAGGAACCAATAAAAAATTTAGTTTTTTTCAGAAAAAGCAGTCAAAATTACTCGCGCAAGGCAGGGTTGGCTGGATTGAACCCAATTGGGTTGGACCCAATGGGTTTTTTCAAAAAAACCCATGTGAAAAAACCCACATTTTGGACCCATTTTTGGGTTTTTTCAAGAAAAATCAAGATTTTGACAGTTCCTTCAAAATTTAAAGTGTTTTTTTCAAAGTTAAGGATATTTTTAAAATTTTAATGGGTTTTTTCAAAATTTAAACTATAGGTTTTAAGAATTAAATGGTGTCTTTTCAATTTCAGGCAGTTTTTTAAAAAAGTTAAATAGGTTCTTTCATTATTCAGTGGGTTTTTTCATTATTGAATGTTTTTTTTCAAAATTAAGGACGTTTTAAGTTCAAACTAGATATGAAAAATTAAGATTTTTTAAATTTCAGTGGGTTTTTTCAAAGTTCAATAGATTTCTTTCAATATTGAATGGGTTTTTTTTCAAAGTTTAGGTTATTTTTTAAATTTTAGTGTTTTTTTCAAAATTTAAACCAGGTTTCAGTAAATAAGGGGTGTTTTTAAAATTTCAGTGGGTTTTTTCAAAGTATAAAAACTTTGAAAAACCCACTTAACTGTGGAAAAAATGACATTATTTTCACAGAACACATTTAACTTAGAAAGAAACTAAAATTTGAAAAAAAAACCACTTACTTTCTAGGAGAAAACCACTTAATTTTGAAAAAACCCATACTTTTTCCGAAAAAACCCAGTTTTAATGGGTTTTTTCAGGGTTTTATTGAAAAAACCCAAAAAAACCCAACCCACTTGGGTTTTTTCAAAAAAACCCGGGTTTTTGCCAACCCTGGCGCAAGGTAAGGAAAAAATACTTCGGGAAAAATTTGAAGTATTATGTATGACTATGTTACTCGGGAAATGTGATAAATCGGGCATTATTAATAATGCCTGAAGTGGAGGAGGGCAATGTGATAAATTCAAAGGAATTTATCACTTTGCCCACTTCTACTCTGGGCATCATTAATAATGCCCAATTAATCACTTTGACCGTAACATATATACAGCATAATTAATGCAATAAGCTTCCTAATATCATTAAACTTTTGAATGCAAATTATATTGGAAATAAGTTTTACATACTTGTACAAATTTATTAAACAATCTTTATAACAGCGAAACGGGAATAATAACCGGATTCCATCAACTAATGACGTGTACATTTTAAGAATAATTCCACGTTTTACTAAAAAAAATACTTTTTTTTGCTAACAAACCTCTGTATTACAGGTTTTGAGAGAAAACAACCTGAAATTAACAACTGAAAAATAGTATCTACTATCAAGTAATTTTTTCCCAGCTAGTTCATTAAGGATTTGCAGCATTGAGAATGTAAAAATTGTTCAGTTTTAGGATTCAACAAAATAAAAAACAGAATAATCTGAAATGATGGACTGTGTAAATGTTAGAAAAAATCAAATAATAGAATCGAGAGTAGAATGAAAATAAAAGAGAAAATACATACAAAGTATAAGATCCAAGTAAATTTTCTGTAGCTCCATGAACCTAAAAATATTTTAAGGTGGAAAAGCATTATAATAAAATTTAAATAAAAAAATTAATTTTTAGAAAAATACAAAGGGATACTTTCAACATTTTATTACAAAGTTATTTTTATTAAATATTGAGCAGTATATTCTTCAAAGACTAGCCCATAAAATCTTTAATCCTCAACAAACATTTTGGCATGATTCAAATAATACTGACTTAGTATATGAGAATTTTAACAAAACTCTAAACCAGGGGGGTTTCCCAAACTTTTTTTATGCATCGACCCCTTGGTAGTATTTTACCATCCATATTTTACCATTCCATTTTACCAGGCCATCATCCCCCTTTCAAAAATCCGACTAAATTCTTAAAGAAAAATTATTTATGAATGGAAATATAACTAAAATTTTACAGCCGGTTTCATTCACGAGTAACATACCGTTCAATATGGATAATTCATAGGTGAACCAAGTAAGCAATAGACCACCAATGAAGCATTTAGCTTTCAAAACTTTGAAATTAAAAATTAGTATCTAAAGAAAGTTTAAGGGACTAGGAAAATTCTTTGAATCATCCACGGCATTGCATAGAAATTTTAAAACACTCAAAATGAACTAAAATACAATAAAAGTAAATCATTTTAATGAACGAATTCGGAAACAAAATTATTATTTTCACTTTACAAATAAAAGTAATTACGGAATATATTCAATGAGAAGGGTGAGCCTGATGCTGAGGTGCTAAAGAGGGTATTTTTGGTTTAGAATTAGTACTTAATATTATGCGTAAATCCTCGCTTTCTAAAACATTCAATGGGTTTCTTGGTTTCCCAACAAATTGTTCAGATGGCTAAAATCAACCTCAACCAAATACGAGCTGGAAAATGCCAACAGTAAAAAGTCTTCGTAATCTTCATAACTTCAGGAAAGTCTTTCCTTATCCTTGGCACGTTCCAAAACTTAGAATACCCAAGGTATCGAACCGGGAATTTAATTCCATTTCAATTATTTCTACTTGTAGGGAAAAATCAAATACACTGATGTCCCAATCAAGCGGATTGATATCAATGATCAGTTCATTTGAAGAGTTTGATGCCAAACTAGAATTTTTCTGCACTCTTTTTTTATGACTGCTTAACTTTCATCGACCCCTAGCAACCCTAAAGCTTCGTCGACCCACAATCGACCCCTAGAGCTTCATCGACCCCCAGAGGGTCTGTACCGACCACTTTGAGAAACCCTGCTCTAAACGCTAAAATTATGATACATGTAATTATTTAGATTTAGATAACTAGACTATACCTTTCTTCAAACACGGCGCCTTATTGGTTTAGCGAAAATCCCGTGAACTCTATATAATAGCAACGAGTCTTCTTTATTGTATTATAAGTGAATATTACATATTAATTTTTAAATTAAAAAAGTTATTATGATTATTTTAAAAATATTTTTAATGAGACCTTCTTATTTCAACATTTAATCCATCGTACTTACTTGAGTAGTCATAAGTAACTTCGACAGCGAACTCAGTGAATCTGTACATTTTTGTAAGTAGGTCTGGGAAAGATCTAAGATGTGAGTTAGCTTGGTCTGTACTTTCAAAAAACCATCCCTTTTATTAACGGGATCCTCGAAATTTTCAACTGAAAAAAGCTTCCTTGATATGTCAAGTATAGTCTTTACGCGTAGTGAACAGCTATAGAGTTGTTGCTTTAAAGCCTAAAAATAAATATTTTGTTACTAATCAGTGATAACTTCTTCTCGGTGGGTCAAGTATTGAAACTAAACAAAACTCATTTTAACCGGAGGTCACTTTTTTTAACACGAAATACGTGAGAAATAATAGTAAATTCTAAAGGAGTGAGTTTAAGAAAAAAGATTGAACTGGGAATGGGGGAGTTCAGAAAAAATAAACTTATATGACCTGATAAAAAATAACTTTGTATATCTATTCCAAAACCATTCCTCTTTATGTTATTAAAGTAGTAAAATTAAAGACAAGGAAGAGCTAAGTTTATCATCACCTTCTAAGACAACTCGGGTTTATATTTTCGGGTAAAACGTTTTATGAATTGTTTAATAGAGAACAAATATTAACTTACAAAAAGTTCAGTGTGTTGTTCATGAAGAACGGCAACTGTTTTATTTTCATATGGCAAAGCGCATATTATCTTTTTTCCTGCTTCTTCTAGCCAAAGTTCCATTTCACTGATAGTGTTATGGAATTCCGAACTCTGAAAGAATTCTGATTGCAGTCGGTTTTGCCATTCTAGTGTTTGCGAGCATAACTTGGTCCATTGTCCATTTATAAACTAAAAGTAAATAGACATAGAAACATAGTCTTAAAAATAATTCATCATACATCATGACATACTCCTGATAGAGAAAAAGTATTTAAAAATGTTTTAATACATATTAAATATACACAGTGTATCAACAAGTCCGCTCAGATAAAGAGATTCCTTCCGTAGATTATATAAAAAAGGGCTACAAATCTATACCTCTATATGGACCGCATTTAAAAAAAATTGCCGTCATTTTCACTAAAAACTTCATTACTTTATTTTATGGCAAGCAAATGCAAGTGCAATGGATATTCTTAATATCTCAATCTGCGAACATAGGGCCGTATTCTACTTTTTCGTGAACTCACCACACTAGCGAACTCCCCTCACCTCGGTGAATTCGCTAGTGAGTTCATTTCTTGTATTCTAACGTGGCAGGTGAAATGGGCGGAGATTTTAAATCTCCGCTTATTAGCTGTTCTGGCTGACGTCAAGACTCTGCGTAACAATGCTTTTAAGCCAATCAGAACTGGATATAACGTCATACCTTTGATTTCCCAATTTTCTCGAAAACTGCGTTTCATAGATGTATGATTCTTTGTAATTTTTTCATTTAGGGAAAGATGATTTACCTCGGACCTATTTTTACTTTTAACCCTGTAATTTTTTATGAAAAAATCTTAGTTTATTTCTTATTTAATGAAAATAAGACTTCTTTTTAAGAAATTTGGGATTACCTGATGAGATCTAATCGTTTGTAGTCTAATTGGAATGCTCTCCAAGTTCTCCGGACCACTTTTTAACATAAGCTTTTTAAAAAACTGATTTTGATCTCAAAAATATCGATTTCACTTAAAATTGGCTTCAGTCCTAAAAATTAATTCTACCTTGCTTTTAAAATAAAGATATCAATGTAATAAAAGTTAGAAGAGTGATTTTTTTAGTCATTCAAGGTATTTAAGTGTATTTTGGGTAGATCCATGGTAAACGCTTTTCTTAGGTCCAAGGTACTTGATCATTTACTGAAACATGTCTGCGCACTATGTTCAGTTTACCCCAGCCTCATTTTAAGCATACAATATTATAGCTAAAAATAAGCTTTAAGATATAAAATTCAATGCAAAATAAAATTTGTATTAACACCCTGAATATTTTATATAGGATTACTTAAGTTCCCAATAAATTATAAAATGAATATGGTGAACTAGATACTCACCTCAAGTTTTTGATTAATTTCATCAATTGTTTCAGTATTTAGAGAAGAAGAAATAAAAAATTGTCTTGTAGCATTTAGGTTTATAATAATTTCTCTTTGATGGCTGATTTCTGAGACTAAAATCTAAAAAAAAAACAGAATTAGTAAAACTATTTAACACTTTTTTATTCAAGATTAAAATACTTGGATACTAAAAGTCATACCTCATGTTTCTGTAAAATTTTAATGAACCCTTCCATATCAGTATCAGTTGCGAATGACACAGGGAGGTGTTGAAGAGTGTTTAACAGCCATTTTTCTATATGTTTAACGTCTTTGAAAAACTCTTTCAATGTTTTGGAACTTTTTACAACTCTAAGTCCTCTATTCATAGCAGTTCTTTCAACTTTTTCCCAACGATTCAACAATTCTAAAAATATACATAGAAGTATTTTTTAAATTATCAGAATAGTTTACTCATGCTAATCTAGATGATAAACCAGGTTAAAACAAACAAAAAAATGCTAAATTATCGGAAAGGGATAAGAAAAAAGTAGAAATATTTTTAAGTGTTGTAAGTCAACTGTAAAATAGATTTATCATTGGAAGTCTATTAATGATGCAATACATAATTGAAATTACGTTAGTTTTGTTTAAGCTTTATAAAATAATTCTAAAAAGGCTAAAACAGGAAATTTTTTTGCGAGTGCTAATTTCTATAGTTCTAAAAATATAATTAAAGCTGGACATTTTAGAAAGAATTCACTTGATGAAAATTATTTTAACCGATTTCAGTTGTAACTATGAATATAATCCTACAAAGAAATACTTTATCAGATAAAATCATCAGACATCAACTACAAAAATTTTTTTACCTTTAGTTCTAAGTAGCACATCTTGTGTTTCCTTTCCCTGATTAGGTTCTTGGACAGAATTAAGAAAGATGTGATTGAAATACTGAATAATATCAATACTGGATCTACAAGCCGCCAAAAGATGAGACTGCGAATAAAAGTACAATGAAGACACTAAAATATAATTTGAAAAAAGAAAAATATTGAAAATATGCTTACATTGTTTTTAGTAGTTTCTTCAGTAACATTTGGATTTGGATCAGAAAGGATAGCTTCTAGGGAGACGATTCGATTATCTGCCTCATCCAGAGCAGCAACGAAATCTTTAAATGACTCCTCTCCTATGTTGATGTCAGCTAATTATAAATTGAGAAAAGTGTTTTTAGAATAATTAGAAAAGAACAAAACTGTGTAAAAAATTTTTTTTAAATGTTAAAAAAATACCAAGGTACCATATTATAAAAAAGGATTTTAGTCAATGTAGAAAAATTATGTATGAATAATAAAATTAAAAATTTTCTTTCAAACATGAAAGGATTTTTTTTGTAAATACGTTTAAAACTAACCGAAATAAGTAGAACCCTTCTTTTGCGAAAGAGGCACAGTTGTCTCTCTTTCAAAAGTAGATTTCATAGCTAATTTTCTGCTTAAATATTCTTTATGTTTACACTGACAAATAGCAACTGTTGGTGTCTCTTCTGTTTCGTTAGAATCTCCACTAAGATCAAATCTAGATAGTTTCTCTTTATCATAGCTATCCGACTCTGACATTCCAGGAAAATCTTGAACATTTTTGCTTCCCTTTAATATAGAGACATTGCGACTTTTCTTCCTTTGGGTGATTTCGGTTACCTAAAAGAATTCAAACGTTTAACAGGGACATTATAATAGAAAATATTTAAAACATAACATGACTCAAAATTCAAAGTAGGAGTCCCTAGGCAGCTCAAATGCTGTGCAAAATAACTCTCGTATTAAATTTAAAACGATATTTTTTACTGCACAAGGGCAAACGGTGTTGCTTTATTGGACTAAATAAATATGAAGAGGGGCTTAGACCACCACAGTGGGGAGAGATACAGCAAAAAATCTTTACTTTTATATTTTTTTTTGAATACTTTAAAAAATATAATTGGACACCAGAATTTTTTTCTATCTCTTTCTGTTCGCCTAAAATAATATCTCTTTGTTTTGTATGTTGTTATTCTCCCCCTTTAACCCTTTATGCCCCAAATTATTTTCCTCATCCTCATCCAAAATATGTCAAGTTTATGTAACTGCAACTATAAGTAAACTTAATTTGGGCTTACATGACGAAAATTGGATGAATTTGGAACATTGGGAAGTGGGACTTACAAGTCCCATCGGGACATAAAGGGTTAACCTCATTCTAGCACCTCAGGAATGCGTGTGCTATCCATCTTTCCTAAGTGACTTTGAATCATTTTCCCAGCTTACAATTCCTAGAAGTTTGTACTTTGAATTTAGAACCATCCATTTTTTCTTTTCTCTCAAAAATTCACAATCTTACCAACTGCACTCTTTGCGAAATGTTTTTAGAAGTTCTACAGTACTCTTTTCCAGCTTCAGTAACTGCAATTTCACTCACAGTGTTAAGTTGCTCGTACATATCTTCAAGATTGCTTTTATTGTCCACAGTAAGACGATGTTTTATTCTCTTCAACTTGGTATCCAAGACTTTTAAACGTTCTTTGCAGGCAAAAACTTCATCACGGAATTCCAAGATATGTGCCTTTTCTTGAATTTCTCCGCAGATTCTTTCAATTTCACAAAGTAGATCAGACGTTTCAGTTAATTTTCTTTGTGATTCCTGCAGGATTAACATTTAGAGATGTTATTTAACATTAAAAAAAAAGGATCACTTAGAATAAAGTAATTTTTTTATTACACACATATAAGGTTACATAGAAACATAAAAAGACAAAGAAAAAAACACTTACAGCCACCAGGGATCACTTGATCCATATTGGTGACCTTTGAAAAAAAATTATCTACATTTTCGATAGAGAAAACGACAATGAAATAAACAACTCATAAAAAATACATACAATAAGGTGTGTATTTTTACAAAAGGAAAAGTTTCAGAGTGAATTTTCGTAATTTTTATCGGATTTTTTAGCTTTAAAATAAATATTAGTAATCCAATAATGATATTTTCAAATCCGTCAATGGAAAAAGATACAGATATAAAAATATCATTTCTTTAAAATGGTATAATACCAAATCTATTAAATGAAAGGAGTAATTCCCCATTATCGCTGGTTAGTGGACAATAAGTGTAAACTCACAAATCACAAGCGTCGCCTCCAACCGTGAACCGGTTTCGTCTTTGTTAGGACTCATCAGCACAGCACGGTATAGGAAGGCAATGCAATAGAGCGGAGGGCAAGTACTAGTCTAGCCGACTATAACTGAAAAAGTGGTGACCATTGATTAGTCCTCTACTCATCTGATGGAATGACTTGGCATTCCTAGAACATATTAAATTCCAGAAAAACTTAATTCCTTTTTCTGGAATTAAATCTGTTCTAGGAATGCCAGGTCATTCCAGCAGATGAGTGGAGGACTAATGAATGGTCACCACTTTTCTGTCGCGTAGACTAGTACTTGCCCTCCGCTCTCTTGCGTTACCTTCCTATACCGTGCTGATGAGTCCTAACAAGGACGAAGCCGGTCCACGGTTGGAGGCGACGCTTGAGAGTTGTGAGTTCACTCTTACCAAATCTAGTAATTAAAAATAGTCATTATAACTTCGAATATAAAACTTACTTAAAAACTATTCAACGAAAAAAACTAATCACTGTTACAAACCTCGTATTTCAAATTCATTTCCAAAGGATCTTTTTTGGAAGTAGAAGAATCTATTAAAGGTTGAATTAATAGCATATTTTCCTGAACCTTATTTAAAAAGCTTCTGCCCTCAACATTTTTTTCTGATAATTCTCTAAGGTCACTCAAGATGGACAATGTTTTATTATGTAGACTGTCCAAATCATCTTTCATCTCCTCTATTTCTTGCTTTAAAACCTCTTTTTCTGAAGAATTTGCAAACAAAATTTCTTCAAAAGCACATTCCATACTTTTAGTCAAGTGCAATAGACCTTCATGCTCATCGAAGAATTTCTGCAAACGAAAGAAACCAAATGAATATAAGTTTCCGGCATTACTGAAACAATTAGTTATTTATTATAAAAATTTCTAAAATCCTAACTCTTAATTAAAGGAACATGCATTTGAGCACCTAACATAATCTCAATGTTTTTGCTAGAAAGTTTGACACAAGTAACGTATGATGTATGAAGTACAGGGAAATTCATAAAGAATCGTCTAATAGCTATGGGGTAGGAGAACAATATTTTCAAAGATTATTAATTTTTAACTAAGTTTGATTAAGTTTTCTACAATAAAGTAATAAAGTTAAGTTTTCTATAATAAAAACTAGTTAAGACTTAGTTTCTTAAAATGTAACAAAAAACTCAACATAACACCTAAAAGTTTGATGAAGTTTAATATTATTATCTTAACATGCCTCTAGAATCTAAGCGACAGCAGTTCCTCCCTTTTCCATAGCCACGCCCATTCAAATAGCCAATAGACGAGATTAGTGTGACGTTTTTTGTTTTGTTTGGAAACGTAAATTCAGTCTGTGATTGGTTCCGTGAACTGTACGGACAGTACGGATCCGTATGTAACCAATCACGGATCGAATCAACGTTTCCAAACAAAACAAGAAACCGGAAGTGACGTTTTCACTAATCTCCTCTATTCCTTAAATATATATTTATAGGCGGGGGAAAATACGGTTTGACCTCAAACAAATTCCAACAAAAGGTTTTTCAATGGTTTTGGACTCTACTAGGTGTCCTTATTGACCAAAAAAAAGTTTACCACAATCTGACAACCGGAAGTTGTTTTTTTTTTAATTTTTTAAAAAATTTTAAAATCCATAAAAAAACAATTAATAGGGCGAAACAAAAACTTTTTTCGGTGTTAAATTATATATTCGATGATAGTTGACATTTCTAAGCGAAGAAATTTATCAAAATTTTATTTATAAGAATCTGGCAACCATTAAAGTGCATTTTCCAAGATGGCGGCCTACGTTTTCATTAAATGACAGTTAAATCGGTTTTCTCGAGTAAATTCCATTTTTTGCGATGAAATGCGATGTTAATTAACTCAATAACTTCAGATAATGCTGTAAATTTGGTCTATCCGATTGAAATAATAAAAAAAACCAAGCGTAAATACGCGCATATCTGCGAAGGTTCCGAGTCCCGATTTCACTGGGTATAGTCACTTTAAAAGTTCATTACAGCTTGGAAAAAATTCCAACAAGCATTTTCTCAACGGTTTTAGACAGTACTGTATTTATTACCATGTAGAAAGTTTACCAGAATCTGACAACCGGAAGTGGGTTTTTTTCAAGATGGCCGCCGATGCTTCAAATAAAGAGATATTCGGGAAAGAGCCATAATTTAACAGCTATGAAAATTTTTTATGGGTTCAAAAAACAAATATAAGGTACTAGTCAAGTTTCTTATCATACTTATAAATATAAATTTCTTTTACAAAATCTAGAAACCAGAACAGGGCTTATTTCCAAGATGGCTTATTTCCAAGATGGGCTTATTTCCAAGATTTCTAAATTGACGGCGTTTTGTAAAGGTTCATCAAATTAAAGAAAAAATTCCAACAAGCATTTTCTCAACGGTTTTAGACCGTACTAAGTGTACTTATTGCCATGTAGAAAGTTTACCAGAATCTGACAACCGAAAGTGGTTTTTTTTTTCAAGATGGCCGCCGAAGCTTCAAAGAAAGGGATATTCGGGAAAAAATTCCATTTTAAGTGCTATAAAATTTTTTTATGAATTCTAAAATCAAATATCAGGTTATAGTTAAGTTCTCTGATCATAGTGGTAAATATAAATTGCGTTTATAAAATCTTTTAACCAGAATAGGGCTTATTTCCAAGATGGAGGCCTAGGTTTCTTTCGGAATTGCCGGCGCATACTGGATAATTTTAAAGGTTTATTAAATTAAAGAAAAAATTCCAACAAGCATTTTCTTAACGGTCTCACACAGTACTAAGTGTATTTATTGTCGTTACAAAAGTCTACCCGAATCTGACAACTGGAAGTGGGTTTTTTTCAAGAAGGCCGCTGATGCTTAAAAAACTAGAATAGCCTAGAAAATTGAATGTTTAGCAAAAAAATATTTTCTTATATGTATGAAATAAAAACTTGATAACTTAAGACTTTTTTACCTAAAATTAAGAACCTAATATTTAATTTTGGAACCCATAAAAAATTTATAACACTTAAATTAGGGCTTTTTTACGAATATATCTCTATTCTTTAAGCATCGGCGGCCATCTTGAAAAAAACCCACTTCCGGTTGTCAGATTCTGGTAAACTTTCTACATGGCAATAAGTACACTTAGTACGGTCTAAAACCGTTGAGAAAATGCTTGTTGGAATTTTTTCTTTAATTTGATGAACCTTTACAAAACGCCGTCAATTTAGAAAATAACGTACGCCGCCATCCTGGAAATAAGCCCTGTTCTGGTTTCTAGATTTTGTAAAAGAAATTTATATTTATAAGTATGATAAGAAAACTTGATTAGTACCTTATATTTGTTTTTTGAACCCATAAAAATTTTTCATAGCTGTTAAATTATGGTTCTTTCCCGAATATCTCTTTATTTGAAGCATCGGCGGCCATCTTGAAAAAAATCCACTTCCGGTTGTCAGATTCTGGTAAACTTTCTACATGGTAATAAATACACTTAGTACTGTCTAAAACCGTTGAGAAAATGCTTGTTGGAATTTTTTCCAAGCTGTAATGAACTTTTAAAGTGACTATACCCAGTGAAATCGGGACTCGGAACCTCCGCAGATATGCGCGTATTTACGCTTGTTTTTTTTTATTATTTCAATCGGATAGACCAAATTTACAGCATTATCTGAAGTTATTGAGTTAATTAACATCGCATTTCATCGCAAAAAATGGAATTTACTCGAGAAAACCGATTTAACTGTCATTTAATGAAAACGTAGGCCGCCATCTTGGAAAATGCACTTTAATGGTTGCCAGATTCTTATAAATGAAATTTTTATAAATTTCTTCGCTTAGAAATGTCAACTATCATCGAATATATAATTTAACACCGAAAAAAGTTTTTGTTTCGCCCTATTAATCGTTTTTTTATGGATTTTAAAATTTTTTAAAAAATTAAAAAAAAAACAACTTCCGGTTGTCAGATTGTGGTAAACGTTTTTTTGGTCAATAAGGACACCTAGTAGAGTCCAAAACCATTGAAAAACCTTTTGTTGGAATTTGTTTGAGGTTCGGCCCTTTTTTGAGCTATTTTCCCCCGCCTATTAAAGCAATTGGAGATATACTACTACTCTACATATAGAAATATGTACAAATAATAGAAAGAATATAGAAAGTATATCTAGAGAAATTGGAGAATTTCTACTAGATATACTTTCATCACTAAGTTTCATAAAGTAGTGAAAAATTTGGTTACAGTTTGTCGGGGGCTATTCGAGAAAATAGAGAAACTAAAATTGTCTAATTATGGTAAAATTTACAAATTTAATTTATTCCAAAATTAACTACATCTGGATAAGTATTCAAAATTAGCAGAAATGTCTGAAGACTAAATTCCTTCTAAACTTCCCCAATGGGTTACAATCCATTCATCTAAGTCCACCTTATTTAAAAATGAAACTTTTTTAATTGTAAGTATGTGTCTAGTTAAAAATATGTATGGGGAAAAAGCCATAAATAAGCTAATCCATTTAACAATTAATTCTAAAATTTTCCAATATGATATATTATAACAATATTTACCTGTAAAGTAAGCGTGCTGATTTGAATTTCATGAAGCTTGTATACTCTTGGATGAGACATCAAATACTTCCTTATATTTTGTCTCTTAGTATTTATCAAATTGAAGAAGTACAGGAAGTTCTGCCAAGAAGACAACGATGATCTAGTTTCTTGAGCTTTAAGTTGGTATGTTTCCTCAAGACGAATCCATTTAATCTGGAGACTTTTCAGAAATTCATGCAATTTATCTTTGGAAGACAAATTCTGAGAAATGTCTCGAATAATGCACTCGACAGTATCTCGTTGAGCTTGGATGTAAATTCCCATCATCTACATAAAAGTCGTAATATGAAATTAAATACAAGTATACAATTTATAGAAGTCTTTATAATCGAATACTATCAAATAAGAATATAGTTTTTTAAGAGTGAATCTTCTTTCCCAGTTAGACACATACTGCAATCTGAATATTTTTTAAAAAACTTCTAACCCATCAAAGTACTTCAAAACTGCACTCTAACATAGGATTTTTTTCCCGGTACTTTATACTGAGTAAAGGAGACAAACACAGAAACTCATTCATAAAACACGAGTCTCATTTATAAATTAAAAATCATTTAAAAATTAAAAAAAGTGAGGAACAGCGAAAAAATTTATGAAAGTAATTCAAGTAAAAATTAATGTAGCGAAACAAAATTGCAATCCTTAATACAAAATATAGATCTGTAGTTTTAACAAAGAATCTCTGTCAACTATGATAACAGAAAACCTCTGTAATTTGTGAAGGGAAACCCTGTTATTAAACGCTTTTATATTTATATAGAATATCTCTGTACTTACACGCAAAAAATGGTTTGCTTGTTCCAACCATACCCGGTTCGTCTGAAGGGGTTTGTTTGTTGTAACCATTCTTGCCGTTTCCCATAACCATACCAGTCTGGTTGCTGCCTCTATACGGGTTTGTTTGACGTAACCAGATAAAGTCTCAAGCGCATGCGCATTTGCCATCTGTGAATCACTCTCAGATCCATTTAATATTAAATAAGAATCCAATTATTAATCCTATCTAAATTCTAAAGCTATATTTAAACTCTATACGCCTCTATTATCCCTAGTAGCACAGCTCACACTAATATGTCAAGCTTACGTAGCTGCAACTAGAGGTAAACGAAATTTGGCCGTACATGACAAAAATTGGACGAAATTTGAACGTCTGTGCAAAAGTATCAATAGAATCAGAGAAGAAGAAGACAAAGCGACTCAGAAAATGCTTCGAAAATAGTAAACATTCTAGTTCTAGTAAACGAACCGCATGAACGAAAGTTGGATTGTGTCAACCCAAAAGTCTGGTTACTGCAATCAAACCTCTCTCAAACAGACCAGTCTGTTTAAAGCAAGCAATAAGTTTGTTCAGTCCTATAGCAAATAGACGGTTTGTTTCCGGTAACCAAACTTCTGGTTGCTGCAAACAAACTCTTTTTTGCGTGTATTAAAGGGATTTTCTGATAACATAGCTGACAGGATATCTTTGTTAAATAAACAGCGTAGATTGAGAAAATGTGGGGAAAATGAGCAGAAGAAGAACGTTCTTATAATCTGTTCATTTAGAATTGGCGCCTGAGACGTAATGTATTAAAAGCAGTTATTACTGTAATTATCATCGAAAGTTTTTTCTTGTGCAATGACAAGGCAGCTGAAACAGAAGTAGTTAAAATACTGTAAAAAAATCGGTCCCTGAAGTTGTGTGATGAGCGTTATTAGGCGTTTTTGATCTTGTTTCAGGCTCCAATTCTAAATGAACTGAGTATAACAAGTACCAAGGCATGATGCGTACCTGTAATTCCACATATAAAGAGGAAACTTCAAGAAAGCAAGAAGGGCGCTTTTCAACAAGTTTCTTAAAGAAGCTAATAAACTTCAGAAGTAAGAATAAATTTTCTGATACAGAATTGCTGCTGGAATGGATTTTATGGAGTTTCAAGTAATAAAGTGAAACTTTAGATAACACGTCTTTTAGCTGCTTGAGAGAAAGAGATGTAGTTTTGATGAAGGCAAACTCTTGAACTTGCCCAAGAAGGAGCTTTCTTCTAATATATTGAACCGAAGCAAAGTGGCGTACACCTTCTTTCAAGAGTTCCTTAAAAATTAATTTAAATAAATTAGCAAATCTTAATAGTCTTAAATAAAATGTAAAAGTTTCAAGCTTTAAAGCGACAAATTGTGAGGATTTGTCTTACCTCAACAGTATGAAGACGTTTTTCTATGTCTTTTTTGTACGATGGTAATTCCTCTCCAAATTGGTCCTAAAATATAAAATAATGCATAAAAATAGGTTAATAAATTGCACTTTCTGGTTACTTAAGCACAATGACATCTCTTACAGTAGGCATAATATTTTAGATGGATTTTATTTTGAGGTTACATATTTTTATTTCCATTTGGGGAGGATTCCCATAAAAGAGCTTAGATAATTACTTTTTAGAACCAGTAGGCGGATACTATATTTTCAAGTTCACGTGCCGTTATCTGAGTAATGAATGATATTATAATTATGTTATTACATTTTTAAATGAAAAAGAAAAAGGGGTACTCTAACCCTTTATCTACTGCATTTTCTGCATTTATTCATGCAAATATTTGATGAGTCACTAAATAGAAAATTAAGGGTTATACATAAATAAAATCATCTTTGGAAAATTTATAATCCACTAGAGCTTATTAATTAGATACTTTTGAGTACTGTCACTACACTGAAGGCTAAAATATTCTCACAATACAAAAATCCCATGTGGCTTCTTATCGCAGATTTAAGTCTTAAAAATTTTACACTTTTCTTTTGACTTCAACTACTTTTGAGGGAATGTAAATGACAATCATGGGAATGCGATCGAAATGGTAGCTGAAAGCACAACTTCAATTTTAAATCTATTCGCATTTTCCGCTTAAATACTCATCTTAAATCCCGTGCTTCCTTTTATCCTGGAAGAGGAAAACTAAAAGAGTGTTCCTGCAAAGTATCGTCAATAGGTATATTCGTAAGGATAGTTCTATGTGGTTTTGAAGTTGGTGGGACTTGTAAGTACCGTCAGCAGATAATGGGTTAAAAGATAAGCTGGGTACAAGCGTTATGTTTAGGATAATTTATCCGAAAAAAAAATCAAATATTAAAATAAAAATGCATTAAGATATCTCAATTAGAATTGTTGCTTTCAATTTTCATTATATTTTTATGTGTAATTTGTAAAAAGGTCACCAATAAAATCCTATCGGTGAGGTTTGCGCCCAGTTAATCTTAAAGTACAGACAAAAATATTTAAAGATGTTTTCCTTTTATATATTTTATGAATAAAGTTTTTATCTCTAAACCTTCAACAGAAAGTTTTTTTTCATTTGAAAGAGATGAATATTTTCTGATAAAACTTACTATGTTTGTTGATTTAATAAAAATTCCGGCTTGGTCCAAAGTTAGTTTATCACATTTTGTTTCTTGGATAGATTTTTTAAGTGCTTTTTCAGAATGATTGATTACTTTTTCCAAAGACAAAATTAAAGAATCCAAGTAAATCATGGAATAATGGATGGAAGATTTGCACAAGCAATCCAAAAAGCCGTTTTCTTCTAAAACGGAAGCCACTTGATTCAAACTTTGAAGCTGATTCTTACTTTCCAAAATTGTGTTTGCTGCGCCCTACAAAAATAAACCCAAAAACAGAAAATGTTAATTAGATCATAACTGTTAAGAGACAAATAACAATAGCTGAACATTAATAAAGAATGCTTACCCGAAGAGTTTCAATATTTTGGCACCTCACAGATGATACAGTTATTTCCTTTTGTAATTTTAATGTCAAAGTATTTACGTTTTCATAATTTCTTAAAAATCCTTTCCAATTGTTATGTAAGCATACATATTCTTTGTGTAGAGAAGAAAGTTCAGCTTTCAGTTTTTCCCATCTAAAAAAAAAGAGTATTTTTCCAAGTTACAACAACTTTTATTAAAAGATTTAATTAAGGTATTCAGAAGTCTGTATGACTATAGTTCCGTATATTATAATTGAAAATATAATATTTAGTTATTTGTAGTGATGTTTATGGTTAGTTGAGGTTCCATCAATAGTTTATAACCCCTTGAAAAAGTAAAAGCTTTCCTTACTTTGATTTATAAAAGTCGATTTGACTTGCTACTTCAGAAGGGTAATCTTGATCTTTTCTCATAAAAACTTCTCCAGATTTTGATACATCTTTTATAATTTTCTCATTAACTTCTATTTCATGTAATATATGCTGAAAGGCATAAAAATTTATAAACAATGTGAACACTTAAAATTCAATCTTAAAATTTTATTATGATAACATTTTCTAAAAGAGTAGTAATGTAAATCCCTTTTTTACCAAAACAATTTATACAAATTCCCAAAATTTTTAGATAACTAAAGTAAATATAAGAAACCTTCGTTAGAAACCAAAGAAAGTAATAATTAAATTTCTTACCTATCTCCCATCAATTTAATTTAAATTTAAAACTTAGATTAAAGGATAAAACATTTTATTCGGGCTATAAGGCCGTGGTCGGGTGTTAAAAGGATTAAAAGTCAACGTTTCGTCCACAACTGCGGTGAACATCATCAGGACTGTTTTCAGACCAGAAAACAGTCCTGGTGATGTTCACCGCAGTTGTGGACGAAACGTTGACTTTTAATCCTTTTAATCCTTTAACACCCGACCACGGCCTTATAGCCCGAATAAAATGTTTTATCCTAATAATTCCGGCTGTGAAAGTTTTTCCTTTTATATTAGATTAAAGGGTTTTACAAAAATAAAAAGCGTTCTAAATCTGGTGGTTGTGCAAAGCAAGTAGTATGAAAACCATAAATTGAGAATTCTTATTTCTCTTGGTATTCTACCCAGGTGCCTTTCATGGCGGTATTTTAGGTATATGAATATTCATACTTTTAACATATAATATAAATAAAAAAATATCCTACACAAATTGAATTTTCTACGTAACATTTTGCTTTCAAAACTTTCAAACTAGATAGGAATATTTCTTAAAAATTTGGCATTGGAGCTTTAATAATTACTTTTAGACTTGAAATAGTTGCGGACAGCTGCTCAACATTTATAACTCTTTTGCATGAAATACTATACTCAAGTTCCTTTTCACTCATGAATGAAAAACAGGTATCACATGCTGTTCGGAATGCATCAAGTAGCTTCAAATGTTCCCTAGTTTTGCCTAAAACATCAGGAAGTAGGTGATGCAATGTAGAAACGAGCTCCTCAACAATAACTTTCTTCTTTGAGATGCTGGCTTTGATGAATTCATTTTCCGTGTTTTTGGAAATTTCTTGTCCGAATTCTTTGAATTTTTGTATATCTTTATTGTCATTAAGATCTTTTTGAAACTTCTGTAAAAGATTGTTTAAATTAGACAATACATATTGTAACGTAGCAAATGGCATAAATCTCTCACCTCTCATAAAAAGTGCATAAATACGTAATTTGAGATAATTTGAGCAATTAAAAAATATGAATATTTCTGATTACAAAATGAAATAATGTAGACATTAAAGTTCAGTAAATTCTCCGATTGATTCAAAGTAAGATGAATAAATGGAAGAATTAAAACAGAGAAACATTAAGATCCCTACAGCTACTTCTATGTAAAAACAAATTTTGAATTAATGGGTAGAAAATAGTCCAATGTATAGGAAAAAAGGATTAAGCAACTATTTTGTAAGTTTTATTAGTATGTTGTAGGGATATGTCAACTTCTCAAATAAAACAGAGCAATTTAAAATAGGAACTTATACACACCTCTGCAACCAAGGAATATTTGAATGCATCTGATTTTCCTAAAGAAGGTAGTTTTTGAAGAATATTTTTTAAAGAAGACTGACTATGCTTCAGTAGATCTGTGAGCTGAGAAGAAAGTATTTCATATTCCTCATACTGATGTATTGTGACGTTAACTTTTTCCAGGAGGTGTTTTACACTTAAATGCAACTGCTGGATTTTTACAGAATCAAAAGATTCTAAAACATTTGACTTATCGCTTTCTTTACTGATCTTCCTCGCCTCGAGGTTCCCTTTCTGACCGCCAATCAAAATCATGACTGCTTCTAATGATGAATCACAATTCTATAAAAAAAATTATAAATTCTATGAAAATATAATTTAACACAATTTATAAAGAAATTGACCGTATGTATGACCCCAAAACTTACAGCTAATTTGAATTGTAGTTCCTCCAAGTTTTCAGAGGATTCAATTGATATTTCTTCAATATTTTTCTGAGCATTTGTTACTAGATTCTGCAAAAAACTTTTTATCTCATCCTTTTTCTTCTGAGATATTATTTTCATCATCAAACTGAGTTTTGTTTCTTCAACTAACTTTTCAAGTTGATTCCATTTATTATGAATTTCATTCAAGGAATAACTGCTTCTAAGATTGCAAAAGTCCAGCGTACTTTGATTAAAAGTATGTTCAATCCAGTGTTTTAGCCTGCTCTGTTTAGTAGACTCGGCTTCTGTTTCCTAGAATAAATGCATTAAAAGTGTTAAAAAGTTAAAGGGAGAAACTTGCAATTATTTAAATAAAACGCCATTATACTTGGTTAAGAATGACATTTCTGTTACAACTTTCTGTTAACACTTTCTGTTACAACAATGAACAAGATGAACCATATACGGGTTGTTTTTTAATTAACTTCCGTTTTTCTGCTGAAAAGAAAGTATTAGAAATTTCAAAATAATTTTGGTACAGGTAGTTAGATACATCTTTCAGGTTCAATTTGCCCTTTACTGAATAAAATCGGACATTTTTTCTATTTTTTATCGATTTTACAAGCGCGCTCCTCGAACTATTTTCCCGCCAACCCATAGAGAATTTCGGCTTTTTTTCTCCCCTCGCTCCGTCCGCGATCACCTGCCCTATGTTAATGTCTGGTCGCAGACGGAGCGAGCGGAGAAAAAACGCGAAATTCTCTATGGGTTGGTGGGAAAATAGTTCGAGGAGCGCGCTTGTAAAATCGATAAAAAATAGAAAAAATGTCCGATTTTATTCAGTAAAGTGGCAAATTGAACCTGAAAGATGTATCTAACTACCTGTACCAAAATTATTTTGAAATTTCAAATACTTTATTTTCAGCAGAAAAACGGAAGTTAATTAAAAAACAACCCTCGTAATAGTATGGTGGAAAGCCAAGAGCCAACGAAGGAAGATTCATTTTTTAATAAAAACTGGTTTCAGCCTACCCGAAGTAGTTTTTTCATCGATTATGCAGTTAACTGAATCAAAGTTCGATGCAGCACTAAAAAAGGTCATATGACCTCTTAAGCCTTGTAGTACTTCTGCGACTATTGTAAAAAGCTGTTGTGGGATATTATCCTGCAAAAGTAGAGTTGTTAACTTCGATCTGTGTCAATGTGCCTTAATAGGGCATCAAAGTACCACGTATCAAAATGTACCCAAGCAAGTGCCTCATAAGCTATCATTGAATGAAATCTTTGATTACAAAATAAACTAATTTCTGAATTCAATGTAGGAAAGCGTCAGAACGATTTTACATTTTACCGCAACATTTTATTTTGGAAACCTTTTACAAAAAAGGAAAAAAATATTTTTTTGGTAAAATTTATCAAAATGCCTCGGGTATCAAAATTGCCCCGTTTCCCACTCTAATTTTAATTCGTAGATGTCCTCGGCTTTCTTCCAAACGAGTTAAAAAGTCATTGTAGCACAGTTTCTTAAAAATCAATTAAAAATTGTGTAAAATGTTTGAGAATATTTTAATAAAAATACTTACACAGAGCTCTATAAGAAACTTCACAAGAGTGCTAAACTGGTTCTTATCTTGTTTAATGCTCTTGGAAATGTTGATCATTCTTTCATTAGACGAAGTCAACCATGCTCTTAAATGCATTATTTTTTTCTCCTTTTTTATGCACTGTTTTGGAATATTGAGCATATTGCTTAATTTCCCATCAATATTTTCCTTCAACTCTTCAAATCGATTGAGTAGGTTTGTCGAAGATTTTTCAATTTCAGTGCACTTCGTTGATGCAAACATATCTTTTTGCTGTGATTTGATATATTCGAAATCAAATATACTTTCTTGGAACTCCAAATGAAGAGCCTGAAATTAAAAACAAAATTATTTAAAATTTAATTTAAAACTTAATTAATATCCTAATAATATAACTGAAATTACCTGAAATTTAGAAACAGATTTGTGGGGATCATTAGATGAGTGTATTTCAGAAACATCTTGAGTTATTTTATCAAGGTAACGTGAACACTTTTCTACTAAATCCTTAAAAACAATTAATCTCTGTTCAAAGTCGTCCAAAATTAGTAAAGATTTTCTTCCTTTTTTCATGGTTTCTAATGTTTTACTGACTAAGTAATTGAAATCAACATCACTTTTGGCTTTAAGATGTTCAGATAAGAGCAGATAATTTTCTTTCATAGCCCATAACGCAACGCTGGTGATTCCAAGGAAGTCCTAAAATTAAAGAAAATAATATCATAAATAAATAAAATAATTTAAAAACACAAAGTAAAAATATTGCATACGTATTTCTGTATAAATTTCAACTAACCATTTTGATAGCATTTTAAAAATATAATTTACAGTAAATGAAAATACGAGTAATAAACATTGAAAGTCAAATTTATTGAACTCTATACTATTACAAAAAAAGAAGTAGCTTTCTCACTTTTAAGGAAGTTCTCTTGTCTTTTAGATCATCCAAAGAATTCACTGACACTTTAGATTCCAAAATCTTGTCCAAAGAACACAAAAGTTGTTGTAAGTATTCAAAATTACGTCTATATTTGTTAGCTACAGACAAACAACGAGCTGCATCGTTGTGAGAAGCATTTGTCTGAAACAGAAAAAAATATATCTAAATAATGAACTATCTGATAACTAACTACTGTAGGGATTCTAATTTTAAAAACTCATGGGAGCAAGATAAAAAATTTAATTTAGCACAGAAGAAATATAAAAAATGCAATTAATAATAATAGGAATTATTTAATAGATAATTTAAATCCAAAAGTGTAATCTTAGTTGTTATTCTTTATTAATAAACTGAAATATTTCAACACACAACCTCAATATTATTTAGGTTTTAATAAAAAGAGAAAGTATTTTATGCGAATTTATTTAACATTAGTGGGAAAAAGCCTTTTAAGAGTCACAATTTTGAAACCAGATAAAACGGTAAGCTCTATGATTATTATTGATTGTTTTCACTTTCTTAAGCCAGTTTAGAACCAATGGTTACGTGCTACTGTAGAGCTCCGTAGTTGTTTTTATTTCTCTGTGTATTATGTTCCAAAAATACCGTATCACCCCTATTTGTGTTTTTTCACTCCCGATATCCAGGGAGGAGAGAGTAAACAGGAGACGAAATATACCACTGAGTGAATGAAGTTAGGCGATCCCCTTCTGCACATTAGCTCTTTCCTAACAACCCCAGAATGCACTGCGCGAGGAGATGCGAAGAAGTCACGTCATTCACTCAGTGGCAAAGTGATGTAGGGGAGAGTGGGGCACATTCGCACAAAAAGTGCATTTCGGCATATTTCTCTGGATCTAGATGAGATATTGAAACAAACTCGGATTCAAATGAAAGTTAAGACCTTTAACAATATTTTAGAATGAAAATTTGTCGCATTCATCTAGAAATTCTAACCTATATCCTCAATCTAAAAAATGAGAAATTTCGTGCGAATGTGCCTCACGGATGGGGCAGTTTCGCACACGTGTGGGGCACATTCGTACACATGCAAAAAATTATACAATAATTATTTTTACAAACTAAAAAAAATTATTGCACTTTAAAGTAAGGAAAATTAAACGAAATATTTGGCACTTTTACATCTTTTTCCTCTAAATTGAAGATTTTTTTACAATAAGAAAATAGCTTCAGAAAATATTGAACATCTAAGTTTTTGATGAGGAAAACAGTTGTAGTAATGAAGAGTAAAAAGCACATTGACATACTTCACATAATATAATTAGTTAAAAAAAGTTCAACCAATATTTTAACTGTCAGGTTTTATTCAAAAAGAAAAGTGAACCAACAGCTCGCTTATTAACACCTGAAACTGACGGTTGGGGAACTTTTAATACGATATTATCTTTTTGTTGAATGTTGAATCTTTACTTACTGGGAAAATAAAAGTTTCGTCATAAATTTTAAAGTTATTCATTATTAATTTTAAATAAGCACCATTCAATTCCAAATTTTCTATTTGACCAACATAACAAAATTTTCTTTTTAGTAGCAAATTCTACTAGAATAAAATCACTTAAGTCCAAGTCAATTGGCATTAAACATTTATCAGGGACATTTATTTCTTCAATGTTTAAATCTGGGTCTAAATTCCTTAAAACTGAAGCTTTTTTTAAGATGTTATTTTCTATTATCACCAAATTTTGAAACAATTACAATAAAAAGCAATTAAACTTCAAGTTATTAAATATACTGCACTTATAAACATATAAATCACTTTCATAATCAAAAATGGGAAAGATGAGGCACATTCACAAAGATGAGGACTGTCCGAATCTGCCCCATCTTTTGGTGTACGAATGTTCCCCATCTCCCAGTTCCAGCTAACCACGTCCCAACAAGATATTTATAATTAAAGCAGGGAAATAAAACCTTTCTAGAAACTTACTGTAGTAGTGCTTCTACTGAAAAAAATGCTTAATGTCCACTTGAGAGTTATTTTTGATTGATATTTTACGCCAACAAAATGACAAGAAAATTTACTTTGCTGCTTCTAACGCTAGCAAATCTCTAGTACGTATACAACAAAATATCTCATTGCTTTGAAAATTCATTCAGGAGTCATGCTTTCATCTACTGGTATTTTTTTCAGATTTTTAAAATAATAATTACTAGGGGAAATGCCGTCTGTCCGAATATGCCCCATGTGCGAAATAGCCTCACTCTCCCCTATATTTCGTCACATCCCTCCTCCCACTCGGGCGCGGAATTCGAAGCATTCCACGGACCGGTCGCGCAAGGCGTTCTGGGATACTTAGGAGCATAAAGGAACACGGTCCGCTTCAAATGTGCGCTACTGCGCATTCATATTTCGCCTCCTCTTTACTCTCTTCTCCCTGCAGATATCACACTTTGCGAGGAAAAAAAACCGAGTTGCCATTTGAAATTTAAATTTTTTTTACTGATACCTTAACTCCTAAAGTTTAACTGCGCTATTCCATACCATTCTCGTATTCTCGTCATTCAGTTTCTATATAAACGGTATGGTAGCTAGATATTAAATAGGTGAAGTTTTTATATAATCATTCTTTATTTTAGTAAATTAATCACTAATCACCGGTAATACTAGGTGAGGGGAGTGAGTGGTTGAGTTTTTTTCTCATAATGTAAGTATTTCAAAATAACACGATTTTTCCTAAAAAGGAATAAATTAAAGAAGCTTATATTTTAACCACTTACATGAAGACAACCAAAGGAAAAAACAATCAAAAATTAACATATTAGGGGCCGTTCAAATATTACATAAGCACTTTTTTGGTCATTTTTAACCCCCCTCCCCCCTTGTCAGCAAAGATAAGCAAACCTCCAACCCCCCCACCATAATTACGTAAAAAACTGCCGGATCCCCCCCGAAATTTTGACATCCCTTTTAGTAAGTACTGTTTTTTTCTCCTTGAAAATTAGGTGACTTATTCAAGGAGCTGTCCTTTTTAATGGTTCAAAAATGAGTCGAAACACTACTTTTCGGGGTTAAAATTTCAGAATGTATGGGGGTCCCCAGAAAAAAGTGCTTACGTCAGATTTCCTACTTAAATTTTTTGTTAAATTTATTTTTGGTTGAGTTTTGAAATTATTTATGCAAGAAACAAGATATTTTCGAAAATTCAGTATCTTACGTAAGCATCTTTCATATCCCCCTCCCCCTAGTCCGGAAAAATAAGCAAAGAGCAAACCCCCTCCCCCCTTAGGTGCTTACGTAATATTTGAACAGCCCCTTAGATAGAGTACTAACCATTTGTTTCAAAGAATTGTACCAGTTCAATGACTTTTCAAAACCATCTGTTTGGTATCCAGCCCAAGTAAGGCACAAATTTTGTATCCTATGGCACAAAGATTCCCCTTCAGCACACCTTTGAACAATCTTTTCGCTAAGTTCCTGAAACATCAATTTAATAGTAGTAAGGTATAAAATATATAATTGATTTTTGGGATTTAATGGTTTGAAATTACGGTTTCACATCGCAAAGAAAAAAGAAAATAAAAAATCACATTAAATTATGATTTCTGTTAAGGTGATATAAAAGACTATTATGTATGTGACCGAATTTTACTAAATGTTTGAAAGGAAATGCTAATATTTGTGTCTAGATCTAATTTTAATTAAAATAATTTTATAATTTATACATTTTAATACAATTCAAGCACAATATGAATTTAAGTTAAAGCTAAGTCGACTTGTAAAATGTCAATATAACAAGTCTGGTAATCGGCAAGTTTTATATTGAACTATAAATTTATCATTAAAACGAGAAAAACAAGTAACACTACACTAATCAAGCATTATAAAAAACATTTTTATTTTGATTTCAAATTCTTCTCTATAAGAATCCAATGTTGAACTTTTAACTTTTTTTATTGCCATCCTATTTCATATATAAAAGTTTTATTACATACTAAAACACAGAAAACAGGCTTACTTCAATTTCTGAAATAGTATATTCCCTTTGTTCCCACATTTTAAATTGATTTTCATAGTCCTCCAACTCAGAATCTACTTCTCTTTTATTATCCTGTAACATTTAAAAAATAAGGAACACTCTCAGACAATAATAAATATACACATTTTTAAAAATTCCAGTTTCAAAAGATGTCATTTTATCTATACTCAGCAACGTTTCCTGAACCCAGTACGACACTACACGGAAGGAGAAAGTGAGAAAACACAAAGCCTGTTGGGTTGATAGGAGGAACTTCGATACGCGAATTGTGATAAAAAGACACTATTTAAACGAAATAATCATATTTTAAAATTGACGTTCTTTGTTTCACTCGGAATTCATACACCGAGATGGGAACTACATTGTTTGTTAGTGATGTAGTAGGTTCAACTTAAGTTGCTGTCTAGTAGTGTGTGCTTAGATTAAGAATTAGCAACATCTAAATTCAACAAGAAATACATCTTTCTGGAAAATTTTTCGAATGTTTTTTTTCAAGTTAATTAGTTTACCGCTCAAAGCAGTTGCGTATTTCAACAGCAGTCAATTAAAAATAGAATTTTTTGCTTTTCTGGATTGATTGCTAAATAGCAAGTAGTTCTTGCGTTATGAGGTTTTAGTCTCAAGGTGACTATTTTCTGATTATCTTTTATTTGAAACTGTTGAATAGCAACTGTAATTTTTATATTTATTAATATTAATTTTTATACTAATCAAAAGGGAATATTAGTGAATAAAACAGAATATTACGAGGCAATCTTACTTCTAAAAATTGAGCTTTCTGTACCCATGAAGATACTTGATCAAATGATGACACTGCATACTGTTGAGTGGACTGAAGCTGCATCTCAGGTTTTAATAGCATATCAGCGATATTACTTCTTATTTCTTCGGGTAAAACTTTTGATATGTCTTTAACTTCAACGATTTGTTCCTCCAGTTTGATCAATTGGTAATTCACCGACTAGTAATAAATGAAAACTAGAGTAATGGAAAATGCACACATCAAAACATAAGGCGTTATTCTCCAATTACCTCACACGATTTTCAAGGTTTGAATACCCTCTTTCCCTTTCTTATGTAATCGGTTTTACATTTATAAATGAGCTCCTTTTAAAATATAAATGATAATACATAAATGAAATAAACATTAAATCCCATTAAAGCATTCCAAATGTTTCTTCACAATTTTTGTTTCGCAATTAGTATATGATGGTATCTTTTAAATTTATTGATGAGAAAAAACTGTAATTTTAGAGGGATCGAAAAGAAAGTATTTTTGAAGTAGAATAGTTTACACTCTTTGATAATATAATTAAAAGCTAAAATTATAATTAAGTATTCTTTACTTTCAATTAATTAAAGTATTCTTTACCCAAGAAAAAATATTTTAAAATCGTCGCTTAAGGCGCAACATGACATAACTGACATTTTGAGTTGAACTGGGTGGTTATATAAAATAACATACCTACTTAAAAATTCGCTACAGACGAAACTAATGGGGAGGATCTGAAATTTTAAAGGAAGCATTTTGAAGGGGGATGGGAATTTTTTCAAATAAAAAAATTATGCAGTTATCTAAATGTTTGCCTTAGTTTTCGGACTGTAACCAGAAGTCTAAAAGGTAAATGCTTTAATGTTTATTCAAAGTATCACTTAAGAAAAAATATTTATCCCTAAAAAATCACGCAATATTGTTGAGCAAAGGGGTTGCGCCTGAAGCAACGAGATTGTCTTCTCAATACTTTAATAAACCAAGGAAAGGAAAGAGTACAGGTACAGCTCCCGTAAAAAAAACGTTACAGTAGAATGTGCGGGCGAAAGGGTGGGGTTAGAAAGATGCTTTTGGTGTCATTTTTTAGGATTTATTGTAAGCTTGAAATTACTAATTGACTATTTTTCTCTCAGAGGCCGTCTTCATGTGAAACGCAAAATAAAGTGCAACTTTTTTCATGGTGACCCCCAATTTTTATACCTGTATATGAAAGACCATACCATTTAAACCCTAAATACCAAGTTTCATTTAATTTGGCCATTAAATAAACCATGGCTCAAAGTTGAAGTTTGAAAATTTAGAGGTAAAAGCCTGAAAACGGTCGCCATCATCCAACAGCCAAGGCGAAACTAGTAGCAACCCTCGCTCCTCATTCTGTCTTTTTCGACCACAAAAACAGAAAGGATTTGAATGTTTTCGAATTGAATTAAAAAAGATATGAGGCCTTTCGGCTTTCCAAATTTTGCTGATTTTAAAAAGCAAAACACATTTCTTAATGTTTAGTTTTTTAATTTATATCAGACATTTTCTATTTATTTTGGAATTTCAATAAAATAAACGATCGGTGAAGTTTCCTTTGAAAAATTATTTGCGTGATTAAATATTCAAAGGATAATTTTCTTAAGGTATTTTACCAAACACAAAGTGCTTTATAAAAAATTTAAGAATCCGATTTCCCCTTTCAATTCATAGGGGATTTTATGTGAAGTAGATTAGATATTAACTAGTGATGGGCAAAATCGATAATTTTAGGTATCGAATACTTTGGTATCGAATACTTATAGGTATCGAATACTTTGGTATCGAATACTTATAGGTATCGAGTACTTTTAGGTATCGAGTACTTTTTTTCAATGTCGGGAAATGAACCTGAAGGGACAATTTTTTTAGGGCCTATCCATAATCAGACTAATATTCAAAAAACTGAAAGCGATCCATCAAAAAGCCCCGTAGCTACGAGCCTGGAGGTGGATAGAGGCGAAGGATTTGGCGGGGGAAAAACCTAGCCGCGTCAAATTTCTCTCGCGGATGATAACGACTTGGGTTTGAGCGTTGCAAAATGAAAACGGAAACAGGCTGCGTTTGATCTACAGTAGGTATTATAAAGATTACTTCATTGAAAAATTTAAAACGAAATATGTCAATAAAGTATCGATACTTTTGTGGGTATCGAATACACTCGATACCTATAGGTATCGAGTACTTAAGTATTTGGTATCGATACCTGCCCATCACTAATATTAAAGGATTGAAAATAAACTTTTTGTAAAAAAAATTTAATTTATCCTCGTTTTCATTTATCCTCGTTTCATTTATCCTCCTTTATCATTAATCGCGTTATTTGGTTAAAAAAATATCGTCTCTCATATTTAATATTTCCAATTTTTAATCAGGGTCTTGTAAAACCATTGATCGACAAATACATATTTTTCTTTTACAATTTTCCAAATTTTGGATAGCCACCAACTTGGCCCTAAACTTTGGGGTTTTGTTGAAAAAAACGTTTTTATTTCAATTCCGAAAATTATGAGAAAAAAACTTGTGAGTTAAAAAGTGATTTGGCAAATCGTGATCATCATGCGATGTCATATGCATCACTTGGTCTCGTTATCACATTTAACTTATCCCATTTGTTGATCAAAAATATCGGACACACGTCTATCATAGTCCCAGTGACAATGCGATCACATTTATTCCAGTGACAATGCACACACACACACATGATCACATCCGACTCCAATGTGGTTGTCACAAAATGAGGACAGATCTATCACATAGTTGTTATTGTTGTAATTTTAAAATCAATGAATTATTCTACTTAAACTTTTTAAATCAACCTAATCTGTGTTTTAGTTATTTCACCAGATTTTAAAAACATTAAGAGATATATTGATCACATAAAACGATACATTATAAGTTAAGTTAAATATTAGTGATCGGGACCAGTGTTTTTCTAAACATAATCCGATTGATAATATTAACCGTGATCACTATAAGACTATATTACGTAACCTTGTTTTTGGTCATTTCTGACCCCCTCCCTTCCCCTTTGCCAACTAAGATAAAATCAATCCGCAAAAATTCCCAAAAAAAAGTAATCAGATTACTTTCAATCCAATTACATATTGTAGTTAGATTGAAAATTACAAATGTTATCAAACTACAAAGTAATCAGATTATACTTTCAATCAGATTAAAAATGTAGTTAGATTGCGCCCAACTCTTGTTCCAAATAACTGGTGAATGCAATGTAAAAGTTTCATTTCTTAAAAACGGAAAAAATGCGAGATGCGCCAAACTTTGAATTGATTGCCAAATCCAGCAACCCCACCCGTTCCATCGATGGAGCAATGTAACGTTTTTTTGACGGGAGCTGTACCTTCTTTTTTTAGCCATTGCAAAAGCAAATTTTTAAAGTGATTGGATGAAATTTTGGATTTATTAACATTTTCTAATAATTTAGTAAAATGAAATGTGGTAACTAAAAAAATCGTTTAAATATAATTTTAAATAGATAAATATTTTTGAAATAAAAAAAATATGCGATGATATTTTTTTATAAAATATTTTGAACATTCAAAGAAACATTTTGAAAGAGGGTGTTGGAAGTGAAGCATCATTTTCAGAATTTACTTAGAAATCGCAACTGTATACATTATTTACATATACCCGACATCCTTTCCTTTTTATATGCTCGAGGTAATCCTTGAATAAGCCCTAATTTCCATAAAATGTAGAAAACAGAATATTATTATGTAATAAACATCGAATTATGAAGGAAACTAACCTTGCATTCTTCTTCATACTCGTTAGCACGTACTTCAGTAATATATAGAATCCATGATTCAATAAATTCAAGCCATTGTAAGATCATTTTAACAATCAGTTCGTATTGAAGAGTAATTTTGTCATTGGCAATCTTATCTTTTGGTTCTGATGCATACTGGCGTAGTTCTTTAACCATTTTTGTAATTTTCTGAATGAAAACAGTTTTTTGAGATTGATTAAAGCAGGAGAACGTGATGTTAGGCATAGTTGGGGCACAGATATCCTATAAGCAAAACAAAAAGTGTCATTGATATAAAAAAAATTCCAACATTAAACAAAATAGAAGACTTTTTGCCACCACCTGTTGACCACCACCTTTTGACTGTTGCTACCATCACCGCAACACAGCAGATTTCTAAAGTGGTGGTTTATCCATATAGTCCAAGATCCCAGAGCCCCCAGACATTTCTCATTTTCTCACGAAAAAAATATATGGGATAATGTAGTGTTAGTAGAAACTTTCAGTGTGTGCGTAACCGCTAGCTTGGCCTGCCGGCCAATCTTTAGGTACCACGTGCTAAAGGTAGGTAAAAACAGTGCTAACTTTTCTCATTTTCTCAAGGCTGATTTTTACATATGTTTTAAAACATATTGTCAAACATTAGTAATCAATACTGCCAGACACATTCCATCGGCCGTAACTTTTAACAGACACCTTAAAGCTCCCAAAAAAATATGGTAACCTTTCTCATTTTCTCAAGCTTGATTTTTTATATATGATACTCGGTGAGCTATTTCAATATGTTTTGTAAGCAGCCAGACAAATCGGATGGGCCAAACATCCCTACAGACGCACCTAAAGGGTTGCTAGCGTATAAGTGCAACAGGAATGCATTGTGATAAAAATATGGTAACTTTTCTCATTTTCTCAAGCTTGATTTTTTATATATGATACTCGGTGAGCTATTTCAATATGTTTTGTAAGCAGCCAGACAAATCGGATGGGCCAAACATCCCCCCAGACGCACCTAAAGGGTTGCTAGCGTATAAGTGCAACAGGAATGCATTGTGATAAAAATATGGTAACTTTTCTCATTTTCTCAAGCTTGATTTTTTATATATGATACTCGGTGAGCTATTTCAATATGTTTTGTAAGCAGCCAGACAAATCGGATGGGCCAAACATCCCCCCAGACGCACCTAAAGGGTTGCTAGCGTATAAGTGCAACAGGAACGCATTGTGATAAAAATATGGTAACTTTTCTCATTTTCTCAAGCTTGATTTTTTATATATGATACTCGGTGAGCTATTTCAATATGTTTTGTAAGCAGCCAGACAAATCGGATGGGCCAAACATCCCTACAGACGCACCTAAAGGGTTGCTAGCGTATAAGTGCAACAGGAACGCATTGTGATAAAAATATGGTAAACTTTCTCATTTTCTCAAGCTTGATTTTTTATATATGATACTCGGTGAGCTATTTCAATATGTTTTGTAAGCAGCCAGACAAATCGGATGGGCCAAACATCCCTACAGACGCACCTAAAGGGTTGCTAGCGTATAAGTGCAACAGGAATGCATTGTGATAAAAATATGGTAACTTTTCTCATTTTCTCAAGCTTGATTTTTTATATATGATACTCGGTGAGCTATTTCAATATGTTTTGTAAGCAGCCAGACAAATCGGATGGGCCAAACATCCCCCCAGACGCACCTAAAGGGTTGCTAGCGTATAAGTGCAACAGGAACGCATTGTGATAAAAATATGGTAACTTTTCTCATTTTCTCAAGCTTGATTTTTTATATATGATACTCGGTGAGCTATTTCAATATTTTTTGTAAGCAGCCAGACAAATCGGATGGGCCAAACATCCCCCCAGACGCACCTAAAGGGTTGCTAGCGTATAAGTGCAACAGGAATGCATTGTGATAAAAATATGGTAACTTTTCTCATTTTCTCAAGCTTGATTTTTTATATATGATACTCGGTGAGCTATTTCAATATGTTTTGTAAGCAGCCAGACAAATCGGATGGGCCAAACATCCCCCCAGACGCACCTAAAGGGTTGCTAGCGTATAAGTGCAACAGGAATGCATTGTGATAAAAATATGGTAACTTTTCTCATTTTCTCAAGCTTGATTTTTTATATATGATACTCGGTGAGCTATTTCAATATGTTTTGTAAGCAGCCAGACAAATCGGATGGGCCAAACATCCCTACAGACGCACCTAAAGGGTTGCTAGCGTATAAGTGCAACAGGAACGCATTGTGATAAAAATATGGTAAACTTTCTCATTTTCTCAAGCTTGATTTTTTATATATGATACTCGGTGAGCTATTTCAATATGTTTTGTAAGCAGCCAGACAAATCGGATGGGCCAAACATCCCCCCAGACGCACCTAAAGGGTTGCTAGCGTATAAGTGCAACAGGAATGCATTGTGATAAAAATATGGTAACCTTTCTCATTTTCTCAAGCTTGATTTTTTATATATGATACTCGGTGAGCTATTTCAATATGTTTTGTAAGCAGCCAGACAAATCGGATGGGCCAAACATCCCCCCAGACGCACCTAAAGGGTTGCTAGCGTATAAGTGCAACAGGAATGCATTGTGATAAAAATATGGTAACTTTTCTCATTTTCTCAAGCTTGATTTTTTATATATGATACTCGGTGAGCTATTTCAATATTTTTTGTAAGCAGCCAGACAAATCGGATGGGCCAAACATCCCCCCAGACGCACCTAAAGGGTTGCTAGCGTATAAGTGCAACAGGAATGCATTGTGATAAAAATATGGTAACTTTTCTCATTTGCTCAAGCTTGATTTTTTATATATGATACTCGGTGAGCTATTTCAATATGTTTTGTAAGCAGCCAGACAAATCGGATGGGCCAAACATCCCCCCAGACGCACCTAAAGGGTTGCTAGCGTATGTGCAACAGGAATGCATTGTGATAAAAATATGGTAACTTTTCTCATTTTCTCAAGCTTGATTTTTTATATATGATACTCGGTGAGCTATTTCAATATTTTTTGTAAGCAGCCAGACCAATCGGATGGGCCAAATATCCCCCCAGACGCACCAAAAGGGTTGCTTAAAATAAATTTTTTATTCTTTTGCTGAAAAACCAGACCTTAAAAACTACTATGTTATTAGATAAATTGCTGTTTAAAATAAAAAAATTTTCCTGAATATTGCCAATAAAACACATTATTTATTCATCAACGTTGTGTTCATAATTTTAAGAATGCAAATATACTTATATTTTATTATGCAATATTTATCGTTAAAATTATTCGTGAAGATATCACTTAATTGATTTGTCAGTTTTAAAGAGGGATAAGTCCAAAAAATGACAAATTGACTTTTTGTACTTGTTTTTTCGATTTCCATTCATTATATTTTTTAATTCAATTTGGAACTAAAGTTAATTTTTCTTCATTTTCAAATTACTTATACTATAAAATAAGCCAAAATAAAATTTGCTCTTAATTTAAAAGTAATTTCACTATGCCAACTAACTAATCACAATGCATTCCTGTTGCACCTATTCGCTAGCAAACCTTTAGGTGCGTCTGGGGGGATGTTTGGCCCATCCGATTTGTCTGGCTGCTTACAAAAAATATTGAAATAGCTCACCGAGTATCATATATAAAAAATCAAGCTTGAGAAAATGAGAAAAGTTACCATATTTTTATCACAATGCATTCCTGTTGCACTTATACGCTAGCAACCCTTTAGGTGCGTCTGGGGGGATGTTTGGCCCATCCGATTTGTCTGGCTGCTTACAAAAAATATTGAAATAGCTCACCGAGTATCATATATAAAAAATCAAGCTTGAGAAAATGAGAAAAGTTACCATATTTTTATCACAATGCATTCCTGTTGCACTTATACGCTAGCAACCCTTTAGGTGCGTCTGGGGGGATGTTTGGCCCATCCGATTTGTCTGGCTGCTTACAAAAAATATTGAAATAGCTCACCGAGTATCATATATAAAAAATCAAGCTTGAGAAAATGAGAAAAGTTACCATATTTTTATCACAATGCATTCCTGTTGCACTTATACGCTAGCAACCCTTTAGGTGCGTCTGGGGGGATGTTTGGCCCATCCGATTTGTCTGGCTGCTTACAAAACATATTGAAATAGCTCAAAGAGTATCATATATAAAATATCAAGCTTGGGAAAATGAGAAAGGTTACCATATTTTTATCACAATGCATTCCTGTTGCACTTATACGCTAGCAACCCTTTAGGTGCGTCTGGGGGGATGTTTGGCCCATCCGATTTGTCTGGCTGCTTACAAAACATATTGAAATAGCTCACCGAGTATCATAAATAAAAAATCAAGCTTGAGAAAATGAGAAAGGTTACCATATTTTTTTGGGAACTTTAAGGTGTCTGTTAAAAGTTACGGCCGATGGAATGTGTCTGGCAGTATTGATTACTAATGTTTGACAATTTGTTTTAAAACATATGTAAAAATCAGCCTTGAGAAAATGAGAAAAGTTAGCACTGTTTTTACCTACCTTTAGCACGTGGTACCTAAAGATTGGCCGGCAGGCCAAGCTAGCGGTTACGCACACACTCAAAGTTTAAACTAACACTACATTATCCCACATATTTTTTTCGTGAGAAAATAAGAAATGTCTGGGGGCTCTGGGATCTTCATCTAATAATGTGTACTCTTTATTTGTTTAAATATATGTTATCTATGTTATTTTGCTTTGCTTTATACATTATGGAAAATAAATTATTATTATTATTATTATTATTATTATTATTATTATTATTGTTATTGTTATTGTTATTATTATTATTATTATACTTTTAAGACGTGAGAACAAAATTTAAACTCCTTCAAAACTGAAGAGGAATTTGACAAGTATTAACAGCTTGTTTATTAATAAAAAAATCCTGTATGAATTAAACCATGCATTTTAAGCATACTTGCCACTCGTATGAATAAAATTCCAATCACTGCGTGATTAATTTTCTGATAATGAATGTATTTTAAAATGTAATAAGTAACAAACAGAATATAAATAAAAATCTTGATATTTAAAAAACAAACTAAAGTTTAACCGAAATTGTGTTGATGCAGCTAAATAACTTTAATTTGTTTAATTTCAGATCTTAAGAGAAATTCTTTAATCATAATTGATAGCCCATATATGGGAAATATATAAAAAAATAAAAAACATTTAGAAAAAGAGATAAAATAAAGGCACTGTCTAACAAAACCCACGAAAGTAACAACTCAACTCTAACGAATTTCTCTGTTAAAAAACCTATGGCACTGTCTCTAGCTCCTCAAAAGTAACAACTCAACTCTAAAGAATTTCGCTAATACGTTTTTGGGTCAACTTTCGTGCATATAGATACTTCGTAAAATAAAATTAAAGTTTGTTCACATAATATTTTTTACTTTACCTCCACACTCGATCCACTTTGTTGCTCATTAGTTGTGCTCTGAACACTAACCAACATAAGTAGATTTGGCAAAGAAATCTCCCCAAGTCCAGCTCGAGAAGAACTTTCCGATCTTTGTAAAAGAGCAGGGTATTTTTTGATATCTTGAAGTAGAATTTCCTAAGAATGAAGATACACAGTATTTTGATGAGTACAATAACAAAAAAAGTAATGTGCTCATTTTTTTTTGAAATTTTGTTAACTGAGCCATTCTAAAAACGATTTCACACAACAGAACTTAGTCTTCAACAGTGTTTATTTTTACTTATGTACAAAAGTAAGAGTAGTAAAGTTTAAGTGATTGGACTGGATCCAAAATTTTTGAATTTTTTTGAATTTTAATACAAAATATACAAAAAAAAATTCCTTACCAAAGATCCAAGTTCATCTTTTATTTCTTGATCTAGACCCATACTCTGCAAAATTTTTCCTTTTGTATCCAATAAGGGTTTAGATTTAAGACTAAATTCTTCATTGATTTCATAACATTCAGAGAGAGAAAAATCTTGAGAATCCTACAATTAAATTTATATTTTTATAAAATTATCAAAATAATTTTTTAATCTAATACAAAAAGAATTATTTTTAAAGATGGGCGAAACGATTTCCCAAAACATTGCCTCAAGGCATTCTTAAAGTACAAAACATTATTCGTGACATGAATTATATTACAGTAATTTTAGAGAAAATATGACTATTTCAGGAAATTAAGGTCATTAATTCAGTAAAAGAAATTAATAATAGCGTTTGAGGTTTAGAATGACACATGGAATTTAAACAGTATATACCGTTTCATTTATATAACTTGAAAGCCTAACGCGCAATAAAACTAGAGGAAAAATGAGTAATTTAAAACAAAAATTGAAGTTTTCAATTGAAATAATAACATGAAAATAAAAGTATTTCAAATACCTCCAGTGCAGTTTGTTTCCCTTCAAATCGCAACGAAGAGGAAGACTTTGAACAGTCCTTTCCCAGTGCTTCTGGCTTTCCATGTGAGATTTCTGGGTGAATACTCTGAACGCTAGATTTATATTTTCCTTCAAGCTTACTTTCTACTGCAGAGGATTCTCTTTCGTTGAGCAAGGACTGATCACTTGAATCAGCAGATGTCGTAGTTTCAAGAACAGTTTTTTTGCCCTTTTGCTTTTCCCCGAATATTGATTGGAAAAAACTTTGGTAGAGAGAAGGAGCCTTTCCACTATCCTCATCTTTTGGCTTACCATGTGAAGTTTCTGAGGGAATAAAAGTAGCGCTAGTTTCATCAGTTTCATTATCAAAGGAGCTCTTTCCGATTGACAGAGACTGAGAACTTGTATCAACAGGCGATGTAGTTTCAACAGAAGTTTGATATCCCTTTTGATTTTTCCCGGATATTGAATCACTTTTAGAGGTACATGTACAAAGAGGGTTTGTACTGCCCTCATCTACTTCTATTGGCTTCCCATGCACACTTTCAAGTTGAGTAGGTGTTGTTGTGTCTGCAATAATTTGTACTTTTATTTGCTTTTCTATAGAAGTTGAAGAAAAAATGCCTTCAGGGTCCGTCAAAGGGAACGATTTTGTGTTGTCCTCATACACTCCAGTTTGTTTCTCAGTTATTCCCTTTGGCAGAATTATCTTCGTCTTGGGTTCATCCCTTCCACTCTGTTCTCTTTCAACGTCCATCGAAATCTTTTCAGATGAGAGTGATGGAACACTTGCGTCAACAGATTTTGTAGTTTCTGAAGTGGTTTGTTTTTCTTTATGTTTTTCCCCAGGAAATAAGTAAGAAAACATTTGGGAGGCAATAGTGGATGGAGCTTTTTTACTAAAATCATCAGGCTCTTTTGTCTTTCCCTGTTCTAAATCCGGTTGGTCATTTTTAATGGTGTCTTTAATCTTTTCATCAAGTTCATTCTGGGCGTCAACCTGAATGCTTTCGGAGGAGATATCATCGGATTTTGTAATACTCTCTTTAAAGCCGGTTGATAAGGGAGTTTTTAAATCGTCATCATCCACTGCTGTTATCTTCCCAGTAGTTCTCCCAGGCTTATCAATTTCTTTCTTGGTTTTGCCTTGGACTCTTACCGTTTCATCGTATTCTCTTTCCTCTTCTTTAGTAATGTCTTTGGAAGAGAGAGATTGATCACGTGTAACATTAGAAGTTTCAGTTTCCATAGCATATTGTTTGCCTTTCTGCGTGTCTCCTTTGTTGGACACCTCTTTAGTGACAGTTGAAGATGAAGCTTTTGCACTGGTGTCATCAACTGCGGTCGGTTTCCTAGTAGTTCTGTCCTGCTTGTCTATATCTTTCTTGGTTTTTCCTTGGACTCTTACCGTTTCATCGTATTCTCTTCCCTCTTCCCTAGTAACGTCTTTGGAAGTTTCAGTTTCCACAGCATATTGTTTGCCTTTCTGCGTTTCTCCTTTGTAAGACACCTCTTTAGTGGCAGTTGAAGATGGAGCTTTTGAAGTAGTGTCATCCACTACGGTCGGTTTCCTAGCAGTTCTGTCCTGCTTCTCTATAACTTTCTTGGTTTTGCCTTGGACTCTTACCTTTTCAACGTATTCTCTTCCCTCTTCCTCAGAAATGTCTTTGGAAAAGAGAGATTGCTCACGTGTAACATTAGAAGTTTCAGTTTCCACAACATATAGTTTGCCTTTCTGCGTTTCTCCTTTGTAAGACACCTCTTTAGTGACAGTTGAAGATGGAGCTTTTGCACTGGTGTCATCCACTGCAGTGGTCGGTTTCCTAGTAGTTCCTTCCTGCTTCTCTATACTTTTCTTGGTTTTGCCTTGGTCTCTTAACGTTTCATCGTATTCTCTTCCCTCTTCTTCAGTAATGTCTTTGGAAGAGAGAGACTGATCACGTGTAACCTTAGAAGTTTCAGTTTCCATAGCACTTTGTTTGCCTTTCTGCGGTTCTCCTTTGTGAGATACCTTTTCAGACGGAGTTGAAGATGGAACTTTTGAACTGGTGTCCTCCACTTCGGTAGGTTTCTCACTTGTACGGTCAGAGGTAGATGGATCTTTTACGCCTTTCTTTTCTGTTTGATCTCGATGTATAATTTTTTCTTGCACTACCCTTTCCTTTCCTTGGGTTTTGTCTTCAGGTTTGTTTTTGCTCTCGATAGTTATCATTTCGGAGGACTGAAACTGACCACCTGGTTTGACAGATTTTTCTTTTTTATTGAGTGTCTGTTCATCTTTTTGCTCTTCTCTTGATACTGAAGAGGAAACTCGACCTTCTTTTGACGTACAAACTTGCAACATTTTGTATTCCTCTCCAACATCAGAGTTGAAATCCTTTGGGCTTTGTGATTCAGTAGAGTGCTTTAAAGCTTTTACCGCATCTTTGACATTAACTAATCTTTCGTATATCCAGGTTTCAATTTTGCTTATTTGATCTTCAATGAAAAATATTGATGTCTGAATAGTTTGCTTTTCTTCAGCTTTTAAGATTCCATCGGCAATTATTAAGCCTTTTTCTCTTGCAGAGTGAAATTTAGATTTTATTGGTGAAATTTCAGTCATTAAAACCTAAAAACACAGGAGAGTGAGTTAATAAACTTGCGTTACAAAAAATGTAAACAAGCCTTATCAATTGGAATAAGTTTAACAAATTAATTTGCATTTTGGATATGCAGTAATAACTAATATATATATATATATATATATATATATATATATATATATATATATATATATATATATATATATATATATATATATATATATATATATATATATATATATATATATATATATATCTGTATTCCACATATATAGAAATCCTTTTTTTAAAAATAAAACTATGAGTATAAGAATATTAGCTGTTGGAAAAAGCATAATTTTACCTTATTAATTTCAAGTATAGCTTCAGGTTCTCTTGATGTATTTTGGAGTTGTTCTTGAGCCTTTTTAAGCCATGCTCCTACCCCATCTATTGCCTCACAGAAATCAAGGTGAACTGTTCTGACTTTATTAAATTCACGTTCTTTATTTGTCAAAATGGACGTTAGTGTTTGAGACAAAAGTTCAAAAGATGTCATAATCTCTGTTACTGAATCAGGGATATTACAATCAAGTTTTCTAAAACCATCCTTGATTTCTGTATTCTTGGTTTTAACATTTTCTGTAAGGGTTGCTACATTTTTTCTAGCTTCCTAGAGAATAAAAATGGTTAATATTAGTATGTGTATTTCCATAATTTAAACAAAACTTATACATTTTTAAGGAATGATAAAATTATAAGTAAAAATACCAGTATAATTACCATAATTTTCGTATTCGCATTATCCAAATCAACATAGGAGCAATCAAACTGTTTTATAAGTTGTTCAATTTCGTAGACATTTTCTGCTACTTCCTTCATATCATCTTTGAGCTTTTTAACCTCCTCATTTCTTTTATGAGAATGCTTGAATTTCAGGTCGATGTCTTCCTTTACCCTGATAAATAAATCCCATGTAAATATACTTTTAATAATAAAAATATTTTGAAGTAATTTTTTATTGTACATGATGTTTAATCATGATGCCCCCTTTTCTTGTTACAAGTTAAACTTAACTTGTATTAAATTGTCCTTTTATTTTATTTATGTTACCCCTAAGATGCTTTATTGCATTTCTGTTCATTAGTTTATGAGGGATTAAATAAAAATGAAAATGTTAGTGGAATCTTTGTTGACATCACCAAAGCATTTGATTCAGTCGATCATACAATATTATGTGAAACTCTTTATAGAAGTGGTATTAGGGGTGTTCCTTTAAAATGGTTTAAGAGTTATTTGAGTCACCGTGTACAGTGTGTTAAGATTCGAAATTGTGTTAGTAATGCTCTTCCTGTTACACACGGAGTTCCCCAAGGGTCTGTCTTGGGACCTATTTTGTTTTTGATTTACATAAATAGTCTCTGTAACGGAAAAATTTCCGGACATTTATCTTGTTTTGCAGATGACACAGCAATATGTTACAGTGAAAAAAATCTTGAGGAACTACGTTTAAATATGCAAAATGACCTTGATAAACTTAAGATTTGGTTTGTTAAAAATAGAATGGTTTTAAGTACAAAGACAAAATTTATTCAGTTTTCCCTTAGGGATAAAGGTAGGGAAAATATGAGATTATTTTTTAAATGCAGATCCTGTCTGTTACAGAATGGATCATGTGATCATTGTATTAAAATTGAAAATGTAGATCACATCAAATATCTGGGTATTTTATTGGACGAAAGGCTTAATTGGAAAGAACATGTCTCAAAAATTAAAGGGTACCTGTATGCAGTTCTCCGAAAATTTTATTACTTAAAATTCTTATGCTCGTTATCTGTACTGAGATCTGTTTATTATTCATTAGTCAATTCAAAATTACAATATGGTTTATCATGCTGGGGAGGAACCTATTATTCGACTATATATCCATTAATAATTTGTCAGAATAAAATAATTAGGATAGTGAGCGGAGCCAGATCACGGGATTCATCCTTTCCTTTATATGTGTTTTTAGGAATTCTTCCTCTTATTTATATTTATATCGCGTTCTTCGAATTTTTTTCCTAAGAGGAGGGCATTTGCAGGGAAATTTGAATGTTTTTTCGGCAAGATTGAGAGATTTGAACCGTGTTTTTGTTCCCTTTCCTAGAATTGAGGCTTATAGGCGTTTTTTTTACATTTTCGGCTCCAAAACTGTTTAATTTCTTACCCATTTCTGTATCCTCCTCTGTAACGTTTTCTTCTTTTATTCGCAAACTAAAATCATGGCTTTTCTCGATCAATGATGTGGAGACTTTTTTTGACTGACAGGGTTTGCATTTTTTTCATTTTGACATTCTGCCATTTATTTTTTGGTTTGTAGAATTTGTTTTATACTTGTTCTTTTGTTGAGTCTTATACTTTTTTTTATGTATTTACGTATTTGATGTATATAATTTAGTATGGATAATTGCCAAGTTTTTTTTCCTTGTGGTATTTTTTTCTCCTTCATGTTGCCACTACCACCACAACACAGCAGATTGCTTTAGTGGTGGTTTATCCATAATATACTCTTTATTTGTTTAAATATATGTTATCTATGTTATTTTGCTTTGTACATTATGGAAATAAATTATTATTAATTATTATTATAAATTATTATTAATAATAAAGTTCATAATGATGTGAGGTAATAATACACAAAGATGATAATATTTTAATTTAGAAATTTGGAGATTAATGTTCTACTATTTTCTTCTCTATTAAATGAGATTAAAAAATATATTCTGTAACACATTAAGTATATTATTAATTTATTCGTGTAAAACTTTTAAATAGAGTATTACTTTTAGTATATTTGCCTCTAAAAAGTATTTTATCCACGCTTTTTACCTATTATTTTTTTTCATTAAATGCATTGTAACAAATACTCTCGAGAAAAGTAGGATTTTTACATCTAGATGATTCTTGTAAACTTTTATGAAACTTTGAACTCAAGTCTAGATGATAAAAAAGCTTAAATCACAAGTTGACAGTCGTATCTCAAGTGAATATTTTTGACTATACAAACAAACCATAAAAGATATACTCAAATCCAAACTTTGGAGATTAACTATAAAAACTGGTGGGACTCAATTTCAAAAACTCACTTTTTATACTTGATTTGGATCTGCACCAAATGATCACAAAGCTGCTTTTCTGCGTCCCCTCCAGAAAGAATATTCTTATAGTAGGAAGGGTTAGGGGAGAGAGAAGAAAGACTTTTGACTGCATCTTCAACTTGTTTTGTCTCCTGCTGGTGGTTTCAAAAAAATACCGAAAAACATCATAAGATAAGTTAATAATTAAAGAAAGTATCACTCGTAACTTTTAGCCTCATTTAGTTTAAAGATTATGAGCTTAACATTAATTAGTAGTACTGAAATTATACCTCTTAAACTAAAGATAAAAACATTATTTGGAAAATTTATTTAGCCTGCAGAACAGTAAGTTTAAAAGAATTTTCAAGCTACACAGTATCAATTTCCTAGTTCGTCAAGTGACCGAATCTTTATAGGCTCACTGTATCTTTAAATAAGTCGAATGATAGTGTACTATAGTCTGTGTTAATAAAATTGTCGGCTCACTTCTAATCGTTTCCAACTATACTCTATTCATTTAGAATTGGCGCTTGAGAAATACTGCTTTCCCCCACGCTAGAAGCGTAACCATAGTTACGCTCTTCGAGCAGCCAATAGTAAGCCTTCATCGTCACTTTGACGAGGATAGTTACTATGGTTACCGATCGGTGGTGGGGGAAGGAAATATTTTCAAGCCCCAGTTCAAAATGAACAGATGCATTTCTAATGCCCTGCTACGTAGTTGCCATGGTGACAAGCCGCCAATTTTATATACACGGACTATAGTGTGAATCAAAAATATTAACACCGTCTACTTCAATTAAATAATGGGAAAAAAACTTACGTTAAGATCTTGAAGTGGCTTCGCATCAGAGGGGGTTTTCTCTAGTACTTTAGCACTTTGAAGTTTTTCTTTGATTTCTTTTAAATTTTTGTGGTAAGCACCCCAATCAGAAAAATCTTTTGACAGAGCACTTTCCCACTCTTCAGAAAATTTCAAGCAGGTCTAAATGCAAATAAAAAGATTAAAGAATTTCCGTCTTCAATAATATTTGTTAGTTTATGTAATTAATGACATTACTATACCACAATATGAATTTATAATACATTTTTTATAAAATAATAACAATTGAATACCTGAAAGCTTTGGCTTTGGTTGTCTATTTTGTTTTGTACTCCTTGAGTACAAATGTTCTGGGTACCTGTAGCATGTTCGATGATCCTCTTGATGATATCCATTTGATTTTCTAACTGAGATTTGTAGATGGAGGCTCTTGAAAAGAAGGCCTGAAATATTGTTTAAATAAAGTTTGTTAAGTACAAAACTCCTTTTTTAAACCCCTATTTTATTTTAACGAAAATCCACAGATGCCACTCCATCTTAATGTCAGTGGAAATAATAGGTAAAAGTTATATAGGTAGCATTATCAACAAAATAAAATTTACATCTATATTTTCTGAAAAGCCGATAAGACATGTACAAATTTTACCTCAAGTATTTTCAACCTTTTGTTTTCAACAAAGTTAAAAATTTTCTTTTTAAAATAATGTTTTACAAGTAGATTCAATTTCTTATATTTTTAAGATGATGTGTGTAAATTAAATGAGCAGGAAAAATAAACACTTTCAGTTTCTTATTCAAAAAACTTATTCCCAAATGCCTGATTGTGTGTTTTAAAATAAGTAACAGTACTTACGTTTTAGCACGTTGACCGTTCAATGCCGTTGAATTCAAAATTCAGCAGCGCAACTAACAGCTTTTCGAAGATTCAACGGCACGGTCGACGAGCTAATACGTAAGTAACCAAAGTAACTTCACAAAAAAGGGACATAAAAAAACCTATGGCTTAGTTTCTTAAAAGGTTGTTTTAAGATATTGACTCAAAACCTTAAAATAGTACTTAAGACTAAGATTTGGAGTCTTACCTTGTATTTTGTTTGAAAAATAGGTATTTCTTCGGTGTTGCGAGGTACATAACCAGACTCTAATACTTTACCAGCTTCATTCAACCATTTTTCAATTTCTAGATATCCGTTTTCAAACGCCTGATGTAAAGGTATTAACTGGTTCACCAGCTGAAGCTTGTTCATCAAATTTGTTTTCAACCGTTGTAGCCTCTCTTTTTCCTAAATGAAAAGGGTTCAGTATAAAAAAGTCAGCAGGTAAAAGACAAGAACTCTGATTTAACAGTAAGCAGATTGCATTTTTCCAACAACCTGTTATAAGTATTAGCTTACGTGCGTCTATTTTATAATCCTGTTCATAATGAATGCAACACTATGAAGGACTTGTTAGATTTTGATGAAATTTACACAGTAAGTTATCTTAGTGGGTGCAAATAAACAATTAAATTTTCAGAACAAAGGAACACAATTAAATATCGAAACTCGGTGTTAAATGTCATCCATACGCGCTGCAATGAAGCTTCTATACGACAGGTCACCGAATCAAACAGATTTTTTTTTGCGTTTTTCGGTAAAGCGTCCAAACCCAACTTTAGTGTCACGTTAACCAAAATTGAAGTGCGATTTCTTTAAAAGGATCATTTTCTATCATTAATCACGCGAAACTCTTTTTTTGTGGACCCCATGGTAACTTTATGGTGTCGTGAAAAAAAAACCGTTCAATACATAAACCGTTAAAAAAAACTCATAGCTTTACACATGTAATAAACTTGTTTTTTATTAAACGGTTTTTGCATTGAACGGTTTTTTCGTATATCAAACTTTATGCACCAATGGAATTCCATCGATGGAGCGCTGTAAAAAAATAACTTAACCATAACTCACGAATTTCGGTGCAATGACGACTGATTAACTGTTGGGGCAGACAATTATAGACCTTTAGCAGTGTTCTAACAATTTAAAACATGTCAAAAAGTCGTTTAGTGATCCGGCACTGCCATGTGAATGAAGCTAAATCCCTGGATAATCTACCTTCCAGATAGATAAGATAGAGATGATAAGGTAGAGTATCCAGGGCTTTAAATGAAGCCTCTTTCATCCCACGCTGACGTCACTATGAGGGGTCCAGACCCCAATTTTCAATTCCCCTTACCATCTTTGGGCCTCTGCTTTCAAACTCTTATCACTATTGTCCTATTTCCCTTCATCTGAGCAGCTGTAAAACAGTGTGAAAAACACCCCTCCGGGAGGCCTAACATTTATCCTCTTTCAAACTGTGTTAAATGTTCATAAGACATTCGTTCAGGTCTAAGGGTATAGTTACATCTAATAACAAGATAATCAACGTCAGACAACCTTCTTACAACCTTTTAACGTCCCGTTACAGCGCCCCATGTATACGACTTAATTAGTGGTTGAGAAGACACAGATCAGCTTTCGCATGCGCTATAGCTCTGAATTTGTTATCATTTTATAAACAAACTGGAGTGAAAATACCCTGAAAATTTCAAGGGGCCGGATGCAGCTACGTTCTGCGGCGATTTTGGGACCGGTCGAATCCTACTTCCAAACAACTCAACTATCGTTGTCCTGAGTCATTTTTCCAGCATGCCGCTGATTGGTTTTCAAGAACGTCACGAACTACGTCATTGAACCACGTGCATTTGATTGTACCCTGCCTTTCCCGCGCTTTGCGCGTCTTCCTACGTAATGGAACCCTTCAACCAATCAGGAGGAAAACGATACCCCGATCCGCCCCGATCGTCGTAGAACGCCACCTCCTGAGTAGGCGTTCTTGGGCGATCATTATTAGGTGATATACGGTTCTTTAGCACGTCGCAGAACGTAGTTGCATCCGGCCCAAGGTTATCGGACAATTCCTTCTTGGTGTTGCGTTTTTTTATTAAAAGGAGTATATTATAAAATTCTTCATAATCACCTTTTTCATTACAGCTTTAACCTTTTCAGCTTCTGTTACCGAAATATGTGAAACCATAAAATGCATTTGCTTCGACAGATTTTCAAACACAGCATCAGACTCTTCCACATCCACCTGCAGTTTCTGTCAAAAGAAATCTTTCATATTAAATCTTCTCCAATATCACAGTTAATAATTTAAACATTATAATAAGCAAGATGAAAAAAAAATGATAAAAACAATGAAACATGTGAACAGCGCAACTTTTTAACAAGACTAGAATCCTCTTTCAGACAAGAATACAATACGAGCTCTGTTAAATAAAAAAAGGCCTATATTCTTTAAACGCAATGAAGATAAACGTGAAGAAAGTGAGTGTATGTCCTTTTTAAAGAGAACCAAGCCTTTTACAAACATATTACCCGTAAAACCTATATTTATTGAGTGAAGAAGAAGAAAATTTAATTTCAGTGGTACTAATGTTCTTATTATATTTGCACCCCCTGATAAGGTTAAAGAAGACAAGACTAGGAAATCTTACCTTCAACTGTTGAGAGTAACTTTGCAGATTATCATGTTTGCAAATTACTTTGGTGGTTAAAATAATTTCTCCATTTTGAAGCCGCTGCTGCATGGACTTCAGATTCTTCTCAAAAATATGACGAGTGCGAATAATTTCTCCTGACTTAAGCAATTCCGGAAGCTGAAATTTAATTAAGTGAATTCTCGACGGACATAATGCAAAGACATTGAAACTTTTGTTTTCAATACTAACTGTTACTCAAGAAAACTAAAATGTAGGATGAAATAAATGTATTTACAATTTAAAAAGTGCACATACATGAGAGCAAACCTTGTTCCATCTTCCTTGAACATTGTTAATTGTAGATTTTATCTCCTTAGAAATGTCTTCCTGACATTTAACAGCTAAGAACTCCCCGGATTCTTCAACATCATTCTTTTTCTCCGTCCAATGCTTGAGCTCATTGAAGAATTCCTTAAAAAATATTAAAACGAGTCTATTAATTTACTTTAATAAATGCCTAATCAACTCTCTAAACATGCGTTACGCAAGTTTTAATTAATTCTATATTTTCGCATTTCAATTGTTACCCTAGTTTTTAGGTTATGATAAAGCGTAAATTACCGGTTGGTATTGAATATCTTTACTGACAGCCTTTTCTGCTTTATCCAACCATGTAAGAAGTGAATGAATATTTGTAGAATAGTTTTTCCAGCATTTTAGAACTTTATTAGCTGTGTTTTCTGCCGTATGAAAATCTGCCATTCCTTTTTTCCATGAATTAGTAGTGTCACATAAAAATTTCTCAATTTCTTCTATTTCTTTAGTATCTGAAATGAAAACTATTTAGGTGAAAATTTCATATTATTCAGCCTTTTATTGTCAGTTTTTGAATTAATTTTTTAAATCAAGAAGAAACTGATTAAATAAAAAATTAATTTGTGAAAAGAAAATTTTTTGTTAATTCATTATGGCTAACCATAAGCATCTATACCCCACTGTTAACAAAATTCGGTATTACTCAGCCTTAAGAAGTCGAACACTTGGTAAGAAATATGAGAATCCTATAATTAAATGTTCAAAAACCTCGTGAGGGACTTGAAATTAATGAACATTGAACAGGTATATGCTAAAATGAAATACTTTAAATAAAAAAATTAGAAGTCATTTACCATAAACTCCAGCATTTTGACATGCTTCGAATCCGCACTTAGTAGCATCAAAACACTTTTCATATTCCTTTAAAACCTGTTGCTCCTCCACAAAACTCTGTAAGATAAAAAAAAGAGTGAGACTTAGTTTTGAGTAAAAAAATACCCTATTTTGATCAAGCAAAAAATATTTTTAAATATCAGTACCTTCTGTCGTTTTAAGGCAGAAACTTCCTTCTCAGAGCCATATTTTCCATCCCAATCCTTCAAATGATTTTCAAGGTTTGTTAACAAACTCAACAGCTCATATCGGTTTATTTCGAACCGGAGTCTTAAAAAGCGTTTTTGTGATTGAACGGAAATATTGTCCAGTCTGTTTTGAAGGTCTAAGATATGGCCAGGTGACACATCAGCAGATTCAGGTAGCTCTCTGTAGCCTTGGAAGAATTTCAAATGGGATTCTAATGGCTTGAAAAATGCCTATAAATAAGCAAATAGAATTAAATAATTCTTTAAAACTTAAATTCTTCGAAATGAAAAAGTTTATTGCGTAGATATTTATTCAAGCAAATACAAACATGAATTTCCAGCGTTTTTAATAATTGAGGAATTTAGAAATTTAAGATTATTATTTAAGAAAAAAAATGGTTAGAAGCTTAAAAAATTATTTTCAGTGAATATATATCTTTGTGGACTAAGTAAGACATTTAAAGAATTGTTCAATGATAACACTGTTCTACACTGAAAAAATTTCCTTGATGAAAATAGTCATTTCTTATAGATTTTGGGTCGCTGAATACGAAAATCACCATTAAAATTCTCAATTGACTCAGGATTTTCGGGGAACAGCCCCTCCCCCTTTTCACGGTTTTTAACGACTTTATAACTTTGAACTCGATTTTCAGGGTCAAAAAGCATTGCTTTAATCTTCAAATTGCCCCCCAGGGGACAAGAAATGTTCAAATTAATAAAATATGATAAATTTATAACAAATGGATAGGTTTAAGGGGTAGTTAACCCCCTAAGAATGCAAAAAATTAGCTAAAAATTATAGAGGTTTTTATACGCTATTTTTTCCTCCTATTTTTTACACAATTCCCGTTTGAAGGGTCCTAACCCTTCCCCAAGGACCCAAATTTGATGGCAATATGCAGCAATGATTTTTGCTAAAAGCGGTTGAGGTGAGAGCGCCCCCAGAGCACCCACGGAAGGGTTCAATGCCGCACTTAGAGTTTAACTGTGCTGTACAAAAAAAATTTGAAGCCACTTACTGAATTTCAGCTGATTCTTGTGTAAAATGATCTGCTGAATTCAAATATGATACCCATTTTCCTCCATCACCCTCAGTTTTTAAGGGGATGCCCCCTAATTGTTATCCACAGCCGTGCATCTGTTAACATCTTGGAACATGGAATCCTCACTCCCGAAAACCGGTCAGTTTTTAAAGAACTGAAGAGTTTCTACTTAGGATACACCCAAAATATAAGAAAAACATAATTTGTAATCTTTTCAAAATCATCGATATTAATTCCTGAACTCGCGAGCGCCTTCGCGATTCTGGAAGTCTTCCGAACTCTTCCGCGGGGACTTCTGTGAGGCTAACACCTCAACCGCTTTTAGTAAAAACTATTGCTGCATATTGTCATCAAATTTGGGTCCTTGGGGAAGGGTTAGGACCCTTCAAACGGGATTTGCGTAAAAAATAAGAGGAAAAAATAGCGTATAGAAACCTCTATAATTTTTAGCTATTTTTTTTGTATTTTTAGGGGGGTAATTACCCCTTAACCCTATCCATTTGTAATAAATTTATCATATTTTATTAATTTGAACATTTCTTGTTAACTGGAGAGCAATTTGAAGACTAAAATAATGCTTTTTGACCCTGAAAATCGAGTTTAAAGTTATAAGGTCGTCGAAAAACGTAAAAAGGGGGAGGGGCTGTTCCCCGAAAATCCTGAGTCAATTGAGAATTTTAATGGTGATTTTCGTATTCAGCGACCCAAAATCTATAAGAATTGACTATTTTCATCAAGGAAAAAATTTTGAAGGTCAAATTTGTAGAACAGTGTAATTTTTTAACTATACATAGAAAAGGAGAATTTTTTCTAGAATTTATATAGGGCGGTACTGTAATCAATTATTATTGTTTTTTTGAATAATTTTTTTTTAGCTTTTTATAAGAAATCTGCCTACCTCATGTTCACTTAACTCCCGTTTAGCAACTTCCAACCTGTTAGTGTGTTGGTCTTTTGGCAAATATTGAAGAGTTAGTCGTCTCTCAGCTTCTATGATCCACTTACTAAGTTGGCCAATAGACCCTGTCAAAGTGCTATCCAAATGGTTCTGCCAATCAGGAAGATCTTTCACAATTTTGGACCATGTTTTCTGCAAATTCGGCCATGCCGCTTTCAACTCAACGTCTTGAACATCAGAATTAAGGTTGTATTGAAGACGTTCCCAAATAGCTAGGTAGACCTTGATTTCAGATTTGAGAGAAAAGAAGACCTAGGACAATCACATGAAAGTAAATAATCTTTTACTATGAAATGTTTACTTAACTCTACATGGGATCATGGAAATCAATAAATATGACGATTTTTTCAAATAAGCCAAACGCATTGTATCTACACATAGAACTAAATTCTTAGGCGTATTGCCCTAGTTGGTCAAGTTATAAGATGATCATCTTCGTTTTCATGACCGTGGGGCATATGGTGCAAGACATTTGTCTCCATTACATGGTCAGCCTAACCCCAGACTCCCAGTGTTTTGTTCTCAAGCACGCTTGGTCCTCAGTCAGTTATAGACTCAATGAAGGGATGAAAGGTTGAGTAGACCTTGCCCATCCCGGGACCCGGCATGGAAGAGCGTAGATTTACAGTAATAATTTTAAATTATCATGTTTAGCACTTTAAAAATAAATTTATTGAAATAAAAATAAAACCTAAAAATAGTCATAAATTAAAAGGGCGATGGACCCTTGGTGAACCATATTTTTTATTTATTGGTAGTATAACCTAATTCTCCTGCAAGTCTGAAGATAACACTTGGATAAATAAAAATGAAAGAAATTAAAAGGAATACAGCTTACAGAATACTGGGATTTGTAATCAACAGTAGGGTGTCTGCGGCTAGAAAATATAGATTCAACTTTTTCTAGCCATATAGACAGACTTTCAAGATCTCTTTTTTGAGTTTCATTTGCTGAAAGGCCTTCTGGAGGATGAATTTCAGGATAAAGATGCATAAACTGAGCTACGAAGTTCATGATTGATTTCACATCTGGATTAGAGACATCTACATCTATGAGTAAAAATACAAATTATAAGCACCTTAACATGGAAAAAATTTCCAAATACAATACGGTAGAGAATCGTATGCAATCTTTTTTTATTTCAACACCCCAAAAAAATTTCATTCAACTGCCATGCTAAAAATATACCATAGCTATTTGTTTAGTTTTTAATTGACTTTTGATATAATATGAATGCATACTATGTGGGCTCAAGGATGTAAGTTTTATAAAAAAAGTATTGAAGTTAATAATCTACTCTACTTTTCCAATTCAATGTTGAGAGATGATAAAGAGATGGTATTGACTTTTTACTGTACCCTTAGGATCCAACAAGCGAGGAACGCCCAGTTCCGACTCTGCAATCTTGAAGGCCGCGTCCAGGCGTTTGGTGTTGGTGACGTTGCGGTACTGGTCCATGTTCACAAGGTCAGGCCGAATGCGGTGGATGATGGCCAGGAAGGCCCAACCGTCCCGCCAACTGCTCCCGAAGTCGCTGACAGTCACCCCGAATTGGCTGAAACAAGGAAACTTACAATGAGCGCGTATAGAAAAACTTCGCTTTGATCTTGACAATAAAAATTAGATGAACTTCAAAAGTATGTTTTATCTACTCGCTGACAGCTACCCTGAATTGACTGCAACGAACCATTCCCCCTATAAAACACCCAAAACTAGAGGATACTTATTTCTGGTCACGAAAACAAATGAGAGTCAAAGATTCACCACTCATAAGTTAAGTTACATTTATTTACAATCTATCGTAGATTTGGAAAAAGACGAACTCAAATTCAAAGTATAACCTTTTCAGTACGAGTTTCTCTAATCGTAATCGTCTGTGGTCGTTGGAAAGTTAGATAAGTTTTATCCCCCTATTTTAAGTCTCCCGAAGTTTAAATCAAAATAAGACGAGTATTTGATGATCAATATTGCATTATGTTATGATCATTATAGGCAGGTCAGTACAGGGTGGTCCTTAATTCATGGTACAAACTTCTAGGGGTGTTAGAGTACACCTAGACGAACAAGAATTGGTATAGGAGGGGGGTCGCAGTTACACCGTTAAAGAGCTAGGTCCTAATGTAGTGCGAGAGCGTTACAAAAGGACGTTTTGCCAAGGCCCGTTTAACGAAAAAAACATAATGAAATGAAAAAATTTATTGCATGAGGTACAGCTGTATCCGTATTACTTACATCATAAATTTGATAGAAATTGGACCACTTTCTAAACCGTGGGGTGAGTTTTAAAACGTGCTCTTAGTCAAACAATGGAGTTCCATTAATGGTATTTAGAAAAATGATGATCGGGGAAGGAATTTTCAATGATCAAACAGTTTCAATGATCCATGTTACGATCATATGTTACGATCCATGTTACGATCCATGTACGGATACTGCTGTACCTCATGCAATAAATTTTTTCATTTCATTATGTTTTTTTTCGTTAAACGGGCCTTGGCAAAACGTCCTTTTGTAACGCTCTCGCACTACATTAGGACCTAGCTCTTTAACGGTGTAACTGCGGCCCCCCTCCTATACCAATTCTTGTTCGTCTAGGTGTACTCTAACACCCCTAGAAGTTTGTACCATGAATTAAGGACCACCCTGTATATTAATGTGATAGGTAGGTAAGATATATCAGTAAGACAAAGTTTAATCAACTTATCAGCGAAACCGATGAACAATAAAGAATGAGTAATATTAATGATAAGTAGGTAATTAGATAAATCAATTTAATATATTAAGATATGTCAGATTTATTAATTGATCAGCATAGTCAACCGTTTTAAGTGACTTTACGAGGGTAAAAATATACCTCATATACCTCTATTGAATAGATATAATGGGATTATGAAGTACTTTTATTAGTTTCCTTTAGTAAAAACATATTTTTTTTCCCATTTTTTGAAGGTATAGTATCCCGAAATCTCCCTCTCAAATACGCCCTTGCCACTGCCATATTCACCGGTAACTTGACCGGCGGTTATACGACGTCAAACTTCTGATTGACAGTTAAAGAAGGAAAACGAGTTTTCCGCCAATCACAGGTTTGACTCCCGGTTAACCACCGGTCAATCAGTTGATTTTCAATTCAACGGTGGAAAACATGGTAGATGGGCAAGTTATGGTAGATGGGTAAGCCAAGTAATTCAGTTAAAACGGTGACAACTACAGGTGTGGTCGCGGAGGTGAAATCATACTAAAACGGTTTGACTTAATAGTTGTGTTTTTTCAAAGGTACGTTATCATAGAAACGAAGATATATTTAAAAGGAACAAATTGCCCGCTAGAAAAAAATCTGAACACTCACTGGCCTATGTTGTTCTTTACCCAGTGCAAAAGGGATTCCCTTGCTCCTTCCTCTAATACGTCCACAGTAGCAAGTTTAACAGCCGGCACACGAGTAGAAATGCCCAGCTTGAGAGGAGACGTGGAGATTTTAGGCATCGGGTTTTTCGTGAGTCCTATTCTGCTAGCACACGCTTTCAATTCTGCTAAGGGCTTTTCAAACAGCTTCGGTTTTCCAACCATCTAGGAAAAATACGCATTAAAAAGATTGAAATATTATTTATTTTATACACAACTTGTGCCACTTGTAATATCCAATCTACATCCGCAAAGCGTACAGGATTTAAGGCAAATGGGGTGCGGTTCGTTCCTGAGCAAGTCTTTTCAGCGGTGTCGGGAATCGAACCCGGGACCCGCCGATCCCGAAAGCCGATGCTTTAACCACTAGGCTCCCCAGGGCCACCCTCCTTATAGTTTCTATACAAAATATAATTATACATACATGAGAGCAAAGGATGTTCCATCTGCTTTGAACTTTGTCTATTGTTGATTTTATCTCATTAGAAATGTCTTCCTGGCATGCAGCTGCTAAGTATTCCGCAGATTCTTCAACGAGATGCTTTCTTTCCATCCAATGTTTGAATTCATTGAATAATTCCTTAAATAATATAAAAACGAATTAATTTACCGTAAACATAAATTAAGTCTACTCTTGAAAGTTGTGTTACACAATTTTAAATGAACTTATTTTTAAAAACTTTCAATTTTCATATTTGTTTTTCGAACATGAATGGAGTAGGAATTACCGGACGGTGTTCAGTGTCGACGTTACTAATAGCTTTTTCTGCATTATCGAACCATGCAAGAAGAGGATGAAGATTTGTTGAGTAGTTTTGCCAGCATTTTAGAACTTGATTTGCTGTGTTTTCCACAGAATGAAAATCTGCCATTCTTTTCCCCCATAAATTGCCAGTTTCAGATAAAAATGTTTCTATTTCTTCAATTTCTTCAGTGTCTGAAATAAATTTAATTTCAGTTTACTTCTTTGAGCAGTTTTTATGTACTCAAAGAATTTGGATGTTCAGAGTCTGATTACTAGCACATAAGAAATCCTTTTTTTTAAAAGAATTTTTATAAAACTATTCTTTACCAAAGGTTCCAACATTTTGACAAGCTTTTACAGCGCATTTGGCAGCAGCAAAAAAATTGTCATATTCCTCCGAAATCTTTTGGATCTCTACAGATATCTGTCAGTAAAAAACCAATGTCATTTAAATTGTAAACAAAAATATTATATTTTAAAAAAGTTTTTCAAAGTTTAAAAACATTAGTACCTTCTGTTGTTTTAGTAGGGCAGAAACTTCCTCCTCAGATCCATATTTTCCACTCCATTTCTTTAAGTGATTTTCCAGGTGTCTTAACAGTCTCAAAAGCTCATATCGGGCTATTTCAAGTCGCAATTTCAAAAAGCGTTTGTGAGATTCTACGGATATCGTTTCCAGTCTAATTTGAAGATCTTTGATATGTTCTGGTGAGAGAACAGACCCTTCAGGTTGTTTTTTGTAGCCTTGGAAAAATTTTATATGCGATTCTAAAGGTTTGAAATATGCCTACAAATAAACAAATAGAAAAATTAGTCTCATTTAAATGGAGATGGCATATGTGTTCGGCTATGTGGGTAAACCCCGGTGAGGTGAGTTCGGCAAGCAGAAAAAAAGAGGAATCTGGCATTTAATAGGGTTTTTAAACAAATATAATTAGGTAAACCAACTTACCTCTTGTTCCTTTAACTCGTGTTTAGCAACTTCCAGCATGTCAGTGTGTTGGACTTGAGGCAAATGGGGAAGAGTAAGCCGTTTCTTAGCATCCATGATCCATTTACTGATTTGTCCAATAGACCCTGTCAAAGTACTATCCAAATGGTTCTGCCAATCGGGAAGGTCTCTCTCAATTTTGGACCATCTTTTCTGCAGATTTGGCCACGCCGTTTTCAAATCAACGTCTTCAACATCGGAATTCAGTTTGGATTGGAGACGCTCCCAAACAACTTGGTATACTTTGAATTCAGATTTAAGTGAAGAAAAATCCTAAGAATATCGGAAAAAATTAATTCTCTTTCGACTATAAAGGTTTCGTATTAATCATTCGAACTTGTCAAAACATGGAAGCTAAATAATATTTTAAAAATCCAAGGATAACGTCTGAAGTTTCTAAAAATGTGATATGAGTGATTTTCTACTCTTAACAGTTCTAGATAAAAGATAGTATGTTTTTTTATTTCTAATGGGCGGGTACTAGGACATTATCCTTTTACCACTTCTGAAATGCCCTAAGAAGTACCTACTTTGCGTTACCCAGCGAGCACCTGTGGACCAAAGCCACGGAGGTGAGGTACTGTTGCCCACGCCACACACACATTCACTAGCACAACCCCTTTTTACAGGGGGCCACATTCATTCATCACACAAGGACAGAAATTAACATCCATGCCGAACGGGGATTCGAGCCCCGGACGTACGGCTTCGCGGTCAGATACGCTAACCACTCAGCCAGCACGTCGGCAAAGATAGTATGTAGTAAAAATGAAATTAACATAATAATTAGTAATAGGTAAACAACTTACAGGATACTGGACTTTGTAATCAAGAGTAGGATGCCTACGGCTAGCAAATGTAGTTTCAGCTTTTTCTAACCACATTGACAAAACCTCAAAGTCACTATTTTGAGTATCATCTGGCGAAATGTCTACCGATGCATGAATTTCTGGATAAAGCTGCATGAACTGAGCTACACAAGTCATGATTGATTTCTCATCTGGATGAGAGACATCTACATCTAAGGTAAAAATAAAAACACTTTATGATAAAAATATAATTTCTCTTCAATTTTTAATATAGCTTTTTGAAATCAATGAGAAGATCCAGAATATTAAAAAATGGGGCAGTGGCGGATAGAGGAATTGGTTTCGGGGGGGGGGGCTAAAAAATTTCATAATCCAATTGAATCTTCTTGTTAATGATAAAGGTAGTAAAAAAGTATTGGAAAAGGTAGTAAATTATCCTACTGAAACCACTAAAAGGGGGGTCCTCCCCCAGAAAATATTTGGAAATTTAAGTCAAAAACCCCACTTTTTCAACTCGTTTTGGCACGCCTCATCCGAATTTAGGATAGAGATTTTTTGCGTTTTGACAAACTTAGTAAACTTTTAGAGGTTTTAGGGGGGGGGTTTCAGCCAGAAAGCCCCCCTTCCGTAGATTCGCCACTGAAATGGGGTCATGTTATAATAAAGTTTTAGCTGTAAAATGCCATAAAGTGTTTGGAAGATACAAAAATATAAACTAAGTACCTAAGCAAATAACTTTTTTAATACAAGGGAGACACGATCAATTTTCATATACGTATATTTAAGTTTATTAGTATCCATTTTCAAACCCAATATTTAGTTAAAAGGGTTAGCTTCTTTAACTTTACCTTTAGGATCCAACAAGCGAGGAACGCCCAGTTCCGACTCTGCAATCTTGAAGGCCGCGTCCAGGCGTTTGGTGTTGGTGACGTTGCGGTACTGGTCCATGTTCACCAGGTCAGGCCGAATGCGGTGGATGATGGCCAGGAAGGCCCAACCGTCCCGCCAACTGCTCCCGAAGTCACTGACACTCACCCCGAATCGTCTGCAAAAAGCCGGCATACTTTATAAGGGAATAACAATAAAATCTTTCAACTAGATGAATTTGAATTTAAATGCATTATTATGCGGCTCAACTTTATATCTTATCAATAATTTTTGGTTTTTCCATTTTAAGAAGACTTAAAATTTGAATTGCATTGTAAATGAATTCTCTGCCTTTAACATTTACAGGATTTTATAAATTTTGGAAAATATAGCTTTTTTTTAAATTTCACGTTGGATATTTAATATTATTTTTATCTCTAACAAAAATTTGTTTTTTGGGGAACAGTATAGAAAATCCTAATTGAACACACTTAAAAAGAAATCAAAAATTATGTATACTAAAGATGTTTCGGATAAGATAATACCGAAAAGAAGATGTAGTAGCTCCTAAGAATAATTTTACGGTTTAAAAAACGAGACACTTACTGGCCTATGCTGTTCTTTACCAATTGCAAAAATGATTTTTTGCCACTTTCTGACATTATGTCCAGAGAGTCAAGTTTGACAGATGGCCCAGACTTGAAACTGCCCAGCTTTAGAGGAGACGAGATGACTTTTGGTATCGAAATCTTGGTTAACTTCATGCTGCTAGCACACGCTTTTAAGTCAGCTAGGGGCTTTTCAAACAGCTTCGGCTTTTTTTCCATCTAGTAAAAGGGCTCAGTATTAATTTCTTTAAGTTTTTTTTGCACACATGCAAGGAATTTCAATTCCTAACTGAGGGAAAGCGAAGATTAAAAATTTATGAATTTTTCAACTGATAATTAAAAGTATTGGAGAATATTGCACCTTTGGCGTGGTGTGAGGTGGAATTTAAATTTTGGAATTTGTGAATGATAAAGGATACAATTGCATTGAAACTCGTCGAGGCTTTTGAAATAACTTTTTGTATAGTTTCTAATAGATAAAAGAAAAAAGCGTCGTGGAATAGTGCATTGCCCAATAAAATAATTACATACATGAGAGCTGATGATGTTCCATCTTCTTTGAACATTGTTAATTGTAGCTTTGATCTCATTAGAAATGTCTTCCTGGCATGTAGCTGTTAAGTATTCCCCAGATTCTTCAACGTAATGCTTTCGTTCCATCGAAATCTTGAGTTCATTGAATAATTCCTTAAAAAATAAGTGATAATTTTTACATAGTTAATAAACGTACCTAACTATCCAAAACTTAATATAAATTACACAACTTTTAGTGGATTCTGTATTATCCCATTTTCTACTTTGATATACTAGTTTTACTTTTAAGTGAATATTATTTACCGGTCGGTGTTTATCTTTATTGATAGCTTCTTCTACTTTATCGAACCATGCAAGAAGAGGATGAAGATTTGTCGAGTAGATTTCCCAGCATTTGGCCGTGTTTTCCACCGTATCAAGATCCAATACTCTTTTTTTCCATAAACTATCGGTGTCAGATAGAGATTTCTCGATTTCTTCCATTTCTTTAGTGTCTAAAATTAAATTGAACTTTTACAGAAAATTTTATCTCTATTTAGAAATAATCAAAAGGAATAATAGTAAATTTTATATGGCATTAGGAAATTTTAAGAAATATTCTAAAACCCTTTACCAAAGGATCCAACATTTCGACAACTTTCAATAGCACATTTGGCAGCAGCAAAATATGTCTCATAATCCTTCAGAACCTTTTGTCCTTCTACAAAACTCTGCCGGTAAAAAAATAGTTATGTAATTAGTTCGAATACAGGACTTTTGTTGCCAAAGATGAACAAACATTTTGATGTTTATAATACCTTCTGTCGCTTTAGCAAGGCAGAAACGTCCTTCTCAGAGCCATATTTTCCATTCCAATCCTTAAAATGATTTTCCAGGTTTGTTAACAAACTCAGCAGCTCATATCGGTTGATTTCGAATTGGAGTCTTAAAAAGCGTTTTAGTGATTGAACGGAAATATTGTCCAGTCTGTTTTGAAGGTCTAAGATATGATCTGGTGATATATCAGCAGATTCTGGCAGTTCTCTGTAGTCATGGAAGAATTTCAAATGGGATTCTAAAGACTTGAAAAATGCCTATGAATAAATAAATGGAAATAAATAATTAATAAGAAAAATATTAATGTAGTGATGCACTAAGAAAAACTTTGAGCACCTTAAAACAGTATATTTATTATATTTAATTTAAATATTATTTTAAATTAAATCAAAAGAGCTGATTTCACGTTAGCAACTAAATAGCATCTGTTTACATTCAAATTCAACCACAAATTCTTCAAATTTCCATTTTTTCCCAAATTTTAAAACACGATGGCTGAAGGTACAACCGTCCTTAGTTACAACACACTCTCCTACATCTAATAAATAAAAAATGTTATATCTGGGGGAAGAAAAAATTGGAGAAATTGTAGAGAAGAAAAGATACTTGGGTACTGAGAATTTTTTTTTACATTCTTAAGTCACTCAAGAAATTAACCCTGACTTTTCCACTGACTTGTTACTTTTTGTTTAGAAGGGTTTCCAGATATGTAGTATTACCCAGTATTGCAAAATTTCTTTGTTCGCATTTAATTATTTTTAAAATTAAAAGAAAATAAATAAGGTGCTTAAAGTTTTCTTATAAATTTGATTGTTTGATGTTCACGTAGCTCTGATCATTCGAGCAGTTAAAATTACCAATGCATACGATAAAAGTAATAACTAACTTAATTGACCATAAAAATATTTTTAACAGCATTAAAGTTAATAACATTTAAGAGGAATTTCAAATACATATTTAGGTAAACATCTTACCTCATGTTCACTTAACTCCCGTTTAGCAACTTTCAGCATGTCAGTGTTCTGACCTTTCGGCAGATATGGAAGAGTGAGTCGTTTCTCAGCTTCCATGATCCACTTACTAAGTTCACCAATAGACCCTGTCAAAGTGCTATCCAAATGGTTCTGCCAATCAGGAAGATCTTTGACAATTTTAGACCATCTTTTCTGCAGATTCGGCCACGCCGCTTTCAGCTCAACGTCTTGAACATCAGAATTAAGCTTGGATTGAAGACGTTCCCAAATAGCTAGGTGGACTTTGAATTCAGATTTGAGTGAAAAGAAGACCTGGAAAATCAGACAAGTAAACCCCCTTTCGAAATAACTGTCCATTCGTGATCATCAATTAAAATCAAAATTTCTTCTAAATTTTCAAAAACATAGTAGCTGCACATAGATATTAAAAATCCATGGATAACATAGATAACACGAAGCGACAGTATTTGCATCAGCCCGACTATACCAATAAGTACGTCAATTATTAATTTCAATATATTTTTGTTTTATTATTTTTTTACTTGGTATTGTGATGTATTTTATTTCATTTGTTGTAGAATCTCAATGTATTTTATATCATCCAGCGTCTTTCAATATGTCTATATATCCAGAAAGCCTTTTCCAGCCCCTTTTTTTGTGTGTGTTTCTGTAGTGTTTTTCTTTTCTTTTCTTTCTTTTGTTTTCCATTGAATTTTTAATCAATTAATTTTTTCTTACGCTAGAATGGGATTTTTTTGTTTCCCCTTGGAGTATCATATATGTTAATCATTTTTATCACTTCAAAAATAAATTTATTGAAATAAAAATAAATCTTAAAAACAATTATAAATTCAAAAGATATATTTTTAAATACATTAAAAAAATATTCTTATTCTCCTGCAAGCCTGGTTAACAGATAAAAATGAAAGGAATTTAAGGAATAATAAGTAAACAGCTTACAGAGTACTGGGATTTGTAATCATGAGTAGGGTGCCTGCGACTTGCGAATAATGATTCAACCTTTTCAAGCCATATAGATAGGTTATCAAGATCACTCTTTTGGGTTTCATCTGCTGATATCTCTGCGGATGCATGAATTTCAGGATGAAGGTGCATGAACTTTGCTACATAAGTCATAATTGATTTTTCATCAGGATGATGTGCGTCTACATCTAAGTAAAAAACAAAAATTAAGCATTTAATGATGGAAGCAAGTCTTTCTTAAAAAAAATTTTCTGTGTAATAAACGATAAAATGTAATTTTATCCCATTAAATTAAACGTTTTTTACTCCTTTCTAATGTTTAATTTTTCGGTTAAGAAATAAGGTTTTGGCAGGAAAATAGGACATGTGGAACCACGTCATTACGGACTGCAAGAACCGGCATGTAGTTTAATTAAATTTGAATGAACTATTTGAATGAAATAAGAAAAAGTTAGGATGAAAATTTCTTTAGCACATGTATTACAAATACTTTAGATGCATATCAATGAAATAAGTTTGTAAAATATCTTTTGTTATGTATGGGAGACAGGGCGGATGAAAGACATTTTATTCGTATCAGGCCGCAGCCCGTTCAGGACACTTGATGAATGTTAAATGGCTAAAAATATGCATCCGTGATCAGATACAGCTGTTTTTCCCATCAGATATTAAGTTAAAAGTGTCAAGTGAATTTCAATTTAACCTTTAGGATCCAACAAGCGAGGAACGCCCAGTTCCGACTCTGCAATCTTGAAGGCCGCGTCCAGGCGTTTGGTGTTGGTGACGTTGCGGTACTGGTCCATGTTCACCAGGTCAGGCCGAATGCGGTGGATGATGGCCAGGAAGGCCCAACCGTCCCGCCAACTGCTCCCGAAGTCGCTGACACTCACCCCGAATCGTCTGCAAAAAGCCGGCATACTTTATAAGGGAATAACAATAAAATCTTTCAACTAGATGAATTTGAATTTAAATGCATTATTATGCGGCTCAACTTTATATCTTATCAATAATTTTTGGTTTTTCCATTTTAAGAAGACTTAAAATTTGAATTGCATTGTAAATGAATTCTCTGCCTTTAACATTTACAGGATTTTATAAATTTTGGAAAATATAGCTTTTTTTAAATTTCACGTTGGATATTTAATATTATATTTTTATCTCTAACAAAAATTTGTTTTTTGGGGAACAGTATAGAAAATCCTAATTGAACACACTTAAAAAGAAATCAAAAATTATGTATACTAAAGATGTTTCGGATAAGATAATACCGAAAAGAAGATGTAGTAGCTCCTAAGAATAATTTTACGGTTTAAAAAACGAGACACTTACTGGCCTATGCTGTTCTTTACCAATTGCAAAAATGATTTTTTGCCACTTTCTGACATTATGTCCAGAGAGTCAAGTTTGACAGATGGCCCAGACTTGAAACTGCCCAGCTTTAGAGGAGACGAGATGACTTTTGGTATCGAAATCTTGGTTAACTTCATGCTGCTAGCACACGCTTTTAAGTCAGCTAGGGGCTTTTCAAACAGCTTCGGCTTTTTTTCCATCTAGTAAAAGGGCTCAGTATTAATTTCTTTAAGTTTTTTTTTGCACACATGCAAGGAATTTCAATTCCTAACTGAGGGAAAGCGAAGATTAAAAATTTATGAATTTTTCAACTGATAATTAAAAGTATTGGAGAATATTGCACCTTTGGCGTGGTGTGAGGTGGAATTTAAATTTTGGAATTTGTGAATGATAAAGGATACAATTGCATTGAAACTCGTCGAGGCTTTTGAAATAACTTTTTGTATAGTTTCTAATAGATAAAAGAAAAAAGTGTCGTGGAATAGTGCATTGCCCAATAAAATAATTACATACATGAGAGCTGATGATGTTCCATCTTCTTTGAACATTGTTAATTGTAGCTTTGATCTCATTAGAAATGTCTTCCTGGCATGTAGCTGTTAAGTATTCCCCAGATTCTTCAACGTAATGCTTTCGTTCCATCGAAATCTTGAGTTCATTGAATAATTCCTTAAAAAATAAGTGATAATTTTTACATAGTTAATAAACGTACCTAACTATCCAAAACTTAATATAAATTACACAACTTTTAGTGGATTCTGTATTATCCCATTTTCTACTTTGATATACTAGTTTTACTTTTAAGTGAATATTATTTACCGGTCGGTGTTTATCTTTATTGATAGCTTCTTCTACTTTATCGAACCATGCAAGAAGAGGATGAAGATTTGTCGAGTAGATTTCCCAGCATTTGGCCGTGTTTTCCACCGTATCAAGATCCAATACTCTTTTTTTCCATAAACTATCGGTGTCAGATAGAGATTTCTCGATTTCTTCCATTTCTTTAGTGTCTAAAATTAAATTGAACTTTTACAGAAAATTTTATCTCTATTTAGAAATAATCAAAAGGAATAATAGTAAATTTTATATGGCATTAGGAAATTTTAAGAAATATTCTAAAACCCTTTACCAAAGGATCCAACATTTCGACAACTTTCAATAGCACATTTGGCAGCAGCAAAATATGTCTCATAATCCTTCAGAACCTTTTGTCCTTCTACAAAACTCTGCCGGTAAAAAAATAGTTATGTAATTAGTTCGAATACAGGACTTTTGTTGCCAAAGATGAACAAACATTTTGATGTTTATAATACCTTCTGTCGCTTTAGCAAGGCAGAAACGTCCTTCTCAGAGCCATATTTTCCATTCCAATCCTTAAAATGATTTTCCAGGTTTGTTAACAAACTCAGCAGCTCATATCGGTTGATTTCGAATTGGAGTCTTAAAAAGCGTTTTTGTGATTGAACGGAAATATTGTCCAGTCTGTTTTGAAGGTCTAAGATATGATCTGGTGATATATCAGCAGATTCTGGCAGTTCTCTGTAGTCATGGAAGAATTTCAAATGGGATTCTAAAGACTTGAAAAATGCCTATGAATAAATAAATGGAAATAAATAATTAATAAGAAAAATATTAATGTAGTGATGCACTAAGAAAAACTTTGAGCACCTTAAAACAGTATATTTATTATATTTAATTTAAATATTATTTTAAATTAAATCAAAAGAGCTGATTTCACGTTAGCAACTAAATAGCATCTGTTTACATTCAAATTCAACCACAAATTCTTCAAATTTCCATTTTTTCCCAAATTTTAAAACACGATGGCTGAAGGTACAACCGTCCTTAGTTACAACACACTCTCCTACATCTAATAAATAAAAAATGTTATATCTGGGGGAAGAAAAAATTGGAGAAATTGTAGAGAAGAAAAGATACTTGGGTACTGAGAATTTTTTTTACATTCTTAAGTCACTCAAGAAATTAACCCTGACTTTTCCACTGACTTGTTACTTTTTGTTTAGAAGGGTTTCCAGATATGTAGTATTACCCAGTATTGCAAAATTTCTTTGTTCGCATTTAATTATTTTTAAAATTAAAAGAAAATAAATAAGGTGCTTAAAGTTTTCTTATAAATTTGATTGTTTGATGTTCACGTAGCTCTGATCATTCGAGCAGTTAAAATTACCAATGCATACGATAAAAGTAATAACTAACTTAATTGACCATAAAAATATTTTTAACAGCATTAAAGTTAATTACATTTAAGAGGAATTTCAAATACATATTTAGGTAAACATCTTACCTCATGTTCACTTAACTCCCGTTTAGCAACTTTCAGCATGTCAGTGTTCTGACCTTTCGGCAGATATGGAAGAGTGAGTCGTTTCTCAGCTTCCATGATCCACTTACTAAGTTGACCAATAGACCCTGTCAAAGTGCTATCCAAATGGTTCTGCCAATCAGGAAGATCTTTGACAATTTTAGACCATCTTTTCTGCAGATTCGGCCACGCCGCTTTCAGCTCAACGTCTTGAACATCAGAATTAAGCTTGGATTGAAGACGTTCCCAAATAGCTAGGTGGACTTTGAATTCAGATTTGAGTGAAAAGAAGACCTGGAAAATCAGACAAGTAAACCCCCTTTCGAAATAACTGTCCATTCGTGATCATCAATTAAAATCAAAATTTCTTCTAAATTTTCAAAAACATAGTAGCTGCACATAGATATTAAAAATCCATGGATAACATAGATAACACGAAGCGACAGTATTTGCATCAGCCCGACTATACCAATAAGTACGTCAATTATTAATTTCAATATATTTTTGTTTTATTATTTTTTTACTTGGTATTGTGATGTATTTTATTTCATTTGTTGTAGAATCTCAATGTATTTTATATCATCCAGCGTCTTTCAATATGTCTATATATCCAGAAAGCCTTTTCCAGCCCCTTTTTTTGTGTGTGTTTCTGTAGTGTTTTTTTTTCTTTTCTTTCTTTTGTTTTCCATTGAATTTTTAATCAATTAATTTTTTCTTACGCTAGAATGGGATTTTTTTGTTTCCCCTTGGAGTATCATATATGTTAACCATTTTTATCACTTCAAAAATAAATTTATTGAAATAAAAATAAATCTTAAAAACAATTATAAATTCAAAAGATATATTTTTAAATACATTAAAAAAATATTCTTATTCTCCTGCAAGCCTGGTTAACAGATAAAAATGAAAGGAATTTAAGGAATAATAAGTAAACAGCTTACAGAGTACTGGGATTTGTAATCATGAGTAGGGTGCCTGCGACTTGCGAATAATGATTCAACCTTTTCAAGCCATATAGATAGGTTATCAAGATCACTCTTTTGGGTTTCATCTGCTGATATCTCTGCGGATGCATGAATTTCAGGATGAAGGTGCATGAACTTTGCTACATAAGTCATAATTGATTTTTCATCAGGATGATGTGCGTCTACATCTAAGTAAAAAACAAAAATTAAGCATTTAATGATGGAAGCAAGTCTTTCTTAAAAAAAATTTTCTGTGTAATAAACGATAAAATGTAATTTTATCCCATTAAATTAAACGTTTTTTACTCCTTTCTAATGTTTAATTTTTCGGTTAAGAAATAAGGTTTTGGCAGGAAAATAGGACATGTGGAACCACGTCATTACGGACTGCAAGAACCGGCATGTAGTTTAATTAAATTTGAATGAACTATTTGAATGAAATAAGAAAAAGTTAGGATGAAAATTTCTTTAGCACATGTATTACAAATACTTTAGATGCATATCAATGAAATAAGTTTGTAAAATATCTTTTGTTATGTATGGGAGACAGGGCGGATGAAAGACATTTTATTCGTATCAGGCCGCAGCCCGTTCAGGACACTTGATGAATGTTAAATGGCTAAAAATATGCATCCGTGATCAGATACAGCTCTTTTTCCCATCAGATATTAAGTTAAAAGTGTCAAGTGAATTTCAATTTAACCTTTAGGATCCAACAAGCGAGGAACGCCCAGTTCCGACTCTGCAATCTTGAAGGCCGCGTCCAGGCGTTTGGTGTTGGTGACGTTGCGGTACTGGTCCATGTTCACCAGGTCAGGCCGAATGCGGTGGATGATGGCCAGGAAGGCCCAACCGTCCCGCCAACTGCTCCCGAAGTCGCTGACACTCACCCCGAATCGTCTGCAAAAAGCCGGCATACTTTATAAGGGAATAACAATAAAATCTTTCAACTAGATGAATTTGAATTTAAATGCATTATTATGCGGCTCAACTTTATATCTTATCAATAATTTTTGGTTTTTCCATTTTAAGAAGACTTAAAATTTGAATTGCATTGTAAATGAATTCTCTGCCTTTAACATTTACAGGATTTTATAAATTTTGGAAAATATAGCTTTTTTTAAATTTCACGTTGGATATTTAATATTACAGTAAACTCCCGTTAGTACGACGTTCAAGGGGATTTGTGAAAACGTCGTTATAAGCGGTACGACGCTATATGCGGAATTCCATAAAACACTATTTCGGCGATATACCTAAAACCCGTAATACCTAATCTTACCTATAGAAACTTTTTTAAGCGGGATTTTATCTTTAAAATAGAAACGAAAAAGAACTACATATGTCTAAAAACAGAATAAACATTCTTACCTTTACATCTTTAATTGATACTATATATCTACAATCTTTATACTTTGTACACCGCAATCTCGTATTTTTAATTTTCTATCTGATTAAAAAATTTTCCATAAGAAGTTGCTTCAGTTTTTCTTTTAAATAATTCTGAATTAGGAATGTTTCCATTCTTCCCAAGTTGGTTAGCATATCCTCTGCATTATCAATAACTGAGAAGGACTGCCTCAATACGGCTATCGAATCACAAGCTATGGAATGCGGAAGTTGAATTGGAGTAGAGGGGATAATTTCCAAGAAATTCAGGGAGTGTTCTGTTTTGTCACAGGACAACCCCACTTGCCCTGCAAGGCACTGGTCATCCTTGTTTTTGAAGGCTCAACGGGGGGCTATTCGGGGAAAAAGGGGAGCGGTTGGGAAAAACCAGTTCTACCATATTGTTCTACTCGCGTTTTCAACGGTTCTGTAGCTCATACATTATTTGAAAGGAACTCGACGACGCAATAACCGGGATTTTTCTCCGGGGGACTGGAGAAAAGCGTCGATATATGCGGGAAGTCGTAATAAGCGGGGGCGCTATAAGCGGATAGTTTTTAATGATAAAAGGCCTATTGGTACCAGGGACCGGAGAAAAACGTCGTAATATGCGGGACGTCGCACTAAGCGGGGGCGTACTAACGAGAGTTTACTGTATTTTTATCTCTAACAAAAATTTGTTTTTTGGGGAACAGTATAGAAAATCCTAATTGAACACACTTAAAAAGAAATCAAAAATTATGTATACTAAAGATGTTTCGGATAAGATAATACCGAAAAGAAGATGTAGTAGCTCCTAAGAATAATTTTACGGTTTAAAAAACGAGACACTTACTGGCCTATGCTGTTCTTTACCAATTGCAAAAATGATTTTTTGCCACTTTCTGACATTATGTCCAGAGAGTCAAGTTTGACAGATGGCCCAGACTTGAAACTGCCCAGCTTTAGAGGAGACGAGATGACTTTTGGTATCGAAATCTTGGTTAACTTCATGCTGCTAGCACACGCTTTTAAGTCAGCTAGGGGCTTTTCAAACAGCTTCGGCTTTTTTTCCATCTAGTAAAAGGGCTCAGTATTAATTTCTTTAAGTTTTTTTTTGCACACATGCAAGGAATTTCAATTCCTAACTGAGGGAAAGCGAAGATTAAAAATTTATGAATTTTTCAACTGATAATTAAAAGTATTGGAGAATATTGCACCTTTGGCGTGGTGTGAGGTGGAATTTAAATTTTGGAATTTGTGAATGATAAAGGATACAATTGCATTGAAACTCGTCGAGGCTTTTGAAATAACTTTTTGTATAGTTTCTAATAGATAAAAGAAAAAAGTGTCGTGGAATAGTGCATTGCCCAATAAAATAATTACATACATGAGAGCTGATGATGTTCCATCTTCTTTGAACATTGTTAATTGTAGCTTTGATCTCATTAGAAATGTCTTCCTGGCATGTAGCTGTTAAGTATTCCCCAGATTCTTCAACGTAATGCTTTCGTTCCATCGAAATCTTGAGTTCATTGAATAATTCCTTAAAAAATAAGTGATAATTTTTACATAGTTAATAAACGTACCTAACTATCCAAAACTTAATATAAATTACACAACTTTTAGTGGATTCTGTATTATCCCATTTTCTACTTTGATATACTAGTTTTACTTTTAAGTGAATATTATTTACCGGTCGGTGTTTATCTTTATTGATAGCTTCTTCTACTTTATCGAACCATGCAAGAAGAGGATGAAGATTTGTCGAGTAGATTTCCCAGCATTTGGCCGTGTTTTCCACCGTATCAAGATCCAATACTCTTTTTTTCCATAAACTATCGGTGTCAGATAGAGATTTCTCGATTTCTTCCATTTCTTTAGTGTCTAAAATTAAATTGAACTTTTACAGAAAATTTTATCTCTATTTAGAAATAATCAAAAGGAATAATAGTAAATTTTATATGGCATTAGGAAATTTTAAGAAATATTCTAAAACCCTTTACCAAAGGATCCAACATTTCGACAACTTTCAATAGCACATTTGGCAGCAGCAAAATATGTCTCATAATCCTTCAGAACCTTTTGTCCTTCTACAAAACTCTGCCGGTAAAAAAATAGTTATGTAATTAGTTCGAATACAGGACTTTTGTTGCCAAAGATGAACAAACATTTTGATGTTTATAATACCTTCTGTCGCTTTAGCAAGGCAGAAACGTCCTTCTCAGAGCCATATTTTCCATTCCAATCCTTAAAATGATTTTCCAGGTTTGTTAACAAACTCAGCAGCTCATATCGGTTGATTTCGAATTGGAGTCTTAAAAAGCGTTTTTGTGATTGAACGGAAATATTGTCCAGTCTGTTTTGAAGGTCTAAGATATGATCTGGTGATATATCAGCAGATTCTGGCAGTTCTCTGTAGTCATGGAAGAATTTCAAATGGGATTCTAAAGACTTGAAAAATGCCTATGAATAAATAAATGGAAATAAATAATTAATAAGAAAAATATTAATGTAGTGATGCACTAAGAAAAACTTTGAGCACCTTAAAACAGTATATTTATTATATTTAATTTAAATATTATTTTAAATTAAATCAAAAGAGCTGATTTCACGTTAGCAACTAAATAGCATCTGTTTACATTCAAATTCAACCACAAATTCTTCAAATTTCCATTTTTTCCCCAAATTTTAAAACACGATGGCTGAAGGTACAACCGTCCTTAGTTACAACACACTCTCCTACATCTAATAAATAAAAAATGTTATATCTGGGGGAAGAAAAAATTGGAGAAATTGTAGAGAAGAAAAGATACTTGGGTACTGAGAATTTTTTTTTACATTCTTAAGTCACTCAAGAAATTAACCCTGACTTTTCCACTGACTTGTTACTTTTTGTTTAGAAGGGTTTCCAGATATGTAGTATTACCCAGTATTGCAAAATTTCTTTGTTCGCATTTAATTATTTTTAAAATTAAAAGAAAATAAATAAGGTGCTTAAAGTTTTCTTATAAATTTGATTGTTTGATGTTCACGTAGCTCTGATCATTCGAGCAGTTAAAATTACCAATGCATACGATAAAAGTAATAACTAACTTAACTGACCATAAAAATATTTTTAACAGCATTAAAGTTAATAACATTTAAGAGGAATTTCAAATACATATTTAGGTAAACATCTTACCTCATGTTCACTTAACTCCCGTTTAGCAACTTTCAGCATGTCAGTGTTCTGACCTTTCGGCAGATATGGAAGAGTGAGTCGTTTCTCAGCTTCCATGATCCACTTACTAAGTTCACCAATAGACCCTGTCAAAGTGCTATCCAAATGGTTCTGCCAATCAGGAAGATCTTTGACAATTTTAGACCATCTTTTCTGCAGATTCGGCCACGCCGCTTTCAGCTCAACGTCTTGAACATCAGAATTAAGCTTGGATTGAAGACGTTCCCAAATAGCTAGGTGGACTTTGAATTCAGATTTGAGTGAAAAGAAGACCTGGAAAATCAGACAAGTAAACCCCCTTTCGAAATAACTGTCCATTCGTGATCATCAATTAAAATCAAAATTTCTTCTAAATTTTCAAAAACATAGTAGCTGCACATAGATATTAAAAATCCATGGATAACATAGATAACACGAAGCGACAGTATTTGCATCAGCCCGACTATACCAATAAGTACGTCAATTATTAATTTCAATATATTTTTGTTTTATTATTTTTTTACTTGGTATTGTGATGTATTTTATTTCATTTGTTGTAGAATCTCAATGTATTTTATATCATCCAGCGTCTTTCAATATGTCTATATATCCAGAAAGCCTTTTCCAGCCCCTTTTTTTGTGTGTGTTTCTGTAGTGTTTTTCTTTTCTTTTCTTTCTTTTGTTTTCCATTGAATTTTTAATCAATTAATTTTTTCTTACGCTAGAATGGGATTTTTTTGTTTCCCCTTGGAGTATCATATATGTTAACCATTTTTATCACTTCAAAAATAAATTTATTGAAATAAAAATAAATCTTAAAAACAATTATAAATTCAAAAGATATATTTTTAAATACATTAAAAAAATATTCTTATTCTCCTGCAAGCCTGGTTAACAGATAAAAATGAAAGGAATTTAAGGAATAATAAGTAAACAGCTTACAGAGTACTGGGATTTGTAATCATGAGTAGGGTGCCTGCGACTTGCGAATAATGATTCAACCTTTTCAAGCCATATAGATAGGTTATCAAGATCACTCTTTTGGGTTTCATCTGCTGATATCTCTGCGGATGCATGAATTTCAGGATGAAGGTGCATGAACTTTGCTACATAAGTCATAATTGATTTTTCATCAGGATGATGTGCGTCTACATCTAAGTAAAAAACAAAAATTAAGCATTTAATGATGGAAGCAAGTCTTTCTTGAAAAAAATTTTCTGTGTAATAAACGATAAAATGTAATTTTATCCCATTAAATTCAACGTTTTTTACTCCTTTCTAATGTTTAATTTTTCGGTTAAGAAATAAGGTTTTGGCAGGAAAATAGGACATGTGGAACCACGTCATTACGGACTGCAAGAACCGGCATGTAGTTTAATTAAATTTGAATGAACTATTTGAATGAAATAAGAAAAAGTTAGGATGAAAATTTCTTTAGCACATGTATTACAAATACTTTAGATGCATATCAATGAAATAAGTTTGTAAAATATCTTTTGTTATGTATGGGAGACAGGGCGGATGAAAGACATTTTATTCGTATCAGGCCGCAGCCCGTTCAGGACACTTGATGAATGTTAAATGGCTAAAAATATGCATCCGTGATCAGATACAGCTCTTTTTCCCATCAGATATTAAGTTAAAAGTGTCAAGTGAATTTCAATTTAACCTTTAGGATCCAACAAGCGAGGAACGCCCAGTTCCGACTCTGCAATCTTGAAGGCCGCGTCCAGGCGTTTGGTGTTGGTGACGTTGCGGTACTGGTCCATGTTCACCAGGTCAGGCCGAATGCGGTGGATGATGGCCAGGAAGGCCCAACCGTCCCGCCAACTGCTCCCGAAGTCGCTGACACTCACCCCGAATCGTCTGCAAAAAGCCGGCATACTTTATAAGGGAATAACAATAAAATCTTTCAACTAGATGAATTTGAATTTAAATGCATTATTATGCGGCTCAACTTTATATCTTATCAATAATTTTTGGTTTTTCCATTTTAAGAAGACTTAAAATTTGAATTGCATTGTAAATGAATTCTCTGCCTTTAACATTTACAGGATTTTATAAATTTTGGAAAATATAGCTTTTTTTAAATTTCACGTTGGATATTTAATATTACAGTAAACTCCCGTTAGTACGACGTTCAAGGGGATTTGTGAAAACGTCGTTATAAGCGGTACGACGCTATATGCGGAATTCCATAAAACACTATTTCGGCGATATACCTAAAACCCGTAATACCTAATCTTACCTATAGAAACTTTTTTAAGCGGGATTTTATCTTTAAAATAGAAACGAAAAAGAACTACATATGTCTAAAAACAGAATAAACATTCTTACCTTTACATCTTTAATTGATACTATATATCTACAATCTTTATACTTTGTACACCGCAATCTCGTATTTTTAATTTTCTATCTGATTAAAAAATTTTCCATAAGAAGTTGCTTCAGTTTTTCTTTTAAATAATTCTGAATTAGGAATGTTTCCATTCTTCCCAAGTTGGTTAGCATATCCTCTGCATTATCAATAACTGAGAAGGACTGCCTCAATACGGCTATCGAATCACAAGCTATGGAATGCGGAAGTTGAATTGGAGTAGAGGGGATAATTTCCAAGAAATTCAGGGAGTGTTCTGTTTTGTCACAGGACAACCCCACTTGCCCTGCAAGGCACTGGTCATCCTTGTTTTTGAAGGCTCAACGGGGGGCTATTCGGGGAAAAAGGGGAGCGGTTGGGAAAAACCAGTTCTACCATATTGTTCTACTCGCGTTTTCAACGGTTCTGTAGCTCATACATTATTTGAAAGGAACTCGACGACGCAATAACCGGGATTTTTCTCCGGGGGACTGGAGAAAAGCGTCGATATATGCGGGAAGTCGTAATAAGCGGGGGCGCTATAAGCGGATAGTTTTTAATGATAAAAGGCCTATTGGTACCAGGGACCGGAGAAAAACGTCGTAATATGCGGGACGTCGCACTAAGCGGGGGCGTACTAACGAGAGTTTACTGTATTTTTATCTCTAACAAAAATTTGTTTTTTGGGGAACAGTATAGAAAATCCTAATTGAACACACTTAAAAAGAAATCAAAAATTATGTATACTAAAGATGTTTCGGATAAGATAATACCGAAAAGAAGATGTAGTAGCTCCTAAGAATAATTTTACGGTTTAAAAAACGAGACACTTACTGGCCTATGCTGTTCTTTACCAATTGCAAAAATGATTTTTTGCCACTTTCTGACATTATGTCCAGAGAGTCAAGTTTGACAGATGGCCCAGACTTGAAACTGCCCAGCTTTAGAGGAGACGAGATGACTTTTGGTATCGAAATCTTGGTTAACTTCATGCTGCTAGCACACGCTTTTAAGTCAGCTAGGGGCTTTTCAAACAGCTTCGGCTTTTTTTCCATCTAGTAAAAGGGCTCAGTATTAATTTCTTTAAGTTTTTTTTTGCACACATGCAAGGAATTTCAATTCCTAACTGAGGGAAAGCGAAGATTAAAAATTTATGAATTTTTCAACTGATAATTAAAAGTATTGGAGAATATTGCACCTTTGGCGTGGTGTGAGGTGGAATTTAAATTTTGGAATTTGTGAATGATAAAGGATACAATTGCATTGAAACTCGTCGAGGCTTTTGAAATAACTTTTTGTATAGTTTCTAATAGATAAAAGAAAAAAGTGTCGTGGAATAGTGCATTGCCCAATAAAATAATTACATACATGAGAGCTGATGATGTTCCATCTTCTTTGAACATTGTTAATTGTAGCTTTGATCTCATTAGAAATGTCTTCCTGGCATGTAGCTGTTAAGTATTCCCCAGATTCTTCAACGTAATGCTTTCGTTCCATCGAAATCTTGAGTTCATTGAATAATTCCTTAAAAAATAAGTGATAATTTTTACATAGTTAATAAACGTACCTAACTATCCAAAACTTAATATAAATTACACAACTTTTAGTGGATTCTGTATTATCCCATTTTCTACTTTGATATACTAGTTTTACTTTTAAGTGAATATTATTTACCGGTCGGTGTTTATCTTTATTGATAGCTTCTTCTACTTTATCGAACCATGCAAGAAGAGGATGAAGATTTGTCGAGTAGATTTCCCAGCATTTGGCCGTGTTTTCCACCGTATCAAGATCCAATACTCTTTTTTTCCATAAACTATCGGTGTCAGATAGAGATTTCTCGATTTCTTCCATTTCTTTAGTGTCTAAAATTAAATTGAACTTTTACAGAAAATTTTATCTCTATTTAGAAATAATCAAAAGGAATAATAGTAAATTTTATATGGCATTAGGAAATTTTAAGAAATATTCTAAAACCCTTTACCAAAGGATCCAACATTTCGACAACTTTCAATAGCACATTTGGCAGCAGCAAAATATGTCTCATAATCCTTCAGAACCTTTTGTCCTTCTACAAAACTCTGCCGGTAAAAAAATAGTTATGTAATTAGTTCGAATACAGGACTTTTGTTGCCAAAGATGAACAAACATTTTGATGTTTATAATACCTTCTGTCGCTTTAGCAAGGCAGAAACGTCCTTCTCAGAGCCATATTTTCCATTCCAATCCTTAAAATGATTTTCCAGGTTTGTTAACAAACTCAGCAGCTCATATCGGTTGATTTCGAATTGGAGTCTTAAAAAGCGTTTTTGTGATTGAACGGAAATATTGTCCAGTCTGTTTTGAAGGTCTAAGATATGATCTGGTGATATATCAGCAGATTCTGGCAGTTCTCTGTAGTCATGGAAGAATTTCAAATGGGATTCTAAAGACTTGAAAAATGCCTATGAATAAATAAATGGAAATAAATAATTAATAAGAAAAATATTAATGTAGTGATGCACTAAGAAAAACTTTGAGCACCTTAAAACAGTATATTTATTATATTTAATTTAAATATTATTTTAAATTAAATCAAAAGAGCTGATTTCACGTTAGCAACTAAATAGCATCTGTTTACATTCAAATTCAACCACAAATTCTTCAAATTTCCATTTTTTCCCAAATTTTAAAACACGATGGCTGAAGGTACAACCGTCCTTAGTTACAACACACTCTCCTACATCTAATAAATAAAAAATGTTATATCTGGGGGAAGAAAAAATTGGAGAAATTGTAGAGAAGAAAAGATACTTGGGTACTGAGAATTTTTTTTTACATTCTTAAGTCACTCAAGAAATTAACCCTGACTTTTCCACTGACTTGTTACTTTTTGTTTAGAAGGGTTTCCAGATATGTAGTATTACCCAGTATTGCAAAATTTCTTTGTTCGCATTTAATTATTTTTAAAATTAAAAGAAAATAAATAAGGTGCTTAAAGTTTTCTTATAAATTTGATTGTTTGATGTTCACGTAGCTCTGATCATTCGAGCAGTTAAAATTACCAATGCATACGATAAAAGTAATAACTAACTTAATTGACCATAAAAATATTTTTAACAGCATTAAAGTTAATTACATTTAAGAGGAATTTCAAATACATATTTAGGTAAACATCTTACCTCATGTTCACTTAACTCCCGTTTAGCAACTTTCAGCATGTCAGTGTTCTGACCTTTCGGCAGATATGGAAGAGTGAGTCGTTTCTCAGCTTCCATGATCCACTTACTAAGTTGACCAATAGACCCTGTCAAAGTGCTATCCAAATGGTTCTGCCAATCAGGAAGATCTTTGACAATTTTAGACCATCTTTTCTGCAGATTCGGCCACGCCGCTTTCAGCTCAACGTCTTGAACATCAGAATTAAGCTTGGATTGAAGACGTTCCCAAATAGCTAGGTGGACTTTGAATTCAGATTTGAGTGAAAAGAAGACCTGGAAAATCAGACAAGTAAACCCCCTTTCGAAATAACTGTCCATTCGTGATCATCAATTAAAATCAAAATTTCTTCTAAATTTTCAAAAACATAGTAGCTGCACATAGATATTAAAAATCCATGGATAACATAGATAACACGAAGCGACAGTATTTGCATCAGCCCGACTATACCAATAAGTACGTCAATTATTAATTTCAATATATTTTTGTTTTATTATTTTTTTACTTGGTATTGTGATGTATTTTATTTCATTTGTTGTAGAATCTCAATGTATTTTATATCATCCAGCGTCTTTCAATATGTCTATATATCCAGAAAGCCTTTTCCAGCCCCTTTTTTTGTGTGTGTTTCTGTAGTGTTTTTTTTTCTTTTCTTTCTTTTGTTTTCCATTGAATTTTTAATCAATTAATTTTTTCTTACGCTAGAATGGGATTTTTTTGTTTCCCCTTGGAGTATCATATATGTTAACCATTTTTATCACTTCAAAAATAAATTTATTGAAATAAAAATAAATCTTAAAAACAATTATAAATTCAAAAGATATATTTTTAAATACATTAAAAAAATATTCTTATTCTCCTGCAAGCCTGGTTAACAGATAAAAATGAAAGGAATTTAAGGAATAATAAGTAAACAGCTTACAGAGTACTGGGATTTGTAATCATGAGTAGGGTGCCTGCGACTTGCGAATAATGATTCAACCTTTTCAAGCCATATAGATAGGTTATCAAGATCACTCTTTTGGGTTTCATCTGCTGATATCTCTGCGGATGCATGAATTTCAGGATGAAGGTGCATGAACTTTGCTACATAAGTCATAATTGATTTTTCATCAGGATGATGTGCGTCTACATCTAAGTAAAAAACAAAAATTAAGCATTTAATGATGGAAGCAAGTCTTTCTTAAAAAAAATTTTCTGTGTAATAAACGATAAAATGTAATTTTATCCCATTAAATTAAACGTTTTTTACTCCTTTCTAATGTTTAATTTTTCGGTTAAGAAATAAGGTTTTGGCAGGAAAATAGGACATGTGGAACCACGTCATTACGGACTGCAAGAACCGGCATGTAGTTTAATTAAATTTGAATGAACTATTTGAATGAAATAAGAAAAAGTTAGGATGAAAATTTCTTTAGCACATGTATTACAAATACTTTAGATGCATATCAATGAAATAAGTTTGTAAAATATCTTTTGTTATGTATGGGAGACAGGGCGGATGAAAGACATTTTATTCGTATCAGGCCGCAGCCCGTTCAGGACACTTGATGAATGTTAAATGGCTAAAAATATGCATCCGTGATCAGATACAGCTCTTTTTCCCATCAGATATTAAGTTAAAAGTGTCAAGTGAATTTCAATTTAACCTTTAGGATCCAACAAGCGAGGAACGCCCAGTTCCGACTCTGCAATCTTGAAGGCCGCGTCCAGGCGTTTGGTGTTGGTGACGTTGCGGTACTGGTCCATGTTCACCAGGTCAGGCCGAATGCGGTGGATGATGGCCAGGAAGGCCCAACCGTCCCGCCAACTGCTCCCGAAGTCGCTGACACTCACCCCGAATCGTCTGCAAAAAGCCGGCATACTTTATAAGGGAATAACAATAAAATCTTTCAACTAGATGAATTTGAATTTAAATGCATTATTATGCGGCTCAACTTTATATCTTATCAATAATTTTTGGTTTTTCCATTTTAAGAAGACTTAAAATTTGAATTGCATTGTAAATGAATTCTCTGCCTTTAACATTTACAGGATTTTATAAATTTTGGAAAATATAGCTTTTTTTAAATTTCACGTTGGATATTTAATATTACAGTAAACTCCCGTTAGTACGACGTTCAAGGGGATTTGTGAAAACGTCGTTATAAGCGGTACGACGCTATATGCGGAATTCCATAAAACACTATTTCGGCGATATACCTAAAACCCGTAATACCTAATCTTACCTATAGAAACTTTTTTAAGCGGGATTTTATCTTTAAAATAGAAACGAAAAAGAACTACATATGTCTAAAAACAGAATAAACATTCTTACCTTTACATCTTTAATTGATACTATATATCTACAATCTTTATACTTTGTACACCGCAATCTCGTATTTTTAATTTTCTATCTGATTAAAAAATTTTCCATAAGAAGTTGCTTCAGTTTTTCTTTTAAATAATTCTGAATTAGGAATGTTTCCATTCTTCCCAAGTTGGTTAGCATATCCTCTGCATTATCAATAACTGAGAAGGACTGCCTCAATACGGCTATCGAATCACAAGCTATGGAATGCGGAAGTTGAATTGGAGTAGAGGGGATAATTTCCAAGAAATTCAGGGAGTGTTCTGTTTTGTCACAGGACAACCCCACTTGCCCTGCAAGGCACTGGTCATCCTTGTTTTTGAAGGCTCAACGGGGGGCTATTCGGGGAAAAAGGGGAGCGGTTGGGAAAAACCAGTTCTACCATATTGTTCTACTCGCGTTTTCAACGGTTCTGTAGCTCATACATTATTTGAAAGGAACTCGACGACGCAATAACCGGGATTTTTCTCCGGGGGACTGGAGAAAAGCGTCGATATATGCGGGAAGTCGTAATAAGCGGGGGCGCTATAAGCGGATAGTTTTTAATGATAAAAGGCCTATTGGTACCAGGGACCGGAGAAAAACGTCGTAATATGCGGGACGTCGCACTAAGCGGGGGCGTACTAACGAGAGTTTACTGTATTTTTATCTCTAACAAAAATTTGTTTTTTGGGGAACAGTATAGAAAATCCTAATTGAACACACTTAAAAAGAAATCAAAAATTATGTATACTAAAGATGTTTCGGATAAGATAATACCGAAAAGAAGATGTAGTAGCTCCTAAGAATAATTTTACGGTTTAAAAAACGAGACACTTACTGGCCTATGCTGTTCTTTACCAATTGCAAAAATGATTTTTTGCCACTTTCTGACATTATGTCCAGAGAGTCAAGTTTGACAGATGGCCCAGACTTGAAACTGCCCAGCTTTAGAGGAGACGAGATGACTTTTGGTATCGAAATCTTGGTTAACTTCATGCTGCTAGCACACGCTTTTAAGTCAGCTAGGGGCTTTTCAAACAGCTTCGGCTTTTTTTCCATCTAGTAAAAGGGCTCAGTATTAATTTCTTTAAGTTTTTTTTTGCACACATGCAAGGAATTTCAATTCCTAACTGAGGGAAAGCGAAGATTAAAAATTTATGAATTTTTCAACTGATAATTAAAAGTATTGGAGAATATTGCACCTTTGGCGTGGTGTGAGGTGGAATTTAAATTTTGGAATTTGTGAATGATAAAGGATACAATTGCATTGAAACTCGTCGAGGCTTTTGAAATAACTTTTTGTATAGTTTCTAATAGATAAAAGAAAAAAGTGTCGTGGAATAGTGCATTGCCCAATAAAATAATTACATACATGAGAGCTGATGATGTTCCATCTTCTTTGAACATTGTTAATTGTAGCTTTGATCTCATTAGAAATGTCTTCCTGGCATGTAGCTGTTAAGTATTCCCCAGATTCTTCAACGTAATGCTTTCGTTCCATCGAAATCTTGAGTTCATTGAATAATTCCTTAAAAAATAAGTGATAATTTTTACATAGTTAATAAACGTACCTAACTATCCAAAACTTAATATAAATTACACAACTTTTAGTGGATTCTGTATTATCCCATTTTCTACTTTGATATACTAGTTTTACTTTTAAGTGAATATTATTTACCGGTCGGTGTTTATCTTTATTGATAGCTTCTTCTACTTTATCGAACCATGCAAGAAGAGGATGAAGATTTGTCGAGTAGATTTCCCAGCATTTGGCCGTGTTTTCCACCGTATCAAGATCCAATACTCTTTTTTTCCATAAACTATCGGTGTCAGATAGAGATTTCTCGATTTCTTCCATTTCTTTAGTGTCTAAAATTAAATTGAACTTTTACAGAAAATTTTATCTCTATTTAGAAATAATCAAAAGGAATAATAGTAAATTTTATATGGCATTAGGAAATTTTAAGAAATATTCTAAAACCCTTTACCAAAGGATCCAACATTTCGACAACTTTCAATAGCACATTTGGCAGCAGCAAAATATGTCTCATAATCCTTCAGAACCTTTTGTCCTTCTACAAAACTCTGCCGGTAAAAAAATAGTTATGTAATTAGTTCGAATACAGGACTTTTGTTGCCAAAGATGAACAAACATTTTGATGTTTATAATACCTTCTGTCGCTTTAGCAAGGCAGAAACGTCCTTCTCAGAGCCATATTTTCCATTCCAATCCTTAAAATGATTTTCCAGGTTTGTTAACAAACTCAGCAGCTCATATCGGTTGATTTCGAATTGGAGTCTTAAAAAGCGTTTTTGTGATTGAACGGAAATATTGTCCAGTCTGTTTTGAAGGTCTAAGATATGATCTGGTGATATATCAGCAGATTCTGGCAGTTCTCTGTAGTCATGGAAGAATTTCAAATGGGATTCTAAAGACTTGAAAAATGCCTATGAATAAATAAATGGAAATAAATAATTAATAAGAAAAATATTAATGTAGTGATGCACTAAGAAAAACTTTGAGCACCTTAAAACAGTATATTTATTATATTTAATTTAAATATTATTTTAAATTAAATCAAAAGAGCTGATTTCACGTTAGCAACTAAATAGCATCTGTTTACATTCAAATTCAACCACAAATTCTTCAAATTTCCATTTTTTCCCAAATTTTAAAACACGATGGCTGAAGGTACAACCGTCCTTAGTTACAACACACTCTCCTACATCTAATAAATAAAAAATGTTATATCTGGGGGAAGAAAAAATTGGAGAAATTGTAGAGAAGAAAAGATACTTGGGTACTGAGAATTTTTTTTTACATTCTTAAGTCACTCAAGAAATTAACCCTGACTTTTCCACTGACTTGTTACTTTTTGTTTAGAAGGGTTTCCAGATATGTAGTATTACCCAGTATTGCAAAATTTCTTTGTTCGCATTTAATTATTTTTAAAATTAAAAGAAAATAAATAAGGTGCTTAAAGTTTTCTTATAAATTTGATTGTTTGATGTTCACGTAGCTCTGATCATTCGAGCAGTTAAAATTACCAATGCATACGATAAAAGTAATAACTAACTTAATTGACCATAAAAATATTTTTAACAGCATTAAAGTTAATTACATTTAAGAGGAATTTCAAATACATATTTAGGTAAACATCTTACCTCATGTTCACTTAACTCCCGTTTAGCAACTTTCAGCATGTCAGTGTTCTGACCTTTCGGCAGATATGGAAGAGTGAGTCGTTTCTCAGCTTCCATGATCCACTTACTAAGTTGACCAATAGACCCTGTCAAAGTGCTATCCAAATGGTTCTGCCAATCAGGAAGATCTTTGACAATTTTAGACCATCTTTTCTGCAGATTCGGCCACGCCGCTTTCAGCTCAACGTCTTGAACATCAGAATTAAGCTTGGATTGAAGACGTTCCCAAATAGCTAGGTGGACTTTGAATTCAGATTTGAGTGAAAAGAAGACCTGGAAAATCAGACAAGTAAACCCCCTTTCGAAATAACTGTCCATTCGTGATCATCAATTAAAATCAAAATTTCTTCTAAATTTTCAAAAACATAGTAGCTGCACATAGATATTAAAAATCCATGGATAACATAGATAACACGAAGCGACAGTATTTGCATCAGCCCGACTATACCAATAAGTACGTCAATTATTAATTTCAATATATTTTTGTTTTATTATTTTTTTACTTGGTATTGTGATGTATTTTATTTCATTTGTTGTAGAATCTCAATGTATTTTATATCATCCAGCGTCTTTCAATATGTCTATATATCCAGAAAGCCTTTTCCAGCCCCTTTTTTTGTGTGTGTTTCTGTAGTGTTTTTTTTTCTTTTCTTTCTTTTGTTTTCCATTGAATTTTTAATCAATTAATTTTTTCTTACGCTAGAATGGGATTTTTTTGTTTCCCCTTGGAGTATCATATATGTTAACCATTTTTATCACTTCAAAAATAAATTTATTGAAATAAAAATAAATCTTAAAAACAATTATAAATTCAAAAGATATATTTTTAAATACATTAAAAAAATATTCTTATTCTCCTGCAAGCCTGGTTAACAGATAAAAATGAAAGGAATTTAAGGAATAATAAGTAAACAGCTTACAGAGTACTGGGATTTGTAATCATGAGTAGGGTGCCTGCGACTTGCGAATAATGATTCAACCTTTTCAAGCCATATAGATAGGTTATCAAGATCACTCTTTTGGGTTTCATCTGCTGATATCTCTGCGGATGCATGAATTTCAGGATGAAGGTGCATGAACTTTGCTACATAAGTCATAATTGATTTTTCATCAGGATGATGTGCGTCTACATCTAAGTAAAAAACAAAAATTAAGCATTTAATGATGGAAGCAAGTCTTTCTTAAAAAAAATTTTCTGTGTAATAAACGATAAAATGTAATTTTATCCCATTAAATTAAACGTTTTTTACTCCTTTCTAATGTTTAATTTTTCGGTTAAGAAATAAGGTTTTGGCAGGAAAATAGGACATGTGGAACCACGTCATTACGGACTGCAAGAACCGGCATGTAGTTTAATTAAATTTGAATGAACTATTTGAATGAAATAAGAAAAAGTTAGGATGAAAATTTCTTTAGCACATGTATTACAAATACTTTAGATGCATATCAATGAAATAAGTTTGTAAAATATCTTTTGTTATGTATGGGAGACAGGGCGGATGAAAGACATTTTATTCGTATCAGGCCGCAGCCCGTTCAGGACACTTGATGAATGTTAAATGGCTAAAAATATGCATCCGTGATCAGATACAGCTCTTTTTCCCATCAGATATTAAGTTAAAAGTGTCAAGTGAATTTCAATTTAACCTTTAGGATCCAACAAGCGAGGAACGCCCAGTTCCGACTCTGCAATCTTGAAGGCCGCGTCCAGGCGTTTGGTGTTGGTGACGTTGCGGTACTGGTCCATGTTCACCAGGTCAGGCCGAATGCGGTGGATGATGGCCAGGAAGGCCCAACCGTCCCGCCAACTGCTCCCGAAGTCGCTGACACTCACCCCGAATCGTCTGCAAAAAGCCGGCATACTTTATAAGGGAATAACAATAAAATCTTTCAACTAGATGAATTTGAATTTAAATGCATTATTATGCGGCTCAACTTTATATCTTATCAATAATTTTTGGTTTTTCCATTTTAAGAAGACTTAAAATTTGAATTGCATTGTAAATGAATTCTCTGCCTTTAACATTTACAGGATTTTATAAATTTTGGAAAATATAGCTTTTTTTAAATTTCACGTTGGATATTTAATATTACAGTAAACTCCCGTTAGTACGACGTTCAAGGGGATTTGTGAAAACGTCGTTATAAGCGGTACGACGCTATATGCGGAATTCCATAAAACACTATTTCGGCGATATACCTAAAACCCGTAATACCTAATCTTACCTATAGAAACTTTTTTAAGCGGGATTTTATCTTTAAAATAGAAACGAAAAAGAACTACATATGTCTAAAAACAGAATAAACATTCTTACCTTTACATCTTTAATTGATACTATATATCTACAATCTTTATACTTTGTACACCGCAATCTCGTATTTTTAATTTTCTATCTGATTAAAAAATTTTCCATAAGAAGTTGCTTCAGTTTTTCTTTTAAATAATTCTGAATTAGGAATGTTTCCATTCTTCCCAAGTTGGTTAGCATATCCTCTGCATTATCAATAACTGAGAAGGACTGCCTCAATACGGCTATCGAATCACAAGCTATGGAATGCGGAAGTTGAATTGGAGTAGAGGGGATAATTTCCAAGAAATTCAGGGAGTGTTCTGTTTTGTCACAGGACAACCCCACTTGCCCTGCAAGGCACTGGTCATCCTTGTTTTTGAAGGCTCAACGGGGGGCTATTCGGGGAAAAAGGGGAGCGGTTGGGAAAAACCAGTTCTACCATATTGTTCTACTCGCGTTTTCAACGGTTCTGTAGCTCATACATTATTTGAAAGGAACTCGACGACGCAATAACCGGGATTTTTCTCCGGGGGACTGGAGAAAAGCGTCGATATATGCGGGAAGTCGTAATAAGCGGGGGCGCTATAAGCGGATAGTTTTTAATGATAAAAGGCCTATTGGTACCAGGGACCGGAGAAAAACGTCGTAATATGCGGGACGTCGCACTAAGCGGGGGCGTACTAACGAGAGTTTACTGTATTTTTATCTCTAACAAAAATTTGTTTTTTGGGGAACAGTATAGAAAATCCTAATTGAACACACTTAAAAAGAAATCAAAAATTATGTATACTAAAGATGTTTCGGATAAGATAATACCGAAAAGAAGATGTAGTAGCTCCTAAGAATAATTTTACGGTTTAAAAAACGAGACACTTACTGGCCTATGCTGTTCTTTACCAATTGCAAAAATGATTTTTTGCCACTTTCTGACATTATGTCCAGAGAGTCAAGTTTGACAGATGGCCCAGACTTGAAACTGCCCAGCTTTAGAGGAGACGAGATGACTTTTGGTATCGAAATCTTGGTTAACTTCATGCTGCTAGCACACGCTTTTAAGTCAGCTAGGGGCTTTTCAAACAGCTTCGGCTTTTTTTCCATCTAGTAAAAGGGCTCAGTATTAATTTCTTTAAGTTTTTTTTTGCACACATGCAAGGAATTTCAATTCCTAACTGAGGGAAAGCGAAGATTAAAAATTTATGAATTTTTCAACTGATAATTAAAAGTATTGGAGAATATTGCACCTTTGGCGTGGTGTGAGGTGGAATTTAAATTTTGGAATTTGTGAATGATAAAGGATACAATTGCATTGAAACTCGTCGAGGCTTTTGAAATAACTTTTTGTATAGTTTCTAATAGATAAAAGAAAAAAGTGTCGTGGAATAGTGCATTGCCCAATAAAATAATTACATACATGAGAGCTGATGATGTTCCATCTTCTTTGAACATTGTTAATTGTAGCTTTGATCTCATTAGAAATGTCTTCCTGGCATGTAGCTGTTAAGTATTCCCCAGATTCTTCAACGTAATGCTTTCGTTCCATCGAAATCTTGAGTTCATTGAATAATTCCTTAAAAAATAAGTGATAATTTTTACATAGTTAATAAACGTACCTAACTATCCAAAACTTAATATAAATTACACAACTTTTAGTGGATTCTGTATTATCCCATTTTCTACTTTGATATACTAGTTTTACTTTTAAGTGAATATTATTTACCGGTCGGTGTTTATCTTTATTGATAGCTTCTTCTACTTTATCGAACCATGCAAGAAGAGGATGAAGATTTGTCGAGTAGATTTCCCAGCATTTGGCCGTGTTTTCCACCGTATCAAGATCCAATACTCTTTTTTTCCATAAACTATCGGTGTCAGATAGAGATTTCTCGATTTCTTCCATTTCTTTAGTGTCTAAAATTAAATTGAACTTTTACAGAAAATTTTATCTCTATTTAGAAATAATCAAAAGGAATAATAGTAAATTTTATATGGCATTAGGAAATTTTAAGAAATATTCTAAAACCCTTTACCAAAGGATCCAACATTTCGACAACTTTCAATAGCACATTTGGCAGCAGCAAAATATGTCTCATAATCCTTCAGAACCTTTTGTCCTTCTACAAAACTCTGCCGGTAAAAAAATAGTTATGTAATTAGTTCGAATACAGGACTTTTGTTGCCAAAGATGAACAAACATTTTGATGTTTATAATACCTTCTGTCGCTTTAGCAAGGCAGAAACGTCCTTCTCAGAGCCATATTTTCCATTCCAATCCTTAAAATGATTTTCCAGGTTTGTTAACAAACTCAGCAGCTCATATCGGTTGATTTCGAATTGGAGTCTTAAAAAGCGTTTTTGTGATTGAACGGAAATATTGTCCAGTCTGTTTTGAAGGTCTAAGATATGATCTGGTGATATATCAGCAGATTCTGGCAGTTCTCTGTAGTCATGGAAGAATTTCAAATGGGATTCTAAAGACTTGAAAAATGCCTATGAATAAATAAATGGAAATAAATAATTAATAAGAAAAATATTAATGTAGTGATGCACTAAGAAAAACTTTGAGCACCTTAAAACAGTATATTTATTATATTTAATTTAAATATTATTTTAAATTAAATCAAAAGAGCTGATTTCACGTTAGCAACTAAATAGCATCTGTTTACATTCAAATTCAACCACAAATTCTTCAAATTTCCATTTTTTCCCCAAATTTTAAAACACGATGGCTGAAGGTACAACCGTCCTTAGTTACAACACACTCTCCTACATCTAATAAATAAAAAATGTTATATCTGGGGGAAGAAAAAATTGGAGAAATTGTAGAGAAGAAAAGATACTTGGGTACTGAGAATTTTTTTTTACATTCTTAAGTCACTCAAGAAATTAACCCTGACTTTTCCACTGACTTGTTACTTTTTGTTTAGAAGGGTTTCCAGATATGTAGTATTACCCAGTATTGCAAAATTTCTTTGTTCGCATTTAATTATTTTTAAAATTAAAAGAAAATAAATAAGGTGCTTAAAGTTTTCTTATAAATTTGATTGTTTGATGTTCACGTAGCTCTGATCATTCGAGCAGTTAAAATTACCAATGCATACGATAAAAGTAATAACTAACTTAACTGACCATAAAAATATTTTTAACAGCATTAAAGTTAATAACATTTAAGAGGAATTTCAAATACATATTTAGGTAAACATCTTACCTCATGTTCACTTAACTCCCGTTTAGCAACTTTCAGCATGTCAGTGTTCTGACCTTTCGGCAGATATGGAAGAGTGAGTCGTTTCTCAGCTTCCATGATCCACTTACTAAGTTGACCAATAGACCCTGTCAAAGTGCTATCCAAATGGTTCTGCCAATCAGGAAGATCTTTGACAATTTTAGACCATCTTTTCTGCAGATTCGGCCACGCCGCTTTCAGCTCAACGTCTTGAACATCAGAATTAAGCTTGGATTGAAGACGTTCCCAAATAGCTAGGTGGACTTTGAATTCAGATTTGAGTGAAAAGAAGACCTGGAAAATCAGACAAGTAAACCCCCTTTCGAAATAACTGTCCATTCGTGATCATCAATTAAAATCAAAATTTCTTCTAAATTTTCAAAAACATAGTAGCTGCACATAGATATTAAAAATCCATGGATAACATAGATAACACGAAGCGACAGTATTTGCATCAGCCCGACTATACCAATAAGTACGTCAATTATTAATTTCAATATATTTTTGTTTTATTATTTTTTTACTTGGTATTGTGATGTATTTTATTTCATTTGTTGTAGAATCTCAATGTATTTTATATCATCCAGCGTCTTTCAATATGTCTATATATCCAGAAAGCCTTTTCCAGCCCCTTTTTTTGTGTGTGTTTCTGTAGTGTTTTTCTTTTCTTTTCTTTCTTTTGTTTTCCATTGAATTTTTAATCAATTAATTTTTTCTTACGCTAGAATGGGATTTTTTTGTTTCCCCTTGGAGTATCATATATGTTAACCATTTTTATCACTTCAAAAATAAATTTATTGAAATAAAAATAAATCTTAAAAACAATTATAAATTCAAAAGATATATTTTTAAATACATTAAAAAAATATTCTTATTCTCCTGCAAGCCTGGTTAACAGATAAAAATGAAAGGAATTTAAGGAATAATAAGTAAACAGCTTACAGAGTACTGGGATTTGTAATCATGAGTAGGGTGCCTGCGACTTGCGAATAATGATTCAACCTTTTCAAGCCATATAGATAGGTTATCAAGATCACTCTTTTGGGTTTCATCTGCTGATATCTCTGCGGATGCATGAATTTCAGGATGAAGGTGCATGAACTTTGCTACATAAGTCATAATTGATTTTTCATCAGGATGATGTGCGTCTACATCTAAGTAAAAAACAAAAATTAAGCATTTAATGATGGAAGCAAGTCTTTCTTGAAAAAAATTTTCTGTGTAATAAACGATAAAATGTAATTTTATCCCATTAAATTAAACGTTTTTTACTCCTTTCTAATGTTTAATTTTTCGGTTAAGAAATAAGGTTTTGGCAGGAAAATAGGACATGTGGAACCACGTCATTACGGACTGCAAGAACCGGCATGTAGTTTAATTAAATTTGAATGAACTATTTGAATGAAATAAGAAAAAGTTAGGATGAAAATTTCTTTAGCACATGTATTACAAATACTTTAGATGCATATCAATGAAATAAGTTTGTAAAATATCTTTTGTTATGTATGGGAGACAGGGCGGATGAAAGACATTTTATTCGTATCAGGCCGCAGCCCGTTCAGGACACTTGATGAATGTTAAATGGCTAAAAATATGCATCCGTGATCAGATACAGCTCTTTTTCCCATCAGATATTAAGTTAAAAGTGTCAAGTGAATTTCAATTTAACCTTTAGGATCCAACAAGCGAGGAACGCCCAGTTCCGACTCTGCAATCTTGAAGGCCGCGTCCAGGCGTTTGGTGTTGGTGACGTTGCGGTACTGGTCCATGTTCACCAGGTCAGGCCGAATGCGGTGGATGATGGCCAGGAAGGCCCAACCGTCCCGCCAACTGCTCCCGAAGTCGCTGACACTCACCCCGAATCGTCTGCAAAAAGCCGGCATACTTTATAAGGGAATAACAATAAAATCTTTCAACTAGATGAATTTGAATTTAAATGCATTATTATGCGGCTCAACTTTATATCTTATCAATTATTTTTGGTTTTTCCATTTTAAGAAGACTTAAAATTTGAATTGCATTGTAAATGAATTCTCTGCCTTTAACATTTACAGGATTTTATAAATTTTGGAAAATATAGCTTTTTTTAAATTTCACGTTGGATATTTAATATTACAGTAAACTCCCGTTAGTACGACGTTCAAGGGGATTTGTGAAAACGTCGTTATAAGCGGTACGACGCTATATGCGGAATTCCATAAAACACTATTTCGGCGATATACCTAAAACCCGTAATACCTAATCTTACCTATAGAAACTTTTTTAAGCGGGATTTTATCTTTAAAATAGAAACGAAAAAGAACTACATATGTCTAAAAACAGAATAAACATTCTTACCTTTACATCTTTAATTGATACTATATATCTACAATCTTTATACTTTGTACACCGCAATCTCGTATTTTTAATTTTCTATCTGATTAAAAAATTTTCCATAAGAAGTTGCTTCAGTTTTTCTTTTAAATAATTCTGAATTAGGAATGTTTCCATTCTTCCCAAGTTGGTTAGCATATCCTCTGCATTATCAATAACTGAGAAGGACTGCCTCAATACGGCTATCGAATCACAAGCTATGGAATGCGGAAGTTGAATTGGAGTAGAGGGGATAATTTCCAAGAAATTCAGGGAGTGTTCTGTTTTGTCACAGGACAACCCCACTTGCCCTGCAAGGCACTGGTCATCCTTGTTTTTGAAGGCTCAACGGGGGGCTATTCGGGGAAAAAGGGGAGCGGTTGGGAAAAACCAGTTCTACCATATTGTTCTACTCGCGTTTTCAACGGTTCTGTAGCTCATACATTATTTGAAAGGAACTCGACGACGCAATAACCGGGATTTTTCTCCGGGGGACTGGAGAAAAGCGTCGATATATGCGGGAAGTCGTAATAAGCGGGGGCGCTATAAGCGGATAGTTTTTAATGATAAAAGGCCTATTGGTACCAGGGACCGGAGAAAAACGTCGTAATATGCGGGACGTCGCACTAAGCGGGGGCGTACTAACGAGAGTTTACTGTATTTTTATCTCTAACAAAAATTTGTTTTTTGGGGAACAGTATAGAAAATCCTAATTGAACACACTTAAAAAGAAATCAAAAATTATGTATACTAAAGATGTTTCGGATAAGATAATACCGAAAAGAAGATGTAGTAGCTCCTAAGAATAATTTTACGGTTTAAAAAACGAGACACTTACTGGCCTATGCTGTTCTTTACCAATTGCAAAAATGATTTTTTGCCACTTTCTGACATTATGTCCAGAGAGTCAAGTTTGACAGATGGCCCAGACTTGAAACTGCCCAGCTTTAGAGGAGACGAGATGACTTTTGGTATCGAAATCTTGGTTAACTTCATGCTGCTAGCACACGCTTTTAAGTCAGCTAGGGGCTTTTCAAACAGCTTCGGCTTTTTTTCCATCTAGTAAAAGGGCTCAGTATTAATTTCTTTAAGTTTTTTTTTGCACACATGCAAGGAATTTCAATTCCTAACTGAGGGAAAGCGAAGATTAAAAATTTATGAATTTTTCAACTGATAATTAAAAGTATTGGAGAATATTGCACCTTTGGCGTGGTGTGAGGTGGAATTTAAATTTTGGAATTTGTGAATGATAAAGGATACAATTGCATTGAAACTCGTCGAGGCTTTTGAAATAACTTTTTGTATAGTTTCTAATAGATAAAAGAAAAAAGTGTCGTGGAATAGTGCATTGCCCAATAAAATAATTACATACATGAGAGCTGATGATGTTCCATCTTCTTTGAACATTGTTAATTGTAGCTTTGATCTCATTAGAAATGTCTTCCTGGCATGTAGCTGTTAAGTATTCCCCAGATTCTTCAACGTAATGCTTTCGTTCCATCGAAATCTTGAGTTCATTGAATAATTCCTTAAAAAATAAGTGATAATTTTTACATAGTTAATAAACGTACCTAACTATCCAAAACTTAATATAAATTACACAACTTTTAGTGGATTCTGTATTATCCCATTTTCTACTTTGATATACTAGTTTTACTTTTAAGTGAATATTATTTACCGGTCGGTGTTTATCTTTATTGATAGCTTCTTCTACTTTATCGAACCATGCAAGAAGAGGATGAAGATTTGTCGAGTAGATTTCCCAGCATTTGGCCGTGTTTTCCACCGTATCAAGATCCAATACTCTTTTTTTCCATAAACTATCGGTGTCAGATAGAGATTTCTCGATTTCTTCCATTTCTTTAGTGTCTAAAATTAAATTGAACTTTTACAGAAAATTTTATCTCTATTTAGAAATAATCAAAAGGAATAATAGTAAATTTTATATGGCATTAGGAAATTTTAAGAAATATTCTAAAACCCTTTACCAAAGGATCCAACATTTCGACAACTTTCAATAGCACATTTGGCAGCAGCAAAATATGTCTCATAATCCTTCAGAACCTTTTGTCCTTCTACAAAACTCTGCCGGTAAAAAAATAGTTATGTAATTAGTTCGAATACAGGACTTTTGTTGCCAAAGATGAACAAACATTTTGATGTTTATAATACCTTCTGTCGCTTTAGCAAGGCAGAAACGTCCTTCTCAGAGCCATATTTTCCATTCCAATCCTTAAAATGATTTTCCAGGTTTGTTAACAAACTCAGCAGCTCATATCGGTTGATTTCGAATTGGAGTCTTAAAAAGCGTTTTTGTGATTGAACGGAAATATTGTCCAGTCTGTTTTGAAGGTCTAAGATATGATCTGGTGATATATCAGCAGATTCTGGCAGTTCTCTGTAGTCATGGAAGAATTTCAAATGGGATTCTAAAGACTTGAAAAATGCCTATGAATAAATAAATGGAAATAAATAATTAATAAGAAAAATATTAATGTAGTGATGCACTAAGAAAAACTTTGAGCACCTTAAAACAGTATATTTATTATATTTAATTTAAATATTATTTTAAATTAAATCAAAAGAGCTGATTTCACGTTAGCAACTAAATAGCATCTGTTTACATTCAAATTCAACCACAAATTCTTCAAATTTCCATTTTTTCCCCAAATTTTAAAACACGATGGCTGAAGGTACAACCGTCCTTAGTTACAACACACTCTCCTACATCTAATAAATAAAAAATGTTATATCTGGGGGAAGAAAAAATTGGAGAAATTGTAGAGAAGAAAAGATACTTGGGTACTGAGAATTTTTTTTTACATTCTTAAGTCACTCAAGAAATTAACCCTGACTTTTCCACTGACTTGTTACTTTTTGTTTAGAAGGGTTTCCAGATATGTAGTATTACCCAGTATTGCAAAATTTCTTTGTTCGCATTTAATTATTTTTAAAATTAAAAGAAAATAAATAAGGTGCTTAAAGTTTTCTTATAAATTTGATTGTTTGATGTTCACGTAGCTCTGATCATTCGAGCAGTTAAAATTACCAATGCATACGATAAAAGTAATAACTAACTTAACTGACCATAAAAATATTTTTAACAGCATTAAAGTTAATAACATTTAAGAGGAATTTCAAATACATATTTAGGTAAACATCTTACCTCATGTTCACTTAACTCCCGTTTAGCAACTTTCAGCATGTCAGTGTTCTGACCTTTCGGCAGATATGGAAGAGTGAGTCGTTTCTCAGCTTCCATGATCCACTTACTAAGTTGACCAATAGACCCTGTCAAAGTGCTATCCAAATGGTTCTGCCAATCAGGAAGATCTTTGACAATTTTAGACCATCTTTTCTGCAGATTCGGCCACGCCGCTTTCAGCTCAACGTCTTGAACATCAGAATTAAGCTTGGATTGAAGACGTTCCCAAATAGCTAGGTGGACTTTGAATTCAGATTTGAGTGAAAAGAAGACCTGGAAAATCAGACAAGTAAACCCCCTTTCGAAATAACTGTCCATTCGTGATCATCAATTAAAATCAAAATTTCTTCTAAATTTTCAAAAACATAGTAGCTGCACATAGATATTAAAAATCCATGGATAACATAGATAACACGAAGCGACAGTATTTGCATCAGCCCGACTATACCAATAAGTACGTCAATTATTAATTTCAATATATTTTTGTTTTATTATTTTTTTACTTGGTATTGTGATGTATTTTATTTCATTTGTTGTAGAATCTCAATGTATTTTATATCATCCAGCGTCTTTCAATATGTCTATATATCCAGAAAGCCTTTTCCAGCCCCTTTTTTTGTGTGTGTTTCTGTAGTGTTTTTCTTTTCTTTTCTTTCTTTTGTTTTCCATTGAATTTTTAATCAATTAATTTTTTCTTACGCTAGAATGGGATTTTTTTGTTTCCCCTTGGAGTATCATATATGTTAATCATTTTTATCACTTCAAAAATAAATTTATTGAAATAAAAATAAATCTTAAAAACAATTATAAATTCAAAAGATATATTTTTAAATACATTAAAAAAATATTCTTATTCTCCTGAAAGCCTGGTTAACAGATAAAAATGAAAGGAATTTAAGGAATAATAAGTAAACAGCTTACAGAGTACTGGGATTTGTAATCATGAGTAGGGTGCCTGCGACTTGCGAATAATGATTCAACCTTTTCAAGCCATATAGATAGGTTATCAAGATCACTCTTTTGGGTTTCATCTGCTGATATCTCTGCGGATGCATGAATTTCAGGATGAAGGTGCATGAACTTTGCTACATAAGTCATAATTGATTTTTCATCAGGATGATGTGCGTCTACATCTAAGTAAAAAACAAAAATTAAGCATTTAATGATGGAAGCAAGTCTTTCTTAAAAAAATTTTCTGTGTAATAAACGATAAAATGTAATTTTATCCCATTAAATTAAACGTTTTTTACTCCTTTCTAATGTTTAATTTTTCGGTTAAGAAATAAGGTTTTGGCAGGAAAATAGGACATGTGGAACCACGTCATTACGGACTGCAAGAACCGGCATGTAGTTTAATTAAATTTGAATGAACTATTTGAATGAAATAAGAAAAAGTTAGGATGAAAATTTCTTTAGCACATGTATTACAAATACTTTAGATGCATATCAATGAAATAAGTTTGTAAAATATCTTTTGTTATGTATGGGAGACAGGGCGGATGAAAGACATTTTATTCGTATCAGGCCGCAGCCCGTTCAGGACACTTGATGAATGTTAAATGGCTAAAAATATGCATCCGTGATCAGATACAGCTCTTTTTCCCATCAGATATTAAGTTAAAAGTGTCAAGTGAATTTCAATTTAACCTTTAGGATCCAACAAGCGAGGAACGCCCAGTTCCGACTCTGCAATCTTGAAGGCCGCGTCCAGGCGTTTGGTGTTGGTGACGTTGCGGTACTGGTCCATGTTCACCAGGTCAGGCCGAATGCGGTGGATGATGGCCAGGAAGGCCCAACCGTCCCGCCAACTGCTCCCGAAGTCGCTGACACTCACCCCGAATCGTCTGCAAAAAGCCGGCATACTTTATAAGGGAATAACAATAAAATCTTTCAACTAGATGAATTTGAATTTAAATGCATTATTATGCGGCTCAACTTTATATCTTATCAATAATTTTTGGTTTTTCCATTTTAAGAAGACTTAAAATTTGAATTGCATTGTAAATGAATTCTCTGCCTTTAACATTTACAGGATTTTATAAATTTTGGAAAATATAGCTTTTTTTAAATTTCACGTTGGATATTTAATATTACAGTAAACTCCCGTTAGTACGACGTTCAAGGGGATTTGTGAAAACGTCGTTATAAGCGGTACGACGCTATATGCGGAATTCCATAAAACACTATTTCGGCGATATACCTAAAACCCGTAATACCTAATCTTACCTATAGAAACTTTTTTAAGCGGGATTTTATCTTTAAAATAGAAACGAAAAAGAACTACATATGTCTAAAAACAGAATAAACATTCTTACCTTTACATCTTTAATTGATACTATATATCTACAATCTTTATACTTTGTACACCGCAATCTCGTATTTTTAATTTTCTATCTGATTAAAAAATTTTCCATAAGAAGTTGCTTCAGTTCTTCTTTTAAATAATTCTGAATTAGGAATGTTTCCATTCTTCCCAAGTTGGTTAGCATATCCTCTGCATTATCAATAACTGAGAAGGACTGCCTCAATACGGCTATCGAATCACAAGCTATGGAATGCGGAAGTTGAATTGGAGTAGAGGGGATAATTTCCAAGAAATTCAGGGAGTGTTCTGTTTTGTCACAGGACAACCCCACTTGCCCTGCAAGGCACTGGTCATCCTTGTTTTTGAAGGCTCAACGGGGGGCTATTCGGGGAAAAAGGGGAGCGGTTGGGAAAAACCAGTTCTACCATATTGTTCTACTCGCGTTTTCAACGGTTCTGTAGCTCATACATTATTTGAAAGGAACTCGACGACGCAATAACCGGGATTTTTCTCCGGGGGACTGGAGAAAAGCGTCGATATATGCGGGAAGTCGTAATAAGCGGGGGCGCTATAAGCGGATAGTTTTTAATGATAAAAGGCCTATTGGTACCAGGGACCGGAGAAAAACGTCGTAATATGCGGGACGTCGCACTAAGCGGGGGCGTACTAACGAGAGTTTACTGTATTTTTATCTCTAACAAAAATTTGTTTTTTGGGGAACAGTATAGAAAATCCTAATTGAACACACTTAAAAAGAAATCAAAAATTATGTATACTAAAGATGTTTCGGATAAGATAATACCGAAAAGAAGATGTAGTAGCTCCTAAGAATAATTTTACGGTTTAAAAAACGAGACACTTACTGGCCTATGCTGTTCTTTACCAATTGCAAAAATGATTTTTTGCCACTTTCTGACATTATGTCCAGAGAGTCAAGTTTGACAGATGGCCCAGACTTGAAACTGCCCAGCTTTAGAGGAGACGAGATGACTTTTGGTATCGAAATCTTGGTTAACTTCATGCTGCTAGCACACGCTTTTAAGTCAGCTAGGGGCTTTTCAAACAGCTTCGGCTTTTTTTCCATCTAGTAAAAGGGCTCAGTATTAATTTCTTTAAGTTTTTTTTTGCACACATGCAAGGAATTTCAATTCCTAACTGAGGGAAAGCGAAGATTAAAAATTTATGAATTTTTCAACTGATAATTAAAAGTATTGGAGAATATTGCACCTTTGGCGTGGTGTGAGGTGGAATTTAAATTTTGGAATTTGTGAATGATAAAGGATACAATTGCATTGAAACTCGTCGAGGCTTTTGAAATAACTTTTTGTATAGTTTCTAATAGATAAAAGAAAAAAGTGTCGTGGAATAGTGCATTGCCCAATAAAATAATTACATACATGAGAGCTGATGATGTTCCATCTTCTTTGAACATTGTTAATTGTAGCTTTGATCTCATTAGAAATGTCTTCCTGGCATGTAGCTGTTAAGTATTCCCCAGATTCTTCAACGTAATGCTTTCGTTCCATCGAAATCTTGAGTTCATTGAATAATTCCTTAAAAAATAAGTGATAATTTTTACATAGTTAATAAACGTACCTAACTATCCAAAACTTAATATAAATTACACAACTTTTAGTGGATTCTGTATTATCCCATTTTCTACTTTGATATACTAGTTTTACTTTTAAGTGAATATTATTTACCGGTCGGTGTTTATCTTTATTGATAGCTTCTTCTACTTTATCGAACCATGCAAGAAGAGGATGAAGATTTGTCGAGTAGATTTCCCAGCATTTGGCCGTGTTTTCCACCGTATCAAGATCCAATACTCTTTTTTTCCATAAACTATCGGTGTCAGATAGAGATTTCTCGATTTCTTCCATTTCTTTAGTGTCTAAAATTAAATTGAACTTTTACAGAAAATTTTATCTCTATTTAGAAATAATCAAAAGGAATAATAGTAATTTTTATATGGCATTAGGAAATTTTAAGAAATATTCTAAAACCCTTTACCAAAGGATCCAACATTTCGACAACTTTCAATAGCACATTTGGCAGCAGCAAAATATGTCTCATAATCCTTCAGAACCTTTTGTCCTTCTACAAAACTCTGCCGGTAAAAAAATAGTTATGTAATTAGTTCGAATACAGGACTTTAGTTGCCAAAGATGAACAAACATTTTGATGTTTATATACCTTCTGTCGCTTTAGCAAGGCAGAAACGTCCTTCTCAGAGCCATATTTTCCATTCCAATCCTTGAAATGATTTTCCAGGTTTGTTAACAAACTCAGCAGCTCATATCGGTTGATTTCGAATTGGAGTCTTAAAAAGCGTTTTTGTGATTGAACGGAAATATTGTCCAGTCTGTTTTGAAGGTCTAAGATATGATCTGGTGATATATCAGCAGATTCTGGCAGTTCTCTGTAGTCATGGAAGAATTTCAAATGGGATTCTAAAGACTTGAAAAATGCCTATGAATAAATAAATCTAAATAAATAATTAATAAGAAAAATATTAATGTAGTGATGCACTAAGAAAAACTTTGAGAACCTTAAAACAGTACATTTATTATATTTAATTTAAATATTATTTTAAATTAAATCAAAAGAGCTGATTTCACGTTAGCAAATAAACAGCATCTGTTTACATTCAAATTCAACCACAAATTCAAATTTCCATTTTTTCCCAAATTTTAAAACACGATGGCTGAAGGTACAACCGTCCTTAGGTACAACACACTCTCCTACATCTAATAAATAAAAAATGTTATATCTGGGGGAAGAAAAAATTGGAGAAATTGTAGAAAAGAAAAGATACTTGGGTACTGAATATTTTTTTACATTCTTAAGTCATTCAAGAAATTAACCCTGACTTTTCCACTGACTTGTTACTTTTTGTTTAGAAGGGTTTCCAGATATGTAGTATTACCCAGTATTGCAAAATTTCTTTGTTCGCATTTAATTATTTTTAAAATTAAAAGAAAATAAATAAGGTGCTTAAAGTTTTCTTATAAATTTGATTGTTTGATGTTCACGTAGCTCTGAACATTTGAGCAGTTAAAATTACCAATGCATACGATAAAAGTAATAACTAACTTAATTGACCATAAAAATATTTTTAACAGCATTAAAGTTAATAACATTTAAGAGGAATTTCAAATACATATTTAGGTAAACATCTTACCTCATGTTCACTTAACTCCCGTTTAGCAACTTTCAGCATGTCAGTGTTCTGACCTTTCGGCAGATATGGAAGAGTGAGTCGTTTCTCAGCTTCCATGATCCACTTACTAAGTTGACCAATAGACCCTGTCAAAGTGCTATCCAAATGGTTCTGCCAATCAGGAAGATCTTTGACAATTTTAGACCATCTTTTCTGCAGATTCGGCCACGCCGCTTTCAGCTCAACGTCTTGAACATCAGAATTAAGGTTGGATTGAAGACGTTCCCAAATAGCTAAGTGGACTTGGAATTCAGATTTGAGTGAAAAGAAGACCTGGAAAATCAGACAAGTAAACCCCCTTTCGAAATAACTGTCCATTCGTGATCATCAATGAAAATCATAATTTCATCTAAATTTTCAAAAACATAGTAGCTGCACATAGATATTAAAAATCCATGGATAACATAGATAACACGAAGCGACAGTATTTGCATCAGCCCAACTATACCAATAAGTACGTCAATTATTAATTGCAATATATTTTTGTTTTATTATTTTATTTACTTGGTATTGAATTCTGATGTATTTTATTTCATTTGTTGTAGAATCTCAATGTATTTTATATCATCCAGCGTCTTTCAATATGTCTATATATCCAGAAAGCCTTTTCCAGCCCCTTTTTTGTGTGTGTTTCTGTAGTGTTTTTCTTTTCTTTTCTTTCTTTTATTCTCCATTGAATTTTTAATCAATTAATTTTTTCTTACGCTAGAATGGGATTTTTTTGTTTCCCCTTGGAGTATCATATATGTTAATCATTTTTATCACTTCAAAAATAAATTTATTGAAATAAAAATAAATCTTAAAAACAATTATAAATTCAAAAGATATATTTTTAAATACATTAAAAAAATATTCTTATTCTCCTGCAATCCTGGAAATAACATTTAATAGATAAAAATGAAAGGAATTTAAGGAATAATAAGTAAACAGCGCTTACAGAGTACTGGGATTTGTAATCTTGAGTAGGGTGCCTGCGACTTGCGAATAAAGATTCAACCTTTTCAAGCCATATAGATAGGTTATCAAGATCACCCTTTTGGGTTTCATCTGCTGATATCTCTGCGGATGCATGAATTTCAGGATGAAGGTGCATGAACTTTGCTACATAAGTCATAATTGATTTTTCATCAGGGTGAGGTGTGTCTACATCTAAGTAAAAAACAAAAATTAAGCATTTAATGATGGAAGCAAGTCTTTCTTAAAAAAAATTTTTCTGTGTGATAAACGATAAAATGTAATTTTATCCCATTAAATTAAACGTTATATTACTCCTTTCTAATGTTTAATTTTTCGGTTAAGAATTAAGTTTTTGGCAGGAAAATAGTATATGTGGAACCTCGTCATTACGGACTGCAAGAACCGGCATGTAGTTTAATTAAATAATACTATTTAAAGGAAAGAAGAAACAGTTAGGATGAAAATTTCTTTAGCACATGTATTACAAATACTTTAGATATGAAATAAGTTTATAATTATAAGTTTTATGGGAGACAGGGCGGATAAAAGACATTTTATTCGTATCAGGCCACAGCCCGTTCAGGACACTTGATGAGTGTTAAATGGCTAAAAATATGCATCCGTGATCAGATACAGCTCTTTTTCCCATCAGATATTAGGTTAAAAGTGTCAAGTGAATTTCAATTTAACCTTTAGGATCCAACAAGCGAGGAACGCCCAGTTCCGACTCTGCAATCTTGAAGGCCGCGTCTAGGCGTTTGGTGTTGGTGGCGTTGCGGTACTGGTCCATGTTCACAAGGTCAGGCCAAATGCGGTGGATAATGGCCAGGAAGGCCCAACCGTCCCGCCAACTGCTCCCGAAGTCACTGACAGTCACCCCGAATTGGCTGAAACAAGTCAACAAAATTTGAGTGTGAATTTCCTATCCATAAAAAACCCCGAAACTATAGTCCTGTTCATAAAAAATGCAACACCATGAAGGACTTGTTAGATTTTGATGAAATTTACACAGCATGTTATCTTTGTGAATACAAATAAATGATATAAATTTCAGAACAAAGAAATAAAATTTAATATCGAAAATCGGTGTTTAATTTCTTCCATACGCGCTGCAATGAGAGCCTTTATACGACAGGACATCTAATCAAACTTATTGAAATTTTGACTGAGGAGGTGATTTTCATCTAAGATTCATCCCAAACCCAAAGTTTTCCAATATTAGCAACATAACAAGCATTTTAAGCATGAGGACAAACCGATGAAATTTTAGTCTAGCTCCATAGGTGAAATTTTGGATGAAGAAATTTGTCGAGAAAGAAACTGTCTTTATTGGATGTATAAAGTAAGTTTGGAACATTCCAAAAAACATGTGTACGGGATTTGTTCTGATGAATTACAGCTTCAGGATCGCTTCAAATGTAGGGTATAACTTTTGGCTCAAAAAATTTTTAGAATTTTTTTTAAGAAATGAGATTGCCCTCACATTTTTTAACTAATGAGGTTGCCCATGGTACCCAATAGTGCTCCAGGTCAAAACACTTCTCTTCTTCACCACAGACTCAAGATAAAACACTCAAAAAATGGCGATTTTCGGCATAGCGTCCAAACCCAATTTAGGTGTCGTATTAACCAAAATTGATGGGGGATTTCTTTAAAAGGGCCATTTGTTATCAGTAATCTTGCGAAAATATTTTTTGTGGATCCTATGGTAGCTTTATGCACCGATGGAATTGTATCGATGGAGGGCTGTAAAAAAACGATACTTGGTGAATTTTGGTGCAATGGCGACCGATTAACTGATGGAGCAGACAATGAAAGACCTGTAACAGTATTCTAACAATTTGAAACATGTCGAAAAGTCACTCAAGGATCTGGCACTGCCATTCGAATGAAGCCTCTTTCATCCCGTGCTGACGTGACTATAAGTAAAGCCCTAGATCCTCTACCTTAAGTAGCGACATCACGCTCAATTGGCCGCCATTGTAGGGAGAACTCACTACTAGTGACGATAAGCAAGACTATCCAGACTAGTAGTGAGTTCTCCCCACAATGGCGGCCGATTGAGCGTGATGTCGCTACTTAAGGTAGAGGATCCAGGGCTTTAACTATAAGGGGTCCAGACCCCAATTTTCAACTCGCCTCACCCTTTTTGGACCTCTGCTTTCAAACCAATATCAATATTGTCCGGTTTCCTTCATCTGACCAGCGGTAAAACAGAGTGAAAAACACCCCTGCGGGAGGCCTAACATTAATCCTCTTTTAAACTCTGTTAAATTTTCATATGACATCCGTTAAGGTCTAAGGGGTATAATAACATCTAATGACAAGATAATCAACGGTAAACAACCTTCTTACAAGCCCTTAACGTCCCGTTACAGCCCCCCAAATATACAAATAAATCAGTGGTTGAGAAGACACTTCTCAGCTCGCGCATGCGCTATAGCTCTGAATTTGGTATCATTTGATAATCAAACCCTAATGAACATACCCTGAAAATTTCAAGTTGATCGGACAATTCCTTCTTGGTGTTGCATTTTTTATGAACAGGAGTATAGATTGATTTAAATAGAAATTCCTTTTATTTAATAACTACGAATAACTAGGATTTAATAACTACGAATGCCTAATTACCCAAATTCACAGTATCTAATAAGATTCAATGAGAAGTCATAGTTCCAGATCTCTAACAAATTACAGCAATCTCATTGGTTCTGAGGAGTTGGGAACTCGGGTAAATAACGACGTGTTTAATACGAATAACTAATCAATAATTTTTGTTTTTTAAGATCAGGACAAGATAGATTAATATAGGAATTAATAGCTAGATAACTGATTTCCGAAGGGCTAGAATAGAAGGATAAGGTTCCGTTTTCCCTGTAGGGTAGACCTTCGCTGATGAGGGACACAAAACATTTTAAGTGCTTTTTGTTAACAGATACTACTACATTTTTGAAAGGTAATACTATTGCCAATTGTTTTTAAAATCACAAATTTCATTCAGACAGTTTGGATTTTTCATGCTTTGTAATAGGGGAAGTGTCGAAAATTTGTTCTTGGCTAAACGATATGCCAAAAAGAAGTGTAACTACACCTCAGGTAACATTTACAAAAATTTTTAACGATATGAACATATGAAGTTTTATATAGTATAGGAACGACGATATCTTTAAAAAAATAAATTGCATGTTACAAAAACATAACAAGACACTCACTGGCCTATGCTGTTCTTTACCCATAACAAAAGGGATTCTCTGCCCCCTTCCTTCAATACGTCGACAGGGGCAAGTTTAAATTCCGGCAAATGCGTGGAACTACCACCCAGCTGGAGAGGAGAAGTAAAGCTTTTAGGGATGGGGTTTTTGCTGAATCCAATGCTGCTAGAACTCGCTTTCAAGTCAGGCTTTCCGAACAACTTCGTCTTTCCTTCCATCTGCGATGAACAAATTTTAAAAGATTAAAATAATAATTATATATTTGAGTTATATCTCACAAAATTTTTCAGTGTTTTTTAACTTTCTAGTATATGGCAAGAAGAATAGAGAGACATATCCTGTGGAGTTTCAAAGTGATAGTGTATCATAATAATTAAAGATATTCAGATAATTACGTTAACAATTCTGGAATCTAAAAAGAAAATGTAAACCCTGAGAATTACCCCCATTCATAGTTAGCTCACACTTGAGGATTCATGATCTATTTTTACGTAAGGTTTTCTGGATGATACATAGATTGGATTTATTATGAGGGTTTGAAATAGTTTGTTCATATTAGTTAACCAATTAACCATACATACATCTAGAAATTTTCTTCAACCTCTCTAAAGTTTGACAAACTCTTACGATATTGAAAAAAGTATTATTATATTAATTAGTAAGGATATAGTCTCTCCTAAGGGGGATTGTTACTGAAAGTCATATTTTGGAGAAACTTCAATGTGCTGAGGGTATTTTTTTAAAGGTTCTTACTGATTAATGTTGTTTAGCCATCACACCAAACTTGTAGTAAAAACAAGTTAATTAAACAGTTATGAAACGAGAAATGATAAACTTACATGAAGGGATGGAAGTTGTTTCTCATCGGTGGGGATTATCTGAAGCTTGGTCTTGACACTTGGAAATTTTTCTTTGAATAATTTTAAATTTTTATGGAATGCACCCCAATTCAACGCAGCCTTTTCCAGAGAACTTTCCCATTCAGCAGACGAATTCAAGCAGATCTAAATACACGTTATAATATTAAGTTGATTTAAATACTTATACTATCTTTCTATAATGTTATTTATGATATTCTTTTTATCTACTTTAAAGAATACCTTGAAGAAACGTTGGAGGATGAAAAAAATAAAGTAATTTAATTTTCAATTTAATATCCGGATTGACATGTTATTTTTCAATTTAAGTTGCTTTTTTCTTTACATCATCCCATTTTTACTGCAAGATAAGAAAAAAAATGTTATCCCACTTTCAAAGTTTTCAATTATTTTTCCTAAGCTGCGAAAGATTTAGGAAGAAATAAACCTAGCAGTATCAATTCCAGAATTTACTACTTTTACAAAAATACCGTTCTGAACTCCATAAATAATTTTGAAATTCCCTCCAAAATTTGCTTTAGACCAAAAGTTATACCGTTAATTCATTTTTTGAACTCGGTTTTTGCATTTTATTCTCTAAAATTTAAGATTCAATTAAGAGTTGTGCTAATGGTATTTTTTTCTATCAAAAGAAGGCATAATCACCCAAAATTGAAAACATGATATTAAACCCAAATTAAAGTTAAATAGTAGGTATTCTAAAATCCTTAAAATATTTAACTTGGAAAAACGTTACAAAACAAATTACACACCTGAAATCTTTCACTTAGATTGTTTATTTTGTCTTGTACTTCTTGAGTACAGATAGTTTGAGATCCGGCAGCATATTCGATGATACTTTTGTTAATATTCATTTGATTAGCCAACTGGGATTTATAGTTAGATGCTCTTGAAAAGAAAGCCTAAAAAACAAGATAGAGTAATTGTAGCAGGGTAATAAATGTAAGGGAAATTCCAGACAGGTAAATCAATACGAGTATTTTAGATTTTTGTTGTGTAATTTCTTTATATATAAAGTAAGTAACTCCCCAGAACTCTAACTAAGGGGATCAAAACCATCGATTGAGAACTACACTGTAAAAAGAGAAAGTGAGTATTTTTAAAATAAAATAATATCTCTCTATATTAAAAAAAAGTAACAGTGACCGCCGCTGTCGTCGCCGCCGCCGCTGATTTTGAAAATTTTATTTTTGAACATTTTGAACTCTAACTACGCAAAAACTATTCAAAGGAATATTATGAAATTTTGACCATTGGTAGACAAATGCATGATAATCATTTTCGTTCCAAAACGTAATTAATTAGATAATTACTTCTGGAGTTATTTAATGTCAAAGTCAAAAATTATTTTTTTCTGCTGCGAGTTCGCCTCCAGCAAAATCTATTTACAGCAGAAACGTGATTTTTTGCATACACATACTCTTAGGCATAAATTTTTGCACCTCATCGCTCTTTTTTCGAATTTCGAATTAGTTTTTGAGTAATTTAATTTTAAAGTTTCGAAATTTTTGACAATTTTTCGATTTTTTCGTTATAAAATAAAAACTAATCATGATAGAGGTACAATATTTTATACACATATACAGTTATTTTTATAAAAATATTGGCGTTTCGTTTTTTAAAAAATTCGAGTCAGTTTTAGAATTATTGAGATTCAAAGTTTCAATTTTTTCTTCTCTTTCTGGTCTTTCACTAGGGAAACAGCTTATTTTTATGAGTCTTATTTTTTAATTTCCGACGATTCACTAGATGCTTACGTGCATATTAAAAATTTAAAGTTTCTTAAAGGCTTGTTTTTACTCTAAGTTGGTTGATGATGATTGGTAGACTTGCTTGATATTTTTTTAAAAACATTTCTATTCAATAATTGAAGAAAGAAGAATTGAAGTTAAGAGATGAATATTTTAGAATATTTTTTTTGATATCTTCGAGGGAATGAATGATTCGAATTAAATCATTGATAAACTAGAGAGATGAGTAGCTTCGGTATCAAAGGAGCATTAACTAAGCCGACGAGCCTGGATTGTTGAGATGAAACAAGCGAGCTCTGCTCGCTAAGATCGCGAAGCGATCTTCAAAGAACTGCGAAGCAGTTCCGGGGGGTTGGTGAGCGATAGCGAGCAGGGGGCAGAGCCCCCTAGTTAAATTAAAAATTGAAAATAATATCGAAAATTTTAAGTCTTACCTTATGATTTTTTTGAAAAGTAGGTATTTCTCCAGCGTTGTTAGGTGTATTAGCAGACTCTAATAATCCATCGGCCTCGTTTAACCATTTTTCTATTTCTGGACATTCCTTCTCAAAAGCCAGCAATAAAGGTATTAACTGGTTCACCATCTGAAGCTCGTTCATCAAGTTTGTTTTCATAGTTTGAAGCCTCTCTTTTTCCTTAATGAGAAAGGTTTTTAAGTATAAAACATTTCAAAAGTGAAAGAAATTCTATTTTAGCAAACAAAGCAGATTGTAATTGCTTTGTACAAGTTCTTTTGCTTATGTTTTACTGTAAGGAATTTTATTATTACCTTTTTAATTGCTGCTATAATCTTTTCAGCTTCACTCTCGGAAAAATGTGCAACTGCTTCACGCAATTGCTTCGATAGTTTTTCAAACTGTGTGTCATACTGGTTAAGTTCGACTTGCAGCTTCTGTTAAAAATAATTTTTCAGATTATTGAGTAGGTTCGAAGAGTTAAAATATGTAGGATGAAGTAAAAGTTTTTACATGCATATTTATCTAAAAATAAAATATCCATAAAAATAAATGATACAAGTTGTCTTATTGCGCCCATTAAATCGATAACATCGCTAAAAAATGCTATCAAGTATTTTATATTTAACAATATGACTTTTAGTATAGCATGATGGAATGGATTTTCAATATCAAAATAAGTTTAGATTTAAATGAAAAAAAAGGGAATAACAACTTTTTTCTAAACTATATTTATTTACAAATAGGCATTTTATAAAAAAATGTTCAGTAATATGCATTTAATTTTTAATGTTATTTAAAAAAGAAGGAAACAAATTACGATCAAGGGAATCGCTTTACTAACTTCACAATGAAAATTTGCAACTAAGTACTTCAATTTCAAAGGTACTTTAAAAATATTCATATTATAATAAAAATAGCACAACACGCTAAAATTAACAATTTCATTAAAAATAAAAAAATAATACTGAAAATAGAACAAGTGAAATATTTTTTACCTTCAACTGTTCAGAGTAACTTAGCAAATTATCGTGTTTGCACAGTACTTTAGTGGATAATGTAATTTCGCCATTTTGAAGCCATAGCTGTATTTGTTTCAGATGCTTCTCAAAAACAAGCCTAATGTGTAGATGAGTCTTTTCCCATTCTCCTTGAAAATTGGTAATTTTATTTTTGATCTCATGAGAAACCTCTTCCCGGCATTCAGCAGCTAAATATTCCCCAGATTCTACAACGATTTTCTTTTTTTCCATCATCTGATTGATTTCATTGAAAAATTCCTGAAAAAATTTAAAACATTAAAAAAATTACTACAATATAAAACATTTCACTGGATTACTAGCAAATTTTAACTCAATCTTTTGCAATTTCTCTTTTTAAAATTTTTTATATTTTTAGTAGCCAAGACCAACTTAATTTTTCCATGTAGGGGATTATTAATATATTTATATATTTTATAGAACAAACAGCTGTTCTGGAAACAGCTCTAAAAAACTGTTTACGCACGCAAAAAACAAACTTTAACCGGATCTCAAGCGCTTAATATTGATTGTATTTACTTGAAACTTTGGACTTGAGTGTTTTCAACTATGATCTTTCAAATTATCAAATCAAAAGAAAGGATTTTGAAATATTATAATTATATAAGGTTTTGGGAGTTTTCACATTTTTTTGGGGTTTTTTAACTTTTTTCATAATAAAACAAATTTTAAAGTGAAGACTTTTGAGATAATTTTAAAGATCATATTAAACCACAATTTTTGAGGCCATAATTAAATTTTTATCAATAGTAGTTCTTCTACAAATTGAATTTTTCAATGATTTTTTAGGGTGTCGCTCCATTTTTAACTCCCTGGGATTTGGTCTGGGAGCTATATATTCTGACTTGTTTAGGTGTCCACTATCATCCCTGAAAGGTTGTTGCATCATTTCCGATACACCCTGTATAATACCTTAGTGTGCAAACACATCCAAACAACTATTCATTGTTTACGTTTTCCATAAACCTTGTTTACTCGTAGTGTAAACCCTTTGGAGCGATTTTCTCGAAAACTATGGGGCGTAAAGGTTAAGCTCTTTGGGAATTTTCAAATTCTACTCATAGATAGTTTAGTTTGACTGTGCAAAGTTAGGGTGAACTTGTTGAACCACCTTGTACTCGTATATTTACATTCTGTTACACAAAAATAATGTATTTTTATGATGAAACTGGTGTCTATAGTTAGTGGTCATGCATTTATTTACCAGACTGACATTTAAAAAAAATTACCAGCTGATAATCAGTATCTTTGTTGATAGCTTCTTCTACTTTACTAAACCATGCCATAAGTAGTCGTAGATTTGTTGAGTAGTTTTTCCAGCATTTTAGAACTTGGTTTGCAGAAATTCCAACCGAATGAAGATCCTCCATCTTTTTCTTCCACAAACTGTCCCGTTCAGATAAGAATACCCCGATTTCGTCGATTTCTTTTGTGTCTGAAATATTAAACTTAAAAGTCACCTAAAATAGTAGTAAAAAAAGAACATTTCTAGGTCAGTCTCAGTTTTTTTTTAAATTTTTATATACTTATGTGATGCATTTTACCTGAAGTACAATACAATACCCAATACTTTTCAAGACGGACAGAATTTTGATTTTAGTCGTGACAAATAACAATACAATTTAATTGAATCGCCATCCGCCCATATGAAAAAGGGAATAAGTCCGAAAAATGATAAATTGATAAATTGACTTTTTGTACTCAAAACAATCTCCAAACTTTACTCTACGTCTACATGTGAGTGGAAAAGGAGAAAAAAACAACCCCCTATAGGAAGATATAGCCCCTTGAAGTTGCGAAATCGATGCCCATTAACTGTATTTTTTAATTTAATTTGCAAGTGAAGTTACTTCGTCTTTCCTTTCTCGTTTTTAGAGCTCTGAACTAATTAAAATTTACTTTTAATTTAAAAGTGTTTTTAACTTTTTTCTATCTATGGAATGTTGGACTCCATTCATATTCACTTATTCCATTGGTACTTCCTTAATTACTCTGTTTCATAATAATTTTGGAACTTTATTTCTTCAGTCTTTTTATTTTTCACTTTTGTGCTGTGAACTAAGCAGAAATATCATTTAAATGTTAATTTAGGTAGTTTTTAGGATTTTTTTTCCTTCAGTTAAAATTTCATGAGGTTGAAAAAGGGAATAAGTCCATCAACTTTTTTCAACTGTAAAATATTTTTGAATGTACTTATATTTTTATCGATGATTGTGCTGTTTCTCAAATAGGGTCCTGAATTTTCAGTAAAATTTTGGTGGTTATGTTACCGTTAAAGTATAGAATGCAGTTATTTCATAGAATATCTAGTTATTCTATGAAATAACTGATCGTGTCCGTTAAAGTGTGTAATATGTTATTAATTTCACACTTTAACTAGTTATTCTATGAAATAACTAGGTATTCTATAAAATAACTAATGATAGACAGTTAAAGTGTAAAATAAACAATTTATCTAAAATGAAATTAAACTAATGGACAATTAAAATGAAAAAGAAGGAATTAATCTAACTAGGGGGCTATCGCCCCCTGCTCGCTATCGCTCTCCAACCCCCGGGAACTGCTGATGCAGTTCCCCTAGGATTGCTTCGCAATCCTGTGCTCGCTACGCTCGCTCGCCATACGCTGGTACAGCCTAGCTGAGATTCATTACCAACTAAAGGTTCAATTCCGTTAGAGTTACCGCTTAATATCGCCAATCTATTTTGAACACCAAAAAGTATAAATATTACTAAATAATTTCAAATTCATATATTAAAATGGGTTCAATTCCTTTAGAGTCCCCGCTAAATATTACATCTATTTTGAAAGCTTAATTTTCAAATATAAACAATTTTTTAAAAATTTTTAATGATAAACTGAACAGTTAGGTAAACATCTAATTAACTATATTAATTCATAAATTTAAAATTATTTAGCGATATTTATAATTTTTGGTGTCCAAAAGAGGTAGGCGATTATTTAGCGGGAACTGTAACGGAATTGAACCTTAAAATGTTTAATTAGATCTATAACTGTTCAGTTTATCATTAAAAAATTTTTATATTTGAATATTAAGCTTTCAAAAGAGATTGGTGATATTTAGCGGGAAATTTAAAGGAATTGAACCCCAACTAAATTTATTGGTGAAAATGTAGTTTTATAAATAGTAATATGTAGCAGGGAAACATTAAATACAGTGTATGGAAAAATATGTATCCAGTGTTTATAAAATTCATGGTTACTGTTGCATTAGCCAAGAAAAACCACCATAAGCAGTAAATTTTTATCAGATAAGTACTATTAACATGCACATAAAAATAATAATTTAACAGTAAATTAATAAAATGGTAACATTTAATCCCTCTTAACATATTTGAACAGCTAATAATATCATTAGAGACTGAAATCGGAAAAAAATCAAATCCAAAACAATGCACTCATTTTGTAAACAAATTTATTGTTGCCAACCGAGTAAAAGAAATACAACGAAATCTGGACGTCACGTAAGGGAATTATTAATCTAATTTATGCAGCGCATAAATGGTATTTATGGAAACGTACCATAAAATCATTTTTTACTACAAGGATTAATAAAATGACACTTGGAATTACAATTAATTAATTCCCTGTGGCCTGGAATAGTTCATAAATGCAGTAGGGAGTGGAAGGTAAATGTATTAGTCGTGTGAGATATATGATATAGATTATTTTGCTTCTACCCCTAAATCCCGACACCCCAAAATCCTTACGGGATCAAAATCCCGACACCCCAAAATACCGACAGGGTCGAAATCCTGACAATCAATTGCCCGGCATTTAAGTTGCGAGATAATTGATCTCTAATTTTAAATAAGGGCATTCTATTTAAGTTTCATGTTGCTTGACCACAGGTCAAGGTTGCTCTTTTTGGCTAAAAATCAGTGTAAAATAATGTTGAAGTTACTAATTGATATTTTGTATTTCTTACATTTATAGCATGTATTTTTGGTTCGGGCTGACCATTGGTCAATCCAGTTAGCTTTTTGGTACTGCTATTCTTTGGCAGTGAAGTGGGTCATGTGGGGGCTCAAACCAAATGCCTTGAGACGAGTAACATTTTGGTATTGACCACTGGTCAATATATCTTGACCAGTGGTCAGTCCAGTTTTTATCGCTGTTTTCAGCGTTTCCAACCTTCTCTTTCTGTCTCGCTGTTATTTTTTGGGGGGGTCCCTGTCCTTGTGTTACTTCCATTTAACCATTGGTAACTTCTGAATTTTTCGACTTAATAACTATTATTTATCTGGGAGCCTCTCTAACGGCATAATTAGCTGGTCAATAGTCATAAGAACATTTTTCGCTTAAACACAAATTAAAAATTTGATGTGCTATTATATTGTCAGTTTTGGTTAAAATATAAAGTCAAAATATTCAACAGTTACCAACGGTCCAATGGGAATAACACAAGATCAGGGACCCCCCCCCCTCCCTAAAAACAGCGAGACAGAAGGAGAAGGTAAGAAAAGCTGATAACAGCGAGAAAAACTGGATTGACCACTGGTCAAGATATATTGAACAGTGGTCAAGACCAAAATGTTACTCGTCTCAAGGCATTTGGTTTTGAGCCCCTACATGACCTACTTCACTGCCAAAGCATAGCAGTACCAAAAAGTTAACTGGATTGACCAATGGTCAGCCCGAACCAAAAAGACACGCTATATAAATATAGGAAATACAAAATATCAATTAGCAACTTCATCATTATTTTACACTGATTTTTAGCCAAAAAGAGCAATTAAATCAAGCAACATAAACTTAAATAAAATGCCCTTATTTAAAATTAGAGACCAATATGAGTTATCTGGCAACTTACATGCCGGGCAATTGATTGTCAGGATTTTGACCTGTCGGGCAAGAGGCTTGTCGGGATTTCGACCTGTCGGGCAAGTGGCTTGTCGGAATTTCGACCTGTCGGGAAAATGGCTTGTCGGGATTTTGACCTGTCGGGAAAGTGGCTTGACGGGATTTCGACCTGTCGGGAAAGTGGCTTGACGGGATTTCGACCCTGTCGGGATTTTGGGTTGTCGGGATTTTGGGTTGTCGGGATTTCGACCTGTCGGGAAAGTGGCTTGATGGGATTTCGATCCTGTCGGGATTTCGACCCTTTCGGGATTTTGAGGTGTTGGGATTTCGACCCTGTCGGGATTTTGGGTTGTCGGGATTTCGGGGTGTCGGGATTTCGGCTCTGTCGGGATCACGGCTGTCGGGCAAGTGGCTTGTCGGGATTCTGACCGGATACCGATTATTTTACACTTTAACGGGCTGCAGATCGTTATTCTATGAAATAACTAGTTAAATCATGAAATACAAGAGAGTTTTACACTTTAACGGATACGATCAGTTATTCTATGGAATAACTAGGTATTCTATGAAATAACGGATTTAATACTTTAACGGTAACAGTTATACAACGAAAATTCCATTACTTATACGGTTTTTTCGATTTTCTGAAAACGGTTTTTGGACATATTCCCTTTTTCAAACTGACGATTAAATTGAAATTGAGCTAAAGCACTTACCAAGAGCTCCAGCATCTTGACAAGCTTCCATAGCACTTTTGATACCAGCGTAACATTTTCCGTATTCCTTGAAAATTTGTTGTTCTTCTACAAAAATCTGTCCACAAAAAAAAGAATAGACCAAGAAGGTTAAACTAAAGTCTTTCTCATCAAGTTTTAAAACATTGATTTTTGTCATACCTTGTGCTGCTCTAATAGGGCAGAAACCTCCTTTTCAGTGCCATACTTTTTACTCCATTCCTTCAAACGTTCTTCAACCCGTGAAAACAAACCAAGAAGCTCATATCGAAGTTTTTCAAATCGCAATTTCAAAAGGCGTTTGTGTGATTGTTTGGAAATATTGTCCAGTCTGCTTTGAAGATCTTTTACGTGGTCTGGTGATACATTAGCTGATTCAGGTAGTAAACTGTACCCTTGGAAGAATTTCATGTGGGATTCCAAAGGCTTGAAAAATATCTATGACGAACAAAACAAAAAACGTTTTTACAGTTCTTAAATTTCGAAATTATAAAAAGTGCAGTATACATACATTACAATTATAATAATACATTAAAAAATAAACAAAAACCACATGTAGTAAAAGACGTATTTAAACATTTAGCTTGTCTCATTGACGATTTTCAAATTTTCAAATTAACCGTATGATATTGCACATTACATTCTCTGAGCCGAAATAGATTTATCACAAAAGAAGAACATTGACCAGAGTGATATACAGGGGGATTCTGAAATGGTCCACCAAACTTTGAGGGTGATAGTACTCATCAAGACGAACAAGAATTGATGCGGAAAGGGGGGTCGCAGTTACACCGTTAAAGAGCTAGGTCCTAATGTAGTGCGAGAGCGTTACAAAAGGACGTTTTGCCAAGGCCCGTTTAACGAAAAAAAACCATAATGAAATGAAAAATCTATTGCATGAGGTACAGCAGTATCCGTACTACTTACATCATAAATTTGATAGAAATTGGACCACTTACTAAACCGTAGAGTGAGTTTTAAAACATGCAATATTAATCTTTTAGCCGAAGAATGGAGTTCCTTTACATTAGTGTAATGCTATTTAGAAAAATGATGATCGGGGAAGGAATTTTCAATGATCATACAGTTTCAATGATCAATGTATGATCATTGAAAATTCCTTCCCCGATCATCATTTTTCTAAATACCATTAATGGAACTCCATTCTTTGGCTAGAAGATTAATACTGCGCGTTTTAAAACTCACCCCACGGTTTAGCAAGTGGTCCAATTTCTATCAAATTTATGATGTAAGTAGTACGGATACTGCTGTACCTCATGCAATAAATTTTTCATTTCATTATGTTTTTTTTCGTTAACCGGGCCTTGGCAAAACGTCCTTTTGTAACGCTCTCGCACTACATTAGGACCTAGCTCTTTAACGGTGTCAATCAATTGATGACATCAATTCTTGTTCGTCTTGATGAGTACTATCACCCCTCAAAGTTTGGCGGACCATTTCAGAATCACCCTGTATAGCTAAAATTTCTTACCTCATGCTCACTTAACTCCTGTTTAACGCCTTGCAACATGTCCGTGCTTAGATCATTTGGCAAATGTGGAAGAGCTAGTCGTCTCTCAGCTTCTATTATCCATTTACTGAGTTGTCCAATAGATCCTGGCATAGTGCTATCCAAATCATTCTGCCAATCCGGCAACTCTTTAGCTATTTTGAACCATCTTTGTTGCAGATTGGGCCACGCAGCTTTCAAACCAACGTCTTCAACATCGGAAGTTAGTTTCAATCTAAGACGCTCCCAAATAACTAGATGGTCTTTGAATTTAGATTTGAGTAAAAAGAAGTCCTGGAAATAAAATTGGACGAGTGAATAACCTTTTGTAATAAAAGTTTGTTCAGAATAAAATATATTAAATGAGTATATCTTACAGAATACTGTGTTTTGAAATCAAGAGAACGGTGTTTGCGGCTTCCGAGTATGGATTCAGCTTTATCTAGCCACGCAGTTATGATTTCAAGATCACTCGTTGGAGTTTTATCTGCTGTGTTGTCTTGTTCAGCAGGAACTTCGGGATAACGGTTCATGAACTGAGCAACATAAGTCATGATTGATTTTTCATCAGGATGGGGAATGTCTACATCTGAGAGCAATGAAGAAAATTGAGTACATTTAGTAAACCTAAAAACTTTCTAATACACACATGTAAAATGATAAGATATCAGAGGAAAAATCTTCCTCTTCGTCTAGTGACCACGAATCAAAAGTCTAGACTGGAGTTATCAAGAATTCTAAGAACTTAGGCTAAGAAGCTAAGCCACTGCGGTCAATCAGTCAATTTTTCATTACCTTTTTGTACTGTTAGAGATTTTAAGATCACATTCCATTTGCTTGATTGAGAACTATGCAAATATGTGAATTTAATGCAAAATTGAAGTGACTGAGTGATGATCCACACCATACCAGATCCAATAATAAAAATTCTTAATAATTTGTTTATACTCTATTCATTTTGAATTGGCACCCGAGTACATTTCCTTCCCCCATCAATGAATCGGTAACCATGGCAACTATCAATGTCAAAGTGGCAAAGAAGGCTTACTATTGGCTGTGCAAAGTGCGTAACCATGGTTACGCTTTTACCGAGGGGAAAAGCACTATTTCTCAGGCGCCTATTCAAAATGAACAGAGTATAAAAGTAAGCAATCAATTCCGAATATTAGAAGAATCGTTTATTCTAGACGAACTCCAAATGCGTTTTTCTAGAAACTAGATTGGACAGAAATTTTTGAGAGTAGTAACGACATGAGTTGAATATTATAAAAAATAATTCCCAATTTTTGAAATACTTAAGGCCGTACGTATTCTATGCTTTCTGATAAGCGGTTAAACAGTAATAAAAGTAGGATTCCACCAATCAAAGTCGACGATTTCTTCTTAGATTGGTGGTTAACCGCTGATCAAGTAGCACAGAATACGGCCGTTAGTCTTACTTCTCCTTACCATCTGGATCCAACAAGCGAGCGATGCCCAATTCCGTCTCAGCAATCCTGAAGGCCGCGTCCAGGCGTTCGGTGTTTTTTGCGTTTCGGTACTGGTCCATGCTCACAAGACCAGGGCGAATGCGGTGGATGATGGCTAGGAAGGCCCACCCGTCCCGCCAGCTGCTCCCGAAGTCGCTGATACTTACCCCGAATCGTCTGCAAACAAGGCAACTTACACTGAGCATGAGGAGTAAAGCTTGGTACAAAAATGTTACAACCTTGACAATACAAAGTAGATGAAATACAAATGATATTTTAATGTGGTTCATTTCAGAGTCTTATTGAATTTTTAACCAATAATATCATTGCAATTCGAAAAGTGCATAAGTTTATGTAAAAGTTTTTTATAAATTCTCTCTTACTCTATAATCCCTTTTTAAAATTTCATTGAAAGAAAAAACGTGAGTAAAAAATATATTTATACCTTCTGAGAAATTATTTTCACATAAATAAAGTTTTTATAGTTTTCCCCTTTTTCAATCAATTACAATGGTTGCAAAGTTTTTAAATTTGGCGATACCAGATTTTTTCCCATAGAGGAGAAGAGAAATAGTGGTGGAGTCAGCAATTGATAACCTTTAAAGAGTGGTTAAGATTTCCAGAAAGACCGCCTAAGACCACTGTAATGTGATGGTGGTCTTACAGGAAATTGTTTTCACTACCGAAACTTTTATGCCATGCATTGTTGCTATATAAAGAATGCATTCGTAATGTCGTGTTTTATCGCCAAGCCTTAGTGTATGCGTTTTGAAATTGCTAATCAAACGATTACGTGCCAACTCATCGCCAAAAGCCCTGCTAATGTCGGGCACCATTTTTCGTAGTCCATCCAATTGGAATGCTCACTCTACTTTATATTTCTCTTCTATGGATTTCCTCTTTTAAATAAGCATGTTTATTGTTTGAAACAAAATTCCCACACTCACCGACTCGTGCTGTTCTTTGCCCATTCCAAAAGAGATTTCTTGCCACTTTCCATCAATACGTCCAAAGAAATTAGTTTAATAGCCGCCACAGGAGCGGCACTAGCCAGCTTCAGAGGGGACTTAAGGCCCCTAGATATCGGGTTCTTTGTGAGCCCGAAGCTGCTAGCACAAGCCTTTAAGCCTTCTATGGGCTTTTCTAATATATTTGTCTTTTCTTCCATCTAGAAAAAGTACGCATAATAAAGATCGTATGTTAATACAGTAAAGCACCGTTTATACGTTTCTCATTTATACGACTTTATCATTTATACGTCGTTTTCGTAAAGTCCCAATTCATTCCTATTCAATTTAATGCAAAAATTCTTCGTTTATACGACGCGCAATATCGGTTATACGTCGTTTTCGGCTGTCTTAAAATTCGAAAATATCCAGTATCAGTTGTTTTTACCGTGGGAAAATTTCCCCAGGGAAGATTGAAGAACACTGCATTCCTGTGGGGAGGGGCATGTCGAATGGAGTGGCCCTTATCTCAACCCAGGGGGACACCCCCTGCAGAGAAGAATTCTTTTGAAATGACCACCGAAGAAAGTGGGACCATTTCAGCTTTGACCCGTCATTCAGTGCTTGTCTTTGCATATTGTACTCGCGTGTTTTAGTCTATAGAAAAACTAAGAGCTTACTTTATAAGTCAGGACACTAGTGAGAAAACATTTCACGAACTTAATTCAATTTATAACGCTGTAATTCACAGTCAAAGACAATGTTCACGTCAAACGACAATGAAGGATTTTTTCAAAAAATGTAATTTGATGTTCATATACAATGCAATGTATTTGGATTCGCAATATACTCAAGATTGTAAAATAAAATGAATATTTAGGATGAACTATAAATGTATGGTTTCTTTCATTTTTATGCTAAATGTTTTAATATTTTAAAATTTAATTAGTATTATTTTCAGTTTAAAAACTGCTTTAAAGTAATTTTTTCGTTAGAAAAACCTTAAATTTAATGTATTATCGTAAATCTGCTTTAGGAGCTTTAAAAACCTAATAATTAAAGATATTTTCATTTATACGTCTTTTCATTTATACGTCGTTTTACGTCGGTCCCTTGAAAGACGTATAAACGGTGCTTTACTGTACTAAAACGAGTGTGTGTATGTGTTAAAAACTAAATGTGTGATAGTAATATTATCACTTTAAAGGTAATTTTTCAACATTTATGTTTCTATGGAGTAAAAAATAATGTACTTTGATTGGAAATAAGTAAATTACCTACCTGAAAGTGTAAAATTATGGACCATATCAAATCAAGGGTTGCGGAAGATTTTCCTTTAATGATATCAGCAGCATTGATATTAGCCTTTACCTAAAAATAACTTTTTTGTTTAACATAAATTTACTTACAAGTATACTTGAGCATTCCTTACGCAATATGGAATCCATATACAACAGTTACATAAATTCAATACATGGAACTTAAGGCTAAGCGCGCACTGAAGACTTTTGTCGCGGTGACTGGAACATAATTGTCGCTCGGGCTATGGCAAGAAGCTAGAGCGCGCGCATTAGGCGACGACTCTTGGCCGATTGCCAAGAATCTCTTCATAGAAAGCCATTGCTCTCGAGTGACAGTTATGTTCCGGTCGCCGCGACGAAAGTCTTCAGTGCGCTCCTAGCCTAAGTGTTTGTATAAAGGAGGATTTTGGAACTACATAAAAATTGATAATGATTATATACGTTTAAACCGGCATAATTAAAAATTTGTAGAGAAAAAGACTTAATACTTACTCCTTTCCTTTCTAAATACTGAATAACTTTATTCACATTACTTGAAACATCAGGCCGTCTAAACCTTTTTAAACCCACTTCAGGCTCATGCTATAAAAGGATAATAGATTTGAGACTTTTCATAATTTCCTTACTTGTCGCCTTTTTTATTGTCGCTTTTTAAAGACTTTATGAAGGTATCTAAACATTTTTTTTCTTAAAGTTGACTTTATTTGGATATTTTAAGATATAAATTAACATTTAAAATTTTTTTCCAACTAAATTTAAAACCACGATATTTTGATGGTTTCTGTACTAAAATGCATATTTACTCCTTAAGCATCCTATGACTAATTTTGAAAAGTGTAGCATTTGGCAAGTTTTTGAAATAAACTGTTTGAAATTAAACTATTGAAAGTATTAACTGATAACTGTTTGAAATTAAAATAGGTATTCTAATCGAAAGTAATTTATTTAATATGGGTTTATTAAATAATACTTACAAAGCGTTCACCAGATAAATGTTCAACAAGGGCAATCAATTTTGATCCATCCTTTAAGTCCTCTACCACATCATCCACCCGCATAGGTGGATGATTCTAAATAAAAACAAAGAATCATCAGTAATCTACAAAAGGCACCAACCCATTCCTGTGTGATGGCTACTCCTAACATTAACTGTTACTCTCTAAATTTTTAGTATTGCATCTTTGATATATTTTCCCCTCTCAGTTTTTCTCATTTGTTTACAGATATACCTTGAAATGTTACACCCAGGCGCGGATCCAGGGGGGAGCACTCTGGACAGTGCCCCTCTTGGGGACCCAAAAAGGTGTTTAAAATGAGTAAAATCCCTACTTTTACAGGTCATATTTCAAAATTTTCTCTGGGGGAGGACCCCCATACTCCCATTAGTAGCACACGGGGATCAGAGAGATACTTAGTAGGAAATCCCCAATATTTTGATATTTTGGGTCAAAAAGTAAAGGCAATGGTTTGGAAAAGTGGTTCTTCTCAAAAAGGTTCTCAAAATTAGTAATAAACCCTACTTTGTCAAATTTCACATTTTTTTTTGGGGGGGGGGAGGCCCCCTATATCAGAAAAGATACCATAAGGGGATATTGTCTAGAAAAGTGCCCCCCCTTGAAGCCATGCTGGATTCGAGCCTGGTTATATATTAAATGGCCAATATTAAATAATACTAAATTATTTCATACTATTTCTCATGCTTATAATCTCTTTTTGCCTCTGTAAGAAATGGTTTAGAAAATTGCAAGCGAGCATTAGAAGCGAACGATATATTTATATGAACTCATGGTTCAGTTTTTAAACCTGTTGTCAGGAAAAAAAGGTTTTCAAATCAAACTTTCAAAAATTAAATTATTATTAATTAAAAAAATTAAATTATTAAATTACACAATATTAAAAATATATTTTGCAGGCTTTAAAAGGGCAGTATCCAAGGGTCATAAGGTTACCCTATAGATCATAGGGTCTGAACCATTACCCTATGATTGCCTGAATTTAGGTGCAGATAGGATTGAGACTAGGTTTTTGTAAAAACAATTGTTACACAAAATGAGCTGAAAGAAGCGGTCAGTAAAATACTTTTTTTTGCGTAGAATTGTATTTTTAGTAAAAGTAGTAATTTAACTGTAAGTAGTTTAATAGTAGTAAGTAGTTTAATTGTAAGTAATTGTAAAGTAGTAATTTAGTAATTGTAAATTGTAATTAACTGCCTACATTTTTTTTGGCAATTGAAAGCAAGCATCTTTATCTGGTGGTTCAAAAACTAAAGTTGACGTGAAGAGAATGCATCTTAGCTTATTACATATTAAAGGTGGTAAATATAAAAGTTCGTATAAAGGTATAAAAGGTAAGTAATAAATCAATAGGCTTTACCTGCTCTAGGTAATGGTTGATCCATTTAGTAAAAACTTTCTTTCGCACTCTTTCTTGCTTATCTGAAATAAAAATGATGTTTGGAATGTATCACTTTGAAAATTAATAGAATTAAGGATCGATGATAACTGTTCTTGTTTATTTAATATTCCTATTTTTATTTTCATACGCAGACAATTTATAATTATAATAAAGAAAATTGTTAACATAAAAAAACAATTATTAAAAATTATTAAGAACTATAAGTTCATAAAATATTAAAATTAATGAAAATTTAATGGAATTAATGAAAAAGGTTAGTTTTAGTGCAAGTTCAATTCTTAAACTTTTTAAATGACCCTAAAATTTTTATCATACCAAACAAATATATAAAACAATAAGCCTATATATTTGCGATTATGAATAAAATCTTATGATGGACAATAACAACAAATGAGTCTTCCGGGGCCGTAGTCTAGAAGATGGTATACTGGACGTTTTGACCTTTTCTGTGGATGTCAAAATCAACAGGTTAAAATTTTTAACTGATGATGGAGTGTCAATTATTTACTTAAAATAATGCCTAAAAGTTGAGAGGACGAGCCGAAATAAGATAATGATTTACAATCCTGTCACCGGGAGGCTCCAATTTGAGATTCTGTATAAATGCCACTTGGAAAGAAGCTTATATAAAGTAAATTTTAATCGATCAAGTTGTTTTAAAAATCAATTTGTTTCATTGTGGAATGATGTTTTTCTATAAGATTATACTAGTTATAATTCGTATTAATTTAGTTTTACACCTTTTGAATAAGCATTTAGGATCTTTTTAATATCAAACCTTTTAAAATTGAGATAGATGAAAATTATGAAGGTCAGAATCCACCTGAAGTACAGTTCCTTGATAAAATCCAATTAGTATAGTTGTTTTCATTATTTCAACACTTTACCTTGAATTTCCAAGCGCCAGACATAAATATTTATTTTATTTAGTAAGGTTATTATTTAAAATGGGAAATTAGTGCAAAGGGGAAAACCTTTGTGTGTACCATGGTTCAGGAAATGTTTCAGGTTTCTCGGTTTTCGAATGTAAAAACGACACTTGGGCTAGTAACTAAATTAGTAGGTATATAGCTAATTTAGTCAATACATTAAAACTTTATGTGTTACTCAAATTATCTTTAAAAATATATGTTAAGGGTGATGTTACAACTTCGGGCTATTAATAATACCCACGTATTGTAAAATATATTATTTATTTATTACTAAATTTTCTATTTATTTATTATTGTCTTTTAAGTAATCACATTTCTCTCCTCACTTTGGGCATTACTAATATTTCCAGAATCATCACATTTCATGTAATATATACAGGGTGTTTCAGATAATAGTTTCAAAACTATAAGGCACACCTAGATGACTTAGAATTACACAGAAAAATGGGTAAGGTTGGAAATGCACTCCTAGCGACATAGGGGGTTTAATAAGCTGGCATGGGAGTATAATCCACAGTGGAAATTGATACCTTTGAAACCTTTTGAAAATTGGATTAAAACCAGCAAAATCGTTCGATTAAAATCGGCATTTGATACATAAAAACCAATTTAGGTGCTGAAACTTCAGCTCTTTTATTCGTTTTATGGAATAAATAACTGAATCGATGAATTTAATTTAATATTAAAAGGTCACATGTCAGTTTCCACAGGGAATTTTACAACTTCTTAATTTCGCTTATAAAAACCCTTAGCTCGTTAGGGGTGCATTTCCGAGCCCCCATTCCTGTGTGATTCTGAGTCGTCTAGATGAGTCTTACCCCTCCTAGAAGTTATGAAACTATTATCTGAAACACCCTGTATATGGTTGTTTTAATCGTGTTTTTACTAATACTTTATCATAAGAACCGTTTCAAAATACCATACTTTAATTTTCTATGTGTGGTATCTCATTCAGTAGCCTTTCCCTCGATAAGAATTTTGAGTAATTCAAGTTTTTTCATTATTAAATGTGAACTATTTTGGGTTCATTCATTTGGGTTGGCTAAAAGGATAATCCCAAAATTTGTTCAGAACTTCTTATAGCAAAAGTGTGAGGGGTATGTTAATAAAACCTCTCCCACCAACTTTTTCAAAAATTTCCTACATTTGCTATTACACAAGTTCAGGAATAAACTCAGTGCATTTAAAAAAAAACCTATGATGAACCAAGTATGTAAACAGTTTTTAAGCTTTGACAAATTATCACTTCTTCCCACACGAGTTGGATGGATGCCAGGAAACATAACAAAAAATGAACTTGACAAACTGACCTTCAAGAAGAAGGAGATAAATAATATTTAAAAAATAACCTACAAATTTCTGAAATTATCGCACTTCTATAATTCTTAGTTTTCTCTATTTAGTGCCAAGAGAATGGTTTCATATCCTACTAATTTCCACACGCAAACTTCTTTTTATAATTGATTTCAAAAAGTCTAATGATGATGTATTTATTATTAAGTAAGAATAAAACATTTTACTATATACCTATATTTAGAGTCACTATAAAGATGGAAGGAAGAAAACAGCTTTGGAAAAAGTTTCTAACCCATATTTGATCCTACAACAGTTATCTTACAACCTCAAACAATAGGTTGTACAGAAAAATCATAGTCTTAAGGTTCAAGGTCACTTAAGTTTTAAATGAGGAAACAACCTGAATCACGAGATCAATATAAGATTCCGGGTAAAGTGGTCCAGTTACAAACGGTGGCAAATGACTTCGGTTACTTCTTTAAGGAAGCAACCCAAGTCATTGCCTCCACCAACACTGAAGACAGCGATAAAACGTTTAAAGTAGTGTTTCCCAACGTTTTTCGGTCCACGCCTCACCAAAGCCTTTCAAAGATTTTCAAGCCCCCATTAAAGATTGCTCATAAATTTTTTACATTCGAACTATAATATTCAATTTAGAAACTTAATTGGTTGATTTAAAAAAAAGAATATGACAGACCTGTTTAGAAAATTAGTGAGGTAACTTTCAAAACACAAAATAGAGAACTATATTTGAAGTACAAAATAATTGCTAAAATAACATTTTATGTAATTTAAAAGTTTAGTTATAATTTATAATCAATAATTATACAGGGTGTATCTGAAATGGTGCAACAAACTTTCAGGGATGATAGTAGACACCTAGACGAGTCAGAATCACCTAGGATTTGGGGGTCCCAGACCAAATCCCAGGGAGTTAAAAATGGAGCGACACCCCAAAAAATCATTGAAAAATTCAATTTGTAGAAAAACTACTATTGGTAAAAACTTAATCATGGTCTCAAAAATTGTGGTTTAATATGATCTTTAAAATTATCTCAAAAGTCTTCACCTAAAAATTTGTTTTATTATGAAAAAAGTTAAAAAACCACAAAAAAATGTGAAAACTCTGCCAAAACCTTATTTTATATTTGGAAATCCTTTCTTTTGATTTGATAATCTGAAATATCATAGTTGAAAACCCTTTAGTCCAAAGTTTCACGCGGGGACGCGCGCGGGGTCTGCGAGACCCCAACACTTAAATAAACCGTCATAAAAACTCTAATTTTTAATGAAAATATATGAAACTCCGTGTAGCTGCCTAAAAGGTTTCTACCTATTACCTCATGAAGTTTAAATGAAGTAGGTATGTTATTTTCCGAGTTTGGTTGTTGTTTTTAAGGAAATGCTTCCAAAACTGCGAGCATTGTTGCATGTTATAGTCAAAGAGGTTTCCAAAATTAAGGTAGAGGTAACTACAATCCATAATTTTTTTTTCAAAAAAAGAAATTGGAAAATAAAGGATTTTAGAAAATAAACATCGGTTCACAGTTTAGCCAAAGAAATTCGTCATCCCCGCTCACATTCCATTGCATTTCCAGCTTTCCCTTGGTATCTTTTCGATGAATTCGGGGCTGTCCGCCTTCCCCTCCCGTGGGAAAGAAAGTTTGTAATCTGATTCCAGGAAATCGGCTGGTGTCCCCATCACCACATGTCCAAACAAATGGTCAACTACAGGGGTCGGTCGTCGGCCCCTCTTTGAAGATAAGGCAATCTTGGACACCTTTTCTTGAGTGCTGGTGCTTTTCAAATTGTCTCTCAGTCAAAAGCTTGTTGCATCATTGCATCAGCGTGCATCTCGAGAAATAGTTCAATCCTATTTTGAGAGCAAAGTGAATGTTGCAAAATGCCTCGTTATTTGAGTTATAAAGATGAAATGAGAAGATTGCGTCAATTATTAGCCGATGTTTCTACATAAATATTATTATAATTAAATTAATTCAACTTGAAAACCATTATCCTTTATTTTAGTGAGTGGCCTCTGTTAATCCAAATTTAATTATGTGAGTAAATATATGATTTAAATGTCATCTTATTAGGGGAGTAAAAAGATATATGATCAAAAACATATGTGAAATTAACTTACGTATTACATTGTTATTGTATTATAGTCAAGGATATCTATGTGTTGATTGCATTAAATTAGTATTGCATTTAAGTCAAGATATGATCAAATTAAAATTTAAAAAATTTTTTTGTGTTTAATTTCACAAAATACTTTTTCATCACCATAAGATGTATAACATATGAAATCGTTTAATGAAATAGTCTTTATTATATCCTAATAAGAGGCAGTCAACTAATAATGCACATTGAACAATTAAATTATATATTTAAACTTTCCGTGATAAAAAATTTTGTATGCACTGAACGTTTAGAACGGAAAACGGTTTGTGGGGTCTGAGAGACCCCACGCGCGTTCCCGTGTAACAGTAAGTAGCGCGCGTCCTCCCGGGTTAAACGCTTGAGATCCTGTTAAAGATTGTTTTTTCGTGCGCAAACAGCTGTTCTAGAAACAGCTCTAGAAAACTGTTAACGCACGCAAAAAACAACCTTTAATAGGATCTCTAGCGTTTAGTATTGATTGTATCAGATTATCGAATGATGACTATGATCTTTCAGATAATCGAATCAAAAGAAAGGATTTCCAAATACAAAATAAGGTTTTGGCAGAGTTTTCACACTTTTTTGTGGTTTTTAACTTTTTTCATAATAAAACAAATTTTTAGGTGAAGACTTTTGAGATAATTTTAAAGATCATATTAAGCCACAATTTTTGAGACCATGATTAAGTTTTTACCAATAGTAGTTTTTCTACAAATTGAATTTTTCAATGATTTTTTTGGGGTGTCGTTCCATTTTTAACTCCCTGGGATTTGGTCTGGGATCCCCAAATCCTAGGTGATTCTGACTCGTTTAGGTGTCTACTATCATCCCTGAAAGTTTTTTGCACCATTTCAGATACACCCTGTATAATTATCACAACAATGTTAATGAGATACTTACCCCTAACCAGTACTTTTATTTGTTAAGATTTAAATGACTAAACAAGTATAATTGGGAGTCATCCCCCAGATAATATCAGAAATTTCCCCCTTCAAAATAGTGCTTTAGTTCATTTGAGACAATTTAGATTACACCCTAAGAGACCTGCTTATTGCCAGCTGATTATTCAGCTATTTTTGAGTTTTTTCCACCTGGAGGGTCAATCAATTTGATTGAAAATTTTCAAATTGCCCCCCGGTGGGGAGTGCGCCCAACGTATTTAAGTATGTAAATCTATCGAATATTAAGGTGATTCTTATATCAATCATACATTACATAATGGTATTCCAGGTTTTTAAACAGCTTTTACTCCTTTGAATAGTTATGAAGGTATGGTTAATTGTTACATTGATGATAAAAAATATATTCACTTAAATTTCATCCAGTTTAAGTTTAGAAATGGAATTGATATAAGAATCACCTTAATAATCGATAGATTTACATACTTAAATCATATAATTAATCCATAAGAATAATGTGTGATAAATATTAAGTCATCCCGAAAGTTTTGTCGCTTCAGCGACAGTCTGTTTGTATACAATGTATTTTTTGGTACTTTTCCATTACGGCAAGCCTACCTACTTCTACGGTATTTTCTAAAGGTGTCTAGAATTTGGCCACCAGCAATCAAAATGCAAAGCCGATGAATCCAAGTGTGAAAGGTGTAATAATAGCCACAAAACTCAAGAGTGTATAAAGATGACCATGAATGCTTTCGCTGTAGAAGACACAAACACTCAGCTTTTGACATTACATGTCCGATAGTTAAAAAAGAAAGTACTATAAAGTTACAGAGTGTGAAAGAAGAAGTGGATGGAAAGGTTTGGACATCTTCTTCCATCTCCTCCATCATCTGACATAAACCATATAAGATAAAGAAAAAAACTTTCTATAAGACATTAACAGAACTGTTCTTTGGTCATTCATTTATATAATTTTCTCTTATATCCCCTATTATATATTCTATTACTTATTATATTTCATGATATCCCCCATTAGATGACAAGCCAGCCTTGCGTGGCTTAGGCCAATCATCAATACTTTTGTAAATAAATAAATAAATCCACAATGCTATTTCAATGGGAAAAACGGGGTCGACAAAGCGCCGAAAAACAGGTGGAGTCGTTCGATTTTAAAATACTTTCTTAGTGCGCGTCAAATAGCTGAGAGGAAGGTCTCTGTCAAATTTCAAGCATCTGGGCCCAGTAGTTTTGGAGATTTCGTGATGAGTGTACATCAGTCTGTGAGTGTGTCAGTCAGTCAGTGGTATTTGGATTTTATAGATAGGGTAGGTGGGGGCAAAGCCACGCAATTTTCAGTATTTTTAACATTGTCGTCGAAAGGGGGTAGATAATCCCGAAATTTCAATTGGAGATGTTAGATTGAGATCCTACCTACAAAACCAATCCAAGTTTAAACTCTTATCAATGGTATTTTAGGAGAAATTTACAATTTAGTAGAACAAAAATTCACGGGGCTTTGCCTCGCAAAATGGGGCAAAGACCCGCACTTTAAAATCTTGGTGCCCAAGTGAAATAAACATGGATAAACAGAATTTTTCATTATAAAAACACTAAAAATAATGATCCTAATGTTGTTTTAATATATCTAAGCCAATCAACAATATTAAATATAAATATGATCAGTTTTAATGAAAATTGTCAATCTGTTGTAGCAATTAATTTCAGATTGACCAGATATCTTTCAAAAGGGAGAAAGGATGGTTTCAGGTAGAGGGTTGGCATCTCAGACACCTTTATATTCTCTTTAGAGATCAAGTAGTCCCATTTTCCTTTTGGGACGAATTCCTGAGCTTTTTAAGCTGAGGCGTAGATTTGCCCCAAAACACCTGCGTGGACTTTATTTTGAAAAACAAGCCGTATTATTTTTAGAGATATGTTGAGGCAATTCTTTCAAAATGAAACTGAAGTTGAATTACTATCTTATCATTGGGCTATTTGTATTTCTCCTCAAGCCCTGTGGAAGGGGAAGCCAAAGCTTCACTACAAGCCCTATTTTATGTAATTCTTAAGTAAAATATTATACAAATTAAGGTAAATGTGGGTATAGTGGACACTTTAAGGAAAATTTTTGCTTAAATTCTTAATAAATACCAACCTATTTGCTTGGAAGCCGTTATCATCCTACTTTTAGATTAATTGGATCTTCTTCTTTCGATTTTACCATTAAAAGTTTTAATTAGATCGGGTAAAGTATTTTTAATTAATTTTTAAAAAGTACTCCAAATTGCATCCATAGTGGCCACATAGATGTAGCTGTTGTATCTATGGTGGACACCTCTTGCATCTATAGTGGACACCTCTCTTTTTCGGTCTATATGAGGGGTTTATGCATGAAATTGATGGTTTTTTTTTGGTGTAGTCGTTTATTTCTAATTAAATCTTCCTTCCCAACGAAATGTATTTTATTTCAAATCAAATAAGATTTATTTTAAAAAATACTTGAAAGTTTCCGGCCCAAAGCCTACGCTGTAGCTGATTTGAGAGGAGTTAAAACATGTAATTCAATGTTTTGGAAACCTTGGTTCCCGAAGTCAGAATGAAACCAAATTCATACAACACTCATTTTAAAGCACAATCAACAGTTTATGAAGAAAAACTGATCAAAATTCAATGTTATTTAAGTTTCTATTAGAAGCCATTGCGGTGGCCACTATTGGAAAATCTAAGATTTTGTGTTGGTATAGTGGCCACCCCCATAAATCCCTCGTAAAGTCAAAATTTTAAAATAAATTTTATTTATTATCATTTTATACACTCTTCTTTATCTTAATATAAATTTAAAAGTCAATTAAACGGCTATAAATACAAAAAAATCAGTTCCGAAGTACCCGTTTCCTTACGCGATTCAATAAGCAAAATCAAATTTCAGTCACTCGGCCGATGTTGTTATTTTCAAATATTTAAATATCCTTCCCATGCTGATCTGTGGTATCGGTGGTAATTTACCAGCTTACCTGATTGTACAATCTACTATGCTTATGAATTTTGACGCTGTTTGATGCCTCTAACTCGTTTTATTTCAAATTAATCAGCTATGTGGCCACTATTGGTACAGTGTCCACTATACCCACATTTACCTTACATCAAAATGATGAAAAACAAACTTACAGCATTTTTTAAACTCACGAGTGACTTAGGGGTACGAACTTTCGCAGAACAATAGGTCACAATAAGACAAACCAACCACCTGGTTTTCAACTTTTGAATCGATAATTAACAATTAAAAATCGCGGTGCGTGGTTTTGCATCGTGCGGGTTTTTACCCCCGCCTACCCTATAGATTAAATTTTCATTTCAAAATAATTCTAATTAAAGTTAAAAAATAAGTTGATGAACAGTGCCCCAAGGTGCTTTGGTCTCGCTTACGATAAGTGCAATTAGATTTTAGAAATGGAAACTAATATTTAATATTGTAAAATAGGTTTATTTACCATTTAAAGCTTGGGACAACTCTTACTTAAATAGTACATACAAACGTAACATCTCTTTTATTTTCTCTCTCGTAAGCTCTATTCCATTAGCATCTTAGAATTTTTTAATTCTACAATCATGTTAATTTTTCCATATTTTGAACTATAGAAAACCTATTAAAGTTAGCTTGAGGGGATGAAGTTGTAGACCGAAGCCTCGGAGGGGAAGTACGATTGCCCACGCCACACACACATCCGCAAGCCCAGCCCCTTTTTAAGGAGGCCACAATCATCCATCTCCTCATACAAACGTCAATTTAAGCGGTTGTTGAATTCAAAGCGACGTTCATTTAGGTTTTCAGTTCATATAAACTAGCTTTACACAACTTAACCAGTGAAACGCAAATTAAAAAAGCTAAGAATAATACTCACCCTTATCCATAATGTAAAACTGAAATTAAATCTATGACCTGTACTCCACAAACCAGAGTAAGTACAGAGTACACAAATTTACTCCACAAAACCAAGGTATGAAGAGGAAGAATAACCAGAATAAAATGAATTAGCTCAGGATTCTTCTCACTGCTTAACGATACTCAGATTCAGAAATATACTGAAGCGCTTTCTTTTCGTACCTAATTAAAATCCTTGATCACGTATGTCCAGCTTGACACATGCCAGCTTCGTTATCATAAGATAAATTAGAGGATTCAAAATACACTGAAACTAAAAGAAAAAACCACAGATATATCTCCTTTTCTATAGTAACTCATGATCAAACCAGTTTAAAACCAAGGTCAAGGAAGATATTTGAGAAGTTTTTCACAGTTTCTGTAAGGCCTTAAAAAATTATAGAAAATATACATGCGAAACAGTGTGGTATCAATTTGATTCATAATTTTATAGCAATGTGAACATTTTCCACAAGAAAATAATTCCCGAAGAGGATTTAGGAAGGAAAATATTTGTGTAGCATTGGAAAGGTAACTGTGAAAAACTCAACTTGAATTCAATATCTTATCGGAAACTAATGAAGTCTAAGTTTAGGCAAAGGATTGTGGGGCCAATGTAAGTGTGAGAAACTGTTTCCTTCCTTTTCTTTTCTTTCCTTGCTCTTAAAGTGTAACGACCCTATCTGGGAATTGTTTTTGAAGGAATTATAAAAGCATCTTGCGTTCGAAAAATTTATTAAAAATAACTATGGCATATATAAGTGGTCAAGTAAGTTTTCAACCGTTCATAATTATCTCCACAAAATTTTAGATTTGTTATCAATATTTTCGTCAGAATTGTAAAATAGAGCGAATGGGGCCTGAGGGCAAATTTGCATACATAGAGGGGGATTGAAAATTTTAATCGTTTCATTTAATAGCATTAACACGTCGAGACCAATTTCTTCACTCGGAATATCCGTAAAATCTATACGCGTACGTGTAAGAATATATTAATGGTGATTTCAAGGTCTCATAACAAGATCGCTTTTTATCCGAAGGCTGCCGCTCGTTGTGAATGACAATGAAGTTCTCAGAGCATCAAAGAATTTCCAAGTTATTGTAATAAGAAGTAATACCAAATATTTAAAGACAAGACCGAGAAGACGAAGCGACAAACTTTTGTCATCAGCAAATTTTTCATATCATCTCAACTCAACTCAACTCAACTCAACTCAGACCATCTTTTCGGACAGAGTGCATATTTGCATGAGAGCAGCTGATTGACCCAGGTAGCCCAGGTAGCAAAGGTACATCGATCGACGTTGTAACAATATTGGCAAACATTGCGTAACGATTAATGTCGGATTCTGTGGGATCTTTTTGTAATGAAAAATGTGACTAATTAATGGTATTGGTTTATTTTAAGACAATGTTAATGAAATAAACTTGAATCAATATATTCCACTTTTGATTGCTAATTTTGCAGAAAATATCAGAGCAGTGGACCCATTCGATCTACTTCGTGTTTGAAACTTGCATGGTATTGAAAGGAGCAAAGTAAAGTTTCTTTTTTTATTATTTCTTATGCAATTAAAATTTTAAAGTAGAATAGCTGTTTTGCATTCTATTACGGCGTTAATAAAGTAAATTAAAGCAGTAATATGTTATCTCAATTTTAATTATAAAATTTAATTCTGTACATTTGAACGCTTTGATTGTAGATGGGTTTAAGCATTAAAAGTTGGAGCACATTTCAACAGTCCAAATGTGCACTCTTGTTCCTTTTCTTGATTTTTAAAGCATCTTTATACTTTAAATAATTCCAAATTTAATTAGTTAAATAATGCCACATATTTAACTTCAAAATCTGTGCTTTTAGTATTACTTCAGTTTAAAGTTAGTGTGTTTAAACAAATCAGCCCAAACTCTTCACAGAAAGATGCTTTGCGTGGAGTAGATTAAAAACGCCCAAAGAACCATACCTCTACAACGACTTCAACTTTTCGTAATAATTGCCTCGTAACCAGGAGGAACGTAAATTTTGAATTTACAACTAAACAAATAAATCACAAAATAGTAAAAAAAGTTTCAGATCAAAGGTTCTGGAGCCATAGTTCCAAGTTTCAGCTAAATGTGGGGAAAAGTTATGCTCCCACCCTCTAAGTTGACACCTTCTTCTTGACATGGCATCTGTAGCTGACTCGACGAGGTTTACTCCTTTCTCAAGGCAGCCATTAGAGCTTCGGTGACTTCTTTGCTTGGCTGAAGCAGGAACCCCAGATTTGATTCCTGTTGTGCTATTATGCTCCCACCCTCTAAGTAGGCGCCTTCTTTCTGTCATAGAATCTGTAGCTGGCTCAACGAAGTTTTCTCCTTTCTCCAGGCAGTCATCAGAGATCTGGGAACTTCTCTGCTTGCCTGAAGCCTTAAGCACAGGTCCAATTTTTTTTTGTGCTCTTTTGTTTTAATTCAGGTCTGTGTAGCAAATGAAGAGATGGGAATTGAATCTCATGCTCTGGAACTTCTTCTATAATTCCCTGTCTTCTCCATCCTTCAGTCACTTGATGGCAGTCTTCATACAATTCCTCTTTAAAATCAGACTCAGGAGGATTTTGTTGGTCCTTTTCCTCCTCACACTGCTCAATATCATAACCTTCTTTTTCAGATGATTCATCTGAATCACTTTCAGATTCACTTCTTTTAGCATCAGAACTTTTAGATTCACCATTCTTGTCTCTTTTCATCCTTGCGTTTTGTTTCCTTTTATTTTCTTTCATTTCTTGATAAATCTCATAATCCAGTCTTTCCTTTTCTCCCATTTCATCAGTCATTTTCTGTCTTGTATATTCCTGATGTTCCGTTACTGTTTTAGCTGTGGACAGCATAGAACTAGTCACTGAGACTCCATTTCCTTCAGAAGACATCTTTGGTATTCTCCCCATAACGGTCCAGCCTAAATGAGTCTCCATGGCTGTCAACCCACTAGACAAGGATTTGTAGCCTCCAGTAATTATTTTTCCTGCTACATCTGCTCCAAAATTTTGTGAGGCTAGAATTATGTGCTCCTCTGCTCTCACCTCATCCTGAAGAAATTCCAGAATTAAATCCAGATCTGTCCTTTTAGAACCTGTAGAAGCGTTATGTTCAACTTTCTCTCTTGATCTTCTACTTGTGGATCTAAAACGTTCCCATGCGAGTAGGGTTTCTTCAGGCAAAGCCGACTCAACCAAAGGGAACAGCATTGCGGCATATTTGTCTCTCGTTACGCCTAATGTTTCTAGTGCACGTAGCTTAGTTTCCAATAAGTCATAAAGACTTCTTAATGATTTTCTTGTCATGTTCTGTTTTCCTAGAACTATGGACAGGAGATCTCGAACATACACCTGTATGAGAAGTTCTTCTTGGCCAAACCTCATTTTTAAACATTCTATGGCTTTCTGATAGCTATTTCCTCCAGGCGGAAAACTTTTAATCACCTCCTCTGCCACACTTCCTTTCTCCATGCATTGTGACAGGTAGGCAAACTTGTCATGCAAATCTAAGCAAGGATCCTCATGGACTTTCTCGAACTGTCCCCAAAATCCCATCCAGCTTCTCAAATCTCCATTAAATGAAGGTAATTGGATTCTGGGGTAACGCAACATGGTATCCCGCTTAGTAGCCCCCGCACTCGACGAAGAGCCCAAAATTTCATCCCTTTCTGATTCTAAAAGTTGTTCCAACTTCAAATTTAGTAAACGCCACCTATCAATATAGCTTTCCGACTCATCAATTGCTTGTTCGATAACATCATCTGTAATATCGTCAGCGAACAGTAATTGTCTAAAATTATCTTCGGAACTTAACATCGGGGCAGCTTTCAATTTAACAACTTTTAGTTTATTTACCTTCTCTGAGATATCCAAACTTGCTTCTTCAGCCTCATATTCGTCACAAGCTTTCGTGAACAGTCTCCTATGTTGTGTTAGGACTCTTTTGGCTGTTTCCATGTTGTCAGCAGTTGAGTCCTGTCACGGACGCCAGATTTTCCGTTTGCCTAATCGAATCGGAAGTTTTTCAACATTTCATACACTTTGCTTTAGGAGACGATCACTATTTCTTTATGAGGACATGAATTTAACTTTTGATGTCTAATAATTTGGATTTCAGAGGAGCTTAAATAATCAGACTACTATTTCTATAAAAAGGCCAGAACATCAATTTATTTGAATTAAAATTAAACCACTTCTCTTAGGATTGCCACTCGCGTTTACAATAAATTTTCCTAACACTAGTAGCAATAAAACACTAGTAAATAAAATTATTAAATGGAGGATGGGGTCACAATCTGACATCAGGCGCGGATCCAAGGGGGGCACTTTTCTAGACAAGATCCCCTTGTGGTACTATTGGGGGTATGGGGGTCCTCCCCTAGGAAAAAATTTAAATTTGACGTGTAAAAGTAGGGTTTTAACTCATTTTTAGAAACGTTTTGAGTCTAAGGGGGGCACTTTTCAATACTATTACCTTTACTTGACCCAAAATCTCAAAATTTTGCTGATTTCCTAAAAGCAAACACTGAATTCCCTATTTTGATACTAATGGGATGGGGGCCCTCCTCCAGAAAAAATTTTGAAATTAGACCAGTAAAAGTTGGGTTTTTACTCATTTTGAGAACCTTTTTGGGTCTCCAAGGGGGGGGCACTTTCCAGAGTGCCACCCCCTGGATCCTCCACTGCTCGTAACACCCAATAAAAACTTAATTATTCAATCCACAGAGCGCGAATTCATGTGCAGTGAATGTTTTCGATATCTTGGTCTACTCTCTAACCAACTCTGGGATCTACAAGATCATTAGAGAGGTCCCCGGAATACAGTTCAGAACTTCTTGTTTCACTTTATCTATGGTCCAATCCAACCCGTTGCTTTTAAACAGCAGGGAGAATATTGCATAAACAGGGGTGTGTGATGGGGTCAAGTACAAGGATTCCACTACGAATGCACAATTAATGAACGCGCCGTCTTAAAAATAAATCATTTTTGACTTAGCCATAAACTCTGACCGTTGCGTTACCTTGTGGGTGTTTACATAAGCTGGCAACCTTGGGAGACTCTCTTTTCAACACGTGTGTGAATGTGGAGGAAATGCAAGCTACGGTAGGGATAAAATAGAAATTTGGTTGAAGTACAAAAGAAATGGATTAATTGATAAGTTTTGATGAATTTTAAGTTTCTTAAATAAGCTAATAAAGAAACGTTCTGAGGGTGAACTCACAGAAGTGCAGGAAAATTTCACAGACATAAGAAGATGACTAAAAACACTGTGAAAAAATTAGCTGCTGAATTTCAATAGGAGAGGAGTTAATTAAATTTGAAAATTGGGTTCTGAGTTGCCTAACACATTCATTTGGCACCACTTGGTGACGCGGTGACTTTCCAATCCAATCGGATCGGATGGAATGATAAATTTGATTACTTTATTACAGAAGTGGCCCAACTAATAGATTACTGCTTAACCAACGATATAGTAAAAGTGTCACGTGATTTTGACAGACTCGTAGGCGAGAAAGAAAGAAGCTGAGGGGCAGTTGATCGAAAGAGGAAGATACATTTACTCCCTCTAACCTTAGTCCCTCTATATACATAAAAAAATCAGTATATTTTAAATAAAATAAAAAAATACTAAAGCAAAAAATCACGTGACCCTTTTACTATCGTTGGCTAAGCAGTAAATGTTATGAGCTCGATTCCTAACAGTTGTTGTTGTTGTCGTGTGCCACTTGGAATACCCAAGCTCCACAAGGATTCAAGGCAAAGGGGGTGCGGCTCCTGAGAAAGTGAAGCCCATAAATGGCAGGAGTCCGACTTCTGCCTCATGAGATGATAGATGCTGCCACTATCTATCGCCACCTCCACAATTTTGCCATGTATCTGAAGGGGAGGGAAATAGTCTCCAGACACCTGGACCCGTGGTAAACTGCGCCATGACGGACCACAGGACTTTCGGACCCACAGATTTATCGAGCACGTACTCCGCATATACTCGGCGGGTCTTTAGTACAGTTACGTTAGGTTACGGGTTAGCCTAACAGTAACGTTTAGAATAAGAAATTAGACGCGACTTTTGGCGATCACTAAAAAACACATACTATAACGTGAAAATTAAATTCACTTTCTTCAGCCCTTGATTCAAAATCCATTTGTTATTAACTCACCACGGATAGATGGACATATCAGACACAGTAATCTCTCCTCAAATCCGTTAACGGCCTTGGGTTGGCCTCTTAAATGTCACTGTTGGCTTGATTGTAATCTATTGTGGTAATTTTGTTTTGTGCCATGAGCTTTTTTATATATTTAATTACTTTTTATTCATACTGTATAGTAGGGTGGAACGAAAAAGGGCCAAAAAAACTTTTTTCGAATATTCAATTAGTTATAGTGCGGAAAAGTTGCCTTAATATATCAGTGTCAATATGTGAAAATCTGAAATTGATCAAAAAATATCTTGAGGTGCCTCAAGAGCCTTAAAGTTTCAAAAAATTGTCACTTTTTCTACAAAACAACAAAAAAAACAAAGATTTAACACTTAAATTTTTTTCATGATTTTTTTATGTGAAACTACTACTATCAGAGATATAATGGCACAAGGTTCGTTTGTTTATCGCCCTTCATTTGGGAGAAATATTTTTTTTAGAGTTACGCAAATATTGTAAAGTTGTTTTTCTTGCATTACTAGGAGACATAACTCTGGAACTATTCAGTTTAAAAACAAGAAATGGAGCCCATTTTGTTCATAATTTTATTCTCTTTGTTTCCTTTCTTCTTGTTACCTTTCTTCAATTTTTTTTCACAATTTCCAAAAAAAAATATTTAAAAAAAGTTTTAACCGAAAAAAGTTATTAACCTGTAAAAATTTAATACCAATCAAGAAATGCTTTGAGATTATCACAAATTACTAAAAAATTGTATAATTCTAGTTAATTTCAGCTATAAGTGCTTCATTAATAAACATCATTAAAGTTTTCTTTTAAAAGCATTAAATACTTTCACTAAATACTGATCAAAATTACTTATAGATAGTAGTTTAAGTTAAGTGATTCTCAGGGGTCTGCCAACTATATACTAAATATGAATTCTTAACAATTACGGTAAAGCTTTTACTGTTTTTGTCTTGTTATACCTTAGGAATTTTATACGTAGTTAGGGAACGTACCCATACTACGTGACCAATTCAGGGGAGGGAGGGGGGTCTTCAAAATACCACTCTCGGTCACAGGGGGGAGGGGGGCTTACGGTTTCGTCACGTAGTCAATTTCTTCTAGTCAATACGACAAAATTAAGGCAAATTAATTATTGAAATTAGCCAAATTAAGACTAGTTAAGGCAAATTAATCATTAAAATTAGACAAATTAAGCAAAATTAATTTTTTTAAACTTTCTGTTTGCAAAAAATGATGGCAAATCGTATTTATGAATTACTACGTGAAAGCCAGAGGGGGAGGGGGGTCTTGGCATATACTACGGATGGTCACCAAGGGGAGGGGAGGGGAGGGGGGTCAAAAATGGCAAAAAAGGGGTCACGTAGTATGGGTACGTTCCCCTTTATGGTTCTGCAACAATAATTCAACCAATAATTGTTGACCTTCAAAATTTTTTCCTTGATGAAAATAGTCAGTTCTTATAGATTTTCGGTCGCTGAATACGAAAATCACTATTAAAACTTTCAATTGACTCAGGATTTTCGGGGAACAGCCCCTCCCCCTTTTTACGTTTTTTGACGACTTTATAACTTAAAACTCGATTTTCAGGGTCAAAAAGCATTGTTTTAGTCTTCAAATTGCTCCCCAAATAACAATAAATGTTCAAATTAATGAAATATGATAAATTTAATATTCTTTTATAACAAATGCATAAGTTTAAGGGGTAGCTATCCCCCTAAAAATAAAAAAAATAGCTAAAAATTATAGAGGTTCCTATACGCTATTTTTTCGTTTTATTTTTTACGCAATTCCCGTTTGAAGGGTCCTAACCCTTCCCCAAGGACCCAAATTGGATGACAATATACAGCAATAATTTTTACTAAAAGCGGCTGAGGTGTTAGCCTCCCAAAAGCCCCCGCGGAAGAGTTCGGAAGACTTCCAGAATCGTGAAGGCGCTCGCGAGCTCAGGAATTAATATTGATGATTTTGAAAAGATTACAAATGGACGTTTCCTTATATTTTGCGTCTATCCTAAGTAGAAACTCTTCAGTTCTTTAAAAACTGACCGGTTTTAGAGAGTGAGGATTCCATGTTTCAAGATGTTAATAGATGCACGGCTGTGGATAACAATTAGGGGGCATCCCTTTAAAAACTGAGGGTGATGGAGGAAAATGGGTGTCATATTTGAATTCAGCAGATCATTTACACAGGAATAAGTTGTTCACATTTTTTTGTACAGCACAGTTTAACTCCAAGTGCGGCATTGAATCCTTCCATGGGTGCTTTGGGGGAGCTCTCATCTCAACCGCTTTTAGTAAAAATCATTGGTGCATATTGCCATCAAATTTAGGTCTTTGGGGAAGGGTTAGGACCCTTCAAACTTGAATTGCGTAAAAATAAGATGAAAAAATAGCGTATAAAAACCTCTATAATTTTAGCTAATTTTTTGCATTTTTAGGGGGTAATTACCCCTTAAACCTATCCATTTGTTATAAATTTATCATATTTTATTAATTTGCACCTATCTTGTCCCCTGGGGGGCAATTTAAAGACTAAAGCAATGCTTTTTAACCCTGAAAATCGAATTTTAAGTTATAAAGTCGTCGAAAACGTAAAAAGGGGGAGGGGCTGTTCCCCGAAAATCCTGAGTCAATTGAGATTTCTAATGGTGATTTTCATATTCAGCGACCCAAAATCTATAAGAGATGACTATTTTCATCAAGGAAATTTTTTCATATGGAAGTGTAATCGTTCTTTTTCTGTTTTTTGATAAGGGGTGTTAAAAACCTACTAAAATTTCGATTAATTGTATTTTTTCTGCACGATTAAATTAGATTTTTAACTTGAAACTTGGTAGAAATGTTTATCATAGATAAATAAAAATAAAAAACTATAAAAATAATAATAAAAATTAAAAATAAAAAAATTTTAATTTTTTTCTCATTTTATTTTAAATTAAATTTTTTTGGAAGGGGATTGTGAATGATGCATACCACTGTAAAGAGAAAAAAATATCGGACAAAAGAAATCCGATTTCACGTTTTTAGGTTTGATAGTTCTAGAGTTATTGATGTTTCAATAATGCAGGAAAAACAACTTTACAAAATTTATTTGACGTTAAAAAATATTACTACCAAAAAAAGGGGTGATAAAAAATGAAACCTGTAATTTTATATTGAAAATAATAGTAGTTCCTCATAAAAAAATAATGAACAAATTGCAATGATATTATCATTGGATTTTTTGTTGTTTTGTAAAAAACAGCATTTTTTCGAAACTTTAAGGGCTTTGAGGCACCTCAAGATATTTTTTCATCATTTTAAAATTTTTAACTATTGATACTGATGGCTTAAGGCAAATTTTGCGCCCTATCACTAAACGATTTGACAAAATTCGTTTTTTCGTTCCACCCTACTGTATAGTGGTGTCCTTTAAAAAAAACCCACTTTTTCACTTTTCCTTCATTAAAAGCTTAAAATATATGATAATTAAATCGAACAAAATGGTGTTGTAACGGTTCATCCTCCCCTACATTTTAGTGCTTAGTATTTTTAATTCCAACACTCCGTTACAAATTGGCAGACAATTAAGTAAGAATCCAAAAAAAAACAATTTTCCTAAAAAAAAAACCCATGTACCCTAAAAAAAACCCACGCTTGAAAATACTCAAAAATTTAAGAAAAAATATGATTGAAAGGTTTATTTTGATAGAAAAGAGAATAATTAAGATAATAAAAACCAAATTCATTACAAATTATTTCTAAAATTAAAATTGTGAAAAGTTTTTCTACTCAAGAATTTTGCCTTCAAAATACAACGACAATAGCGTTTTTATTGTTGTATTTTGATGAAAACGACCTATTAAATACAAATACTTAATACAATTTTCATAAAAAAGCTTAAAAACGGTAATTGGAACTGATATTTTATTATAAACCCCCAACTATCAACTCTCTAAACCCATTTTCGAGTAAAACTCGGTAAAATGCTATATTTTCACGGAAAATGGCTGTTTTTGGTATCATTGAATTTTTATCAAAAATACTGAAAAAAACATCGAGAATTACTGAAACAACTATTCTATTTGAGTAATTAGTTGTATATCATGAATAATATTAAAAATTTTGCATAATTTTTTATTTATTTTATCATTTATTACAAAAGGAAAAGTGGGTTTTTTTAGGCACCCTATGGGTTTTTTTCACCCCTCATTTCAAAGACTGCCGTAAGGTCCCTAATTGTCGGACTGAGCTGAAATTTTAGTATTTTATTCTCATAATAACGGGATAACACAAAACCACGTGAAGAATGCTTTAAAATGTTTATAACATATATTTTTACAGCATCAAAATCTGCATAACTAAATCATATTTTTAGCCTAAAATCGACATTTTCTATTTATTCAAATAAATAAGTAAATAAACGGTTCTTTGACATGCTTTCAAGTTCCCTGCCACTCTAAATGGCTTAGGAAGACAGGGGACATGAGAACTTAAAATTATTTTAATTATTTATTTAAAATATCTCGATGGGTTTTTTAGGGTACAATTTGGAGTGGGTTTTTTTTAAAGGACACCACTATATATTTTATGAACCTCTTTTGATTGGCCCATTTAAATTAGCCAATTACTTTATGCCACACGTTCATGCTAAGGCCCCTGGTTATTGCAAGACGCTAGAGCGCACGCATTAGGCGACGAGACTCTTGGCCGATTGCCAAGATCTCGCCATAGAGATGCATTGCTCTCAAGTGACCTGGTGTATTGGTCACCGTGACAAAAGTCTCTAGTGCGCGCTTAGCCTAAGTGTTTCATATTATAATCTACTTACCCCTGTAAAATTTTCATCCATTTCTGTGAGTTCAGCCTGAGAACGTTTTCATGTAAGCTTTTTCAAACATAACTTTCAAACACTTTAAAAATGTTTATAAAAGTTTGGAAACAAGAGGTGTGCCGTAGTTCCTGTAACTTCCTAAAGTAAATATTGGCCCCCTAAGGTGTAGGTATTTTACTAAGAACTATCTTGGTTTAAGATAAGAAGATGCATGAGTGTAGCCTTTGCATTATAATCTTTAGAGACTTCTGAAAAAGAACTTACAGTCAAACCTGTTTTTTAGCGAGGAATAGGGACCGCACAAAAAAAATCGCAAAAAATATTCGCACCAAACTTTGTGAGTAGCTATAAAAAAATAGTTTTCGAAGCACATTTAAAAAATCCTTTTTTATGCGGTGAATAGGGACCGCATAAAAAAATCTCACGTAGGACCGTAGCGAAAATCCCTCAGCATAGCTGAATTGAAAAACTCTTTATGTTCGGACCGTAACGCAATCCCCACCCTACAGCAAAATTGAGAAACCGTTTCTATACCTACCGTAGACTTTTTTTTCAATTACCATGCTGTCGGCGTCTCATGTTGCTTCATGAGACCCATGCATGTCTTGGTAGCCAGATATACACGATTTTTGTTCTAATTTAAATTTTCATACACCGCACAACAAAAATCGAAGGGAAAAATCGCACAAATAAAAAATTGCACAAAAACAGGTTTGAGTCTACTTTGATTTCACAAGTGTCCATATTTAGAATGCGGATGATGTTCATCCAGAGATGCCGAAGAAAAGGCAGACTGGGTTTCCTCTCGTGCATCCAAATTAAACATTCAAATCCTTAACCGCCCAGATTTTCTATAGGATTCAATTACAATCGTATTGAAAGGGTTAAATGCAGTTTTCTATTCCAGACTAAAAGTCAGGCGGACAGACGACGCCTAATAACATTAGACATGAATAACTACGTACATGAACCCCTGCCACACTTCCCCAAATAAATTAGATGAGGAGGAGATTTAGTAGTTTTAAGGGAGCATTACTGCTAAGTATTTTGAATCTGAATTTCACAGAAAAAGTTTGGGAAGAGAACTCGGGACTTTTGTTACCCAGTGGCGTATATAAAGGGGGGGCCGAAGGGGCCCTGGCCCCCCCCCCGAAATTCTGACTTGGTGTACCAAAACAAGTTAAAACCTTGTTTTTTAGGGTCAAATTTTGAAAATTTTTCAGGGGGAGGATCCCCCAAACCCCCCTTTAGAGTGCTTGGAATTTTATTATTCAAAACTTTTTTACAATAAGTTCGAAATCCTACCTGAGAATGAATGTCTGAAATTCGGAAAGTGTATCAAAACCAAGTTGAAATCCTGTTTTTAGGATAATCTCCAAAATTTTTTTGGGGGATGACCCCCATATATCCCCTTCTGTACTTAAAACTATATTATTTATAACTTTTTCATTAAATTCATCAAATTTTACCTGAAAATTTATATCCAAAATTCCTACTAGGGGTACCAAAACTAGTTAAAAACCTGGTTTTTAGAGTCTGATTTCCAAAAATTTTCTGGGGGAGGACCCCCAGACCCCCCTTTTGTAATTGCAACTTAATACATCATAACTTTTCAATATTAAGTTCTTTAAGTTGCAAATTCTGCCTAAGAATATACTGAAAAAAAATTAAATATACATGAGAGGGGCTGGGAAACAATTTTGGGCCCCTCCCGAAATAAATTTCTATATACGCCAGTGTTGTTACCTCAAATATGGGAAAAATGTTACGGGCAATGAGATAAATCCAGGCATGTTTAATGCCGCGTATTGCGGAAAAATGATACATTTCCCTTTAAAAACGGATATACGAAAAAACCGTTCAAAGCAAAAACCGTTCAATAAAAAACAAACAAATTTATTACATGTGTAGAGAAGCTATGAGTTTTTTTGTTTTTTGAACGGTTTTCGACTGAACGGTTTTTGCATTGAACGGTTTTTTCGCGACACCTTAAAAACAACCCCCACACAGAAAGAAAAAAGAACGAGATGTCGCGAAACGTTGATGTCGCGAAAAAACCGTTCAAAACACAAAAAACTCATAGCTTTATACCTCCTTCACCTAATTCATTTCACCTGTCATAAATTTGTTTTTTATTGAACGGTTTTTGCATTGAACGGGTTTTTTTTCGTATATCCGTTTCAAGTATTGTTCAGTGATAAATACAAATGGTGACGCGAAAAAACCGTTCAGTGCAAAAACCGTTCAGACAAAAACCGTTCAAAAAACAAAAAATTCATAGCTTTACACATGTAATTAATTTTTTTATATTTTATTGAACGGTTTTAGTATTGAACGGTTTTTTCGTATATCCATACAAATGGTCCATTGGATTAAAAAAACATATTTTTAAAATTGACTGCATTATTTAAGTTAGCTTCCCCGCATACAACCTACCATACAGGAAAAGTTGTTTTACAGGATAAAGAGATATTGCAAAAATAGTAGACTACGTACAGTAAGATTAATTAAGTTTCTAAAGTTGCAGGCTCAAATTTTCTGAATAATACTACACTCAGTTCCAAAAGCTAAGCACGAACCAAAAGCACGTTCCAAAGCTTTATGAAATTCATACCAAAAGATGTTAAATGGGCGGGAATACAGGGACCGAGAACAAAATTTCCCTACAAATATTTTAAGGGGGTAAAGGGGCCCTCCATTGATAATGGAGTCCCATTACACTAGATCTCCATGTAAAACTGAAGCTTGAAGTGAAAGCTTATGAACTGATTCAAAAAGCCACCTTAAAATCACTGAGCGGGGCTTAAGCGAAATAAAAGATTTTTTAAAAAAGGTAGATGGGGCCGTTCAAATATTACGTAAGCACTTTTTTGGTCATTTTTAACCCCCCTCCCCCCTTGTCAGCAAAGATAAGCAAACCTCCAACCCCCCACCATAATTACGTAAGAAACTGCCGGACCCCCCCCTCCCCCCGAAATTTCGACATCCCTTTTAGTAAGTACTGTTTTTTTCTCCTTGAAAATTAGGTGACTTATACAAGGAGCACTGCTTTTCGGGGTTAAAATTTCAAAATGTTTGGGGGGGGGTCCCAAGTAAAAGTGCTTACGTCACAGTTAGTAATTAAATTTTTTAAAATTTATTTTTGGTTGAGTTTTGAAATTATTTGTGCAAGAAACAAGAGATTTTCGAAAATTCAGTATCTTACGTAAGCATCACTCATATCCCCCCTTCCCTTTGTCAGGAAAAATAAGCAAAGAGCCAACCCCCTCCCCCCCTCAGGTGCTTACTTAATAGTATTTGAACGGCCCCGATAATCATGGTTTTGTAAAATCCCTCTCTAGAGCTAGGAATCCCAAATCCTTGGGTCATTCTCTTCAATTTTCAGGAGCCGGCGACGCCAATGGGGGGTCACCCCCAGAAAAATTTGCCTCTAAAAAGCAAAGTTTTAGCTCATTTCGAGACCTTGTAAATGTAAACTACAAAATTTTTAAGAGGAAAATTATAAACAAGCGCCTAATTTTCGAGGGGGCTGGAGGTCCTCCTTCAGAAAAAATGTTGAACTATGCTCCTTCAAACTACTATAAAGTGATTTACATATTTTGAAACTCTGTGGAATACCCTAAAGAAGACTGCTTCTTCTAAGATGCAGAATTTTCAAGGGAAAAGCACAATAAAACAGTAACCTACAGGGGGGTCTCCCCCAAGAAATTTTTTTGAATTTTAGCATAAAAAAGTGGTTATGAGGGTTTCTGGGGGGGCATGGCCCTCCTCATGGTTTGAACTAATAACCTTCTGTGAACCAGGACCCCGACTCTATCAACTGAGCCATCAAGGCCATTTCGGGAGCAGCAACTGGTGAAAGTGTATAGTAGAGTTGAGTTGACAATCTTAAAATTTAATTAGAATAAAATGCACTAAAATAGGAAGTTAATGGGTTTTGAACTGAGTACCTTCTGTTGTACACCAGAACATGGGGTGAATTAAGGGGGGGGTCATGGAAAGTCCATGCCCCCACCTTTTGGAGATAAATCCTGTTTCCAAGGCCATTAGGGACAGCTTGTTCCTCCAAGGTTTCCAGTTTGCCCCCCCCCAGCATAGGCGCCGACTCCATAGGGTTTGAGGGGGCTTGAGCCCCCCCAATATTTTTAGTAAAAATCTACCTATTTTCTTTCATGAACTAAAGAAGGCAATGTAATGGACATCGTTCTTTTGGTCCCGTTCACTTGGTATTCTCAAAGGGTCTCAAAATGACTTAAAACGCTACTTTCAAGGGTAAAAATTTCAAAAAAAAATTGGAGCAGGACCCCCAAACCCCCCTCAAATTTTAAAATCTATTTTGTACCGTTTTCCCTGAAACTACAGTGATTTTTGAGGTGTGATCCTCCTTTTGTATAACATAAGAAAGAGTCTACAAAATGAATTTTAACACTTCTTATAACACAAATATCCAAAATTTTTCTGAAGTAGGACCCCTAAACCATCTTCAAAATTTTGCTGTTTATTATACACTATATAGGGTAGGTGGGGGTAAAAACCCGCACGGGGCAAAACCACGCACCGCGATTTTTAATTGTTAATAATATATTTAAAAGTTGAAAACCAGGTGGTTGGTTTGTCTTACTGTGACCTATCGTTCTACGAAAGTTCGTACCCCTAAGTCACTCACGAGTTGAAAAAATGCTGTAAGTTTGTTTTTCATCATTTTGATGTAATTTTTCTGATATTTTACTTAAACATAACATAAAATAGGGCTTCAGAAGAATTACAAACAAATAAGCCAATGATAAGATAGCATTTGAACTTCACTTTCGTCTTGAAAGAATTTCCTTAACATGTCTCTAAAAATAATAAGGCTTGTTTTTCAAAATAAAGTGAAACGGGGCAAATACCCGCAGGTGTTTTGGGGCAAATACCCGCATCTTCAAAACTTTGGGAATTCGCCCCAAAAGGAAATTAGAACCTACAGGATCCCTAAAAAGTTGAATAAAGGTTTCCGAGATGTCAATCCTCAAACTGAAACCCTTTTTTCTCCCCTTTGAAAGATATTGGGCACTTTGAAATGAGTTGCTACAACAGATTGACAATTTTCATTAAAACGGATTATATTTATGTTTAATATTGTTGGTTCACTTAAAAATATTAAAACAATACATTAGAAATCCATTATTCGCGAGCGGATGATCCACGATTGCCACGAAAAAAAAATTCAATGATGAGGGTACATTTTAGACGAACATTAGAGAGATTTTAGATGTAGAGCAAATAATTCTACTGTACTGTACACATTTTAAAAGTTTTACATAATATGTTTTTGTACAATGAAACATAGTTTTTATGCTGAGATATTTTGTTTTGGTGTTTTCACCTCAGTTTTAGTCTTTTTTCGGGTTATTCGTGATTTTAGCTATCCGCGGTACCCTTGCCACCCAATTCCGCGGATAATAGGGGCTCTACTGTATTAAGATGATTATTTCTAGTGTTTTTATAATGAAACATTTTGTTTATCCATGTTTATTTCACTTGGACACGAAGATTCAAAAGTGCGTGTCTTTGCCCCATTTTTCGAGGCAAAGACCCGCAATTTTTTTTCAACTAAATTGTCAATTTCTCTTGAAATACTATCAATAAGAGTATAAATTTGGATTGGTTTTGTAGGTAACATCTCAATCTAACACCTCCAATTGAAATTTCGGGATTATCTACCCCCTTTCGATCACAATGTTAAAAATACTAAAAACTGCGGGGCTTTGCCCCCACCTACCCTACTGGGTTTCTTTGAAAATTCTGCTTCTTAAAATGAACCCTGCTCTAAGGGTGTAACCCAAATAGGCTTTAAAAGGAGATAAAGCGCTATTTTGTGGTGGAAATTTCCAAATTTTGGGGGGAGGACCCTCAAAATATCGCTTCGCTTGGAATTTTCAATGTTTTTAAAATTTTGAAATTAATTTCAACAAAATTATCAAATGTGCAAGTCATCTAACACTTGGAGTAAAAAAGTACTCTTAAGTCCTCAGAAAAAATATTTAGACAAAATCCCTCCCAAAACAGAAGTCTAGTTACGGCTCTGTGCCGCTGATTTTAAAAGCGGTATAAATCCACTTTCATTCTTCGCAATAGGCATTTAATATTTTGTGTTCGATTAAATTTTAAAAAAATATTGCGCTGCTTTTTATTTGAATTTTTTATAGCAGTGGTCCTCGGACCTCCAAGGGTCCCCAGCACCTTCCTAGGGGGTCCGCGAGTTACCTTTTGATAGTTTCAAAATAAATAACTCTAGTTTAAAGAGACAAATTTCAAAAATATTTCTGGGGGACGACCCCCAGCTCCTCTCGAAATTTTGACGCCTAGTTGTAATATTTTCCTTGGAAATTCTACGTTTTACAAGGAACTGCTCTCTTTTGGTGGAACCAAAAATGTCTTAAAATAAGCTGTAACGCTACTTTTTGAGGCAAATTTTTAAAATTACCTCAAAAATACTAATACCTTTATTGTCTAGTACTGCCCCCCCCAATATTTGATAAAAGTCGGCGCCTATGCCCCCCAGGGTTCACCACCTAAATCCGCCCATGTTCAAAAGGCCCTCAGATCTAATCCATCTAAGCCTCTCAGCGGGTAAAAGCACTTGGAAATAAATGCAGTTAGCATTTATGAATTAAGTTTCTGCTTACATAAAGGTGGGCTTATTTACTCTTTTATTTTTCAAAGTTAACTGTAACCGTATCAATTTCTTAAGAGGCGACCATAAAATTCTTTAACAAAAATGGGAGTTTGTCCACATTAGAGAGCCTGTATAGTATACAGGCTCAAAAAAAGATTTATCTAGAGAGCCTGTATACGAAAGAGAGGCGACAACTCAGTATAGCGCGCGCAGATCGGTAAACAGGTTTTCTGTTCGCCACAGACGGAGTTAGGTTTCCCTCCATTCCATAGGATTAGCATGGGACGCGAGACAAACGGCATGATACAGTTTGGACAGAATTGGATGCGCAGAGACGGTTTTAAGCGAGTTGTCGCCTCTCTCTCGTATACAGGATCTCTACTCCACATTTGTGTAACAATCTTGTCCTGAACCTCGTAAAACGATTAGATAAAACTAGAGAGCCTGTATACGAGAGAGACGACAACTCGCTTAAAAGCGTCTCTGCGCATCCAGTTCTGTCCAAACTGTATTATGCCGCTTGTCTCAAGTCCAATGCTAATCCTATGGAGGGAACCGGCTGTGGCGAACAGAAAACCTTTTTACCGATCTGCGCGCGCTATACTAAGTTGTCGCCTCTCTTTCGTATACAGGCTCTCTAGATAAAACCATCTAGAAAATCACCTTTTGAGTTGTTATACATATCGATAGAAAAAATTATATTGCATATTATCTCTCCTCTCTAGTCTCTGATCCTACTCGTTTAATTGAATATATTTTTCTTAAATTAACCCTTTATCTACTGCATCATGATCATGGATTGTACAGAAGTTTGAAGACTAAAATTAAGCACTTTTGAAAAGTTTTAATCACAGAGGAAAATCCCAACAGAGTGTCCAAAACGATATTTTCAAATTCTGAATGGATGTGAAGGCGCCACGAGGACCTATAAATAATTGACAGAGATTTTGGTGATCAAACCTGTGATTGGCTGTGAGCTGTGACGTATCTGCTATTACCAAAGGAGAAGGAAAAAAAGTGTTTTTTTCGCCCAATCAGGCTTCTTCCCCGCCTCCCGTGACATAGATGCAATCCCAGTGTCAAAAAAGCCCTACATCCATCCAACTTTTCGATTTCCATTAGCTCCTATGGCCACGGACTCTGTTCTAGTACTCTGTGGTTTTAATGACTGTGCGTGTGGTTTTAATGAATGGTAGATTTTACGTCTTAAAACGCTCCTCATGAGGCGAAAATGAGAAATTTTCAATTTAATGAACTAAGAATGCTTTTAGTCATTTACTTTAATCATAAAAATAAAAATTTCTCATTTTCACCTCGTGAGGGGCGTCTTAAGACGTAAAAACTACGTGAATTCAACCTAATTGAGCTTGCGTTTTATGGGTTTTATTTAAGATATTTTTCTGCTTAAGGTGTCTTTTCCTACTAAATCGATGATGCTCTACAACTTAGTCATTGACTTTTTTCACATACCTAACACAGTTTTTAAAATAAAAATTATAACTCCTAAATTTTCCGCTAGAGGGCGTTGAAAGTTATCTCATCGGATAGGGCATGGTCTTTTTACTATACCTAGACCCCACTTTCATGACTATATCTGTAGGGGTTCAAAAGTTAAGGGTTGGGCCACTTCTCGTGGGACACCCTGTATAATTAATGACTGCAAGAAAAGTATTTAAAATGGTTAAAGGTGACCAAGTGTACACACATTTTTTTCTTTATTTTTGGTATTTTCAGCAAGCCATAAGTAAGCTTTTTTTTTCAAACCATAAAGGATTGAATGAACATTTACTCGAGATGAGAGAGAAATGCACCAGTTGAAATTGAAATTATTGAAGAAAAATGTGTAGCATCATACATTTGATAGAAGCAGAAGAAAAAATTACTGTTTCTGTCTACAAATAAGCACTTTTTAATAACTCATGTTTCAAGAAAAAAAACTAAACCATATTAAAAAATTAAGTACTTTTTAAGCACTTATAAGTGCCTTATAATCAGATACAAAAATACTTTTTTAGGGTTTTAAGCACTGTACGAACCATGATGATTCTCTGCAATTTTTTTCATGCAAATATTTTTTTGAGTCACTAAATTGAAAATTAAGGGATCAACACTAATATAATCATTTTTGGAAAATTGAATCAGCTAGAGCTAATTAATTAAATTAATACTTTTGGGTACCGTCACAACACATGTAATCTATGGAATTTGAAAGTATCTATCAGAGTAAAATAAAGCATAATTTTTTAACATGGGTCTACCAGATAACTATTACTTGTGATGATCAAAAAAATTTCTTTTTTTGGAAATGGTAAAATGTGTTTAACCCAAGACAAGAATTACATGCATTAAAATATAAATTTAAAATGCTTTATTTCTCATAAGAGCACTGGTTAACATTTTAGTAAAAAGATCTAATAACTGTATAAATAAGTTATACCCTACAATTTTATTAATTGAACATGCATTCATTTTATTACATTCATCACATTTCAGCTTATTGATGGCACGATTCAATACATTTAAGTAGGCACTTCTCAGAAAATTTATCATTACATTTATATTTCTGAAGTGAAAAGATCAAATTTATAATTTTAAAATCATTGAGACATAACAGAGTTTAAAACATGTTAAACAATTTCCCATACTTTTTTTAAAGCGCGGAATCTATAACACTGGTCTACAAAAAAAAACTTTTTTTCTGATGGCGGGAATATTAAAGCTGTTTTTGTATATATTTGACCTCCTGATTCCGAATATGGCATCCGTTTTTTCTCATCAGCTCTAGTTTTTAAGATATTCGAAAATTAAGTTTTTTTCACTTTTGACCTACCTGTTATACAATATGGTGCTATAAAAATGACTTAAAAATAAAAATCCTAACCACCCAAGGCTTTTCCTATTCCTTAGGGTCCCAATAGATAGTTTATAAAGTTTCAGCCCCCAAGTTAATTTTAAGGGGTACCTATAGGGCCCTAAAGTTGAAAAAAAGTCGAAAAATTGGCCTTTTTTTCAGAATTTTTAAAAAAATATTTTTGAGTTTTCTAATTTGATAAAACTGGCTAATATATGTTTTTTAGAACTTATTTAGACCGCTAAAAATATTTTTACTTTAAAACTGCACCTCTTTAGAGTGATTTTTTAGTTTTAAGACGAGAATTAGGGTCATTTCGCTCGAAAACGCTTGGTACTAATAATGTTGGTTGAAACGAATAAATTTCGAATTTTTCAGAAGTAAGTCATCAAAAAAGATGTCCTTTGATGTAAAACTGAATTTCACAAGATAAAGATCAGTAAAACAGTAGAAGCTCCTCTCGAGCTTTCAAGCCCTAAAATTTGAAAAAATTGGAAAAAATGCCTTTTTTCACTGATCTGTATCATATGAAATTTCAGTTTTATATCAAAGGACATCTTTTTTGATGACTTACTTCTGAAAAATTCGAAATTATTCGTTTCAACCACCATTGTTGGTATCAAGCGTTTTTGACCCATATTCTCGCCTTAGAACTAAAAAATCTCTCTAAAGAGGTGCAGTTTTCAAGTAAAAATATTTTTAGCGGTCTAAATCAATTCTAAAAAACATATACAGGCCAGTTTTATCAAATTAGAAAACTCAAAAATATTTTTTTAAAAATTCTGAAAAAAAGACCAATTTTTCGACTTTTTTTCATCTTTAGGACCCTATAGGTACCCCTTAAAATTAACTTGGGGGGCTGAAACTTTATACACTATCTATTGGGAGACTAAGGAATAGGAAAAGCCTTGGGTGGTTGGGTTTTTTATTTTTAAGTCATTTTTATAGCACCATATTGTATATAAGGTAGGTCAAAAGTGAAAAAAACTTAATTTTCGAATATCTTAAAAACTAGAGCTGATGAGCAAAAACGGATGTCATATTCGGAATCAGGAGGTCAAATATATACAAAAACAGCTTTAATATTCCCGCCATCAAAATGAGTGTTGACCAGTGTAATTTATAAAACATTAAAACAAAACCTTAAAGATATCACAACCAACATTTAAAATATACAAACCTCAACGGGAATATTCTATAAAGACACCTAATAAAAAAAAATCAGTGATAACAGCAATGACACCGATTGAAATTATAAATTAACAAATTTCATAATTATAATGTTCTGCCATGAAAATGGAAGGACACTAATACATTATATGAAAGATTGGAAATGGAGAGTTTCATGATCCAACTCCTCTTTTGATAGTAATTTCACCGACTTAACTTCAAAATGAATAGCAGCACCTATAAATTTGACCAGATCATAATTTTTTGTTAAAAAGCTCTAGACAATACAAAATACAAGTAAAATTGTTCTAGAATCAACTACAGGAGATATGGAAGAGATGAATAATGTACAAGAATGATGATATGATGAGACAAATCACTTCAGGCATATTCGACAAATGCCTGGAAATGTAAAAAAAGTCTGACTTTTCACACGGGAGGTGGGCCACCAGGGTATCTTAGCATGGGATTCAAGGAACTAGCAAAGTTATTTGAGAGACGACAGCTGAGTTCCTCTTCATCCTTAGGAAGTAAGATGGCTGCACCGAGTATCAAGAGTAGAACTGCTTGAATCGGAATAGAAGCCTTGGCAACTCTCAGCAAAAAGTTGCAGCACCTTTTCAATCTTGTAGGTTGATTTCTTTCCCTTTAAAAGGTTTGAATGTTATTTTAACTTATAGAACTGATGATCAAAGTAAAGAAAAATTACATAAATTGAGATATTAACTGCCGGAACAAAAAGTTATTGGAATTAAGTTTAATGCATCAGGCTAATAAACAAATATTTAGAATGATTTAAAAATTCTAACAATAAAAATAAAATGTGACTTTAATAAGTAATAATAAAAAATGAATTAATACATACATTGCATTGGATCTAGACAAATCATCAGGAACTTGATTAACCTAGAGATTTAAGAAAAAGTGTTAAATCCTGAATTCAAGAACAATGGCAAGTTTCCCATAAATATAAAAACATCAAATATTTCTACAGTTTAAAGCATCTTATAAAAAGACAAGCTAATATTTAAATTTAAAATATAATATGATCTTCATTTTAGTTGAAATATCTAAAATAAAAAATATATTGTTACAAAATATGTAAAAAATCTAAATATAAGTGTAAGATGTAAGTATATCAAGATTTCAGCACCAACATTTTTAACACAAACCATTCATGTTAAGTACTCTTAAAACGAGTACACAACTTCCCTTAAATTATTTATAAATTATATAACCTTATTCGGAACAAACCACCAGAAATGGAAACCTAACTATTCAAATAACACATATTTTAACCATTTTTTTTAATAAAAAGGCACTTAAGCAGTACAAAAGAGACTTCCTCTACACTGGAAGTGTTAAGAATAAGCAATAAATGAATGTCTTTATGGACAAATTAAAATTTGAAGCCAGGACAAAATAAAAATTTTAAAAATGTAAAATATTCAAAATCTTTTATAACTTTCATAAGTTTTTAGAAGTAGGTTCTTTTGCATGTTACTTAAAAAAATATTTCCTACTCTTTAATGCTTGTGGCTATATACTATTTTAAGTCAATAACTTTCCTTTAAAACAAAAGTTAAATAATAAAATACATGTTAAAATTTCTAAAAGCTGTATGGTAGTATGAGAACTTTGCTTAATTGGGAAACTTGCTTAATCTTTTTCAAATGCTTATGGTGTTCCTATTTAAGCACCATTATATTCAATTGCATTTTACTATTTTGATGGCAATAACAAGGATATTTTAGCTATATGAGTAATAAAATATAATTTCCAAACGTGAAAATTGTAGTTCATAATAACGAGTTTTAACTACACTTTGAAAGATCTCTCATACGGCTTTTGTTCACTTACTTGAGTGGTCATAAGTAACTTTGATAGAGAACTCAATGCCTCTGAACATTCTAGTAAAAGGGTCTGGGAATGGTCTAAGATGTGAGTAAGCTTGGTCTGCACTTCCAAAACACCATCCATTTTATAAGAAGATTTTTCAAAACTCTCGTCTGAAAACAGCTTCCTTGATATGTCAAGCAAAGTCTTTACACGCAGAGAACAACTACTTAGTTGTTGCTTTAAAGCCTGAAAAGAAATCATATTCTGTCATTAACGTTACCAATAGATTCATAAATGTAAGAGTATCGTTGATAGGCTGGACAGGGTTATGTTTTAAGCAGAAGCTAAATGAGATAAATACCTTACTAGATAAGGATAAATTTCAATTTAATTTCCAAAATATGAAAATTTTTTTTTGGAAGGATCAGGTTTAGCCCTTCCAGTCCTATCCACCCCAAATATTTTATAGGATTCAATAGAAACCTCAGACAGCTTGGGATTGAAGGGGTTAAGGATTAACTTAATTTAGCACTTTTAAGAGCATGGTTAAAATTCAAATTTATCTTTTTGTTATCATGTACAGGTAGGTTTAAAAAAACTGAACAAACTTTAGTAAAAGCTGGTTCTATTTCATGGCTTAAATACATTTACAGAAGAAAGTAAGATTGTTCATGAATTAAAATAACGCAAAATTTTAACTCACAAAAAGTTCAGTATGTTGTTCATGAAGAAGGGCAATTGATTTATCTTCGTACGGTGCAGCATATTGTATCTTTTCTCCTGCTTCTTCAAGCCAAAGCTCCATTTCACAGATGGTGTTATGGAATTCAGAACTCTGAAGGAATTCAGCTTGCAATGTGTTTTGCCACTCTAGGGTTATGGAGCATAACCTGCTCCAGTGCTCATTAACAGACTGGAAAAGTAATAAGAGAGTTAAAAATACACCAAAGGAAAAAAGTCATTAATTGAAAAAGAAAACATAAAATAAGTAAAGTGATTAGACCTTATATCAAAAAGAAATTAGCAAGTTGATTTTATTAACTTATCCCTAAATAAAGTAGGGGAATTGATTAATCCTAAATATGTTACCTTGAGTTTCTCATTAATTTTTGCAGTGGATTCTGTATTCAGAGAGGAAGAAATAAACATCTGTCCAGCAGAATTCAAGTTAATTATAACTTCTTTTCGTTGACTGATCTCAGACACTAACAACTAAAAAAAGCAATATTTATTATGAAATTTTCACATTTTAATACTACTTAAGAATAAAATGTTTAGAAAATCAAAGTCATACCTCATGTCTTTGTAAAAGTTTAATGAACTCTTCCATATCAGCATCAGATGTAAATGATGCAGGTTGGTTTTGAAGTGTGTCCAACAGCCATTTCTCTATATCTTCTAGGTCTTTGGAAAATCGCTTCCATTTCTTAGAATTTTCAGCAGCTGTAAGTTCTTTACTCATAGTACTGCTTTCGATTTTTTCCCAACGATTCAACATATCTAAATTAAATAATTATTTAGATTAAAAATCTTGAAATTCCCAATATAGTTTAACCTAGTTAACACAACTTTAGTGTTTCAAAAAGCATAAAAACTAATAGTTCAAAAGTCATTGAATAACTGTAATACAAAATTAAAACTAATTCAGACATAATTAATAATAATCTAGAAGGAAAGATGGATTGAAGAGTTTTTAGATAAGAGATTTACAATTGAGTTGCTGGATAACATAAAATTTTTATATGTGTCTGAAATAAGGTGGGCAGTTTGTCAAACAATTGGTGGCCATGCATAGGTTTTTTTTTAAAAAGACAGTTGAATTGTGCTACTTATGAATGTATAAATATCATTTTCTAAAAGTTAAGAGATAAATCACACTTAGGTGAAGCATGAATAGCATTACCTTCAGTTCTATTTTGCACATCAGTTGTTTCAGTTGCCTGTTTTGATTCTTGGGAAGAGTTTTCAAATAGTAGATTGTTCAAATGTTGAATAACATCCATACTGGATCTACAGGCTGCCAAGAGACGTGCCTGTAAATAAAAAAAATCATGAAGAAATGCTTCAATCAAATAGAACTTTGAATCGAATAATTGAAAAATACATACATAGTTTGGGGGAGTATCATCAGTACCACTTGGAGTTTTTTCAGATAGAACAATTTCTAGAGAATCTATTCTATTCTCTGCTTCATCTAGAGCAGCACAGATATCTTTAAGTAACTCTTGCCGTTCTTTGTCAACAGCAGCCAAATCTAAAATATTCAAAATTTACAAAGAATAATCACAATATAAATCCATACCTGCCAACATTTCAGAAACAGAAATAGGAACAACACGCACGACACATTTTGAATTTGTAGGGGGTATTATTAAAAAAGAGCTTGTTATTCATAACTTTTATCTCTTATCTAAGGTATCTTATGGTTATTAAGAGGACTAAGTGTTTCAAATACTTTTATATTCCGACTAATAATTATCTACATTTATACTGGGATGTAATAAAGTTAATTTTTTTTCTTTTATCTGGGTTTAAATTTCTGCAAATAGAATAACAAAAATGACTCAAGATGTTAAACACTGGGAATTTCATACATAATAACTCAGAAAGATTTAAAAAAAATGAAACAGTGAAATAAGCAAACATTGTTTGGAAAATAGAAAAATTAATCTTTATTAAGTGCTACAAAAGTAGCTGATTTTGCCCTTTTTAATATAGGTCAGCACTGAAAGATTTATTATAGCATGGATCAGAATAACTATTTTCACAGCTAGCAATGCCTGTAGAGTATCAGAGTCCATGGAACTCTGAGAGTCAGTCTTGTTCTTACGAACTAGACTTAACACCCTTTCACTAAGACTAAACGCCTTATTATTGCACAATTCGAGTAGGTCGAAAATGGCGGGACAGGGGGACGTAAAAACGGAACATTTGGTACTGAAATCGTATTTTCGGAACAACAGTGAAAAATCGGAACAAATACGATTTAATCGGAACGGTTGGCAGGTATGTAAATCAATACATATTGATACTATTGATATAGATTTAAATTAAACTCGTTTTAAAAATACTGTATAGACAAGTTCATTTGGAATTTAACAAAAGCCCCAAACACTTCCTGTGTATATTCCATAACATAGAAGATAAATCATATTTCTGCGTTTGAACCATACAGTCAGAAGTCTTTGTGGGCTTTGTAACATAACACAGTTGAACTTGTCAATACTGGTAATGTAAATTTGCAATGGTTAACTAACCAGTAGAAAAAGAATCCTTGTTTGGATGATGAAGCATAGTTGTCTCTTTATTGGTGGTAGTTTTTACAACTAACTCATCCTTTTGGATTTCAGTCAATAAAACTTCTTGATTTGTTGCTGCTTTTCCTTTCTTTTCTTTAGAACTCTCACTTATTTCATAGGTAGGAATTTGTTGGTTTTTATTTGAGCCATCTAATACTGACACTTCTGGTAAATCTTGAACATCTTTTCTTCTGTTTTCAATAGATACTTTTTGAATGCTCTTCATCTCTTTGCCAGAGATAGATTGAGTTGTTTTTTCAAATTCTTGTAACTGAATTTTCTGGGACACCTAAAAGACAAAAAGATAAAAAAAGTATTAAAGGTTATCATTAGAAAAAATATAAGCAAAAAATTTTGTGGTGAAAAATTTGATTGAAATAAAAAATCCCATTACTATGACTTACTTCATCTAAATTATTTTTGTAGGCTTGGAGACATTCATACACAAGGGACCAATATTTTTTCATTTCTTCTACCTGGTTATCAATTTCAGCTTGAGAGCACTTGCTTTTGTATTTGAGGTTATTAGCCGATGAATAAAACCTTTTCAATACATCTTCATGAATCATGAAATCATTCTAAAATAAGAAATAAAAAAGGAATAAGAAATAACACAATAGTACTATAATATTTTAATATATTCAGAATTAAAAAGATAAGTTTATAATTAAAATTAAACATACTTTATATAGCAATTTTTTTTGTTAGAACAGGACACAAATTATGAATGTAGATGTGTAAACTTATTCCTTAGTTATGACAATTGCTAAATTTCATCAAAATTTTAAATACTACAGAAAATTTATTATCTTAATAGTTTATATCATTAATTTGAAAACTTATTAGTTGTTTTGGAACTAACGGAATTTCTGTTTCTCGGATTGAATTTTAAAATAAAGTTTCGAAAACTTATAGATAAAGGTTTAAGTTTTTTCACAAGTAAAACTGACAAAATTTTAGTAAATTGATTTTAAAAAATAATAGTTAAAACCTTAATATGAAAAATTGTGTTCCTGATTATACGACTTGGATTTATTTGTTTTCATCAAAGGCAACTTTTTTATTCACGAATAGTTTCAAACTTACCATCAAAGTGTTACAATCATCTTTGCTGAATTTTTCAGATTGTTCCGAATCCGTTAACTTCAAATGGCTCTCAACAAGAAAGAGATGCAGGTGCTGATGCAGTTGTTCATAATCAGCCCACAGTTGTAAAACATTAGTAATGGTTGTTATGGTCATGGTTACTTTCTTGTATAATGCATACCATCTCTCATTTGATTCAACAACCTTAGTCTGCAAGAAGTTGTCAACATCAATTTCTTTTTTCCCAATCCGATGATAACTCGCATTCACATTATGGAGTAAGTGAATATTTTCTTGGAAGTTGTGGTTGAGAGTCTGAAACACATAATCAAATTAACATAAGTTTTGAGATTTACGACTTTTAAAGAAATTAGGGTTACAACCTAATCAACTACAATTTTAAATCTTTAAAAGAAAAGATTTATAACCAGTAACATTTGGACTCTTAGAGTGTTGAATTTTGTGATGTATATTTTAATATATATGTTAGGAACTCAGATAATTGAAAATTACCTGAATTTATCCATACTAAATCACTTAAAACAATGTAATTAAATGAAAACTCCTTATGGTTGGAAGGCAATCATATACTATTCAAAGATCAAGAGACTATCATTTCAGTTTTATTAAAGAGAAAATATATTACTTCAAATACTTTAATTCCATTTAAGTACACATTTCTTGGATGATCTCCCTCAGAATAGTCAATTTCTGTGGCAATGTGATCTTTGGAGTCAAGAAATTCATTTAATTTGTTTAGCAAGGCAAGAATTTCTTCCCACATAGACCTTACTTCAGTAACTCTAAAATAAGAAAAAAGTAATTAGAAAATAGGAAACATTGGTTTTGACTACGTCTTATAACACAGGGTTAACCTAAAATAACTTACAAAGAGATTCGTTCCAAAGACAAAGTCCTAATTGAGGACCATCTTCTGATAATACTTAAAGATAAATACTGGAAGAGATGTTTCTCACTATAACAGCTAAATGCATCTGACTCTAAAATGAGTTTTTCTGTCAGTTGAGACAAGGAATTGATATCTTCTTCATGTTTAGCAATACCATCTTGAATACTCTGAAAAATGATGATCACAAATAAATGACCCGAAACATCACTGATTAAAGTCAGATTCATATTTGTAAGATATCAACTATAAATACCTCAGTTTTTTTAATTATATCATCTGCTTCCCTTATTGAGACTTCTTTGAACTGAACAGGGCTATATAAGAACTCTTCAGAAGTTTGCAAAAGCTTGATGAGACTTTTTTGTATTAAAACAGCTTTGTCCTTTTCAAAGATTATTCTGGCAATATTTGACTCCCTAAATATACAAATAAAAAATACAGATGTTATAAAAATAACTATTTAGTGTGGGGAAAATTTTCATAAGAAATAGGCGCCTTTTAAGTAGAAAATTAGGCAAGTTTTCACAAATTCCAATTTTTTTCGCAAGATTGAGTGCAAATTTGAAAGGGGCAGTACATAGCAGGTTGAGGCTAAGAAATGTTTAGAAGACCCTGGTTTAAACCATGCATCAAGCACCCTACAATTTGGAAACTTTGACAATTTTTCACTTATTTTGGTTTAATGCTGTTTCTATCCTATCCATCAATTAAATTGTGAATTCATACATTCTGGAATGATAGTGGGACGAAAAAGGTAGAACTGAATGAATCCTTTTGACCATAGATTTTTTTAGTGCATGGGTTCAACATAAGTCTTACGAGAAATCTTTATATGAGGATGTAAAAAGGCAGCTAAAGATACTCTAATACAACTGTTTAAAATTTTAAAGTTTTCTTAGGAACACTTGCAAGTCATACAGTATTATTGAGAGATATTCTACACTCTCAAATAAAAAAATTCCTAAATGTTTAAAATTTGTACCTTTTATTTCTTTCTGATGATATTCTCGACACTAGATCTTGGGCAGTTAAAATATGCCTTGAAACAAAATCAGTTTCTGTCCCATTTTCAGATATGGTTTCCCCAAGTGCTATTATTTGTTGAAGAAGATCATTGCAATCCTTTACATCCTTTTCAATATCCTATGAGAGGAAAGGAGTCAGATAAAGGAACATGATTGCTTTGGAATTAAAAACAAGGAAAAAGTGAGTAAATTGTAATAAGTTCCTTTAAATTTAAAAATACAAATAATTATCAAACATAAAAGCTTTTTAAACAAATTAAACTATATCGTTACAAAATATAAAGAGTCTATTTTGAGTGAATCACTTAAAACTAGAAAAGTCAATGTTTAAGCTAATACAGTTTAAATTATTTGGTTTTGTATACAAAAATCATCAAAGAATCTTTTAAAAAAAACCTAACATCCCCTGCATGTTAACACTCAAGCTTTATTGCTATAACCCCTTTAATGACATTTAATTTTGCATTAGTCTTTAAAACCAATATTTGTGGAAGAGAATAATATTTTTCTGTGAATATTTCACAGTTGGTACAGTAATACGAACAGTAATTGGAAAAAATTCAAACAATAGGTTTTACATACTTTGCAATTAATTAGCAAGTCATACATTAAATTCTAAGAAGCAATATTTTCTTACCAAGTGAATTTTTTCTAAAATGTTTTCAGGGGTTTCATTGTATTCCTTTTGGACTTTAATAATTACAACATCTCCCAGTGTTTTCAATTGTTTGTGTATGTCTTCAAACTGCTTTTTCTGGTTAAGAAGAACAGGATTAGAATTAAGTTTTTGTAGTTCAACATCTAAAGCTTTTATGATTTCTTGATAAGCAAAGATTTCTTCATGAATGTCTAAGATGTAGGCTTCTCCTTGAATTTCTGTGCATAAATTCTTTTTAATTTTGCAAAGTAGATCAGATGAGGTTGTTAACATTTTACAACTTTCCTGCAAGATAAAAATTAAGAGAAATTATATTAAACCCATTTTGAAGGATAAATCAGATTTTCAATTGCCAGTGAGGTTTTCATAACCAAGATAAAATATAGTACAAAAACAATAAAAATCCTACAAAGTTAAGAAACATCACTCAATATATTCTTTTTAAAAAAGCTACGAAGCCTTTCTTTGAAGCTTATATGAAAAACGTGAAATAATGTATTAAGTTTATAGGTAAAATATTGCAAACTTCAAATAGATATTTCATGAAAGGATATAAGAAAATTCAAAATCATTCATTTCAAAACTATTTTGAAACCTTAACCTAATAGCTTGTTTACATTAATAACAGCAAAAATAAATTATCAGATTAAAATTAAAACTTGAGCACTACATTCGCTGTTTACTAACCTCATGTTTTTGGTGTGATTCTGAGAAAACTGTTTCGGAAGTAGTGGAATCTAAAAATGACTGCACATATAGTGTATTATCTTTAACCACATTCAAAAATTTTCGGCATTCTTCAGCCTTTTCAGACAGTTCTTTAAGCACACTAGAGAAATGCAATAAGGTATTATGTTGCAAGTCCAAATCTCTTATTATCTCTTCTATTTCTTGTTTCAAAATATCTTTTTCTTGAGCTTTTACAAACAAAATATCTTCAAATGCACTTCCCATACTTTCAGTCAGACTCAACAAGCCTTCGTGTTCATCTAGGAATTTCTGTAAAAAAAATAAATAATAATCTCATTTTCATGCTGAATGTAAAATTAGCATGTCATAGAAAAATCAGTTAATCAGTTAAAATCCTAACATTATAACCCTTAAGTAAAATCAACATTCATATAAATGTTAGCCTTATCTTACTATGTCCTTTTCAATTGTTTTATTAGAAAATTTGAAATGAATAATGTAAGGGGTTACAACAATTTTTAAAAAATTTATTGCTATAAAATAAACAATTAATGCTAACTCAAAGAAGTTTTCAAATTTGATAAAATTTACCTGGATTGTTAGGGAATTGCTTTGGATATCATGAAGTTTGTATATTCTTGGATGAGATAGTACATACTTATTAATATTTTGTTTCTTAGCTTTCACTAAATGGAGGAAATACAGGAAATTCTGCCAAGAAGTCAACACTGCTCTTGTTTCTTGCACTTTGAGTTGGTATGCTTTTTCAAGCCGAATCCATTTCATCTGAAGACTTTTTGCAAATTCATACACTTGATCTTTGGAAGACGGATTCTGATAGATATCTTGAATAATGCACTCAACGGTAGCTCGATAAGCTTGCATGTAAATTCCCATCATCTACATAAAATAGATATCAAAATGAAGTATAAACCCAGTCATTTCAGAGGTGACTTATTGAATATCAAATTCAACATATGCTACCACATTATTTAAAAAATTAGAATGCTATTCATAACTTAACTTTTAACAATATTATTATGGTGACTTTATTATATATTTTATATGAATAAACATAAGAAAGAAAACACTTTAACAACATAATTTTTGAATTATTTTCTGGACAACAGTGTCCAATTTAAATTTTTTAAGCTTATGCTTCAAACAAAAACAGTTTAGAAAATGTGTGTAGTATAAGAAATCAAAAATGAGGTTTTATTACATATACAAAATACATACCTGCAATTCAACATATAATGAAGCTACTTCAGAAAAGCAGGAAGGACTTTTCTCAACAACACATTTGAAGGAGGCAATAAATTTCTGAAGTAGAAATAAATTTTCGGAAACAGGATTGCTGCTTGAGTGGATTTTATGTAGATTTAAGTAATACATTGATACTTTGGATAGCACTTCTTTGATCTGCTTGAGAGTGAGAGATGAGGTTTTGATTAAGGAAAACTCTTGGATTTCCCCAAGAAGGAGCTTTCTTCTGATGCATTGAGCTGAAGCATAGTGAGTTACACCTTCTGACAAGAGTTCCTTCAAGAAAGAAAGATATATTAATCAAATAGCAACTTTATGCACAATAAATGTTGAAAGTTGTTTAGTCAGCATCCTAAGAGTAAAAAAAAGATAATTCCTCTATTCCATGTTTTAAAAGTAATCAATTTTCATGATCAGTTCTCAAGTTTTACCTCCACAGAATGAAGACGGGTTCTTATGTCCTCTTTATGTAATGGCATTGCTTCATCAAATTGTTCCTAAAACACAACAACACACAGATAAGCAAAGTTTAGTAATAAGGTTTTGAAATACTTTAAAGGTATGTAATATGCTCATATAAATTATACATACTATGATTTAATAAAAAAACTTTTTTAAAAACAGATAAGAGATCTACATAATAAACTGAGTGTATCAACTGAAAAATTTCTGATGGAAACTTACAAAACTTACTTCTTTTATCCTGTTAAGAAAAATGCCTGTTTGATCCATTGTTAAATTTCTACTTTTTTCTTCTAGGATGGTTGGTTGAAGTGTTTCTTCAGAAAATTTTATTACTTTCTCCAAAGAACTAATCGAAGAATTCAAATAACTCATGGAATCATGAATTTTAGCTTTACATAAACAATGCAAAAAGGAATTTTCTTCTAAAGTGGATGCCATTTCATTCAAACTTTGAAGCTGGTTCTTGCAGTCTAAAATCATTTTTGCAGCACCCTAAAGGAAACCAAAACAAGAGATATTTAATTAATTTAAAAATAAGTCTTTTTTTTTATTTTGTAATACCAATAGATTAAAATCCTTACCTGAACTTTTTTGATATTATGGCCCCTCAGGGACGATAAAGTAATTTCTTTGTGTGCTTTTGATGTTAAAGAACTTATTTCTTTATAACTTCCTAAGAATTCCGTCCAAATCTTATGTAAGCATACATAATCTCTGTGGAGGGAAGAAAATTCCTTTTTCAGGTCTTCCCATCTAAAATAAGAAAAATCAATGTGTTAAACTCATGCTACCAACGACTCTAAAACATAAGATGTTTTTTAAAACAAGTAGGTTAGTTTTCGGTTGTGAATCTTAAACCTTAGGAGTTAACATTTCTTTATGCTTTTGAAATTTTGTATGGCTAGTAAGTTTTTAACTCTACAAAATATTATCTTTAGTTCTGGAATGAATTTGTAGCAATAAAAAACAAGGATAAAACCAGTAGATTGGCCATGACAATTAAACTAAGCCTTTTTATTACAAGAAAAAGATTTCATTAGTTTCTAATTATTGTTTGTAAAATTTTCAGTCCTTATCCAAAGAAAATTTATCTATAATAATAAAAGAGCTTTACCATTCATCATTCGATCGATCGATCGATTCATTCACCTATCAACGCACAGCAAAATCTACCGGGGCTAAAGACTCGAAACTTGGTGTGGTGAAAGATCTTACGCTGTAAGCGCGCACTAAGAAGGGATTTTTCGAAATTCCTTTTTTCTGATCCACAGGGATGCTTGGAGTGATTTCTACGTTTTTGAACCTAGCTCCGTTCCAAATGACCCCAGATCTTTGTAATTTAACAGGAAGGTACCTATATACAATATCTAGAAAGGCATTTTTCAAATTTTCGATATTCGAATTTTAAGGGGTCTAAAAAATTCAAAAACCTGTTTTTTCTGAGCATAAACAAAGTTTTACATTTTCGAAGAAAAATATACTAATAATTTGATATTTCGAAGCGACCTGTTAGTAATAGATTCTTAATAATATTTCAAAGAAAGTAATTTCTGGATTTTTCGATATTCCATTCTAGAGGGGGGTTGCACGGGAGTTTGAATATTTACTCCAGTTTTTAGTTTTTGCATTCTAGCACCCACATTATTAATGCGATTGGTATGAAATTTTAGCACGTTGTTCCTCACACTATCGGGAAGGTTTTCAAAAAAGAATTTTTAAAATCAAAGCATTCCAAGCAGTCTTTTTTGGACCTTTTCTAAATTCTTATGCGTAGCTTCAATGTTAAACTGATAACGGTTATTGCTCCATCCAAGTGACGCAAAACCACTATTGTTGTAAATATTTATTTAAAAATATTTTATAGCGAGTAGAATTTAAAAAAAATCTGATAAAGAAATAATTTGTGATAAAATAAATTTTTTGCAATAATCAAAAAATATTTAACCGAAAATTTTTAAATTTTTTTACAAGTAATAAAATTTAAATAACAATAGTATTTCATCAGAAGCATTTTAGATGGTTGGTGTCAATTCAAATGATGCTTACATTTATTTTATGTTTGAAGGCGATTTCTTTTAGCGAATATGTTGGAAATAAATCAACAAAGGGGGGTTCAGGGGGTCTCCCCCTGACCTTTTTAAATTTTAATTAAAATAAAACCGGTTATTAACACTTTAATTCCCGAAGTTTCTTTAGGTTTTATTTACATCTTAGGGAAGTGTATTTATTTTTTATTTGCTTTGAATTTTATGAAAACAGGGATGAAGGGAAAAATAAGTATTAAGTCAATAGAAATTGCTGTTCAATAATAGACCTCTACCTTTATTTTGAAGCGAAGGTGGAAGATTTTGCCACAACTATGCATTACGAATTGGAGAAATATATGGAGGATATTGTGAAGGGAATAAAGATATAGCACCTTGAAATAAGGGGGCTAAGAGGGTCTCCTTCCACTTTTTTATAATTTGAAAATATCACTCTTAAAAATGAGGATTTCACACATTAATTCTTAACAGGTGGTGTTTTTAAAGTTTTTTATGTATTAAGGAAGTAAAGCATAAAAGAAGAATTCTAGCGGGAAGCCAGTTGACCCTATTGCCCCTAAATGACGCCCAGGAAAGGAATATAGGGAAGAAAATAATTCTTATTTATTTTATCACCTAGATTGAAAATCCTTTTTTTTCCCGAGCAACGGCGGGTATATCAGCTAGTTATCTATAAAATTTCAGGTTCATACAATTTTACATAATAGGATGTTTTTGAAAATCTAAAAGTATTTTAACTAAAGTCTTCCTAATAGATCTTAACATTCAGTTCTTCAATTATTGCTTACACTTAAATAGTAAATAAGATATTTGGAGAGTAATTTTTAAATATAGCAAGGGAGGAAGAAGATAATGCTTGAGTGTAGTTTTATATATTTACTAGTTAATAAAGCATGAGTTAAAAACCTCAAGTAAGACAAATTAAAATAAAACAAGCAGTTTAAAACATCAATGAAAGCCATACCTTGACTTATAAAACTTGATTTGACTAGCTACTTTAGTTGGGTTTTCTAGAGCTTTTTTCAACAGAACTTCTCCAGATTTTACTACTCCTTTAATGATCTCCTCATTATTTTCAACGTCATGCAATGTATGCTAAAAGAAGCAAAGCAGTAGGATAAAGAGGAATCCTTGAGCAAAGTTCTTCCATTCCTTGAAGGAATGGAAGCGCAGAAAAGGTACACTTATTATTTAAAAAAAAGACAACTTTATGTTCATTAAATCTAAGCTACTTTCTATCAAAATTTTTTAAAGAATTTTTAAATGTCTAAAGTAAAAATTACTGAGAAATAAAAATATGGTGCATTTAAAACAAATGTAAAGACAAGAATATTCTTACAAATGAATGTCTTAAAACTATTAAGTTATATTCACTATTTTACTCCCAATCTAAAACAAAAGTTTATTAAGCAAACAAATTCATCATAAATCATAAAATGAAAATTTTAATTTCTATGGTCTTCTATCATTTTTATGCTTTAAATATATCTATCCAATTTCCCGTAAAAAAGTAAATGAAAAATATCTAACAAATTGAAAATTTCTTCAAATTTAAAGTTTCTACACATCATTTTGGTACTTCAAATTAGATGTAAATATTTTGTTAAAAGCAAATTTACAAGGGTAATCTAAGGATTAAATAATTACTTCTAGACTTGTAATAGTTCCAGAAAGGTGTTCAACATTTGTTATTTGCTTGCTTGAGATGCTATAATCAAGATCCTTTTCATCGATGAAAGAAAAACAGAAATCACATGCTTTTTGGAATGCATCATGTAACTTTGATTGTTCTTGGGATTTACTTAAAACATCAGGAAGTAAAGAATGCAATGATGATATGAGCTGTTCCACAATAAGTTGCTTCTTTGAGATGCTGGTTTTGATAGATTCATTCTCCATAGTTTCATAAATTTCTAGTCCTAACACTTTGAAATTTTCAATTTCCTTATTGGTTTCAAGCTCTTTGTTAAGTTTCTGGAAAACATTGGTCAGATGTTTAAATGTTGTTATTTAGTCAATCAAGTAATCATTGTATTTAGTTGATATGAATATCAACTAAATGTAAAAAAAGCAAGACATATCTTTAAGTAATATAATCAAAATATTCACTATTGTTTGTTTCAAATATATGTTTATAAAACCTATGGTTTTTAATTAGATAATTAAGATATATATTTTTTAAAAATAATTTCAACAAAGGTTAAGCATTAAATGTTAATGACATTTTTGTTTTGTTTCCAGCTTTGATAAAGAGTTAGAGTGAAAAAGTTGTAGTTAATGTTTTATATAATTACTTTCTTTCATACATTTATTGATATTATTTTAGAAGGATACCACAACGTATATGATCTATTAAAACAAAAATACATACCTCAGCAACTAAGGCATATTTGAATGCATCTGGCTTTTCTGAAGAAGGTAATTTTAGTAGTATGTTTTTTAATGTAGACTGCATCTGCTTCAGCTTATCAGTTAGCTCGGTAAAACGTCTTTCATATTCTTCATATTGAAGTATTACTAAGTTAATTTGTTCCAAGAGGTGTTTCACTCTTAAATGCAGCTGCTGGATTTTTGTAGAATCAAATGATTCCAAAACCTCCGACAAATCACTTTCTTTACCAGTCTTGCTTGCTTCAAGATTCCATTTCTGATCATCAACTAAATTCACAACAGCATCCAAAGATGAATTCCAACTCTATTAAAAGATAGCATTTCAGTTGCGTAATCATACATTTAAATACAATTAACAAAAGATTAAAAAAACTTACTAATATTTTGAATTGTAGTTCCTTTAAGTCTTCAGAAGATTCAATTGATATTTCTTCCAAATTCTTTTCAGCACCTTTAACTAAATTTTGCAGAAAACTTTGAACTTCGTCCTTTTCCTTCTCAGATATTTTCATCATTAAACAGTGTCTCGTTTCTCCGACAGATTTTTCTAGTTGATTCCATTCAGAACAGATTTCGTTCAAGGAATATTTGCTTCTAAGATTGTAAAAGTCCAGCGTACTTTGATTGAAAGTATGTTCAATCCAGTCATAAAGTTTGCTCTGTTTCATAAACTCAGCCTCTATTTCCTAAAGATGGAAATTTTAATTTTAAAGAATAAAAATCAAGTTTTAAGGGGGTAAATATCTAAAGGAAACATGAAAGATGAAAGAAAAAGGAAGTAAATAAGAAACATATCAGTGTTCAAAAACACATAATAATGTTAAACAAATTTTAACTTCACAGGAGGACAAAATTTCAAAAAAGAGAAGTTTCTCAATAATACTTACCGAGAGCTCTTTAAGATATTTAACAAGAGTGCTAAACTTCTTATTTTGTTTAATGCTTTTGGAAATGTTGATTAATCTGTTGTTAGAAGATGTCATCCATGTTTTCAGATTTACCAGTTCTTTATCCATTGCCAAGCATTCCTTTGGAAGGTTGAACACATGACTTAATTTCACTTCAATATTTTCTTTCACCTCTTGAAACCTGTTGAGTAGATTTGCAGACAATTCTTCAATTTCAGAGCACTTTATAGATGTAAACAGGTCCCTTTGCTGACTTATGGTGAATTCAATTTCAAAAATTCTTTCTTGTAAATCCAATTGGAGATCCTAAAATTAAAAATAATAATTGAGTATTATAGCAACTTACTTTAAACAGGACATGTAATTAATATTAGGTAATACTATTGCAAAAGTACCTGGTATTTGAGAACAGACTGCTGTAGATCATTAGATGAATGTAACTCAGTAATTTCTTTAGTCTTTAGATCAAGATAAGATGAATTCCTTTCAATTAAAGCCAAATAAACATTTAGTCTGTTTTGGAAATTATTCATAGCTTGCAGATCCTTTCTTCCTCTTTGCATGGTTTCTAATGCTTTGCATTTTAAAACTTTGAATTCAACCTCATTTTCAGTTTTGTGATAATCTGACAAGAGCAGGTAGTTTTCTTTTAAAACCCATAATAAAACACCAGTAGTCTCAAGGAAGTCCTGAAATAAAAAATAATAATAAATAGATAATTAACAATATTGCAATACAAAATAGTCAAAACTCCAGTTACACAGTTGTAACCTAATTCAGAGGTAGCTTCACTACTTAAAAAACAGTAACTCACTTTTAAGGTGTTTTTTTTGTTTCTTAGATCATCCAAATTATCCACTGACTTTTCAAATTCCATCAACTTTTCCAAAACACACAAAAACTGTTCCAAGAATTGAAAATTAAGTCTGTATTTGCAGTTAATGGAACTGCAATGAATTGCATGCAGATAAGAAGCATTTGTCTAAAAATGGAAAACATAACAATAAATAAGATGAGAAGTATTGTGTGCAATTAGTGGATTGAAATTGTTTTGTAACATTTATGCATCGATACAATTTACAACTAAAAGGCAAAAAGAGAAAATTCAAAAATTTTACCCAATAGAATACTAACCATTTGTTTCAAAGAATTATACCAACTCAAGGAGTTTTCATAACCTTCAGTTTGGTATGCAGCCCAAGTTAGACACAGATTTTGCATCCTATTACACAAGGATTCCCCTTCAGCACATCGTTGAACAACTTCCCTATCAAGTTCCTGAAATTACAAAAAATACAATTTTTTAAACTTAAAAAAATAAAGTAAAGAATAAAACATTTAATTATTATTTCAAAAGAGAAAATAAAGTTATGGTAAGGAGCTAATTTTACTGAATTATATTAAGGAAAATACTAATTTCAGTAATAAACTTTCAGATTAAAAAATAATTTATAAAATATTAATCTTATCATTGAAATTAAAAAGTTCATAGTATGTATTATACTTTACACAAATCTTCTACAAATCTACACTTACTTCAACTTTAGAAATGGAATATTCTTTATGCTCCATCCTTTTCAGTTGGTTTTCATAATCTTGTAACTCAGAATCCACATCTTTTTTGCTATCCTTTAACATTTAAAGTAATTTAAATGTCATTTTTATTTCATAAACATTTTTATAAATTTAAGTTTAAAGTTTGAAATATATTTTAATTATTATGAAAAAATGGCCTTTTTTATCATGATTTATCAAAATATTAATTCCCCCTTTCATTATTTTCATGATAACCAAAATTATTCAAAGACCAAATCTTAAAAGCTGGTAAAAAAGAGAAAACTAATGTAAAACAAGATTTGCAAACTTCTGACAAAATTATGCATGTAAACAACAGAGCAATTAAAAAAGTTAAAAAAGAGTGTTAAAAAAGTTTAAGGTTAATAGAAACGCTGTTAAGTAAATATGAGGTATTAGTTAACAGGTAATATAAAGCTATGGTAAACATTGTGGGTTGAAGTAAGGTTAGCAGACAGACAGATTGAAAAGTTTTTTTTTGCGCAAGATCCTTTTCAGGCTATATCATGCTATGGTTAACAAGAATGCCCCTTTGTAGTAATTTACAGTTATAACTTTGGGGGTTAATAATATTTAAGTATTAATGAGAGTTGACCAGAAAATCACAAAGCACTCATACTTCTAAAAACTTAGCTTTCTGAGCCCATGATGATGCTTGAGCAAATGATGATACTGCATACTGTTTTGTTGATTGTAGCTGATTCACAGGCTTTGATAGCATATCAGTGATGTTACTTCTAATTTCTTCAGGCAGAATTTTTAAAAGATTGGGATTAATTTCTTTAATAGCAGCAATTTGTGCTTCCAGTTTGGTCAGTTGATAATTCATTGCCTGGTTAAAAATAATAATACATTTAAGTATCATGAAAATACTACATAAAATTTAAAATGCTTTGAAAACACTTTGGCTAAAAATCTTCTGCTAAAAGTTTATTATTCACCTGAAAGAAAACTTAAATCTAAAGAAGCATTAGGTTTCTTGAGTTTTAAACCCTACCAAAACAACTGTATTTTAATTAAAAAATAAAAAACAAGGGTGAAGCATTGGAGTACATAATAATGTAGAGAATATTTTTACAAGAAAAAGTTAGAGCATCTTGTTTATAATTTTGAAAAAAGGAACATATTTTTAAATCACATAAAAAAATAAAACACCACTGTCATTTTAATAAACTAATATCTATGATGGTTCAATTCCGTTAACGTTCCCACTAAATATCTCCATGCTCTTTTGGACACCAAAAAGTAGAAATATAGCTAAATAATTTGAAACTCATGGATTAAAATGTTTAGTTACAACAATAATTGCTCAGTTTATCAATAAAAAATATAAAAATGTGTCGATAGTTGAATCTATGGCGTTCAAAAAAGCTTGACGATATTTAGCAGGAATGTTAACGGAATTGAACCACTATGATTTATTTTTGAAAACTAAGAAAGACTAACCTTGCATTCTTCCTCATATTCATAAGAATGTAATTCAGTTGAGTACAGAATCCATGACTCAAGAAATTCAAGCCATTGTAAGAGCATTTGAACAATCAGTTGGTATTGAAAAACAATTTTGCTCTGGTCAACCTTGCCTTTTGAATCTGATACAGACTGGTGTAGCTCTGCTACCATTTCTGTCATTTTCTGGACATAAAAAGTTTTTTTGGATTGATCAAAACAAGAAAATGTGATGCTAGGCATAGTTGGAGCACAAATATCCTATAAGCAAAATAAAAAGTATCCTTGATTTAAACAGCATGCAAAAATAAAACAAAAATATTTCACAGATGTTAAGCATAAAACAAAGTTTAAACTCATGCAAAACTGAAAAAAAATACAGAGCAATTAAAATTTAAAAACAAATATAAAGCATTAAAAATTGAAACAAAGATTTTATTTTAAAAAAGGCTTGAATCAAAATTTATTTGGATTAATAAATCTTATTATAAATAATAACTGATATCTTAAGGTCCAGCAGTCTCAAATATCCAAGTTAAAGTAAATCAAGACTAATTTGGATAATCAACTAGGGTAAAGATAAAATTATAAAAACATAATACAGTAGAAAACCTCTTTACAACATTCCCCTAATGCAGAAACCACAATGTTACAAAGACCGGTAGTATCACAGGGTTTAATCACAGAAGATATTACATTCATCACACACAAAGTTCTTTCGTTAAAATGACTATTGCGGGTCCCAGAAGGGGTTGCTCTACAAAGTACTGAATAAAGTTTTTTATGTTTAGATTTACATTTTAACCGATACAAAAGTTAAGATAAATCACACATAATATGTATAGTTAAGATAATTAGAAACATCCTATACTGTTGGTACTTTTTAGCAGCAATTTTTGATAATCAAGGTTTTAATGAATTGAGATTTAATGTACACTAAATTATCATAGTTGCAATCAAACAAGTTTTACCTCAACAGTTGATTCCGTCGGTGGTTCATAAGCAGTGCTTTGAACACTATTCACCAAGAGTTGCAGACTGGGCAATGAAATTTTATCAAGTGTTTCTTGAGAAGGACTTTCTGATCTTTGAGAAAAGACTTCCCATTTTGAGACATCCTGAAGTAGAATTTCCTAAGAGAAACAATAATAAAAATACTCATTCTTGAATATAAAACTTTTTTAAATGCATGTGAATACTGTTGATTGAGCTAGGTCAGCTACCAAATCCAGTGCATCATAATTGGGTGAAACTTAATCATTATCAACATATTACTGTTGTTCAGAAGTTTTTTTAAAGCTGACTCCATAACTACAAGCAGTGTATGTCTATACCAACATTTTCTATGCATTTGTTACAGATGTATATTTGACAGCTTCAAAGTAATTTATTTTGAAGAGGGGATTTGATCTGCGGTTGTATAAATTTAGCCAAACATAAAAACACATATTTTGCTTCCTTTAAACAATTAATCAAAATTTTTTCCTTGATATATGAAATCTCTTTATCAAAGAAAATAATGATTATAATATCAAATAAAACTCTTGTTTTTAATATCTTACCATTGATCCAAGTTCATCTTCAACACTCAAATTGGTAGGATCTTCAATAAAAATATCTTGACCAAAACTATCCCTCAGTAATTTTTTGACTTTCTCATCTTTATCAAATAAAGTCTCAGATTTGGAGCCGAATTCTTCATTGACTGCATGGAGCTCAGAAGATGAAACAGCTTGAATTTCCTATAAAATTTAAATAAACTTTTAATGTACAAGAAATAAAGTATTTTTTGTTTCAATATTAATGAAAGAAGTTGCTTTAAACTTTAAAAGGGTAATTGAAAGTTAATAACCTAATCAAATTTCTAAAATAAAAAAAACCATGACCAATATTTCCTTTATTAAGTGGCAAAAGAAATAAACATCTTAAATAGCTAATACAAAAAATATTTCAAAAGTAACAAAATGAATAACATAGAGTAGAACCTATCTTAAATACCTGTTTCATTGAATTGGTTTCAACAGCTAAAGATGGTGAAGTAGTTGAGAGAACTTTATTTTCAAAGAGATCAGAAATATCCTTTTTGTCAGGTTTCTTGCTATCCATCTTGAACTCATCCATTGGATTGCCTTCTATGTCAAATTCCCTTGTTGACTCTAACTTGGATACATTGAATAACTCCTCCTGTGATCTATTTAATTTCTCACAAGCAGATTCCACTATTTGGGATACAAAAATTTCAGATTGTTTAACAACCAAAGATCTATGAAGATCCTCCATAGATGTATCAGCTGTATTCAGGTCAGTAACACTTTCATCATGATGTTGATTTGGAAGTAAGTCTTGGCATAGTGGGGGCACATCTTCAAAAACAACCTTGGGTTTATTTGTCTTTAATATTTTACTTTTGTCTTTCTGTTTTGATTTTTTATTAGCTTTAGGGAGGAATTCAGTAACTTCTGAACGTGACTCATGGATTTTGGATGACACTCCCAGAAGTTTTAGATTGTCATTTTGATCATCTTCTTTAAATTTATCATCTGAATTATCTTTTTCTTTGGTTTTATTTGATTCTTTACAAACTTTCTCATTTTCAGATGTAATAATATCAGTGGTTGAAAAAGGTTGATGACTAGTATCCACTGAATCACTTGGCATTGCCTTTTCACCAATGGGTAGATCTTTTCTCTTAGATTTACCAGCATTACTTTCAGCACACAAGATTTGGCCACTTGTTTCCAGTTCACCTCTTGACAGTGTTGACTCTAACTTGGATACACTCATTCCCTCCTGAGATCTACTTAATTTCTCACAAGCAGATTCCACTATTTGGGATACAAAAATTTCAGATTGCTTTACAACCAAAGATCTGTAATGATCCTCCATAGATGTATCACCTGTATTCTGGTCTAGTGTCGTTTTGACATACTTTCTATCCTTTTGAGTCTTAACAGGAAGGGAGCTGGAAATATTCGTAGAAGCTAATGAATTAGACCTGCTTTCACTCTGCTCAACAAATTTTTTAAGATCCCCATCTGAACTTCTTGGCTGGATATACTTCTCAGTGTCATTCTTTTCCTTTTGTTCCCATTCGTCACTAAAGGAGCAACTTTGAGAGGAAAGAAACTGATCACTAGATGCTACAGCTTTGACAAGAGGTTGCTTGCTTTCCATCTTTTCATCAGGTATTGAATGAGAAACACTCTTAGTGGCTAATGAAGGAGAATCATGGTCCTTATCAAGATCTTTAGATTCATCAAGTACCTTTTCTTGCTGAAGATCTTTCTTCTTGAGTTTATTCTTTTTAGTGCCTTTTTTACTTTCTAGGTCAAAAGAACTCTTCTCTGGGGAAAGAACCCTTGAATCACTGGCTGGTACAATTTCAGCAAGTTGCTGCTTGCTCTTTTCTTCAGATGTTGAATCAGAAATATCCTTAGAGGTAGATAAAGAAGAATCATCCTTTTTGTGTAGCTCTTTAGGTCCATCCTGTTCATTTTCTGCTGGAGCATCTTTCTTCTTAGATTTATTCCATTTACTTTCTTTGTCAGAACTTTTATCTGGGGAAATAGCACTTGAATAACTAGATGTTTCAGTTTCAACAAGTTGCTGCTTGCCCTTTTCTTCAGATGTTGAATCAGAAATATCCTTGAAGGCAGATAAAGAATCCTCCTTTTTGTCTAGCTCTTTAGGTTTATCCTGCTTATTTTGTGCTGGGACATCTTTCTTCTGAGATTTATTCCTTTTACTTTCCTTGTCAGAACTCTTCTCTGGGGAAATAGCACTTGAATCACTGGATGGTACAGTTTCAACAAGTTGCTGTTTGCCCTTTTCTTCAGAAGTTGAATCAGAAATATCCTTGAAGGCAGATAAAGAATCCTCCTTTTTATCTAGCTCTTTAGGTTTATCCTGCTTATTTTGTGCTGGGACATCTTTCTTCTGAGATTTATTCCTTTTACTTTCCTTGTTAGAACTCTTCTCTGGGGAAATAGCACTTGAATCACTGGATGTTACAGTTTCAACAAGTTGCTGCTTGCCTTTTCCTTCAGAAGTTGAATCAGAAATATCTTTAGAGGCAGATAAAGAAGAATCCTCCTTTTTGTCTAGCTCTTTAGGTTTATACTGCTTATTTTGTGCTGGAACATCTTTCTTCTTAGATTTATTCGTTTTACTTTCTTTATCAAAGGAACTCTTCTTTGGGGAAAGATCCCTTGAATCACTGGATGGTAAAGTTTCAACAACTTGCTGCTTGCCCTTTTCTTCAGATGTTGAATCAGAAATATCCTTGAAGGCAGATAAAGAATCCTCCTTTTTGTCTAGCTCTTTAGGTTTATCCTGCTTATTTTGTGCTGGGACATCTTTCTTCTGAGATTTATTCCTTTTACTTTCCTTGTCAGAACTCTTCTCTGGGGAAATAGCACTTGAATCACTGGATGGTACAGTTTCAACAAGTTGCTGTTTGCCCTTTTCTTCAGAAGTTGAATCAGAAATATCCTTGAAGGCAGATAAAGAATCCTCCTTTTTATCTAGCTCTTTAGGTTTATCCTGCTTATTTTGTGCTGGGACATCTTTCTTCTGAGATTTATTCCTTTTACTTTCCTTGTTAGAACTCTTCTCTGGGGAAATAGCACTTGAATCACTGGATGTTACAGTTTCAACAAGTTGCTGCTTGCCTTTTCCTTCAGAAGTTGAATCAGAAATATCTTTAGAGGCAGATAAAGAAGAATCCTCCTTTTTGTCTAGCTCTTTAGGTTTATACTGCTTATTTTGTGCTGGAACATCTTTCTTCTTAGATTTATTCGTTTTACTTTCTTTATCAAAGGAACTCTTCTTTGGGGAAAGATCCCTTGAATCACTGGATGGTAAAGTTTCAACAACTTGCTGCTTGCCCTTTTCTTCAGATGTTGAATCAGAAATATCCTTGAAGGCAGATAAAGAATCCTCCTTTTTGTCTAGCTCTTTAGGTTTATCCTGCTTATTTTGTGCTGGGACATCTTTCTTCTGAGATTTATTCCTTTTACTTTCCTTGTCAGAACTCTTCTCTGGGGAAATAGCACTTGAATCACTGGATGTTACAGTTTCAACAAGTTGCTGTTTGCCCTTTTCTTCAGAAGTTGAATCAGAAATATCTTTAGAGGCAGATAAAGAAGAATCATCCTTTTTGTCTAGCTCTTTAGGTTTATCCTGTTTATTTTCTGTTGGAACACCTTTCTTCTTGGATTTATTCGTTTTACTTTCTTTATCAAAGGAACTCTTCTTTGGGGAAAGATCCCTTGAATCACTGGATGGTACAGTTTCAACAACTTGCTGCTTGCCCTTTTCTTCAGATGTTGAATCAGAAATATCCTTGAAGGCAGATAAAGAATCCTCCTTTTTGTCTAGCTCTTTAGGTTTATCCTGCTTATTTTGTGCTGGGACATCTTTCTTCTGAGATTTATTCCTTTTACTTTCCTTGTCAAAATAGGAAATAGCACTTGAATCACTGGATGTTACAGTTTCAACAAGTTGCTGTTTGCCCTTTTCTTCAGAAGTTGAATCAGAAATATCTTTAGAGGAAGATAAAGAAGAATCATCCTTTTTGTCAAGCTCTTTAGGTTTATCCTGTTTATTTTCTGTTGGAACATCTTTCTTCTTGGATTTATTTGTTTTACTTTCTTTATCAAAGGAACTCTTCTTTGGGGAAAGATCCCTTGAATCACTGGATGGTACAGTTTCAACAACTTGCTGCTTGCCCTTTTCTTCAGATGTTGAATCAGAAATATCCTTGAAGGCAGATAAAGAATCATCCTTTTTGTCTAGCTCTTTAGGTTTATCCTGCTTATTTTGTGCTGGGACATCTTTCTTCTGAGATTTATTTCTTTTACTTTCTTTGTCAGAACTCATCTCTGGGGAAATAACACTTGAATAACTAGATGTTTCAGTTTGAACAAGCAGTAGCTTGCTCTTTTCTTCAGAAGTTAAATCCGAAATATCCTTAGAGGTAGATAAAGAAGAAGCATCATTTTTGTTTAGGTTTTTAGGTTCATCCTGTTTATTTTTCGCTGGAACATCTTTCTTCTTGGATTTATTCCTTTTACTCTCTTTGTCAAAGGAACTCTTCTCTGGGGAAAGATCCCTTGAATCACTGGATGCTACAGTTTCAACAAGTTGCTGCTTGCCCTTTACTTCAGGTGTTGAATAAGAAATAGCCTTAGAGGTAGATAAAGAAGAAGCAGCCTTTTTGTCTAGCTCTTTAGGTTTATCCTGTTTATTTTCTGTTAGAACATTTTTCTTCTTGGATTTATTACTTTTACTTTCATGGTCAAAAGAAACCTTTTCTGGGGAAAGATCCCTTGAATCACTGGGTGTTACAGTTTCAACAAGTTGTTGCTTGCTCTTTTTGTTAGTTGAATCAGAAATATCCTTAGAGGCAGATAGAGAAGAAACAACTTTTTTGTCTTTATCTAGCTCTTTAGGTTCATTCTTTATATTTTCTGGTTGCAGATCTTTTTGCTTGGGATTATTCCTCTTACTGTCAGTTTCACATTCTTCATTAAAGAAACTCTTTTCTGGGGAAAGATCCCTCAAATCACTGGATGTTACAATTTCTGATTTCATATCTTTCTTGGTTGGTTTCTTTTTACTATCTTTTTCACTTTTATCATCCAAGGAATTTTTCTCAGAGGATAGATACAGACCCCTTGAATCACTGAATGTTACAGTTTTAACAAAAGGTTGGTTGCTTTTTTGATGATCTTGAGATACTGATTGGGATACTCTATTTAAGGCAGATAAAGACACACTATCTTTCTTGTCCTCGTTTTCCTTATGTCCCTGTTTGGATTCATTTTGTAGTAGGATATCTTTCATTTCTAGTTCATTCTTTTTACTAATATAACTGCTTGAAGAGGTAATTATTTGATTACTGAATTCCAGGGAAATATTCAAGTCAGATGTTTTGACACAAGATCTATCATCAGACTGTGAATTTGTAGGAATGTGACTGGAAGGATATTTGGAACCTGATGAATCAGATTTATTAAAATTTGTATCTTGTTCTGATTCAACATCTGAACTTTTTGGCTGAATATCAGCACCCTGGGCAATATTCTTTTTCTTCTGTTCTTTTCTCTTTCTTTTTTTACTTTTCTTTACATTATGACCCTTTTCAAAGTTTGCAGTAGAAGAGTCACCTGATTTTGTAGACTTGGGAATAGATTCTTTGTTGAGCGTTTCTCCAGAAGTTGATTGGGGAACATTTTTGGAAGCAGGTGAAGTGAGAATATCACTACTAATTTGTTTTCCTGGTTCATTTTGTTGATCATCTATCTTATCAAGCTGAATGTCCTTACTCTTCGTACCATTTTTTTCATATAATTTTTCTAAAGCAGAATCATTGGTTTGAATGTCATGGGATTGGTTACTTATTTTACTTGAATCGATAGGGCTTTCTGTTTTGCCTACGAGTGCCTTCTCTTTAATTATTTCTCTAGGGATTGAAAATGATTGGGCATTTTTGGAAACATCACCAGATATTTTAGTTGAACTTATCTCATCAAAATTTGAAGCCTGCGTTTCTGTAGGTGTAAGTTGGAGCTCTTTCTGTGTTTCAGATTTTTCAAAGGTAACACTTTCTAAGGAAGGGTGTTGATTTATTCTATTTTCAGGTATATTACTAATGGTCAAATCAACAGTTTTGTCAGCTTTTATATTTTCTTTCCCTGATTTTAGAAGGGAAGATATTTCTTCTGTAAATGCCTCCTGGTTTAAATATTCAACTTGATAAACTTCATCTTTTATGGTACTTTGAATGCATTCATATTCATTCTCCTTTTTAATTGGTCGCAATTTATCAATATCTTTATTTTGATTATTTTCCAAGCAAGTGATATTTTCCTTATGTTTGGCGTCCTGAACTGTGAGAGATTTTTCTTGTGAAGGTTCTGACACTTTACCATTCTTTCCCTTCTTCTTTTTATGCTTCTTCTCAATATTACAAGCAACAGGGGCAGAAACTGCAAGATCTTTTTTAGTTTCTTTTTCTGGAATGTTTGATTGGTCATTATGTTGAAGAACATCTACAGAGGTTATAGATGAGACTAAAGTAGATTTTAATTCTTTGACATGATCTGAGACTTTAGAAAGATTTTCATTTTCAGTTAAACTTATTTGAGCATCACATGAAGTGTCTGTTGACAACTCTATTGAAGCATCATAGGCTTTGTCGGAAGAGACGGAATCTTGTGGATCTAATGGAACCTCTTCACTTTCAATACAGCTCATAACTGATATTCCTTTTAATTCGTCAAAATCTACCTTTCGATCACACACAGTATTCAAATCGGAATCACTAGGAATGCATTCAGTTCCCAGATTTGGTTGCTGAGACACTTGAGGTGTTATTAACTCTGATTCTTTGAGTTCATCCTTTCTTTTCTTTTTAGACTTTTTCTTTTGCTTGGATCTTGATGCATCAGGCAAAATTTTGCTTGGAGTTTCACTGCTTATTGCACTGTCATTGGTAGATTTTTGTGTATTTTTTGAGATTACAGAAGATGAAGAATTTTGTAAAATATCTGAACGAATAATGTTTTCTGGCTTTGTATCTTTGACATGTTTCACTGGTTTGTTCTTTTTGTTTAACTCAGATCTGACATCAGGAGAGGGTGTATCAACTTTTCCAGAGTGACTTGGAGCTCTTACATTTTCGGGATTGTCCACCTGCAAATCATCAACCTGTGAAGTTGATTGCGGTTTGATTTGTGACTGAAGTGCAGTTGGATCTTGATCAGAACTTTTCTTAGAATCATTATTGGCACTATTTTTCTTGTTATCATCACCAGATTTATTGTCAGAAAGCTGATCTGTTTTAATTATTGCAGGGTCATCTGAGGTTCTTAAAACATTCAAGTGTTTATCTGTGGGTAAAACATTAAGGGGTTCTTTTTCAGAAAACTCTACATTAATAGAACTGCACTGCAAATCTTGATCCTCTTGTACACTATGCTGAGATGGTTCAGCAATGTTCAAACTCAGAGTTGAATCCTTTGAATCTTTAGTCAAAATGTCTTGCTTTTTAACCCCTAAGCTATCGGAATAGTTTTCATTAGTATTTCTAGCACCCTTCTTTTTATGTTTTTTAGATTTAGAGGAGGGAGTTTTAGTTCCTTTCACAGAATTAGAATTATCCTCAGCGAGCTTGAGATCAGAAGATTTAGTGACATATTTTTCATCACCAATTACTTCAAATTTAAGGCTTTGGCCAGATGCTTTAAAATTTACATTTGCTGAGGGATGATCTGATTCCTCAGTTTGATTATCTTGACCAGAAATATTCTTGGATTCTATACAAGAAGTTTCTGATTCCAACAAAGATTTTGAATCATCTGTAAGCTTGGAATCAGAAGTTCTAGTAATATTACTCACAACTATCTCCTTTTCTAAATTAGGGATCTCATCAAACGTTTTTAAATTCAGATTTAAAGATGGATCTTTTAGTACTTCAGTTTCTAGATTTTTGGTTGGGATTGTGAAATCCGAGGAAGTGTTTTTATTCACATTTATTTTGGATTTATTTGCAGATTTTGAAGGGTGAGTTTTTTCTTTTGACAAAGGTTTTGAACTAAAATTGGGATCAGATGCCTTGATACTATTACTTTCATTAAGTTCCATTGCTAGTTTAGAGATATGAACAGTATTTAGGGAAGGATCTTCTTCCATTTTATTTGGTAAATTTTGGCTAGGCATTTCCACTTTCATTGAAGCTTTTTCATAGGAGTCTATTAAATAATTATCTTTGGATTCTGGGATGGACACTTTTGTTTTCAATAAGGATGAATTGTCTGGAAGTTTTTCCTTAGAAATTTCAATTGTTTGTTCTACAGTTTTTGGTTTTGATGGGACATCTTGGACTTCTATTTTTCCAGTCTGATATTTACTTTTTCTAGGTTTTTCTATTTCAATAGATGATTTGTTTTCTGCATGTTTTGCAACAGGTACACACTCTGGATTAGGTTCACAAGACAATTGTATAACAGTTTGTTTGTCAGAGAGTAACTTAAGTTTTTCAGGTGATGAACTTGCCTTTTTAGAACTCTCGGAGACATCACTTTTGGTAAATGATAAGGCATGTTTGTCAGTCAGATCTGCAGTTAAGGAAAGCTCTTTGGTGCATTCATCAACCTTAGTTGTTTCAATCATTGTTTCCCCAGTTTTATCTCTTTCGCTTTCAGTGATAGTATAAGTAGTTTGGAATTCACTGTCAGAATCAAATAGCTTTAGTTTAGGAACTAAACTTTTTCCCTTACTCGATTCAGAATCAGAAGAAATATTATCAATACCCTCACAAGAATCAGAGTAAGCATTTTTCTTGCCAGTTTCAGAAGTAGTCTCTTCAGACACCGAAATATTTGGTTCAGTTTCTTTACTTTCTGTACAGGAACTTATTGGTAAATCTAATACAGATGACTGACTTAAATCTGGTGTTTGAACAATTCTCTCAAGAACTGTTTCTTTAGATACTCCCTTACCCTCTGTAGACTCAAAATATTTTTCTTGTAATTGTTGAGAAGAATTTTCAAATTTCTCTCCTATAACAGCAACTGACTTTGAAGATGCAGAAGATATTGCACTTTTTTGAAGGGTTTCTTCACTAAATGCAACAGATTTATGAACTTTCACGTTTTTTTGAACTGTCACTGTTTTTAAGGTTCTAGAAGAGACGGAAGAACCTTCTTTTACTGATATTGACTGCTTTGTTGTAGATCTACCGTTTGAAGATTCATTTTCATGACCAAGTTCAGCATCACTAGTAAGGAACATCTGTGAATTATCAGAAAAATCATCAGGTTGTAAGGAATGGAATTCATGGGTATGTTCACCCTGTAGTATTTGAGATTCAAGGAGTTCTTGCCTGCTATCAGCTTTAGACTCGAACATTTTATACATTCGCTGCCCCTTTGTTTCATAAGTCTTTTGGACTCCAAAGTGAACAGAGCTATCTTTTGATACAGAAGTTAGAACTTGGCTTTCTGTTTGTTGGATTAGTTTTGAAGATGTAGAAGATTCTTTATGAAGAGATGTTGAAAGAACATTTGAATTTTCAGTTCCAAACGAGGGGTCTGATAATGAAGGATCTTTACCTTTTGATGGAACATCAAGCTTTACATTGCTGAAGTCTTTGGAACCCAACTGAGACATTTCAGTCTTAAGATGCTTTTCAACCACAGTTACTCCAGATTTCATTACCTTTCTTGAATGTGCAGTTTTTATGGCTTCACAACTAGTAGATGTTACAGTTTTTCCAGGTAACTGTTGAGTACCCACAACTTGCCATTCAGTAACATTATCTCCTTGTTCTGGCTTTTCATAAAAAATACCATGAGCGGACTGCTCAGACGACAGAATTTTTGAACTTGTGACTTTACTAAAAACTTGTCCAGATTGAAATGCTTCAGAGGAAGAACCGGAATGTACAATGTATTGTTTATCCCCAATATATTCAGTACCTAGGATGGATTGAGGACTTTCAAGAGAGCCAAATTCTTGTACAGGTCTATTACTATCAGTAGTTTGAAGAGCCATATTTGATATTAAGTCAGAATAATCTCGAGTTTCATGAGATTCTGAAATAGTTGACGAATGGGGTATATCTGAGGATACAGAAAACTTCAGATTAGAGAGAGATGGTTCTCCAGCACTTAAATCAGCAGTTGTCGATGAAAATTGCTGCGGGACAGAAAAAGTGACTTTCCTGGTTTGTATAATTTTTTGGGATTGAACTGATTTTGTTGATTTAATACTTGAAAATTGTTGTTTTACTCCAATAGACTCAGTACTAATGTTATCAAACTGATGTGGTGGGATGTTTGAGGTTGTAGCAGCAAATGATTCAACAGCAGAAGTCTGATGAGCCAAGGAATAGGAGACATTTGACAAACCTTCTTTCAGATCTTTTGACTGAGAATCAATAATATCCTTATTGGTTTCACCTCTAATATTAGAACCAATAGATGTGTCATCAGAAAACAATATTGATGTAGAAGAAGATACTAATTTTTTGGATTGTCTGCCCAGTGATGTTTGGAGGGTCTCTACGGAGGACATGCTTGGTATTGCGATTCCTGTTTCCTTGCAAGCTGTGATGGATTCAATTTTTACATCTTCAACAGGAGTTGAATGAAGTATGCTTGATTTAGAACTCTCAAGTATTTTTTCTACTTCAGTAGTTATACAAGGATCTTTCTCTAAAACAACAGGTTTTTGTACAGCCTAAAAGAAAAGAAAAGACAATAGTATCAGTAAAAAATATTCTGGGAAATGAAAATGACAGATTATATTAAACAGTTTCCATTTCATTTATTTTGAAATTTTGAATGCCATAGAAATTGATTTTATTTTTATAAATCACATATTTTTAATTCTTAAAGGCAATGATGCAACAAACTTTAGGTTTATCTCTAAATTAATTAATGGAAAATCTTTTTTAAAACCTTTAGATTTTGGCAGAGCACAGTTATCATCCCTTAACAAAGCTTATAAAGAAATAGTTAAGAAAAAGATTTTTTAAAAATAACAACAGTAATCTGAGCATGCATTAGTGATTTGAAATACTTTATAGCATTTATTTAAAAACCAAATGTGTGTATTTATGGAACTGGAAACTTAAATGATAAGGTGTATTTTTAGTAGAATAATTGCAAACATCTAATATTAATTGTTTTAAAAATGAAATTAAGCAACTCAATGACCCATGCACTTTCCAAGAGTTTGATTTAAAGTAAATGTCAAAGGGTAAGGCAAATTTTACAGAACTGAATGACATCAGAAATAAAACAAAAAACTTCCAAAAATGAATTTAGTTTGGCTTTAAAATTTATGAACTTCAGTCTTGCATGCAATTTATTACAGGAATGAAAAGTTTTCAAATCTTAACACTTTAAAAGGTCAACTGTAAAACAAATCTCATTTTCAGGAAATTTTTACCTTTATACACAAGCCACGAATATCTGTAAAATGCACACCATAAAATATTCACAAGATGCAACAAATTTATACAATTCAATGATTCCACTTTTTCATGCTCAGGGAGATGCTTTACTTGTTAGTAGCCAAATATAAATCATTCCTTGTTAATACGTTTCTTAAATGATCTGATGTTTAACATTCCTTAATTCTTCATACACTATTAAAGCACTGCAATCCATGGCAGGCATAAGTAAAAATGAAGACCTTTGAAAGATGATATCTGCCTTGGGAATTTGGTTCCTCTGTTGGCAAAGAATCACAGTTTTCTTCCTCCACCAATTTATTTTGCTCTTTTAAGCATAAAATAGATAAACTTAGTGGGATCTTAACATTTTCTAAATGTTTATCTTCATTTAAATTAATACCCTCTACTGACTTGCATTTATGCATTTCAAAAGGTGTCATAACATAATTAATGTTATCTGTTATAAAATATCTATCAGTAGTTTCCAGTTTAGATTTTAATTTGAACTTTTTCAAAATGAAATTTGAAGGTAGGAAAAAAGAAGACCACATGTGTTCATTTTGATTATGTTTTGAAATTGATTTAAAGTAACCCTCATAAAATGAAGTGCAGTTATTTTGTTTATTCTGATTAAATTTATGGCAAATGGCAGTTAACTTCTGATCAAAATTCTTAAAGATTAACGAACTAAGTGCTTCTCCAAAACTGGAATATAGTAACTGTTGTTCATCGATAACCATAGAAAAATTAAAGTTAATGCCTCCACATACTAAGCAAATAAAAATGATTGGGTTCGAAGGGCTTTGGCTAGCCAGGTGCTTACAAGTTTTAAAAATTAAAGGCACCTGACCACTTAATGAGAAACACTCAACTACGTTTTGTGTTTCAGAAAACAAATTTAAGGCTTTTATAGCCAAATCTCCCTTATCACCATTTGTGGAAGCCAATATGCATACTATAAAGCTTTGTGCTTTTCCTTCAATTTCTTGTGAAACTTTAAAAAGTTCACAAAAAAGAGGATGATGGTAGATCATGCCTCTGTTCAGCAGATGTGTTCTGGACACATCCTCCTCAAAGCCGAACAGAGGCCTATTCAAGTTTTTTTGGTTCTGTTTAGGGCTTTTGGATAAAAAATGCTTCGAGCTTTCCGTCCCCCCACCTTTAGTTGAGTCATCTAGTTTAGGGCGGTTTCTGTTGTCGGAGCTAACCTCTAAAAAAGACTTTTGGTTTGAGTCAGGTTTTGATGGTTTGGTATCAGGTGGGGTTTTTGGTTGATTGTTGGAATGAGGTTTTTGAAAGGGCGATTGGGAATTAGATGCAGAAGCGGGTCTAGGAGGGACATCGTCCAAATTCGGACTGCGAGCCACTTGGGCATATGTTAACTTCCGAGAAGTCTGGGGACTGGCAGAGAATGACTTAGTTTCAATTTTACTATGACACGATTCAGTCTGAGTTACGTGATGCTCCCCTTCTGCAAACACAACAGTTCTTGAAACTGATGTAGAGGAGACACGCGATTCAGAAAATTCCTGCAAACTTTCGGGACTAGGTGACGGTGTTCGAGCTTTCAAGTCAAAGAATTTAGGGGATGCACTTCGTGCAAAGTGGCCTCCGTAAGGACTCTTAGGGAGTTTGAATTCCTTTGGTGTTCTCCGAGTAACATCGGGAGACTCTGGCATTTCTATCACAGGCTCAGAAGCAACAGTGAATGATGAAGCCTTAAAAGCAGAGGATTCAACCTTTTCTGTTGTATCTTCTCCCTCATCAGTATTAGTAACTTCTTTTTGGTAAGATGTAGTGACTATTCTATCATCTGGAAACCTTCCAGGGGATGGGGACGGGGATCTAGGAACAGGGCTGGCCCTTCCAGACAAAATATCGGCATAGGAAGGTTTTGAGAGGAACCCTGATGCCCAACAGGAACTATCCAAAGTTGGGCTTTCTGCTTGTTGGGATGTTTGAGCCTGGCTATGGTCAGCAACAGGAGTCTCAACCTTAGGCTTACTGGATGTAGCCTTAGGTTTTTTCTCAATATCTTTGGAATGGACTTCTTTAGTTTTAACCTTCTCATGACTTTCTTGTGGAATGGTGGGAGTTAGGGGTTTAGAAGGAACAGAAATAGTACGTTCAGTATATTTCTTTTCAGAAATAGTCTCTTTTTTGGAAATTGCCTTCTCAGAAAAAGTAGGGGTATGTGGCTTTGGGAAAGGGCTCCTCCTACCCAAGCTTTTCACAGGGCTTCCCTGCCCAGACATTACAGAAGCGTAACTCATACCGAAATCGGGTGATTGAGACTTAGTTGAGTGTCTCTCAGTAATTATGCCTACTTCGCGTGAAACGGGTCTCCTTCGAAGGTTAGGAGAGTGAGGGGATTCCGGGGGTATGTATATTTTAGGTGGAGAAAGAACAACTGATGATGGAAGAGGAACCAGTTGAGCTTTGTATGGGTCTTTGTCTGGGCATCGAGTTTGATGAATAGTCTTGATGCGTTCTTGAATGACAGCAATTTGCTTGTTGTAGTTCTGAATTTGATCTCTTAACCCCTAAATTTCACATAAAACACAGAAAAAAATGTAGCACAACAGTCACAGAAACACTGGAGTTAGGGGCCGCCCATAAATGATGTCACTTTTTCCATTTTTGACCCCCTTCCTCACATGCGTCACACTTTACTTTAATCATCATTTGAAACTATACCTCCTCCCCCTATTTGTCACATGCCAAGCTCCACTACCAATAATAAGTTTAAAATAAAATTTGTAAGAACCTGGGACAATGTTTTTACTTAAGTGAACCCCACCTTAATATATAATAGTGAACTTCTTTTTGCTGGTATCAATTTTACTAATGCTATTCAAACTACATTATCTAAGAAAAAATTACTATTAAGTTTCTTGTTGATTTTCAATGTGTGATGTCACAATTCTCAAGCTCCCCTCTCACCCTTGTCACACATTAATGATCCTCTTCTCTCCTCTTCAAGCATGCCATCATTTATGGATGGCCCCTTAAATATGAGCTGTAACCCATGATACCTTTGGTACTCAAAAATTAATATCATTGGTATAAAACAATATAAGAAAATTTTTACCTGTTGAAGTTCTTTTAGTTTTTCTTTCTCTTCAACATTGACGCTCGGATTGTTGGCTAATTTCAGCTGGTGTTCGGCTTGGGTGACAGAATGTTTTAGAGACTGCAAGTCTTGATGGTATTGATCTTCTTCTGAAACACAAACTTGCAACATTTCACATTCCTCTCCAACTTGAGAGTGGAAAGCTTCCAAATCTTCTTGCACACTTTGCCCTCGAGCCAATATCTGATGTTGGCCCGTTGCATGGGATCGTAAATGAACTTGCAGCTTTTCCAAGGCCATTAGAACTTTGGTCTTTTGAACTGACATGTCAGACATCATTTTCTGAAAGTAAATTATCAATGCTTGATATCAAATCCAAAAGTCTAAATAAAGATTTAATTAAGTAAGTGAGTTGTTATAGCATTATAATTACCAAGAACATTTATTTCTAAATATCATAACTACTAAGAAAAATTACATTAAAAATGCATATTTTAAGCTCCATTCTAAAAATTTCATACTATGAACATATAAAATCCACACTTAAGTCTTAAATAAAATATAAAAATCTTGTATAGTCTGTTCCACCCTTAACAAATGATTAAAATAAGTTATGTGATATAAATTAAAATAAACTATAATGTATGTAATATTTTTACAAATGTGTCTGCATATTCTTTATTTTAAATTAGAATACAAGCTAGTACTATTTTTTCCGGCGGATTAATACATCCTCTGCCTTTCCCAGTGCAGCCAAGTTAAGGTGGAACAGAAATGATAATTTTGCTAACAATAAAATTTTCAAAGAAAAACAAAATTCCTCTCACTTCTTTGGCAGTGAGCTGGTCTCTTAAACTCCTCTTTTTGAAGGGAGGTGATTCAAGGGTTGCCTTAGACCTATCAATCCAAGAAGCTACTTCTTTAATTTTTCTTTCACACTGCTCCCATTCTTCAACCATTTCTGACAGTAGGGATAGTTGTTCCTGAAGTCTGCTATCTGTGTTACTTTCATCTTGTTCTATGTTATCTAGCATGTCAGGAAGATCCCCAGAACTACAAGCTTCACTTATTTTCTCCAATTTCTTACCCATATTTTTAATATGCTGTTGAACTTGAACGGATTCTTTGGAAAAGTTCTGAAAAAAAAACCAGAGTATTTATAGCTTAAGAAAAGTAAATTTAGTGCTGAAAAAAAACTGTTTTAAAGATTACAAATGACTTGAAAATATGAAAACGATGCAAGTGAGAAAAAGTTTAATTAACGTTTTACTAACACAAATCTTGGATTTTGACATTTTAAGGTGAGAAAGTATAAGTAACCAAACTTCATAAAATTGAAATACTCAATTCTATCATCTCACCTTTTAGATGGATTAGAATGAAATAGCCAAAACAAAAGATTCAAACAAACCTGTAAATCAGCTAACTTTTTCTTAGCATCTTGAAGTTGAAGTATTTCTGTATCTTCCGACAAATAATCATCTACTTTTGTAATCCATGTTTGAACATAGTTGTGAGACTCATTAAACTGAGAAAGTGCATTAACAGCATCTTTTACTTGGACTTCTCTTTCATACAGCCAGGATTCCACTTTGTTCATTTGGTCTTCAAGGGATGATATTGATCTTAGTATTGTTTGCTTTTCTTCTGCACTTGAGGTACTTTCAGCAATGATTAATCCATTTCTTCTTACTGAATCAAGTTTAGATTTTACAGGTGAAACTTCGGACAGCAAAACCTAAAATTTGGTATAAATAAAAAAGCATTTATAAATTAACTTATATAGTTATAAACTAAAAACATAATTAATTGGAGTTTCATTAGAATATATTTTAAAATTTTAATTCAATTAAGAACCTTTAAAAGTTAAATTTTATACTTTTAAAACACATAAAAAATCTTTGAAAGACAAAAATAAATTGAAAAAATATCATAGATTTTTGTAGTCAAAATTTGAATGGTTTGCAATAAATCAGATTCAAAAAACCAAATTAAATTTTTATTTTAAGTGCTGATGGGGGAGGGGCTTTACTTGTTTTAGTAAATTACAACTAAAGCAGGGATCTTTTCATAAATGAGATATGAATTTACAGTATCATTTTAATTGATAAAAGTAATTATACAAGCATTAATTACCAATAAATATTGCTTTCCTTAAGCATTTTTAACCATTACATAACCCCTAATCTTAAGACTATAACAGTTTTTATTGGTACTACTTGTGTATTAGTCCATCGAGCTTTCAATGACTGTTAGATTCAGAGGCACCGTCTACAGGTTTTGCCAATGTTTTTAGATTAAGCGGCCAGTCTTGAGTTTACAAGTTCTGAACTACTGGTTACATTAATTATTTATAAAAAGATGTCTACAATTCTAAAAGTTTGAAAATTAGAATTGCAAAAGAAAAATGTTCTAAAAGCAGTTTTACCTTGATGACATCAAATGCAGCTTCAGGTAAACTTGATTTGTCCTGAAGCTGTTCCTGAGCTTTCTTTAGCCAGGCTACTACAGCATCTAATGCTTCAGTGTAATCCAAACGAATTGCTCGGGCTTTTTTATAATCGCGTTCTTTATTTTCCAAAATGGATGTTATAGTTTCTGACAATAGTTCTAAAGATGACATTATTTCTGTCACTGAATCAGGGATTCTGTAATCTCTTTTCTTAAAACTCTCCTTAATTTCTGTAGTTTTTGTTCTCACAGTTTCAGTGATAGTTGTTACTTCTTTACGAGCTTGCTATAGAAGAAAAATTTAATATTTAAATACATAATAACTATAAAACAAACAAGTTTTTGGGAATAAAATAAAAAGAGAAGCTTTATTTTATTTTTTTAAATATAATATGGATTAACATTTCTTGCGATAATTACCGTCATTGTGGTATCCACATCATCCAAATCATCAACATAGCAATCAATGCGCTTTATAGTTTCTTCTATTTTGTGGACCTTTTCAGAAATTTCAGTCATATCCTTATCCAGCTTTTTAAGAGCCTCATTTTCTTCATGGGCCTGTTTGATTTTTAACTCTACTTCATCCATGAGCCTGAAAAATAAAACCCAAAAAATTTTATTTTCACCATAAATTTCTAGATTTGAAAATAGATTTTGTTTGAATACCTTGCTTGATGTTTGATTGATTTAAGATATTAGTTATACATTAAAAAGTGTTCAGATCCTAACTACAAAATTAGTCTCTACATTGACTCCTCTAATTTAGTTTTTGGGGCTGTTCAAATATTACGTAAGCACTTTTTTGGTCATTTTTAACCCCCCCCTCCCCCCTTGTCAGCAAAGATAAGCATACCTCAACCCCCCCACCATAATTACGTAAGACACTGCCAGACCCCCCCCCCCGAAATTTTGACATCCCTTGTAGTAAGTACTGTTTTTCCTTGAAAATTAGGTGACTCGTACAAGGAGCTGTACTTATTGGGTGTAACCCTAAGGGTTCACTACTGTTCGGGGTTACAATTTCAAAATGTTAGGGTGGTCCATCTCCAGAAAAATGTGCTTACGTCAGATTTCCTAATTCAATTTTTTGTTACATTTATTTTTGGTTGAATTTTGAAATTCTTTATGCAAGAAACAAGAGATTTTCAAAAATGCACCATCTTACGTAAGCATCACTCATATCCCCCCTCCCCCCTTGTCAGCAAAAATAAGCAAAGAGAAAACCCCCTCCCCCCTTAGGTGCTTACGTAATATTTGAACGGCCCCTTTGTGCTCTCAATGTTTAAACTCCAATTCTGGTTTTTTACTTGTGTGCTTGTTTTTAGTGATTTCCCCCCTCTGATTCTCTATTTAAAGTCATCAGTTGAAATTTTTGGGGAAGAGTCTATTACTGTTGGGTCCCTTTTAAAATATGTGCCTTGACCCAATCACACCTCAATCATCAGGGATTTCCTATAATCATTTTATTCTGGTTTAGTTTTGATGCACACCTCACATTAGATACACTTCCAATCCCATGAAAAGAATTCTGATAGGTATGGATTTAAGGGGGTACTGGGAAAAAAGAGGCAGTGACATAAATAGAAATTTATTTCAGGGGGCCCCCTTTGCCCCCTCTATGCCTCTGGGGAGAGGCAAAGTTTAAGACAGGCGATGAGGCATATGTTAAAATGTTAGGGTACCCTGATGGCTTTGGGAACATAATTTACCTTTTTGTAAAATTTCAAAAGAATGTTATGTTTCTTTATTATTTTATGATTGTCATTCAAAGTTCTAGACAACAAGTGGATATAGAGATAAAACCCCATACACATTTGAATAAACCTTTCTTTCAAGATGCCGAAGTGAATCTATCGAGGGTTATCATCAGATTTGTTTGAAAAGACTTCAATAAAACACTCACTTTTTATATCTGTTTTGGATCTCCACTAAATGATCACGAAGCTGCTTTTCCGCATCTCCTCCGGAAGGAACACTAGTCAAGTAAGAAACGACATTTGTTGAGAGAGATGACAGGTTCTTGATTGCATCCCCCGTTTGTTTTGCTTCCCGCTGCAGATTCTGAAAAATCACAATAACAACATCAACAAAGAGCGCAAGTCCGAAATAACAGTGATGTAACACTCCCTAACTTCCGACCAATTATGTGTCGATAGGTCAGGAGAGGCGGAGCTACAGATCCAAATATGGGCATGCACTAAATACGAAACCGAAAACAAAGCTGGCGAAATGTTCCATCTCCTTTAATCGGTGTTTTCAGTCTCTATGGGCAATTCAATAAAAAGTGAAATTCCACCGGGATAATTCAAATGATAGATTGTAATTCGAACACGGGCGAGAATGGCATAGAAGAAATACCATGAAAACAAAGTGGGTTATTTTTATACAACCACTCCACTTTAGTGGCTCCCAACTGCACATCGTTGCACAATGCAGGTTTAATTTCCATCAAGCATTCTTTTCATGGATCCCTTTTAGTTTCTCCATCGCTCCGCACATGAAAAGATGCTCTGTATGGACATTAATTAGTAAAGTTCTTTGTTACATGGTCAAATAAAAAAACAACGCCAACGCAAAGCCTCTATTTAATTCATTTCTATCGTTCAAAACCAGCAGTCTTTTATAGCATTTAATTTTCGAACGAAACAAACAGAGGAATATATTCTTATGTTGCTTCGGCATATTTCTCTGGATCTAGATGAGATATTGAAACAAACTCGGATTCAAATGAAAGTTAAGACATTTTCCGATATTTTAGAACGATAATTGGTCGCATTCATCTAGAATTTCTAACCTATATAATCAATCTAAAAAACTAGAAATTTCGTGCGAATGTGCCCCATGGGTGGGGCAGTTTCGCATACGAGTGTGAGGCATATTTTGTACACATGCAAAAAAATTATACAATAATTATTTTTACAAACTAAAAAGTTTATTGCACTTTAAAGTAAGGATAATTAAACGAAATATTTGGCAATTTTACACATATTTTTCTTCTGAATTGAAGATTTTTTTACAAAAAGAAAACAGCTTCAGAAAAAATTGAACATCTAAGTTTTTAATGAGGAAAACAATTGTAGTAATGAAGAGTATATTGCACATTGACATACTTCACATAATATAATTAGTTAGAAAAAGTTCAACCAATATTTTAACTGCCAGGTTTTATTCGAAAAGAAAAGTGAACCAACAGCTCGCTTATTCACACCTGAAACCGACGGTTGGGGAACTTTTAATACGATATTATCTTTGTTTATGAATGTTGAATCATTACTTTACTGGGGAAATAAAAGTTTCATCATTAATTTTAAATAAGCATCATTCAATTCCAAATTTTCTATTTGACCAACATAACAAAATTTTCTTTTTAGTAGCAAATTCTACTAGAATAATATCACTGAAGTCCAAGTCAATTGGTATTAAACAATTATCAGGGACATTTATTTCTTCAATGTTTAAATCTGGGTCTAAATTCCTTAAAACTGAAGCTTTCTTTAAGATGTTATTTTCTATTATCACCAAATTTTGAAACAATTACAATAAAAAACAATTAAACTTCAAGTTATTAAATATACTGCACTTATAATTATAAACATATAAATCTCTTTCATAATCAAAAATGGGAAAGATGAGGCACATTCGCACTGTCGGAATCTGCCCCATCTTTTGATGTACGAATGTGCCCCATATACCAGTTCAAGCTTACCACGTCTCCACAAGATATTTATAATTAAAGCAGGGAAATAAAACCTTTCTAGAAACTTACTTCAGTAGTGCCTCTACTGAATAAAATACTGAATGTCCACTTGAGAGTTATTTATGATTGATATTTTACGCCAACAAAATGACAATAAAATTTACTTTGCTGTATCTAAAGCTAGCAAATTTCTAGTGCGTATACAAAAAATGGATCAGGGCTTTGAAAATTCATGCAGGAGGTGGTAGTCATGCTTCCATCTAATGGTATTTTTTTCAGATTTTTAAATTAATAAATACTAGGGGAAATGCCGTCTGTCCGAATGTGCCCCATGTGCGAAATAGCCCCACTCTCCCCTATATAAAAACCACTTAGGCACTTAGGATCATAGAGGTAAGGTGCACCCACTGAATCCATTGAGACAACTCCAAGCGGAAAAATAAGGAAGTTGCAAAATTTTTTTTTAAACCCAACGGATTTCAACAAAGTTAGTACTTTTTTAGCATTTTAAAAGGGACCGGGCACAAATTAAGAAACTTTTACAAGTATTTTATGTTAGAATTTGTGATCCAAAAGCGAGCACTTGGGTACTGTTAACAGCGTTATACAGGCATTCCCTTACACCTTTACAGTCACTATCCCCTCTAATAGGGGGAAGCACATTCATTCATCTCCAAAGAGACAGTAAGAAACGATGGAAAGAAAATTTCGGTCTATGTAAAAACCGGTCGGTAAATTCCGGTCCATAAAAATAAATATATCACATGTGTAAAGCTATATTTTTTTGTTTTTAATTGACCGCAATTTACCGACTGGTTTTTACATTGACCGGAATTTTCGCGATACTGTAAAAATATCAATGCCTAAGGCGCACGCCCCATTGCAGGGAAAATAGTCGTGACAACGATAAATCTCCATAAAAAACGATTAAGATGTTATCAGGAGGAGGGAATAGTCCACTGAAAATAGAGTTGAACCTCAAACAAATTGCAATAGAAGGTTTCTCAACGGTTTTCACTTAGAAATGACCTCAATAATAACATACTAAAAATCGGCCAAAATCGGCTGGGGGGAAGTTTAATTTTATTCAAATTTTTAAAAAATGGCCGAAAAAAATTTAAAAAAAACAAAACAATAATATAGACATGTGATACATGTTTATAGGTTATTTTTGAGTGCTGAAACCGAATATTGCATTTAGTTTGGAAAAAAAATTGAAATTTCAATTTTTAAAATTAATTTGAATAATTAGCTATATGAAAAAATTAAAACCCCCCTAAAAACCTAACAAAAACATCCAAAGAGATAAATCCAACGGTTTTCATTTAGAAATGACCTAAATATTAACATACTAAAATTTAAAATTTTTACGAGTTAAAGAAGTTAAATTTTTTTTAAAATTTCCATTTTTTTTTGCGAAAAATGCATTTTTTTCCAAATTTGTGCAAAAAACTTTAGAGGCTTTTGAAAAGGTCATTTTTCGGTGGATATTGTCCACAGATAGTTATATAATGGAAAATCGGTGGAATTGACCCTCAATGAATTAGTTAATTATTTTATTTAAAATTTTGAAATTGGTAAAATGTAGTAAAAAGTGAAAAAAGGTAATACTTTGGCATATTTACATCAGAATTTAAAATAATTAACTATTTCATTGAGAGTCAATACCACCGGTTTTCCATTATACAACTATCTGTGGACAATATCCACCGAAAAATTATCTTTTCAAAAGCCTCTAAAGTTTTTTGCACAAATTTGGAAAAAAAATGCATTTTTCGCAAAAAAAATGGAAATTTGAAAAAAAATTTAACTTCTTTAACTCGTAAAAATTTTAAATTTTAGTATCAAATATTTAGGTCATTTCTGAATGAAAACAGATGGATTTATCTCTTTGGATGTTTTTGTTAGGTTTTTAGGGGGGTTTTAATTTTTCATATAGCTAATTATTCAAATTAATTTTAAAAATTGAAATTTCATTTTTTTTCCAAAATAAATGCAATATTCGGTTTCAGCACTCAAAAATAACCAATAAACATGTATCACATGTCTATATTATTGTTTTGGTTTTTTTTTAAATTTTTTTTCGGCCATTTTTTAAAAATTTGAAAAAAAATTTAATTTCTATTGCAATTTGTTTGAGGTTCGGCCCTATTTTTCGCTATTTTCAGTGGACTAGAAGAAAGAAGGGGACTTTAGGGAGTGATTTAGTAGATAACTCCTGTAGCAGAGCCACTGTGACGCTTGTCAGTGAGGAGAACTTCGACCGATCTGCTAAAAAGGAGTTATCTACTACATCGCTCCCTCAAGTCCCCTTCTTTTTCCCCTCCTCTTGATAACATCTTAATCGTTTTTAATAGAAATTTATCGTTTTCACGACTATTTTCCCTACAATGTGACGCGCACCTAAACGGGGATTCAAATTTTCAAGGCTTAAAGATAAAAGGTAAGAAGGCCTTAGAGGTCTAAATAAGGTATAGTAGATTTGGAAATTATGGTTTTTTCTTTCTCAGTCACACACACTTACAACAAGATATAGTATAATTAAAAATTTACTGTGCAAAAAAGGTTAAAATAAGTAAAAACGTTTATACTATGCACATATTTATTTGAATTTTTTTAAAATTCAAATAAATATGTGCAGAGTATAAACGTTGCCTTTTTACTTATTATCTCTCTATATTAAAAAAAAGTTACTGTCACCGCCGCCGCCGCTGCCGCCGCCGCCGCCGCTGCCGCTGTTTCAGAAAATTTAATTTTTCAACTCTTTGAACTCTCATATCGCAAAAACTAATTGATAGAAATTTATGAAATTTGAAATGTTTGTAGAGGAATATTTGGGGCACATTCTCGAACAAAAAACTAACTGATGTGATAATTATTACTGGGGTATTTTTAAGGTCAAAGTTGAAGTTTTTCTTTTTTAGCCGCGTAATCCAGTTCAGCGAAATCTATTAGTAGCAGAACTATGTTTTTTTGCAGCCTAATACTCTGAAGTATGAAGATGTGCACTACGTCGCCCTTTTTTCGAATTTCGAATTAGGTTTAGAGTAATTAATTTTTTAATTTTCGAAATTTTTGACACTTTTTCGTTTTTTTCTATCTAAAATGAAAACTAATCACGGTATCAATATGATTTTTTAAACACTTATATTCTTATTTTTTAGAAAGAGATTGACGTTGAATTCTTTAAAAAATTCTAATTAGTTTTGGAATTATTAAGCATCAAAGTTTCATTTTTTTCATAGTTTTAGTAAGTCTTTATCAGACGTGTTTAATGTTTTTAAATTTTATATTTGCCTGTTCACTAGATTGTCGCGAGCACGGATATTTAAATTTAAAAGTTTTGAGGTGCACATTTTTGCTCTAAGTTTGCTAGCGATATAGTATAGACTTGGTTAATAATTATAATCTTTTAAAGATACTACGATATTTTTTGAACTACTAGAGAAATAAATAATTTAGCTTTTTTGAGTGTAATTTGTGCCGATGGAAGGAAGAGGATTTTCGGGAAGTTTGTTTTACTCTGCTAAAGATCGATTGCAGATATTACAGATCGCGAAGCGATCTGTAAAGAGCTGCATAGCAGTTACGGGGGTTGGTGAGCGTAAGCGAGCTGGGGGCGGTAGCCCCCTATCCATTAAATTATTGATAATTTAAAAAGGAATATTTCAGTAATAGTTTTATTTTGATATTTTCCAGGTAATGATCCGAATTAAATTATTGAAAAGTTTGAGAGATAAAAAGTTTCGATATTAAATGATCATTAACTATACTCTGTTCATTTAGAATTAGCACCTGAGACGTAATGTATCAGAAGAAATTATTCTAATTATCGTCGAAAAAATTTTCATCTGCAATGACGAGGCAGCCTAAGCAGAAGTAGTTAAAATACTGTAAAAAATCGATCACTGGAGTTGTCTGATGAGCGTTATTAAGCATTATTGAGCGTTTTTGATCCTGTTTCAGGCGCCTATTCTAAATGAACAGACTATAAGCAGACAAGTTCCAGGTTGTACTGGATGGTTGAGATGAAACAAGCGAGCTCTGCTCGCTAAGATCGCGAAGCGAACTTCAAAGAACTGCGAAGCAGTTCCGGGGGTTGGTGAGCGATAGCGAGCAGGGGGCAGAGCCCCCTAGTAAGATATAGTATAGCAATGAAGGGACAAAATTCCTACCTTCAGGCTCTCTTCATCAATGGGTAGCGAGGAACTTATGTTCTCGAACTTCCTCTCCAGCCCTAGCAACGACGCCTGGACGCTGCTGTCGACTTCCGAGTACACGTTCCACTGGTTGAGGACGTCGGTGAGGCCTGATATCTGGCTCTCCACCGAGCACCATCGGTCCTGCCACAATGCGTTGACGTTGGACATCTGCTTGTTGATCACGTCAGACGAAGCAAGGTTGGCCTTCCTGTTCAAAGCCCTGGCCTTCTCGTTCAACTCGTCTAGCGCCTCCTGGTTCTTCTGCATGCTCTGCTGGAACTGGGAAAGCCGCTTGAGGGAAGAGTTGATTCCGGCCATGCTGGTAGGTTTCTCGTCAGGAATGGGGGCTTTCATGGAGTCGGAGACTTTCTCGAAAAACTCCCTGTATTCTTTCCAGAGGATGCAGTCCACTTCCACTTCGGTGATGGTCTTGTCGGCTAAGTTGAAGATTTTGTCCAGTCTCTTCTTCAAGGAATCGATTTCAGAGTCCAGCAAGGGTATTTGGTGGTCTACCAAAGAAGGGTTGATTTGGGAGCCCAGTTTTTGTATTTCTGACAGCTGGTTTTCTTGGTAGCTGATGTCGGCGAAGTATTTCTGAAATGAGACAGGTTCTTCAAGTATTTTTTGATGAAAAGAAATCTTAGTATTTAATAATTTAGTTTTTATTACATTCAATAATAGGCGGAAGACGTTTTAAATGTGTTTTAAGGAATAGGAAAATTGTTCTCAAGATTTTGAACAAACTTAAGTTATTTTTAAAATTTTATTAACTTGAATTAACTCCAATTTTTAACGAACAATATTTTTAGCTCCCTAAACCCAAAGCAATATTTTTACAAGGTGACTATTATAAAACAATGTCTAAATCCATGCATTAATATAGTTAAAGGTTGGATATAAACAAAGTAACCTTACCTGTAGTTCAGAGTGCCTGAAGTCAACAGTTTGAAAATCAACTCCAGTGGATGTATCTTCAAGTATGTTTTCTGCACCAGACAACCACCTTTTTAGATTCTCAGTGATAGTTTCGAATTCCTTTCTTGTGTCATACGCGGTCTTGAGGTACTGGAGCTGTTCCTCAATTGCCATTGGAATGGTTTGCTGGAACAGGGTGCATTCTTCAAACTGCTCCATGAAAGACGCAGGGAAGGAACTCCTGTGGATGTCTTTTTCAAACCTCCCACACAATTTAGATGTATCGTTCAAACACTTGTTCAGCTCCAAAGCGTAATCCTAAAAATTAAAAAAAAGTCAGTTTGGGAAAATTAGGAGTCAGATATTGAAATTACTGAATTGCAATACTTTTGAAAACTTACCTTGTGCTTTATCATTTCTTTTTGGACATCGGACGAAGGGAGATTCAGCAAAGGTTGGGACTGCATTCCAGAAATTCCACTACGTAAGCGCTCTAGAATGCTGTCCAGATCCTGAATGTATTTCTTCTGCTCGGCAACCAAATTTTCGTGCTCGATTTTCAAGCTATTAACAGTTTTCTTCAGTTCGTTCAACCTGTTCCTAAGCTTTTGCAGTTCATCCATAATTTTGTTGCAGTCGCTGGCCGTTCCTTCTTTCGCTATTTGCTCGCCCTTATCCCCCACTTTGGTGTAAGTGGCCTCGCACTGGATGATGTCATCGAGAATGGATTGGAATTTTGACAACTTCTGATCGACAGTCAAATCTTCGTCATTCACCCTCTTCAGGCTTTCACTGCAGAAGGAGATTGTCTCATTGACTTCCTTCATAAGAGTGTAATATTGTTCTCTGAGAGCGAGGGAATGCTTGGCTTTGGAATACTTGTCTTCAACTGACTGAATCAACTCTTGGTATTTGGACAACAAATTGTTGTACTGGTCTACGAAGCTCGGTAGAGGTTTCATGCTTTGAAGTCTTTCGCTAAGGTCCTGCAAGTGATTGAGGACAGTCTCGTATTTCTCCAAAACCGTTTCCACGTCCGACACACTAGGTCCAATAGGTTTGCTGAGATTCTGGACTTCTGCCCTGATCTCCTCAAGTTTCTTGCTGCTTTCGTCCAGCTGCCATTTCTGCTCCTTCTGTTGCACAATGGCCTCTTCCAAGAGACGCAACTTCTCTTCCAACGCATCCTCTGTGCGGACGAGTCTCTCTTTCAAGTTCTTCAGCTCGTTCTGGAGCTGCAATTTTCCGGCACTCTTCATTTTCGGCATGGTCTTGTCACACGCGTTCTGCAAGTTCTTGAAGCATTCGGACAGTTTCTTGCTGTCTTCAATGAGGATTTTGTAGGTTTCCTTGGTTTCTTCAAGAACCTCGATAGAAGCGTCCAAGCGTAGAGAAGACGAAAGAGAGGATTCTGCTTCGCTCAACCACGACTTAATCTTATCAAACGATTCATCAATCACCTTTTGCTCTTCGATCATTTGATTGACTTCATTCATTTTTCTCTCCAGCAGTTTCTTCACTTGATCCAGTTGCGTTTTCAATTTCTCAATGACGGAACGCAGATGCACTTGATCGTCGGCACTGCACATCCCCTCCAAATCTACACCCAGCTTGTACGAGTTCGTCATAACGGATTCTTCGTACTTCTTTATAATGGTTTCTTCTATACTGAAAAGAGACTTGGTTTCATTCAGTTCTTCAACCTTACCCGGTTGCCATTCCACGCGATTCAAATGCTGCTCTTTTTCGAGCAGCCATTGCTTTACATTCTCCACTTCGGACTCAAAGCGCTTGCTCTTTGTTAGGTACGATTCAATCACTTCCGATTCAGAATCAATACATTTACAAAGGTCACTAAACTTGGAGCGCAACGTTTTGATTTCGTGGTACAAATAATCTCTATCTTTCTGATCGATATCGCCACACAAGTTGTCTACCTTCTTTTCTGATGACTGGATAACGATTTCTTTGTTCAGAGTCTCTCTCTGGATGGATTTGATTTCCTGCAGAACACTCTCTATGTTTGAGCTCTGGTATCCCGGTTTTGGCAAGGTTTTGAGTTGCAATTTCTTCTCATTTATCCAATCTTGAATAGCCGAAAGTTCGGCAGAAAGCGCGTTCATGGTTGTTTCAATCAGCTCAATGCTCTGAATCTTTCGCAAGCATCTGTTACGGAGATCTTCTAGACGCTTTTCAAGGTTGCTTGTCCTGTCCTGGATCTCCATCTGGCTCTGGTCAGACAGCTGGTCTCGCATTTTATCCGTCATGTTCTTCAGCTTAGTTATCAGCATGTCAACCATTTTCAAGTCTTCAGAGCTCTGCATGAAGAGTTGCTTCTTCTGGGGACTTGCAGCAGTGACTTGGTTCTCGATGGCATCAATCTTTTCATCGCATGATGTTATCTGCGATTCTATTTCATTGAACAGTACTCTCATTTCATCCACATTCAACTTTTGTCTGATGTACTTATTGATCAACTTGTTAACCCTCTCCTCTAAGCGCTTCAGTTTTTCTTTCAGATACCCGACATCGGCAGAACTCTTGAATTTCTTTTCTCTCTTTTCGATGCTATCGACCTCCGACTCTTTTTCTGTGATTTGAATCTTGATGTCTTCCAACTCGTGCAGTCTGGAATTTAACGCGTCCACATTGAAGTCGATCGTCTTCTGCTCGGTGGCCGATACGTATACTTCTTTCTCGGATATCCACTTTTCGATGGAATTCTTGAGTTGGATCACATTTTCCCACTCTGACACGACGTTTTCGAGGGAGAGAGAGAAAGCCTGCAGCTGCTCTATGTAGTCCTGCAACTGGATTTTTATCTGCATTTCTTTCTCGGGTAAGGATGAGGCAAAACCTACATCTGGACTGGATGGTCTGCTTATGGAGGACGTAGCTTCCACACAGCCTTGGATGGCTGTCTGCAGTTGTTCTCTTCCGTCTATTAACTTCTTAAGGTATTTTCTGGCTGAGTCGAGTTTGTTTTTGGCTTCGGCAGTGGACAGTTTCGATGAATCCAGACCGCTGGCTATGAACGGCTTAGTTTCATTCAAAAGTCTTTCACAAAGCAGTAGACTGTCTTCGTACATCTTGAACTTCGAAAGAGCATCCTCGAGTTGAGCTTGAATATTTTCAGCAGTCATCAGGAGAGAGTCGTAACTGTCTTGGACATTAGATATCTGTTGCTTTATTTGGCTTTCAACTTTAGGCATATCTTTATATTCCGTTATAATCGAGGATCCTTTGGATTTCAATGAGTCAATTATTTTCTGGTAATCTCTAATTTCTTTCAGCAAACGTAAGTGCTTGGTACTCTGTTCTTTGGTCCTTACTAAATTAGAAATCTGCAAAGAGTGGTGAGACATAAGGTTAAATGACATTTGCAAAAGCCATTTTTCAATCTCTTGGAGCTCTTGGTTGTAAGCCTGTAAACTTGAGAGTTCTTTTCCTAATTTTTCTAAGAATGAACGAACTTGTTCATGGGCTGTATTGAAGCTACTGGAGAGCTCATCAACACTAGTGGTTTCAGTTTCATCCCCAGTTTTTTGTGTGAGCTCCATTGCTTCCACTTGGAGTTCCTTCAGCTGAGCTTTATGGTTTTCCATATCAGAAAGAATTTGTTTTAATTTCTCCATGCGTGTTCTAATTTCAACAATATCTCCTTTTGACACAATTTTTTCGGGGATCTTGGTCTTAACAAGGTCCAACCACTCTTTGAATTTGTTTTTATTGGCAGCAAATTCTTGAAGTCGGACTAAGACAGATGTCAATAAACTGATGGTTTCAGAAGTGAGTTTGCTCAATTCGGAAAATTGATCTTTCAAACCACTCATTTCTTCTTTCACAATAACCTGTGAAGTATCGGGAAGGACTCTCAAAACTTTGTTACCACTATCGAGGGCTGTATTCAGAAGTTTCTGGCCTTCAGGAAGAGCTGAACTCACAGATTTCATCTGATCGACTCTCTTTTGGAGAACCTCCTGGTCGCCCTTCAAGTTGTTGCTTTCGTCAAGGATTTTTTTGTTGTGATCGTACCATGCCTTGAACTCATTACGAGATTCTGTGAATTCCCCTTGATTGCAAATATACTTCTCCAATTTATTGATAACATCCATAACGTTAGCTGAGAACGAATTGTACTCTCCGGATATCGAAACTGTTTGTTCCCTGCATGGAGTGTAAGAGCTCACTTCAACCAAACTCTCGCAAAGAGTATTGAGGGCTTGCACATCGTGTTTATGATCGGAAATGTCTTTGTACATATCTTTGAGAGTTTCCAGTCTTTGCGAATCGTTTATATCTGGGGATCCTTCAAGGTAAGGTCTTACTTTTCCCTGCGTATCCGCCAACCACTTTTCTAATTCCACTCTAGATTCTTCGTATTCCTTCCAAGCATCGAGGCAGCGATCTAAACCGAACTCCAACTCCTTCACAGAAGTAATCAGCGCCTCATGAGTGGTACTCAAGTGGTCAAGGTCGCTCGACACCCGATCTCTACCCAGATATCCGAGATTTTTCTGCGCTTCCTCGCCCGACACGAACGCTTTCTTCATGAGTTCTTCTCCCTCCGGAAGGCGTTCCTTGATTTTGCCGAAAGCCGCCATTTTTTCCTCCACCGCCGCTATACTGTCGGCCTGCAATCCGATTCCGTGCACGGCGAGCTTGGTCTCTCTCAGCCAGGTCTCGGCGGCGCTGTACAAGGTCTTGAACTTCTCCAGCTCCTCTATCTCGGCCGTCAGCTGAGACGTGCAGGACTGGCATATGATCAGGAAGTTGTCGTAGCGCTGGAGACACTCCGTAATCTCCTCCTGCACGGTGGGGTGACCTGGAGCATCGCTCTTCAGCCTCTTGTAGACGGACTCGTGGCTCTGCAGGTCTTTCAAGATGGTGCTGTACTTCTCCAGCACCGACTTCTTCTCGATGAGGGAGTTGAGCTCCTGCTTACCCGTCGCTTCGATCTCGCTGTCCACCTCGTCCAGCCACACTCTGAACTGCCTCAGCGTCTTGTTGAACTCTCCGACCACCGTCAGCCGTTCGGACAGCGTCAGCTGCGTCGCGGCGATGTCCTTCAGAAGCAGTTCGAAGTCGGCTTTGAGATTGTCGGCGTCCTCCTTGATACTTCCGATGCCCTCCGAGTCGGTGTTGGCGATGACCCGCTCCGTCAGCTCCATGGTGTAGCGGATCTTGTTCTGGGCCTGCTCCATGCTGTTGGAGAGCGCCTTCAGACTGCTCAGCTTGGCGTTGATCTCGTCCATGCTGCTGGAGGGCTGGACGCAGTCGTTGAGCCGCTCTCGCGACACGTCGATGAGCTCGATGCACTCGCTGTACATGCACTGCTGCTGCTGGTGTTCCTGGAAATGCTGCTCCAGCAGGTGCATCACCTCTTTGGAGAAGGACACGAGGGCGCCGTACTTGCGAGAGAGCTGCGTGAAGGCGTTAGAGATGCTCGAGTCGGAGTAGGTCTCGAGAAGGAGCTGGGCGCGCATGTTCAGCTTGTCGAATTCGCCTTGGTAGTCAAATACTTTTTGTAGGTGGTCCTAGTAAAGAGAGGAAAAGTAAAAAAAATGGGGGATACAAAGATTTTTCAAATTTAATTTATTTCGATAGAGCTTCTTTAAAAAATAATTTAAACTGTTTTTTTCAAAATCTGATAATTATTTAATTTTTTTTAAATTAAAAACTACAATGCGCAGAAGGATTCTTGGTTTGGTGCAAGACGTTATTTCTGTCTTCGGTATGACACACTTGCACGAAAGCGTATTCGGCATGGGTTAAATCGTTTCCTTTGAAAGTAATGATTGGTTGAAGATTCGGCGAAAGCAGAGGTGACGTCACGTAGGCCACACCTCCGATTCTAGCTAGAGTAATTTTTGAAAATTAATTTTAAAAAACTTAATGATAAAAAATCTAAAAATTTGAAGAAATGCGTTTTATAACCCCATCAGTGATTTACACTAGTGGAAATCTTGAATTTCCAGAAGTGTTGTATTCCCTATTACGGATAGGACTTAAGATGTTACATACTTTGCAAAGAAGAGTAAATAATTAATTGACAGAGCGTTAAAAAAAATCGAATTGCGGATATAAGGTTTCTAAATAAGATATCAGAGTCATACAAAGCAACATTTACACTCTATCAAATAGTTTTGATTGAGCTGTTCACTAAATTATTGATTTTTCAGTCCGCCGATTATTTAGTTTTAGTGGATCACTTTTTATTTAGATTGAGTACTGGAAGTGTCATTGTTTCATTACATTCGTTAATTTGAAGCTCGTTTTTTTACCATAGGTGAGAAAATATCTACACGTTACATAAAAAGCACGGTTTTGTTACTAAAATTAGGTATATTTGATTATTTTTGCGAGATCCTTGCAAGTTCAAAGTGTAAAAAAAAACCTACTGAGTACTGAAGAAGAGTTTGTCCATAAAACTCTAAACAATGGTTTTATATTTATTTTTTATTAACTGAAATAAAATATCAGAGTTTCACCATTCTTAAACTCCCATCATAAATACAATACTCAACTACACCTTTTATGCAAATAGTCAGGGACCAATCCAGGGTTTGAAACTTAACCCCCATTTATGTGAACAATTTATATGGCATATTTTAATTGTGTGAAAAAGAAGAATTTTATTTAGAAGAATTTTTGTGAAGGTGCTGATAAACGGTACCTAAATTGAACTTTGTTGAAAAATTGTTCCTGATAATTCTCATACATTAAAAATATAAGTTACCTGGAACTCTTGAAGTCTTGCTCTCTTTGACAGAAGATCGGATTGGGGTTTAGCATAGGACTCAACCAGTGGTTCCATCTCAAGCAACCAGGATGAGCATTTGGAATACTGCTCATCGTATTCATTCCACTTGACGGCACCCACATCCAAAGAAACTTTTATCTCAGACACATTTTCTTTCAGGAGGTTGTACTCGTTCCTTAATCTGGAAAGTTCTTCATCAACCATTAGTTTCTCCTCTTCACTCTCGGCATTTTCTTTTACTATATCTCCCAGGTTCGTGGCATGATTGAGTTTATCCAAACCTTCTTCCAATTCAGCTTGAAGGATCTGGCGAAACAATTTCATAATTTTTAAAGTAAAGTAGGTTTTCAACTTTCCGCTAATTTACTATCTTTATATAAATTTGTAAGGTACTATTTAAAATATTTCAACCCTATTTTTATTAATGATGGGTGCCAAAGGAATATGTATATTACCATTGAAAAATAACTTCTAAATAAATGACATTTTCAATTTAATGGGATATCTGTGGAAAGAGATAATTTTTTCCCCATAAAGGTAAAAATTTGAATTGATTTAAATATTTTTCTAAACGGTTTGCAAGCATTTTAGCTTCACATTGAAGAACATAAATACATAAATTATTTTTTGTTCTTACGCTTTTTGCACCTACTATCTATGTCTTTAATAACTTAAGAATAAATATTAATGAATTAAGGGATGGATATATTTGATTGGTGGATTAAAATCTTATGATAACATACTTTGATTTTGGTTGTTTTATCTTTCAGCACATCTCTGTCTCCGGATGGCACGGCGCACTTGCTCAGCTTCTCTCGGGATGAACTGAGCCACTTGGACACTTCCAGACAGGAATCCATGAACTGCTGGATGTAGTCCATCACATCTTTTTGACGATCTCTGAACTCCTATCATCACGAAAAGGGGCAATAAGTAGAATGCCAAAGAAAATTGTAAAAAAATAGTCATATAAAATAATTGAGTAACAAAAAATTATTTTTCTTTATCGTATACCTTTGCTTCTTCGACGAGTTTCTGATATCGATTGTGTATTTCTGGCGATATTCCCTGCTGGAGTTGTTCTGCTTTCAAATTGACGGACTCTATCATGGGTTCAAAAGATTCTACATCTTGAACTATGCTCTGAAAAGACAAAGGCAAGTATAAGAAAAATACTTAAATGGGAACTTTAAGTAATGTTATTTCTTATGCCACTTGGAATATCCAAGCTCCATCCGCAAAGCGTACAGGATTTAAGGCAAAGGTGCTGCGGCTCCTGAGAAAGTGAGACCCATGAATATCAGGAGTCCGACTTGAGCCTCGGATGATAGATGCCGCCTTTATCAATCGCCACCTCCACAAATTGGCCATGGCTCTAAAGGGGAGGGAAATAGACTCCAGATCACCTGGACCCATGATAGACTGGTTCACGACCGACCAGAGCACGTAATCCGCATATACTTCAGCAATGTCGGGGATCGAACCCGGGACCCTCCGATCCCGAAGTGCCCTAACCACTAGGCTCACTACGGCCCTACCTTAAGTAATATATTTACTTAAAACACTTATGAAATTGAAATAGTAAAATTGGTTTCAGAGATTGAAAGGTGTAACTAAAGTATTGATTATGAAGAAATGCAGGAGACACTTACGTTGGCTTTCCTCAGCCTAGCCTTCCTCTGATTGATGTTTTCTTTTGCTACGGGATGGACATTAGTTTTCTTAACTTCTTTTAGTTTTCCATCATGCTCTTTGAGCCACTCAACCAGCTTTGCTTCAGATGATGTATAATCGGCCCATTGAAGTAGTGCAGTTTCCAATGAAATCTGTTTTTAAAAAAGTTTGTTAGAGTTATTAATTACGTATTTTTACCGGTAATTAACAACAGACTTTGCTAAAAGTGGTTTGAGAATGCAATTAATTGATAAATTATAAAAATGTAATATTGAAACACTTGAGCATGGCATACTTTTACAGATAGAAGATGCTTAGACAGAAAAAAATTACAGGAAAAGTTTTGAGGGAATGAAGAGGGCATACAGTTACATTGAATTCTAAGGTCTTTTAGAATATTCCACTAATTTTCCTGGTGAGAAACGCATCCATAATTACATAAAAACTAAAGCTTGAAACAAGAGAAAATCAAAAATCTTACTTTAGTTTCCGATATATTGTGGAGAAGCCTGTCCCACAAACACTGAAGTTCGTGTATTTCAGCAGCTATAATATCTTTTCCAGGTTGATTTGAAGTACGAGATGCTTTTTCAGAGGCAACGATTGTTGACTGAATCAATGACAACCCCTCATCTTGTTTTTTGTTCAAGATCTATTGAAAATTAAGGCATAAGTTTCAAAAAAAAATGAAAAATGAAATCAGAATAAAAATGAAAGGAGTTGAAATGGTAATCAAGTTACCTGAATTTCAGCCAGCTTCTTTTCCAAGTAATCCTTGTTTCCTTCTAACTTACCAATCTTCTTAACTTTCTCATTGATTGAATCAATCCATTTCTTGCTTTCCAAAAGCTTTTCATTGTAAGCCTTATGCAAATCATAATTTTGATTTGCTTTATCACTTACATCCTACAGGGAAAAATTGGATTAACAAACGAAAGAAAAGACATAATTAAAAACGAAAAATTACTTAAAAAATCAATTAAACATTACTAATGAATTCAAATATTAATTTAAATAGAAATATTTGAAGCACCTTAGCTAGATTACGAAGAACTTGGAATCTGGAGTTGATGACAGTCAACTGATTTCTGATGTAGGTATCTAAATGAGAGGCTAAAAGTCCTTGGGCTAGAGTAGTCAGTTTTTCCACTAATTCCTTTCCTTTATCCAACTCTTCTTGTACACTCTATACGATAAAATGTTTTTATCAGATGAAACGAATTGAGGTTAAAAACAATAAGCAAAACAATACCTATTAATACTTTTAATACTAATTGGTTTTTTAAGAAATAATCTTTAAATTATCTTTAGCCCTAACAAATTGGACAATGGCACTTTTAAGTGTCTAAACATATTGTTATTATCATTAAAACCTTCGTACGTTTTCAAAAATATGATTTCGTACATACCTTGCAATGTTGAACAACTTTTTCTTTTTCACCAAGAGTGGATTTTAACGTTGATTTTTGAGCTTTCACATCTGATTCCATGCTTTGTAACCATTCACTTACTTTTTCATATTCCTCTTTGAACTCTCTAAGTTGAATGCATATAGTATCTGAAATAAATTTGAAAAACATGTGAATATACCCAGCTTTCCTGGAATAATAAAAATAAGGGTTTTCCAGGAAATAAGTTTCTACAAACCCAATTCATCTTTCATGTCTGATATTTCAGTGAAGAGGTTTTGAAAGTCGGAGGTAAGATTTTCTACGTCTGTGGCTATCATTTTCTTTCCACTTTCGGAACTTGTATCCATAGCAACCTTGCCGCAGTTGGAGACAGAATCGAGTTTCAACTGCCCTTGTGCTTTTTGAGCCAACAACTCCTAGAAATCCACGTTTGGAATAGACAAAATCAAGGGAATATATTAACTGGGAGAATTATTTTAACATTTATGATACACTATAATGCGAAAACATCTACCAGAATATTTTTATGTCAAACAAAATACTTTTATATTTAAGTGAAAGTACAACAGAAATGTTATCTGATATTATCCCAATTTCGAACAAAACCTCAAACAATAAATGGAGAATACAATGATTTTTCAAATTTAATTTATTTCGATGGATCTTCTTTAAAGAATAATTTTTAATTTTCATTTTTTTAAAATCTGGTAATTAGTTAATTTTAAAAATTAAAAACTACAATGCGCAGAAGGGTTCTTGGTTTGGTGCATGACGTTACTTCTAGTGTTTGGCATTGATTAAATCCTTTCCTTTGAGAGTATTGACTGGTTGAAGATTCGGCGAAAGCAGAGGTGACGTCACGTAGGTCACACCTCCGAATCTACCGAGCGTAATTTTTGAAAATTAATTTAAAAAAATAATGATAAAAAATATAAAAATTTAAAGAAAAGCGTTTTATAACCCCATCAATGATTTCCAATTGCCGAAATCTTGAATTTCCACAGGTGTTGTATTTCCTATTCGAGCCCCTTACCTCTAAAACGCAAGCACTTGATTCCAGGTTCAATCTGTCACTCAAAGATCTTGTAACTGGAGGAATCTTTTCTCTCAAGTGACGCATCCATGTCACAAGATTATCGCAGTTACTTTTGAAAGACAAGTGATTTTTGAAGTTCTCTTCAGTTTGAAGGACAAGTCCCTGTATAAAAACGATAACTCGTTTAGATTTTTTAAAAATGGGGGAAATGCTCATCAAAAACTTGCTAAAAAACCAACACTTACATTAATGCTTTCCGAGGCAGCATAGAATCTATGCACAATGTCCATGGCTTCTGATGTGTAAGCACATTGGGGTCCTTTCATAACCATTTCTTCTGCTCTTTGACGGAGATTATCAACTTCCATTTTCTCTTGCTGGATTTTGTGTTGAAGACTCTGAGAGAAAGATAATTATCATTTAAACTAAGGAAATCCGAATGAGATTTAAAATTTTTAAATCGCCTAGAGTGTTTTCATAATCCACGATAAATTTCGCAAATCCTTCAATTAGTATATGTTTAATAAAAGCAGAAACATTTTATTTTGACGGCACATCGTACCCAATTAATACTAATTTTCATCTAGTCCTAAAAGCAAGCTGTGCAAATAAGCAAGAAATATACGAAACAACGTTTATTTTGCACTTTTAATTTAAAACTTTAAAACAGACATGTTTCGTTATATCCCTGAAAACTATGTCTGATTTAAAGTTTTAAATTAAATGTGCAAAATAAACGTTGTTTCGTATATTTATCACGAATTTTCATCATTTTGATTTTTTATTGTATTCATAGAAAACAAGTTGAGGAAAAAATAAAATAGGTTTAAAAATGTAACTTCAGTTACAAAGAATGAGAAATATAATAGTTAAGTAAAAGTTTATAACAATTTTCTGATATTACCATGAAAATATTGATAAAGAGTTGTATATGATGATGAAACAATATTGAAACTGTTAGTTGTTTTACTTTGAGGATCCTACCTTCGTTTTATCCACTTGACATTTCTTCTCTGCCAAAGTGGACTGAGGCTTTCGAGCTTCTTCCAAAGTGTGTTCGATGTTGTCAGTCACCTTGGACACCTGTTTTACAGAGTGCAAGAAAGTAGCCCACGAATGCAGTATGTCTTCGAGAGTGACTTTCACCGTAGACGAATTCAGAATCAACGTCGAGAGCATCTCTTGCAGAGACTGGATTGCATCGTTGATTGACGAATGGCCCATCGGAGCGGTAGTTGAGAGAACCACTTGAGCCTTGTCTGTAATGGCTTGGAAGGTAGAAGAGAGGGATTCTTTTTCGCACGCAATATCCTGCAAACAATGTTTATCAAAATAAACTTCCCCTGACAGTTTTACGGCTCTTGTACAGAACTTGATGCATTGATGTGTACTTAGTATTTGAGAAGCTCGACTGCTAGCAGGTATAGAAAAGCAGTTTAAGGAATCATGAAAAAATATTTTTAAGTTGTTTTCTCGATGACTTATAGGATTATTGCGTTGATTCATTAATTAACTTTCTAGTGGGCTCCCGTAAGTGAGAAGAGATGCATTTATTCTAAGTTGAGTATTTCTGTTGATGCGAACGAAATGGGCTAACTGATTTTATATATCATTAAAGTTAGCGTAGCATGGTTTAATTGTTTATCTTTTTAAAACTTACTTGTGAATACCTCTAGCAAACTTTTACGATGTTTGATGAGCACGCCACTTTAAAAAGAAAGGTTAAAAATGGACGCCGAAAATTTATTTAGTTTTCAAAGTCAGCAAAATAAAAACTAGGTATATTTATCTTAATTAAAAAATTTTTCATTGTTTTTTTTAAAAACCTTAATGATACTTAACAGTATATAATACTTAAATGCAAAAACATTAACTCATTAAATAGAAATAAACGCAAAATTAATAAACTAAATTATTTAATTCCACAAGGAATTTCGGATATATAAAAAAATCATAGAAGAGGCAGAAATTATAAAGGATTTTGTAAAATAATATAATACCTGGACAGCTTTTAATTTTTCCTGTATATCTTCTAATGTGCCTTCTGGTGTTTGACATTGATCCAGTTTTGTTTTTAAGTCTGTTAATAGTTTTTGGAATTCAGAGACATTGTTCAGGAATTCTTGATGATCAATGACGTACTGATTCCATTTGGTGTGCGTGTCCTAAAGATAATCAAACCATTTCAAGCAATTAAGTATTCTTAAGTTGCACATCAATTGTACTTCACAGACGTTTTAAGTACAAAAATTTCTATTTTACATTTTATTCTCTTTGAAAAGATGTAGAACAGAAGTACAATTACTTACCCTAGCATTTTGAACTAATATCTGATAGTAAATTCCTAATTCACTCAATTTGCTGATGCGTCTTTTGCTTGGACCCTTTTGGAGCTGTTGCATTTTGTCAGTAAGAGCATCAATTTCAAGTTCTTTCTCTCTTATTTCACCTTGGATATTCTAAAAGGGAAAACCTCAAAATATAAAACGTAAGGTTTAAATAAAGTCCAATTCTGAATCGTTGCTGGTCTCCCTTCAGAAAACTCAAAGAACATTAACTCAAGACTTAAATTCCTAGTTAACTGTTAATTTAAGCTGCTAGCTCTAATATCTCTCCCAGCTATTTTTGAGGTAAGGAGAACAATTCCCCTTTAAAAGTAAAACATCAATACTTTTAATCTTTGAAACTGGGGGGCTAGGGCTAAACCTAAATTTTATAAATTATGCCACCTGAAGGTTCATTTGTTGCTGAAATAACTTAAAAACAGGCGCTGCTTTGTACTGAAAATTGAAGGTAAACTTTTGGTAGCATATTTACTACCATGTGCAGTTAGAGAGTTAAGGTGCACGATACTGTGTTTAGAATAAAATGAAAATTATTATATGCAGATAAAAACAATAACGTACCTTGAGTTTTTCAAGCTGCAATCTTTTTTCCGACAGGCTTTCCTTCAGGCACACGCTCTGAAGAGAAGCTTCCATTTCTTTCATCCAGGCCTGAACTTCACTAACTCTCTCCTCATAGTCGGACCACTGGTTCATCAGGTCTTCCAGATAGTCAGCTGTGGCTTTCGCATTCGCCTGAGTGCTTTCAAACAAGTCCTGAACCAACCTCAACTCGTTCATTAGATTTCCTTTTCCATCAGGGTGCGTTGTGCTCAACACCTTTTCCAGAGATTCCTCTGCGTTCATCAGCTTGGGTTTCTCGGCAGAAAAACTTGACATGATGGTCTGTTGAAAACATGATTAAATAAGCTTCAAATTTTAGAGGGTGCTTCTTTGCTTAGGGTATCGTTTGAAAAATCGTTAAATTTGTTTTTCCTTTGTTTTTCTTTTTTCAGAAAATTTACAACTGCTCTCTTTACAACTGATCCATTCACTATAGAAATAATAAGCCAATTTCCACAATTTTATTTTATAGAGATTATACGAGAGAGGAATATATATAATTTATTTTTAAATTTAATTTCAAGGTATGACTTTTTGAAATGGGTGCGAAAACAGAATATGACGTCACATTATCCGAAATAATGAGTTTTGGGATTCAAAGTAATTTTGTTGATTATTACTTTTTAAAAACTATTGAAAAAGGGAGCGAAAACAGTATGTGAAGTCATTTTATCCGAAACAAAGGTTATAGGTGGTTAAGGATTCAATGCGATTGTCTATTTTACTTTAAATATTGAATAAACTAAATTTTTTAGAAAATTATAGCGTCAATTTTTTAATTTAGAACCATTTTTGTACTGGAAAAATGATTATTATCTTCTGAAAAAATGTTTGTTTAAAAAATATACGGGAATTGCGCTTAAAAAATTGTTTACATTAACTTTGAAGGTTAGGAATTAGCATTATTTACCTGGATAGTGCGTAAACTTCCTAGCAGAGATATTCTGTCAAGATTAGTTTCTTTACAAGTTTGAATGGAATTCTGTGTTGAATTCAGCCAGTTTCGAATGTTAGCAAGAGTTTTATTCCAAGAATCATGTTCTTGGACCGAATTTCCATAGAATTCAATGTAATCCTACATACAGAAGAAAAGAAAAATTTCCAAGACCAATTAAAACTTCAGAAAAGTTTTCAAACTGATAAAAATAATAATTAAAAGCTATTATATCTGAACACCAAAGTTGAGAAGCTTTTTATAAAAATTTATATTTTTAAATAAAGTAAAAAATTTAAAACAGATATTTTATCTGAACATACCTCTGACTGAGACTTCAACGATTTTTGTTTTTCTGCTAGAGAACTGATGATTTGCCCAATATTTTCGTCCAGCGTAGGTACGCAATCATGTGAAAGTTGTAAATCTTCAACTGCCCTTTCATGCCCGTTAATGTCAATCAATAACGACTAAAATAAACATCAAATAAATTTTCAACAAGTTAAAAATAATTTTTTTGGAGTTTCAATCTAAAGGATTCACTCCGGAATAATGTGCATATCCGTGTAATAAAGCACTTAGAGTTAAAATACAAATAAAAAGTGGTATAGTAAAGGACCCTTAATCCGGCAAGCCCGGCATTATCCTGGATTTTCAAATTTTCCGGATTTTGGAATAACTTCCAAAAAAACGCCCAAAAATACCGCATTTTCTACTGCTCCTTCCTCGCTGATCATCGATGTCGCGGAGCTGCAGCGGCGGCCAAGATCGAATCCCTTTTCAAACGCTCCGTTTTCGTAGCAAAATAATTTATTTCGAAAGAAAAAAAAACATGCCGGATTTTGGAACATTCTGCTTTTTGGGAAGCCGGATTAGAGATTAGAGGTCCGTTAGTGTATTTAAAGTTGGGTAGGTATTTCTTTGGGTAGATTAATGACGCCAAGGCTTGCAAAATATTGCTGATACAACGTCAATTGTTACTGATACTCTCAACGTTATTTATTTCTAAGGTTTCCTATCGAGTGCTAATATCTTCACTAAAAAGTAGCAAAGTCAAAGTTTTGCAATGTGAACTCTACGTAAAAGTGGGTACAGTCTGAGGGTCATCCCTAGAAGAATTTTAAAAATTTTCCTCTCAAAGTAGTATTCTAGCTCATTTTGAGACACTTTGGGTTACTTTCGAAAAGAAAAGTTCTTTATAAACCATAAAATTTTCAAGGAAAATATATATATATAAATAGACGTCAAAATTTCGACGGTGGTCTGGGGATCCTCCCCCAGAGAATTTTTTGATATTTGCCTCGTTAAATTAGTGTTTTATCTTACTTTGAAACTGTTAGGGGGAACGCTCAAAGGAAACAGCAAGTGGCAGAATTTTCAAGGAAAAAACATTATATGTAACAGATGACAAAATTTTGGAGGGGGGGTTGGGAATTCACCCTCAGAATTTTTTTGGAAATTTAACCCTCAAAAGTAGTGTTTTAACTAATTTTCAGACCTTTTGAGTTACACTCAAAGAGGATTGTCCCTTGTAAATAGCAGAGTTTTTATGAGAAAAACAATATAATATTAATTGCTGTCAAAGTTTCGGGGGTAACCTCGCCCTATTTGGGCCCTGAAAAGAAGCTTACCTTATACGTCCTCAGCAGGCCCTTCTTGGCATCCAGACTCTCACCCAACTTGGGAGAGTCGTGGAAGTTAGCAGAACATCTAGCGATCCACGACTGGAGTCTCTGTAAAGTCTCTTCGAATTCTGACCACACGAACTGGGTTGACTGGAGGGAGCGTTCCAAGTTGGAAGCGTCGTCGAAAACTTGGTCGAAATCCGCCTGCAGCTTCTGCAGCATGACTTGGACAGTCTCCCATCCGTCAGGGGAAGAGCCCACTTGCAACTGTTCTCCGTATTGCACTGTGGCGCTCACCATGTTGAGGCCTTCGTCTTTAGTTTGCAGCAGCTCCTGCAACAAACAAGATTAGTTACACTTGTAAACTTCGTTCTGAAAAGGATAAAGGAAAGAGGTATTTTATGTTACACTTACTTGAACCCGCCCGACTTTGTTCTGCAAAGTTTCGCAGCTGTTGTATGGCAGAGCGTTAATTTTTGAAAATTTTTCGACAGCTTCGTCGATCCAATCGGAACAAAGCTTGTATTTTTGATTGAATTGCAAGTGGTCCTCTACATGCTGCTCGCATTTTCTGGAAAGCTCCTGAAAAGAAAGTTAACTTCAAGGATTGCGTCTAATTCTTCTAAAAAAAATTAGTGCTCTCACCTGAAAATCAGGTTTAATTTTAAAATTTTTGAAGGTAAAGTTTTAAAAAAATAGGGAAAAAAATGGCTTAATTATTAACTACAAAATTACTATGAAAAAATAATTAGCATTTATCACGAACATTACGCTTCTAACTTTAACCAATAAAATATATGAGGCGTATAATAGCTGAATGAGCTTACTTTGCATGTAAGGAGCATGGACTGGAATCGTGATATCAATTGAGAAGTTCCCATGGAAATTCTCATTTCACCACTGGCTGCAATTAACTCTTGGGATTCATCAGACAAAACATCAAAATCAGCTTCCCTACTGCGAAGCTCTCCGAGTAATGCCTAAACAAGGGAATGGATTTCATTACTCTTGAATTGGAAGCAGATTATGGCCAAAATATGAAAAAGAAGTTTTAATTCGTTCGTCTGAAGATGAAAATTGCATGCAATTTTTAGGTTGCTAAATTGTTGAATTAAGTTTTTAAACTACTTGATGAATGATTTATAAAAACAAAATGCTGAAAAAACATTTTTTTTTCGATGCCTTTTGTGAAATTACAGATATTCTTTGAATTTCACTGAGGAAAAATCTAAATTAAACGAATCTCGTTAAGTAAACGTTGTATCGATAAAATGGTAAAAAAAAGAACGATACGTAAAAGGTTCAAAAAATTTCACAGAGTCTGGACCCACTGGAAGGGATAAAATTGTCTCAGAGCACATTACTCATACAATATCTGTATACAGGGTGATTCTGAAATGGACCGCCAAACTTTGAGGGGTGATAGTACTCATCAAGACGAACAAGAATTGATGCGGAAAGGGGGTCGCAGTTACACCGTTAAAGAGCTAGGTCCTAATGTAGTGCGAGAGCGTTACAAAAGGACGTTTTGCCAAGGCCCGTTTAACGAAAAAAAACATAATGAAATGAAAAAATTTATTGCATGAGGTACAGCAGTATCCGTACTACTTACATCATAAATTTGATAGAAATTGAACCACTTTCTAAACCGCGGAGTTAGTTTCAAAAGTGCAATATTAATCTTTTAGTCAAAGAATCACATTCCTTAATGGTATTTAGAAAAATGATGATCGGGGAAGGAATTTTCAATGATCGTAACATGGATCAATGAAACTGTTTGATCATTGAAAATTCCTTCCCCGATCATCATTTTTCTAAATACCATTAATAGAACTCCATTGTTTGACTAAGAGCACGTTTTAAAACTCACCCCACGGTTTAGAAAGTGGTCCAATTTCTATCAAATTTATGATGTAAGTAATACGGATACTGCTGTACCTCATGCAATAAATTTTTTCATTTCATAATGTTTTTTTTCGTTAAACGGGCCTTGGCAAAACGTCCTTTTGTAAAGCTCTCGCACTACATTAGGACCTAGCTCTTTAACGGTGTAACTGCGACCCCCCTTTCTATACCAATTCTTGTTCGTCTTGATGAGTACTATCACCCCTCAAAGTTTGGCGGTCAATTTCAGAATCACCCTGTAGATAGTAACCCTAGTATCACAGATCATACGAAATATGTCGAGTTTACGTAACTACAACAATAAGTAAACGAAATTTGGTTATACAAAGCATAAATTGGACGTGTTGAGAACATTTGTGCTGCTTGGGAATGTCCATATGTACGTAAAATTTATTCGGTTAATTTTACATTTATGGAAAATTAAAGGCAAAACATTAACCCCTTTAAAACCTAATGTATTAAAAGCTATAGTTAGTTTTGTAGTAGTAATCAATGACGGAAATTACAAATTTCGAGCTGTTTTACCGTAATATATACAGACATAGATTTATGTAATTAATTTCATAATTTCTAACTAATTATAAGTTGTTTAACCTTTTTTTTCTAGTTTTTTACTTTATTTTAAAAAAAACATGCTTTTAAATGTCGATTATGTCCATTAAACCAGAAACAAAATGTGCAAAAAAAATTTTTAACGGACAAATGCATTTTTAAAAATAAAATAACATCTTCAATACAGGGTTAAGGAATTCATGCTAACAAATATATCTTACTTTGTCAGGAACGTCCAATTTCTGAGAACAGTCGGTTATTGATGACCTATTTGCCAAAATATCTTGAGCCAGTGTCTATTTTAGGAACGATGCACCCATGATGCAGAGTAGAATAAACATGCAGAGCAAAATAATTGTTAAGCAAACTAAACTACATTCAGCAACAGGCCATCACCAAAAATAATCTATAAACTCATGCAACTAAAAATATTTGAGTCATTAAGACACACATAACCAAAAAGTAAAACGCATTAACAAACTGCGAGAATTCTCCAAAATTCTCCGAGAATTCTGCAAAATTCTCCAGATTTGAATGATAATAAATACTAAATATGGAAGTTAGAGAACTCCTTTCAATATTTTTTTTTAAATGATCCATAGATGGGGGAAAAGATAGAATTATCTGAAAAAACAGCCATAAAAAGAAAATTTTACCAATATTTAAGCCATTTACCATAGAAACTAGGAAACCTTTTAGGTTATTACAATCAAACTTGTTTTTGTGCGAACCTTTTTTGTGTGATTTTTTATTAGTGCGACTTTTCTTGTGCGATTTTTCATTGGTGCTATCTTTTTTTTCCTGCGATTTTTTTTGAGCGGTGTATGAAAATTTCAATCAAATGGGAAACAAAAAAAAAATCTACGGTTAGTATAGAGACGGTTTCTCAATTTCAGCTGTAAGGTGGGGATTGCGAATATAAAGAGTTCTTCAATTCAGCTATTCTGAGGGATTTTCGGAGGGGAGGGACTTAAATTTTTTTCTCGCATGTTTGAAAAGAAAAATAACAATCGAATGTTAGTTAAAAATTAATAATTATCATCCTTTTTTAAAATGATTTTTGGTAGTGATGCTTCAGGAATCCTAGCATTCATTGTAACCAATGACGGTTCTACTACATTTAAATTTTTCTAGCATGCTGAATCTAAAAATAGTTATTTCACAAAACTATTAAACCATGTTATAATACACAATCAATTAACAAACCATGCAGTTCTAACTAAAAACATGATGTAAAATACACAAACATCTTTTACTAAATATTACCTGAAATTTGTCACGCTGTTCCATTTTCTCTTCCACTGTTGTTTTAAGAGTAAAATCTTTGATTCTTTGTTCCATACTTTCTAGCCATGATGACATGACATTGCACTTATCTTCAAAAGCTTCCCACTGCTTGAACTTTTCATTGATATCTCTCAGAGTTTCATCAGTTTTCTTAGAAATATCGTGGAACTTCTTTTCAATACTAGCGTGATTATTAGTTAATTGTTCATAGTCCCTTGGGGCAATCAGTTGCGATAGTTGTTGCACATCACTGCCATACTGATTGATTTTCACGAGGCCTTCAGGTAAATGATCTTTTAGATGCTACAACATTAAAAAAGAAATTATTAAGCGTAAGAATACAAAGACTAATAGTTTAAAATAGAGAAACTCGTCTCTATTCTAGTATTTGGTGAACGGTTTCCAGAGAAAAACTTTTTAACTACTGATTCGTATATCGCATATCAAAATGTTCGTATTCTTTCAATACTTCACAGTAAGCTGATGGATTTTTTTCTCATTTATTTTTTATGGATCATCTATAATAAAAAAAATTTAAAATTGTTAATTTTAGAAAATCTATTTTTTAGATTAGGGATGATTCATTAGTGCACATTTTTTTAAAATGTTGATTAATAATAGCTAGTAGACGTGCCGAGTATTTTTAAGAAAAACGTTTTGATTAAATTATTGATTAGAGTAGAGTAAATAAATATTTAAACCTTCAAAAGAGTTTTATTTATGGATATGACCCCAGTGACGTATTTTAGAAAAGTTGGTTGACGTTTCTTCTGCTAATTGTTTTTATTGTGTTATAAAGTTAGTGAAGTTCAGTGAGCTGGGTTTTGTTAGGATTGCAAAGCAATTTAAAAGGTCCTGCGTTAGCAGTTTACGGCTGTTAATGAGGCATGGGGTATAGTTGCTACCTAGTATTTGAAAAAAGGAGTTTTATTCACTCTTCACTTTGTTTTTTTTATTAATAAGTATTGGATTAATTAGAAAACTCATAAAATTTCTAATAAATTTCTAATAAGAGGATTAAAGGATCAAATCTTCGATAGTGCGACTTACTTGTAGTTTTTCTTCATTGGCTTTTAGCAGATTCCTATTGCCAGTAAAATCGGAGCATAATACTAACTGTTCCTCGGCCTTCTGGCACCACTCTTCACAAGCCTCTTTCTGGTCTTGAGATTTTTGGTACAGCTCAGACAAGGATCCTATTTTATCCAGTCGATCCTAAAGCATAACAAGTTAGAAGATACATTTTAAATTAATTTCTCTCGTCGGTTTTACTTAACGAAATTAATTATTTTTATAAGGAATCATTTAGGAGTTTTTTTTACCTTTAAGACAGAAACTAAATTATTGAAACGGGCTGTGGCTTCAAGTATTGACAAAGGTAAGTCTTCCTCTTTCATGAGTGGGGCTACGGATTGAACTTTGGATTGGAGCAGATCAAGCTGTCTCTTTTGGAGTTCGGTTTCCTGATTCAATGACTGAAAATACAGTAAAACATGTTACATCATTGAACATTAAACACAATTCAATGAAATATTTTGTGATACGTTAAACTTAAAGAATTTAATTGACTCAAATTTTGATTGAAAATTTTATGTATGACAGTTAGTATTCTTTAAATACAGTGAAATCCCGTTACGACGAGTACCAATACAACGAAAAATCCCGTTATTACAAAAGTTCATAAATTCCCCAACCGTTTTCCTTTTACAAAGAAGAAATTTTACGGTCCCGTGAAGTTCGTTATAACGAGATTTTACAGCATTACATAATTTAAATGCTTATTGTTGCCAAGATGATAAGAGAAAATAATTAGGTCACCTTATATTTTAATAGTCGCTGAGAAATGTCTTGAATTGAAGGCAGATTCATGTCATTGGAAGACACTATTCTTTCAGTGGAGTCCATCCAGTTCAGAATCTAAAACAAACATACAGTATTTATGGTTTTTCGCATCATTGTAAACTCTTATCATTCTAATAGCATCGGGGAATCGTCAAGAGAAGGCCATTATCTCACCTGTTTGAAAGTATCTTTGAAGCTGACCCAGTGCTGGTTGAGGGACTCCAGCTGTCTCTGTACCTCCAACACATTGCTGGAAAACAAGTCGAATTTATCTCTGAGCTCTCTCAACCTCTCTCGAATGGCCTCGCGACCCGCGGACGCAGTGTCCTGATACAGGCGCTCCCCACTCTGTACGGTCTCACTCAAAAGCTGCTGTCCTTGAAGTTTATCATTGACCAAAACCTAAAAAATTGTGGATTGTTAGCTCGACTACCTCTAACTTGAATTGTTAACACAGCCACCTCTAACGGCCGTATTGACCGTTAACTTGACCGGCGGTTAACCGGGAATCAGACCTCTGATTGGTGGAAAACAATTTTCCTTCTTCAACTGCCAATAAGAAGTTTGACTGTCGGTTACCGCTGGCCAAGTTACCCGTCCATTCGGTCGTAACTTGGATTCTTAACTCAACTACCACTAACTTTGGTTTATCTACATTTTTGAAATCAAATTCGTACCATGTAACATGTATGATTTGAAAACGGGATATGAAAAAAATTATGAAGAAAACCTACTTGTAACTTTATAACACTTTGCTCTAAACTCTCTTCAGACTCCAGGTCCGACAATACCTTCTGACCTGCAGATAACCACTCGGAAAACTCATTTGCTTTTTGCTCAAAAGCTTTGTGATCTTGCGCGATTGTTTCCCAACGATGCATCAAAGTCTAAAATAGTAAAAAATAAATAATACATCCTAAGAATAAATTTCCTACATAATCTATATTCAATTAAAAACAATAAAAATGAAGCCCTTCAGATATTTCTTTTGACAAAGTTAGATAATGTCAATGGCAAATTAAGAGACAATATTGCATTTAATTTGTATAATGTGGTTAGGTTTTATGTAAAATAAATACATACTTTTTCAAGTAAAACAAATTAAATTCTAAATTGAGTGTAAAAAATAAATAAGTATTTTCATTAGAATAACTTCGAACCAATTTTTGTAGCTTCACAGTTCTTCACTTCATTTAATCCACTTTTTAAGCTAGAAAGTGCCTAAATCAGAAATACTCTAGATATTTATAAAAATATCTAAATTAGAGATAAAACTTACCTTTACCAATGACACCAGATTTTGGTACTTGACGTTTAATTGAGACACATCAAATTTGATATTTTCCACACCAGAAGAATGAGTCAATGAGTGAGCTTCGTCTGTCAAGCTGTCAAGGTCCTTTTGACAAGACTGAACTTTTTCATTCACATTCTAAAAAAAGAATTGAAATCAGTAAATCAGAAAATGTAGTCGTTGGCAAGCAAAAAAGAGATGGTATACTAGATACTTGATTGAATAGGATAATTCTTTAATTGCACATAAAAATTCACCTTTATAATGGTGTACTGCGCTTCTTTCTCTTCCAAAGTCGACTGTAATTGAGGTTTCTTTAGTTCAGCATCGATGTCTTTGAACCATTTATTAAGAGAGTCCATGTTTTTCTCGAAGCTGAGCCACTGCTGAATGACATTTTCCAAATTGCACTTGCTCTCTTTCAGAGCAGTGCTGTACTGACTCCACGAGTCCGTTATCTCCTTCATTTCGTGGCGGATAATCTCGCACCCGTGCTCACTTGAGTTTTTGCAGACAGTTGAGCTCAGATTTTCCAAGTCTGCGAGCATTCTGTCACCCTCTGGTTTCTTCGAAATCAGCTCCTGAAAACAAAGAAGCCGACTGTGGTAAAGAAAGCGTAAAAGAAATTAAGGTAAATAATTTGATATTAGGGGGGTTTAAAAGGTGTTGTAGATTCGCTAGTACTATTACTCGATTCACTAATCCCAAGTTTAAGTGAAAGTTACTATTTGTAAAAGACTAGAGAATATCACAGAGTATAGAGCTCACAGAGATTCCAAACGGCAGTTTTCCTCTTTAGGTACTTAATTTAATTCCTGCTCCCAGATTATAATTAATTTCACTAGCAGCCAATCAGAGAAGGCGAAATGCGAAAGTAATTCCTGATTGGATATGGAACTTCTATCAAGTGGCATTTTAATTTCATCGGCAATGTTTTTTTCCTCCAGTTCCGATTTGGATTTGAGTAACAGCTTCAGTGGACGAATGACAGAATTAGAAGGAATGACGTGGTATTAGAGGAGGCGGATCGTTCGGATCAAAGTTTGTCTATGGGAAAAGCCCTGTTAAAAAAATTGCCATTAGCGTCTATGGAGATGAATACTCTGTTAAGATAATCAGAAAGAGTCTTGATTATCTTTCTTCATTATTAAGTAAAATATAGTGAGGTTAAGGGTGAAAAATAGGAAGGGGCACAAAATTTACAACACTATTTCATGAAATGTACACAATGCAGTAATCGGCAAATTCTTTATGAGTCAGACTGAAAAGGCGCTGTTATCAATTAATAAAGCAATGCATGTTGGCTCTTACAAAAAAGAATTACTAATTTTCGTCCGATCTAATAGAAAAAATTCCAATCAAAATTCTTAAACCTCATGATTTTTAAATAATTTAAGTTTTCTGAAATTAAAAAGGAAATCATAGTTGAGTTACCTTCAAGATGCCGAGGCGACCAACAATAATAGACTTTTCTCCAGTAGTGTCCCGACATTCTTGAAGCTTAATATGACTAGTAGAGAGAAAATCTTGAAAGCTTCTACAGTTATCCAAATAACGTTGATGGTCATCAATACTATCTTTCAGTTTACCAAGAAGACCCTAAAATCGAAAATTCATAAAACATGAATGAGGAAATGTTTTACGAATTCGGTATTAATCAAGCATATTTCATCTTATGTTTAGGCATATTTTTAACATTGAAAGCTATTTAAATGTTTTAAAAATCAAAATATGAGTTTCACAGTTTAAATCTTTAAAAGAAATGTCCATTAATACCTCTGATTTTGAGCACATAGCATTGTACATAGACTCAACATCTTGGATGTAAGATGGTATCGTGTTATCTCCAGTTACGGACATCAGATCTCTTGCCTTCTCACATACGGACTCCAATAAGGGTCTGTGAGAAAGAATATCCTGGTGAATGACCTAAAAGAGAGTATTAGACAAATTAAAAGCTAATAACACAAAAACGGAAGTTTGTCTTTAGCGTTCAATCCCATACTCAATCTATTACCTCAGTCATCTGGAATTTTATATTATAATGAGTAACGTCAACAGCAGCAGTCGGTTGAACTTTAAACTAGCAATAAAATTCTCGGGCTTTTCAGTGTTAAAATAAAATAAAAATATTTGATTTAATTTAACTCACCTTTTGACTTTGTAGTTGAGCTCTCTTTTCTTGCAAAGTGGATTTGCGCTCGGTTTGCTGTTGTACAGAGAGTCCAACTTCCTGCAACCATTTCGACAACCTTTCTTGCCCTTGAGAAAATGAAATAAGTTTTTGTAGACACGAATCTACAGCTCTCAGAGTTCCATTGCATTTTTCTTGCAAGGAGTCCCAATTCTTCTGTAGATTCCTGTGAAAAAAATTCTATGTTATTAAGTGTTAGAAAGCCTTTACTTTTACAATAGGCATTCTCAAAATAACTTTCGCTAAAAACTATCAGTAATAGTTTTTAAAAATAATCGTTTTATTAAAACAACAACTTTTATTCATTATTTAATAATTATATTAGCAGTTTAATGTCTCTTTAAAAAATCTAAATTAGGGTTTTGTGAAATATATATGAATATTTCTAAATTATTATTTTATACTTTTCACATCATTTTCTAACAAAGAAATTTATTCCATAGACTTCCATAGATTACCATTAATTAAGTAATAAACATTTTACAAGCATCTATTTTTATGGTAAGACACTAATATCCTCTGAACTGCTAATTGCAACTAAAATTGAACCTCATATAAATAAGGTTAAACAGAAGAGGTTATTTATAAATTGACACACAATTCTTATAAAAGTTTGAGAACCCTCCCTTTTGATTTGTCACAAGTTGATATGTCATTGGAAGCTCATCATTGTGACATAACAATGGAGGACATAATTTGACATTTCAAATTTTGCTTCACAATTTTCACATATTTAGAATTTGTATTAATTTATTTCTTTCATAATTAAGAGCTTGCTGTGGAAAAGATCCATACTTCAGCACAGAACAACAGTTAAAGAAAAATTTTGAAACTGATGACACAAAATTTTAACTCATCGTCACATTGTATCACACTCCCTTTATCCCCCTAAATACGTGACGTAATTTGAGAATGACCCCCTAATTTTCGTGTCATAAATTAAGTTATAAAGGTCCTTCATCTAAACTAAATTTTCCATTACCAATTTTAAAAAATAACCAACGAATATACGTATTTGTAAAGTTAGCTTTCCTGCATACTGTCTACTATCAAGGAAAAACTAGTTTTACAGGTACAATGAGAATAGCAGTGAAAGTAAGAATACAGAATTAACCGGCTACAATCTTAATCTATTAAATGCGAATAGTAAGGTCTGTTAATATATAAAAAAATTGTCTAATATTTACACATTGGACTGGATTATTAGATAAGTTAATATTTTTATACAAATATAAAGTACCGTGTTTGGAAAATTATGAATGCTTTTAGTTTAATTATCATTATCAGTTTAAAAGAAACAAAAACACCAAACACAATACAAGCAATATCAAGAACAACAGGAACAATACCTAATTTTTTGACGAATTATTTCACGTCCTTCAGGTGAAGTTGACGAATAAAGTCTTTCTCCTAGTTCAATGGTTGTTTCAATGTGGTACAAGTTCTGAGATAGCTGATCACATAAGGACTAAAAAATAAGTTAATGATATGAAAAAATCATATCAAAATATTTAAAGGCAGGTGCATAAAATTTTGAAATTTCAATATCTTACTTCTAAAGCTGATTTCCTCTCCTGCAAAACTGTTAAGTCTCCAAATAAAATGGAATTATCTTTAAGAATCTTTTCATACCCTTCCAGCCATTTCAAAACTTCGGCTAATTTTTTCTCAAACAATTCATGTTCTTTTACATACATTTCCCACTTTCTAACCGAATCCTAAATTAAAACATTGTATACAGTTCACAATCATTTTAATTTGTATGAAAGATAATAATATTAGTATCAAAATTTTATAATTATCGGCCATGTTCACCGGCAATTTGACCAGTGGTTAACCGGCAGTCAAGATTCTGATTGGCAGCTAATGAAGGAAAAAAAATTTTCCACCAATCAAAAGTTTGACTCCCGGTTAACCTCTGGTCAAGTTACCAGTGAATACGGCCGTAAGAGAACAAGAAAATACACATAAAATCTCACAAACTTTAAAAGAGAAGAAAAACTAGAAAATTTTGAAGAAGAAAAACTTTTGCTATTAACGAAACAGTTGAACTAAATTGATTTTTTTAAAAACATTTTCGCACAAAAAATAGATTTGTTAACAAAGGAAAATATACTGATTTTTTAAAATAAATTTAACAGAATTATGTTTCTTACCTTTGCTGAATTTTTAAGATTCTGATATTTATTCAGTACTCTCGAAATTCTAGAAATAAGAGGTGTATCTCCTCTCAAGGATTCCATTTTGGTGTTAAGGTCAGATATATCACTCTGTTTAGCTAAAATTTCTTGTTCCAAATCCTGCAAACATAGATTGTCATATTTATAACACTTTTGTTCGAAATATTACGGCTTAGTATTTTGTAAAATTTTTAATACTAAGAAAAAATAAACAAGTTTTAGGAAATTACTGTTATTGAATGTTGTAGAGGAAAGTAGCCGATTCATCAGTGGGTTGGTGGCTTACAGTGCTCTTAACCGTTTAAAGAAATAAGAACATACTGTGTTTTGAAATCCCTAAATCCAAATTTCACAACGCAAGCAAAAATTATTTCACTTACTTTGACATTTTGCAGTTGGGCTTCCTTTCCTTCCAAATTGCTGCGCAGTACTTGTTCTCTCAACACATGTTCTTTAGTTGTCACCCACTGCTCAATGGCCAAGACATCCGCTTCACAAGTTCCTCTATCTTGAACAGCTTCGGAAATGCTGTCATGAGCAGATTGGCATTGGTGCATGAAGCTATTCCACAGCTCCCTGAGATCGTTCAGCTCCCTCTTCAGTGGATCATGTCCTTTAGGGTCAGTTTGATTTAAAATCACTTGAAGCGTCTTCTCGAGATCATCAAGTTTATTTTTACCCTCTTCAAGGGAGCTGATAACAGTCTGAAAAAATTTAACAACATGAATAACGAATAAAGGAAAGGGCCTACTTAGTCTGTATGAGAAAATAAGACTGAGTGTTGGAATAATTTTTTTCATTATGAGTAAAATTGTACTTTGGTCATTAAATATGTACGAAGTGTATAAATTCACGAAAGTTGACCCTTGCTAAAGTATTAGCGAAATTCGTTGGAGTTGAGTTGTTACTTTTGTTGAGCTAGATAGACCGTGCCATAGGTTTTAATACCGAACTTCATTAAAGTTGAGTTGTTAATTTCGTGGATTTAGACAGTGCCTAAAAAATGTATTTTAAATTCTACTTACAGACAGTCCAATTATCTTAACTTTTAAACCTTCAGTTTCTCCTTGATCTAGACTGGTGTCAGCTGCTGCTTTTAAAGATGATAACCAATCTTGGAAGTGTTCAATTTTCATGCAATATGCCTCGTGCTCTGTAACATGCTTATCACTTGTTTTCACACGATCCTATTTAATAAAAAGCAGTAATATTTTTTATAACATCTACAAATTTCAAAACGTTTTTTGCGTATATTTATTCAATTTGGATACCCCACCCAAATTTGCAAGTATGGAAATAATTCATCTTAGGGTGACTTTCCTTTAAATTTAAATCCCAGGCGAGTTAAAAATCTACGAGTTAAAAAAATATTGTAACCCCCTCCCCGAAAGTTCAAAACAAGCTTTAAAAAATAATGTAATTTTATTGTAATGAAATAATATTAAATATAATTATAGTTACCAAAACAAAAGTTTAAAGAAATGATAGCAACTAATTATTCTCACAACCAATAATGTAGATAGCATTTTAAATTCTTAAATTAAAAAAAAAGAAGTATTTTGAAGTAAGTAATTACTTTAACATACCTTAGCAACTGAAATCAAATTGTCATACTGAGTCTGGAAAGTATCTACACTGTGTTTTGGTGCAGATTCTGGTAAAGAAGCTGCCTTATCTTTCAACTTAGATATGACAGTTTGATATGCTAAAATTCCTTGAGCGATTGCCTGAAAATTAAAATAATATGTAAGGACATTGATTAAAATACAATAATTTTAAAGTTTATTATGGGTAATTAATAGAACACACATTTCGAAAATAAATAACTTAACAGTCAATTCTTATTAAAATACTTTATACCTATAAAAATATTCATCTAAATAATGTTTCTAAACATTTTTAAGGTTGCTATTTTAAGCTAATAGATTACCATTATTAGATTACCTTACTTTTATATTTCAAGGAATAAAATATTGAAAATTTTCAAAGGAATACCTTAAAACTTTGAAGCTGAAGTTTCTTCTCTGCTAGAGTAGGTTTCAGTTGGACATCATTTCCAAATTGACCATTAAGCTCACTTAGCCATATTCCCACTTGTTTACAGCTAGAAAGAAATATATGAAAATTTTATAAATTAGTAAAACAGTAATTTCTGTCACAAGGTTGAGCCTTATAGGTTATTTTCCTTATTACGATTGAAACATTTTATATACCCCGGTTTGAAACGGTTTTACGAGACACACCGATTATACATTACGTACACTTATACAAACGGTTTGCGAGACACACAGGTATGCACCCCGGTTTTACGAGATTTGCAATTAATTAAAGTCACACCATAACGCATCTGGTTGTAAAATATTTTTCAAAAGTAATTGAAAAGAGGTGAAAGTTTAAGGTTATTGGATTAGGTCATTTCAAAAAATATTTCGGTTACTATTAAGATAGAAGGAAGGATGGAAAAAGTGATTGAACATTCACTAAAATCACTATCTACTGTTGTTGAAAGTAAACCTTATAGTCCTCTTTTGAATTCAATAAGTGAATCAATGAAGTTATTTTCTTCTGACTAATGCATGTAAATTGTTTAGGAACATGTTTCCAAAACTGAGATTTACCATATTAATAAGTAAATCTATTGAGTTGTAGGGCCGTGGTCCAGGTTAAAATAATCTTAAGGAAATAATTTTAACCTGCTGCTGCTTATGACATCCACAGTCTCGGTTGAAATGTCCAGTTTTTTACCATCACTTAGGTGCAAAACACACTGCGCGTCTTATAGACGCTACTGCAATCAATCTCCATAAAAAAAGCATGGAGAAAGCCTAGTCCCCTATCTTGACCGAAATGAAGATTCCTGTCAAGATAGGGGGAGTCTCAGGCTGAACTCCATGCTTTTTCCCCTCTTTGATTAATTGCAGTAGCGTCTTATGGTCGCTAGGTCTGACTTGGGCCTTAGACCACTGCCTACAGCCGGAAGATTTACCTATAGTTATCTACTCCGGTCGTGTAAGACTTCATTATTTTACTAACTCTTGCTCTTTAGAAAACAACCAAACACAATTTATAACTCGAGATCGAACTCACCTTTCTTCAAACGTTCCCCACGCCATCAGAGCCGATTCGATGTTCTTGATGTTCGTGCTGACTCTCTCCCATTTGTCGTCCCAGGAGTCTCTGAGGCACCTCATCTCTTGGCGAATCCTGTCCCTCCCTTCCATGCTCAAACTGAGGTAGATCAGTTCGCCGGAATCCGTAAAGGCTGACAGTTTGGGTGTATTTTGCTCCTTCATCGATAAGAGTTGCTGAAAAGAAATTAGATTGGGGGTAAACATAACATTTTTTTTAACATTTCCCGTCAATCATTAACCCTTAATCTTGGACAGATCATGTATTTTTTAAAAGGCAAACGTAAACGCGACCCAATAACGGATACTAATTGATTAATGGGGACATCTTAATTATTTATATCTTTAAAATCCTGCTTAGATGGTTTTATAGAAAGCTAGTACCGTCATATATCTAGTATAATCATCTAATACAGTGGTTCTCAAACATTTTCAACTCGCGGCGCCCCCGACTAAAAACTCTTTCACCACGTCCCTTTTGTAAAAAAAAGAGCAAGAAATTTAAGTTGTAAAGGTTTTTTTTTAGATTAAGTGTGATGTTGTTCTAAATTATACTCGAATGTTACTTAAGTTGAGCCTGACGTCATGGCCAAGCGGAAGAAAATCCGCGTAAACAGAAAGCCTGCTGGGTTGCTAGAAGCTATTATTGGCTGGCGAGTTCGAGAGCGAGTTGTACTACTACGCGTTACGCCACTTCAAAAAATAATAATACTGAACATTTTATGCATACCGGGATGAAAAGATGCTTAATATACGTGGATTAAAAAAATAATTATTATTCAAAATTGAAGCTATAAATTTCACACAAAATTCAGACACCTCGCGGGGAACTACTTTCTTTGGTTGCTCTCAGCATATTTCTACAGGCTCAAGTTAAGTCGCAACTGAGTATAGAAGAGCGTGTGAATATTTGCAGAAGGGTAGCAAAAGTTTTCGACTGAGAGATAATGATCGAATCAAAAGTGCTCAGGGGGATATTTTGTAGGATGCTTTGGCAAAAAATATAAACCAAAATTCAAATCCTTTTATTTCAGCTCTGTGATAGGGATTTATGCACCGGCCAATAGACAAAATGGAAATTACCTTCAGTGATTGTAGTCTTGCTTGCAAAGTTTCTTTATCTCCAGACATATCCAGTTTAGGTTCTAGTTGTTTATCCATTTCATTTAACCAATCTTGCAAAGCCACTTTGGAAACTTCATAATCTTGCTTTACTTTCAAAAGACCTTCTAGTCTCCGAATGGCTTCCTAAATAATAGCACAAGAGTAAAAACTTCGTTCCAAAAGCATTGATATATAAATGCTTGACTATATATAAAATACTTTTACTATAAATCTTACTTGTAGAGTTCTCTCCAATGCTTGGAATCTAGAGGTTACTTGAGATACTTGAGGTTTCAGTCTAGCTTCGGGAATTTCAGAACATATTTTCTCAATAATCTCAAGTAATTCCTCTAAACTCCTCTTTTTTTGGTTCACTTCTCCTTGAAGATTCTAAAAATTGGAAACAATTTCGTTCTAATAAGTATTAAATTGCAAAGTACTTTATAACGTCAAAAATCTTTTTTTTAAAAATGTTGGATAATTTTAAAAACAATCTTCTTTTGAGAAACGGTTACTGGTGATAAAAGTTTTTTGAATTTAGGAAAATATTTATAAAAAATTAAGATTCCCTTGTGACTGGGTATTACAAGAGAATCGATGTGGAAAAATCCGAATAATATCTAAAACTATATACGCACTTTAAGATACAGTTTATAAACGGAATGTTTATAGGTTTATTTATTTGTTATTTATTCAGCGTATACCAAAAAAAGGTTTGGAAATACACGTTGCAAACAAAAAAATTAAAGGAGAAACTACTCAAGTCATATAAAAATAACAATCTTACCTTGGTGACATCCAGAAGTTGTTGAATATCGTTAAACTCAACTTGCTGTGACGTAACACTCTTTACTTTAGATTCCATCTCCTTAAGCCATGAGTTGAAATTCTCGTTTTCAATTTCATACTTTTGCCAAGATTCCAAATTTTTCAGAAGAGAATCTTTAATACTTTTAATGGAAGACAAAAACTTGTCCCAATCTTGAGTGGAACTTTCTAAGGTGGACATTATTTCTGAATGGCGAGCAGGAGGTAGAACTTGAAGAACAATGTTACCGGTTATATCCAGCTTCAACTTCTTGTTTTCTCCATTGGGAATGCTAGATTCAATTTCCTGAAATAATTTAAACATGAAACTATGGAAGATTTACTTTTAAAATTATACTACTAGATAAATGAAATTATTGTTACATATATTGTTCTTTTGATGATAAAATATCATGGGCTTTTTCAAAATGACCTCCAATAAAATTTAAGACAAAATCGACGACATTGCTCAGTAATGTTTTTTGCTTGCCAATATCGTTTCCTTGATATTAATAATCAGAAAAATATCAAAATATCTAATTTCATTGCTTCAAGTTTATTCCATTTAAATAATGCCAGAAAGCTGTGTAGAATGTTTATAACTTATCACTTTTAAAAATTAAAAATCCCCCAAAAATGTCTGAAATTTAAACCAATTTTTGCAAAATTAGCTAATATATTATTAAAAAGGTGAACTATGTTCCTGTGCTAGCTGGATTAATTTTTTTACTCCAAAATGACGCATATAATTACCTGTAATAAGCCCATTTTAGCTTCCAAGCTGTATTTGTCTCCAGCTAGGTCTGGATTACAGGAAGAAACTTTTTCAACGTTTGTCAGCATCCATCTCTGGAAATCTTGTAAAGCCACTTGATAGCGTCGTTCTGCAGATGATGAGATGAAGTCTGTGACTTTGGATGCTGTACTCCTCACCTTCTCATACCTAATAAGGTGTATTATTGTTAGAAAACCTAATCATAAGCTAAACAGACCAAAAACCGTTGCAAAATTTATACGCCGATGAAATATACCTCTTTTGCAAATTGCCATTTTCCTTGTCAATGAGTGAAGTGTCTAGGTTGGAATGTTTCTTCTTTGTTTCCACAACTTTTGCATTCATTCTTTCAAATCTGTCTTTACAGGAATCTATTTCTGCTTGTATTTGCTAAAAAAATGACATTTCTTAAGATTATTATACTTTTTTACGCTTCTTAGGTGCTCATTAAGATTAGATACAAGATAATAGTTCTATCTTCCAGGTAGTTGCGAAAGAACCATATAAAGCGCTTTTTAAAGTTATATTTCCACAAATAGGGTGCGTCAAAAGTCTGGGTAAACTTTAAAAATTAATAATAAAAAAACTAAAAGAGATAAAAATGTGCCGTCTTCTGCTATCTTCTCAATAGGGAGGCGGATTTTTTGTCACCAAATTTTGAAAAATCGTAGTTCCCTGACCTCTGGGAAGATGGCAGCACTATTTTTGGGGATTTCAACAGCCAAGTTCCCTCTTCTATTTCGTGTAGGGAAGAATCGAATATTGCGATTGCATCGATTTCAGAATCGAATGAAACTGAACTTTTCGTAATCTAATCGCCAATTCCGGTTTTGAGGCATGTTAATCTTTTAAACATTTAATTAGAATGCAAAATGATATTTTATGATCCTGTCTCTCATACACATCTAATCTTTTCAACGCAAATACGGATGAATTTAGTTCGATCACAAACAAAGTCAATAGATCTTTAATTATCGCCGACTCTTTTATTTTTTTCTGTTCAGAAGAGAATGATCAATCGAATTGAATCTTAGAAATATTCCAATTTTTCATTTTCACTAGTTATTTTTGAGATATTCTATAAAAGTTTAATATTCATTAAACATGATCAAATTTTACGAAGGGTTTTAGATGCGGATCCTATATCTTTCAGGGAGTGGTAAAATGAAATAAAGTAATACAAAGATGAAATTTATATTTGCAAGTGAAAATGATCAGAGGATCATAGGGGCAATCAGTGGTGTTTCCATAGAATCGGTTCAGAGTGGGGGTATTCTTTTGGCCAAAATCTACTGTTTTGGAGAAAGGGATTAAAAAATATTTCTGAAGTCCCCCCCAAAGCGCGTATATGATTAAAAAAGTAAAGTAGGCTTTTAGAACACATACAGGAATGATTTGAGTTTTGGTGTAATTAAAATTATTATTCGTGGTTAATGGTAACGAGGTAACGTGGGGAATGGTGTCCCTTCCGCAGAAAACTTTTAAAAGTTATGATCCTCACCGAGAAATCCCATCGCATAGGAACATGGAAGTGTGAAAAGTCCTCAAAACGACAATTTACACTTGTCATTTGAATGATTCCTTCTAACTGAAGATCTAAACTGAAATTCTCCAAAAGTTCTAACAAATAAATCAAATGCAAAAACAAAAAAAGGAGTTAAGATTAACCTGAACCTGATTATGAACTTTGATTGATTGAAAACTTCATTAAATAACTTTAAAATATCTAAAGAAAAGAAGAAATCGAAAAATTCCTAATTTCGATTTGCCATTCGATTGATCTCTTTCTTATAGACAGAAAAAAAGATTCAAATTTGACGTAATTCCCTTGCAACTGAGTTGAAAAGATTAAATGTGTATGAGAGACAGGATCATAAAATATCATTTTGCATTCTAATTAAATGTTTAAAAGATTAACATGCCTTAAAACCGGAATTGGCGATTAGATTACGAAAAGTTGAGTTTCATTCGATTCTGAAATCGATTCAATCGCAATATTCGATACTTCCCTACACGAAATAGAAGAGGGAACTTGGCTGTTGAAATCCCCAAAAATAGTGCTGCCATCTTCCCAGAGGTCAGGGAACTACGATTTTTCAAAATTTGGTGACAAAAAATCCGCCTGCCTATTGAGAAGATAGCAGAAGACCGCACATTTTTATCTCCTTTAGTTTTTTTATTATTAATTTTTAAAGTTTACCCAGACTTTTGACGCACCCTGTATGTAATGTTAACTAACTTTAATTGTGGAATTTTAATAAGTGTTAATAAGATCGTTAAAATTCTTAGCATAAAATCCCTATTAATCTGGAAAAACTTTAAAGATTAATCACTAAATTCCATAAATTAATAAAATTTAGGCACTCAAAATATTTTTTGAATAATATCAGTTAGGTCTTTTAATTTGAATTAGTAAATTTAAATAGCGCAGTGTATAACAAATCAACAGAAACATACCTTGCAGTTTTCGTAGTTGCGAATGATTGCTTCATCATCGGCAGACACATCTTCGCATTTGGAGATATTTTCCCGCACAACTCGCAACCAATCGCTGAGCTCTTGCTGTTCTTTCCTCAGATCATCTTCTTCCATATTGAACTCAGAGATACAACCCTGCAGTTGTTCTGCCAAAAGGGCGGCTTCTTCGAAGTGGTTTTCGGCGACGGTTTTCAGAGATGTTAAGGTGATGATTTCAGAATCATTGTTTAGGGAAACGAGAGAATCAATCTTTGCGAGAAGATCCTTTTTCATCTCCAGATGAGGTGGCAATTCATTCTGAATGATAAAAAAAAGCTTTTTGTTGAATGTAAAATTCAAAGCACTATTAGTGATATAGTTATGTATGTTGTATAATCTTTGAACTAATTAGAAAATTCCTTTCTTATCAGAAAGTTTCTATTTTGTAAAAAATAAAATACTATGAAGAACATTCCTTTTCTTTGGAGTAAAATTATACTCTGTTTATTTTGAACTGGGCCTTGAAAATATTTCCTTTCCCCAACACCGATCGTTAACCATAGCAACTATCCTTGTCAAAGTACGAAGAAGGCTGCGCGAAGAGCGTAACTATGGTTACGCCTCTAGCGTGGGGGAAAGCACTATTTCTCAAGCGCCAATTCTATAGAATTGAGTATAGAGGTGGAAAAAACAAACATAAACTAAGCATTAAATTATTCTTTCACATTTATCCTCTTAAATATTTTCCTGTATTCTAACTGCTTTGCCTACTTATACACACACCAACTCAGTGTACTTGTAATAACATTTTTGCAAATACTCTATCGTGGAAGGCTATGTATGTATAGATTCATTGATTTTCATTAAATTTTTAATCCTTTTAAATATATTTTTTTATTTCTTACATTAGGATTTTCGAATTTAAGGCCCTATTATAAGATGAACGAAGTAGTGGCTTAAATTCATATTGTACAGTTTTTTTATTGAATTTTTCGCTTATCTACTTAATATACTCCTTCCCGGTCTTTATTGAGTTAATGAAATGAAGACAGATTTCTTTCAAGATATTAGAAAATATTTTATATGTGTCTTTAAAATACCTTTTCTATTTTTTTTCATTACTTCGGAAGCTGGTAAAATTTTATTCACCCCAACTTACCTTATAACGATCAAGAACCAAGTCAGCCTTTTCCCGACTTTCAAAATTCGTTATCTGATCGCTTAAGGACCGGCACATTTCTGTAGCCCAAGCAATAATCTCTTCTTTGTTGTAATCAATTTGCTGCCAGAGTACCATTTGTGATTCCAAGTTTTGGACACGACTTTCAATATTTTTCCAACACTCTTGCCACTGCTCTTGAATTCTGGAGGAATTTTGCTCCATGTCGGAAACGTTCAACCCGGACGATGACAATTTATCACACAAGTCCTTTGATTTTTGTGAATAGCTGTCAAGCTCGTGATGATGGGATTTGAGCATTTCGTTTCCTCCCTATGAGATAAAATTCCTCGGATAAGTGATTGTTAACACGACAAAACAGAAATTTTAAATATGTTGGGATCTTTTTTTTACACAAAGTAATGAACACACTTGATATAACATATAAATATGTACTTAATTTTATGAGAATTTTTTTTCGATGAAATTCATGGAACAATACTTTGGATAAGGGGTCATTCATTAATTACGTAAGGATGATTTTCGCAATTTTTGACCCCCTACCCCCATGTAAGGGTACATAAGATTTTTCAACCCCCTCCCCCCTATTCTTACGTAAGATTCCATTTCGTTTTCAAAATAATAAAATGCTAGAAAAGGATCAGTTATACTAAAACTCTCAGTTTGACTTAAATCAAAGATTTTTATTTTTCAACAGGTAAGTAATATTCTTGCTGTCAACTACATACACTCACTTCCAAAAGTTAAGCACGGAAAGTTTTTTTTCAACCTAACACCTAGTAGAATTATTCTTCATACATGAAAATCATACCACAAGATGTTCAACTAGTGAGAATACAGAGCCCGAGAACAAATTTTCCCTACCAATAACTTAAGGGGGTAAATGGCCCCTCCATTGCTAATGGAGTTCCATTACACATTTGGAGCAGTGACAGAAACGTCTATGTAAGAGGTATTTAATAGAAAATTTTATGTTTTTTTCTAAAGAACATTGTTATTCCTTAACTCAACGCATGTTTTCAAACGTGTGTGCTACCTTTAAATGGCATTTTTAAGGTTTTATTGAGAGATATCGGTCTGATCATCATTTTTGGCAAGTTTTAGCCTCTGGGTCATTTTTGGTAAGTGGTATCAGACCGTCAATTATGTTATTTAGTAGCTCTTGAATGTGCTTGAAGGATTTTAGGTCGGGGACCCAGAAAGTACCCTTATTATTTCAATATCGTTACTTATAAGAAACTTAAAGATAGCCAAATTGTGATTTTTTGCAGCTTTTTCACTCTTTAAGATAAATCCTTGACCCAAAATGTCTTCTAAAAGGAGCAAATGGGACATGAAAACACATGTATACAATTGTAGACATTAGTGAAATTCTCTATGGCATATCGGGGGTGTTGAAACGGCACAAAAATTTGTATAGTTTTACAGGAACGGCATCTGTTATTAACGTTCAAAAAAGGAACATTTTTTTAGTGTTTATGGACGTATACATGTCTGAAAAGAAAAAAAATATCTCTAAAAATATCTCGATTCTTTTCTTAAAATGAGTTATTAAGAGATCGAATTTCTTCTATGAAACTATTGCCGTTTCAACACCCCTTATAAGCCGCAGAGCTTTTCACTGATATCTGCAATCGTTTACATGTGTTCTCATGTTCCATTTGCTCCTTTTAGAACACTTATCGGGTAAAGGATTTATCTTTAAGAATGAAAAAGCTGCAAAAAATCACAATTTGACTCTCTTAAAGTTTCATAAGTAACGATATTGAAAGAATAAGGGTACTTTCTGGGTTCCCAGACCTAAACGTATTCAAGCTCATGTGAGAGCTACTAAATAACATGGTTGACGGTCTGATACCACTTGCCAAAAATGACCCAGAGGCTAAATCTTGCCAAAAATGATGATTAGACCGATATCTCCCAATAAAACATTAAAATGCCATTTAAAATTAGCACACACGTTTGAAAACATGCGTTGAGTTAAGGAATAATAATATTCTTTAGAAAAAAGATAAAATTTTCCGTTAAATACCTCTCACATAGACGTTTCTGTCACCGCTCCAAATGTGTAATGAAACTCCATTATCAATGGAGGGCCCATTTACCCCCTTAAATATTGATAGGGAAAATTTGTTCTTGGGCCCTGTATTCCCACTAGTTGAACATCTTGTGGTATGATTTTCATGTATGAAAAATAATTCTTCTAGGTATTAGGTTGAAAAAACAGTTCCGTGCTTAACTTTTGGAAGTGAGTGTATTACCATTATGTTATTATCTCTAGTCTTTGGAATACAATTTATCAGCATAGTAAATTTTCGATAATATACCGAGACCGTCCGAATTTTTAAGTTTTTATGGGGTTATTCAATAGTAATTTCATTAGAATAATTGTAATTTGTTTACATTAACTTGGAAAATCTTACGTAAGAATGGGTTTGACCCCCCACCCACAAGTAAGGGTAGAGATTTTTCTACCCCCCTCCCCCTCGGGACTTTTACGTAATTAATGAATGGCCCCTAACTGCGTTAATAACAAATGTTTTAAATGGCAAAAGTAGACTGAATTACTATTTAGGATGAATTCCTAAATACACAGCTAACGGATAGAAAATTACTCCAAATTTGTTTCAAAACATGAATCTCAGACATACTTTCGTTAATTGTTGTTCCTAAAAAAATATCTTCGTTGAATGATTATATATCTTTGATTATTATCTTCTTTGAATATTAAAGCAAATCTTCATTAGCCCATTTTTAAGCGCAGAGACAATTTTTAAGCTAAAGAAAACTCGAAGAAGAGGATAAAACATATTGTCAACAGAGAAATCATGTAAAGGAAAAATAAGCAGGCATCGATTAATTTGTCACGAAATAGGAGTTATAACGTACCTTTGCTTTTTCAAGAAGTTTTGAGACCTGTATTGAATCACACGGCACAAACATGGGTGGTTTGGACGCTTGCGTTGCATTGTTTATGACCGCTAACAGTTTTTCTTGAAGAGCCTTGCATTCTTTCCACAGTTGCAGTAGTCTCAGAACTGACTTCTCTCTTTGAGACAGGTCGGTTGATATTTGTTCCCATTGCTTATCCAAAGCGGTCAAGTAACCCTGGATGGTAGAGAAAGATGACGAGTCTTCCTCAATAAGCGACCTTCCCACTTGGTGCACATTGGTGTAGTTACTTGTTTGGTTTTCTACCTCTTCGTGTAATTTCTAAACGAAATGAATGATTCTAATTAGAGCACAAGCATTTCGAAACCAATTTACACTCATCATTTATTTCTGTAGTGAAGCTTTTAATATCGTCTCGTCATGCACGATATTTTTTTCAATGAATTCTTGAAAGAAACCATATAGAAATAAACAGGCTATATTTCTAGAAATAAAAGTGCCGAAACGGGAAAATTCATTCGGGAACTCTCACAAGTTGTGAGGGTATTTCATCGGCTTCAAAATTTTTTGTTTTGACCTCTCAATACTCAAATTTACATATTTATCCAGAAAAAAACAGCGTAAAAAGTGGTGATAAGGAAGCAAATGAGAGAAAGTAAAAAATCTTAAAAAAATAGCAAATTCTTAATTATGGAATCATTTTACGAACTCATGATAATTTTCTTTGAATAGTTTTTAATTTGATTCCTTTATGGTTTTTAGTTATAGATCGGAAGCAGTAAACTTATTAGTGAAAATTAGGAGTACCTGGATGATAATAATTATCTCTTATTATCAGAGTAATTCATACAATTATTATAATGGAAATTCATTTAAGTTACAACACATAATGAAGTTACCAAATTGTAAAGCATAAAATCAATGGCAATTGAGAAAATTATAGTTTATATAGCTGCATACAAAATGGAAAATGTTTGAACGAACCATTTAAAAAATTAGAAACTCTGATTAGCTTTTAAATTGATGTGAAAGTTAAGGATATGAAAAATAAATTGTAAGAAAAAAATTCCAAAACTTACTTTAAAAATAATGAGCTGTTCTTCAAAGTGTTCGACTGTTGCCGATTGGTGGTCCAATTTGTCAATCTTTCCACTGACTTCAGACAACCATTGACACAGAGCTGAATACTTGGAATTGAAGTCATTCCACTTCATGCTCAACTTATTCATTCCTTCTTCTTCTAAAATTAACAAGTCCTTGATGGTCTTCAAAAGAATCTGAACTTGATTCAAACGCTCGGCGACAGCAACTGGCAAAGACGTGTTCCTATCTCGAATGACTTGGTTCACTTTCTGGGACATATCATCCAAGTCGGAGACTTCGCCCATCTTCTTATTGTAGTCGTTCTGCAACTCCTGCAGTTCCGCTTTCGCCGATTCGATGTCAAAGGCGGTGTGCTTTTTCCCTTCGATTTTGTTCTTGAGCAGTTCGATGTTCTCGCAGATGGTTTTGTACCACGATTCCAGATCCGAACGCTTTTGCAGAACTTTTTTCTTCTTGCTCAGCAACTCCTCGGTGTTCTGGACGAGTTCGGAGAGCTTTGAGTAGTGAGTCATGATGGGCTGAAGCTCACTCGCGTCGTGAGAATCGCTCAGCTTTTTCACTTCTTCGTAAATGGTGTTAAAGTCAGTTTTCCTGTTTTCGTTTTCAGTTCTTAAAACCTGCAAAAAAAAAGGATTTAATAATCATATAGGTGGGTCAGAGAAATGGTGGTCAATATAGTGACATTGGTAAGTTAGAGCTCCCAAGTTTACACACTGTAAAAAATATGGCTATTTACACAAAAAAGCGATGGAAAGAAGTTGCCTCAATATCTTTGAGGGATTTAAACTACAACTCTCAAGCATCACCTCCATCCATGAACCGGTTTCGTCCTTCATAGGACTAATCAGCATGGCATAGGAAGGCAACGCAAAAGACCGGATAGCAGGAACTAGTCTAGCCGACTATAACGGAAAAAGTGGTGAAAACTGATTAGTCCTCCACTTATCTGCTGAAATGACTTGGTATTCCCAGAACAGATTTAACTCCCTAAAGGCAAGGATGAAGGGAGTATTTCACCAATATCGCTGGTTAGCGGACAATAAGTGAAAACTCCAACTCTCAAGTATCAACTCCAGTCATGGACCAGTTTCGTCCTTGTCAAGACTCGTCAGCACGGCATAGGAAGGCCTTCATGTTGGAGGGATGTTTAACCACGATACGGAGGTACCTTTTACCTTTTACCTTTTAGTACACGATATGGGACCTCCAACCGAGTTAATATGGGAGGTCTCTCTTAATCGTGGAGTTACATCTCTCAATGATATAGAGGAAGTTTCTACCCACCACTTTTTTACAGGGCAACTAAAATCTAAGTACCATAAAGTAATCAACTCACTTCAATGCTTTTCAGGACAGCTTCTATTTGGTCCACAAATATGTCATCAAACTTCTGCAACTGCTGTTTCAAATCGCCTTCCCAAACAGTGAAAGTCTCCATGGACTTAAACAGCTGTTCTTGTTCAGCGATTGATGAGCCCAAGCGAGCCAAATGTCTTCGTATCACCTCACCGAGGTCATCCATACGCTTTTGAATGTCGGAAGTCAACACATGAAGGGCCATAACGGTTTTCGGAGACAACCGAGATGACAGCTTGTCAATGTCATTTGAGATTTCTTGTAAGGAACTGCGTTTATTGTCGATTTCAGTGCCAATATTCTACAAGAAACGGACTTAGGTTATGATAAATAAATAATAAGATCTTCTGCAATCACAAATGTAATTGTCTATCAATGTATCTAATAAGCTTAAATGCTTAAAAATGGCTTACATTAACAGGCACTAACGGGGATTTTTTTCATAAAAAAACTATAAACTTATCACGACGAAATGACGGACAGAAAAATGATAAATAATTCAAAATCTTTATATGATTGAAATACTTTGTAATTAAAGGAAATATATGAATAAACTTTTAAGATTAAAAAAAATGTCAATTTGATTTTTATGTAAAAAATTATATAAGATATCGAACCTTACCCTTAGTTTTGCTTTTAATTCTTCCAATTTCTCAATGCTAACAGTGTCTGTGCGAGTAATGTCTCTAACATTTTTCTCAGCACCCTCAAGCCATTTCACAATGTCTTCTTGTTTGACGCTAATGCCTTCCCATATAGTTATAACAAACTCTAATTCCTTGACCCATCCTTGAATAGTCTCAGCTAACTCCTTCCATTGACTCTGCAGTTGGGGAAATTCACACTGAATGGTGGCATCTGACAGCTCTTGACATGTTTGTGTACCCACATCAGACAAGTAGTGTATCTTTTGATGGCAATGATCACAAAATTTCTGAAATTATATAATCGAAATTTCTGAAATTAGATAATCGAAAGTAATAAAAAGAAATCACATTTAATTCATATCATAGCTAAAAATATATACGAACTATACACACATTCCCTTTATTAAAATAGTACTAACATTGAATTATTGGTTTCTGACAAACAATCCATTTTTATCAAATAATCATTAAATACCAATCTGTTTTTTAACGTCAGATAAAAAGATTAAGAAAATCACTATTTGCAAGAAAATCCCTATTGGCGTTTTTTCCTAGCAGCCATTTTGAAAAGAAATAATCTCACCAGAACTACCACACACTAAATTCATTAAAACATATCTAAATCAAAATCCACTTCGTTTGAAATCTCCAGTTCTAACGAGTTTTACACAACGTAGATTCAAACACGATATTATTTGCAAAACTAACGAAACTTTCTAAATTGGTCTTATGTTTTGAATGCTGTTATTTCCTTAACCCTCTAAATCTCACTACAGTAAATAATTATGGAATTTTTTTGGCTTATTCATACTGTTTGAGTCTAAATAAAATAAAAATGCCAAAAAAATTTTAAAAAATTCCGCTTTAAAATTTCAATAAACTTTTCTTTTCTTTTGAAACAACAGGGACTAAACCTAAATTTTATAATTATAGCACCTAAAAGTGCAGTTATTCCTGCAATAACTAAAAAAACATGCTGAAAATTGAGGGCTAAGGGCATTAAATTATTCCTCCATTTTTTGCTAAATCTCACGCCATTATAAACATAATACACAGGACCTCACCTCAGTCTCTTCCTTCTTCTCATGAGCTTCCTTCAGCGAGTTCAGAGCAGGCAACCCGGCCGCTACCTTCAGTTCCGCCGCCTTCAGTTCCTCCCTCTCCGCCTTCAGGATATCCTCGGCGTGCCTCAAGCCATCCAGGTCCTTGCGTATAACGTTCCTCTGGGTGATCACCGTCTCCTCCAACGTGTGAAGCCGGTCCTTCAAGTTCGTCACCTGGCTCACTATCTGGTGAACGTTGGTGCTGTCGGGTGCCAACTCGCGGCTCTCCGACTCCAGGTTCACCAACACTTGCTTCTGCTCTCGGATCTCGCAGTGGAGTTCCTGATGAAGAAAGGGAATAAAAGAATTATAAAAACAGAATAGCTGACTCCCGGCTTTTGTAGGTGGAGGGAGAGATGAGCATTGGCAGGGCGCCAAGATGGGTATCTTGTTGTACCCTGCCTGCAAACTGAGGGATGGCTCAAAACAGATGCTGTTGTTAGCCGGTAAACAACTAGGTCAGACAACAGAGCTGGAGAAGTCTCGTGTTCAAGTAGGTGGATTCAGACGTTATATATTGACGTTTTTCAATATTTTTTACGTTTATTTTTTATTTTTAACGGATTTCAGATTATCTTTTTATTATTGTCTAATTTGAAGAAAAAATTATTAAATAAATGTTGTTTGGTGTCAAAGATATATAAGGCTTTGACTTACAAACATATGCAGATTATTTATAACCCAGCAAAAAAAATAAACAAATGTTCTTCAAAAAAGTGAAGGGAATTTGACACTTTGTCTGCAGTTTTCTTTATAGAAGCTGCAGTGTTCTTTAGAAACTATGTAGTTTTTTTATAAGACTGCTGAAATGCCTTCATAATGTATTCAAATTTGCTGTAAAAACTTCAGACTTACGTGCTGATGTCCTATTGTTACAAAATAACTACAGACTCTTCTTAGAGAAAACTGTACTTTTGACGCTTTTTTGAAGGAATTTTGGACATGGTTTTTTGCTGGGAAGTTAAAAAAGTTTCTTTGAAAACTTGTTAATTTTTTTCTAAATTAAATACTATCACAATGTTTTGAAATTTTAAAATTATAATAAAATGTTTGAGAATTTATCTATTGAAAATTAATTGTTTTGAATAATGATAATGATCTATTTTTGTTTTGCGTAATTTTTTATTATTTCTTTCTTAAAAATTTCTCGTTAAAACTAAGTTTTGAAGCAAAATAAAATTACTCTTGATTTTAAATTACGTATTGAGCTCTTTTGTAAGATCATTATAAAATATAAATGATAAATAATGTTTCAAATCTTAAAATATGGTTAAAAAGATTGTTTGATATAAAATCCACCTTACAATTCCACACACTCTTACAACGACAGCCTCAAAACTGAGTAAAAAAGTACTCAAACTGGCTCCGATCCAAATGTACTCAAATTTGAAAACATGAATGTACTCATTTCTAAAAATGTGCATACTAAAAAATGAAACATCTTGAACTCAGTGCAATATTTTGAACAAAATTCAAAATTTTTAAGCAATTAAATTAAAGTATTTTAACTCATTTAAGAGATTCAAAAGCCCAAAAAATTCTTCAAACTCAAAACCTCTTTTAAAAATCAGTAATTTCGGAAAGAATTCTTGCGTAACCAATTAATTCAACATTATTCTAAAAACCTGAATGTTGAATAACATTCATCACCGATAGTTGAACGGAGAAAAGTACAGATGTCAAATCTCTCATGCATTACTTTAAAAATTGCTAAAATGTATTTTTAAATGTTCTATGAAAAAAAAAACGAAAGTCTTTACGAAAAATTCATTATGTTTAAAAGAGGAATGGTACTCACATCTAGTTTCCGCAGTTTAACTTCAGGAGATGAATTTTCAGATAGAATTCTCTTAAGTCTATCAATCATGTCGTCGACATTGGTGACAACACCCTCCAGTTTGAAATTGAACTTTGTCCATTTTTCTGTCGACCGCTCTAAGTATTCGACATTCTCCTTCAGAGTTGACAGCACCATCAGAACCTTGTTTTCTATTTCCACAACTTCCTTTTGAAGAAGGGGTCGTTGTTTCTCGCTCAGTTTCGGCGCCAGGTCTTTTCCAGCAGATTTCAATTTCTCTAGGTGAGTGTTGGTAGTTTCCTGTAGCACTTTGTATTCATTCTGGAAATCATGAAAATAATTATTTTAGTACAACCCTAAACAGTTGAAAATTTCAATGAAGTTTCCTATTTAGGGTTTTTCACTTACCTATTTAGGGAAGTTTCCTATTTGGGGGAGGCTAAGAATTTTCATAATCCAACTGAATCTTCTTGTTAATGTTAATACGGAAAAAGGTAGTGAATTATCCTGTGACAAGTAACAAAAGGGGGGTCTGGGGGACCTCCCCCCGAAAATTTTGGAAAATTTAAGTCAAAACCCCCACTTTTTCAACTCGTTTTATTACGCCTCATCCGAATTTCGGAGGATATAGATTTTTCGCGTTTTGATACACAAACTTAGAAAAAAATATAGTTGTAATAACAGAGTTACAAGTGCCAAGGGGGTCTGGAGGTCCTACCCCAGAAAATTTTTTAAAATTTGACCTCAAATTAACAGGGTTTTAACTCATTTGGTGCATAAAATGTCATATATGAAGTAAAAATTTTAAGTTTTTTTTTGGGGGGGGCTTGAGCCCCCTAGATTGGATTCCCCAGATTTGGATTCCCAAATCTGTTTAAAAACTATCCTTTCATAACTAATCAAAAGGCAATATTTGGGCTAAGAAAAAGACAGAGCAGCTTCTCTTAAAAGAGAATGTAATCTTCCCCTTATATTATTGTAGGAATAATTTTTGCCAACGAGCGTTCAATATAGATTTCTTTGACTTTCTCTAATTTTGCCGCCTCTAAAAATTGTCCATGGTCTATTGCTATGGCGCATGTCTAAACAGGTCCTTATTAGTTTACCAGAATTAGTTTACCTGAAATAACTTAGAGTAAAAGCTATCGTATTATTGTAGTTGGAAACTCATTAATCCAAAACACACAAGTGTATAACAATAAAACATACCTCTACGAGCTCTAAAAGCAATATAATTTTGTTTTAAAATTATCATTTATAGTTTTGATTTTTGAGGTAGGTTTTTAGAAGATATTTATTATTAGATGTGCATGGATATTTTCGATGCAAATAGAAACGTTTTTAAATTTTATTCGGCTTGAATTAAACTTAACTTAATTTCGGAATCAAATTTTAGAATAAACCCTGAAACTTACCGAAGGTTTCTGCAAGACAGTAGAAGCCCTAAGCTTTTTCAGTTCTTCATCTGCCTGTTTTAGTAATCTGAATATTTCATCTTTTTGTTTGTCATAATCATTCCATGAAGCACAGGCATTCTGTTAAAAAAGAAAAAGATTGTTCAAATCCTCAATCAGTAATCCTTAATTTGACACTTACTATCATTTAGTAGGCATACTTTTAAAGTAACAAATCGCTTTTCAATGGTTCATAAAAAATTATATGAATAAAGGAAATAAATAGCTAATTTTTGTTTACTTGTAAGGCTGATAATTTTTGTGTGGCCTTTTGATAAACTTCTTCCCAATTCTTTTCCAGTTCTGTAATATCTGTCTGAATAAACTTAGGGGATCTTTGAAGTTTTCCCAATTCATGTCCCTTCTGGACACTAGTTTTGACATTTCCTTTATTTGATTCAAGTTGTTGAACTATTGCCTAAATTGAGAGAACGATCGTGTATAACATAGAGAAGAGACATAATACTTACAAATTACTCTTTATAGTAATATTGATTCAAAATTGATGCAACACATTGTGATATTATTTCATTGATATAGTAATTTATTTATATTTCCCTGATCTGACATTAAAACCTAGATATGGATACTCTTAACTGTGCTTTATCCTAATTATACAGGGTGTTTCAAAATTGCGTTGCACGGCTTTTGTTCGGAACCAGCGACTCCTAGGGTCATGGAAGTAAGGTCTACCCCTAGGTAAGTGACCCTGGAGAATTCATTGAGATGACTTACAGCGCTCCTAGCGAAATTAAAAAGTTAAAAAAATTAATTTAAAAAAAAAGAAGATAGAGCAAAAACCCCAATGAGAGTATTGTTGCCAACGTCAAGAATAACTCACTGAAAAGAATTTGATCAAAATATCTTGAATATTCGTGGAGATATTAGCATGTGAAAATGGCACTTTTTCAGGGGTCACAAAGTAAAAAGTTTGCATATTTGCAAATATTTTTGATTTTTTGATTAAATTTTGTGTTCTTTCAACTAAAAAAACACAAAACTACACAATAACACTGAAAAATTGGAAAATATGCGAACTTTTTACATTTTGACCCCTGAAAAAGTGCTATTTTCACATGCTAATATCTCCACGAATATTCAAGATATTTTGATCAAATTTTTTTCAGTGAGTTCTTCTTGACGTTGGCAACAATACTGTCACTGGGGTTTTTGCTCTATCTCCTTTAGTTTTTAAATTAATTTTTTTAACTTTCTAATTTCGCCACTAGGGGCGCTGTAAGTCATCTCAATGGATTCTCCAGGGTCACTTACCTAGGGGTGGACCTTACTTCCATGACCCTAGGAAGCACTGGTTCCGAATAAAAGCCGTGCAACGCAATTTTGAAACACCCTGTATATCATTTCTCTTTTAAGCAGAATATTTTTAATTAACTTTTTAAACATCCCTTTAGAATGGAAGATAAAGAGAACAGTTTATAATTGAATCGTCGGTTTGAAGAAGGGAATAAGTCCAAAAATCAAGTTTTGAGAAAATCGAAAAAAAATGTATAAGTAATGGAATTTTCATTGTATAACCGCCAAATTTTTACTGGAAGTTCAGAACCCTATTTAGAAAATAGAGTAATCATCAAAACAAATATAAGTGTATTCAAAAATATTTTACAGCCAAAATAAGTTGATGGACTTATTCCCTTCTTCCACCTTATGAAATTTTTCTGATGAAAAAATCTTTAAAAACCCTTAAAATCACATTTAAATTATATTTCTCCTTAGTTTACACCACAAAAGGGTGAAATAAAAAGAATAAGACAAATGAAATTCAAAATTATAGTGAAACTGGGTTATTAAAGCAGTATCAATGGAGTGAGTGAATATGAATGGAGTCAAACATTCCCTACATAAAAAAAAGTTTGAAAAACATTGAAATTAAGAGGAAATTTTATTTTAACTTAGTTTACAGCACAAAGAATATGAAGAGAAAGAAAAATTAACTTTAATTCCAAATTAGCTTAAAAAATACAATGAATGGACATCGATTTCACAACTTCAAGGGGCAATATCTCCCTATAGGGGTTAGTTATTGTTCCCCTCTTTTCACCCATGTGTAGAGCAAAGCTTAGAGATTGTTTTGAGCACAAAAAGTCAATTTGTCATTTTTTGGACTTATTCCCTTCTTCAAACGGACGATTCAATTTAAGTATTAATTTTTTCCATCAAATAAACAGGGGACACATGTTTATCAAATCAAATAACTAAAGAACAGATGGAAAAGTTTCTACAAATTCCTGGAAAAGCATTTCAAAGGCATTTTATGAGGTATCCGATGCGTATAATTAACACATATGTGGATTTCTATGTATTGCAAAGTATGGAATTTAATGTAATTAAAATTCGAAAACCTAAGAAATTTTAACCATTTTTAAATTTGTTTGCGATTTTTTACGCATATGAAGATTTCCTTACCTCTTGCTGTTGAACTAATTGTGACAAAGTTTCAAGGTCGTCATACGGAGTTTCTTCTATGCGTTCAGTCAAGGTCTTAACTTGCTTCAGCCAACGGTTAATCTCAGTTATTTCTTGCCTATAGGTGAAGCACTGAGTGATTGTTTCCGTAACCACGATGGTAGTGTCTATTTCAGGAAGTAGTGTCTTGTAACGCGTCAAAAGAGCGTCCAATTTCTTCTGTTCCGCTACTCCTTCCTCTTCAGGAATGTGAGATAACAAGCTTTCCAACTTTCGAACGAGCCACTTGACGTCTTCTCGTTTGCTATCGACTGTTTGACACACAGTCTGAAAGTAGTTAAAGAGATCGAAATAAATAAATACACTGAAACTTCGACCTTCGATTAACCGACTCCTTGGATTATCCAATGGGCCGATCCAGCGTTATCGATCATTTTTATTCCACAGTTTAAATAACAAAATGTTTTAAATCTTTAAATTATATTTTGAATGTCTAAATATCCTTTTTTACCTTTCTCCATTCGATATATATAATTTTTAAATAAATTTAAATTTTTTACATTGCTTCGTACTCGGTAAATTACTCATTTCTTTATCATCTGATTATATGACCCTTTTAGAGTTCCTATTACACACTGGTCCCAAAAGTGACAGTTAATCAAGATTTTACTGTATAAAAATTACCAATTCTGTACAGCAATAAAAATAATAATATAACTATGAAAAAAATAAACATGCCAGCTACAATTTATGTTGAAGTATAACTAAGAAGTTTCAGATGATGTAAATAAGATGAATAGATTAAGTATTTTGAACAAAATAATATTATGCTCACCAAAAATTTACTCTTGATTGTTTCAAATTCGTGTGAGGATGATATTTCTTGTGTAATACCATGAATGTGTTTTTCCACCTCGTCCATCCATCTCAGAAGCTCGTTAAATCTAAATGTTTTAAGATTATAATTTGACTACAGTGCTAAATACAGTGTAGTTTAGGTAGTTAAAGATAAAGGGAAAACAAAACTTTTAACTATAAGGTTAAGCGCGCACTAGAGACTTTTGTCACCGCGACAGAGACAAAATTATCACCCTGACTATTGCAAGAAGCTAGAGCGCGCGCATTTGGCGACGAGACTCTTGGCCGATTGCCAAGAATCTCTCCATAGAAATGCATTGCTCTCGAGTGACCTAGTGCTTATAGTCGCCGCGACAGAATTCTCTAGTGCGCGCTTAGCCTAAGAAACTACTTCGCATTATAAAAGTGAAATTCCTTAACTATCATTCTTCCTATATTCCTTAACTATCATTCCTTCACGAGATCATGATAAATCCTTAAATTAGAGACGTTAAAGTTATCAAAATACTTTGTTAAAAAATTCAGTTATCAAAAGATCCACTGATTAAGAACGTATTAATAATTAAACAGTTTTTAAGAGAAGCTAAAACAAAGTTTATTACGATTCATAGACTCCAGAAATTATTAGAGTTATTCATAGAATTAATTAGGTCATAAGCATGTTACAGTTTGACTGTTATCTAAAAATGTTTGTTACCTAATATATTTAATTATTCCATTTACCTGAATTTCAACATATAAAATGTTTAAATATAAAACCTATTAAAATTCTACATCACAGTAGCGGGTATTTGAGTTGAAGTAGTTCTTTTACAAATCCTTAATTCTTTTTCCTTAATTCGACAAAACTTCAAATTCTTGAATGGGTAAAAAAATATTCAATGATCGAAATTTTTTTCCAATTTAAACTTACTTTTCACAGTACTCAGTCCAATCTGCCTTGAACTTTTGTAGCTGGTGAAGAATGGATTCAATTTGTTTTTCAACTTCATTCCATTCCCTTTGTTTCTGGGTGTATGCATCTTTTAAGTTGAAATCTTTTGGAGAAAACGTCTTGTGCTCATCGGATAAGGACTTCAGGTAGTCCAAACTGGTTTTCACTTGCGAAATCCGTACAGCAGTGAAGAATTCCTGATTAAAAAAATTTACTCTTCGGATAAGGTTTAAAGTATCGTAAAAACAAAGTGCAGATAATCTTCAAAACAATTTTTTGCGTGTGAAATGTTTCTGGATAAATGACATGTAGATTATAACGAACTTTGTTAAATTACTACTAATTGGTGTTATTAATAGATTTACCAGTTTTTTCTAACCCCAAAAAGCTGCAATTCAACCCTAGTGCAGTTCACACAAATATTTTACATATTACGAACCACTGGTTGAACGTTTATATTGGTTTTATACGTAGGTATACGTAAAGAGAGCGTACCTTTTAAAATTTTCTTTTAATGCAACAAAAATAAGCTTTTTAAAATATACACTATCGCAAACATAACTCGATTAGCATTATTTTTTATAATTAAAATTGCTTTAATATTAATATATTAATGTTTAATTAATTAAGGTGGCTTCCCAAACTGAAGCTTAGTATATATGTTACCGCTAAAGTATATAATGCAGTTATTTCATAGAATACCTAGTTATTCCATGGAATAACTGATCGTGTCCGTTAAAGTGTGTAATATGTTATTAATTTGACACTTTAACTAGTTATTCTATGAAATAACTAGGTATTCTATAAATTAACTAATGAGAGACGGTTAAAGTGTAAAATAAACAATTTATCTAAAATGAAATTAAACTAGACAATTAAAATGAAAAAGATTTATCTAATTTATGCAGCGTATAAATGGTATTTATGAAAACGTACCATAAAATCATTTGTTACAACAAGGATTAATAAAATGACACTTGGAATTACAATTAATTAATTCCCTATGGCCTGGAATAGTTCATAAATGCAGTAGGGGTGGAAGGTAAATGTATTTGTCGTGCGAGATATATGATATATAGATTATTTTACACTTTAACGGGCTGCAGATCGTTATTCTATGAAATAACTAGTTAAACCAGGAAATACAAGATAGTTTTACACTTTAACGGACACGATCAGTTATTCCATGGAATAACTAGGTTACATACTTTACGTTTTTAGAATTACATACTTTAACGGTAACATATATACAGCATAAGAAATCAAAGCACAATAGCATAAAAGAGTGTGAAGAATGCTTTAAACTGCTTACTGAATGAGTTTTGAGTATCGTATTTCCACTTTCACCGCTATCAATCATCTGTTGCTCTGTGTTCAACTGCCTCTTCAAGTCATGTAATTGATGGGTAAAGTTCTGTTCTTTCAACTTGAATTCTTGGCACAGCAAATAGTATGGTATTCTCTCCATTATTTTCTAGTAAAGAAAAGATACAATATAACTTTTGAAATCTTTTATGAACATTTGACTCCGATTTGTTGCAACCAAAGTTATTAGCTCTACCATTCTTCAATGATTTAAACTTGGCTAAATGCAACAAAAAACAGCTTCTTTGCCGAATTATTTCTTTTAAAGATGGTCGGTTTTAGCCCCTACCTACAACATACTTAATAGTACCAGTTAAAATATGAATTATAACATACCCTCCATCTTTCTTCTAAGTGCAGCACAGTTTCTTTGACTGGACCTTGTTCGGATGCAGGTAATGTAGCTAAAACAGCATCACTGGATATCTGAAGGTCTTTGATTATTCCATCATTTAAACTTCTGAAAAAGTTCTGTAGAAAAAAAACGTTTTGAATTGTTTTCTCGACTGTAAGAGCATAGCACTATTATGCCTATCCTCAAAAAATACAGTATTTTAGGAAATTACTAAATGGAAATTAATAGAAGGTTACTTACATTATGAACTTGAAGTTGTTTCTCATCACTGGGCTTTTTCTCTAGCATGGCTTCTGCACTTTGAACCTTTTCTTTGACCACTTTTAAATTCTTATTGTAGGCACTCCAGCGAGAGGCAGCCTCTGCCAAAGCACTTTCCCATTCAGAAGACAAATTCAAGCAGCTCTAAATACGAATAAATAACGATATTTGTATTTATCTTATATTGTGTAAAACAACTCGTCGCATAGTAAACTCTTTTATTTATTTTTTGCTAAAAGAACGGTTTTTAAAGGGCGCGATTAAAAAATAAACTGAGCATTGAAGGCGTTTATTAACATAAAGAAAAAGAAATTAAATGCATTAAATATTAGAATGTGGTTTTACAGTTTCCAGGTATCTCAGGAAACTTTAAAATTTAAGCTTTATCTTAATGCTAATTTAACCTAATTTATTAATTTAATTATTTAATTTAACTAATTTTAATTAATTATTTAATTTTAAATTCTTAATTATTTCTAATTTTTAAGTTAAGCTTAAAATACCTAAAAAATGCTTTACATTAAAACAAAGTTTCTCTGGAGAACGCAAAATTACACACCTGAAATCTTTTGTTTAGATTGGTCATTTTGTATTGTACTTCTTGAGTACAAATATTTTGAGCCCCGGCAGCATGTTCCATGATGCTTTTGTAAATATTCATTTGACTTGCTAACTGGGACTTGTAGGTAGGTGCTCTTGAGAAGAATACCTAGTAGATCAATCATCGTCGATTTTAACACAATTACCACATAGTAGGTAATAATAGTTCTTTAATTTGATACTATTAAGAGAAAACACAATAATAAAAACAAGAAGTCGTACCTTATGTTTGTCTTGCAAAACAGTTATTGCCTCAGCGCTGCTAGGAATGCCATAAGATGCAAGTATTCCGTCGGCTTCATCCAGCCATTTTTCGATATCTGGGTATCCGTTTTCAAAGGCCAGTTGCAAAGGTATTAACTGATACACCAGCTGAAGCTCATTCATCATGTTAGTTTTCACTCGCAAAAGCATCTCTTTCTCCTGGATGAAAGAGATGAAAGTAAAAACGATAAATACGCAAGAGAAATGATGTTCTTTCGAATTCATTTCAAGAATCGATTCTATTAAAAGTTCATTATGGCAATGTTGGCTAATAAAAGAAGTTAAGAACACTGCAAAATATTTGACACACTATAAGACATTATCTAATATTTCTATAGAATAGGATATTCAAATTCACCAAGAGGTTTAAAACGACTATAGAAAAACTTTTTTCTGAGCAGAAAAGTTAAAGACTATCTGGAATTTTTCTCAATAGTGTTTTTCTAATTGGTTCAATTCTGTTAACGTTCTCACTTAATATCACCAATTTCTTTTGAACGCTTAATATTCAAATGTAAACAATTTTTTAAAAGTTTTTAATAATAAACTGAACAGTTATAGATGTAATTAAACATTTTAATCTATGAGTTTGAAATTATTTAGCAATATTTATACTTTTTGGTGTCCAAAAGACATTGGCGATATTTAGCGGGAACTTTAACAGAATTGAACCTTCTAATTAAGTCATAAAAGATGTAAATCAACCAGATGAAAGCTGGAAAGATGACGATACGTAGTTTGGGAATCCTTGTCTAAAACTATTTAATATTTTTAAATATAGTTGTAGGTATTGACTATATTAAAATATGTATGTATAAAAAAAATTTTTCATCTCAAGAAATTTGTCAATTCACCTTTTTATACCTTGAATTAGTAACTTTTCACTTAACCATTTTATGAAGACCATCAATACTAAACTAGTAAAAAGTTGCTTGAAGATTTAAGTTAAAAGCTTGGTAAAAATACCCACTTAAAAGTATATTTTAATAAAAATTTCACTACAAAAGTAGAATATCAGTTACCTTTTTAATAGCTGACATAACCTTTTCAACTTCTGTAGCAGACAAATGTGTAACTACATCATGCATTTGCTTTGATAGTTTCTTAAATAGAGTATCATACTCGTCCCATTCCACTTGAAGTTTCTGTTAAAAAAAAGAAGTTTTCAAGAATTTCACACCGATTAAAATTATAATCAGTGCAAGTTTGATGGATATATCTCATTCTAATTAAACTTTCAAAGAAATAATCCGGTAAAATTAAATGATACCCAGTTGCAATATGTATATTTTCCTCCTCATGCCGCTTTTAGCAGCTTTAAATAAATCATAATGTTTAAGAATTTGTATACTGGCATTGGAACACCGTAAACACTACTTATACATAGAAACTAGCTCTGAAATAAAAGTATTTTCAAACAATACACCATTATTTAAAATCAGTTTTGAAATTTTACCTTCAGTTGTTGAGAGTAACTTAGTAGATTGTCATGCCTACAAAATACTTTGGTAGACAATATAATTTCTGCATCTTGAAGCCATTGCTGCAAATGCTTTAGGTTCTTTTGGAAATTGTGACGAGTGCGAAGGATTTCACCTGACACAAGGAATTCTTGTAGCTGAAATTTTGAAATAAGAAAACCTTTTAAATTACATGAAAAGGGAAATGCATTCAAGATGTTCGTTTTCCACTTTTTAACTTAATAGATAATGACACTATAATAATACTTACATGAGGGTAGAGGCTGTCCCATCTTCTTTGAACATTATTAACTGTTGTTTTGATTTCATAAGAAATTTCATCCCGGCAAGTAGCAGCTAAATACTCCCCAGATTCTACGACGTGGTTCTTTCTTTCAAACCACTGACTGAGATCGTTGAAAAACTCCTAAAACAACAATAAAATAAATGAAATCGAGTTGTATTTATTAAGCTACACTGTAACAATATTGCGAAATTATTAATCAATTGTTTTCGTAAGTAATGAAATAATTACCAGTTGGTGCTCGGTATCTTTTTTGATAGCTTCTTCTGCTTTACAGAGCCATGTTAAAAGAGGCTGAAGGTTTCTCGAGTAGTTTTGCCAGCATTTAAGAACTTGACTTGCAGTGCTTCCCACAGAGTGAAGATCCACCATCATTTTCTTCCATAAACCGTCAACGTCGGATAAAAATTTTTCAATTTTGTCCATTTCTTTAGTGTCTGAAATTCAAGAGTATAAAAGAGGAATTAACTTTATATAATCATTTTTATTTATTACCTAAAAAAGTTTTAATACCCAAATTAATTATATTATGAAATGTTTTTAATTGATTTTTCTCGCTGTTTCTTAATTCAGTAAATAATGGTTTTTGTTCATGAAAAGATGACATTTTTAACGTAAGGTAAAACGGTATCCAATCTAAGAGGGATTGATTTGCCAATCACAAAAGAAGAAAAACGCAATAAGTAAATAATTGTTTTATAAAGATTAATTATAAGCACAAATATAAATTTTTTTTTCATAATTTATTTATCATATCACATTTTACAAATAAGTGTTTTTTAAAGTGGAGTATAATTATAATTCAATTAAATATGATCTAATAATATATTAATAATAATAATAAAATATAATGCATTAATATACAGGGTGTCCCACGAGAAGTGGCCCAACCCTTTAACTTTTGAACCCCTACAGATATAGTCATGAAAGTGGGGTCTAGGCATAGTAAAGTGACCATGCCCTATCCGATGAGATAACTTTCAACGCCCTCTAGCAGAAAATTTAGGAGTTATAATTTTTATTTTAAAAACTGTGTGAGGTATGTGAAAAAAGTCAATGACTAAGTTGTAGAGCATCATCGATTTAGTAGGAAAAGACACCTTAAGCAGATAAATATATCGAATAAACCCCTAAAACGCAAGCTCAATTAGGTTGATTTCACGTAGTTTTTACGTCTTAAGACGCTCCTCACGAGGTGAAAATGAGAAATTTTTATTTTTATGATTTAAGTAAATGACTAAAAGCATTCTTAGTTCATTAAATTGAAAATTTCTCATTTTCGCCTCATGAGGAGCGTTTTAAGATGTAAATTCTACGTAAATTCAACCTATTTGAGCGTGCGTTTTAGGGGTTTATTCAAGATATTTTTCTGCTTAAGGTGTCTTTTCCTACTAAATCGATGATGCTCTACAACTTAGTCATTGACTTTTTTCACATACCTCACACAGTTTTTAAAATAAAAATTATAACTCCTAAATTTTCCGCTAGAGGGCGTTGAAAGTTATCTCATCGGATAGGGCATGGTCACTTACCTATACCTAGACCCCACTTTCATGACTATATCTGTAGGGGTTCAAAAGTTAAAGGGTTGGGGCACTTCTCGTGGGACACCCTGTATATAGAACGGATATATTATTAATAATATGTTAATTATATTTTAATATTATTAATATATTAATATTTTATATAAAATGAGTAGAAATAAGTACCCCTTACCAAGTGCACCAACATGCTGACATGCTTCAATAGCAGTTTTTGTGTCAGCATAACACTTATCATATTCCTTGAAAACTTTTTGTCCATCTACAAAACTCTGTACATAAAAAAAGAAAAATGTAAAATTAATTAAAATGTAAAGAAAGACTGCTTCATTTTCATGGCTTTATAGAAAATAACGATTCTAGTTGGAGCTGTTGATTACCTTGTGTTGCTCTAATATGACAGAAACTTCCTTTTCAGTGCCATATTTCTTGTTCCACTCCTTTAAGTGGTCTTCAACGTTTGATAACAAATTAAGGAGCTCATATCGGGTGTTCTCCAGACACAGTTTCACAAAGCGTCTGTGCGATTGGACGGAAATATTGTCCAGTCTGTTTTGAAGATCTTCGATGTGGTCCGGGGACACATTGGCTGATTCTGGTAATTGTCTGTAGCCTTGGAAGAATTTCATATGGGAATCCAAAGGCTTGAAAAATGTCTAAAGAGAAAAACACAAATTAACGACAGAAAAACTTAACACGTATTGATTTTACAAAAATTACATAATATTAACCTTTATATTACCATTTAAATCATTTCATTAATTCCAATATTAAGTTTTAGAAGTGTATCATGATTCACTTTAGATCTACTCTATTCACCTCCAGCTCTTTTTTTTACCAGAACTCAAAAAATTTTGAACAGTTCGACTGGTTTTAAAATTAACAAGTTTTTCTCTTCCAAAAAAGAGAACAAATATAACAAAAATTGTTACGTTAAAAACCAGTAAAATATTTTTAAAAAAATTTATATTGCATGTAACGGTAGCTATCTTTTAGTTTTAAATAGGTAAAATATTCAAAAAATGGTTTTCCTTAAAGGTAATTAAAAGTATTTGAGAATATGCAATGCTTTTTTATCCATTGAGTCTAACATTAAATTTTTAACGATAACAATTGACAGTAAAATTTTAACGATAAATTATTTCAAACATTGAAATAGAGGAAGGAGGAAGGTTAATATTAGTTATAAAGCATAGCGGATTACACAATCTAAATAGTCAATTAAAATAACAAATGCGCCTTTATTTTATTGAGCTAAGTTAATTACCTGATGTTCATTTAACTCATGCTTCACGACTTGAAGCATGTTGGTGGTTTGGGCACTCGGCAAAAGTGGAAGATTGAGTCGTCTCTCTGCTTCAATGATCCACTTACTGAGTTGCCCGATGGAACCTGGCAAAACGCTGTCCAGGTGATTCTGCCAGTCCTGCAACTCTTTAGCCACTTTGGCCCACCTCTGTAACAAAGTTGGCCATGCAGCTTTCAGGTCAACGTCTTGGACATTGGAATTATGTTTCGATCGAAGGCGTTCGTAAATAACTCGATAGTCTTTCATTTCAGTTTTAAGTGCGAAAAAGTCCTGGAAAATTAGAATTAAGTTTAGTACTGGTAAATATTCTACATAAATTCACTAAAATACTTTTTCAAAGTCACACTATCATTAATGACTTTTTAACACTCCCTACTTTTTATGCTACATGTGACTTAAACCATTTTACTTGAGATGAGACAACTTTTCTAAGCTTATATTCCTAAAATATGCTATTATGAAAAACAAATCGACTAGGTAAAACTACAATATTAAAATAAATTCCACATAGAGTTAAAATATTGAAATTATAAGAGAATTAATGAACTCTTCTTACAATTAATCTTAAATGACATAACATGCAAATAAGAAGTACAAAAACAATAAATAGAAACAGATCTTACAGAATATTGAGTTCTATAGTCAATAGAAGGGTGCCTACGACTAGCTAATACAGATTCAGCTTTATCTAGCCACACTGACAAAACCTCAAGATCACTCCTTTGAGTTTCATCAGCTGAAATGTCTGCTGAAGCATAAGTTTCAGGATAAAGGTGCAAAAACTGAGCTACATAAGTCATGATTGATTTTTCATCCGGGTGGGGAACATCTACATCTAAAAGTATAAAATAAAAATGTAAGCAACTATTTAAAACAGATATAAAAAGTATTGAATGAAAAATATGGTATTTATACATTTTTTCAAAAAATTGAGGAATCGGAAGGAATTTATTGTTATCAGAAAAATTATTTCTTTTGATTATTTCAAATTAATTTACCAAATTTATAAGTTATGGTTCCCATATTGAACTAACAACTCTCTGGAGTTTCTATCCAAATTATTGCCATTATCTTAACTTAAACAAGTAAGGTTTAAAGATATAAAAGATTTTCAGTCTTCATTTTTTGATGGTACTTTTCCTTTATCAGTCCTGTCAAAAATTACCAAGCTGTTTAAATGCACAGGTTATAAATATCACCAGAAATAAACCACATAAATTTAGCAACATTCAAATATTTCGCGTCTAAAACAGCTTGCTGAATTTTAACCGAATAGATAACCTGTCCTGTTAACAATTGGTCAATAACCCAAAAGTGCTGTTATGGCATACGATAACTGACTAAGCAGTGAATCAATCCTGTAATTCGGGAACCACTGATTAAGGACCGTATTCACCGGCATACTTGCCAATGCCAACTTTTGAAATCTTACATCCGTAAAGCCTTTTGCGTAACATTACAAAACTACAACTTGAAGCTTTCCGCGTTAACAAACCTGAAAAACATCAATTCAACACCAATTCCAATCTCGGTAAACTAGTTTTCCCGCATTGCGAAAGGAACACGTAAAGAAGCAAACTTTACAGGTGAGCGCGCGTCAAGACTCGCCGGCAGACGTATCCAAAACTTAAGCCTTTCTTTTTTAGAAAAAACCAAATGAGAAAATCGTAAGGACAGAAATTAGTTGAGGAATCTGGTTTTGAAGTAAAAAGATAAAGCTAGAGAAAATCGTTTACGTCGCGAGTGTTTTGCGTTTTCGCGGTTAGTTAAGTGGACAAAAAAGCAAAAACAGTAAAATTTTCAATCAATCCGTAAAACCGTAAAACTACAGAAAATCCATAAATATTACGGACAATCCGTGAAAGTTGGCAAGTATGCGCCGGTAACTTGGCCGGCGGTTAACCGGGAGCCAAACCTTTAATTGTTGGAAAACTAGTTTTCCTTCTTCAACTGCCAATCAGAAGCTTGACGACCGGTAACCGCCGGTCAAGTTACAGGTGAATACGGCTGTAAGTCATTATAGTGTCCCTCTTAATCCAGATCTTTCAAATCCCAAAGGAACACAAATTTTTCGATACTGCATTAATTTCCTTTGAAGAGTTCGCATACTTTCCTCTTTGATTCTAAATAGAGATAGCAGACGCATACCTTCTGGATCCAACAGGCGAGCGATGCCCAGTTCTGACTCGGCAATTCTGAAGGCCGCGTCTAGGCGTTCGATGTTGGTGGCGTTGCGGTACTGGTCCATGCTCACGAGACCAGGGCGAATGCGATGGATGATGGCCAGGAAGGCCCACCCATCCCGCCAACTGCTACCAAAGTCATTGACAGTCACCCCAAAACGTCTGCAAAAAGCCAACACACAAACTGAGCATCTCGTCAAATGAAAATTGTTACAAATCAATGTGTTAAGTAAAATAAGATACTTGTTTTTAGCCTACCACCGTCCCGGACCTGGAAGGTCCTCTCGTCGGGAAAAAGTCACAGACGCCACAACTGCAACCCAACCCAAGCCGTGCAGAGCCGCAGCTCCCGACGCAGCGCAGGAGGCGTCTCACAGCGATTAACCCATTAAGGACGACTTTAAAATAATGAAAATAAATAACTTTTTCTTTCATATTTTGTTCATTTGAACCGAATATAGTAAGAAATGCCCATTTTCAGATTTTTAAAAAAATAATTTTTATGATTTTTAACTGGCAACTTTTCTTGCCAACCGTCCTTAGTGGGGTCCAAACTCTGACAAATGAAAAGTCGAAAAAACTAATTAGAATGTTTACGATTTTGATAATAAAATGTTTTCATACATAATTTAAAGAAATAATCCATAAATAAAAGTGAATGGGTACTAAATTGTTAATAGGGGGTCCAAGAAAGGGTATTTCACCCCTCCTGAATAGGGCCAGTTCAGTTCAAATATTGATATTCACCTATTTTCAGGCTTTAAGAATAGCCGAACTAGTACTTTTTTTAAGTCGGAATGGTCGGAATCCTTTGATTTTTGTACTTTAGCTAGCTTCCAGGTTAAAATAGGATTATTTATATCCCCCAGTCTGGAACATAGGGACTTTTTTACCTGCTAGAGTCTTATATATTCTCAACTTTCATTTTTTTTGGATACTTTTGGTTATATGTATATAATTTTTTTGCCTTCCGAAGCCTTTTCTCTTATTGGAATTCTACGTTCTTTTTAGTCATTCTCTATCAAAAAGTCATCATAATTACAGTATTCATCTTTATGGCTCCAGATTTCGCATATTCCCCCCAGAAAATGTTAAATATTACTCATTAACTCGATAAAAACTAGGTATTAGCCCATTCAAAATGGGTTAAATTACTCCAGTGATATTTTATTTTATTTTTTGACTACTGTAAATTTCCAGAAACCTCTTTCAAGGAAAATAAATGTATCCAGAAATGATTTATTATGTGATTGAACCAATAAATCTGTTAGGAATCGGTAAAAATCTAAAATCTATTAAAAAAAACACTAAAATTATGATCCAATGGAAACATTTCATCATGCTAAAGTATCAATAAGATCTACATATATGATAAGAACAAAAAAAAGCATTAAAAATAATTAATTTACAAAAGCTTCTTATGAGTAACTCGTAAAAGTTTTGACCACACATCAGACGATTGGCAACAAAAGTTGCCAGTAGAAGAAAACCCTTGCTATTGGCAATTTAAATACCCCCATTCCAACTGTAATTGGTAATAATATTTAGAATGGGATCTTGTGAATATGCTTCAATAGAAACAAGTCATAAAAATAACCAAAACATTAGATTATTTTGGCGTTTTCCAAATGATCTCCCAGCTATCTCCAAAATGTAGTGAAACGCTCTCATTCTAACAGCGATTTTATCCCCAAAACGGCATGGCAGGTATAAATTTCTATTTTTATCTGAATAAATACATTCTTTAGAAGCTGTTGTCATGCATTTAAACTTTTAATGTCCTCTATTAGAGTCAGTAAAAAATGAAATGTCCCTTGGCAAATTTTGTTGCCAACCGTCCTTAATGGGTTAAAGCCATCGCACCTCTCACTAGCAGCTATCGAAAGCGATATAGCGCTAACGAATCGCCGCTATTTCAAAGAAATATGTTCCCCAAAAATTAAGTATTTCGCTAAGGTTAATTCGAAAAGTTATTAACCTAAACTTTGATAAATCGAATATTTTAAAAGCTCTCAAATTCTTTTTTTTGTAGAAATATGCTTTACCTAGTAATTTATTAAGATTTTTAAATGAAATTTACGCTTTTGATCGAATACCTATATATACAAGAGGAAATATTTTAATGGAGTTTTATATTTGGTTTGAAAATTCTTCCAAAATACTGTTCAAATTAATACATATTTTTGATACTGAATGCTGATTTATGGAGGCTAATGAAATGAGGTTGAATTTACCATTACTTTGATTTTTTTATTTTCTTTCCATTGAGGATAGTGTGAGGGCAAGTTTCTAGAAGTTGAGAAACCATCTTGAAACGAATTTACTGACAACTTAAAGTATTTTTTACTGTTATGGAGTTGATAAATGTAAAGAGTACTCTAATATTTTAAAATTAATATCAGTTGACGTAACCCTGTTGTTCAATAGTTTTGTCAGAAGAAGTCCTTATGTTCAAATAGTTGTTTAGCTAAATCTATAGGTCCTGTTTTTCATGAGGGAGGAATGAAGAAAAAGTTCTTGGAATGTTTTAAGGTCCTTACTAAATTTTCTTCATCAAAAACACTTAATACTCCATTTAACTCCTGATCTGTTTGCTTTTCCCAACATAAAACTGCACTAACTGGATGATAACTGCATGCTCTATAATTGGATTATGGATTATTTTGTCGTAATAATGTTTAAGATTTACTGTAACATATTTCTTATTTTATCAGACAGCCCTTGATCTTAATACGAGAAGCTTAAAGGATTTTTAAGAAAAGAGGATTTTTTCTAATCCAGAACGGATGGGTTGGAGAAAGAGGGAGGACTCACTGGCTGATGCTGTTCTTGACCCATTGCAAGAGCGCCTTCCTGGCGCCTCCCTTCCACCTGTCCACCGCAGTGGGCTTGGTGGCCGCCGCAGGAGCGGTGCTGGTCAGCCGGAGAGGGGACTCGGGCATGGTCAGCCCCACGCTGTCCAGGCTGCTGGTACTGCTGGCGCACGTCTGCAGGTACGCCATCTGCTCGGTCAGCAGCTTCGTCTTTTCCTCGATCTGCAGAGAATGGATTCTCGAAATTTATAACGCGTAATAAGGCTATCTAACTTTTCACTATTCAACTCCTATATCAAATTCCGCAATTGGCGCAGACGTGTTTTACTGTCAAACAAAATATTTATTTCAGGCAAAAAAAAATATTTCACCATATAAACGCCAAATACGACTTTTTTCTAAAAAGTATATTCAATTTTATGATGATTGCGTAAAATAACATTTCCAGAACCATTAATTCAGTATTTAAGTCAATATTATAAAAATAAACATTTAACTATAGTATAGATAGTTTTTAAATTACCTGGAAATGTAAAATGATTGTCCATATTAACCCAAGGGTTATGGTAGGTGTTCCATCAACAATATCTGTGGCATTGATGTTGACCAGCTTTATCTAAATGAATATTACAACATGTGTAAATGTAAACAAGATATTGAAATTCCAGTTATTAAATTTTATCATACTATCTATTATGTTACGTATCTAATAGAAAGTCTCAAAAGCAATTAACATTTACATAGAGTCTAATTTTAATAAACTGAATTCGAATAGAGAGCAATTCAAGTATCAATTATTTCAATTTTATAAATATTTTTTTGCATTTTTGAGTTGAAACAATAAGTGCCATATCGATACGTTAAAGGGTCGGACACGTTAAGCAGAAAAAACTGGGTTATTAAAAAAATTGGAAAAATCTTACAATCCTGGAGCATTTTAATGCTACTAGAAAATAACATTGTTAATTAAGTTCAATAATAAATAATTTGATATTGAAAGGATTGTTTTGTTAATATTATAATTCATTAGTTAAAATACCATTAACGTATAAAAAATAAACTTGACTTGAAACTTACTCTTTTTCTTTCCAAGAACTGTAGAACTTGATTCACATTACTCAGAAAATGAGGCCGTCTTAGCCTTCTTCCCCTCTCACCGTGCTAAAAAAGCAAACAAAAAACCCACCGTGATTTAAATTTTTCCACCTACTTTTACTTAATTTAACATTACATAATAAAAAATGATACTTATTAAATTAAAAGAAAAATAATAGAAAAACTTTAATATGCACATCAAAAAATTTGAAACCAATAAAGTGCTATTTTAAATTAAATTAACTTGATGCTTTTGGAAACTATCTTACTTTTAATAAGGTATGAGTAGGTTCAGGATTTAGAAAATATTAAACTAATTACAAATTACAAAACTAAATTACATAGCTGAAAAGCTCTAAAATCAATACTTATGACGTAAAGATATAGTTTTGATTTTAAATTTTTGATACATTTCGTTCACAAGAAAAACTATAATTAATTAATAAGTTTTCCAAGAAAGAAATCCCTTGAAATCCCAAGAAAAATTTCCCTTGAAACGTATAAATATTGAAATTAAATTATACTTTTATTAAAAATAAAACTATTACAGTTGCCGCACTTGTGGCAATACTATCGATAAAGAATGTTAAGGGGATAATAGAATTGGTACAAAAACTATTTTAAACTGCAAAATTTTACTTTTACTATGATACTTTAACAAAGCTTTCGTAAAGGATACAATAAATAATCGTGTTATTGAGCACTTACTATGCGTTCACCAGATAAGTGTTCAATGAGTGCAATCAGTTTTGATCCATCTCTCAAGTCTTCTATTAAATCTTCCACTCTCATGGGTGGCTCATGCTAAGATGAATAAAGTATAACTAAATAGATATAGTAGCTGAGTACAAAGAAGTTATGATGACGCGAAAAAAACACCTATTTCACACATATTTAATGTAACAATTTAAATTGTGTTCAATGAATGAAAAAATTTCAATGTTTGTGGAAAATGTCTTAACTGTACTTACTTGAGCCAGGTAATGGTTGGTCCAATTTGTAAAAACTTTCTTCTGCACTCTTTCTTGTTCCTCTGAAATAAAAGGATAATTGAAACACTGTTTTTGAATTTTTTAGCTACATTTAATGTGACATAATAACTCATTATTATTCACAGAAAACTGATTTTTTAGCCATCCTAACAATCAAATATCAAAAAATCCTCTCTTTTCATAATTTTATACACATCTTAAAGAACTAATCGATGCAAAAAAGTAAACTGTTTAGTATCAATATAGGCTAACAGTAATACTTCGAGCTCCTACAATAAGCGGGACCTAGCCAAAACCACTTATGTTTAACATGAAGGTGGGGGGAAATTTTTGAATTTATATTTAATTTCTTTTAATTGGAACAGTAAAAAACTTAAGGGAACATTCATTTGAAAGAAAAATGCGTTTAAATCATAGGCAATAAAACAAATATGATATTATTGCTAAAAATTACTCTAATGTTTTTAATTAAAATAAAAGACACGAAGACCCATTTCTTCCATAAAACTCAACTTCCCTGAATTATTAAGGTCACAAAAAGAAAAATTTAAGAAATTTGCAGTACAAAATTTTTTCCATAAATGAGATATGTTGAATAAATACCACATTTATAGATCTGATAGTTGATAATCCCTAACATAGCCTCGGGATGGCTAGCCCCCAGTAGATGTTACCATCTAATAAGATAAAAATAGATTTGGAACTTCTCTTCCACAATCTAAGACTCTGGAGGACTGTAGTCACCACTTATCGCTCTACTTAACCCATGAGCGCTAAAGCTGATCTATAAATCAGCCCGGATCAATCCCAATCTAGGCGGTGCCCAGAATTCTAAATCCCGGCAGGCCTATCGCTCAAGAGACTTCTTGAGGAATCTGTCGCTATACACGCCCAATGTAAATACCTCATCATAGCATCATAGTGCTTTGTAGTTGTTTTGCATATACGCAGTGTAACGCTAACTGATAACCAAAGAGGACAGACACTGTTATAGTTAATGGCGTTTTACGAACGCCCTTTTAATTTGAGGATGAGCGAGAGACACAGAGGTTTATGTTAACGAGTAGAATGAGGTGATTATTGTGGGTGTAGTTTCGAGTTACTAAAGATAGGTTTAATAAAGTTGGGACTAAAATCCATACATGGATTCAAAAATTTTGTTTATTTTAGGCATTGATTTTTTTTGTGATTTGATTGAGTAGGTATTGTTTTTATATTTGTAGGAAGTTTTATTTATTAGAAGCTTTAAAAAAATTAATCATGGATAAAGTTTAATTTAAATTCAACATTTTTATCAAAAAACTTTAAATGTATTTTAATTTTATTCTTTAATGATCACTAAAACGTAAATTCCTCATAATTTCATATCAGAAGTTTCAGATGTTAGCTTAGCGCAATGCTTCTCAAACTTTCAATATTGTCGACCAAATTTTCAATCATAATTTTCATCCAGCCCCTCTCCAATGTATGCAATGCAATAATAACAATACTTTTTGGACACTAAAGATACAATACAACCTTAGTTTTACTGGGCCAAATCTGCTAGACTATACTCCCAGGCTGTAACTTTTCGCAGTCCGCAACACTGCGCCTGCGTCAAAAGTTAACTCAATAAGGGAACGTACCCATACTAACGTGACCCATTCAGGGGAGGGAGGGGGGTCTTCAAAATACCACGCTCAGTCACGGGGGGGAGGGGGGGCTTTAGGGTTTCGTCACGTAGTCAATTTCCTCTAGTCAATACGATAAACTTAAGCCAAATTAATTATTGAAATTTGCCAAATTAATTATTAAAATTAGATAAATTAAGCAAAATTAATTTTTTAAAACTTTCTGTTTGCAAAAAATGATGGCAAACCGTATTTATGAATTACTACGTGAAAACTAGAGGGGGAGGGGGGGTCTTGGCATATACTACGGATGGTCACCAAGGGGGGGAGGGGGGTCAAAAATGGTAAAAAAAGGGTCACGTAGTATGGGTACGTTCCCTAAGGAAGATTTTATATGTTTTTAGGTTACTCCACTGGAACATGCGGCAGTTCCTTGGTTCTATCCCCGGTTATTCTTTGAGTAAAACAAATTATTTTCCAAGATAAACTTCAAGCAACCAATCAGAGCAGATCCAGCTAAAAGTGAAAGCCTGGGATTAGGGTCTTGTAGAAAACCCTTGAAAAAAAAGATAATAGGATTGTGGATGAGAACCTCTTCCCTGTCCGAAACGTGATTTTACCAGCAATACGTCTTTCAGAAACTAACATCCATAACCATCATTGCATCACATCCAGCAAACGTGTGACACCTCTTCAGCGTGGGTTTGGGGCACGAAAAACGTTTACTCTAAGTAAACCTCATCTCACGCCGACCCCAATACAGAATTCATGTAAAGGGTGTTCCACCTCGTGACGTGTCCACCTGCCCCCCAACTCGGGAAAAGCGAAGAAGGTGCTACGGCTTTTCCCCATTTTGTTGGAGAGGTTCGTGATATTCCTGAGAGAGATTTGGAATTTAGTTCTAGTAGTTTTTAAATTGCTTTGCACCGAGTTTATTTCACATTGATTTCTTTTGTATTTTCGTACAGAATCGAAGCAAATTCAGCTCATGGGGGTATAGGAGGGAGATCTTCAGGGGGAAGCAAGGTAAAGCTTATACATGGCTATTGGCCATGTCCCTTAGCAAGCAAGCATATCATTGAAGGATTTACTTCACGCAAGCATTGTTTGAAGAATACCAACTATTTTAGAATAATACCTTTTCCTATGATAGACGTTATTTCTACAGCCATCAGGTACAGTAACCCCGGTACAGTATGTTTATGGGTGTAACCACAGAGTATAGAGCTTAAAAGAGATGCCAAACGGCCGTTTTTCTCCTAAGGTAATTAATTTAATTCAGCTCGCATATTTATAATTCAGTTCAGCAGGCAATCAGAAAAAGCTAAATGCGATTGATTGAGCAAATGACTTTGAGTGACAGCTTCATAGGGCGAATGAAGTGGGTGAGTGACAGGTGGGAGGTGGAGCTATAGGAAGTAAGGAGGTGGGTCCGTTTGGCCTAAAATTTTTTAATGGGAAAAGCCCTGTTAAAAAAGTTGTCATTAACGTCTATGGAGATGAACACTCTGTTAAGCTCTATACTCTGTGAGTGTAACAAATTAAAAAAAATCTACTTGTATGGAGCAAATGGCATCTTTCAGCTAGAGATAGCTGAGTTGATGAACATAACTTGAGTATTTAAAATCATTTTGGACGGTTAATAAATTTAATTAGTTCTTTTTGTAATGGTAAATTGACATTTCTGTCTGATAAGAAAATATATAATACGCCTTTTTTCCAACTTTTATAGTTTTAAACATAGGACAAATGAAACAAAAGGGGGGAAATGGAATTTCGCTGTTTGTGACAGAAGGAAGACAAACGAAAATGACAGCTGAACCACTATTATATCAACACAGATAACAGTAAACATTAAATTTGATACAATACTTAAATTAATTTTCTTCGCCAAATTTTTATCTTGAAAAAAAAAAGCTAAGATATGCAATGGCATTATGATAGAGGCCATAATTAACACTACATCCATTTATCTATAGCTAAGTAAACTCTAGCGATATCGCAAGAGCTTTTTTTATTGATACATAAAGATAAGAGAACGCATTTTTAAATATAAAGATTAGTTACACAACCTGTCAAAGATATGGTAACACCAACATACTTCGGCAAATTTACAACGTTTGCAACCACTTTACAGTTACGGTAAATGTGTGATTTTGTTTTAATTTGTAAATAAAGTACTTCATGAACCTAAAGCCGCCCTCCTTTGATGTGGTTAAACCTTAACGCATAACACACGAACAAGAAGATGTAAGATCATTACTTTCTAACAACTGACCACACATTTTAATAGAATATTGAAGTAATAAAACAACAACTTTATACATTTAGTACATTTTCAAAACTTTGATAGTCACTTTTAAGTTTTCAATAAAAAAAACTTAAACAATTTATGCAATAATGTTGATTTAAAAATATTAAAATTTTTATGTACTCCATAGATAATATCGAGGATTATTTTTAATTATTTTTTCTCGCGCATTATCCCTGAAGCTCACCCAAAACAGCATTTTCACTTATCACATATTTTTTAGTATTTAGTAATTAGAGGAGAGGAGGGTATTAGAGGCCATCCATAAATTACGTGAGGTCAAAAAGGGGGGGAGGGGTTTGGAAAAATATCACCTAATCTCACCAAGGGGGGAGGGGGGTCGTTTAAAATCTCACGTCAACTTTTTAAGTTAAAAATTATACGATTTTCTTTTTTTTAAGTATGAAAAAGGAATACACACAGGTAAGATACTGTAATTTATTTTTAAAAAGTTGTAGGTAAATCTCACTTGGGGGAGGGGGGGGGTCCAGCAAAATCTCACTAAATCTCACCAAGGGGGGAGGGGGGGGTCCAGATTTTGAAAAAAACGCCTCACGTAATTTATGGATGTCCCCTTATGGATAGTCGGGTAATATGGAACACCTGAGTTTCTGCTCCCCCTCGTGCTGCTATCACGTTGCAATGCCACAAAAGTCTTAAGAAATAAACCATGATGCAGTGCGCAAAGAGTTTAGCTTGTTGCTGTTGTCTGATCAGTCGTAGCAAAGCAAAGTGTGTTCTAGGATTTTTGAAAGTTTTTGACGGTAAATGTTTAAACCTTTTAACCTACCAGTAACTATGATACTTTGATTTTGCTGTTAAGCATAATGCCCACTAAACGATCAGTAGTTTCTTATACTGCAGTCTTTTTAAGCTATCCATGTTTTATCAGTCAGTAAAAGGGTTCATAGTACAAGCTGGTGTGTCGGGAATTATGGAACACTAACTCCATTCTGATGTGTCATATGAAATTTACTTCCTGCCATCAACTTAAGGCAGGGGAAACAAAGATGCTGAAGCATCTTAAACTAAGATCTTTTGTAATGAAAAATTTTCAGAAGATCAACGAGGAGAAATTTGGATCCAATGCATTAGCTGTTTTCTATTTGCTCATCATGCCTGTACTGGAGCAGAAAAAGATGATTATGTTTTTGACTATTGCAAATTGACTCACGAACAAAACTATCTGAACATAAATTGTTAAATATATTTTTATAGTTAAGATTAACTATGTTCTCTAAGGTTTTATTAGTTTTCAATAGCTGTAAATCCAACTGTTCCATATTACCCGACTGTTCCATATTACCCGACTGTTCCATATTACCCTCCATTTGTAACTTTTTCTTAGAGTACATTTTTTGATTAAAAAAAATAAATGCTGATTTATTTGACCATTGGCCCTTCATTGTCATTAGTTATAGTATGTACTTAAAATGATTCGACGGATTTTTATTAAAAACTAATAGAGTTATTCTTAAATATATAAAGGGTGTTCCATAATACCCTCCTCTCCTCTATACAATATATGTGTATTTTTTTTGTTCTTGTATTTTATCTTCTATGGTAATTTTTTTGTATATTGTGTTTTTATGTTTTCATTTTATATTAAATATATTCTTTCACCTGTATGAGGTGATCTCACCTCCTTGGTGATGCAAATGTAAAATGTTTTCCTTTTTTTGTATTCTTTTATTATTTGTTTATATTGTAATAAAGTTGAATTGATTATAGATTACGCAAGTAATCAATGTAATAAAGCATACGAGTAGATAAATTATAATGGGAATGACTCATTTTTTATATTACATTCCTATACTTCTCCAATAAAATATTTTTTGCCATACTTATTCTTTTAACTAGAGCATTTGAAAAATAAAATTACTGTCCATAAGGGACACAGCCCAGTCACTCAGTTACAAGTTAACTAAACTTAAAATTTTTGCATTAATCTCTAAACATAATTTAGTTACCAATAAAGAAGGCATTGAAATTCCCAAAAGACAAATCGCCCTGCCCTTTGACTTAATCAAGGTTCTCTATAATCACCCATTATGTCATACTTCGGTCTGGAAACGGTGCCAAGAAGAGGGTGGGGACGGTTTATTAAGACGGACAGTCCTTTTGGCATTTAAAATATCGGCAAAGAGTTCCTATCTCTGATTATTTTATAACTCACTCCGTCATCCTGTCTCGTTTCCTTTAAAAACAAATGGAAAACCGTTGTCCAGACACAGATAAAAGGGTTGTTTGTTGAAACAGGTGGAGATTTATAGAGGTTGGAGATTAGTGTAAGCTATTGCCCATGTTCTTCTTTGATATGTGTGGTGTAATTGTTATAAACCATTAGATTTGAATAATATAGACGAACACAACTGGCGGGGAAACCTTTACAATTTTACGAAATAGTTTTTTAAACAACTCATTTCAAATTTTGATTAATTTTTGATTAATCTTAACTTATTTTTGAGTAAAATCATCTTTTTTACTTTTTACTCCTTTTTTTTTTACTTTTGTTGTTAAGAATAATTATTACAATTATTTGGTGAACCATATGTGTGTTTTTATATTTAAAGTTAAATTCAAAGAACGGAATGCTTAACTATTTGCAGAAAATATTCGAACGTGGATAGTTTTTATTTTATATGTTGCTAATGTTCAGACCAAATCCATGAGTCCATGGACGTCCAGAAAATCTAAGCATAAAATATAACTGTTATAATAGCTTTTTTTGTGTAATCTCGATAAAAAGGTAAAAGAGCTCCCCAAATGATCGAATTTCTCGTAAGCTCCAAAGCATAAACAAATTTTAATAAGCTGTATTTTTCTTAACGTTTTTTTATAGTAATAAACTTTGATCATGCACCGTAACGTCTTCAAAAATTAGTCCGAAAAGTCAGAAGAAAGACAGATGAGTGAGTTATTATACTTTGGATGATTGGGTAAACAACGGAATTTATGGACCCCTTTTATTAAAGTAATAAAACATTATAATTTATAAAAAGCACGAAGAGCGTTACCTATGATTCTTGGCACGAATCCTTCTTTTTTTACTCAACCAGAGAAAAGGTCGACAAAAATAACTCAATCGTGAACAGCAAGCATGTTTATGGGATGTCAAAACCAATCATAGATGATTCCAAAATTTCAATGAACAAGATGATTTTCTGGTATTCTACTCTAAAGGGTCATTTTTACTTAGAGTAGGTTTTTATTTCCGCTACATATCAGAGAAGCAGTTAGGTATGATGTTAAGGAAATTTTACGTTTGCAAGACAATTTCAAGCTCTCAAATAAAACGAATTTCTAATAAGTTTTTATGTATCAGGCCAATTTTTTTATATGCTACTATATTTTTTTCTTAACGTCTTCATAGTTGCTAACCTTAATCATTAACTTCTTTGCGGAACATTGGTTCAAAAAGTCTCACGTGCTTTTATAATCCAATATCTGAGCAGATATTGGATTGCTGCACTGTAAATCTTTACCTTATGCGAATTAAAAGTATTAATTCATTAATGATAGTTAAAATATAATTTTTAATGCAGTAATAGTTTAAAGTAATGTCAAATTTGTTTCCTAATATATTCGAAGAAAACTGTTATATTAGGTGAGAGATGGCGTATTGGACCTGGGGAAATGCTTTAATTTGTAACATTTTCAACGGCTAGAACCTTTTCCTGGGATATTAAAAAGTGTTTATATAAACGAAAAATATCGAAATGGATCCGGTCTGTTACCAAGCGACCAACGGTGCAAACACCTATCAAAAGAGACGGGAAAAGATAAATTACGAAAAGCAGAGCTCACGCCTACAACCACTCCGCTCGAACTTGACAACTAAGGCATGCAACAGAATTCAGGAATTCTGTTTGAGCACCCAAGCAGGAACTGACAAGAGTCAACAAATATTTTATCGTTAACTGTCACAAATGAAATATGAAAATAAGAAGGTATTAAGTACAGTTAAGCTTGGAAAATGAAACCAGAAACATTGATTGTAAGAAACGTTGTCTGTGAAAAATAAAATCTTCGTTATGTAATTTGGGGCTATTTTTTGCTTCTTTTTAAAAAGACTTATTTTTATTTGTATATTAGAATGGAAGCTAAACAGTTTACACTTTTCTTCGAAAGAAAAAATAGGGTTTTGTTACTATATCCGTAATAATATACATCTTTCCTAGTCCCTGGAAATATATTTATCCTTAAAACAGTTTGTAACTTACAAATTAACTTTTGCTTACTTATAAGGAGAAGTTTCAGAGCAACATCGTAAAAAAAGGAATTATTTCTCCAGTAAATTAGTGATTTTACTAAAAAGAGCACACTATATTTGTCTGGTTACCTTTTCTTCTAATAAGGAAGTTGCATGTGTCAGATTTTCAAAAAAAATCAAGTGTTCCGTATGAATTTTTGTATGGTAAAATGAAATATCTAGTCAATTTTTCAAAAAAAATGTACAGGTAATTAAATATTTTGATTTAAAAGTGGAGAAAAAACACGTGACTGAAAACTCTTATTGTTTAAAGATGTCAACAATCATACCATCAACTCCATTGCTTTCCAACGATGTTTATCGTATGATGACGTCAACATACGATGATCCCAGACTCTTGGCGTTTTTGCGCGCTTTTAAAAAGTGGATTTTCGTTAATTATTTTGGCAATCAAAAAATTTCTCGATCGGCCTCAATATTTGGGTAGTTGCTTATTTTTGCAAGAAGAATCGATTAAAAAATAAAAAAAAATTAAGGCAACTTCCTCATTATAAAATGACTAACCATCAAAAAATGAAAATTCCCTTTGAAAGAATTTTACGAAATTTTAATACAAATACAAATACAAATACAAATTAAGTCAACCAACTACAGGCGTAAGCCCAGCAAGGTTGGTCCAGTCTTTTTACGCAATTGGAATTAATTAGATGCCATTTTGGAAAGAAAGTTTAACTTATCTTCACTTCTCTTTCATGAAGAAACGTTTTAAAGATGACGAACGAAGTAACTTTGTCTACGGTTTTTTTATATTGAAATGTGGCATTTAAAAAATCTATTTTTACTAAATTAAAAATTTTTTAGGTAAAATGTTGGAAAGGAATAAAATCTTTTGAATAATTTTCTCTGGAAAAAGACCCAACCTGTAAGAGTAAAATTGATCTAATTAGCGTATATTCTTTTAGAAAATTAAACTTTTAAATGTTATATTACCTAAAAAATCAAGAAAGGTTGAAATTATATTATGGGTACGAAATATATTGCGTAAATTAGATTATTTAAAAAAATTTTCATTACTTATCATACTCTCAATTATATGGATACCAATAATCGTATTAATAACAAGAAAGTTATTTTTAAGAATAAGATTTTCTAATTTATGTAGTTAAACGTTAGTTTTGTAAAATATGTTTTAAGATGGTGCATTTCTATTTATTTGCATCATAAATGGTAACTTTTATCATTTTTAACCTTTTTAAAATCTAACAAAAATTTAAACTGCATTTTACTTTAATCCCTTTCATCCTTTCAATCACAGACAAAATTCGGCAAAAACTCAAATACCTAACTGAACTGAATACCTAAAAGAATGGATTCAGAAAATTGCTGTTTTTTATTTGTGATTAACCTAATGCCGCCTTTACAACATAATAGGATTTAAGGTTACGCAAAAAATGAAAATACAGCCAGATTTCTAGCGTGCATGTCAAAGAAAGAGGAAGTGAAAAGGACGAATCGCCCCAAAAAGGCCAAAAGAGGTGTAAATCACGTCCTCTCGGGAAGAAAACACACACACAAGCGTAAATCTTGGGACAGTGCGGTGAATAAATCGACTGCAGGAAACGGGACTTTTGGCGGTAACAATGCTAAAATGACATTGCTATTCGTTACATCAGCTATTGTTGCTAGTCGGAGACCTTGAAAGTTTTGCAGCATCAATGCGGGATAATACTCGAAAATCTTGTGAAAGATGGGAATGAGTTGAAATATAAAGAATTTTAATGAGCTAAATATGATACGGTAGAGGCATTAAAGTAGTAATGATTTATTGGAATGATACAGCTTTGTGAAAATTTTGGATATTGTGAAATGTGAAAAACATATATGAAACGCTTTTCTATTAGTTAAGTTAAAGCATCTAAAAGCTTAATAGTTAAGCATATAGTAAAAATTAGAAATTTAGACATTAATAAGCCGCTAGAGAATTAATTTTTTTAAAACAATTATCCTCCGAAAACTTTAATTCAATCAATTATAACATTTTATTCAAATGTATTCTTTATGGATGCTCTCATCTCTCATATTTATTTATATTTTAAACCTTCCGTTTTAAGTTTAGTTTTAGGTTTCTTTTTTAAAATGTATAGGGTATTCAGCTAAAATAATACAACTTTCAAATCATGTTTTTCCACGGCAAAACCTAAACTACGAAACAAAAAAACTAATATTTAATAATAACAACTTTTAATTATTTTACAATAAAAAATAGAAAGTTCTACAAAATACTAGTTAGTTTAGTTATTAGTTTTTTTTATAAACTACATCATCAAAAAGCTAAAACCTTCCCCTAACCAGGAAAAATAAAACATCCGGAAAATCCCGCAAAATTATGTAAGATTGGAACAATGCATAGAGAGAAATATCCATCAAAATTGAAAGCGACAGATTATGACTGATATAGGAGAAAATTTAACAATTTAGAAATCTTTGGAAAAAACAGAGGTGAAAGAAGTTAAGTAACTTCCCCAAAACCTAAAAATAAATATGATGGTAGTAATAATTACGAGTAAATGTTCTAACAGAACCTTTTTCTTTTATATTTAGGTAAATTAAATTTTACACAAGAGTTATCAAAAAACTTGGAAGATATGTAAAAATATTTTTAATCTCTTGCTACTTATAAAAGCTCATAAAAGTTATTTCTAAAAATGTATTTTTTTAAGAGGATAGTTTAAAACTTTTAAATATTTTTACATGTTGGAATGATATTATAAGAATAAAAAAGAAATATATGTTGTACTCTATATTTATTATAAGAAATATTTTCATTATTTTTTTGAAAGTTTGAGGAAATTTTTGTTTTTGTTTTTAACAAGGAAGACCTTTACTTTTAGTAAAATAGGTTTTAGTAAGTGGTAGATGGTTCTTTGTTCTTAAAACACTTTAACGTATTTGCAAGCTTTTTTGCACTTAAAGAGCTATCACAACCTTTAATAACACCTAATATTAATATAAATATAATAGTTAAATTAATTTTTCCCCACAGTCTTCTTATAAACCAAAAAAAACATTTAAAAACAATGATAGCTATTTAAATGGAAAAAACCAGAGAAAAATCCTAAGTAAGTAAATACGGATAAACAAAATAATCCACACACAAAAAATTAGATATTCTAAATTTTTGTAATTCATACAAATTTTATTACAATCTCTATAACAGTACAAACAACATTCAAGATCACATTACTATAAAGTCCTCCTCTGAATTTTATAATTTGGCACGAATATATGTGATTAAAATTTAAATTATCACTCATTCAAAAGGAGGGGTTAAGGAAACACATTATACATATTTAAATTATGAAAAAGAAATATTAATATAATATGTGTTAGGGTATAGATATATATTTTAGTTATGAAAGACAAGGAAGAAGATATAGCTTCTTACGTATAAATCTCTATAATTTTTGTACACGAAAAACATTTTGGCACTTATATTTATATGTGCAAAATAGTACGCACACCTTAACGTATGTCTCTTTTGAAAACTTTTCAGTATAATATTTCTTTAGTATAACATAAATATTTTATAACACTACTTATTTACTCATATTGCTATATTGAATAGACTCTCTTATCATCTTATTTGTATTTTTACAAGATATTTTGTGATTTAATTACGATTCAATCAAGATCACAGTTTAAGGGTTTCATATAATTGAAAGAGTTTGCTTTTTTTGAGAGTAGGATAAGATAATTTAAATCAATGCAGAATTTTACATTGGTAGGGAGAGTCGCTCACAGCGGGTAGGGGCTCGTATATTGCTGGATGGGGAACCCGAGTGTTACAATATGCTTATGCCATAATTAAACGAACACTCTCAAATTCGATTAACTCAAATAGAACATCAGATTTGTAATATGGGGTGACTGGGTGAAATATATAAAAAAAATCTTGATTTTGTTAAAATATTTCACGATTTGCTCCTTCTGAATAATCATAAACTAGTACAATTTATTGTCACACTGTTGATGGTATTATATTATTTTGACACGAACTAACTTTAAAATACTATGAAAGAACCGGCGTTTCATTTATATTTTTGAGGTTTTAACCCCCCAAGTAAGAAAGGAGCTTTCGGGCATAGCGGGTAGGGCAAAGCGGGTAGCTATACACAATGGGAAATAACATGAAAATAATTTTTTAAGATAGTTAAGTTAGCTAAAGTCTCAAACATTTGCGGATTTACATTGGAACACGGGGGTCAATGCCTCCTCCTAACTTTTTAAGGAAATTCCATATTTTTCATTTTAAACAATGTTTTCAGTTCAATCAGGGACAGAATGACACCCAAAAGTATCTAGCTGGACCACGAGGGCCTTCCTCCTAAATCCTTTCATGTTCTCAACATTACTTCTAAAAATATTAATTTGTGATAAGATTTATCTCGTTTGTAGTGCTTACCCGCTTTGGGCCACCTAGTGGGGCAAAGCGTTTTTTGACGGATTTTTTGATAACATGATGCTATCGTGCATTTTTATTTCATAGTTCGATATCTCTCCTATCATTTAAAATCAAATTTTCAATTACAATAAAAAATAAATATGATTATTATGCTTTCAAATTTACCATACCCGCTTTGAGATACTCTCCCCTTGTTAGAGGGAATATTTAAAAAAACCTTTTTAAGAAGATTGTTAAAAATTAACTTTAAATTAAAAATGCATTTACTCCTTATTTTCTATAATTTGCAACACACTATTTCATTTAAAATAGATATTTCTATAAAAAAAATTTAAAAGTTAACTTCATAAATACATTTGGAGAACTATACATTTATTCTACATTTTACATAAATACAGATTAACCACTTTATATATTTTATATTATTTTCAAGTTTAAATGTTTTGTAGACTAAGATTATTTCTTCTACTCTTTCCTAATCAATAGTTAATGTATAATATGTGAGCTAAAGCTTCTTCGCTTCATAAAATTGTGTTAGCTTACAAAAAAATCTTTTACAAAACTAAAAAAAATCACTAAAAATAATTTATAAAATCATAAGTTTGAGTGGAAAATAATAATCCGGCACCCGCTAGAGGATTATGAAACCTTTGCAAACGAACTTTTAAATGCTACACGCATTTTTTACCAGTTATAAATTCGATATTTCTAACTTCTTAACTATGGTGTATAAAATCATGAAATGGTATTTATCAATTTGTAACAATCATAACGCGTGTTCTGCAATTGGTAAAACTATTTCCTTCAATTCTATAATTATACTTGATCCTCTTAACAGAAAATAGTACTTTAAAACCGTACGGTAAAATATGAGTATTTTCTATAGCTAAATGGCTAGTATTTCTAATCACATTGGCCAAAGCAACAAGTGTGCGCTTCACATTACAAATAGTACAGAACATATGATACAAGCAAATGGCGTAATTACAAGCAATAAAAAAGAATCTCATTAAAAACATGCGTGCAAAGAAGTCAATGAATTACCATCATGAATATGTGCAAAAATATATTCAGTACAGAGCAGAAAATAACAAAATAAAATAGAGATAAGAGTGATTACAAGAACATACATATAGAGCGATAGAAAGGAAAATAGCACAGAAATATCTTACACAAATCACAGTTTACAAAGTACAGATCAGTTTTTCAAAATTTCCATTTATGTCATAGCGTTATTGCATAGCCATTGGACGTTGACACTAAGTCAGAAAACTTAGAAGACATCAATGACTTCAAATTCGCCAGATTCGTCCATGAAATGAAATGCGTGCAGTATAAGCGATGAGGAGCGGCGTGAAAATTAAGATTAAGAAAATTTACATCACAAACACTTTAAAAGCAAATTAAGAGTGCATAGCAAAAAGTATTTGTATTTAAGTGACCTAAGTAGGCATTTTCCAGCTTGTAAAAACTTTAATGAAAACCGTGAGTTATCAGAGTCAAAATAAGATGGAAGAATAGCTTCATTTATATTTAAAAAATTATTAAATATAATTTTTAATGAGTAGCACTTAATCTTCAGTTTGTTTATTTTTTCACTATAAAAAATTAATATCAATTTTAGTCTATATTTGATTTAGTGCAGCTGATTGTTTTAAGAAATCTACGGCCTTTACAAATGTCTATATTTAAGTTATAGTTATAAAAGTTCAAGTGATTTCCACTATTTTTTACTTCAATTGTGATTGACTAGACTAATTATTAACTTTATAAAGTACGACCTAAAAAGTGCCGTTGTTAATAATAACCCATGAGATTTTGGCACGTAAAAATGCAAGCACAGCTTAATCATCCCAAGTACAAATTAGTACAATGACTAGCCGGATGATATCAGTTTTTAAGAGGGGAAGTGTCGATAAACAATTAAACGGAAGCATAATACGGTAGTATTTTTAATGACCGACTGTAAATATGCGCCCTTGAATGTGGCCTAAATTAAGTAGAGCTTTTATCAACTCAGGTGCGAATTTTCATTTCGTGTGGATCCACTAAATTTATTGGCACTATATAGAACGATAACAGAAATAGCAATGAATAGGAAACAGCAACGTAACCATTTAACGATCAATAATAGCACTCAAGAAACAACAACAAAATATATCACGGTTTTTTTAGGTTCGTAAAAGCACATTTTAGTCATTAGTGGAAAGATTGATTTATTTATTTAGGACAGTTTTAGAAGTGACTGACAACATGCAGTCTTTGTAGGTAACTCGGGTGCATATTTTCATTACTTACGGAGTTGTATTTTCTTTTTACAGCAATAATTTAGCTTAATTAAAGTATTTCACGAAAACAGTTCAAGACAAGCGATAAGAAGGTAGTTTTCATTTAAAATAACCACCTTTCATAGATTCAGATCAATAAGTAAGAGATTATTTACACCAAACAAGACTTATTAACACAATACCTCACTTGAAGTATAATCACGAGCAGTTAATATTACTCATTCTGTCATCATAACAAGAAAGGAGAAACATATTAACACAATAATTTAGTATCGATAGTTACCTAAACAACACTGCTCTCTAAGTATAACCCTCAGAAAGCAGTCTAAATTAGCCTTTCTAACGTCAACACAACGAAACTGTTAGACTAATAAGCACAGCGGCGGATCCCGGGTATACTTCCGGGAGGGGGCTTTATACTTTTTTGGCGATTTACATAAACATTAAAAAAAATTTTAAAGCTTCAAAATTACGATTGTTATAATAAATTATCTCTAGATGTCATTTAACTCAATTACCCTTCTGAAGAGACACGTGCCCCTTCCCGTGTCAGGGCCTGATGTACTATTAGGCCTACTAGGCCCAGGCCTAGGGGCCCCACAATTTTGGGGGGGGGGCTAATTTTGAAAAGTAAATAAAAATCTATAATAGAAATAACTTTTTACACTTCCTAGAATGTTTTTTCATTACTTGTTGACCAAAAGACTAACGTAATGCAAACATGTGATTATGTTACTACATATATTTAATACACGTACACTTTTATATTTTTACTGGTATTAACACAATCCAAATTACCCGACTCCTTCCACGTGGTTGTGATAGCACATAGGTACCGCGTAACGTGAGGGCCCCTTCCTGAATGTTGGGCCTACTGTTAACAAATTTGTTAAATTTGTGTTAACCCCCCCCTGGATCCGCTACTGTATAAGCGATACATAACAGTAAGTACTACTACATCAGGATCCACGGCCGCAATAGTTTAAAATAATTATAATAATACTGTGGTCGCAGTACTGCTACTGACCTCTGATCCGCTTGATGTGTCGGTCGTACTGCCTGGGCGAGCACACGTCCAGCAGTCCGTCGGCGACGGACCTCCCCCGGTCCTCCTGCCGGAGCAGCGCTGACCGCTTCCAGGGGGACCTCGGCCTGTCGCTGCTGTTCATCATCACTCCGTGGTCCTGGCTCGGTGCTCGTTCACCGCCACGCTCAGGATGCACACCATGGCCAGGAACAGCGTCAGCAGCCCTACCACCACAGCACACACGGAGCATACCACCACGTCGTACGGCAGCAGTGGTTCGCCGACACCCGCCACCATGGCAATGATGATGATAAGCAAGCGATCGACTGCTCTACACCTGGATGACGCAACGCACCTGCGGCGGCTTTTGGTCACGATTGACGACGAAGGAGTTCGTGGGTAAGGGGTCGCGGTCCCTCTTCGTTGTGGTGTGGGAGTGAGGGTTGATGGTCGTGATGGTGAGGGATGGATGGATGGAGAGGAGGTCTGTGGTGCGCATGTCCGAGCGGCGATCGATGAATGGACGGGCGGAAGTGACGTGAGGCTGTGTGTGTGTGTTGTGTGTTGACGGAGCGCCGCTGTTGTTATCGTCGTCTGCTTGTTCTAATTTTTTCCCTGCGTAGGGAAGAGGAATGGGGAAACGGTTTATCTTTCAGCGGCGTTTTTGAGGAGTTTCCCAAAAAATTCTTAAAGTGTTTGTAAACTTCTCTAACGCACTCTCTTTCTTTCTTCCTTTTTGCTGACATATATTTCCTTTTGATTTTTCCCTGCCTTTCTTTCCAATAGCTGTATAGAGAGTATTGTGTTTAAATTTTGTGCGTGTTGAGAGGAATAACTTGGTCCAGTTGTTTGCATTTTATGATTTCGCCAATGTAAGATAGATAGAAAATAGCCTGGTTACCCTTTCTCTTCAATGGACTAATATTCACAAAGCATTTTATGAAGATAACCATTGCACGACATGCAAGTTTCAAAGCATAGTATAAATTTGCTTTGCAAGTGATGGATAAAGCTGTAAATTGTTTTTTGTAATAATAAAAAAAATGTAATAAAAAGATAAAAGTAAAATTAATTATGAAGATTCAATCTATGAGTGATGATAATATGGGGTCTAATTAAGCCAATATCACACAAAAAAACACGTATGTTAAACAATTCGACAGGTTTTTTCCCACCCTAAAGAAGTTAAACCATATCGTCAATCGAACCCCTAGACTTCTACCCCCTTCACTTCACATCAAAAAACAAAGAATCTATGTAACATCAAACAAAAAGTTATCGAAATTCTTTATTTAAATTTTCTAATTTTCTCCATGAAGAACATAATTTGAGAAAAAAATGAGAAATTTACTTATTATTAATTCTTTGAGGTACTTCCGAACGCTAAAAACTAAGAGAAACAGAAGTAACTTCCTTCTTCCAAATAATTTTCTGCTCCAATGGTTTTGTACACATTATTTGGTCCAGTTATACTCACTTGTAAACAATTCGTTGGTACGTTGACTCAAACTTCTTAAAGAAATTTATTACACTCGCAGAAAATCAAATAAGTTAGTTGGGCCAAAATTTTTTTTAAAAAAATATACACCGCACCTGATATTTTTAAAAGTATTTTTACTTGATTCAGTTGAGAGTTTTTAAGCACAAACACATGAAACTCGATATTTCAAATATTGTTTATTCAAACATTATACTCTTTTAATAGCGGAAATGGGGTTGCGGAACCTTCAATAATATTGCAATTTTCAATTGGAACAATTTTCAATTTATAGTTTACAGAAAAGCATATTATAAGCAAAACAAAAACAGCAATTTTATTTAATTGATTAAATGACCAAAATTTTAATACTTGTTTTGTAAACCATGTGCGAGTATAATCGTGTACAAGCATAAATAATTAAAATAAAATTGCTTCGTTGAAATTAACAATTATTACCTAATTAAAAAATTTTTTCAATGTATTAGTTTCGTAAACCAAGAATTTTCTGTGTACTCGTACAGAAATGGTTAAATCATTGCTTGAAGAATAGCATTCCTTTACTACGGAAACACTTCAAATAACAACTCATGTCACAATGTCCTTGAACAAAAAGGTGACTGTAATTTCAGAGTGACGGGTCTCAAAAAGCACATATAATAAGTCTCTCTCCTGAATTTTAGTTATGAATGAGTCTAGATCCGTGTTCCTCTTCCGGATCGTGAATAATTTGAAAGGAGATAGCTTCGTCTCAGAGTCTTAAAATTATTATTCAAAGGTGAATCCTAATACAAATTTTACGGATATTTTTCTTACATGTTTAATTTTTTCTTATTTTCATTAAAATGATAATTATCTTAGCCTTGATAACAAAGAATGTGAGATATTAGTTATAAGGAAGAAGGAAACACTTAGACATTTAAACCGTTTTTAACTCAGGAATTTCCCTCAATGATGCATATGAACAGCGTCATCAGCAACATCCTAAATCTTGGGCTATTTTAGTTGTGAATGTTGTGATAATATTTGATCATGATTTAATTAACGTGCACCTATTCCATTGATACTAACGAATATCACACCTGCAGTGCTCGATGATAGAACTCAAGCTAATGTATCAAAAATGTTTTAACAACCCAGGTTCTAAATTAACTATCAGTTAAATATACAGGGTGTCCCAAAACCAACTGAACGATTTCAAAAATTAATAAAAAAGAAACTAAGAGAGACAAAAATGTGCGGTCTGCTGCAACCTACTTAATTCGCCAAAGAATTTGTTCACACCAAATTTGAAAAATTCGTAGTACACGAACGTTTTAACAGATGGCGCCAATAAAATTTCGAAAATAAGGAAAAACAATAGCCCGAATCCCTCTTCCTTAATCGTCATAGGGATATTGAAATCTGTGATAAAATCGATTCTAGAATCGAATAAGAATTATTGAACACTTGATTTAAATCTTCATTCCAGTCAGAGAGAAGGGCGAGTTTTAAAACAATTTGACCGATTAAACTTTTAGAAACTGATACTTTTTGAAAAATTAATTCACTTGACCCATCGAAAATGATCTTTGATTGATTGTTTAAAATTGAAATTTAGGTGGATCGCTATTCCAAGGCTCACTTTTCCGTATTCAGATTGAATTTCAAAGTTAACCTTTCATTAAAGCCCCTCTACTGGTTTTATCTTTTTTCGTTTGGATTGAGGGGGAGTTAAGGCTCATTCTGACATCACTATTTGTGTGAATTGGCGTTTCACTCTTTACTCCGTCACTTTTCTGTGGAAACTAGTGATTCACTAGTGTGAATCACTCAGGATTAACAGGGAATGTAAAACAGGGTGATTGAGCAATCGTAGGACCTGATTTTTTAACATTGAGGCTTAAGGCGCGTTGGCATGGCATTGATGTGAGGTCGAATCGTTTAAGAACCTCCCTCAGTCAATCACTTCTACCAATCTCTAAGGGTGCATTTTTCTGTTGGAAATGCAACGGTGATTTGCGTCTCGCGTCACCCCTACGGATTTATTTTCTATTATCTTGAAGGTATAGTTACTGGCACCAGAACAAAAAAAACTAAAACCCCTGGGATCACCACGATGCACGTCATCGCCATGGCTGTTCAACTCTAGAGCGATCGCGACGCACGTCCGCGTAGGTTAAAAAAACTCCCACAGGCATTGACTTAACCATGACGTGTCTGACCATTGGTTCCTCGCGTATTAAATTGCAAGAATCAATGACAGGGCTGGAACCTGGAACGCGCCAATCGCTTTGCATCAAACGCCCCAGGGTTTGATGATGAATCAAATCGCACTCTTGATGAATCAAATCGCACGAAACGCGCGAAAAAATATATCAACTTTTCTTAAATAATGCAGCGTTCTTGGTGTTGGATTGACGCGTCCCGACTATCTCATGTCGATGGCGAGGAATCAAATGGCGATCGACCGTCGTACTTATCGTGCGAAAATGATACATATGAATCTATCCTTACGATCATTCTCAATCACTAATCTGTTTATCTAACGATCCCTTATTCCTACAACAGGTTTGTAGAAATAAAGGATTCTCGAAATACAAACTTGCAGTCTAATTGAATCAGTTTTCTTTTGCAATCAAAAATTTATATAGTCTTAAAAATCTAGAACAGTATGAGGAAATTTAGACACTTAAAAAGTTTAAGACCCTCTAAGAAATTTTTATTGAATGATTAATCACGGTATTCCTAATGATACAAACTAAATGAATGCAAAATGTAAAGTTTAAAAAAATTAAACATGCTGGATTCAGTGTTAAGAAAAATGTGCATTGGAAACGTATGCGATCCATCTGAATTTCAATTTTAAACAATCAAATCAGTCAAATTGTTTTAAAACTCGCCTTTCTGACTGGAATGAAGATTTAAATCAAGTATTCAATAATTCTTATTCGATTCTAGAATCGATTTTATCACAGATTTCAATATCCCTATGTCGTTTTAGAAAGAAGGATTTGGGCTATTGTTCTTCCCTATTTTCGAAATTTTATTGGCGCCATCTGTTAAAACGTTCGTGAACTTCGAATTTTTAAAATTTGGTGTGAAAAAATTCTTTGGCGAATGAAGTAAGTTGCAGCTGACCGCATATTTTTATCTCTCTTAGTTTATTTTTTATTAATTTTTGAAATCGTTCAGTTAGTTTTGGGACACCCTGTAAATATAACAAAAAAAACATTTCAATGATCGAACATTTATGCGTTCAAAATTGGCCTGAAAAATAAGATGACATTAAAAATTTAGATGTCGTTATAAATGTAATAAAAAAATCATTATACCTACTCCAGAAAAAAAATAAATGGTCTTTAATTTAAAAACAAGTATTCATAAGTATTTTCACATTTTTCACATTTTTTGTAAAACAAAAAGTAATATGAGATAGGGGTCAATATAAACGTAGAGGAGAATGTAATCACTTCTTAAATACTACAATATTACAGAGTATATATTCTAAAAAATCAATTGGGAAGAACTATTCTCAATGCTGAACTAAAATTTTAATTTTTGAAATATCTACTGAGGTTTTCCGTCTACATTTGAAAACGTGTTTCGGTTTAGCCAATATTGAATCTACCTAACTAACAGAAAATCAACTAATTTCAAGGGAATAAAGTACGAGTTGAAATTCCCACAATAACAGTTCCAAAAATCTTCTACCCTTCAACTTTCTGGAAAGTTTAAACACCTTAAATTCCTATCAATCTCTCCCGCCATCTTGGTTGAAAGTCAGATTATAAAGAAACGTCAACACCAAAATTCTCAGAAACATCACTTCAGGTGTACTGATAGCTAATAAAGAGTAAGTCAACATATAGAAGAGTTAAAACTATAACTTATGCCATTTATTGCGGAATTTATGGGCTTTCTAAGAACAATACAGCTGCATTACAACAAGCAGTCTGTCATTCATAAGCTGTTGAGACGCCTTTTCCTTCCTGTTTTGTGAGATACCTATCAGCCGGCCTGCCATTCATGAGCTAGTGCATCCTGCTTCCGTCAGTTTCACTCAGATTTCGAATTTTGAGGGAACATAATTGTTATTAAAAATGAGTCTTTTGGGAGACACGATACAGGTTGCTCTAACAAGACATTTCTTTAATGACGATAATCGGAACTAATTGAACTAATCGATAATTGGATCAAGTGATCCCTGGTGGCTATAAGTGTTTTTTTCTTTATCTTTTTATGTTTCTATGTAACCTTATATGTGTGTAATAAAAAAAAAGTTAAAAAAAATTGCGGTCAAATTGAATATAAATCTACAATCCTGCGATTTACTACATAATTACTACTAATAATAGACCCTGCTAATTGTCTTTACAAACTCGTATGAAACTTTCACATAATTCACAAAATCAAAAAATTTGTGTAAATTTTTAAGAAAATTTTTCTTTTAACTTCCTTTTTTATATACAGATGATAACTATTTTAAAATTATATAAAAGGAAAATATTTATAATATGCTTTTAACGTATTCCATACTTAAATGTTTAAAATTGTGTACATAAAGAATTTGAGTAGTTTACAAGTAAAATTTTTTTGCATTAAAAGAACCTCGCAGAAAAGAGATTTTTCAAAACTACAGTTTGTGCAAATTGGAATAAAAATTATCCAATCAGTCAATGGGATTATATTTGAGACTGCTTTGTCTTCGTAAATAAGGGATAAAAACAAGTTTTATGGTTATGGTTATTTGATAATGGTTATATTAAAATATAACCATTATCAAAGTATTATACAAAAATATAAATATTTTAAAATATTTTTTCATATTTCCAGGCAATGCTACCTTTAATTGGGATTGATTACAAAAGTAAAAGTTTAAGGCGTAAAGTTAGCTTCAGCTAGTGCTTCTTCACGCGTGTTTTTAATTTATATGAATTACATACTCTAAAATTTTAAGAAGTTCTATAAAAGTAAAATCCGATTAAAAAAATGAGTACATGAATCCATCAAAAATTCGGTCATCGTAAAAGTATGAAACAAAGTAGAAAAAGTTTCCAAAAAACCCTCATTTTTAAGCAGTTGATTGTTTAAATTGAATTATTCTTTAGAACACCTGTTTTTTATGTATAAATCAAAAATCTATTAAAACTTCTATTAAAACATCTTTAAGAGACTGTATCCATCTCTTAAATAAGACGATGATGAATAGCCAGCCACAAAGCTGTCGACACGACTTTGGATGACAGCCAGTAGAGATTTTAGTAGGAAAAAAACGGACTTGACACACTGACCTTCAAATAGAAAGTGAATTATCGGACAAGAAACAATATCTGGAACTTTAGTTAAGTCTTTAAGTATTAAAGAAGACCACGATCAAAAAGAGGGAATTGATTGGAACTTGGTAAGAATCTACACTATTAAACCGCAGTTAAAAAAATAGTCGTGTATCATCATATTGCGTGAGAAGACATAATCTTTGATATTGAGGTTTAATTCATTGTGAAGCACGCTTACTTGATGTATAATGAAATACTATTCTCTAAAAAACAGTTTTTAATTAGTGTAAAATGTACGACTTAATAAATGGGATAACTTTTAACAAATATTTATAAATTTTTTGAACATTTCTCAATATTTTTATCAATTCTGTTATTCAACCTGCTTTAGTATCATATATTAAATACATTATACATCACGGTTTTTTATTAATATACAAATTTTTAATCAAGCCTCGTAACAATTTTAATACAAAAATTTATAAATTTTAAAATTAACTAATTAGTTAATTTAAATTTTAAAATTAACCGTAACCACCGTCTAACCACCGTTTTTTAAGTCTAACCGACATCCAGAACATCCAAACGCACAATTTTAAATATGACTCAGTATAGAATACTTATGTAATAAATGACATTATAACTTATTTTACTATTCCTCTCTATAGTATTACTTTTCTATCTAACAGTTCCCTTTTTTGTTAGGCAGTGTATGAAGAACCACGAGTTCAAGAGCAATGTTATAAACATGAATTACTCAGCACCTCTTCAAAATTAGTTTTAGACTGACTCTCCTCCTCCCTTTGGTGACCTTTAGTGAGTTTAAAAGGAAACGCCCTGCTAAATTATAAATTTTTGTCTCGCGCATATCTTTCAACGACATTCTCTCAAAGTAATAAAGGTATCACAAGTCATAGTTAATTAAAACTCTTAAAATCAGAAATCGAGCTTTTTGAACTTGAGCCTCATTCTGCAATATAAGCCCATCTTATTGAATAAATGAAATAATAAAATTAAATAAAATACTGTGATAACTTTTTTCATTATTATACCCCCAGCTTGATTGAAATATTATGTAGTATACAACGCAATCAAACTCATTATTCTATGTACCATGATTGCAATGAACATGTATACTTGTATTATCATCCTACATTATTTTAACGATAACCATTTCATCATTTTGTATAGTTAAACTATACAAAAATATGCAGGTGGGACAACTTAATCCAATGTGTACAGAATATTTATATTGTTAACACATGCAAATGTGTAAAATAACAAATCAGCGGTAATATAAAAAAGGGTAAATAAAGAGATGTAAGGTGTAAAAGTAATTTTCATTATAAACTAATTTATGAATGTATTTAAAAATATATCTTACATCGAAAAGTATGGAAGTCAAAATGTAATTATATTAAGAGCCATTAAGACCATTTATTTAAGAGACCAAAGAAAATTTACCCTCACCCTCATATAAAATTAAAACCGATTATAATTAAATAAATTTATAAAAAGGCCCCCTAGTTATATTATTTTTTATCTATGCAAAGTTATTATATCTAACCTTTTAAACTTTTTTAAAAATTGATTGTTATTAAGGAAAACTAGATAATATCAGAATATCTTATCACTAAGTTTTTTCCTTAAGTGTAATAGCTAAATCTTTGAAATGTAGACAACATCATTTCGTAACGGCCTTTTAAACTTTAATTTAACTGACAAAGCAAATTCTCTTAAGAAGTTATCTCCATGCCCTGTCATCTACTATCATAAATAAACGCATGCAGCATGCAGACAACACTATAGATTACTCAATACTCTACTCATTGACTAATGCATTCCTGTAAAACTAGTTTTTTAGCAAGTACACTGTTTATGCGAAAAAACAACTTTACGAGATTTCAGAAATTGATGGTAGGTAATGATATATCATATTTTTGGGTTTACATGAGGTATAAAACAATATTGACGTAATATTGTTGATCATGCTTTATCAACCAATCGATTTTAAAACCGTTCCGTTAATTTTATCCGACACCCTGAAAGACGTACGGATTTACAAAGGGATAGCTAAATAATCATTATTATTTAAATTAACTGATTTAAACATTTCAAAACAAGATTCTTTCTATTTTCATTCAATTAAATTTTATTTTTCATTTGTATTTACAGAAATTTTTAAGAGAAAATACTTAGTTATTCTAGAAAAAACTTATTAAGTTATCTCCATGATGAGTAAAAAACAAAACGAAAAATAATTATTCCTTTTGTAAAGTTTACTAAACCAGTAAAACTAAAAATTAAATATTTAAGCACATGAAGAGTTATTTAAGATAAATGGTTTTGATAATTATTTAGATTTTAAGATAAAATATATGGTTGCTTATTTATATTAGTTTAAATTTTCATAATTTGTTAGCTATATTTCAATTTTAAAATATTCTTGAAACTATTTTTATAAATTATTCATCTTCTTTAAAAATAATTAAGGCGTACTAAAGCGTTATAATCGAAATTTTCAGTGAGAGGAGCAAAGCAATCAGAAAGATATTCTCTAGGAAAAGGTTTTAGCCTTGGCACTAGATGGCGATACGAACTACTAACTGAGGAAGGGATGAGAATTTTTCCCGACATCCATACGATAGAAAATTCATAACTTCTCTTAGCATGAAAAATGGGAAAAAGGCATAATCTTTTATTGAAAAAGGTACCAATGCCGTTAAAAAGTATAAAAATTCTGCACATTAATTACTTTTAAATTTGCATTTTTTTTTAAATTTAATACCTGAGTTTTTATATTTTAGATTTACTTTTATACTGTTATTTAAAAAAATTTAAAAATTTCTGATATGTTTTATTTGTTAGAAACCAATACCCCGATTGAAGATAAAAAAAAGTATTTATTGCATTTTTATGATACTAATTGAAATTCGTCAACTAAGATATTAAAAGATAAACTAAGGTAAATGTGGGTATAGTGGACACTTTAAGGAAAATTTTTGCTTAAATTCTTAATAAATACCAATATATTTGCTTGGAAACGGTTATCATCCTATTTTTAGGTTAATTGGATGTTCTTCTTTCGATTTTACCATTAAAAATTTTAATTAGATTGGGTAAAGTATTTTTAATTAATTTTTAAAAAGTACTCCAAATTGCATCTATAGTGGCCACCTTGATGTAGCTGTTGTATCTATGGTGGACACCTCTTGCATCTATAGTGGACACCTCTTGCATCTATAGTGGACACCTCTCTTTTTCTGCCTATATGAGGGGTTTATGCATAAAATTGAGGGGTTTTTTTGGTATAGTCGTTTAGTTCTAATTTATCCCAACGAATCCCAACGAAATGTATTTTAGATCAAATCAAATTAGCTTTATTTAAAAAAATACATGATAGTTTCCTGTCCAAAGCCTACGCTGTAGCGGATTTGAGAGGAGTTAAGCATTTAATTCAATGTTTTAGAAACCTTGGTTCCCAAAGCCAGAATGAAACCAAATTCATACAACACTCATTTTAAAGCACAATCAACAGTTTATGAAGAAAAACTGATTCAAATTAAATATTATTTATGTTTCTCTTAGAAGCCATTGCAGTGGCCACTATTGGAAAATCTAAGATTATGTGTTGGTAAAGTGGCCACCCCCATAAATCCTCGTTAAGTCAATATTTTCAAATAAAGTTTAATCAGTATTATTTTATAAACTCTTCTTTATCTTGATATAAATTTAAAAGTAAATCAAACGCTAATAAATACAAAAAAATCAGTTCCGATGTACTCGTTTCCTTACGCGATTCAATAAGCGAAATCAAATTTCAGTCACTCGACCGATGTTGTTATTTTCAAATATTTAAATATCCTTCCCATGCTGATCTGTGGTATCGGTGGCAATTTACCAGCTTACCTGATTGTACAATCTACTATGCCTATGAATTTTGACGCTGTTTGATGCCTCTAACTCGTTTTATTTAAAATTAATCAGCTATGTGGCCACTATTGGTACAGTGTCCACTATACCCACATTTACCTTATAGACTCAATAATTTGAGATAAATCTAAATTTATTATATTCTGAAACTTGATCATTTTCTTGCCAGTTTTTAATCAATGTAAAAGGAATTCTAAAATTAAGGTACTAAGTAAGAGTTAATTTAAATGCAAAGCTTACAATATTTTGTTTGCAATTAATATCTATTTTAGTGTAACCACATTATTATACCTATATTTTAATATTGAAAAATTATTAAAAAGACATTAACAACGTTTGTGAAATGAAAAAGTCCAAATAAAGTTGCCAAAATGCGCAATACCATCATTTTTTGAAATCAGAAAAAAATGCATTTTTCCAGTAAAAGAAATAGATCTAAATCCAAAAATCCACATGAAAAGTTTCAAAAAAAAATTAGTTAATTAAATATTTAAAATTAAAATCGCCAAGCCCTTTGTCTTGGTATAGGGTATATGTACGTCACAACTGATTCATACAGATATTAACGAGAAACCCAACAATGACTTTGATTTGTTTAAACAATTAAAAGCATTGCTTAAAATCAATGTATAGGGTATAAGTACGTCATATTGGGAAATTGGACGATTTAACGCCCTTTTTAAAGTCGAACTTTGAAATTACATAAAAAAATAAATAATCATCGTAATTAAAAAAAATTTGTGCGTATATTCCGCTCTAGAGTTCCTCTATCGAATAAAAAAATAAAAAAAATAGTGACATTGCCCATTAAAAAAAATTTCAAATATTTTTATAGAATAGGATGATATCATTTTTGTAAAGAAAAAATATCTATAATATATTTAGAAGCAAAAATTATTTAGCTGGGTTTTTTCCAATATTAAGGTACATTATTCCGTTTTGGATTCATTTTAATCATGCTTCATTTCATTTCATTACTAAGACATTTCGACAAAAAGAAGTCAAAGAAGTCGAAATTAAAAAATATTAAAACATATGAAACATTTATTTTTCTAAGGTACCTGTACCTAATATGGACACCCTAAGGAAAATGTATTTTTTTCACCCCCTTGTACACGTCATAGGACTCCAAAAATGTATGACCACCATCCCTGGATTGTTGACTATCATTATTAAAATTGGCGACCCTGTAATTATGCTGGTTTAATTTCAATGATAAAAACAAAAAATGTTTGCAAGTGTCCATATTAGGAACCACATGTCCCTATTATGGACAGGTGGCTACTTATTGACCTTCTACACCGGGTGTATGGAAGAACCACTCTTCCAAGGAATTTTAGAGGAGAGGGAATAAAAAAATATTTCTGAAAGTATATTGCGGGGGAGGGGGGCACAGTAAATATCTTCAGAACATGCACTTCGTAATGTTATGTACGGATACTATCATTGAGATTAAAAATAAATATAAATATTAATTTATTATGAATTAGCTAAATAAAATAACATAAAACAGATAATTATTTTACAAATTTCTGAATCTGAAGATTCACTTGCTGTTCTTCCAATGTGGAGATAAGGTGTCCATAATGGGAACAGGGCGTAGTTTTACTTAATCTTGTAATAAATAAAAAGCAATATACGCAATAGCAAACGAAAGTATGTTTTATCCGCTTTCTAAAACACTCCACTTTTTAATATTTAAAGTAATTTTACCATATCTAATAAGAATTTAAACTTAACCTGTAATTAAGATCAGCACACCATGAAAACACAAATTTCCTTCAAAATGGCGAACAGCGCGCTTTTTTGCACTTTCCAGACTAAATTATCTTTTAAACTGCTTTTCTTCAAGAACATGTAGTGCCTACTCTCGATCAAGTTTCTTACTTTTTAAGATATTAGGCGTGTCCATATTGAGAGCCCTGTCCATATTGGGTACAAGTACCTTACTGCATATTCCAAAATGTAGAAACCCTTACGGAAGATTGAACTTTTCAGAGGCAACCCATGTGTTATAAATTTCCCATCATTTTAGATTACTCAACTCCAGATGTGTAAATATATGTTTCAAAAAAATATTTATAAAAAAAGAATCTATTAACTAAACATCCTTGAATGAATCATTGATTTTAATCGAATTTATAAGTTTATTTTTATGAATTTGATCGAGAATTGTTTCTGAAATGTCCTAAAATGTCCTCTCCTTCGTATTTCACATCCACAACAAAGTCATTTAGGAAATGGTCGCGATTTAACCGGAAGGATGGCTTAGTCAACAAAAACTGGACATCCTTTTCTCGTGGATAAGAGAATTCACAAGAAACAACAATTTTTTTTCAAAGGTAAGGGGAAAATATAAATTTATAACCTGTAGAAGAAAAAAAGATTATTTTTATAAAAATGCTTACTTCAAGAATGAAGTAAACTGCATTAATTTATGAGAAGGGTGTTCTAATAATAGTTATGCGAAAAAGTTTGCTTGCGTATTCTAAAATGAGAAGTGTTTTTAGTTTTCCTACATCAAGTACAGTGTTAATTGAAGGAAAGGTCTAATGATCGAATATGTTTATTTATGACATAAAAGGTAGAGCCCGATGAAAAATAAGCAAATTAAAGAAACTTCTTCAAAGGTAGCGGTAAATAAGTTCATTCAATGATAAAATAATCAACCACAGAAGTTAGTTATCCACTTAACTAATGGTGAAAGAAAGGGCTATTGAGAAAGGGCTTAGTAGAGAAAGGGCTATAATATAATGGCTGCAACCGTTCCTAAAGTCTAATCTTTTTGTACATTATAATAAAAGTTTCTGCCCTAAATTGAATTTATATTTCTTTATTTTCATGAAAATGATAATAATTGAATCGTCAGTTGGAAGAAGGGAATAAGTCCAATAAAGGACAAACTGACTTTTTGTGCTCAAAACAATTTCCAAGCTTTACTCTACACATGGGTGAAAAGAGGGGGGAAATAACTAACCCCTATAGGGAGATATAGCCCCTTGAAGTTGTGAAATCGATGTCCATTCGTTGTATTTTTTAGTTAATTTGGAATTAAAGTTAATTTGTCTTTCTTTTCTTATTCTTTGTGCTGTAAAATAAGTTAAAATAAAATTTCCTCTTAATTTCAATTTTTTCCTCTTTTTTAATGCATGGAATGTTTGACTCCTTTCATATTCACTCACTCCATTGATACTGCTTTAATAACTCATTTTCACCATAATTTTGAATTTTATTTGTCTTATTCTTTTTATTTCATCCTTTTGTGGTGTAAACTAAGGAGAAATAAAATTTAAATGTGAATTTAAAGGTTTTTAAAGATTTTTTCATCAGAAAAATTTCATAAGGTGAAAGAAGGGAATAATTCCATCAACTTATTTTGACTGTAAAATATTTTTGAATATACGTACTTATATTTGTTTTGATGACGGCTCTGTTTTCTAAATAGGGTATTGAACTTCCAGTAAAATTTCAATGATTATACAATGAAAATTCCATAACTTATACAGTTTTTTCGATTTTCTCAAAACTTGGTTTTTGGACTTATTCCCTTCTTCCATCTGACCAATAAAAAAAACTTTCATCAAAACAAACGACTTGGAATCATGGTGACAAAAACTTTTTGGGACCTCACCTCTCCCATAAAGAAATCCCATAGGTTCGCCACCAAACTTAACTAAACGAAAGGTAACGAAAGGGTAAAGATGCCAACCTCGTTCTTTCAGCATTCTAATGTGATTGCATAACTTGCATCTTCTCAAAACAACGCGTAAGATTTCGTAAAGGATATCATACACGGAATAATCACTCGATTAACCCATTTTTCCATCGATTCTACTTAAAATAAATTAACGTAACCTATTCACACGTCGACCGATCTCTTCTCCCAGAGAGAGAGAGTCCGGAAAAGAATAACTCCGCCAGAGTCAAGGACGTCCCAAGGTTTCACAACAAGACCGCCCGCTAATTATTCCGCGACCGCCACTTGTTGGAATAATGAAAGTGACGGTCTGAGGGGATCGTTTCGACACAGAGATGATTTGCATGCGGACGGATGAACGGAGATATAGCGATCTTTCTGTCACTAAAGAGAACCGTTATCTGATTTTTATTTGTGAAAGGGAGGGAGAGGCAATATATGTTGGATAGCTCGGGTAAGGCATATAATTCTGATGCTGATGCAACTTTTTGGACACTGATTTTTATCTTGAATAAGGAAGAAATGGAGAAACATGAAAGGGATATTTTAGGTAGATTAGATGGTAATGGAATATTCGAGATAATACAATGCGAATTAGTGTTTTAAGACTTAGAAGCGAAATACGAAATCAAAACTATTTCAAGTCATCTACCTTTTTTAAAATTTAATTATTATAAGTATTTGGTTAGGAAAATTTGATATCAAATTTTAAAAAAAAATTAACAAAAAAGTCATAATCATAGGGAACTGAGTTAGAAGGTAATGTTTGATGTTGTATTTAATACACAAATGACAAAAGTACTTGATTAATGATTTGAGACGGGGTGACTACAAGAGCTTAGGCACTGCGACCATTGGTCTATTGTACTATCCCTCTCTCTCTCTCTCTCTCTCATCTCCTCTTTTCATCTTGTAAATATCACCAACACAAATGATAGAAGTACTTAGTGAGAACTATCATATGAAATCTGAATGTAAAAATATAAACAAATTTCAACCAACTTAAATTTCAAAATAAGACGATTGTCTATTCTTTAAAAAAAAACATGGTTTTGTTTTACATAAATCTGATAGAATAAATTTGTTTTCTTCGCTAATTAATTTCTAAAACCATAAGTTATTTAACCACGACTTCAATACAAAACACTTGCATCCTAAACACAAAACAAACTGAAAGGATTCGAAATTAATTTTTATAATTCATGTATTTTTTAATCAAATGAACAGCAGAATCGCATCTTTTCATCTTGTAAATATCACCAAAACATTTTTAAAAAGTTTAAAAAAAATCCCTTTAAAGATTTAATTACCCCATCTAGCAAACAACAGCTACGAAATACGAAGCAAAAAATACGAAACACTTCCTCATCATTTTTAGAAAGAAAAAAAATACATAAAAATGTATGAAAAATATTTAAAAATGACTATACAAATGCACGTTTTCGGATGCATAATAAACACAAACCAAACTGAAAGCATTCGAAATTAAATATTATAACTCCATTTTTTTTAAATTTGCATGAAACAAACAGTAAAATCGCAGCTTTTCATCTTGTAAATATCACCAACACAAAAACCATTTTCAAAAACTCCCTCTCAAGATTTAATTACCCCATCTAGCCTAGCTCATCAAAATCTTCCAACCCACGAAACTCGAGGAAATAAACAGCAATTAAACCCGGGAAAAGCCATTTGACTATAAAAATAATGGTCTCCGGGCCAAGACGAAAAGGGGATGGGTGGAAAACAGGAGAGAGACGCCAAGACATGACATCTTCTCCGAATGCGATTGCTGCGACATTCATGACAATTATGCCCCGCTGTTGCGGATTTGGCAGCCGGTCTGACCCCAATAAAAAAACAGGTTGAGGGGGAGAGAAAGTCGCACGGAGCGTAGAGGAGAGAGAGAGCACAAAAACCGTATTTAATTAAGGTCATGGATCTGAATCGTAAATTTATTTGTATCTTGGTTTTCTAACTACAGTGGACGCTCCTTTTGATAGACCACTTTTTTTTGGGGACACTCACGTTTTTACTAACTGTAGTCTGCCTAGCCCCGATGTTAGCCTTGAAATATTTAATGTCGATAATTTACAACTTAAATGAAAGACAACACATGAACAATTAGTTTTAAATGAAAGACAACAAGTGAAAAAATAATTTTTAATAGAATACATCACATTAACAATTAATTTTTATAAAATACATCACATTAACAATTAATTTTAATACACAACTGACAGTTATCTATTAATAATAGCATAATAATTATATTTTTTGGACACTCATGTTTTTACAAACAGAAGCCTGCTTAGCCGTGAAATAGTTTATGTCGATAATTTTCAACTTAAATGGAGGACATCATTAACAATTAATGTTAAACAGAATACATTTTTAACAATTAATTTTTCACGCAATTAAGAGTTAACTATTAATAATTTCATAATAATTTTGTTATTATTAACAATTTCATCATAAACAATTAATGCAACACAAATGGAATACATTAGGGAAATGTGTAACTTTTATTAAGAAATAAAGTTACACATTTCCCTAATGTATTCCATTTGTGTTGCATTAATTGTTTATGATGAAATTATTAATATGTGCTATTCATTTCTTAATATGTGTTATAATCTTTTATTTTGAAAATGGAGGTAGTTCGATAAAAAAATACTCATAAGTTTTATATATTTAATTACTTTTTAAATTTTTATTTTGACGAGATCTCTATTTCGGGAACAATTTGATTATCTTACGGTGTTCATATAACGAATATACCAGTTTCACCGGATACTTTCCCCAGAATAGAAACTGCAAAGGTTTACAAGTAATAGAGTGTAACTTAAATCCTAATCATGATATACTACACGAAACTTGCATATAAGGACAGGACAACCCGGTCTAAACTGAAGACCAAACTATTTAAAGTCATGAAAAGGCAATTTAAAAAATCTAATTGGGTCATTTTTAAGTACAAAAGTTTCATCATATGCTTCGATACCAGCAGTTTGTATTACAGCTTCTTTATTTCAGATTTCTAAGAAAAATGCTTTTCACACTAATCAAACACACATTAAAAATACACTTAATCCTTTTATGGATTCGAGGAAAAGTGTTGCTTGTTTGTAAAAGAGGATAGCATAAAAATTAACCAAACAATTTACTTTTAAAGATAAAATTCCTCAAAGGAGGATAAAAACGATTCAGAAGCATATTGAAGATGAGAACCGTTGCTTTTTATTTAGAAGAAGATAAGAAAAACCAAAAGAAGGTGATATCTAGCGGCAAAATAAAAGATCAATTTTGGAATAATCTCTGATTCCCTTACTTCGAAAAAAAAGTGAAGCCTAGTCAAGGGGTCAATTGTTAGTAAATTTGCTCTTTTGTCAATTGTTGGTAAATCTGGTATGCTCTGCTCAATGTTCCAAAGAAACAAATCCATAAAAATGTATCAAATGGAAATGAAAATTTTTTGATAGATGTAACAGAGAAACGTTATTAAAAACCATAACCAACCTAAATGTTTTCAGTGACATTTATAAGGATATTCATTTATAATGTAATGGGGATTTTGTATGTTTTTAAAAAAATTTAATATTATGCAATTTCATAAAAAAAGGTATTAACATATGTGTTGTTAATTATTAAAAACATTTATTGTTCACCAGGAAGAAGAGTTATAAAGCGTTATAAACACCAATGCAAAATGAAATAACAGAAGTATAAAAATAGAAAAAAATTTAAATCATTTAATGAAATTTAGAAAACGATAAAAAGGAAATATGGATAAAATCGGTTTTGCATACGCGTCCCCTCAACGCATTTTTAAAACAACTTCAGAAAAAAAACCTCAAGTTGTACGTCATGCTATTGCTGGGCTTTTTCACGGATAATATGCACAATACGAGGCATCATAAATGGGTAAAAAAAGTGAAAAATTGGATACTTAACCAGGATCACAAAAAGGGACAAATTGATATGCTCTTGAACTTGGACATAAAATTCACTCCAAAGTTTTCTTTCACCTTGTGAAAGAAAAACACGTCGTCCATGAGAGTTTCATAACTGACCATACCATTTATGTAACTTATTTTTTCCAGTATTATTTTACATTTTGAAGGCTAAAAGATCTTTCCAAACACAAAAGAGACACGCTGTTTATTTACACCTGTTAAAGTAAATGGACTGTAAACTTTAATAAAAAATACTTTTTAAACATAAAAATCAAGATAAGTAAGGTAGATTTTTTTAATATGAACTATATTAGGATTCATTAAACGAATAAGTCGAGCCATTACTATAAAAATACTCAGATGTAATGTGGCAAATGTATAATAGCCGATGACTTGAAAGTGTCCATGCTTAGTATGCAAGCGTCGTTTCTCAAGGGATGCCACACAATGTCGAAAGGTAATAGACCAGTTTTTCCTCCCGACCCACGTGGAACTAAATGCAAAAATATTCTGGACTGAAGGTCAGGCGGGCAGCTCCGGCAGACACTCGCAAACATATGTGGCTGGGCCATAACTCTCCACGGCATTGTTTCTCAATTCATTTCCAATTGAATGAAAGCAAGAGCGGCCGCCTACGTTACCACAAACACGGAAAGATAAACGGCGCAGATTCAATGGTTTTCTTTGAATATATGGCAGACAGCGGTCGATTATGTCCATGATGCAATGGTATGTGACATGTAATTGAACGTATATCAGGAATGCCTGTACGTCCTGGTTAACAGGGTTCTGTAAGGCAGAGGGGCTTTCTCAATCTTTTACAACGTATATTCTTCCAGGTTCACTCACCTGAAAAAATCCTGTCGGGAATCCCCTTAGCAACGCTAAGAAACAAAAAAGTTGTCTTAAAAGTTTTTTTGCGGAATGTAGTTTGTTAACCTCTCATTTCTCCCGAAGCTAGGAAAATTTATTTTTAAAAACATATTCAGTCTGTGAGTTAGCAACAAAAGATTGATAATTAAGATTTAAATTTAAAACTATCTATCAAATCTATTCAAATAATGGTTTTATGCATTAGGGTAATAAAATTTCTAAAATACATTCTTGATTTCTATAAGGGGCCATTCATTAATTACGTAAGGATGATTTTGGCAATTTTTGACCCCCCCCCCCTCCCCCCATGTAAGGGTACGTAAGATTTTTCAAACCCCTCCCCCCCTATTCTTACGTAAGATTCAATTATGTTTTTCAAAATAATAAAATGTTAGAAAACTCTCCGTTTGACGAAAATCAAAGATTTTTATTTTTCAACAGATAGTAATATTCTTGCTGTCAACTACAATTATTCTAATCAAGAGATAATAATATAATAGTAATATATGATTAGAATAATTAAAATTTGTTTATATTAACTAGGAAAATCTTACGTAAGAATTGGTTTGACCCCCCCACCCCCAAGTAAGGGTATGTAGAGATTTTTCCACCCCCCCCTCCCCCTCGGGACCCTTACGTAATTAATGAATGGCCCCTAACAGCATTTCCAAAATCCATACTTTTTATATTCAAAGCCCGGTAACCATCGATTCGTTGTTTGGATGTCATACTGTTGTCTTGCACTACTTGTAAGACAAAGCTAAGGATTTAAGGGGGAAAAAAGGGGTGCGGCCCTTGAGAAATGGGGCCCACCAATGGTAGGAATCTGACTTCGTTCTGCCTTGGAAGATAGATGACATCCATCTCCCCCTTAAAAAATTTTGCCATGCATCTGAACGTTGCCTTTTTCAATAGCACTTTTTTGGTAGCATTAATAGATATTACCGTTATATAGAGAAGAGGAAGGTATTATGGAATAAAATATTACTTATAATATTAATTATTAATAAAAATCCACGGTATCATTTTAAGTACATACTATAACTAATGAAAATGAAGGGCAATGGGTCAAATAAATCAGCATTTATTTTTTTAATCAAAAAATGTACTTTAAGAAAAAGTTACAAATGGAGGGTAATATGGAACAGTTGGGTAATATGGAATAGTTGGATTTACAGCTATTGAAAACTAATAAGAACTTAGAGCACGTAGTTAATCTTAACTATAAAAATATATTTAACAATTTACGTTCAAATAGTTTTGTTCATGAGTCTATTTAGAACAGTCACAAACAATCGTCTTTTTCTGACCCTTTGCTTATGGAATACAGGCCATCTTGTACTTTGAACCCTTTTACTGACTGAAAAAACATGGATAGCTAAAAAACGACTGCAGTATAAGAAACAACTGATCTTTTAGTGTACATTATGCTCAACAACAAAATCAAAGTCTCATAGTTACTGGTAGGTTAAAAGGTTTGAATATTTACCGTCAAAAACATTCGAAAATCCTAAAACACACTTTGCATTGCTGCGATTGATCAGACAACAAGTAGCTTAACTCTTTGCGCACTGCATCATGGGGGATTTCTTAAGACTTTCGTAGCATTGCCACGTGATGGCAACACGAGGGGGAGCAGAAATTCAGGTGTTCCATAATACCCTCCTCTCCTCAATAGTTTGGCATTTTATTTATCGCATTAAAAAGTAGTAGGTATCAACTGAGCCTATACAATACAGGTTTTCATTTAGTGTTTGTAGTCGTCCATTACATTGGTAGGTCATTTAATGCTCCGCCATTGATTTGATAATGCATGGGTATGGAGAAATTGAGAATCACTGATTTAGATTATCTGAAACGAGCCTCGGGAAAGAGGTCGAGGAAAATATGCGCTTGCATCACTCCCCATGCTAATTAGCTTTCACTGTTTTTAACCAACAACCATCCCAAAACAAACATCGAATTTCTGGCTTCATAAACGGTCACAAAATCCGAACGAAACCCCATTACGTCGCCGCGTGCTCCTTTTTATCGAATTCTGCGAGACGGTTATCATGTGGGCGGAGAGCGCACCCAAGAGATCGGCATCGCGCGGCTTAGTCTGCACTTCTAAATTTACAAGTCGGCGGCAGAGAGAGAGTAGTTAAGGTTCACTCATTATTGAGAAAAGTAGTGAAGAGGTGGATAGGTTCTTTTGGAACTCTGCCGCCCTCTGCATTTATGAGAAACTGGTTTCTGAACAAACAATTGTTAATAGCTCTTTAAGAGTCTTCACTCTTTTTTTATATAACACTCTCTACACGAGTTCGATATGGTTTTGCAAGGGAATAAAAACACTGATGTTTTTATCACGTGATATCATTCCAAAAATGCATATCTTTAGATATTCGGACGCTCGAAATCGCTCAAAAAATTTACATTACTATGGGAAGGAATTTTCAATTCCACTTTTACAGGTAAAAAAATCCACTTAAAGAGGTTTAAAAATTTAAGGTTATGTTCATTCCAATTGGGACATTTTACTGTTTAGATTCAGCTTTGATACTTCAAAGCAGATTATATTTCAGAACAATGTCTATCAAACTGATTTTCACCCATTGCGATTTTCGGAAAGAGATCGATTTATTAAGTTCATAATAGTCTAATAATCCCTGAAAGCTTCAAAAGTTGTCTGCAATTGAAAAGAAATTGTTTGAGAGGCAACATTCAACTCATTCAACTCATTTTTACCATCGCTATTGAAAATAACCCGCAGACTTTTATTAGTTTTAAGTAGTGAAGAATGAGAAGACAAAAAAGAATCAAAACATATATTTATATTCTGATTCTGTATCCATATATTAATGTGTAAAAATGGGAAGGGTATCGCCAAGTTCCAGTTTCAAGAAATTTGGTGCTTAAGTTTACAAATAATATACTTAAAATTACTTTTAATATTAAGTAATCGCCCTTCCTCTTGCCCTAAATTGCACGCCTTTAGGGGGGCGGTAACTTTAAAAAGGTTGATAACCACTGGTGTATATGATATACCAGGGGTGGGCAAGTAATTTTACTTGGGGTCCAAATAATTTTGAAAATTTTCATCGAGGTCCGGAGAAAAAACAGGTTGCTATTACTAATTTTCATTCTTTTCTTCAAATACACATTTTTACAAAGATGTAATTTGAGTACGCTACCTGTTTAATTATAAGATGAAATTTAATATTATTAGAAATTTTTATATTCTTAGTAATGTAACATGTAAACTTAGAATTTTCACATTCTTAGTAGTGTAAAAATCGTAAAAATACAACTTAATGAAATTCAAAACGTTTTGGCGGTCCGAGAAATAACCTCACGCGGTCCGGATGGGGACCGCGGTCCGCCAGTTGCCGACTCCTGTGATATACTATCATCATATTTATTTTTATTAAAACTGTGGACCAGTAAGATACTTAAAAACCATCAAATAATTGAGTCATTTTCAATAGACCTTCTAAAACTCAAAAACTTTCTTTCGATCCTAGGTTCTCTCACAAAATTCTAGCTAAAACCTAAGAAGACCCTTCTAAAATCCCCCGAAATAACTAAAATCCACCCTTAAAGAACCCACGCACGTCAATCAAAAACTGCTCAACAAGACTAACTCCAGCCTCCGTATTAAGTAAGAGGAAAGCACACCTAGAGAACTTGTGAAGCATCACTTAACTGATAGCCGAAAGCTTTCTGCTCATCAGCTGATGACGCTTCTGTTGATACACAAGTTCATGGAAAAAGCCCCGTGTCAGTAACACAAGACAGGCTTAGCCAGACCCGGCAAGCGAAAAAAGAAAAAATAACGGGTCTTCTACACGTCGAGTGAAAATTGCTGAATCGAAAGATTTCTCTTTTCGCTGTCTCCTCATCCCGGATGAAGATTCATGCAGGGAGAAGCATCCTACGCCCGGGTCTAAAAAAAGTACGGAAGTTAAAGGAATCGTTCTATTTCTGGAGGTGAGAAGGGATGGAGTTCCCCAGTTGGTTCTGGAGGAAATTTTGTTGTGCTACGTAATGACACCTGCTCGCACATGCTTGGACGTAAGTCTGATGAGATTGCCTCGTGTGACGCCCGAGAGTCGTGGTGTCGAACAGAGTGTAAAGGGGTAGTAGTGAAATGGGATTTTGGAAGCTTGACAAAGAGGGGGCAATGTAGGACTTGTTTGACTAAATTAACTTGAATTTTCACTACCCGTGACGAAGTTGTGCTGTTTGAAACATACTAGTAGAGAAGTTTTCAGAGTAGATGAAAGAAAATTCATTTGTTTTAACTCGAACTTTCTTTCAACAGAAAGTTTTTTTTCTCCAACTCATAGGTTTTGCAACTTACTAAATTGCGAATTTTCTTTTAAAAATACTTTTAATGTTTTTTTATCTTTAAAAGCCAAAGTTTTGAGACTCTACATGCTATTGTCCAAGATATGGACAGATATTCCAATTAACTGTATTATTTTTCACTTCCAGCAGAATTGTACCAACTTAACTAGCTGGCCAAACAATCTAGCGTTCTCCGACTTGGCGAGCCAAAAGACAAATTGAAACTAATTATTGTTTGATGCTTGTTCATGAAATTGAAAGAGATATTATAAATAAACCGCCCTTTTGAAAAGAAATAATATCACAAAAACTGCCAAAATCATACATTATGTTCATAAATATACCTAAATCAAAATCCTTTTTGTTTGGAATCCCCACTTATTACCAGTTTTTCATAACAAATTTTCAAACACGAAACTTTGCAAAAAGTAACAGAACTTATGGGACAACCTAATACTTTGGACAGAAGGAGTGTAATCAGATTCAATAAGTTGAAACCAAACAACAAGTGTGGGATTTTTATTTAAATAAATTTCTATATTTTTAGAACTACGTAATTTTTTTCGTCTTGTATTGTAAACTTCCTAATATGCATTTTCAAATCAGTGTATTAAAAGTTTTTTTTATTGTTGAATTGTTTTAAAATCGCAAGGATTGATAAAACAAATTTCATGTCTATTTGAATTAAACTTTTCGAATCTATCAAAATATATGTATAACTTTTACAAAAAGAGGGCTTTCAGGTCTGCATGCGGTCGGCCTATGCTATGAAGGCCTGATACAAGCATATTTTTTATACTAAAACCAAATTGCTCATTGACCTTCATAACCATCTGTTTAATTTAAATAAAGTAAATGCTCTTTTATTAAAAAGGAAAATTTTTGAATAACTACAGGTAAATTTCACATCATACACCTAGGAAATTTCTTAATTTTGAATTAAAAACCAGAATTATAATTACTAAAACATCAAACATATAATATGCATGTAATTTTAAGAATAGTTATCCCCCTTCTTACAAAATTCATAAAAGGGAAATTTATTCAAAATAACTAGGCAATGGAATTACTGACTATAACCAAAGAAGTGAAAAAATTTCTCCAAAAGTATTTATGGATAATTTTCACTCATGTATTAAATAGATAACCGGACTCCCAAAAGGCTTCTGGCATTATAGCACGTGCCGTTTATGTAAGAACTTGTTCTGAAGAAGCACGGGATCTGATGTATAAGTTACATAACGGCTGTTTTCTTATAATCCATAATAATGCTAATGTGTGTATGTATACTGAGATTCACAGACCATTATCTGCTTTGCAATTGAGAATCTTAAAAATGTGAGGTAATTACAGTTAACTCGTTACGACCTTCATTATTTAATAAAAGCTCTTTGTCACTTTTTAAAAGATAATGTCTTGGAAGGTATTTTTGTAATAATTTTTTCCTCTCGCTTTTAGAATAGTATAAATATACAAGAATAGGCTGAAAAATACAATTTTTCCAAATAATTATAAATCAAAAGGCTCAAATATTTTGTAAAAAATCCAATATGCATAATGTGTTTATGGGGAAGTTTTTTAGGAAAAGTACTAGAAATGTTTTTTTTATTATAAGAAAAATCCATTCTTTAGAAGCTTACGACATATTTCAAGATTGTAAAAGAAAAGGCGTCAAAAAATTTAAGAGTTCAAATTCAGATGAAGCAACTCTTCCAAAATCAATACTAACACCTACGAGATTAGTTCATCGATGTATTAAGAGGAAACCGGATCATTTACTTGGAGTCAATGCTTATCTTGTCAAGTTTTTGAAACCACAAAGAAGTCCAATGGAAATTTATCAACAGCTGCCAGACATAGCTTGACAACATAAATATACCAGAAAAAGCGTGGGCTACTGATGATAGAATGCGGTTCAAAATTATGGAAAATCACGTCATCACCGAAACTGCATCACTTTGTGGTTTTATCAAGTGATTGGGACTCAATCTGCTAAAAAGAGACAATATTCGAAACATCTGTGCTATAGGCTATTATTTGTTTCTAAATTTGTGATATCTTTTTTCTCTTCTCAATAAATCATTTTAAAGGCAGTTTAATCCATATCAATGATGCAGTGGGAATCAGTGAATTTGCAAATTAATTTAATATTAAAATATGTATAATTTTCATTCGAATAGTGATTATTTTAGAATATAATATTTGGAGGTAAAAATTTTTCCAAGAGAGATAAGTTTAAAATTTATTACTAACCTACGAATTTTATCTTAATCTTTAAGGAAATTAAGAATTTAAATTTGTCTAGTTTACAACGATATTTCAGACTTCTTGGGAATAACTTTCACAAGATTTTAAAAATTCCGATAATTTCAAACATCTCCCCTATTTTGGTTTATTACGATTTTTTAAAAGACAAATTGGAAGTCGATTAATTTTCCATGTTTCTTCTCTATCCAATGTTTTCTTCTTTAAGAAAGTACCACAACCTAACACATATTACTTACATCCAATAAATTTATTATAATTTTAAGTAATTTGCACTGGTCGTAACAGGATGTTGGTCAGTGTCGAGTCTAACGGGGCGGAACTTTTGTTCTTAGATTATGCACCAAAAGGCACTTTAAAAACTCCCACGTGTCGCACTGCTTGACAATGACTCTTTCACACCTTTAGTTCTTTTTTTAAGTCCTCCCGCCTACACGTTTCACAAGAGCAATCGAACGGGTTACCGTTAGAGTTGGTTTCAAGTGACCGAATATCAGAAGACAATTTTTTCCCTAACGGCCAAGCAGTGACCGCTCTAATGCCCATTACTTGAACTATCACCTGAACTTTAAGAGAAAGTGGTCAGTTGTATTTGGACAGTCAATTATACCTTGACACAGATACAATATGCAAGAGTGCTACAGAAAATTCTGGTTTCCTTATATTCTTTGTTTTATTGATGAGAATTATATTTTAAATTGCTGTCGCTATCATTGACAGCGCTGTCAAGAAAACAAAGCTTTGTTAAAAAGCTTTTCTGAAATAATATTTCTCAACTATAGAGTTCAAAGTGGATGTAAAAAAATAAAGTACTATACTTAAATCAGCAGCTATAATTATTTGCAAAAAATAGCTTTTAGGTGAAAGATTATGCATCTAAGAATTTTAAAACAGAAATAGACATGCATGCTTTTATACAAAAATATCCCAAAATGTAAAACCGTGTTACAGAATAAAAAGTGGTTACTTAATATAAGTTTATATGTTTTCATGTAATAAATGTGACTTATATTTCATGTAATAAATGTAACTTATATTTCATGTAATAATATAATGTATATAATATTTCATGTAACTTATAACAAAATTTTAATTATACAGTTAATCAACTCCTTTTTTAAGTCGTTGACTATGCGAAAAAATCATATTTCCATATGAATTTCCACATGAATCAATAACTCAAAAAAAATTTCCACAAAAACGGCAGATCCCAAAGTTTGTCTTTTAGAAATAGAAAATGTATCCTTATGAAGGGAAAAGAAGTAGTTTTGGAAGACTAACCTAAATCTAATATTGAAAACGCGTGTAATACATTACTTTTAACAATTATTTAAAAAAAATCAAATGCTAATAAGATCCAAAAATAGACGCTTTATATTAGAAATTTTTTATCCCATTCCAAGGAAATTCTATAATTGAGTTCTTGATTAAATCAAGCATTTTCCAGCATTCAAAATAACATGTTAACAGAAACAAAAATCACAATCGTGAAGAATTTCTGAACAAATTGCAATAAATTAAATTGACAACGAAAACCGTAATTTACAAAAGACATTTTTCTTAAATAAAAGGCACCAAATTAACAAATTCCTTTCATCGGACTTCTGTACTGTCTTTTACGACTCTCCAAGAAACATAACTTTTTTACAGCCGCTCACGCTTCGTGGAACCTAACATTTTAGATATACACTTAATTGATCAGGTGTGGAGCCTCTGCGCCTTTTATTATCTGTCCCATCCTCGGTGTGGTCGCTAGAACGTGACCGGAAAAATAGGTCGTGCTTCCTGCTTTTTCTGCAGTCCCTATATGAAGTTTGAGTGTCCGTTTGGAATTTCTGTCAGTGTTGGATGAAGATTGATTAATAAATTACATGGTTGAATACGAACAATACGTTTTTATAGTTATTATTTCATATGAAATAATAGTGTTTTATCCACCCAAAAAGGGTTTATCCAATTTTTACTGACATTACTAGGTTTTATGTAAGAGATGTTACCTATCTCTAAATTAATGTATAAGGATATCTATATAAAACGGAGACTAAAAAAGCAGAGCCGTATCCAAAGGGTGGTTAGGGGTTCAACACCCACCCAAAAAACGATATTTTTTATACTGTCTTTTTTCTAGAAAATTGTGTGACTTACAAGGAATAGCCCTATTTGGGTGCAACTTAAAGAATCTCATAAGAGAAAAACGAATATAAACACTACTTTTAGGGAAAGATTCCAACATTTTCAAGAATAGAACCACAAACTTCCCTCGAAATTATGTCGTTTTATACTTATATCTTTTATTATGATTGTATTTTATTGTAGGAAATTCTGCCATTTACAATAAGCAATTCTCTTCGGGTGTAATCAAATCAGCTAAAACACTATTTCGTGGGTTAAAAGTCTAGTTACGACCCTGAACAAAAGGTTCGACAAATAGGGAGGAAGAGGGACCAACCAAAAACGCTTCGGCTAAATTTCAGTTTTCTATATTTTGCAGTTTTAAAGATTTTGCTACGAGAATTTCAGTGGTATATTTTGATTTTTTACTAAACTGTATTTTACTATATCATCTGTATAGATTCCATTGGAGATATTTTCAACACAGGTAAAATAAGACCTTGTAAGAAAATAAGGAAATTTATTTGCTTTGTGAAATTAGTTTTATTTCCTCGGATCGTGAATATATCTCGCTGTCTGATTGAGATGCATTGAGCTACAAAACAATCATGGTATAACTCACTGGAAAAAAAATTCGTACATGAATAAAATATCTTGCAACTATTCCGTGATAGTTAGCTTCGTATAGTATGGAATTATGCAGCTACTACATTGTATTTTTCCCAAAATATACTACAAGCACATTTTTATCTCAAGCGTATAAATTTACTGAAGAAGTAAAATTTCAAAACTTTCTTCTATGATACTTTTACACCAAATTTTTTAAAATTAAGATATCTATTAAAGAAAAAAAATTTTTTACTGTTTATAACCAATTTTTTACAATAACCAAACAAATATTTAAGGAATCATGCTAATATGCTTCTATGATTTGAAATAATTTAAAAAGAATTGATTTCATGCATTCTAAAGATTTGGAAAAAATGATCTAACCCCCTCAAGAGGAAGTTTAATTACAAATGTATTTAATGTATAATATGCAGTTCAATATTAGACTCATACGTAGCTCAACATTATCAAATAGTAATATGGCAAAATTCCCTTACTTTAGGTTTATAAGACACTTTACACACTTTTATAAGCCTCTGAAGTTGCGATAGCTCGGAAACTTCTTTTGAAATTACAAATTAATTTATTACGATGAAAATTAATTGGTTCGTGACTTAACTACTAATTAACTGACGTTATCCAAAATAAATCAGTTTCACCGTTAATACATGCAAATAAGAAGTAACAACAGAAGTAGACTTGTTTTTTTTATTTCTTTCCATGTCTTTGAACCCTAATGACATTTAGGACAAGAACTTCTAGTTCCTCAATTAATGTCGTAACCTAGGGCGGTTGAAGAGAAGAAATAACCTTTCAATGAAATTCACAGTCTCTCTCTTAATCTTATTAAAACTAATAATTACTTAAATTTAAAGTAAATTCTATTTCATTTCAAAGGAAACATTTATTCTCATCGAAGATTTAACATGTAGTTTTGGGATTTCAATCAAATAAAAGGTACAACTTTATGGTTGGAAATTTATTTCAAATCAAACATGGAAGTATTTTTTGTTATTTGGAATTCATTTAACGAGGGCAACAATGTTGTTTTATGGGTAACATTAAAAACAATAATAATTTCTGAAACTGAAATACATATTTTGCAACTAGCAGAAAGAGAAATAGTAAGCTAGCAGGCTTAGTGATAAGAATGACCAGTATTTTAGCAGTAGTATAGTACTGAAATATATTTCTGCCACTAGAAGAAAAATAATATTGAGCTGACTTTATGAAAAAGAGAATACTTGGTATTTTTAGCAATAGTAAAAAAGAAAATATATTGTAAAAAATAATGAAGCAGAAAAGTATAGAAACAATGTTTTGAAATTAAAGGAATTTTCGTGGAATTTATCGGAATTTCTTGTATAAATTCAATTCCCGAAGAGAAAAATCTACTTAGTTCTCATCCTGAATACAACCTTGACCTTTACCTGAAAAAAAAGCAAACTGATTCCCTCCAGAGTTTATTCTGCAATGCAAAAGCTTTTAACAGCATTAGAAGGAGCTACCGTCCCAAATACTTAGTCTATAGCAGCCATCAAAAAGCTGCTGTGCTACCCATCCTCACTAAAAGCCGCCCGGTGGATATTTCTGGAACATTCCAAGCCGTCGACAAGGGTCTACGGGTCCTTCCTCACCTTCGTCCCAGTCAGTCACGAAGTCACCGTCCCCCGAGACAAGCTGTTTTCTCGGTGGTGAAGTATCATCCGACATGTGTATTCTTAGTTTTTAATCGCCCTCTGAAAGGGGGATAGACCTCACTCGTAGTGGAAAAAGAGCAGCTGTGGAAAATGTCCGTTCATGTTCGCCTTTAAGAGTTTGGATTGGATTTCCAATTAGGAAGATTGTTAAATGGATGCCTGGCACGGTTGTGGCAGCTTTTTCCACCCGGAACAATGAAATTAATGATAGTGTGGACACTTCCAAAAAGACTCGGGGAGAAAGAATAGGATGTTTTTCTAAACTCTTGATATCGCGAACTTCAATGTCTCATAATCCCGAGTTGTTTCTAAAAAAATATTTTCCTGTCATTTCAATATTTTGTTATGGCTTTGCCTCTTTCCATCGCAAGTAATCCATCTTTTAGCAACCCTTCGAGTTTGAGATATTAAAATAATTTTACACCCGTCTGTTATTTATTGCAACTTTTCTTAAGACTCATTTACACATTCCACACTCCGAAGATATATGGAAAGTAGATTGGCCCACAATCACAAGGTATAAGGTAAAGATGGGAAATTTAAACAATAAAAAAGATGACTTGGGATATCCCATGTAATTTAAATGTATAATTTTTATCTTGGGTGTGTATTTGTATTCCAATACTAAAAGGAATGTTAAGTAATGTAGGATACCTAAAAATAAGAAGTACCTATTGATAATTGATTTATAGGTATCAACTTATAAGTGTTTTGCCATTATTCAAATGTTAATCATTTGCAGCAGTTTTTAATTTTAATTTTAAAATATGAGTTATATGTCACATGGGGCGAATATTTGGAGGTTTTTTTCAGAAAAATGCTAGTTCCACATTTGGATGTTGTATCTTTTTTAGACCTAATGTTTGAAAGTATTTAAAAATAATGCCACTGGTAATATTCTATATTTTTTTACATTAACTATATTTTATATTCTACCTAGTTTAGAGAGTAGTTTTTGTATTCTTTTGTAGTAGTTTGCCTTTTGCATATTTTCTCATTTATTGCATAACTTATTACTTTTCAGATGGTTTCAACAATCATTTTGCTTTTCTGACAGTAACACGAATAAGCGGTATTTTCAGCTCTCACAGTGACTGCTAGTATATCAAGACCAAGTTCCTAACTAAAACGTAGTATTTTCCTTGACTAATTAACTAATCTCAAGGCATCCAATTTAAGTGGCATAAGAGCGTCTGCCAAGGCCAAACCCTCCAAGTGCACGGGAATCAAACAATTGAAGCGAGCCATTGTTCAGCAACTATGCAAAAGAAACAAATAAAAAGAATAGTTATAATGGATGAAGACTTTGGCTCTTCCCTAAATAAGAGTAAATAACAAGCCCATACGGGGGTCAAACGAAGGTTGAAAACGGCGGAGGGGATTTTTAAATTTAACAATCGGTACTTATGGTACTCATTGTAAAGGTATTCAACGTGAATCAAAGGCGTTAAATTCGACTATATCTCCCACATGTTGCGTCAAAGAAGCGAACCAGGAGTGTCTGCCAAGTGAACCACAACCTATTGTAGGAGCTCACTCGCATCAATTTGAGAGAACCTGGATCCAACAGAGAGGGAGCTTTTTTAACGTCTTGCATGTGGAATAGAATGAATCCCACCACTTGGAAATGACGTAGAGGTACGGGATCTGGAACACTTGTGTAACGGCTTGGCGGTGAGTCAAGGAGAGTGTCAAATTTGCCGCGGTTCAGAAGATTTTTAATACGAGTCGAACAGAATGATTGTCAGAGTCAATTATCCGTTTTATCAGTTTCATGTGCAATTAAATCAACAGCTCACTTGATTGGTTTCTAGTGATTATATAATAACTTCTAGTACACTCTTAAAACGAGAGTCTCAAAAATGAGTAAAAATTACTAAAATCTGAGTATGTCACGCATTCAAACGGGCTCCGATCCAAATTTACTCAAATTTGAAGACATGCATGGTACTCATTTTTGAAAATGAGCAGATACTCAAAAATAAAACATCATGTACTCAATTTTTAATTCTTCCATAACATTTTAATGAAGATGGTGCAATGTGTTACAATTATGGTGAACATGTAGCCACGTTACTATGACGTGGGAAGTAGGCCAGTAAGATGAGTGTGTGACTTCACAACGTTGTGTAACACGTTATCACAACTAATTAATGTTCTTGATATATTCCAAATAATTTAATTTTCAAATATGAACTAAAAAATATGCATAATTTGAGTGGTGACTATTAAATTGTTTGAAACTGAGTATGCCTGGTGTTTTAAAATTGAAAGCATTGGGCGGTCATATTTGAGACAAAAAGTTTCAAACCAAAATGAGAACATCGATTTACTTAAATTTGAAACTGTCATTTCTCTCAGTGTATGGTTGGAAAAACACCCGCTATACTATTTATGTCTGTCAGCACAACTTATGAATATGACAGTTCCGAATGTGCACTTTTAGAATACCTACAAAAGCGTATAACAAATATAACTGGTTTGCTGTTCATAATAAGTAAAGATTTAATAAATTGGACAGGTAATAGAATCACATTATTTAGTAAAAAGCATCACTATTCCTATTCATTTCAGTATTTATAATCCCGAAACACAATTATGTTCTCACATGAGTATGTTTTGATCAGGCAGTTTTGACTAACATATAACATTAAATCGTAAAAACACTTATTTCGAACCACAGGTTTTCCTTATTCCTCTACGAAATTTTTTAAGCACGGTGATTTGAATCAACTTATTTAGAACGGCGTCATCTATACATATAAAAATGAATGTCTGTCTGTATGTATGTATGTCCTTTATAGTTTTAAACTTTTCGAACCTACATTAACTATTAAACTATAACCACGTTGATCTACTCGCTCCCAGAGAAGGTTTCTGAATAAAAATAATTTAAAATCGATGCATCCTAATAACTTTTTTGGTCAATTTTATGTTTGAAACTTAACATCCCATGCCTAACTTCATGGCAAACCCATTGTTGTAAATATAATAACAGAAGATGTAACTTTAATTGTTGTGGGCATATTCTCGATTGTTGCAGATTGAAATCGATTGTTGTAGCTTAAAATCCATTGTTGTAGCATAAACATAAAAATGGCTCCTTTATTTAACTATTTCCCTATTGGGACTGGTGAAGCCCATCTGTAACACACCAAATAATTTTTTTTTAAATGAACTGGCGAAGCCCATCTGTATCCCACCAGGTGATATTTATTAAAAAACTGAAACCCGGGCGAAGCCCGGGTCTAGCGCGTCAGCGCTAGTACTTATCATAAAATTTATATCGTGAACTAGAAAATAAAACAACCAACATTAAATGTTCCATTTCATAAAAATATTTGTTCACAAAATGACTAAATTCATGTAGGTTAATCATCTAGGTAAAATTACACGCCAAGGAATTTATCCTATTCATTCAGTAAAAGAGACACATATGTAACACCATGAAATGGATAAATCATATGTCAAAAATGACGCGATTGAAAAGTTGAGTAAAAGCATTGTAGCGTTAGATGGCAGTAGTAACAACCATTTGATGATCATAGACGCAGCATTCGACGAACAAAGAATTGGACTTTATGTCATCACTTAAAAGCGGTATGTTTCATCCTTAGTGAGAGTAAAAATTTAAGGAATCAAAGGGAAAATATCTATACATTTCAACGAGCATTTTCTATTAAAGTAAAATAATTGATGCATCATTATCTTTGTATGCAAAGCCACTTGACTGAAACGATTTATAAGAATCATAACTTGTGGAGAGAAAAAAATATGGTAATATTTTACATGTTACGGGCAATGTGATAATAATCCGGGCATTATTATAATAATAATGCCCGCGAATTTCGGGCAGAGTGATAAATACTCAAACTTAAACCGTAGTATAATATTTTTACAAATTCTGAAAGAAGAACCGAAGATTGTAATGAAATCGATGACTGGTAAAAGAGCTATCGAAACACCCAGATAGATTTAAGAAAAACAAGGATGGATAAAATTTTTGTAATTACCTTGTAAAAATAAAAACTTAAAACATTTCTCTGATCCCTTGAGGGTTCTTAACTCATCCATGTTTTCTTTCGTGGGCTGTGATTGATAACTCCTTAATAACGGGTTTAAAGAAACGTGTCTACACAGTTTAAAAGGGCATTTTCTGTTTTAAGTAGCGGCTGTAGGCAATAAGGATGCCACCGAACGGTTATCTGACAAGGAATAATCTGTGCAGAAAGATCTTGGGTGTGTATTCTGACCTCAGAAAGTCCTTCAGGTAATTTTGATTACACTAAATGTGGATCGAATAGTGTAATAAAAGAGTACCTTGATAACACCAGAAAATTAACATTAATTTTTAGCAGTTTAGAATGACAAAAATTGGAAAAAGTATAATTTGTTTTACGGAAAATTAATTTTTTAAAATTTTTTTTCAAAACAAAGGTAAGTATTTTTAACAAAGGATGCCAGTTAACAAAATGCTCCAAAGGGGAAAAGTGTAGTTGTGCTAGGCATCCCTATTCGCATGGATGTCTCTCGAGGGAGAAACATCCTTGACCATTACAATAAGTTCAACATTTATAACCGAAAAAATTTTTTAAAACACCTTTTCATTTGAGACCACCATCAATTTTACCTCCAATAGTATTCATGAATGAAATCGCTTATTTACCAAGACTATAGAATCACGCAGAATTTTAATGGTGCAGAGTACAAAGGAAAAGAGAGCAAGCGGCTGGAGGTGCCCCGGTCTTTCAATTGAATACCCACCCAGAAATTAAGATGAAATGTCCAAAACAAGTTAAAACTCCCAACTTATTTCATATTAAGTTTATCAAAATTCAAATCCTACCCAAAAATAAACATATATGTCAGAAATTCGGACAAAAGGTGTACAAAAACTATAGTTCAATGTTAAAATCCTTTTTTTTTAGAGTCTTAATATGGAAATTCTGACAAAAAAGGTATTAAAAAAGGTATATTCGACCTATTAAATATGCATGGAGGGCTGAGGAATAATTTTTGGGGCCTCTCGTCCGGTGCAAATGGCTAATTTCTTTAGAAAATATTTGGGCCCCTTCTGAAAAAATTTTCTATATAACCGAATCGAATTGGAGTTAAATGGAGAAGGATAGCAAACCACTCCCTCATGATGAAGTGCAATTCAAAAAGGTTTGACCGACGAAAATTCAAACAGTACCCAAACCTTATGATAGAAGGTATATTAACTAGAGTGAGATCCTCCACAGCCTCTCTTATGCATCGCACTGCGCACATGCAATATATTTAGTATATCTTAAGTGCCCTTCTTTTGAACATGGTATAAAAATCCACCCCACTCGTAAAAAATACTTTGACCATCCAGCTCACCCTAGGTTGCATCGGACTTTAAAAGGTTTGTTTTGTTTGTTTCTTCTGCCACTTGTGGTAGAAGCTCCAAGCTCCATCCATAAAGCGGACTGGATTTAAGGCGAAGGGGATGCGGCTCCTGAGAAAGTGAGGCTCATGAATGGCAGGAGTCCGACTTAAGCCTCTGATGATAGATGCCGCCACCTTCTGTCACCACCTCCCCAATTTTGCCATGTCTCTGAAGGGGGGAAATAGTCTCCAGACGACCTGGACCCATGGTAAACTGCTCCACGACCGACCACAGGACTTTCGGACCTACAGATTTAACGTGCACGTACCCCGCATATACTCGGTTGGTCTTCAGCGGCCTCCGATCCCGAATCCGATGCCTTAACCACTTAGGCTCCCCAAGGCCCTTTTTCAAGGTGGACAACATACGACCCCCTTATTGTTTTGGATTTTTGGACAGCCAACATCCAACTGGAGACGTCAGCTCTCTACAGGGAATAACCCACTGGAGCTGATCTAGCATGCGTCAGATCTCTACAGAGAATAAGCAACAAGTAGGTACTCACCGGCGAGATGCTGTATAGTCTGCCTGAACTCCAACTCCCGTTCATCGACGTAATCCTGCGACTGGGCAGCCACAATGTCCGCAGTGGACAGAGATTGCTGCTGCGACTCCGACTCGTCCACGCTGTCCATCCGGCGCTTGCTCCAGGGGTAGACCGGCGTGCCCCCTGGGGATTCCCGCTTCCCGGGGCTGCTGCCCCCTTTGGGCCGCCAACTAGCCATCCGTCAGTGGTATTCGCGAACCGGCCAGAAGACACTAGGGCATAATCCGAGGGAGAAGTCTCAAACGACGGACATGCTGCCGTCCGTTGAGCAACCTGAAGGAGAGAACCAAGAACAAATGAGAAGTTGTAACAATTTTGTTTCCACTTTTTAGAAATATTCATAGTCCTTTGTACCGATAGACCTAGCAGGCAAGTAATAACAGTAGGAGTCTCTATAGAAGAAGAATGTTGCATAGCGTGTGAGGACGGCGTCTTAAACGAAATGTTCAATTAGTATAGTATTCGGGATTACATAAATCATGAAAATACGGGTTATAAGCCGATCACTCCTTTCAACAACGTCATATCTCAAAAATCAACGATATCTAGTTATGGCTGTTTTCGGAAAGCTCTGAAGGAGTACTACAACCCTGCGTAACCCTCATATTTTTAAACTGAATAGTAAAGAAATTAACTAGATTCTTATTATTTCTTTTCAATGCATTTCAATGCAATTCTTAACTTTCAAATGCCTCTCCTGAAAATTTAGGTTTTTTGAGATATGACGTTCTTGAAAGGAGTGAGAGTGTCCATTTAATCCCGTCCGTTTGTACTATGCATTAATATCAACTTATCATCAAAACAAATATGGATGATTTTTGTTAATATGACTATTAAGTTTAGACAATAAACACAAGTTAATTTGCACAGGTAATTATAAATCTTATTCTTGACTTTATAACTAAATGATACAACTGGCAAAGAAAGAAAGAATAGATACTTTCAAAGAGTTCTTTCCATTGGTGTGTAAAGAAAAAAATTTTTCTTTCAAGGGTATTAAAAGCTTACAGGAAAAATAATTATGACTTTATTTCAACTCTGCTATTTTTTAAAGATGCATTTTTCAGCAAATCAGGATACTATTTTAACCGTATATGCATTGATAGATAAAAAGTAATAGTCTGAATTGGTTTAAAAAATTCAACATTGTAATTAAAATTACCTGGTTTGTTTCTTAGTTTAAGTTTATGTCTGAAAGAAAGAGATCAGTCTGCACTGTGTTACAAGAGCTGGACGGAATCCAGGCGATTTTTACAGCCAGCCAGCAGTTTAGTGACGTAACGGTAAGGAATAACCTATATTCAGGTTTTAAAAAAAGCACATTTCTGTAAACCATTCTGCAGCTATTTTCAGATCAGTACTTAAGCATTACCAAGTTCCAAACTTTTCAACCTAACTATCAAGATTGCCCATTTGAATTTTTACAAAACAAGCAATTCCCTCAATATAAATGCTAAAAATACAGGGGGACATTGTTATTTAAATAAAACGCTGTTATTTAAGCAGTGATGCAAGGATAATACTTTTTCCCAAATATCAAGTCACGGAATTAAACAAAACAAAAAACGATACATCGGAAAAAGTTTGTCCCCAACCAAAATTTACAGTACCGTTTTATAATAATTCTTACCGTGTGCAAGTATAAATCACGACAAAAATATTATTTCATGTCCAGTTCAAGATTCACAAACTTTTTGACATATATTTCTTTCACCAACGCCCACGTGTCAAGTATTATCATGAAATTTAGATAACAATCCAAAATCTTAATTACAATAATGCCATAATAATATTATGTAATTGGATCCAAACCCCCTGGACTTACCTTTCAAACTTACTGTTTGAAAATAACAGATGTAGTGAAGACAGATACATGAAAAAATGGGAAAACCGTAAAAGATGAATTGTTTATAAAGTATAATACTTCACAAAAAATTATCAGCTCAAAAGATAACTTCAAAATTTATTGAAAAATTTATCCAGGGAAGAATATTAAAAATTGTTGTTAAATTTGAGGATTTAATTTGACCGGATATGCTTTGCCAGGCAAGTATACTGAAATGGTGAAAGGTGATTTATTCAATTGTAATATTGTGTTGTGAAAATTAGTTTCAAACGACACGTTATTAAAAATAATATCCTATTTAGAAACCTACCAATTACCTGCTTATCTGATTGAAATAGTCGGGAGAAACAAAACTTAATTTTCCTCTAACAACCAATTTAAAATCTGTTTCATCCCCATTCAGAGTTGGCAAAAACCCGGGTTTTTCTGAAAAAACCCAACTGGGTTGGGTTTTATTGGGTGGGTTTTTTCGGAAAAAGTGTGGGTTTTTTCAAAATTAAGTGGTTTTCTCCTATAAAGTAAGTGGGTTTTTTCAAATTTTAGCGAGTTCTTTCTATGTTAAATGTGTTCTGTCAAAATAATGTCAGTTTTTCCACAGTTAAGTGGGTTTTTTCAAAGTTTTTATAGTTTGAAAAAAACCCACTGAAATTATAAAAACACCCCTTATTTACTGAAACCTGGTTTAAATTTTGAAAAAACTCACTAAAATTTTAAAAATATCCTAAACTTTGAAAAAACCCATTCAATATTGAAAGAAATCTATTCAACTTTGAAAAAACCCACTGAAATTTTAAAAAATCTTCCTTATTTTTTAAATCTAGTTTTAACTTTAAACGTCCTAAATTTTGAAAAAACCCCATTCAATAATGAAAAAACATCATTTAATTTTTAAAACAGTTTAATTTTTGAAAAAACCATTAAAATTTTACAAATATCCTTTTGAAAAAACACATTAAATTTTGAAGGAACTGCCAAAATCTTGATTTTTCTTGAAAAAAACCAAAAATGGGTCCAAAATGTGGGTTTTTTCACATGGGTTTTTTTCAAAAAACCCATTGGGTCCAACCCAATTGGGTCCAAACCAGCCAACCCTGTCCCCATTAGAGATTGAAATAAAAATCTACTTTATGGCGTCTAATCAACATTAACATCGGTTTCAATTAGACCGTTTGTAAGATCATACCAAGTTTTTTAAAACATAAGATTTTATATTAAAAGAACTTTAAACTACTGAAAAGCCAGTGGCGTATATAGAAATTTATTTCGGGAGGGGCCTAAAATTATTTCTCAGTCCCTCCCATGTATATATTTAATAGGTCCAATGCAGCTTTTTAGTACATTCTTACAGATAGCATTTGCGTCTTACAGATCTTAATATAAAAAAGTAATAAGCAAGAAGGGGTTTTGGGGGTACTGCCCCCCAGAAAAATTTTGAAAATTCGATTTTAAAAAACCGATTTTGGTACTCACGTATTATCCCGTCGACCGTTCAGTGGTCATCTAATTCAGCGGCACATCAATAGAAAAGTCAATGGGTTTTGATAACGTTTTTGATTAAGCGGTAAGGTCGACGGTATAATACGTAAGAACCCCGATTTTTAACTAGTTAGGGTACCCCTAGTTAGAATTTTGGAAATAATTTTTTAGGTAGGATATGAACTTTATGGGAAAAAGTTTATAAATAATAGAGTGAGTAATGCGAATGCCGGCTGTTTGCGCGTTCGTGTATACTTGCTACATGACATGGATCTACTTATGATCAGTTTTGGTTACATAATAAGATGTGGGTAGTGGGTAGTAGACGGAGTATTAAAGCAAAGGAAAGTTACCTTCCCAGGTATGGGAAGATAAGGAGGAGAGAAAGGATCTTCTACTTTACTTAAGAAGAAAATATCTTTACTATTTTCTTATTTATATCCTCATTTCTCTTTGCTGCATAGGTATAAAAAACACAAGAGGGGAATACACAAACTAATTTGAACTAAAATATAGAAAGTAGATCCCATACTTTTGCAGATCTAGTAGCGAAGAAAGCATTTGTCCCAACATTAAAGAAAATAATTAATTAATTTTAGAAGTGGCAACTCAATTCCCAAAGAATGAAGCGAACAGTTGATAGTGTGGGCAATTTCGATGATATAATGATTGAATCAGTGGGAATTGGAAAATGAACTAAATAATAACTAACGTATGAAGAATAGATATCATTTTGTAAAAACTGTTTAATTATATTTGAAAATTTTGAAATTCCACTCTGTACATACTTTGTACCACTTTGGTTGCATACTTTAATTAATTAATTAACGTATGAAGATATATTTTTAAAAACGGCTCTCAAAGTATCAAAACCAAATAAATTACCCTTTAAAATTTTTATTTTCTATAAAAACTACTGTATAAAAAAATTAATTACTAAACCTATATGTTTCGAAAATTACTAAAGTTAATTTTATTTTTCTTTTTGAAAAAAAGAAAGCAAATTATTAAAATAAATGCTTTATTAAAAAAATTAAAGGGTGTGAAATTCTTCCATATTTAATTTATCGATACTAAAAACCATTCAAATAAAATTCTTTAATTGTTCATTCCAAAATAAAAGACTCCTCCCCCACGAAAATAAACAAGTTTCCGAATAAAACCACATGTTGATATTTCTCTTCTGGTCAAGCTTGTTTCAAACGTTGCCATGACAACAAACACTTGGAGTTTTCCTGGAGAGAAATGAATAGTTTTCTTCAGAACTTACCTTCACAGAAACCAGCAACAGCAATTAAAAGTGAAAGAAGTATAAAATGCAGACGTTCCGACACTGTTCAGCTACAAACAGGGAGTAATAGCTTCAGCTAAATTTCTGGCGCTTGTTCTGAAGTTTCCTCAGAAACCATTTTCCAAGTTTCTATTTTGGTCGAGGATCGTCACTGTGTTTTCACTGCCATCTAGTAATCTAAGGAACAACTAAAATTACCAGTGTTAAATTCCAAGTGAAATATTTTATCACTTTTTAAATTACTTCTAAAATCAAATGAATGAATTTGAAAAAGATATTTCCTCATAAATTTTAATTTTAAAGAATAACTATTATTTTATAAATGTTGAAAAAAAGAGGTCAGATGTTTTAAATAGTTTTTAAAAAGATATTTTTTAAAAATCTACAACCACCAGTTTTAATTTAGGCACATATTACTTATAAGTTAAAGATGCTGATTTCATCTACCTATAGGTAGATGAAATCAGCATCTTTAACACTTATTTAGAATAGTGAGCATTTATAAGTTTTTTTTTTAGCTTTCAGTCAGCCTTTAGGGAGAACAGAGAAGAAAATATGTACAAATTATATAGAATACCCAGAATTTTTAATATCCATTTTAGACATTAGGGGAAGGTGGGGTAATAAGAATCAAATGGGGTAATAAGAAACATTCCAAAATTCTACAGGATTCTCCTTTAAGTTTATGAAGCTGACTTTTTTACAGAATGTTTACATCATTAACAGCTTTCTATGAAAAAATAATGCACTTCCTAAGTAAAAAGGAAAGGGGGTTTTTAGCTTGTTTCTTATTACCCCCAAGCGACTGTATCTTATTACCCCAAAAGGGGTAATAAGAAACAAGCTATTTATTTTACTAATTAAAACAATTAAAAATCAAATGAAGGTATTAATGTTATCTTCTAAGAGTATTTTCAGGGATGTTGCACCACATTGAGCATTTCGTAGCAGTTTTTGTAGCAGCTAAATTTAATATTTTTAGCAGTTTGTAGCAGCAAAAGTCAAAATGTAACTAAATGAAATAAAAAACAAAGGAAAATAGTAAACAGAATAATTATTTAAGTAATAATTAAATTGCAAAAACAATATTGTCAAAAATTTTTAGTTAACCTTTTAAACGCCGCAATTCAAATTTCGAATTAAAGGTTCTGATTTTCGGCTTAAATGGCGTGTTTCATCATAACTAAAACCATTCTAGTCATCTTTTGGCAGAAAAAATTCCTAAGTATGATTTTGAGGATGTTCCCATTTGGGAACTTCCGCGTTTGGGGTGAAGTTTTTAGGGAGATTTAGAAAAGGCGTCACCTATTTTACAATTTATTCAAATAAAATGATTGAAATAAGTTTCTACTCAATAATTATGAACATTTTTATGATAATGGACCGTTTTATCATTTTTATTATCCATATTTGGATGATTAAGTAACATTTTCGATGACATTAATAGATTTTCATATGAAAAAATTGACATGTTTATTACGTACGCTAAGCTTTTACGTACATTTTTCATTCACCATGGGTAATATTTTGGTATAAAAAATAGGTGTAGGAGTGTTCCCATATGCGCTTCAAAGCTAAACAGTTACGTTTCTGTAAGAAAAATTAGTTTTAATTACGGTTCTATACGGATATCTAGCATAAAATCAACTAATTGCATTCAAATCTAATTAGCTTTTAAAAAAGTTAATCATAATTATCTCCATTGATTCATTAAAGCTATGTTTCTCATGGAAGATTCCGAACTGAACCATATATCTCTTTTATCCAACTTACGTTAGAAGAGTGTTTTCAGATGTAGGGGAGAACGGGGCACATTCGCACAAAAAGTACATTTCGGCATATTTCTCTGGATCTAGATGAGATATTGAAACAAACTCGGATTCAAATGAAAGGTACGACCTTTCCCGATATTTTAGAATGATAACTGGTCGCATTCATCTATAATTTCTAACCTATATCATCAATCTAAAAAACGAGAAATTTCGTGCGAATGTGCCCCATGGGTGGGGCAGTTTCGCACACGTGTGAGGCACATTCGTACACATGCAAAAAATTACACAATAATTATTTTTACAAACTAAAAAGTTTATTGTACTTTAAAGTAAGGATAATTAAACTAAATATTTGGCACTTTTACAAATTTTTCCTCTAAATTGAAGATTTTTTTACAAAAAGAAAACAGTTTCAGAAAATATTGAACATCTAAGTTTTTGATGAGGAAAACAATTGTAGTAATGAAGAGTATATTGCACATAGACATACTTCACATAATATAATTAGTTAGAAAAAGTTCAACCAATATTTTAACTGTCAAGTTTTATTCGAAAAGAAAAGTGAACCAACAGCTCGCTTATTAACAGCTGAAACTGACGACTGGGAAACTTTTAATACGATATTATCTTTTTGTATGAATGTTGAATCAGTACTTACTGGGAAAATAAAAGTTCCGTCATTAACTTTAAAGTTTTTCGTCATTAATTTTAAATAAGCACCATTCAATTCCAAATTTTCTATTTGACCAACATAACAAAATTTTCTATTTCGTAGCAAATTCTACTAGAATAAAATAACGTAAGTCCAAGTCAATTGGTATTAAACAATTATCAGGGATATTACTTCTTCAATGTTTAAATTTGGGTCTAAATTCTAAATTCCTTAAAACTGAAGCTTTCTTTAAGATATTATTATCACCTAATTTTGAAACAATTACAATAAAAAACAATTAAACTTCAAGTTATTTTAAATATACTGCACTTATAAACATATAAATCACTCGCATAATCAGAAATGGGAAAGATGAGGCACATTCGCACTGTCCGAATCTGCCCCATCTTTTAGTGTACGAATGTGCCCCATCTACCAGTTCAAGCTTACCACGTCCCAACAAGGTATTTATAATTAAAGCAAGGAAAAAACCCTTTCTAGAAACTTACTTTAGTAGTGCCTCTACTGAAAAAAAGGCTGAATGTCCACTTGAGAGTTATTTTTGATGGATTTTTTACGCCAACAAAATGATAAGAAAATTTACTTTGCTGCTTCTAACGCTAGCAAAATTCATGCAGGAGGTGGTAGTCATGCTTCCATCTACTGGTATTTTTTTTCAGATTTTTAAATTAATAATTACTAGGGGAAATGCCGTCTGTCCGAATGTGCCCCATGTGCGAAATAGCCCCCCTCCCCCCTACACACTTTTCCTTATTTTCAAAATTCTTTAATTTTATTCCTAAAATTTTTATGTAAAAAAAGTTCTTGAATAAAATGTGTACGCAAATCCTCAGAAGCACTCCAAATATGCTCTTTGCATAATCCCTAATGATAATTACTGAAAATTAATCGATCGGGGAGTTGGAAAAATATTCAAGTGTAAGAATCTGCTATAAGTATTGGCATTTATTTCTCCATAAATCAGGTGAAAAAATAAAAATTACTGATTTTTTTATTTTAAAACATCATTCTTAACCTAGACACAAAAGGTTCAAAAAATTAAAGAAAAAAATATATGACTTGAATTTTTGCATGTTATAAAAATCCCCTTAAATACTATACCCCAAACGCCGATGTTCCCATTTGGGAACATATACGTTGTGTTGGTAATTACTCTCCAAAATTGGAATATGAAGCTATTCTGTCAAGCCAAATGGGAAGATGTGTACTTCAGCTACCTTAATACAGCAAAATTATTTAAAACTAAATTTAATTAAAATTTTCATAAGGTTGAAACTTGTGCAACTTTTGGAAGATCCAAAAATCTCTAATTTTAATGTAAATTCTACAAAAAGGATTAAATTGCACGTGAAAAACTTTTGCATGTAAAATAACGACATATCTTTGAGTTGCTTTCTACCAAGTATCAAATTCCTGCATGAAAAATTAAGTGGTAAAAAATCCTTAAAATGATGTTCCCATTTGGGAACATCGGCAGGTAAAAGGTTAAGTAGAGCGAAAAAGTAAAAAATATAGTATTTTTGAAGGCATTTTAAAAATCTTAAATCATATTAGAAAAAACTATATAATCATCTAAGTTTCTATAAAGCGACATTTCTGTAAAAATTTTCAACTTAGAAAATCATCTTAAGTTGAAAATACCGACTTAAATAGAGAAAAATAATATTATTAGATTCTCAAACTGCTCTGACCAAAGTTAAGTTGTTTTTTCTGCACCACCATTGAAGCTAACTTTAACAGACGTTCGTAAGAAAAGCAGTAGCGGAAAAAACGGAACTGTCACGAAAAATCACTATTTTGCCGATTTTTGGAACACCAGATGACACAAGAAGAAGCCAACTTGAATCGGCACCCGCGGCCGTCCACGAAAGTCGCGGAAAAAACGGATCACTCCGCAAAAAAAAACCCGAAACTTCCGGGAAAAATTGTAATTTTTCCGACTTCCGAAACACCGGACTTGTGGGTTTTGTAAAGATTTTTTCTACATGGCCATAACGACGCAAGAAGAAGTCGACTTGAATCAGCAACCGCGGCCGTCCACGCAAGTCGCGGGAAAAACGGAACACTCCTAAAAAAAAACCCGAAATTTTCGCAAAAAATCACGCTCATTTTCGCCTTTTAACGGACTTCACGCAGCGAATTGAAACCTAATTTATAGGGAATATAAATTTATAAAAGAAATGTTATATAAGATTTTTGTAGCAGTTTAGCACATGAATTAGGATTTGGCGCAGTTTGGCGCAGCCGCAACATCCCTGAATTATTTTATAACTCTAGTAATTTTCAAAAAAATTCATCAAAAATCTTTTGATATATGCCTAGTTAAAAATTAGTCTAAAAAAGTTACAAGTTGAAAGTTTTGAACAACTCTATATTTTTATATTTAACAGTTAGAAAATCATGAAAAAATAAATCAAATATTGTTTCTCTTATTTTATTTTGTGAGACTAAAATTATTCTGACTGTTTATTTCCCCTAAAAATAAACTAAATTTTTTTTAAATTGAGATTTTGTGTCTTATTACTCACCGTTTTCAATAAAATGAAGTAAAAATAAACTTAATTGAATTTAAATTTTGAACTTGATAAATGAAATAAGAACAATGAAGTATTAAGATAATAAAGAGTAAAATTCTATAAATATATTTTTATGGATAAAATGCTAGTGTTTCTTATTACCCCATATTTTCGTTTAAATGGGGTAATAAGAAACATGACACTTTTAAGCAGGGTTGGCCGGTTTAAACCAATTTGGTTTAAACCACGGTTTAAACCATGGTTTAAACCAAATGGTTTTTTTACCAAAAAAACCACTTGGTTTTTTGGTTGTTTTAGAAATTATAAAATATTTTCAGGATTTTTTTAAAGAAAGTGTTATTAAGTATAATCTTTTGCACAAAATTAAAAGGTCAAATTTAACAAAAAATTGACATTTTAAGGTGATTAAAAATCAGAAATCTTTTAATTTAATAATTTTAATTATTGAATTATCTCTATCTAAACTTAATCTTAAATGCTTAAGGTAAACTTATTATATGTTGCAAGAGATAGTTTATTTATTAATTTCCTTTAAAATGAAACATTATTTCAAAGAGTAACTAACGATACACAAAAGTTACCTGTTTTTCACTGATAAAAGATGGCTTGGATTTTAATTAATTGATAAAACCAATTTGTTTTATTTGTCAGTCATAAAAACCAGTTGGTTTTTTTACTTAATTAAAAAAACCGTCGATTTCTTTAATGATAAAAACTAAAAACCAGTTGGTTTGTTTATAAACAGATAAAAACCAGTTCGTTTTTTTTACTAAATTAAGAAAAAACCATTGATTTCCTTAATCGGATTAATTATCTCAATCATTTATCCAATTTCAATTAACATTAGTTGCTTACTAAAATGTTATTTGTTATTTAAAAAATGTTATTTTCTATTTCTAAAGAAATTTTTTAAGTTTATAAATTAATCCATGTAATTAAGGTTAATTTGATTATTTTACCATTTAATAATTAATCAAATTAATTATATTAATCAATTATCCAATTTCAATTAACATTAGTTTTTTACATTTCACTTTTACTACTTATTTAAAAAATAAAATTTTCGCTTTCTAAAGAAATTTCTTAAGTTCATAAATTAATCCATATATAATTAAGATAAATAATTTGATTATTTTAACCATTTATCCAAGATAAATTAACACCGATTTTTATTCACTACAATAATATTAGATTTTCAAATTGTAATATTTTAAAAACAAGAATTATTTTTAAAACAAATCAATTTAATTTTAATTAGCTAATTAAATTAATTAATTGAAATTTACAAATCATTTATCAATTATAAACAACCCCTGAAATAAATGTCTCATTTACAACTCAATTTCAAACATCACTGCTAAAATAACTTATTCTGAAAAATTGTTTAAACCAAAAAACCAAATAAACCCGGTTTTTTTGTTTGTTTTTTTTAAAAACCCGGTTTTTTGCCAACCCTGCTTTTAAGAATGATCCACAACCCTAAGTTGAAAAACAAAAGGTGAATTATATAGCCCCTTTAACCTCCTTAAGAATTCACTAATAAAACTCCATAAGAATTTAATATAAAAAACAAGATAAATTGAAATAGTTGTAAAAGCATGACTTTAGGTGGATGATTTTGCTGGCCGCATTATTACAGAGATAATTTTTCACTGAAATAATCATTTTAAAACAATAAAATTTTTATGGGATATAAAGTATGTCTTGAAGATATTCTGTGATTTTTCAGATATTTACGCCCACACACAAAGCTGCAAATCAAATGTTTCTTTTCTCCCAATTTCTTATTACCCCACTCTCCCCTAGTTTGAAGTTAAAGGCTAGTTATGAAAGCACGAGCACATGTCGAAAAAAAAAGGAAAATAAACAATTTCCGCAGTTTTTTTTATATTTATTACGGGCACAGTTAACACGTTAACACAGAATAAATGTAAATCTATAAATTAAATAAATCTATATTTTTTTGAGATAAATATAGTTTCAATGCATAAACGGGGATATTATGATTTCTATACTTTGAATTATTTCACATTCCTCTTTCTCTGTAATTTTTATTACTCGAAAATTCAGAAAAATCAACTTTCACTTCTACAATATCCAATTAATTCTGTTCTGCCTGCTGGATGCTGATTGCTGATGAAGACGGAAACACCGATGATAACAGAATAGCCAGAATAGCTACAAAAAACCTGAAAATCTGCTTTGCTCGCTTGTTTATTTTGGTTGTTCCTGTTAAATTTTGGGCTTTTAGATATCTATTGTACTGAAAAGCAAGTTTTAAACTGACTTCCTTTGATACTCGATATGGTATTTTCATTTCTTATTGTGAATCCTGATTTATTTTGTCGAGTATAAGTTAAGATCATGAAAATTTTGTTACAGGCTCACGCAATATTGTTCGTTCAACCTGGAAAACCAGAAACTAGAACTTATTCTGACTTCGAGTCGGTTAACGAATGCATGGAAGGTAAATTCTCTACTATTTCTTGCGAAAAAAAAAAACTGGTGTGATGGCCAATGCTTCTATATGCCATTGAATGTGATCCTTATGTAACCCTTATTATATTTCTAAGTTTATGGAGAATAATCGTAGATATAATCATACCCACAAAAATTGTACCATAATTAATATTTATTTATGGAGAAAAATATTTTTTAACCTTTTATTTAACTACTACTACTTGTTAGGACACATTGGATAAACTTATTTTGGCAGTTACTTAGATTGTTCATGACCTGGTGCCAAAAATTGGCAATAAAGATATGGTGGGATTTGGCAACCCTTTTCTATGGAAGTTTAATTGCTTACTCAACAATAAATCGCTACCACCACGCCAGAAACACGAATCTTTTTTGAAATGCAGTCGAAAGCCTAGAAGCTGGTTGGGTTGGCGCTGTTTGGCTACACTGCTTTCCCGCCAAAAAAATTTTACCTTTTGGTGTGTTTTCTTCTTGCCGGTGTTTCTGATGTATTTTCGACAAGTCCATGAATAGAGTTAATTTCTCGATTCCAACAATTCAAAGTCGTGGTCTTTAAAGTTAATACCGCCTTACTCTTAAATTTTCGATCCTTCACTTAATGCAAACAAAATACAAAGTTGAAAATTCATAGAAATATACTTGAAGCGCGATCATTCCCTAAAGGATTCGAAACCAAACCCTTCAAACCAAATATTAAACTCTTCTTGGAAAGCCGACGTGATTCTTTACACCAATCAAATTGAAGATGAGTGAATGAGACAATCTCTGGATTGAACCACCAGTATTTTATGATTTCGATTTTTTTTTTGATATCGTAAACGCACAACTCTTATCATAAGCGCGGTGGCATCAAGATGTAATTGGCCGCCAACCATGTCAATTGGGTTGCCGATTGCTGCTCACTTTGGACTGATTACTGCTCACTTGGCGACTAACAACTATCTCTAGGATGGAGCCAATTTTCGAATGCAGATTCGTGTTTCTGGCGTGGTGGTAACGAAATGACATTAGCAACACCAAATTTTTCTAATATTGACGCAAATACCCGGTCTGTTTGGAATTAACAAGTGTTTTCATCAGGGGCTGACAAGATATAACACAAGTAATGAAAATATTTTGTTCATCTTAGGGTACAAAAATTCAGCACAGCTTCGATAAGAGTTAACCAGCCACCATGTTTACCCACAGCTCAAATGATAACACACAATCATTATAGATCTAATTTGAGCTCTGTGGGTAAACATGGGGCTGATCGACTCTTATAGAAGCTGTGCCAAAAATTCCAAGCAGTGTTTTTATTAGCATTGTCTAAAACAGTTACTACAAGAATAGTATCCTAGGTAAAATTCTAAGCCCAGTTTCAAGTCTATGGTTTTTAAGGATAAGTTTTGTTTCCAACCAGACCCCTAAAAAATTGATGCTATGGACAATATTTATAAACTGGATAGCAAGTAGTTAAATCATTGATATTTTTAAAACTCAAGGTATTTAATTAAAAAAATTTGCATTAACTTGCATGAAAAAAGATTGAAGTTGAACAAGCAGAATGAATAGTAGAACCTTAAAATGAGAATTTTTGTTGTGTCCAATTTGCCATTTTATTTGTCTAAATATTACCCTGCTGTACTTATAGGGTTGCAAAGTGAGTTCTCTCTTTTCCCAGAATTCAATATTCTGGTTCTTAAAGACCAAGGTTGTCCAGTTCTAATGGTCCTCTAACTGGGCAAAAAAATTAACTCAGCCTCATAACTAAATCTTTAATTCTTGCTACAAAGTATTGGAAAGGAATTTTTATTAGCTTGTCCCTTTTTAACTTTAAGATGTATTTGTTCATTGTTAATCACTACATATGAGTCAAAAGAAGGCTCATTTAAAAAATAATTTGACTGTATTTTAATCTAATTTCTCTACATTATTATTTTGATTAATATGTCCATTTCATTTTGCCTGTGTTTCTAGGTGTTTGTCATCTGTTTGAAGATCATCTAAAGAGGCAAAATCCCAACACTGGTTCCATAACCTATGATATTAGCCAGTTGTTTGATTTCATAGATAACTTGGAAGATTTAAGTTGTTTGGTGTAAGTTTCCTTCATTTGCAATTTGATTATAATAGGCAAAAGTAGTTAATTTTGATTGATAAGTCCAAACCCTAAGGAATGCTTCATTAAAAATCTTGATTGTCAAAAAAGTTTTTTACAGAAATTTCAGACACATTGAGCTACATTTTATAGGATGAACAGAAAGTTCGTACACATTTAAAAAATTTATAAAATCTAGAAAAATGACTAAATTAAAAAAACAATCTTATGTTTTGGCATGGGTTAGTGGATAGATTTTTAAAGAAAATAAAAAATTTCAGTTCAAAATGACATTCTACTATGTTCATCTAGAATAGGCGCCTGAGAAAGAGCGCTTTCCCCCTTGCCAAAAGCATAACCGTAGCTACGCTTTTTGCGCAGTCTCAGAGACTGATTGTATTTTGCTACTGAAGTTCAAGCTGGCTAGAAAATATGAGGCGCATCTCTGTGAGATGTTTATATCTTACCGGTAAAAGGAAGTCTGGTGGGAAAAAAGTAGTGAGACTTCTTTGTCGCTGTGATGTTGATAGTTGTCATGGTTACTAATTTGGTAGTGGTGGAAGGAAATATTTTCAGGCGCCTATTCGAAATGAATAAATTATAGAAAATGGCGCTATAACATAATGCACAGGGTTATGTGTTCGATTTCAAAATTAGCCCACTGTGCTTTTTGACAGCATCATCTGCAGATGCCATTAAAAATAATGATTAAAAAACTGATTCCATTAAAACCATCCTTTACTTAAAAATCAAATATCCTGAAAAATAATTGTTTCAGAACCCCTCTTTAAATCTCCTCATGGCCGAAAACGAACCCATACTTCTGCAAGAAACAATTTTACTTTCATTCTATCTGGAAGGCTGTATAGGATTCTTGGTTCCGTCATCTGATACACTGATTCCGTGTTCAATTCCTTCTCTGGAATTGATAGATTTTGTGGGTTTACCTAACATGTTTGATTGGAATGGGTAGAACAAATTTATTGAAAGCCCTTTGAATTGGATATTCTTTCTTTTTCCTGTCTTAAAACAACTGAAACATTTTTTTGTGTCAATTGAGAAAACTGGTAATTGGGAGGGGCTTTACTGTTTGCTATTTCAAATATTCTAATAATTTGGGCTGGGAAATTGTTGTCATAAAAAACTGGTCATTAGAAGGAGTGATTTTTGTATAGAGGTCTTACTTTGTAAGGGGACATCCATAAATTACATGAGGTGTTTTTTTCCGAAATCTGGATCCCCCCCCTTGGTGAGATTTTGCTGGACCCCCCCTCCCCCCACGTGAGGTTTACCTACAACCTTTAAATATAATTTTCTATCCTATTTGTTTGCATTTTGTGCTTCACAGCACCTAAAACTTCTCCATTATTAATGATGTGGAGGAAAAGGACATTATTCCGCCTAAAAATCACCACAGTATCTTATCTGTGGGTATTATTCATACATGTGATTCTTCCGCCAATTGGCGGAAATCCGCCAATTTGCTTAGCAAAATTAAATCCGACAATTCGATTTGCAAAACTGAAATTCCACTTTCTTATTTTCCAATAATTTTATACTAAAAACTATGAGAGCTAGTGGGGGCTAATACTAAATTTGAAGAAAAATCGAAAAAAAAATTTTAAAATTTCGAAGCAATATTAAAATTAGTTAGTATTTAAGCTAAGAATATGAATCTAGCATATCGAATCCTAGATCTCGGGAAGTAAAAGCTGATGGACCCCCTCTGCTTAAAATGAAGAAAAATTTAGGTGCCATCGAAATTTTTTAAAAATATTTTCCGCCAATTTTTTGTCTGTGTAATCACATGTATGATTATTCCTTTCTCATACTTAAAAAAATCGTTTAATTTCTAACTTAAAAAGTTGACGTGAGATTTTAGTTGCCCCCCCCCTCCCCCCTTGGTGAGATTTTTCCAAACCCCTCCCCCCCCTTTTTGACCTCACGTAATTTATGGATGTCCTCTAAAGAAGCTCTTTTAGATATTTAAATCTATCATTATAGGTGTCTTAATTTCATCAAACTGGTAATTTAAAAGTTACCTTCATGAGTGTTGATCCATTATTTCCCGAAAATGTCTTAAATACAGAAATGTTGAGGATATACCCATGGGTGCCATTCTTCCGTTCTGTGAACGGAATTCCATCCCAAGTACACTGAAACCTGTTTTTGTGCTGTCCTTTTTTGTACAATTTGTTATTTGTGCAGTCTTTTTCTGCAATTTTTATTTACAGCACAAAAGCAGGTTTGAGTATTACTAAATGCAAAATCAGCTAACCAATTCACAGCAATATGTACACCTCACATTTTGCCAAGAAAAAAGCCAGCTTTACTCCAATGCATCTTTAACTTAAATTTTAAGGGCAAATTTAATTGTTTAGATGATGTTTTTTTTTTTAAAATTTGTAATTTGAAAAAAAATGCTAGATTGGGGTAAAATTATTTATAAGATAATTCAAAGTTCAGTCTTGCAACTTTTGAAGAGTGGCACCCTTGAATATACCCCAAAAGTCAGAACTTTTCATTTTTTGACCCTAGAAGAGTTAATAATTTACCCCATATCCTCCGAAATTCAAATATCCTGTGCTCTGAAAATTTTTCTGGCTATGCCAATGCCCCACAAATGCTTTATATTTTCTAATTGAAGGAATTCCTCTTATCAAAACAATAACAACAATATTCCTTTTATACTTTCAGGTTTCAAAAGTCCACTCTAACATATGCACCATATAACAAGGACTGGATCAAAGAGAAGATTTATATCCTCTTAAGACGACAAGCTACTAAAAGTCAGTAGAGTATGCAGTTGGTTTACTTTTATATTTGAGGCACCAGTTTCAGTGCATTTTGTCTTATTTTTCAATCTCATGAGACAAGAACATTCATTATTGTTTCAACTTTTCTTGGGTACATTTTGCTGGAGTAAAGGTTGCACATCTCATCTCTTAATTGTTCATATTGTTTTTATGTGTGGGAGGTGCTGTTATCATGGTTGACATGCCAATAGTTCTAAGTGTAAAATAATTTCTCACTTTTTGCATTTTAGACTATATTAAGCAATTTATTTTCTGTGAACTGTTTAATTAGATCGAATGTTTAAAAAAACACAGTAACAATTTTGAAACTGTTTTCTTTTTATAAAAGCTTTTCTTATTATTTAAGTTGTATTTTTGAAGTCATTGTACATGTATGTAATGTAATAAAGTATTATATTTACTTTCATGTTTTTTTTAAATATGTATCTATAGTTCTCTCAAAAGAAGGCTCAAGGAAGGTTAAAGGATGAGATAGGATGCATCATAACATTTTATTTTCGAATATAGGAATTTGAGGCATAAAAATTGCTCTATTACTTGTTACACTTACTTATGAATTCCACCATTTAACAAGACTTAGGGATTGGTCTCAATCAGTTGCTCTTATGATGCTGACCCTGCATTGTTTCCTTTCTATTGTGCCCTTGTGGGTATCAAAGTAAAGTGTTTAAATTGTTTGTTCAAATCTTGATTACATTCATGTGCCAAAAAACAATAATCAAACCAAAGTACTTCTGGTAAAGGCTTTAACAGCTTTTGTGCTGCAGCAAACGATAATATTCAGTTTAAAATCTAAATTATTTCAAGTTTCCTTAAAGAAAAACAAAATTTTGCATCTTTTTTGTGCCTTGATCTGTTTCTAAATCTAATTGGGATATTAGAGGTATTTGCTTGCTCCACTCTGAGCCGCTTAAACCTTCTTCCAAAAAGTACTAGTGTTTTTTTCGTCAGTTCACGTTGAGTTGAACTTGTAGAGTTCTTTCAGCTATGAGAAGTTAATTTAAATGATAATAGTGAATGATGATTATAAATTTAAAGAGTTCATTTTCGGATTCTGTTTTAATTTCAGGTACGCTTTTCCCCATTTTTGGTAAGAATATTTGGAGATATTAAAATCTTTCAAAACTTGTGCTTTTCTGTGGTTTAAGTGATTTCTGTGCGTTACATTATCTATGTAAAAACTGTAAGTCTTTTTGTCTTCTTTAATCCTATCATAGGATTCTTGATTATTTTTCCTGCTCTTTGTCCGCCTTCCTCTAGGAGTTTTTCTATGGATTCCACCAGTTGGTTGGTTCATATCCGTGATACGATTCAAAAGATCTTCAACCTTGGTATTGATTATTTGGGATTCTAATTCTTCATAAAATTCTTTAGGATTTCCGCTCTCTTCTGTTTCATTTTGTCTGTTTAGACAACTGCTGTTATGACCTTGCTTAGGTTTTCTAGGCGTATTCTACTGTGTAGACCAGTGATGGCAAACCTATGGCACGCGTGCCACTGGGTGGCATGGGCCATTCGCTAAAAATGACACAAACAAACTTTAGTTCGAGACCAGAGATTTCCTACTACCTGAAGACCCCGAAACCAGCTTCAGAACACTTTTTAACTTGCTGGAATTCAAAAATTTTTAGTGGGAGGACCCCCTGAACCCCCCCACTCACCTTTTAGGGGCCGTTGGGGCATTCAAATATCACATTACCCCATTTTCTTGGTCATTTTGGACCCTCTCCTCCCCTTTTGTCAGCAATCACAACCACCCTTATAATTACGTAAGGAAACTGACATTAGGTCGTTAGAAAACAAAAGCATGGCTGAAAAAGGAGCCTGATTACTTTACGCGAGGGCGTATTTAAGGGGGGGTGAAGGGTCCCTGCCCCCCTTTCGAAATTCGGACAAGGTACATCAAATCACAATAAAACCCAGTTTTTTATGTGAAATTTTCAAAAAATTTCTGGGGAAAAATCCAACCTAAATATGTATGTCCGAAATTTGGACTAGATGCACCAAAAACTAGTTCAAAACCCTGTTTTGAGTGTCAAATTTCCAAAAATTGTCCCTTTATTCCCAAAAACACCCTTTACTTGGAACTTCATTATTAACAACTTTTAGATATTCTAGAAAATGCAAATTCTACCAAAAATGCATTAAAAAGCTGCATTAAACTATTAAAGATGCATAGGAGGGACTCTGAGGAATTGTTGGCCCCTCCCGAAATAAATTTCGATATATATGTTACGGTGAATGTCCGAAATTTGGGGAATGTCGACAATCACATAGTCGCAATCACATAGTGATTGTCGACATTCTCCAATTTCGGACATTCACCGTAACATACATCACTGACTTTACAGCCCGCCACTAGAGTTGTGCCTTCGATTGGGGCCCTTGAGTACTTTTAAGTTGGAATCTCCTGTTCTAAACTAACAACCCTCAAAGGGATATTTCATTTTCCAAGGGTTTAAAGATAATTTATTAAAAAAATGACACTAGACACCTGAAAATCATAAACAGTAATATAAATGGAACACTAATCTAAAAAGGTTTGCCATCCCTGGTGTAGACTGACTTGATCTTTGACTTATGTGACTTCAGCGTAACATATATTTTCTTTGATCGCGTTTAGTTATTTCCTTCGTTATTTTCTCTTTCTGTAGTAGTTCACTTTCCTTCTTTGACAGGGCACTTTAGGTCAAATACTGTGTGGTTTACTTGGATGTTTGTTCACCTCCCTTTTTGTTGAATCTTATGAACTTCGATTTGCTGATTATCGAGATCTAACGATATCTTCCACTCCAATCTACTGTTGCATTGAAGGTTTTTCAATTTCTTCATCATTTATTTTAGATACCTGATTACCGATTGGCACTGTATATTTGGACGGCCTTTTTTCAACTAAACTCTACTCTAATTTCCACGACCCGGCGTTCCACTGGTTCCATCACTAAGCGCCGAGACTGCTACATAACCACGAGACCTACAGCGCATGCGCCACGGGCCGTCCAAATATACACTTCGTTACCGATTCTGCACTTTTTGCTTTGATTATTATTCTTTTATTTCTGGTGAGTATTAATTCGTCCTCGCAAATTGGGGAGTATTTTTTAATCTTCTTAAGTAGAGTTGGGTAACGTTTCACTCTTTTAGACTTTTGTCCTCATAAGCCCATCTTGACCTCTTTAGTTCCATTAGAGAAATCATCAGTTTCTTCTGGGTTTTTAAATATTCTTGTTTCTTTTCTTTATTTTTCTCTGAATTTTAGTCTTCAATAAACTGACGACCATTTGCATGTCTGCATTTTCTTTCAGGTTTCCTTTATTGGTTAACAAAAATAAAGACAACTTTTTTTCATAAATTCTTACGAGTTAATAGAAACTCAAAGGAACAAAACACCCAAGTCAACTTAATTTTAAAAATCCCCTTTAAACCTTCCGACCTAAAGAAGCCATGTGGCACCTGCCAACCTCCTTCAAACACCCTAATCACTCTTTTTTGTCAAGGCAAGAGCCTCTTTGATCTTATATCATATGGCATGTTTTCGTTTAAGCCATTCAAGAGAATAATATTTAGTAATTGCAAATTCAAAAAATAACGTGGCCTCCCCAGACTAAAAAAACCAAACTTCGACAGAAACAGACAACTTTGTTTAGCTGCTTATAAGGTTACCTTCAATAACCACCTGCACTTTGAAGAATGTTGTTATTTTTAAAACAAGTTCCAACCCTAAAATAGTTTAATTGAAATGCTTGCAACAACAATGAGCTAACTCTACATTTAAGTTTGCTCATAGTAGGCTTACCATAAAGTACCATTTGAATTCATCAAAGATTAAAAAATAAGAAAAAACATTCAAACAAATAAGTTAAATCTGGGTATAGTGAACACTGTACCAATAGTGGCCACATAGCTGATTAATTTTAAATAAAAACAAGTTAGAGGCATCAAACAGCGTCAAAATTCATAGGCATAGTAGATTGTACAAAAAGGGGCCATTCAAATATTACGTAAGCACTTTTTTGGTCATTTTTAACCCCCCCTCCCCCCTTGTCAGCAAAGATAAGCAAACCTCAAACCCCCCCACCATAATTACTTAAGACACTGTCGGACCCCACCCCCCTGAAATTTTGACATCCCTATAAGTAATACTGTTTTTTTCCTTGAAAATTAGATGACTCGTACAAGGAGCTGTCCTTTTTGGGTGTAACCCTAAGGGTTCAAAAATGAGTCGAAACATTTCGGGGTTACAATTTCAAAATGTTAGGGTGGTCCATCTCCAGAAAAAGTGCTTACGTCAGATTTCCTAATTCAATTTTTTGTTACATTTATTTTGATTGAATTTTGAAATTATTCATGCAAGAAGCAAGATATTTTCGTTTTTCGAAAATGCACCATATTACGTAAGCATCACTCATATCCCCCCTCCCCCCTTGTCAGCAAAAATAAGCAAAGAGCAAACCCCCCCTCCCCCCTTAGGTGCTTACGTAATATTTGAACGGCCCGTAAGGTAAGCTGTTAAATTACCACCGATATCACAGATCAGCATGGGAAGGATATTTAAATACTTGAAAATAACATCGGCCGAGTGACTGATATTTGATTTCGCTTATTGAATCACGTAAGGAAACGGGTATTTCGTAACTGATTTTTTTGTATTTATTACCGTTTGATTGTCTTTTAAATTTATATTTAGATAAAGAAGAGTGTAAAATGATAATGAATAAATATTTTTGGAAAATTTTGACTTCACGAGGATTTATGGAGGTGGCCACCTTACCAACACATAATCTTAGATTTTCCAATAGTGGCCACCGCAATGGCTTCTTATAGAAACATAAATAATATTTAGTTTGAATCAGTTTTTCTTCATAAACTGTTGATTGTGCTTTAAAATGAGTATTGTATGAATTTGGTTTCAATCTGGCTTTGGGAACCAAGGTTTCTAAAACATTGAATAACATGCTTAACACCTCTCAAATCCGCTACAGCTTAGGCTTTGGGCCGGATACTATCAAGTATTTTTTTAAATAAAGCTAATTTGATTTTATCTAAAATACATTTCGTTGGGAAGGAAGATTTAATTAGAACTAAACGACTGTACCAAAAAAAACCCTCAATTTCATGCATAAACCCCTAATGTAGGCAGAAAAAGAAAGGTGTCCACTATAGATGCAAGAGGTGTCCACCATAGATACAAGAGCTACATCAAGGTGGCTACTATAGATGCAATTTAGAGTACTTTTTAAAAATTAATTAAAATACTTTACCCAATCTAATTAAAATTTTTAGTGGTAAAATTGAAAGAAGAAGATCCAATTAACCTAAAAATAGGATGATAACCGTTTCAAAGCAAATAGGTTGGTATTTAATAAAAATTTAAGCAAAAATTTTCCTTAATGTGTCCACTATACCCACATTTACCTTATACATCGAACAGAAGTATCAAATTTTTTTTAAATTTATTCGACATTTTTTTTTCAAAAATTGTTCGATTGACAATTTTATCATAAAATTCACTGAAAGTAAGTTCTCCCAAATTAATACATATGTTAAAAAATGTAAAACACAGTTTTAAAGAGTTTTGCCAGGATTTTTCATAAAAATGTCTGGCAAATCTTAAAAGTATGAAACCCGGACAGCTCTAAAAACCTCGGACTGTCCAGGGTAACCCCGCACGTATGGTAAGCCTAGCTCATATTTGCTACTCCAAGTTCCTCAATTTTACAAGACCAACATTTCACCCGTTGAACAATAATGGCTATTATTGCAGATTTTTCTAGTCAAAAATTTTATCTAATGACCTTTAGGTCAATCACATCCCAGTAGATTGAATGAGAAATGTTTCTTTTTCCTTCAAAATATTAAAAATTTAAGCAACTGTTAATAAAATCATACTCGGGTTTGTATAGTCAGCAATTTTCAAGTCTACCAACCATTAAAGAATGTAGATTCTTAGTGTTAAAAACTGAACTAAACAAAAATTTTAAAGTAGATTTTTATTTGAGATTTACATACAAATACAATTAAACTTATGATTGTGCGCGTCAGTTTAATTATAAGGAAATTTAAAGACTTCCTTTATCAAGTTACCTAAACATTACTATAAGTACACTGCTTTCAAGCATTTGCATCTTTATAATACACCCTAAAAAAATTAACATAGCAAAATTTACATAAAAAAAGTAACTTAAAATTGTCTCCAGAAAATTTTCTCTTGCAGACCATAGAGGTCAAATACTTGGGCAATAAAAAAGTTATTGCATGATTTTCAAAATTATCAGCATCTGTGACTTGTTATAAAAATCCTTGTGGGGATTGTCATGCATCTAAATTTTTATATAAAATCACTTAAACTTAGGATTTAAGGTGGTGATTATAGTGGGTGTTGTGCTGAATATGACAGTTGTAGTTTCTGTAGAATTCCCAGCGATTCCTCCACACATTTCAGTAACTCCGCAGAGCCATTCATAGAAAAAAACAATCCCTATGGCAATAGCAGCACCTGTCGCAAATAGAACAGCATAAGAGAATAAACTCAGTCCTGCAGCTCCAATGCTCTGGCATGTGGCAAAGCAGCTTCCACCTTCCACGTCTCCTATGGAGCTATGCCTGTAAGATGCCCAACTATCAGCAGCCACACCAGACCTTCTAAATCCACAGCAGCACACGGCACACTTGAAGAGAAAGATCATTGCAAAACCGCCTCCTATGCCACTGGCAATAAGAACTGGAAAATATGGTTTTATTAGTATCTTTTTTTTAAATGGAAAAATTTAATCTAAACATTGAAAGCTGTGTACATTTTTTCTATAGGAACCTTAACAAAAATTGGTACTTTCCTGTTAGCCGGGCACAAATGTTGCCAACAGAATAAAACTTGAAAACGTTCAACTATAAACAAATATTAATGAATGATTTTGCAATTTTAAATTTTTAAATCGCAATTTTTCGCTCGCGGCTGGTTAACAGAAAAGTACCCACAAATCGTAATTATTATTCATGGAAAGATTGTAAAAACAAGTAAAACAAAAATTAAGCAATTATTATATCAATTAAAAGCATTCAATGTAACACCTCTTTTATCCCCAACGAATTTGAGTGAAGGCTGTTAAAATATTAGGATATATTTATAAAACACTTCTTATTAAAGGAGGATATTTTCAAAATTTACTTTAATTCTTGCACTTAATTTTCTGGAGACATAGTTTTTGAATAAGCATAGGGGAGACCGGGGAGGGATGGGACACTTTTTCCCAAGAATATTTTTAAAAAATTTAGTTTTCATAGTATAAATTTGAAACTTTCAAACTAACATCTAGGAAATTTTAACATGTTTAAAAAATATAGCCAAAGTGATAGCAAACAAAACTTAGGATTTATGAACAAATTAAAGTAACCTCTAAAAGTGTCCCATCCCACCCCGGGCCGGGGTGGGATGGGACATATCTTTTTAAATTAAAATCTACCATTACTTTTTAAATATACGATTAAAAACCACAAAGATGGAAGTATTTTACACATTTTAAATATTTATTACAAAAACATCCGTTATTTTACCCTATATTTAGAACTTCGAAAAATCCAACTTAGGTGAAAAATACAAAATAGTTAAAATTGTTCTTCAATCTAAAAAAATATGTTTTCAACTGCAATACTAATCAGTTTCAAAACAATGGTATCTAAAGAATTGTATGCAATAGCTTGCATTTAGGTATTGAGAGGAATTGGGCATGTCCCATCCCACCCCGGGTAGCAACAGTTTTAAAAAATAGGTTCTTTCAAAAGAACTGTAGCTTTTAGGCTTAACTCAACTATATATTCATAATGAATACATTAATATGTTTAAAAAACAATATAAACCACTAAGAAAGCAACCAAGAATCAGATTGAAAATTCACTTTGAAAAGTGTAATAGTACTTAGTACTTTTGCTATAGTGAAACCATCTCTATCATTCAGAAACTTGTAGGAGCTTGCAACTAAAATAGTAAACAGCAACAAGTATGAAGCCATGCTGGCTTTACCTGGTGGAACACTCAAAAACTAATTTTATTCATAATTTTAAGAAGGTGTCCCATCCTACCCAGTGTCCCATCCATCCCCGGTCTCCCCTACTTTATGACTACCTGTTACTGAATGACACTATTTTAAAGAGGGTTTAAATAGAAACTTAAGTGTACATGACACACTAAAGAATAACGAAGGTTGTCAAAACTTTAAAAAATTGAGCAGACTACCTACTGAAACCCAATAAATTCTCTGCGACTAAAATCATAACATAGTATGGTAAAAAAAATTGGTATAAAACATTTACATAAAATTAGTCCTATTTATTAAACTATAAAAGACTGGGTATGATGCCCTGACAACCATGGGCGGATTTAAGGGGGTGCAATGCACCCCCAACTTTTTGAGAAAATTCCATTTTTATTGGGGAAAATCATGTTTTCCCCAATGCAAAAATATATTCAAAAGATCAAACACAGAAGCAAACAATTATTGTGTTTACAACAGCAAGTAAACTTCTCTCTTATACAACCCCCAAAAATTTTTTAACAAGTTGATATTTTGCTGTGCTTTACATACACCACAAAGTTTAAAACCATAATGATGCATGTTTTGTGGCCAAGCAAATTAAAATATCCAATGTGATAAAGAAAAACTTATTACTTACTCCACAGGTCAGGCATTTTGAAGCAACAACACTCCTTTCCTTGTCAGATAAATTTGTTCGGTCTAAAATTGAAACAAAGCTTAGAGCAATACTATTTATTCTAAATTTAATAGTTTGAATAGTTTAGAGATACGATACGGTTGTGGGGTTTTCCAGACAAAAACGTGTGAAAACAAACGTGTGATACGTATTCATTGTATTTATCCGCTGATAATCGCCAACAGATGGCAGGCAAGCAGTATGCATATGAGCGTGCGTAGAGTGCGTAAAGCCAAGACCCTCTATATAGGCCTCCCAACTCGGCCGTGCAACGTCATAACTTTCACTCATCTTTGACGTCACTCCATAGACTTAACATGGCAATTTTCACTCACGTTTGACGTCATCGTCCGGAGTTGGGTGGCCAGGTCTTGGTAAAGCCACCTGATATAGAAACCGAAACTTAAAAGCGAAACTCTTTTTGGACAGGATTGGCCGAAACGAAACGTGTCACGGGATTCAGAATTCAGAGCACTTTTTTCTTCCTGCACCTATTTTCTCTTCGTTTTCTTTCTCACCACAACTCGCGCTGTTGAGCACGAAATTTTAAGTTTTCACTTTCTATTACCAGTTTTATTAAAATTTTATTACAGAACGCTATTTTCAACGGGGATAATCCCTTCTCGGTATTAAAAAAAACACTCAATCTTTAAGGTCTCATAAATTTTACCGAAAGGAAAAAAATTAATTAATACTATACTGCTTATTTTGTTTTCTTTTTCACTTATTAACAAATGGTAGTGAGGCTTTAAGGAGTTTTAATAAACTTGCAGTCGTCAAATATAGATAATTCATTTTAAAATTATAATGGTAAAAATTTAGTAGTACTTAAATGTTGGAGGGTCAATCCATTTCAAGTGGTCCAGCACTGGTAGCTCGACCATTTTTAAAAAATCTGAAATTTTTTGCACATCAACCCTAACCAAAAAGAAGATCAAAACAACCATTATTTCTAATTTAATCTATTTTGTTTGTCTACAGCAGCCATCCAAACTTCGTCATTTTCGACAGTTTTCACTAATTCGACGGTTTATAAAAATGCGAATATATTCTCTTTAATCTCTGACCAAATCACACAGGGTTTGAAGCAAAATTGTTCGGAAGAAAACGATCTATAAAGCTGATCCGAAAAAGTTTTCCTAAAATTATTATTTATTGGAAGAAATAAAGTTCAAAGTTAAGGATTTTTTTTTCGTTTTCAAAAGGACTTTTTTCTAAGATGGAAACCAGCCACCGCGCGATTTCATTTTTTACACATAGTCAGAATATACTTTAACTCATATACAGAGTTGGAAAGCTGAAACTTTGTTTTTCTTTTAATTAAAAAATCCCAAAGTTGACAGTTTGTCAAAAATGGATATACGAAAAAACCGTTCAATGCAAAAACCGTTCAATAAAAAACAAATAAATTTATTATATGTGTAAAGCTATGAGTTTTTTTGTTTTTTGAACGGGTTTTGTCTGAACGGTTTTTGTTTTGAACGGTTTTCTCGCGACACCGTCAAAAATAGCACTTTTGAGGGGTCAATATCTCAGGTGGGGCACGAGATAAAAATCTGAAATTTTGTCACCGTAAAAGGAAGTTCTCTACCTAAGGTAGTGATTAAAAATTTTACTGTGCAAATAAGGTTAAAATAAGTAAGAAAGGCAATGTTTATATATACTATGCACATAATTTTATTTAAAACGATTCAGACGATCGTTTCGAGGATGAATTGACGAGGGGGATCCAGACATCCCCGAAACGATCGTCTGAATAGTTTTTAATGAAATCGTGCATAGTGCCAGTGTGGTCCAACCCGGGGCACGCGGGCCACAGGTGGTACTCGAAGATATTTCCATGGCACTCGACCACAAAATGTAATGTCCTAATTATATTAAATAGTAGGTATTTCATAATTCAGTTTTATTTCAGAAATGTGTTAAAATGCCGATTTTATTGATTGAATTTTCAAAAAAATTTCGGGGCAGAAACCCTGATCCTCCTTTTAACTATTTTTGACATGTCCTTAAATTTAAGGGCGTTATTAAAAGTGCATCAATAGAAGATCCAGTAAGGAAGGGGCAGTAGAGAAAGGTAGTTAAATCAGTAGAAGCTATGAATTGTAATTAACATTTAGAAATTTCTCTACAGGATTGTAGTCGAGGCAATGTATTTAAAACCCAATTTTGATAATATAAAAGTTCTTATCTCTTGAAGAAAAATTTTTTTCGATATGAACTAATTAAGAAATGACACTATACCACTAAAAACCCCCTTTAACACTTCTTACTTTCTATATATATAATATAATGGTTACCTTTTTTTGTTAACAGTCCAATTTTCTTTTTAACAACAGTTCAAATAAAAAAAAGAAATAATTTGTTTCAATTTTTAATTTTATAAATTTGAAAATCTATTGAAATAGTGTTTGAATTGTGGCACAAAATAATTCCCTTGAATAAAATAAAAGTATGCTAATGAGACCCAGTCAATTTTCTGTAGTGTTGGAATATATAAGTTTGATTTACCAGTTTTAAAATAGTAAAATGTAATTTTTACTGTCTCTGTGGAACTCAGACTCCCTATAAAAAATTTAATTGGCACTAGGGTAGCTTTTAAGGTTGGACCACCCTATTATAAACGTTGCCTTTCTTACTTATTTTTTACTCTAAGGTAGTATTATGCTCAAGAAGTTTCAAGATGGAGATTTGACAAGTAGAGTTATGACAGCGACGAAATGCCGAAAAATCTAACAAAACTTGGAAGTAAATATGCTTATAAAAATGTGTCATAGCCCTTTTTGAGGTATCAGAAAAGAAAAAGTACGTAAATTTGCAAATTTTTCAGTGTTATTGTGTAGTTTTGTGGGTTTTTTTTAGTTGAACGAAGACAAAATTTAATAAAAAAAAATAAAACATGCAAATATATTTGAACTTCTTTTTTGAGGCTTGAAAAATGGCTCTTTTCATATGCTAATATTTCCAAGAATATTCAAGATATTTTCATGAAATTTTTTTCAGTGAGTTTTATACAGGGTGTTTCAGATAAGTGTTTCATAACTTCTAGGGGGGATAGTAGACACCTAGACAAGTCAGAATTTCACAGGATTTGGGGGTCCCAGACCAAATCCCAGGGAGTTAAAAAGGGAGCGACACCCCCAAAAAAATCATTGAAAAATTCAATTCATAGAACTACTACTGGTAAAAATTAAATTATGGTCTCAAAAATTGTGGTTTAGTATGATCTTTAAAATTATCTCAAAAGTCTTCACTTCAAAATTTGTTTTATTATAAAAAAGTCAAAAAACCACAAAAAAAATGTGAAAACTGCCATAACCTTATTTTGCATTTCGAAATCCTTCAGATCCTGTTATCTTGTTTAAGTTTGTTTTTTGCGTGCGCAAACAGCCCAAGGTGCCATGTTGTGACGTCACGACTTCAGCGGCGTATTTTACCCCAAGTATTGCTATAATTATAAAATAGAAAATATTTCATATTTTTCTAACTAAGCTGATTGGCTTGAAATGTCTCTCATACTTTATTTTATCGAAAAATATTACAAAAGTCTGCTGTAATTTATTACAATATAAAGATATTTCGAAGTTTGTAAACCCTGTTTTTTCAATGACACCACACATTTACTGCTCAAATTAAATATTTTTTCAGATCTCAAATTCATAAATCTAAATTTTTGACAGTCGGAAAATGTTGCCACAGATAAAAGAACATTAATACAAAAAAATGATGAAAATAATTCAATTTAAATTTTATTTTTATCGAGTTAATTAAAACTGACCCATTTTTTTACCCCAAGACCCACTTTACCCCAACCCACCCTACTTTTTTTTCTATACCTCGATAAAATTTTTCAAAATTATTTGAACCCCCGAGTAAAATTACCCGCCGAACCCCTGGTTTAACACTTTCAAAGCTAGAGCGCCCGAGATTACCATGTAATCCTATGGAAAACTTGGGGCGGGTTGGACTGAATGGGTTAAAAATAAGCGCCCTTTTATCCCACAACAACATTGGTGGCGTTCAGTCCTTCCCGATGCCCATCGCGGGGGCTGAGCCACTCGTAGGAATACATGGCGGAGAGTGCAAGGGCGGCTCCCACGCAGAAAAGGATGACGCTGGGGCCCCAGCTGGTTACACTGGCGCCCTGGCAGCGGACTTCGTGGGGCGCGGGGCGCCCTCCACGACGGAGGGTGTCTCGGAAGCCCTGGCACCGACGGTAGGCGTGGGATAGGATCAGGAGAGAAAATCCTCCGCAGAGAGCTCCCACTACCTTCTCTGGAAAAAAAAACTGCAGGGTTTGAAAGGGGCAATACCAGCATTTTTTGAAAACAGAAAATATGCATTTTTCCAGTAAAAGAAATGATTCAAAGTTCAACATGAAAAAATTTAGTTTATTCAATATTTTAAAATAGAAATAGACAATCCATTTGCCCTTGTTTCGGATTGAATGACGTCACATGCTGTTTTCGCGCCCCTTTTTTATAAAGTCCAACTTTGAAATTAAATTAAAAAATAAATATGCATCGTAATTTAAAAAAAATCGCGCGTGGATACTTCTATCAAATAAAAAAGTAAAATAAAATAATACTGGAACTGCCCAATGTGGAGACGTAAAAAAACCCTCAAAATAAGATCAAAGTTTTTATTTGCCGCTTTTAAAAATCAGGAAGATTTTTTCATCAAACACGATCATCACCTTTTGGAGTAAAGAAAAAAAAACTTGCGTCGTATTCATTTTCTGGCGATAATTTCACTGTGTGATCATTATAGACCATGGGCCCGTGTCAAAAATTGATGGGTCATTTGAACCACCAGAAGACCTATATAGAATGATATAAGGGCATAAAATAACAAGATTCAGCACTATGCCGTCACTTGTAAGCAGTCCAACTGAGTGGAGTTGAGAATTCAAAAGCACAGCTAGAGTGAGTATATTTTGGTCATGTGATCATGTACGGCATTCTTACCATCAATAGATCCATGAAAAATAATGAGAAAACGCACAGTGCCGTACAAAAGTATGGTCCACAAAGTCGGAAATTTTTTTCGATTTTCCGGCGATTTTAAGGGTAAATTTGGTCATTTGATCATGTACGGCAGTAGTCCCCAACCTTTTTACCACCACGGACCGGTCAACGTTTGATATTTTTTTTGCGGCCCGTCGGGGGGGGGCGTTGATTGTTTACATTCTAGATTATTTTGATTTATTATTTTAAAAATTTAATTGTATTCAAACATGCTTTTTAAATAAAATACAGTTACACCAAAAAATAAGTATAAAGTGATTTATAATTCATTTCATTCATTAATTTGGAGTATAAAACTAGGAATTTAAATTATTTTCAATGAAATGGTCGGCCCGCGGCCCGGTACCATTTGATCCACGCAACGCCGTACAAAAAATCATGCGACACAAGGGGGAAAAATCGAGGGTTGCAAACCCCTCCTTTTCTAGTAAACGCGTTCACTAGACTTTTAAATTTACTAGATATTTTTACTTTACCAGATTTACTAGAAAAAGAGGGGTTTGCAACCCTCGATTTTTCCCCCTTGTCGCATGATTTTTTGTACGGCGTTGCGGAATTATGGATTAGAAGAGGCATTGAAACTGTATGGTCCCGATGCCGTACATTATCAAATGACCAAATTTACCCTTAAAATCACCGGAAAATCGAAAAAAATTTCTGACTTTGTGGATCACTACTTTTGTACGGCACTGTGCGTTTCTTCTGGTGGTTCAAATGACCCATCATTTTTTGACACGGGCCCATGGTCTATTATTTTCTGTGTTTAATTTTTGGTTTAAAAAAATTTTTTTGTTGCAAAAATACTGAATATACTCGAAAAATTTGGTTTTGAAAAAATTAATTACTATTTTTGTTAAAAACAAATAAAACTCAAAATCCGATCATGAGTTTTTTTTTTGCTTCAAACCCAATTTTTACTCAAAAGTTATTCATTAAACCAGGTTTTGGCGATTAAATGTGATTATTAAATTCAAACCCTAAAAAAAGTCGAAGCCGTGAATATGCTAATGTGTTTGTGTTTAACAGCTGAACTAACTGAATGTGAAGGCTGTGTATCAGGGGCGTCATTTAGGGGGGGGCAACCCCCCCAAGGTTTCCACTGTTATATGTGAAAAATAGCTACAAGTCCCTTGAAAATTCTAAAACTTCTACAAAGAGAGCTTTGGGTGAAACCCAAAATATTTCAAAAGGAGTTAAAACACTACCTTTGAGGGTCAAATTTCAAAAACTTTTCTGGGGGAGAATCCCCAGCACCCTTGTAAAATTTTAATGTCTGTTATTCAGTGTTTTTCCCCTTGATAATTCTGCAGCTTGCAAGAAGCTTTTCCTTTTAAGTGCTCCCCAAAAAGTTTGAAAGAGGGATAAAACACTAGTGTAAAGGGGTAATTTCAAAAAAATATTTGGGAGAGGACCCCCAGTCCCCCAAACTACCGTCTTATAATTAATAACGTATGCAACTGCCTGCCTTCCCCTCTCCGTACTGTTCTGTACTAAACTTTCATAGGTAATCTAATTTTCAAAATTTAGAACTTAATATTTATGAAAAATTAGACCCTTTAGAGTACACCCAAAAGAGTACTGCACATTTTATGCGGTAGAATTTTCTGGGAATATCAGTAATATATGAGTAGCAAATTTTCAAGGGGGTTTGGGGGTCCTCTTTAACTTAAGGATTAAGAATTTTTTTGCAATATTTTTGCCTTTTAAAGTAGCATTTTAACTCATTTTGAGACCCTTTGGTTACACCTGAAGAGGGACACTCCTTGTAAGTCGCATGATTTTCAAGGATATATATATAGTCAGTATAAAAATTTGTCGAAATATTTGATGAGAGTTTTCCCCCCACCCCCCCTGGAGCCTGATAAGAATCAAAGCTAGGGTTTTGTACCCATCTCTATGAATTTAGTAAAAATGTGAGTAATAGAGTTCTAAGTACAAAAGGGGAGGGTCCTCCTCCAGAGTTTTTTTTTTGGGGGGGGGGGGGGAATTTAACTCTAAAAAGCAATGTTTTCACTAGTTTTAGTGCGCCTGGTCCGAATTTCGGATCGGGCACTCGCCCCCTCTTCTACAGGGTGTCCCATAAATAATGGGTCACACTTCTAGGGGGGATAGTAGACACCTAGACTAGGGTGTCCCTTATTTTACCGAAAAAATTTTTTTTGCGAATTTGAAAACGACTACCCTCTATTCTTTTTATTAATGCCCTAGGCTATTCAGATACAAAATTTTATCCCTCTACGATGATATTATCATGTGCAAAATCTTATTTAAAGTTGGTCAATTTGTCTGTTTTTGTCCTTTTTGTGACATATTTTTTTTATTTTTTCGAATTTGAAAAGAGGTACCCTCTACTTTTTTTATAAATGCCTTGACCTAGTCAGATATAAAATTTCATCATTCTATGATAATGTTAACCCGTGCCGAATCTCAATTGAACATGACCAATCAAGCCAATTACTCACAAAAAAGCCTAATACTCACCACTTTTTAAAATTAATTTTTTCTAAAAATTTTTTCCTGAAAAAATAAGCCTAATAATCAGCCTGGACGGCCTGACTTCCTCTGCTTTAGTAGGAAAATTCTATCTTCTTCGATCTCTATCATTTCTAAGGCCTCGATGTGTGCAATATCAAATAAATTATCCAAAGATGCAAGAAATTCCTCAGCCCTCCGTTTGTGAATAACTTGCGTTTTTGTGCTGTTTTTTTTAAGTTTTCGCCAAACATTATAAAGTTTAAGAACTTTCCTTACACGGTTAGCAAATAATTTCGTCGGTATCCTTGCTTTCTCCCCAAAAATAATACATTCACGAACAGTTAATATGGCACTTTGTTTAAAGAAAGTTGAACTACACGAATGTTGTAAAACAGCACCGCAAGAATTTGTTGATTGCTGGGTACTTAGATCCAGTTATCTGATGACTCAAATTCCCAACTAAGAAAATTGATTTACCTTCAATGTGTGCACTTCATGCAATAGACATCGTTTCAAAGTGATCAAAATTTTCCTCAAAGTTGAAAACCTTATAAAAAAAGGAAAAAAGCAGAAAAATAGTGGTGAGCGCGGGCGTTGGTAATTTGGGTTGTTTGACCATCTTCAAATGAGATTCGGCACGGGTTAATATTATCGTAGAGGGATGAAATTTTATATCTGACTAGGTCAAGGCATTTATAAAAAAAGTAGAGGGTACCTCTTTTCAAATTCGCAAAAATAAAAAAATTCTGTCAAAAACAGACAAATTGACCAACTTTAATTAAGATTTTGCACATGATAATATCATCGTAGAGGGATAAAATTTTGTATCTGAATAGCCTAGGGCATTAATAAAAAGAATAGAGGGTAATCGTTTTTAAATTCGCAAAAAAATTTTTTTCGTTAAAATAAGGGACACCCTAACCTAGACGAGTCAGAATCACATAGGATTTGGGGTCTCAGACCAAATCCCAGGGAGTTAAAAATGGAGCGACACCCCAAATAAATCATTGAAAAATTCAATTTGTAGACGAACTACTATTGGTAAAAATTTAATGATGGTCTCAAAAATTGTGGTTTAATATGATCTTTAAAATTATCTCAAAAGTCTTCACTTTAAAATTTGTTTTATTATGAAAAAAGTTAAAAATTCACAAAAAAATGTGAAAAATCTTCCAAAACCTCATTTTGTATTTCGAAATCCTTTCTTTTGATTTTAAAATCTGAAAGATCATAGTCGTAAACCCTTAAGTCCAAAGTTTCACGTAAAAACCATCAATATTAAACGCTTGAGATCCTGTTAAAGTTCGTTTTTTGCGTGCGCAAAGTGGTTTCCTATGGCCGTTTCCAAAACGGCAGTTAGCGGACGCTAAAAACGGACTTCCATGCTTTAACAGGCCCTCAAGCATTTAATATTGATGATTTTTACGTGAAACTTTGGACTTAAGGGTTTTCGACTATGATCTTTCAGATTATCAAATCAAAAGAAAGGATTTCGAAATGCAAAATAAAGTTTTGGCAGAGTTTTCACATTTTTTTGTGGTTTTTAAACTTTTTTTGCAATAAAAATTTTAAACTGAAAACTTTTAAGATAATTTTAAAGATCATATTAAACCACAATTTTTGAGACCATACTTAAATTTTTACCAATAGTAGTTCTTCTACAAATTGAATTTTTCAATCATTTTTTTGGGGTGTCGCTCCATTTTTAACTCCCTGGGATTTGGTCTGGGACCCCCAAATCCTATGTGATTCTGACTCGTCTAGGTGTCTACTATCCCCCCTAGAAGCGTGACCCAACATTTATGGGACACCCTGTGTATATGCCCCTGGAATAAATTATAGACACATTATTGTTACTTACCCCATGCCTCCATACGTCCTAATGTCGGTTATTTCAGCAACCTGAGCTAAAATAATCAAACCATAATTTCGACCTGATCAAAACTAAATCAATAAGGAGTTTTAGAAAATTTAATTAGTTTTTAAAAGTGATGCTCCATAAAAATCTTTGAGAAAGGGTTTATAAGCATCGACTTTATAGGGTTTGGGGGATGTAAAGGAACGGTCAAATCAGCCTAACACAGCAAGGTATTCTTATTCACAAGTCAGTCTTTGCTCAGTAAAATATGAAAAATATAAATAAAAAGATAACGGTCCTACGGCAACAGCGTTTTATTGCCCGAGCGGCTATTAAAATCAATTATGTTCTTTGTGCAAGGAAGTTGTTAGCTAAGGACAGACGAATGGTATATTAATAGATATCAAAATATGTACGTTTTTCTTCACGTCTCTTGATTAGTGGGGAAAATGTTTGTCTCAGTTTACTACAAAAAATGTTTTTGACTAATGCGTCTAAAATTACGGTAGTTTTGACTTTTGTTCTTATAGACACCTTCCTTTCAAACCATTCAAAAAAAAATTAAGAATATAGTGTTTAGAAATTACGGAATATCCTGAAAAGTTGGGGATCTGCCCATGGTGGTAGGGCTTCATGCCACAGGTCCTAGAGTTGTGGGGTCGATGAACTGAACCAAGCATGCATGAAAACTAAACATAGGCACTTTTATTTAGTTAGGACAATTAGCTAACTATCTGCTTTAGACCCCATGAGCTGTTGTGACAATGGGATAAAATAAATCATAACTGATAGAATATTTTTATACATTAAATTTAAACTCAACTCAATTTTACTGAATGATTTACCATTTTAAAGTTAAATATTTTTTGTAAATGTGTTTTTTTTTGGGTTTGTTATTTATAAGTCAGTCATATTTTTCCATAAAAGTCTTAACTTTTTTCCAGTGACTCATGAGAATGGAAGGGCATAAATATTTTCTTACACATTACTCAATTATTAAAGCCCTTCCAAATATCGTTTTAAACAAAAGCTTTGAAGCAAGAAGTAGAAGTCTCATATATTACTCAAAACTTTATTGTAAATTATTAAATATACATCACATTTTACAATATACATATGGGATTATTCTAGTTCCACAAATCTTCCCGTTCAAGAGCAGATGCTGAAATAGAAATTTTGAAAATAAATAATTATAATCAGTCAGTATAAAAATTGTGAATTTATTGATGTTATGGATAGGAAATAAGGAATAAAGGCACAACTTTCTTCTTGATAAAGCAGATCTGGACGAATTAGAGGCAAATAATAAAGAATCGTTTTGGTGACAAAAAATAACTTAAGTTTCTCATAAAAATCCCTCAAAAGTACACTGCTGGCCATTAAAATTGCAACACCATGAAAGAAAGCAAATAGAAAAAAGATATTTATTGTATGGAAACAATATGGTATGAAGACAAAATGATGAAATTTGTATACAGAGTTTGGGGGGTTTTAAGGGGGTGAAATCAGTAGGGACAGCTACCACCCCTGGCTGCTAAAACGGCCCTTATCCGATTAGGCATTGAGTGAAATTCGGCTTCAATGACTGAAATGGGTATCTCATTCCATGCTGCTTCAAATCTATGCTACACTTCATCAACCGTATTAGCTGGAGACGGATGGCGGGCCAGTCTTTCAGCAACCCAAGACCAGACGTTTTCTATGGGTGAAAGGTCTGGAGACCGTGCAGGCCAGCGCAATAATTGAATGCCCTGTCTTCCGAGGAAGGTCAGAACACGACTTGCAACATGTGGTCTAGCATTATCTTGCTGGAAAATGGCGTTCGGTAAGCCTTGAAGATAGGGTACAACCACTGGACGTAAGACGTTAGAAATGCATCGATCTGCGTTTAAATTACCGTCAATACGAACTAGAGGTGTCCGGGTCATATACCCAATGGCTGCCCAAACCATCACACCAGGTGAAGGGCCCCTATTCCGGTATCGAATGCAAGCAGGTAATGTGCGGTCTCCTCGTAACCTCCAGACACGTATACGGCCATCAGAATGCTGCACGCAAAACTGGGATTCGTCTGAAAAGACGACATTATGCCACTCCTGTGTCCATCTTTGTCATTCGGTGCACCAGAGTCGCCGCCTTCTTCAATGCTCCATTGTCAATGGAATCCGAAGTAATGGACGCCGAGCTGAGAATCCACGCTTCTGCAAACGTCGCCGTACCGTACGAGAGGACACTGGACGTGCTGCAAACATGCCAGTTTCCTGACTAATGGTCCGTGATATGGCTGTACGCGTACGGTCTTGCAGGACCGACCTCACGATATGCCTGTCCTCTCGTTCGTAAGTCATGCGAGGGCGTTGAGATCCTCCATGCCGTCTACAATGACCCTCAGCAACCCATTGATTCCATATCCTCATGACAGAGGTCGGATTTCGACCAATGCGACGGCCGATATCACGGAACGATAATCCACACTCTCGATAGGCTACGACCCTGCCTTTATCGAATACCGAAACATGCTGGTAAGCATGTATTCTTCTTGTTGGAGACATTACACGATATTTTGAGCAAAATTCAATCTTATAAAGCGCTTTCCGAAGGAGAAATCCCCCTCACAATTTTCCTTTTATGCAGTGCTTCAGATATCGTATCTCCCTCCTGCGTAGCCAAAATGCTCTGAAATTCTCATCATTTGCATATTTTAACCTCTTCTTCCTTTCATGTAAATTTGACGTTCGTCAAAAAATTCCTTCTTGGTGTTGCAATTTTAATGGCCAGCAGTGTATTTTTGTTAAATGGAAAGTGCTCTATAATTAATGAACTTTAGAAAATATCAAAATGAGGAGAATTCTACAGAAATTAAAATCACCATTACCATAGTTTGGATCAAGGTCTAAAGGTTCCAAAACTTGTTGGGCTTGAGGCTGATCTCCAGTAAAGTCCCCAAAGCTCTGAAATTAAGTAAAAATTTAATAAATACTCTTTAAACAATTAACCTGAAAATTAAACATAATAACCTCAAAGAAAAACAAAACATTAAATTTCTGATTGAAGTTCCTTTCTTACGAATCCATACAAGGAAGTATTTTATAGTAATTTGAACCCTGCATTTTGTGAAACATATTTGATTTCTTGTGGGTACAACATAATAAATTATTTTAATGTAAAACAAACTCCTTATTCATTAAAGTAACTAGTATGTATTTTCCTAAAAAAGAAAATTGTGGTATTGTTTACACAAGCTTAGTGAAAATACACAGGGTTCCTTCAAAAACATTTTCATGCTTTTTGATCGAGAAAAGCTTTTAACAGCATGTCAAGAAAGAGGGGGATATACACTAATAAAGGACTCACAGAGTATTCAAACTAAAAGCAACTGTCTTTTTGAACAGTATCGAATACCAGGGTTTTTAAGGTAAATTTATGCCTAAAGGCACTATGATCAATGAGAACTGATAAACTGAAACTTGTGTAAGAAGTATTGTGTCGAATGGTCGGTGTGACAATGAATATATATACAGGGTGTCCCACGAGAAGTGGCCCAACCCTTTTAGTGCGGACGCTTAGCACAAGAAAACACAAAAATCTGGCAATTCTGGCTACCAGCATGAAACTTGGCACACTTGTTCTTTATGATATAAGGGTCTAAAAACCACCGGGACCCTAGCTGGGGGACCCTCCGATAAGGAGGAATTCAAGATGGCGTCCAAGATGGCGCCGACATCAAATTTGGTCTATTTTTGGATTATTTATGTCGATTTTGAGGTTTTCAGCTAAGCAGATTTTAAAAACAATCATTATGAAGCTCTTATTGTCAATCTAACACATTTTTTATCGATCTGGGAAACAAAAATCCAAGATGGCGGCCGAAATTAGAGTATTCGGTTATAACCGATATTTTGGACAATTATTATATTTTAACTAGTCCAATTCTGTAAAAATATGTAAAGGAATATAAAAATACCTACTTCCGTAAAGTTGGGTACATGTCAGTTTACAAAGGAATTCAAGATGGCGTCCAATATGGCGCCAAAAATCAAGTTGGTCAATTTGCGCGTTATTAAAGTTGATTCTTAGGTTTTCGACTATGCTGATTTCAAAATTAATCATATAAAAACTCTAAAACCTTTCTTTTCAAAGTTATTTGCGTTTTTAGTAAGAAGAAATTTAAAAGGAAAATCATAATTTTAATAATCCGTTTACAGCCGTTTCACGCTTTAATCCATAGTGAATCTTAAAAATAGATTTACGTTTTAATCCATGGTGAATCTTAAAAATATCTAGAAATAATAAAAGCTTACTCCCTTAAAGTTATATCCCTCGGTGTCTTAAACGAAAAGAAGCAATCGCAATCAGGCGCGGATCCAGCAGGGCCCCAAGGGTAGGCACTTTTTCAGACCATCACCTTTACCTTTAGACCCAACTAAACAAAATGTTGGAGTTTTTCTAAAAAGTATCACTTAAGATCCCTTGTGGTATTTTGTTCCGCCCCATACCTATTTTATCAAAAATAAAATCCAGGGAAACAATATGTATCATAAACTATCATTGCATAGTATCTTTGAAGAATGTAAACATTTTGTAGACAATGTAGCACTATTTTAGGGGATATTTGCCCCCCCCCCAGAAAATTTTTGGGAATTAGACCCTATATAACTTATTTTTGATCAGCTTAGGCGCTTAATTAGCATAAAACCCAAGTGAAACTGACTTGGGAGGATTGACTGCAAATGCAGTCAAATTTAAGCGGCAGAATTTTCTCAGAAAAAAGGAGTTTATAAATAGACGAAGGTGGAGGGGGTTTGAGTCTTCCCCAAGGAAAATGTTTGAGACTTGGTCCTTAAATATATAGTATTTTGATTCATTTTGAAACCTTTTGGGTCATACTAAAAGAGTAGTGTAGGGGGTATGGGAGTCCTCCCGCAAATTTTTCCTTTTTTAAATTTTACATAATGGAAGTATGGTTTAAACTAATTTTGAGAATCTTTGGGTCCAAGGGGGGCCACTGTCCAGAGTGCTTCTTCCCTTGGATCCGCGTCTGATCGCAATCATGTGTGAATTTTCATGAACTACCAAAGAGATTTCAAGGATTCCCCTATATAGGATTATTTCGAAGTTAAAGTCTTATGAAATTACTGTTTTATAATGTTAGTAATTATGTTAAGTGATTATACATAACACAAGTTTAGTAATTATTTTAATAAACTTGGAATTCAATATCTACGAAAGCTGAATCATTTCTGCAATGTTAGTGCTGGACTTCATAAGGGTGTTTGACTTAATGAACCTGATCTAGCCCTGCAAGATTTCGAGAAGCCACAACAACATAAACTGGAAAAAAAGCCAAATTAGTTGTATAATAGGAGGCTTACATGTTGTCCAAGACATTCTCCATATTGGTAAGGTTTAGGGAGAAGTGCTATGAAGGAGATAATGATATGATTCTCGAAATTTTTGTACATCTAAAAAGGTTTAGAGGACTTGTACAGAGAAATTTAGATATTCATAATTTGCATGTAAGAATCCAATATCATAATGAATTTAATAAGAAAATAATTATTGTATACCTATACAATTATTTTTCCTCAATGCAATAGGTAACGTTTTAAAGATATCAGATGGGTTAACACGTATAAGCATATTGCTTGTAAAATGTTTTTTTGTGCATAACAAACAATGGGTGGATTCACAGAGGGTCCCATGAGGGAGCATTAACCTTTCAACTTTTTTAGGGAATTCCTTTTTTAATGGAAAAAATATTCTTAATGCTATCAGGGATAGACTACCTTCAAGCCTCTGGCTTACACTATGAGATTTTCTTCTTGAATCCACCCATAGTTAGAAATACATTCTTTTTTATTAGATGATAAAAGAAAAGCATTTGGCAAATTTGAGGCCCGATGCGGCTAGTAGGAGAGTTACATGCGTCCTTTTCAAGCTTCTTAAAACGAATTTTCAGAAAAACAAATGAATAATAATTTTTTATGTGGCGTCCCAGGTTCAGAAAATATTGTCTGACTGGGCGGGTCCATAATAAAGTTATACTATGTATTTTTAGGAGTATCGGAACTATATGGGGAGTGCATCTTTTCCAAAATCTTTTATAACGGTCAGTCTTTTATAATCTTTTACAGCGGTCTTAAAAGTTTTCAGTATTTCTAGAAGCGGAGTAGGAAATTTATTGCTGGAGGGGCCAAAATAATTCTGAAGTTTAGTTCTTATCAAGCCTCAAGCTAGATTTTTGCACAAGGAAAGAGGACACCCAAAATCATACTTAGCCCATCCCATGTAGTATATTAAATAAGCTCAATGTAGCTTCTTATATTTATGAACGTAATATAAAAACAATGTGAATAATAGAGTTCTAAGTAACCAAAGGGCGGTCTATGGGGGGTCCTCCCCAAGAAAATTTTGGGAAATTTGATCCTAAAATCAGGGTATTAACTTAATCCGAGGGGAACTAAGAAATCAGGGTATTAATTCCCGAGGGTGCACTTAACCCACATATTTGGGGGAGCAGGCCTATTTAGAGCCCCTCCCTTATATATGCCCTAATTTCTAGATATTTAAAAGATTCACCATGGATTAAAACGTAAAACTCAACTATGAAACGGCCGTAAACGGACTATTAAAATTTTGATTTTCCTATTAATTTTCTTCTTACCAGACCAGTAAAAACGCAAATAACTTTGAAAAGAAAGGTTTTAGAGTTTTTATATGATTAATTTTGAAATCAGCATAGTCGAAAACCTAAGAATCAACTTTAATAACGCGCCAATTGACCAATTTGATTTTTGGCGCCATATTGGACGCCATCTTGAATTCCTTTGTAAACTGACATGTACCCAACTTTACAGAAGTAGGTATTTTTATATTCCTTTACATATTTTTACAGAATTGGACTAGTTAAAACATAATAATTGTCCAAAATATCGGTTATAACCGAATACTCTAATTTCGGCCGCCATCTTGGATTTTCGTTTCCCAGATGGTAAAAAATGTGTTAGATTGACAATAAAAGCTTCATAATGATTGTTTTTTAAATCTGCTTAGCTCAAAACCTCAAAATCGACATAAATAATCCAAAAATAGACCAAATTTGATGTCGGCGCCATCTTGGACGCCATCTTGAATTCCTCCTTATCGGAGGGTCCCTCAGCTAGGGTCCCGGTGGTTTTTAGACCCTTATATCATAAAGAACAAGTATGCCAAGTTTCATGCTGGTAGCCAGAATTGCCAGATTTTTGTGCTAAGCTGCCGCACTATTTAACTTTTGAACCCCTACAGATATAATCATGAAAGTGGGGTCTAGGTATAGTAAAGTGATTATGCTCTATCTGATGAGATAACTTTCAACGCCCTCTAGCGGAAAATTTAGGAGTTATAAATTTTATTTTAAAAACTTTGTGAGGTATGAGAAAAAAGTCAATGACTAAGTTGTAGAGCAGCATCGATTTAGTAGGAAAAGACACCTTAAGCAGAAAAATATCTTGAATAAAACCCGTTAAACGCACGCTCAATTAGGTTGAAATTACGTAGATTTTACTTCTTAAAACACTCCTCACAAGGCGAAAATGAGAAATTTTTATTTTTATGACTTAAGTAAATGACTTAAAGTATTATTAGTTCATTAAATTGAAAATTTCTCATTTTTGCCTCTTGAGGAGCGTTTTAAAACGTAAAATCTACGTAAATTCAAGCTAATTGAGCGTGCGTTTTAGGGGTTTTATTCAAGATATTTTTCTGCTTAAGGTGTATTTTCCTACTAAATCAATGCTGCTCTACAACTTAGTCATTGACTTTTTTCACATACCTCACATAGTTTTCAAAATAAAAATTATAACTCCTAAAGTTTCCGCTAGAGGGCGTTGAAACTTATCTCATCTGATAGAGCATGGTCACTTTACTAGACCTAGACCCAACTTTCATGACTATATCTGTAGGGGTTCAAAAGTTAAAGGGGTTGGGCCACTTCTCGTGGGACACCCTGTATGGTGTATCGAAAAAAACTTTTTTTCAATTTTGATGACGTAATAGTGCGGAAAAGTTGTCTAAGGTGCCAGAGAGTACCTGTGAATTTTTTCAGAATTTTTGGATAATTTCTTAAGGTGCCACATTGGCCCTGAAGTTCCCCATGTTAATCCAATGGGGCGCGCCGCCAAAAAGGCCGAAAATCGGTTTTTCGCCCCTCATTTCTACCCTAATCACACGACGAATGTCTCGTCTCGAGTTATGGACTCTATATGATGTATGCTACCCGAAAAAACTTGAATAATAACTTAAATCTCTATATTATGTTGATTGTGGGCCAGTGGCGTAGCTACGGGAGGGCGGGGGGGGCGGTCCGCCCCGGGTGTCACCCCGAAGGGGGTGACACCAAAACTAGTGAACTTGGCACTTTTTTCATGTTGTATGCTTTCCTTGAAAAAAATTTTTGAATTCACTCTACTAATGAAATAAATTAGGGTTTAACAAATCGGTTGTCATCCCTTAAACTATCTGGGAGAGTGATACCGAAGTCTTCGAATTTTGCCCTAACTTGGTAAATATGCCCTCCTTGAACAAAAAAAAATTATTATCCTGGAAAATACTCATTTGGCTGGCTATACCAGGAGGGGTGACACCCAACCCACCCAAGCTTAAAAATTTCGAACTTAGTTTTAAACATAAACGTAAGAAATATAAGTGTAAGAATTGATTTAAATAATTAACAGTTTTTAGGGGTATGAACTGGGATGTCACCCATCGAGCTTTATTTAGATGATACAAATTTCCTCTATCACACATAAATGTTTTTATTGAGCAAAAAAAGTCATTAAATAAATAAAAAAATATTAAATGAGTTATCAACCCCTTTGGCTAGGGGGGACATCAAAGTTTTCCAAGTAGTTCAACAAAACAAATTCAACTGAAAACTACTATGGGATATAAACCCTTCAACCCGGGTGTCACCCATTCAGCTAGCTGGGAGGTGACATTCAGATTCAAACTCTAGTTTGAATAGTTTTAAATACCAAGGTAAAGGGCTGGCAGAGAAAAAAGTCCATCAGATATTTATTTTGATCTTAAATGAGTAAATTTTAAATTCACATTTTACCTCAGGAAAAATCTGAATACCCCAACTGTTTCATCTTCTGGTTTCGCTAGCCATCGTTTGAAAATTTTTCCCACATAACAAGGGTTTTATCAGGGGTGTCACCCAGTGTCACAAATATCCAAACATAAGTTTGTACACTGTATTTAAAGATCACATTTCAAAAAATTTTCTAGGGGAAGGCCCCCAGACCCCTTCCTTTGGTTTCTTGGAACTCTATTAACTGCAATTTCTTTTATATTAAGTTCCACAAAATGCTAATTTTAGCTACAATTAATGTATGAAAAAGCTAGATTGATCCTATTAAAAATGCTTTAAGAATAATATTTTAAGCCCCTCTTGAAAGAAATTTCCCTGTAAGCCAATGGATTGAATTATCCGAATATGTTGACTAAGGGCGTAAAAGGGGGGAGCCTGAAATTCGGACTACGTTGTAAACAAAAACAAGTTAAAATCCTGTTTTTAGGGTCAAATTTCCAAAAATTTCCTGGGAGAGGACCCCAGACCCTCTTTTGTACTTTGGTTAAAATGCAAATCCCACCTAAAAATGTGTATCCGAAATTCAAGCTAAAAGCATCAAAACTAGTTAAAAATTTTATTTTTGAGTCCATTTTTCTAAAATTTTCTGGGGGAGAACCCCCAGACCGCCCTTTTTTTGTTCGAACTTTATTATACACAACTTTTCCTATGTTAAGAACTTTTTCATGGCGAAAATTCTACCTAAAATGTATTAAGAAGCTACATTAAACCAACTAAATATGTATGAGAGATGCTGAGGAATAATTTTGGGCCCTTCCTGAAATAAATTTCTATATACGGTTTGGACTGAAGAATAACTTACATCACAACTCGTTATTGCAAAGTTTGGAAATTAAAGGCAACGGCAACCGAACCTTTTTTTAACCGAATTCCAAAAGGGGGTGACACCGAGAGCTTCCGCCCCGGGTGACACCCAGGCTAGCTACGCCACTGTTGTGGGCTCTGATTTGAACGAGGAAATACGCGATTTTCGACGAAATATGAGCATACAAAAAAACGTAATATAGATATTTAGGCTATTATTCAAGTTTTGTCGGATAGCCTAGATCATATAGAGTCCATAACTCGAGACGAGACATTTGTCGTGTGATAAGGGTAGAAATGAGGGGCGAAAAACCGATTTTCGGCCTTTTTGGCGGCGCGCCCCATTGGATTAACATGGGGAACTTCAGGGCCAATGTGGCACCTTAAGAAATTATCCAAAAATTCTGAAAAAATTCACAGGTACTCTCTGACACCTTAGACAACTTTTCCGCACTATTACGTCATCAAAATCGAAAAAAAGTTTTTTTCGATACACCCTAATATATATATATATATATATATATTAGGGTGGTCCTTATTTGTATGGTAAGAATTTTTTTTGGGAATTCCGGTGGTGACGCCCCCTAGTTTTGTGTCACTATATAAAATAATAATGTATGCAAAATATCAGCTCATTCGAATAATAAACACCCGTGCGCAGTTGCCTTGAAGTTTCAAAAAAATACTGATTTTTTCACAAAACATCCCAAAAACAATAGATTAAACCCTCCCATCTTCTTCTTGATTTTTTAATGAGAATCTAATACAATTATTGTTATAATGTTACAGATTCCATTCTTCTATCACCCCTATTTCGGTAGTAAAAATTTTTTAAAGTTAAAATAACTCCTGTAAAGCTGTTTTTCCTGCATTTTAAAAAAGCTAATAACTCCAGAACCATACAACTTAAAAACCTGAAATTTGTGCCATTTTGTTTGTAATTTTATTACCTTTCATTTGATGTGCAACATAACTGCCTTTCTTTAAAAAATTTTCTTCAAAATAAAAAAAATGTAGAAAAAATTAAATAAAAAAAATTTTTGAAAAAAATTTTTATTAAATAAATTTTAAGTTTTTCCACTCCCAAAATGAACATATCTGCCAAATTTCAAGTTGAAATTAAAATTTGATCATGTAGAAAAAAATAAAAATTTCCGAAATTTTGGCAGGTCCCTAAACGTTTCATGTAATTTAACAAAAAAAGGTGTTTCACTCATGGGGATTCCAAAAACTCCCTTGAGGGTGTTCATACGATTTTTACCATGCAAAAAAATTCACTTAAATATCAGAAAATACAACTACTAGCCGATTCGGTACAAAATCTTACAGAGCCCTGTCGGATACCAAATGGTAGACTGCGTTGTGCGTAGTCATCGGGGTATGATTTTATTTTATTCTTTTATCTTTAAACACTTTTAATTTCATTTGATTTGACATGTTGGAAGTGAAAAAATAACGTAAAATTTAATTCTAAGGGAAATTCAGGTAAAATATAGGCACATTGAATTAGGTTGGAAACTAGCTCTGTAGGATTTTGTACCGAATCGGCTAATAGCTGTATTTTCTGATATTTAAGTAAATTTTTTTGCATGGTACAAATCGTATGAACACCCTCAAGGGAGTTTTTGGAATCCCCATGAGTAAAACACCTTTTTTTGTTAAATTACATGGAATGTTTAGGGACTTGCCAAAATTTCGCAAACTTTTATTTTTTTCTACATGATCAAATTTTAATTTCAACTTGAAATTTAGCAGAAATGTTCATTTTGGGAGTGGAAAATTTTTTTTCAAAAATTTTTTTTATTTAATTTTTTCTCCATTTTTTTTATTTTGAAGAAATTTTTTTTTAAAAAGGCAGTTATGTTGCACATCAAATGAAAGGTAATAAAATTAAAAACAAAATGGCACAAATTTCAGGTTTTTAAGTTGTATGGTTCTGGAGTTATTAGCTTTTTTAAAATGCAAGAAAAACAACTTTACAAGAGTTATTTTAACTTTAAAACATTTTTACTACCGAAAGAGGGGTGATAGAAGAATGGAATCTGGAACATTATAACTATAACTATATTAGATTCTCATTAAAAAATCAAAAAGAAGTTGGGAGGGTTTAATCTATGGTTTTTGGGATGTTTTGTGAAAAAATCAGTATTTTTTTGAAACTTCAAGGCAACTGCGCATGGGTGTTTATTATTCGAATGAGCTGATATTTTGCAAAAACTATTTATTTGTATGATGGAACAATTTGGGGGGGCGTCGCGTTAAGATTTCCAAACTTAAAAAATAAGGACCACCCTAATATATATATAGTTGTGAAGAAGTTCAATTCTTCCAGAAACCATACCATGCCTCTTGTTTTAGATGACTAAACAGTTTTTTTCCCATTTTCATAGTTATGATTTCATTAATCATGATGCCTTTTGGCACGAATTCCACCAAAAGTACCTTTTAGTCTCAAAAGGCGATAACTTCTGTTTGAATACAGTGACCACATAGCTCATCTCAATAGATAACAACTAAGATATTCTAATGCTTGAAACCAGATGCTAAAAAGGTTTAATCCTTTCAGACCTACCTACTCCGAATTTCCCATAGGATTAAATGGCAATCTTGTGAGGTCTAGTACTGAAAGGGTTAAATGTTAATAATTATGTGAAGGAAGGTTCAAAAATGAAAGAAAGAAGGTTCTTATAAAACGGTAGTAGAAGTGTAGTATTTCAGTGCATATCATGTGTCTTGATTTCGGAACAACACTCGTATAAAAAATAATATATACTCCAAACTTTTGGTTATTAAACTCAATGGACTATGAAAATTCAAACTAAAGACATTCTTACAGAAGCATTTTGAGTTGGTGAAACTGATTCTTGCTCAGGAAAATGATCCCTAGAATCAGTTAATTTGTCCTTTTCTGATTTGACACGTTGTGATCGAAGAGCAGCACTTAAATTGAGTTCTTCTATCTGGAAAGAAACTTATTTTAAAAGAAATCAATAGAAAATTATGATTAAATATAAAACTGTCCTTTAGTTTAATGTTATACTACATAACACAGATGTAACCTTAAAGCAAAATGATAAGCACTCAATTAAAGAGATTCCATTGCAATTTTTAAACAATGCAAACAAGGTATGCAACAAAATGCATACAGATATTTAGATTAATAGAGTAATTTCTCTGGAAGTTATTTTTGTGAGGAATAAAATAGATTTTTTACCCCCCCCACAGTCACATAGCTCAATTTTATGCAAAATGCACCAGAATGGCTTATAAGTCTTTGGTATTAAAATTGCTAGGTAACTTTTGACTGGATAGATTAACTGAATTGTACAAAGATTGTTTTCTTTTTTTATACTTTCATATAAGCTGGCTAACCATTCAGCAGAACAATTGACAGGATTCGGTGATGTTTCCAGGATTCTAATGTTCGGCACTAGTTAACTAAAAGTAGTTAACTACTAGTTGCAACTACTAGTTAACTAGTAGTTCAACTACTTTTGGTTTAGAGTAGTTAAACTAGTAGTTTAACTACTATTTTCACCAACTACTAGTTCCAACTACTTTAAAAAAGTTCAACTACTTCAAAAAATATTGAAAGATCAAAATTTAAAAAAATATGTTACATCTACTAACAATGCCATTTTTCGTGATACATTTTCATATTTGGCAACCTTGAAATATATTTCATCCCAGCAATTAACATATAAATGCAACCCTTTAAGTTGTGGTTTCCTTTTTATTTTTTTATCTTGTGCTCTGTTTAAGAAAATCATAGCATCAATGCCTCACAGTGGCGAATCCAGGATTTTTGTCTGGGGGGGGGGCTGAGTTTCACAAATAACTTAATTGCTATTATGGGCTGTTCAAATATTAATGTTTGCAACTGAAAGGGGGAGGGGGGGTTGCCAGTGCCGCAGCAAGATTTTTGTTTAAGGGGTTACTCAATATCTTTTCTGAGGTCTCAGGAATACTAAGTTTTAGGTGAGATGACTCTTCGTAAGGTTTTAATTTTGGTGCACTAAATTTCAAAATTGTGTAAAAATTTTAAATCCAAATAGGGGGGTCTGGGGGTCTTCCCCCATAAAAATTTTGAAAATTTCCCCCTCAAAATAGTGTTTTAGCTCATTTTGATGCTTTTTAGATTCCACCCAAATAGCGTCCACTCATTGTAAGCGGCAGAATTTTCAAGGAAAAAAGATTATAGTATTATGAATTGGAAAATTTGTAGAGGGTTTAAGGGTTCCTATTCCAGAAAATTTTTAAATTTTGCCCCTAAAAGTGGAATTTTAACTCATGTTGAGACACTTTAGGTTACATCGAAGAGGATCACTCCTTGTAAATCCCTAAAGTTTCAAGAAAAAGTCATACTTATTATATTCCAAAATTTCGAGGGGGTCTGGGGGTCTTCCCCCAGAAAAATTTTGGAATTTTTACCCTTGAAAGTAGGGTTACGATTCATTTTGAGACCCTTTGGGTAACACCACTGAATGTTCGCAACGTAGTGAAATTTCTTTTTTTTGGTTTATTGCTATTACCAAAACTTGAATGTCTTATTCCTGAGGGGGGCTGCAGCCCCACAGCCCCCCTACTGGATTCATATCATATAAAGAGGAGGGAGGAGAGGAAAATTTTCCAATTAACACGTTAAGTTTTTTTCTTAAAGCAATATCGGGTGGGTAGAACCGGAAGAAAAGGATAAATATGAACGGATTCGGATATATGCGAACATTTTGAGTAAACTTTACAGCTTGGCGTAAATTTAAAAGGAAAGCATTAAAAGCCCCGAAATTAACGGTTTTAAAAGAGCTTTATTTTGCTAGTTCAGACCTAGCGTTTGGATTGCACGTACGTATCAGATGACAAAGGAAAATCATCAATGACCATTATTTAAGGTAATTTCTTTCATGTGAATTCGTAATTTTTATTTCTTTGATCTTTGAATTATTAAAATTGCTGAAACATACGGAGATCACTAACGAATTTTTTCCATTGCTTATCGTGAAGTATTTGTGATTATATTATTTTATATGTTTAAATTCTTTAATATTTAGCACACGAATGCTACGTTCAATGTTTTTTACAGTTGACAATGAATTTGTCAACGGGTTTTTTAACTGATGCATGTATAAAATCACTGTAGTTACAATATGAAAAGATTTTATTGGTGTATAACAGATTCGTTGAAATTATGTATATAATGTATATTATGTAAATAATATACACTGTAATTAAAGTACTTTAATTACCTAATCCGACTGTGTGACAGTAAAAATCTTTTAAAACTGGATTTTGAGCACTTTGAAAAGTGATTTTAGGCAGGGTTCCGAGGATTCTAGATGTTTTTCCTGCATTAAAAATTACTAGTAAGGCAATACTTTAAGTTAACGCCCCAATTTTGTGCTTAAAATATTGTTGTTCAGGCTAAGGGGGTTTAGAACCCTTAACCCCCCTTATATACGACACTGTACAACTATACTGACTAATATAAATATAACTTAGAAAACTTTAAGACACCAAAAACCTGTATACCTATCAAAAATTGGCGAATCTTTAGCCATGATATTTTTGCCATAGGTAAGAAAAAGTAATCGAAAATTTGGGGGAAAATATCTTATGAAATCAAATCAAATTTATTTATTGGACAAAGACAAGGACAGAAAAACGACAAAGACAGAAAAACAAAACATACAAAGAGCATTAAAATATATAAAAGTAATAAACACACAACGAAACAACAAAGAGAGAAAATAAATATGTGGTATCACATGATCCTAAGGCTCGTCCTTGATACCTATAGAAATTAATAAAAAAAATTGCAACAAAAGCTGGACTGACTCTATTGTAAAATATGAAATAATGCTTCTGTATTTATTTGCTCGCCTAAAAATTTATATATGCCGCATTTAAATTCAAGTTTATTGTTAGTTGTTTTAAGATTTTCTTTTAATTTATTAAATAGATAAGGTCCTAAAAATACATGAGATTTATGTAATATTTCTTTGTTAGTTTTAGGTATAAAATAATTTCCTTTTGTATTCCTTATTTCAAAGTTACTGGTTTTAATTTGATAAAAAGATTTGTTATTAAAAATAAAAAGAAGTAAGCGGAATACGAAGAGTTCACGTACGTTCAAAATGGGCCTAGTTAAATAATTACAATTTATATGAGATAAAATTTTAGTTTGTATTTGGATTAAAGGTCTAATATTACTTAAGTAGTCAGAAGCATAACAAGTTATACCATAGCTAATTATAGATTGGACCCAAGAAAAATATAAAGTGCATAAAAACCTATGGTCGATGATATGCTTAAGTTTAAATAATTTGAAATTAATAAATCGTAATTTATTTAATAAATAGTTAGTGTGAGTCTTCCATTTTAAATTACTATTGAAATGAAGCCCTAAATACTTTATAGAGTCAACCCGCTCAATGCTATTGCAAGGTAAGTCATTACAAAACATATTACATGTAGCTTCATGTAATTTTAAACTATCAACAGTAGATTCATTTGAAAATAAATTAAATACAATAAACTTAGTTTTAGATACATTTAACTTAAGAAGATTTTTACCAAACCAAGTATTTGCTTTATGAAGTGCTATTTCCATTTTTTTAAACAAATCAAGATAGTTATCAGCTGCAAACAAAAGAACGGTATCATCCGCAAAAGTAATAATATCACAACCTAAATTTAACTGACAAAAATCATTAATAAAAATTAAAAATAATAAGGGTCCTAAGATGGATCCCTGGGGCACACCACCATTTATCCATAGCTCTCGACTACAAACATCATTAATTTTAACCAATTGACTTCTTCCGCTTAAATATGACTCAAACCAAGAGTATATATTTCCTCTAATACCAACGGAATATAGTTTCTTCAAAAGAAGGATATGATTGACTAGGGTGGTCCTAATTTTTCAAACTCGGAATTTCTTTGGTCGCAACCCCTAACTTTTTTCCTTAAGGTATGAAATGAAAGTACACGAAATATTTTTTAAATATTTTAATATTAACACGTGCCGCAAAGCGATTGAAGTTATACTACGGTAAAAGCGCAAGAGTCCATCACCACTCAGGGAGAAAAGCCGGCTCCGGCGCCTTTTACGCCGCATGACAGTAGACGCTGGCCGGCATTCTCAAAAAGAACTTTCAAAGGTGGTATCTTCATGTATTTTGAGATAAACTTGAAAACCTCCAACACTATGGTTATTGCATATATTTTAGGGTATAATTCATTATTATAAGTATATTCCAATGGAGGATTTAAGGTAAAGTGGACGATGATGGTTGGGTCCACGAGAGTTGGGACAAAAACCAAAACTTAAATGTCATGTTCAAGGCAATGAAAATTAGATTTTAAATGTAATTCAATGTAATGTAATTCAATTTAAATGTAATTCAATTTAAATGTAATTCAATTTTATTGTAATTCATCATAATTAAAAGCCTTAGATAGAAATTTACTCTGAATTTTATAAGCTTAAGTTCAAAAATGCATTTTAATTTTCTGAAATTAGTGTTAATTTATGAATTTGTGTTAAAAAAAGGCCTTTGAAGCTTGTGTTACTGTACCCTTTGGACCTTATGTACTTTTATTTAAATGTTTTCAAAAATCTTTGGAAACACACAATCGGAAGAGACAAAGAAGAAATTCTTAAGTTTGAACTTTGAGTGCCGACCGAAGTATGGCTATAAAGATATCTACAGTTGACTATAGCACTTTTAGAAAATCGAGAAGCAAAAATGATTAAATTTAGACAACATTGGTGTTTTCCATCATGCTAGGTGGATGACTAAAGCAATTTATTGCTTAAACATTTTTATTTTTAGAAACAAGGTTGATTTGGATAATCGAGAACTACAAGGAATAAAAGGTACGAGTATATTTATTGGGTCTAGTTTGATGTATAAATGGCTCATAAAGCCACATTTAAAGATTTGAAATTCCCAATAGCCTGTTTTCTACAAAGGAATTAATGAAAAAATTGTCTATGGCAGCATTGAAAATGATTAGTCATGGAGGGTTTCTTGATGGAGGAGACAGTTGCCTTAGCCTTTTTCGATCCGATTGTCCCCACACAACAATGAGCTGACAAAGAGTTTAAAGAGAAAGAATCAGCCCAAGTATCAGTGATCGCAAATTAGTTGTGAAAAACTGGCAGAACTCTGATATAAATCTAGTCGATTTTGAGGCAAAATGAATCGAAAACTTTTTTCAAAGGTTTTTAAGTTATCTTCAGACTTTATTTCTAGAAAGGAGGAACTTGTGATGATATTATCAGGAAGGATTTAAAGTCGTCAGTAATAGTCTGTTGTAGATGATTCTGCAGAAAGGGGAATCAAGCTCATTGAGGAGTAAAACAATATTTTAACGCATAATGAGGAGCAAATACAACACCTTTAAAAATGGTCAAAGGCTATAAAGTCAAATATTCTTCATGTTTAAGCATTTTCTGTTAAAAAAAGTATTGAAATAAATCAAATAATATATTTTAAATGAATTTTATGATTTTTCAAAGTTTTGAGAATTTTGATGTTTTTTCAGATTTTCATCCCTTTTGCGGCACGTGTTAATATTTACCGATTCGGATAAAATTTTTACCAGTTACTTACTACCCCATAAGTAAAAAATTTAGGGGGTGCGACTTCAAAAATTCCGAAAAATTTTTTTTACCATTGTACTTAGGACCACCCTAATGATTGACGGTGTCAAAAGCTTTGCTTATGTCTAGAAAAATTGCAGCAGTTTTAAGATTATTGTTCACATTAGAGTAAATAGTTTTTGTAAAATTCATTAAAGCTAATTCCGTGCTTCTTCCCTTACGAAAACCATATTGGTTATCAGCTAATAAATGATGCTTTTCCAAAAAATTGATCAGACGATTATGCATAATTTTTTCGATTATTTTTGAAAATATACTCAGAAGAGAAATCGGACGATAGTTATTTAAATCGTTTTTGTTACCCTTTTTAAAAACAGGTACTACTAAGGATGTTTTTAGATCTGAAAAGAATATGCCTTCATCAAACGAAAGATTGATAAGATTAGTTATGAAATCAGAATAACAATCAAATAATATAGTGATCATACTTTTATTAATTTTATCCAACCCGGTTGATTTTTTATTTGGAAGAGAATTTATAACCCTAGAAACTTCTATCTTATCTACAGATCCAAAAAACAAACTATTTACATTTGATAGCATGTTTTGATTTAGAGGATCTGAGGGTATATTAATACTGGAAGTATTAAACACCGATGAAAAATGGCAATTAAAATCATTGGCTAAATCTTGTAGATTATCATGAGAAGGTAAAGTCGGAAGTTTATTTTCATTTAATATTTCATTAACTACCTTCCATTGATCTTTAGTATTAGCAGATATCAAAAATTTATTATGGAAATACTCAGATTTTAGAGTACGCAGTCTAGATTTGAGTCTATTTCGGAAAGAAGTATATTGGTTTTTTATGGATTGATTAAATCTATTTCTTCGATACAATTTAAATAATTTTTCTTTCACATTAATGAGTTCCAGAATTTCTAAAGTTATCCAAGGTTTTTTTATAGTAATTTTCCTGGAGATAGAAAAATTTTCAGAGAGGGATAAAACATTATTAACGTTAAACATAAAGTTCCGAAAAATATCATCACAATTTGAACCATTAGCTAGAGATAAATTTAATCCAGAATTACATACAATGTCTTTAAAGACCCCTATATTAACTACCCTACATTTAGTACGAACAGAGTCACCGAAAGTTTTTGATTTAATACATATGCTAGACATTACAGGGAAATGGTCAGTAATCGGATATAAAATAATTGCAGATTTTATATTAAGGTTATTACTCTATTACTACTATATTAAGGTTAATTAAATAGACTAGTTAACTACTTTGGGAAATAATCAACTACTAGTTACAACTACTTCCAAGAAAAAGTAGTTAACTAGTAGTTACAACTACTTTTGCCCAGACTAGTTGGTAGTTAACTACTTTTTGACCAGTAGTTGCCGAACACTACAGGATTCAGCAGCATGGTTGACAGGCTAATACATAAGTATGCTTTTTCCTGATAAAATGTAGAAAGGATTTTGAAATATTTTTGCTTCTGGTAGTTAAGTGAATCTCAGACAACCAATTGATTGGCATTGTTGCCCAGAAAAATAAGACTATTGCTATTTAAAGAATAAAAATAATAATTATTTTTTGATGATATCATAGTGATAGAAGTAAGCCTTGATGGAAAATTGGTTCAATTCCATTACCTGCCCTGTTTAATATCAAAAACTGCTTTGGTTGTCATATAATAGTACACCTCTAAAAATTAAAAATGAACCTAGAAACTAGCACTAGTGGTTTTGTATTACTACTTATTATGTTCTTAAAAGTTTGTGAAAATTTTTTCCGTGTGGTTCATGAAAATTATGACCTTATAGTCCAGGGTCGATAATTTTTGAAACGAAAAAAAATAATAGTAGGATGAAACACATTGGAAAAGGAAGAGAATATAACCAAAAAGAAAGGAAAAATAAATTACGGCCGATCTGAGGTCGGGAAAAGGAAGGGGGGGTAAAAAGGGGGTTTTTTAGAATAAAAAACGATTTATCTCGATTTCCGGCAAAAATACAAGTCCTATAGAAAAAATTTGAATAGCAAAGTTGTAGGTAATAAAAAGATCTACAACTTTTGTATTCACACTTTTTTCACATAACCTCAAAATTTATGTGAAAAATTCAAATAATCAAGTTTTTGGTTTTTTATTTTTATCTCTTGCAAAAAAAAATTTTTTTTCACGAAATTCTGTGAAAACTTACCTTTTGATGCCCCAAACACACTTTAATTTTTTTTATTTAAAATATTTATATTTTCTCCTTATTTTGACTTGATATCGAAAAAGTACCCTAATTTTCAATCGAAAATTCTCACGTCAAAATATCTGCTTTTTTAAAAAAGTCGGTGGGCTTTTTGTTCGTTGAAATCTCTACTTTCTGATGGTGTAAAAAAATATATGCATCACTATGGTAAATGTTCTCAGAAAATGCAAAGAAACGAAACAAGCTCGAAGAGAGTTCAATAATAAAACCATACAAAAATACCATTTTTGCAAGAAAAATTTTATTTGGTGGCAAAAATGGTATTTTGTATGGTTTTTATTGTTGAACTCTCTTCGAGCTTGTTTCGTTTCTTTGCATTTTCTGAGAACATTTACCATAGTGATGCATATATTTTTTTACACCATCAGAAAGTAGAGATTTCAACGAACAAAAATCCCACCGACTTTTTTAAAAAAGCAGATATTTTGACGTGAGAATTTTCGATTGAAAATTAGTGTACTTTTTCGATATCAAGTCAAAATAAGAAGAAAATATAAATATTTTAAATAAAAAAAATTAAGGTGTATTTGGGGCATCAAATGGTAAGTTTTCACCGAATTTCGTGAAAAAAATTTTTTTTTTGCAAGAGATAAAAATAAAAAACCAAAAACTTGATTATTTGAATTTTTCACATAAATTTTGAGGTTATGTGAAAAAAGTGTGAATACAAAAGTTGTAGATATTTTTATTACCTACAACTTTGCTATTCAAATTTTTTCTATAGGACTTGTATTTTTGCCGGAAATCGAGGTAAACCGTTTTTTATTCTAAAAAAACCCCTTTTTACCCCCCCTTCCTTTTCCCGACCTCAGATCGGCCGTAATTTATTTTTCCTTTCTTTTTGGTTATATTCTCTTCCTTTTCCAATGTGTTTCATCCTACTATTATTTTTTTTCACTTTTTACCATTTTCAAAGGCTTCTGCACTGGTCTATTAGTTCTTAGTGCCAATGAAGTAGTTTAAAAACTACTCAATGAGTTTTCTATTTTCAGACAAATTAACGCTGCAGTGGCAGTGGTTACTCCTTTGAAATTTTGGTAAATCCCAACAATTTGGGCCTTGGTAGGCTTACTATACGTCCGGGATTACCCCGGACAGTCCGAGGTTTTTAGAGCTGTTCGGGGAAATGTCCTGAGACGTAAAAATGTCCTGATTTCATACATTTAAGATTTTCTAGACATTTTTATGAAAAAACCCTGACCAGGCGTAGTTTTAACTTTTTCTAACATCTGTATTAATTTGGAGAACTTACTTTCAGGGATTTTTATAGTAAAACTAAGTCAATCAAACAATTTTTAAAAAATAATGTCAAAAATGAAGAAAAAAAATTTGATATTTCTGTTCAATACTTATTAGTTTGAATGTTTTTTTCTTCCTATTTTTCAATCTGTGATAATTTTATACGGTAGGGGAGACCAGGGGGAGGGATGGGACACTTTTTACAAGAATATTTTTTAAAAATTTAGTTTTCCTTGTATAAATTTGAAACTTTCAAAATAACATCTTGAAACATTTTAAAATGTTTAAAAAAATATAACTAATGTGATATCAAATAAAACTTGAGATTTATATACGAATTAAAGTAAGTCTAAAACTGTCCGATCCCACCCCAGTTTGGGATGGGACAATTTTTAAAAAATTAAAATTTATGATTAATTTTTAAATATATGATTAAAGATCACAAAGATGGAAGTATTTTACACATTTTAAAGAATTATTACAAAAACATCAGTTATTTAACCCTATATTCACTTTGAAAAATCTAACTTAATTGAACATACAAAATCAGGCCTGGAAAAAGTTGTAACCTTTTCCCAAACCTTATGTATTGCTCCTATGGAGCTGGCAGAGGCTTCCCCTGAACCAGGTTCGTAGGTTCGGGCACTTTTTCCAGGTCCGGACAAAATAGTTAAAATTCTTCTTTAATCTAAACAAAATATGTTTACAACTGCAATACTAAACAGTTCCAAAACAAAGGTATCGAAAGAATTGCATGCAATAGCTTGTATTTAGGTATTGAGAGGAATTGGGCATGGCGTCCCATACCTCCCCGGTAGCAACAGTTTAAAAAAATAGGTTCTTACAAAAGAACTGTGGCTTTTAGGCTTAACTGAACTACTTATTCATAAAGAATACATTATTCTATTTAGAAAACAATACAAACCATTAAGAAACCAACCAAGAATCAGATTGAAAATTCACTTTGAAAAGTGTAATACTTAGTTACTTTTGCTGTGAAACCATCTTTTTCATTCAGAAACTTGTAGGTTAGAATTTGTTGTTATAACATTTGTTCCTTTTTAAATAAAAGATTTATTGAAGGCGTCCCGTCCCACCCCGTGCACCATCCCTGCCTGTTCTCCCCTACTTTTTAAGAAATTTCAAAAATATGTCCTGGGTTGGAGTTGGACCCAAGAAAATATGGTATGGTATAGCCTTGGTGACCTTTTGTTTTGCCTATGACGTTTTATTAATGAGAAAACACATACGACCATTTATTTTCACGCAAAATACCTGCAACCGAAATAATTCGTTCTCTACAAAACGTTTCAGATCCTTCAAATATTCTTCTTCCTTCTTTAAATAAGCTAGCGCTTTGGCTTTCGTATTAGCTTTTTTTGACATGATTAAAGTTCTTTAAAGAACTGTCAGAAGCATCAAAATATAAACGCTTGCAAAAAGGAAAAAAATTATCTCAATTCATGGTCCAATTGACTCTTCAAATGTAAACAATAACAAAACTTCTACTAGCTTCACTTCAACTACCAAAGAAAAAACAAACAGATTCAACTTGAAAGCGTGTACCTGGAGAAGTTGCGCCGCTTTGGTCGCGGTTGATGACCAGAAAAATATTTTTAATTTTTCAAAATACCTAATCTAAATAGAAAATATTGAATAAAATTGACCATATTTGTATGTCCAAAATAATACATCAGGGATCCAGTTTGGTAAATAGGATAAATATATTATTATCAACTTTTCTCAGATATTTAAAAAAAATGAAGAACGGTACAGAATTTGCTGTGGTATAGAAATAAAGGTAAATAGATGAAGAAAATTTTAGAATGTTTAGAGGTTGGATAAATAACTACCTTTGGAAATTAAAGAAAATATTGTTATATTTCAATTGAACAAGTTCAACTAATCATCACTCCATTTTTTATAAATGTAAACGAAATAACGAAACTTAAAATAATTTCTGCTCTTTGAAATCTTAAGGAAAACAAATACTAATATTTGCAAAAATAAATCTTTCGAAATACGTTTCTTAACGATAATTTCATTTTAAAACTTTAAAATTTTGAAATTGATACAATTTATCAAAGAAACACTACAAAGTGGTGGCTACATAGCGATAATACCTTTCAATTTCGTAACTGCGCATAAACTCAGATCAATTTGTTGTATCAAGATGGCGAATTTAACAGAGAGTGTGAAACGTCATTTTCCACTTCAAAATTTCAAGGACGTAATTCAATTATTTGAATCTCAAATTAAGAACAATGATGAACCTAACCTAGCTTTACTTTCTGTTGTTGTTGGATACATAGAAAATTTGTTGACATGCAACAGATCATTACCTTTAAATAGTGACGTAGAAAGTGCCCTTGAACCTGTATTCCCAAATGTTGATATAACAACTATAGATGCTTTATATACTAAATTCAAGTGTCAGATAAAGGGTTCCATAGATTTAACACAGTATCGAAGTAGCCGATTTGCTTCTCGAGATTTAGTGAAGAAAGTATCGGACATAATTTGGGGATCTCTGACACGGAGTTACTATAAAGATCGTGCACACTTACAATCACTTTTCAGTTATTTGACAGGTAAGACTTCTTACCTCTAAGATGCGATATAACATAACCTTAATTTAATGTGATGGACATTTTCCTTATCGCCTTAAATTATCTGAATTTAATATTATGCCTTTACAAAACACGTGTTTGTGTCAAAACGCCGGTAATTTTTCTCGTGGATGAACCAGCCGACAATGTTTACATTTTCGAAAAATTAGATCCTCTAATTATTTTTTTCATCCATAACTGATGATACCCATACGTTAAAGCTTTTCTGTTAATAAACTCATGATCAGATGCAAAATTCTTGATGGTTCCTCACATGTTTGATAAGTCAAGTTAGACCAAAATTAAATTAGCTTTCACCAAATTTTATTCACTATGAAGTATCTCCAATATTTGAAATTTGAATATGACAGATTGTATTTTTTTAACTAATCTTAAGAGTAATTAATAAATAAGGAGTATACCTAAGGGGGAGGCTAAAGGGTCCATGGCTTCCCTGAAATTCAGGCTAGATGAATTTAGTTAAAATATTGGGTTTAATTAAGTGAATCCGGCCTGCAAATTTTCATTGCCAAATTTGGCATTAACGATTCTATGCTCGGACTCCACCAGTTTTCCACCTAGCTACAAAAAAAATCGCCAAATTCAGCTGCAGACGGGATTTTCTCCATTTACCAATAATATTGTTTTACGGGGTCCAATTTCCAGCGCTTTTCTGGGGGGTACCACAGAGACCCCTTTAGTACTGATTTCTATATCACCCACAAAGTTTTTACATTATACTAATAAAAACTATAGGTAATATTTAAATAAAATATTTTCAAGATATTCATATTGGGTCATGAGTCATGACCTTTCATACTAAACATTTAAAATTTTGGTACTTAATACGTATTAAGTAATATACTACAGTAAAGCACCGTTTATACGTCTCTCATTTATACATCTTTCACATTTATACGTCGTTTTCACCAAGTCCCAATTAATTCAAATAATCAAAATTGTTTTCAATTATACGTCTTCATTTATACGTCGTTTTCCGTCGGTCCCTTGAAAGATGTATAAACGGTGCTTTACTGTACTAAGTAATATATTACTACCCTTCCGTATTAGCAGGGCCGCCCATAGGGGGCAGCAAACCCGACAAATGTCGGAGGGCCAGGAGCTTTAAGGGGCCCGGGCCTACGAGTTCCACCTTCTTTTTTTAGTCAAAGTCTGTACTAGATGTTTTTTTTATCTTCCAAATAAAAAAATTGAACTCGCTGTGTTCATTTCATTTAGCATATTCAGTTCCTAAAACTGACGGGCCCGTCAAAAGTGTGGTCGGTCTCTTTTTCAGAAGTTTCATCTCCAATCAAATTCTGAAACATGAGATAACACAACCCCTTCCCCACGTGACCACTTCCCGCACACTGGAAAAAGCTACCAATATTTCTTGCTATGGCATTTTATGCACCAAAATGAGTTAAAACCCTGTTATTTTAAAGTGAAATTTTGAAAAACCCCAGACCCCCTTGGTAATTGTAACTCTTTTATTACAACTTTTTTGTATATTAAGTTCTTCAAAATGCGGAAATTCTACCATAAAACCCATATCCGAAATTCAGATGAGGCGTTTCAAAACGAGTTGAAAAAGTGGGTGGGGTTTTTTACTTTAATTTCCAAAAATTTTCTGGGGGAGGACCCCCAGTCCCCCCTTTTAGTAGTTGGAGCAGGATAATTCCACCTACTCTTTCCATATTAAAATCATAAAGAAGATTGGACTTTGGAAATTCTTAGGCCTCCCCCAAAACCAAATGCTGGATCCGCCCCTGCCGGCAGAATTTAATGAAATTCGGTTTACAGAGGTTTTCGAGGGTGCTCTCTCCGAATCTGTAATAATAATTGAGGTTTTCAGTAGAATAAAGTAGTTATAAATGCTACTCCTTCGCCGGCAAACATTGTCCTCTAGAGTACTTGGGTTCCTATGAAAATCTTGTTGGTCACGGCATGACAGAGACATGTATGCAAAGTTTCTAATGGACCTTTTGAGATACCCTGTATATTTTACTTGAGGGATACTTTGTGAAATGTAAATTCCTTATTATATTTCAAAAAATTAAAAAGTTAGGGGGCCCGTGAAAAAATTTTGTCTGTGGGCCCGGTAAAGTTATGGGCGGCCCTACGTATTAGACCCTGTTATGACAGAAATTATTTTCACATAAATACATTTTATTTTTCAAAAAGTTCAATAGGATTTCTCACAAATTTCCCAAAACCCTGGCCAAAATACCTGGATGAACCCCTGTCTATTACAACTAATAGCTGGAATCAAATTCTATATCTTTGTACTAAATGTTTATGTTCAAATAAATAAATAAAAAATATATTATATAATAATTCTTTCAGGCAATAAACTCGATTGTTTTGGTGTTGCTTTTGCTGTTGTTGCTGCATTTCAAATATTGGGGTATAAAGATGTTCACCTGGCTCTATCTGAAGATCATGCATGGGTTATGTATGGAAAAGATTCTGAAGAAACTGCAGAAATCACCTGGCATGGTAATTATTTGTTATACCTATAAATTAATTTTTAATCTGTTGTTTCTCTTTTATAACTTTGCTTTTTTGTATTCCAATTTTCTTAGCATCAAAGTTCATTCATTGATAGTTTCTCATTAAAACAGTGATGGGAGCAGCTTTGGTGAGGGTCTTCCATAGTGATTGATTGTTTTCATTATCTGTTGCCAAATCGAAATTTGGGCTAATTTGCAGGCCACCAGCAGACCGGCTAAGCAACTCGGCAAAGAAAAAGTTTACCATTGAACACCCTTACCATAGTTATTCATAGTATTCTTGTAAGACTAGGATATTTACACAGTAAAATCTCTAACTAGTATGTTATGGTTTTTATCATTCCACAATTATGGTCTCCAAGAGCAAATTTTGACTAAAACCACTCTTGTTAAAAATATACCATTCATTTATACTCCGTGTAAAATAGTTATATGATATCAATGTTATCAAATAATTTGTATATTGATGTAATACTCATTGATATGATTTTGATGTGTAACAATTGGTTTACTGGAATTTAAATTATTGTGAGTGGTGGGTTCATTAGAAAATAAAATAGGGTAGCTAGTTAGGATTTGAGCTTAGAAGATAATATTAGATTTGATAAACTAAGTTAAATGAGAGAGCCAAAGAAAACCATCAACTTATTGGAATTATCAATTGTACTACTGTATTTTATTTTTTAAAGAGAATTTTGAATTGCAAAACACATACTATGGAATATTTTCTAAATACTTAATTAGGCCTGCATAGATACCATGATTTTAATGCTAACACTCAATTAGCACTGTTTACTGCAATTATCACACCTCTTATTATCATTTGAATGTTGTTATCAGTTTAATCTTGGCCAAAGGTGATCTGATCATATTAAGTAGTTGACTGTATCGTATTGTGATATGGTATCATAATATTTGTGGTCATAAAATTTACTCTTACAGTTTAAGCTTTTATAAAAATATATAAAGGTTTAGTTCAACTTATTAAACATATGTTTATGAAGTCTATAACCAGCCAAACCCATAGTGTCCATAATTCTTAATCACTCTAACTTTTCCTCTGGCTATTGCAATTTTATTAACAATCAATTTTTGAACTACCCTCTTAAGGTAGACGAAGTCTTTATTCATATTTGTTAATATGTAAGTAAACTTGTATATTTATGTTAATAGGAAAGGGAAATGAAGACAAACGGGGCCAGCCTGTGAATTGTGGTGTAACAGAAAAATCCTGGCTCTATTTAAATGGCTATCCTGTTAAATGCACTCGAAGGATGGAGGTAGCAGCACTTGTTTCTGGCATCAATCCATCTATAAATGCTACATCAGATAGTCTTGAGTTAGCCCGTTTGCAACAGGTTTGTATTTGGTTTAAATTGTTTATATTTTTATGATGTTTTTAACAATGCTTAATCGTATGAAATGAAAAGAAGACTCTTGATACCTCTTTGGGGGTATTTATTTTTCTAAGCCATCCTTCACAAGTCTTATTTTTAATTTTAGTCTTCAGAAACAATTAGTATTTATATAATTGTAGCTTGTATTAAAACCTTATCTTGTCAAAAACACCTGTGGATACCAAAGCAAGCAGTGCATAGTTAAAAGAAATAATCCCTTATTAATCTGATTCAATATTTTATATTAAATGACTTATTAATTTATTAGTTGATCTATATTAACTCCATACTTGAAGCATTTTAATACTTTAACTAACACTAGAAGTGCCAAAGAGGTAATTTTCATACTTTTTTGGCTTTTTAAAGCTGTAGTTTTGCAAAAATTGATTGTCACATGTAATTGACTCCACACGTTTCTAAAAAAAAGGTCAAAATGTTTCCATGTCTTTATTTTAATTACATAATTTACTAATCTGTGCACTTTCTGTAATAATATAGAATAAGCCTTTCGAAAGAACTTTTATTAACTTTTCTAATTTAATTAAGGTTTAACCCTTTCAGTCCTGACCGCCCGAAACTATCCATAGGCAGAGACTCCAACTACTACGGATTCTCCGTAGTTTCTACTGATGCTGTCGTTATACTACGGACTACGGATAACATCGAAAAAGCTACGGAAAATCGGAAATCTATCATACAAAGCACTTAAAAGCGCAAGTTTTATCCCAATAATGCTCTATTTTTAGGATATTTTCATCTTCATAAAACAGGGTGGCGAGCGATCGGGTTTCGTGTGCGGGGTATTCCGTTCTTCCCTCGACTTCTTTCGGACGGCGCAGCGGCGGGCGCCAAGTTGAAATCGGCTTCTTCTTGCGTTGTTAGTGCGATGTAGAAAAAACAACTTTATAGTGGTTAGAAGCCGTCGTCCGGTGTTTAGGACCGCATTTGGCGGAAAAATAAAAACTTTTTGCGTAAGTATCATTTTCCCGGCGCGTAGTTGAAGCTGGCTTCTTTTCACATTGTAATTAGTACACTGTAGGAAAAATTTAAGCATAACCAGAGGAGCCTAATAAGTCCAGTGATACCTCTCAGATCGCGTTTATATCGATTTTAGTCAGTGTTTTCAACTAATTTTTCTTAAGGAGTTCCTAAGTTGTAAATTATTACTGATAGATCACTCTGAACCTTAATGCAGTATTTTTAAAAATCTTGTTAGATTATAACCTGTTTCAGATTGACATCAAGGGGGATGGCAGGGGATCCACCCCTAAAAAAATCGGACTAGGTGTATGAAACAACACTGTTTTTAGGATCAACTTCCAAAAACATTTTCCTTACTCATAAGGACTACTGACAACCATCTTTGAAAGTTGGAGTCTCTGCATAGGATTCAATAGAAACCTCGGGTGGCTTAGGACTGAAAGGGTTAAGGTATGTCCAAATCATGGTGCTTCTAGAGTTAGAATAAGTGTGGTAAAGTGAAATCCCGTTACAACGAATACCGATACAACGAAAAATCCCGTCATTACAAAAGTCCAGAAAGTCCCCAACCATTTTTATTTGAATTAGCGATAGTACGGTTACAACGAAATTGCCGTTACAACAAAGAAATTTTACGGTCCAGTGAAGTTCGTTATGACGGGATTTTACTGTATTTTGAAATTATTGCTAAAACATATTATGTGAGTTTATTTATTAACTGACCCTCTACTAAATTGCAACCTTTCCTGTCTGTGACATCACTGATCAACGTAAGATCACACCACACTTTCTAGCTACCTAATTGGTGAGTCAGGGATGACTCTCGCTCGCTCTGTCTTTTTCTCCAATTAGGTAGCTAGAAAGTGAGTCGTTTTCTTGCGTCAATTCGTGACGTCACTGACAAGAAACCTAATTTAGTGTAGTTCAATGGCCAGGATTAACCTGAAAACATAATTTCTAGATTTTTGTACAATTGTAAAGCTAAGGACAGTACTTAATAGATGTTTATTTTTATAGCAACTTTTGTGGCTTTTGTACGATTTAAATCATTTGAAAACCTACCCTATGGCATTGGGTAACCTTGGAGACTTGGAGGAAATATGTCCCAGTCCTGGTCGTCCACCTCCAATTGATTTGTTTGGAGAATCCATCTTAGCTGCTCAAAGCTTTTACTTCAATATGCATGTGTATCCATACACCTATTTAGGAGGCTATCTTTACCGCAATGGTCGCTATAAGGGTGCTCTAGAGGCATGGGCTAATGCAGCTGATGTGATTAGAAAGTAAGTTGTTTTTTACAAATTTTTAATTTTTTCATTAGTTTTTGCATTAGTTCGATACTCTGATTGTCTGTATCCTTCTGAACAAAGCAAACGTAAATACCCATTTGATATCTGATGTAAAATATGGGTCTCTTTTAAGTCTTTTGTGTTGAAATGGTGATATCTTTTTTATAAAGCATTCCAGCCAGAGAAGAAAATAATTTACTTAGTTGATTGTTTACTTAGTTTTACATTTAAGTTAAGCTATTACTCTTTATCTATATTTACATTTTGGTTATGAAGATAATTTTGATTGATTACAACTTTCTGCTCTAAATTATTTATCCGAAACACTACATTTAAACTGTTAACTGATAAAAATTAAAGTGTGTAACTTTAAAGTATTAGGTGAAACATGCATTGTAAAATATTGCAATTATCTCATTCAGTTACACAAGAGAATCTAGTAGCATCCAATGTTAAAATTGTAGGTGACAAAAAAAGTTGAATTCATAGTTTAAAAAAAACGTCTCAAACTGTAAAATTTAGTTTAACACTAAAATAAGTCATAAAATTGAGTTTTTTAAAATAAATTGGAAAAACTGGTTATTTTACCATTAGTTAATGCTTAGTACAATTATTAATCTTTACTGGATTCATTCAATTTTACAGGTACAATTATGGGCGAGAAGATGAAGAAATATACAAAGAGTTTCTAGAAATAGCCAATGAGCTCATTCCTCACATTGTGAAAGTTGTTAGTACTGTCAGCACTAATGGGTGTGAACCATCGGGTCAAGCTGACAAACCCTTACTTCAAGATCCTGAGTGTTTCTCTCATTTGCTGAGGTTCTATGATGGACTGTGTGAATGGGAAGAAGGCTCTCCTACTCCAGTCTTGCACATTGGGTGGGCAAAACCCTTGGTGTCCACAATATCCAAGTTTCCTGGCAAAATAAGATGCATGGTGGATATCACAGTTCCTGAGAAAAAGCTAGAAACAGATTTAGAGGGGACTGATGGCGACAAAATTGAAGGCAAGAGGCTTTCAGAGAAAACCCTGAAGGGGGGTAAAGAGAATTCATTGAACGGATCATCAGAAGAGAAATCCTCTAAGCCGGTTGGGAACCAGCGGAACAGTACTACTGATAGTGATAAACAAGGTAAAAGAAAGAGGAAGGGTAAATCTGCAGGTCAGGAGTCTGATTTTTTGCAGTCCCTTGAGACTCAAATAAACTCTGATGAAGAGCCTCATCCAAATATCATGGCTTTGGCTGCTGCTTGTGGAGACAATATTCTGAATCCCGAGTATTTGCTAGGATCCGGTGAGCCTTTTTCTTCTAGGTCTTCAAGTTCATCTTCAGAAGCTCAGGATAGAGCAGGATCAAAATCTAATGGAGCATCTGTAGTACCTGATCTAACGAACGATCCGGTTTTGGAAATGGATTCCACTACAACATTTCTCCAGGTAAAACATAATTGCTTATTTTACACATGTGTGTGGTTTTTACTTAGTTTGTTGAAAGTGATACTTTATTTAGTACTACAGGAGTTGTGTAAAACATGGTTAAAATTCTTAAGTGATAAAAAAAAACAATATTTGCTTCTAGTTTCTTTTTTAGTTTCCATTTGCTTAACCTTTTCAATACGGCGGGACGTATGCTGTCCCATCAATGTAATTTAAACATTAGCTTGTTACATCATTGTTGTTGACAGGTCATTATGGGATCGTTGATGCGCCTCTTAGACTTTCTAAGACAGCGAAGTTATTTCATCATTATAATCACTTGAGAAGAAATAACTTCCCGGTAATAAAACACAGTAAACTGATTTTTTTGTCGTATTGAAAGGGTTGCTCAGTCTTAATATGCATTAATAACTTGTATCTGTCCAGTTAAGTTTTTAAATATTTGTCACTCACTTTTTTAATGGACATTTCTGATATGGGTGAATAAGATTGCACTTTCAAAATGAATAACTCAACAGAGTGTTATTTTTCTTTTTAAAGAATGATGATGCTACATCCAATTCTGCATCTGTTACTCTGACCAGTCACAAAATGAAAGGCTTGAAGGACCTCCTTCTGGCCGAGAAGCTTAACACGTCAGCGATTCAGCTGCAGCTGACAGCGCAATCTCAAGTGCAAGTTGTGAAGAGGGGTCGTCAAGCAAACGAGGTGGACTGCACGTCTGGAGGGCGCACAACTAAACGAAGTAGGCGAGATTAGGTGGCCATAGTCAGGTCCTGTCCAAGTGTGATATTTAAAGGCGACGGAAGAGATAGTCGCAGCTGTGATTTCCATGTGTATATCACTCATTGTCAAGACTTCTTCCTTGTCCATGCTTTCAGTGCTTGTTCCAAAAGTAACAGTATGAAAAGAATGCACTTAGAAGAAGTGATAGGAAAAAGTGTATAAAATACATCTTTTTCTCATCAAAAATATCCAATGCTATGTATCTACAGAAAAGATCAAAACTCTTTTTGGTGTTTTGTTTTTAAGTCTGTCGAAGACAAGTCTGAGCCTTTTTTAGTCGAAAGGCAATAAATGAATTATATTTACTGTTGATAAATATGCTACTTTGTACTTGGAACCAATAGATGAACGTATTTGGCTATAGAATTCTTTCTTGGTGGCAAAAATGTTGGTCTAGATACATTGCAAGAGTCTTCAACCTTTTACATGAGTGCAATGCAAAAACATATTTAAAAATTGTATCTTTATTTGAATGCTTATTAAAAAAATAAGATTTAAGGAAACTTAAAAAAGTAAAAGAATGTGTGAAAAGTTTCAATTGATTTAAAAATTGGTCTTTTTATACTTTGTTCTCGACCTTTTAAAAGATTTTAAAGTAATTTCATATTTACTTGAAAAATTCACTTATATACCAATATTTCTGTATAGCATTTTAAAAAATGGACTTGTGATATAAATCCACCTTGGACATAATGACTAAAAGGTTGCAGGCCCCTGGCTAATGTTATCCATGTTTTGTTAAAATTTTTGTTGTAAACTATTTGTATTATCTGTTGAGCTTGTTGTATTTTATTCTTTATACAAGTCGGTTAAAATTCCATATATAAATATATATATTTATTGTTTGTAAATTTGATCTGAGACTTGGTTGGTGTGCAAGAGTGCTTAAAAAGAATTGTGATTAAGGTGAAAGGGGTAAGTTTTATGAGTTGAAAATTTCATATTTATTTTCAATTCTTGTGTGTAGTTTAGTATTTTCATGTTTTGCATTTTGATCTCGTAGAGAAAGTTTCTATGTATGGTACCTTTCATGTTTTGGGTCAAACTCCCAATTCATGCCGAAATATTCATTCAATCTTGAAAACCATCAACAAAGTAATACACCAAGCCTAGTATTTCAAGTGTTTGTTTGAAAAGGTCATTTAATAGAACATATATATATCTCCTACAAACTAGTTTATAGGCAGTTTTTCAATTGCATTTCAACTGAGATTCATTTGAATCGTTAGGTATTTCAACTGTCAAAAAGTTCTTGTAACTTTTCAATAAAAATATATGGTTTTCAATCTTTTCAGCTTTAGGTTTTCTAAGTATGTAGGGCTATAAGGCACCCTAACAATTGATCAGATTCTCAGATCTGGGCATATGAATGGTTAAAACTGGGCTATATGGAAAAACTGCTTTTTGGGGAACAAACCAATCCCCAGAACTTTGCTAAATTTTCTGTAAAGGTGTTTGCTTCTCTAAATTTCTTTTATCTTAAAAAGTTAGGGAATTGCTGCTAGAGTTGTGATTAATTTTTCTAATAGCATATTTTTGTATCACTGTTACTCACATTTTCCGCTTTTTTGAGGTAATTGAAATTTTATTTTCGTGATAAAAAATGCTACTTTATAATCTTAATCATATTATATTATTGAAAGGAATGAATTGGCTACTGATAAAAACTTAAGAAATAAAACTGGAAAATCTCTATTACCAATTCTGAAGTGATATTCAAATCTGATCACTCAAGAGCTGTTGAAATGGATTTTCTCCTCAATAATATACTTTAAAACAACTATCCATTGTTATTTAATAGACTTCTAGTTTGTTTATAGTTAACTGTATTTATTATATTGCACCTTCAAATTTTTGAAAGAGGGTGCACACTGTACCCTAACTGTTTTTCAATAATTTTAACCCTTTATAGGGCTATTTTTCTAGTAATTAATGTTATGTTAAAATTATTTTTGGGATTGAGATTGATTTATAAAAAGAAATTCCTTTAGTTTATTACCTAAAATGAATTTGATTTTTAAGATAATTTTTTTGGTGGGAAGTATGTTTCCCACCGCCCACTGGGAGCTATTCAAAGGTAGAACATCTTATGTTCTGCATTTCTTTTTATATCGTATTACATGATGATTATAAAATAAAGTTTTCAAATACTAAAATCTACAAAAGGAATTATAAATTATAAATATTTCGTATGTTTTATATGTTTGGTGGGACTACCCACAGCTTTATAAAGGGTTAAGTGTTTAAAAATTTTTAAGCATTTTTGGATGTGAAGTTGAAAACAGCCAAATGAAAATGAATGAAACAGGGTGCCTTATAGTTCATGACTTAAACATAATTTGTCTGTCATTAGTTATGGTGAAGGTTTATGAAAGTTTTCATCTTATATTTTTTTATTTAGTAAATCTTTGATTTTAAGCAATTGTAAACTTCAATTCTGCTTTTGGGTATTCATATTATATTTTATTTTCTGTTACATATTGATATGTATTTGTTATGTTTTTAATCTTGACTTGTTTATGCATTTCTGGGAATTATGCAATGAAACTGAAATGTGAATGTTTTCGTATAGAACTTTTGTTTTAACTTTTTATGTCTGTTGATGTGTTTCATTTCATTTTTATGCATTTATATTTGAATACATTAGAAGTAAATGATCATTTTATGAAAATAAGTATATTTATGGAATAAACTTCGAACAGGTTTGTTGTTTAAAAACATTAACCTCTTATAAGGGGAGTTAAAGCCATAAAAATAGTATAATCCTTTTGTTTTTGGTGGTATCTAACAAATTGTTTAAGTAGTTAAAGTTTCCGTTAACAGCTTAATCCAAACTGTTTATGCTACTTGTTGCAATTCCGTGAATTCTACTTAATTTGATTGAGCTGTGCTGTGTGGATATGGATAAGTTAAGTGTAAGTCGCATTTCTCAAAAATGACCTTGTATCAAGTATATGTTAGGTGATGCAAGCAACCTTGTGAAATGTCTAGACTTTTAACAATATAAATTTATGCAAAACCGAGAGTTTATTTTTGTACTTAATCTAATGTTAATTTTGCATAAAGTGTTTTGCAGTAATTGTACAAATAATGGGTTTTCAATTCAGTCAATACTCATTTTTATGATGCTCTTAATACTTTTTAAACCCCTCACATTTGTTCACTAGGGCAGTAAGTTAAATCTAAACATAGTTCAATAAAGAGAATGATACGTTTAATTCCCCTCACAAATTAAAATTGTCTTTTCACAAAATTGTCATTAAAATTGTCACAAATTAAAATTGTCAGCATCATATAACAAGAAAAAGATTATAAAAGCATGTCTATTTAAAATATTTATATAATTTGGAATGGGCAGGTTAAAAGTTTACTAATATTCCATATGCAATGATTTCATTAGTCGCAACCCAGGGACAAAGCAGTTTGTTAAATACAGAAGCAAAATTTATCCTTATTCAAAATAAATTATAATTTCTATCCCTTATGAATTTTTAATTTCAAAAACTTTTTGACTGTTTCCTTAAAGTTTAGTTTGTAAAAATGAGTTTTGACTGTATTACGTTATTTTCAAGTAATTTTAAAGAATTAGTTCATTTTCTATATAGTATATATTTCAGATTTGTTTCAATACTTCTGAAATATTTGCCATCTTGAATTTTGCTTGCTTTTGGGAATAGTTCCCACCACATTTGGCAAAGACCTTGGTTACTTCTAATAAATCTAGTTGCTCCCTTTGAATGAAAAAGTACCCACATGAGTTTGCAGTTTAAACCTTAATACTCTGCCTGGTTGTTTAAAACCACGAGTAAAGATGTTTTTGTGACATGGGGCACAGAAAGTACTCATTTTTTCTGATTGATTCCATAACTCATATAACCCATGTTCATCTGATTGAGGATTCTTATAAATTGCTGTTTGGTTAATCCTTTATGAAGTCTTGTTCATCAGTTAATTTTGTGGTTGCTTATTATTATAGAACTTTCATGTGAGTGCTGTTGGACATGTATCACAAATTTATATCACCTGGATATCTTTTGAAAAATATCTACACAGTTGTTAATGCATTTACTATACAAGCTTCTCCAGAGCAATAGTACTCTGAAATATCCTTACTTACTGTATATTTCAACTATCTATGCAATTGCTTATTTGTGAGAAACAAAAAAGTATGTACAAAACTGTAGCATCACACTTGGTATTACTTAAACCCTGCTGCTATGTTGGTCAATCAAGTGCAAGTAGGAATGTTTAAGAATTTACTTATATAAAAGAATTCTAGTGATGTGTAAATAAAATTGTTATTATGTATATAGGTATTTTAAACTTTAGTCGTAAGATAAGTGACAAAGTTGGATTTTTAGAGTGACTGCTTTTTTTAGTTGTTTAGTTTGAGATGTACACTATGCTTAAGCATTTTTGTTAAATTTCAGCTGTTTAGTTTAGAGAATTGTACAATTGTTAATATTACTATTAAATGCTTCATCTAGTCTGCTGTGCACTTAAATACTGGTTTAGATATTCAATGCACCTAGCTGTTCCAACTAAATGCATCATTCACTATTCCTTTTGATGTTGTTTTTGTATGTTATGCAATTTGTGTAATACTTTTTGCTTTTTTCAGAACTATTGATTTTAGTTAATTGATAAAACCATTGTGCCATTTTCTGATATCTGTCTTGTAAAAATAGCTAGTGTATATAATGGGAAACTTGTTATTGAGAAAGAAATGGTAAGTCGTTAGTATATAATGAAACACAGTTTCTGAAGTGTTTTTCCTGTTTTGATACATGGCATTATTTCTGATTTTAAATGTATCTCTTATATCAGCGGTTCTTAAACTGTGGTCTGCAGACTCCCAGGGGTCCGCAAGTTACCTTTGGGAACACTCAAGTTACCTTTGAGTGTTCCACAAGATAAAACAGTTGGCTAGAGAGATAAAACAGGTTAAAGTGGTATATTTCAAAAAAAATTCTAGGGGAGGACCCCCAGCCCCTTGACTTAAATTTATATTTTTTTCTTCAATCGCGGCGATTGAAAGTTTAAGAACCGCTCCTCTTATATAGTATTTGTTCTTTGCTTAAACAAGTTTTTTGACAAAAAAATATTTAGAATGCTGAATTACAACTGATTTTCAAGTTTCAAACTGATAAAATGCAAGAAACTTTAAAAATACTTTTTTGTATTAAAAATTTGATGCATGTAGAACTAGGTTAAGACTTGGAATGTGATACTATTAATCTGAATGTATTATAGAATATTCTAGATTGATATTGGTTAAAATTTGTGTTCTATATGCATCTTTTAAAAGCATTTTCATTTCTAACTTCTAAATGTGTCCATAAAAGAAATGATAGCACAGTAGAACTCCAATTATCCGAACTCCGACAATCCAAATCGTTAATTATCCGAATTGCTTTCAGAATCTAAACCTACACTTTTTAACTTTGTGTCAGTGCTTGAAAAAGAAAATGAAGTTTGTCAAGCAAATCAATGAAGTCAGCTACGAACAAATATTTCGAAAGTGCTGTTTTTTAGAAGTTTTTGCGGATAAGTTTTATGCGGAACCAAATTTAGGGCCTGATTCTTTGTATGAAAGTTAATGTCATAGTTTAGATGGTTGGTTGTTCATCTTTTAAAGCAAGTAACGACTGGCTAAGTACCCTATAAACCTTTTTTTCAGAAAAAATCCAATTTTCAGAATTTTTGGTTACCCGAATGGGGTCTGGTTCCAATTGATCAGGATAATTGGAGTTCTACTGCATTATAAGATATTTCAGTAACTTAACACGTTCACGCCGGTGCGGTCCACCGGTGGCCCGCACTAGACTGTCTCATCGGGTGGCGCGGTCCACCGGTGGCCCACACTAGACTGTCCCATGGGGCGGCGTGGTCCACCGGTGGCCTTATCGGGTGGCGTCGCCAGATGAAGCGCAGCCTGAAGTCGAGAGCCGCCTCCCAGCGAAAAACATGAAAATCGGCCCCGGCGTGAACGTGTTAACCTCTTGAGCCCTAGACTTTTATTCATATAGATGTATTTATACCACACCCCAACACATGATATAAGTCAGATTATATTACCAGATGTTACTTACGAGAAGTTAAAGAAATTTACCAGAATAGAAAGCAAAATAACTTAAATGCATTAAACATGTTACATAAGCGTTGTTCGTCAACAGTCGTATATGATAATATTACAATGTACACATTGATCAAGGCGTTAACTATATTAAACTTTTTTTAATTGAAAGGACTAAGAAGGAAAGTTCTATGGATTTGAATTGAAAATTATTTCATTCATTGTCAATAAATTATTAATATTAAATTAAAGGGAGAAATGATTTGATTTTTATGAAGGATATAGTCTGTCAAATCTAGAAGTTATCATGAAAAGTACTGTTTTCTTTTAACCAGTTTGGTATCATATATTATGTTACTACAATATATTTATATACTGTCACATCCAGTGGTGAGATTGGGATGGTTTCCATCCATCAAAATATTGGGACCATTCCCCGAAATGTGGGAGGTTAAGGTAAAAAAAACTAGTAAAAAGTGAAAAACAGAAGTCTCCATATATTTTGTTCCAACTTCAGCATTGGTCTCATCATAACCCCAGTCACCATCAGTAATTCCAGAATGGTTAATCTTAAAGATAATTTTAACTAGGGGATATTAAAGTCTAAAGGTTAAAAGAGGGTATCTATACTTGCCACTAAAAACGTGAGTTTATTCCTTATTCACGGGTTATTTATCATGATTTATCCACCTATTGATGAATTTGCTTGAGAAGACTACATGACCTGAAATTTGCAGGGGAAAGTTTGTGTTAGTTTAAAAGTAATTTAGTTAATTTCTTCATTGTGCTTTCTTCAAATCTTGAAAGAGTCTAAATTTTTCATATGATTAAAAGCAAGTAAGAGTAATAATTCCTGGTTTTACGCATTGCATTATAACTTACACAAGTTTTTCCTGTTTTGATACATGGCATTATTTCTGATTGTAAATGTATCTCGAATATAGTATTTGTTATTTACTTAGAAAAATTTTTTTTACTAAAAAATACATTGAATGCTGAATTACTGATTTTCAAGTTTCAAACTGATGAAATGCAAGAAACTTAGTTAATACTTTTTCTATAAAATATTTGATGCATGTAGAACTAGGTTAATGCTGAGTTAGTTTCAGATTTTTCATGTTTTCTGAATTATTGATATTTATTTAAAATAGGAATACTTTCATAAGGGTGAAATTATTTCAATCATATCAATGTATAATTACTAACAGAAAAGTTGTTCAGTGTTCTAGCGCAGCATAATTCTTTTATGGACACTTGTAGTGTTAATACTTATTTTTCTGCTTTAAAGCAAGTGCCTCAATTATGGGGCATCCTTTTGATACTGAGTATAAAATAATCCTGTGTAGAAAATTGAATAACGAGCTTAAAACACTTTGAATCTGTGTTTAGATTGCCATATTATGTGATACACCTGCTGAAGTTGACCGAAGGATATTCTGTCCGTTTGTGAATATATAAATACATTAAATGTGTGTAAATCTCTGTATAAAAAGTAGATAGAGCTCAAAGAGAACTGGACTCACAACTGAGAAGAAATTTGAGTGGGTTGCAGGTGTCTAGTGTGATATGCCAATGCAATGGCCAATTGTATTGTTTATGAAGTTCAATGGCAAAGCCAACAGTATTTGTAAAATTTGTTTGCTGGCGCACAAGGTTGTTGTTTATAGGAGATGGCTATATTTTTGTGAATGAAAGCAAATTTATTTTTGTTCCGATGTACAGAATATTGGACCACCTGTATAGGATATTGTTGGGAGAATAAGAAGTATGGCCAATTGTTAGCATAGATATTTCCTTGTATGTGGCCTGATTATCTTCTCAGGATGCTATTAAATGTTAGAAGCTGAACTGTTTTTTTATTTGTGTATTTTTCAAAAACTTAAAACACATTCATTCATCCTTTGCTGGTATAAAGCTGCAAGATATTTTAAAAATGAGGTTACTATGAAGGTGGTCAATTAACAGGGATGCAGAAAATGTTTTTACATCCAAGATTTCCCCCAATCAATACGAAATTTCCCCAAAATTTTAAAAAGCGATAAAGATCTAAAAAAATTCTGATTTAAGTTCACAAGAGTAACGACCGGAAACGCAAAACGAAAAGGAACCTTATATCTGATGAAGGAGAAAATCGCCACGTAAATTTTGATAAATTAACTGAAATTGAATTCAATATTGCACTTTTCCACATAATTTCCCCCGATCCTAGATCGCCGGATCGGACATATTCTGCATCCGTGGTCAATTAATACAGTTTTAGTTCAGAAGAGTTAAATGATTTTTTTTCTGTATAATTTGACAAATTCAACTTTCTTCTAAAATAGATGTTAATTCTTTATCTCAAATAAAAAAAACGTTAGATTTTGTGAGGAGTTATTGTGTCTGGGCAGGGGTGAAAGTTTTATATTGCGACAGAAAATTGTTAAGGTGATTTTCAAGACAGAACGAGACAAAAATTAACACTGATAAGTTAAAGATAATAAAAGCATTTTAAATGACAAAAGAGTAGAAGGTATTTTTTGTTGTAGAATTTTTTTTCACTCATTGTCACTGGGACACATTTTCTTAGTCATTGTAACCTTTTAAATTTACTAACTAATGTCTTCAGAGTGCATTTATAATTTAACCTGATACAACCTTTTGACAGCTCAAAAAATATCCTCAACCTTGAGAAAAAAAAAATTCCTGGAATTGGAGGTTAATCAAAATTAAAGATTAATTTGCATGTTTTAATGAGGTCATAATATCTTAGTTTAATTCTTTAATGTGGATATCCTTGAAAATATACTCTAGCCAGTGATTCTCAACAGGGGCGGTGAATGTGGAGTAGTGGAAGACTAAGAAATAGCTCGCATTCACTTTTTTCGTGCTAAAAATCCAAAAATGTTCTGGGGGAGAAACCCCCAGACCTCACTTGCTATGCCAGCAAAACTATAACACACACAGCACAACAGTAGTTTTCAAACCATAGGTGATTCCTAAGAGCTTTGAAATTGGTTTGCAATTTAAACGAAGCTTTCTAAGGGACAATGTTCACCAACTCATTTTTACCACTAACTTTCGCTAGGTATTAGAGTAGTAAGGGGACATCCATAAATTACGTGAGGTGTTTTTTCCAAAATCTGGACCCCCCCTCCCCCCTTGGTGAGATTTTGCTAGACCCCCCTCCCCCACGTGAGATTTATCTACAACTTTTTCATACTAAAAAAAAGAAAATCGTATAATTTCTAATTTAAAAAGTTGACGTGAGATTTTAATCGACCCCCCTCCCCCCTTGGTGAGATTTTTCCAAACCCCTCCCCCCCTTTTAATTTATGGATTCCCCCTAAGGAACGAGAGCATAAAGAAGAATAAACACATTTTTCTGTAGGCATATTAATGTGTAAAAATAAATGTTCTTGGCAGGGTATCAGTGGTCAGAGTTCCGATTTCAACCAATTTAGTGCCTACGTTAACTAATAACACTGTACTAAAAATTACTTTTAATAACCTTTTTCCTACCCTTGATTTCAAAATCTTCTTAGTGGGGGCAGTAGCTTTAAAAAGGTTGAAAACCACTGCTCTAGGCACAGGGAAACAAAATTGATTTTCCATGAGTAAAAGAACTATCTTCTAAGAAACACTAATTATTTTTCTTGAAAAACTAAGTAACATTTACTTTTCTGTTAAGGCTAATCATGCAGAATCACTCTTTTTATGCTGCTTTAAATACCAGCATCAGTTAGAACATGCTTATTTGATGTCACTTGTATATTAAACAGCTTGATCAAATAAAAAGTATTTCAGACAATGAAGGCAGATTTATCAAATTTATTTATTTACAGGGTTTTTTTATTGGAAAATAGTTCTTTATTTACATAAAAGAATAAATTGATCATGATTTTTGTTCCATGAGTTTGCCATTGGTTTTTTCAAGAATATCAAAAATATCTAATGCCTCACCTGAAAAATGATTGATAGCAATAAATTAATTGAATTAAGTAATCAATACATAAAAGTTAGTTTAAAATAGAAGATTAATAAACCTGGTGGTATTCCATAGCCTTTTTCCAATCCATGAGGGTTAGATGGTGTAACGGAATCCATGTGTACTTCTTTTCTAAGAACTTTATCTATATCCACTGAGCTGAAAAAGGCCACTGACTAGAAAAGAAATTACAACATAAAAATTCTTATTTCATTTCTAAGAACTAAAGTTTAATACTTATTTCTATGCATGATATGAAATTTAAAAAGTTATCTACTGTTAATTTACGAGTTTGATCTCTGATCTGGAAAATAGACCTTGAAAGCATTCATTTTTTAAACAGCGTCACAAAAAAGGCATTAATGAGTGATTATACAATAAACTGTACAGAAAAAACAGTGAATTACATGGACAAGTGAAAATGAACATGACTTCAGTTCAAATAAACTGACCTGAGGTAAGTCATTGATTCCAAGTTTGGATGTAAAGAAACTTCTTGTTAATAGGTTTGTAATTTGCAAAGCCAGAGCTGCTCTATACCTATCTTCACTCCTTACAAGATAGCGGACTTCATCATGGATGGAGATAGAAAATCGACCGTCAATATTGAACTCATTGAAAAGCCACTTCATGCACACTAACATCAAATGAAGGAAATCTACTGCTGAACTCTGAACGACCCAGTTAACTCGGCTTGTCATGAACTGAAATATAAATGGGATATGCAATAATGAGCTGTGATACTTTCAAAATCCTTTTGAAATAGTATAAAATGATACAATTTGTAAGCTCACAAGAAAAACCCAAATACACTTTTAACCAGTTTATTATTTTTAATAGTTCGAATGAAGATGAATTTAAATCAACTGAGAAAAACTATGAATTTCTAATAAGGTTTACAGAAAGGATAGTTTTTAAAAAATTGAAAACAAAATTGAAATAGTCGTTACGTTTTTATCAACAGCTTTCGGTTCCAGAGCTCTACTTATTCTGCAGGACAGGGCTGGTGTTGATGGAGTTGGAGACAGAGCGATTTCTTCAAGCTTGTTAAACATATGAGATTCACTAGTTCAAAGGAAATGTAACTTATAAAGCAAATTAATCATAAGAGCTCATGCAACAAGCCAAATCCTCAACTTACTAAGAACCAACTGATAGAAATTAATGTACCAATGTTTTCTAAAGGCATTTGAATCACAATGAATTTCGGGGTGGATGGGACATGTTTCATAGAAAGTTTTAAAAAAACGTTTCATTGTTCTCTGCGGGCGACATCAACAGTGTAAGCAGAACCAACCAATGACTTCAGTAGCTTTGCTTTTTAAAAATTTTTACAACCAGAGATTAAGGAGGGATCACTAAGAAGATATGAGTGATCTCTTGAACTTCTTTCTTTAGATGTAAAACTTTAAATAGCAAAGCAACTGAAGGCATTGAATCTACAAACACTGTTGATATTGCCAGCATAGAGACGAAACGTTTATAAAAACTTTCTATGGAACTTGGCTGAACTACACAGAAATTAATTTTGATATTTGTGACCTGTGATTGACAATGTGAGCGGTGAGACATGGTGAGTTGTGAAACTGTTCAAGTTTGTATAACATTTGAATCGTTCATAAGCATTGATATTTAACACAACTTTTCGTATTTTTCAACAACGTATTCATATTTGAACAAAACAACACTTGTGTCGGCAACAACCTCTTAGAAAAGCTGAGCAAATTTTTGAGTTGGCTTGTTTTGTTATGGCAATCAGTTTCATAAGTTGAACCATGCCCAATGATTTTACCTCCCTCCTGTCCAAACTTTTCTTTGTTCACCAGGAATAAATATCAATCCTTTTTCATACATTTGGTCTTCGGAAAGCACAAACCTGAAATATCCAAATAAAGAATATAATTTCTGGAAGCACCAATTAAATAAACGTCTTAATGCTGTTAAGATGAAACTCAGTTACTTTTGTAGTCCTTTAGTCTCAGTGTAAATCTTTTTGACCTTTGCTTTTGCCTCTTCAAGAGATAAGCGATGATTAAACTGCATTAGTAATCTTTGAGCAAATGTTTTCCCAGCACCATATATCCGAGCATAATTTAAAATCTAAGGGGAAAAAAGATTATTACACAATTTTTTGCTTCAGACATGATTAAAAAATAATGTTCAGAATAGATATATGATAAATTAAAATTTTATAATAGTTCTTAACAAATGTTCTTAACCTTAAATAGTTTTAAAAATAAAAACCTTAGCTTGATCTCTTGAGATGCCAACAGAAGAAGCTGTTTTACTATGCATGTCAGTTCCTTCAGATTTTTTCCCTTGTAATGTCATCCATCCAAAAGCAGTGCAGCCTAAAGCACAAAATAATAAAATTAATTCATTTCATGTTTTTCACATACATAGCTTTGAAAATATTTTATTGAGTTTTGTACAGTTTTTTTTAAACATATATTGTAAATATCTTCATTTTACTGATACAAAATAACTTGAGGCATTCCTTAATAGAAACAGATTTACTTCTAAAAAAATACCAGATTCTTAAACGCTATTTATTTTAAATGGCAACAGAAAAAGGTATGACACCATATCTGGTTTACGCAAATAAATTGTTCAAGAAAAACGTGAACACATAATTATTTGCACATGTTTTGCAGACTAGGATGTTAAAATATTCTCTGTGCATAAATTGTTACCGATCAATGATATAAATAGTGTTTTTCTCCAAAATGACATCCCACTTTTGAAAAAAAAAAGCATTGTAGAGGAATAGTTGTTCGGGCATTTTTTATCTACTCCATACAAGGAATCCTTCTGAGCAGTTAGAGCAGATGTATTGAAACATGAAATATGAAGCAAAATTGAGGGCTTACAAAAACTAACTAACCATGCATTTTTGCAAATTGAGAATCTCCAAATACAGCAGCTAACCAGAGTTCTTGAGAATCTACATCAGCTCCAACAAAATGATAACCAGGAGGGGCTTGAATCATAGCTTTTAGTTCACTACCAACACGATCTTCCTGGGGAGAAAAAAATTATAAATGTAATCAAGTCTATATTTATCAATTATTATCATCTCAGAATATCTTTAAAAGTATTTGATTCATGCATTTTTTCATTGGCATATCCAGCCCTCCTTCTCATAAGATATCTATATATTGATGTCCCTGCTTCCAATCCTTACAACTTAACAACCTTAGTCTCGATGGGATCATCAGTCAGGGGATCGCAGTTATCATTAATTTCAAAAGTATCATTATTTATAAGAATTTTTCAGAAAATAAAGTAATATGAAGAAAACATTTTTTCTTATAATGAAGAATACCTAAATAAGTAATAGTTGAAGAGAAATTTTTAGTTCAAACCTGTGCTCCAGTTATCATAATTTTTTAAAGTAAAACTAATTATTGGAACTAAATTTTAAAGAATTATGCAAATATACTTAATAATACATTAAAAAAATACTGTATTTACATAAGCATTACTAGCTGTAAGCCAAGTTGGTTCAACCGATCTTCTTGTAACAGTACCAGCTGGAACTAATCTTGGCAAGATTGCACCAAATTTATTGCTATCATTATAGGATTCAGAGCTACAAAATAAAAATGTAGTTGAATTTGCGTGAACTCATAAAATTTGCAATAATAGATAATTAAAAATTACATACCATTTGACTGTTTCTGATAGCTCTTCATCATTAAACCATACAACCATCTGGGAACTAAAACAATGTTCTTAGTATTTCAATGTTAAAATAATAAGTTTCTCATCAAGTAGAAGTAACTATGATTAAGTTGCAAGCTCTTCAATTCTACACATAAGTATTCTTTTAATACAAAATTTTAGGTTTTTTTAGGATTTTCTGAATAATTAAAATAAAATTTTACTAATGCACATATTTTAAAATAACAAAATTTTTAAATCATGCAATTACTTTATGCAATGGCACAATAATAAGTGTTTAACTCCTTCTCCGTAGCCGTTGCATGTCATACGTCCAATGCAAAGTGGCCCAGATTAGTAACGGTCGCATGTCATGCGAAGGGGAAATAATTTGTTTAGCTGTGGGATATTTTGTTGTTGTAGTTGTCCCAATGCACTTTCCCACCTTCTTCCCCATTCAGTATCGAATGCCAAGAATTTTAGGGTTTGGACAGACTTGTCTGGAGATTTACAAGTCATAAAACTGTCACGAAACTTCCACTGAAAGTTCTTACGACTGTTTCTTCATTTGCTGACCCCCTGAAACTCAATAGCCCCCGTAGGAGTTCTTGGAAATTTTGTAGACAGATGTTCTGGACCCCTATTAATGCTTTGAGTTAAGATCAATAAAGCGTGAAGGTCCAGGGCGATTTTCTAATGCAGGTGTATTGCAGGAAAAACAAGAGAACAGAAAGCACACCATAAATTATATTTAAATCTTTTTTAGGACAGATAATTATCTTATACACTTCAGAGAGTCAAAAATGTTGTTTGATATAAATTCATAACATTTTAGTAACAATAATAAAAAAAACTAGTTAAGAAGGTGTATTGCGGGAAAAACTGCAGATCGGTAAGCAAATTATCAAATATTTGAACACTTGTAAAATGGGAAAATGGCCCAGGGATAAAAATTTTTGCACTTCTCAGTATCAAAATACTACATATTTTAATTTTAAACGATAAAAAAATTGAAATTTTCAGGTCGGAATTTGAAAAATAAAGCGTCAAAGAAGGGGTTAAACAGAAGACAAATACACCCACAAACTTACACGATCCTATCATGAGCGTTTTTCCAATAAGATAGCATTTTGCTTAAAAGAAGGGCTCTATCAGCTTGACCTTTTCCCACTGTTTTCAATGTACCATCTTCCACTTTGGGTAAAAAGTCTTTGGATAATGGATTTCCAACTCTTTTATGAACACCATCCTAAAGAAAAAAAAATATTATTTATCTTATTAAAGCTGTAACTGGGGTAAACAATAATAGAATACAATATTTTCCAGAAAGAGAAATTCATTGAGGAACCAAACTTCAAACTTTTTTTTAAAGAGTGTATGTAGGTATTTCTTTAAGGGTGATTGACTGTGGATTAAACTGTAACTTTTATTTTATTGGTAAGAAAGTACAAAATGATGGATCAGCCAAGTTAAAAAATGCAAAGAATAATCAAGTATTTTCTCTTTTTAAGTAAATAATAAGGAAACGCAAAGATTATCCTGTTTTCTCTATTTTTACACTATTAGAAATCACACTTGAATATTTACTAACCAATATGGGTTTGTGAATATTTACATAGCAACAAAATTACTTTGAAAAATAGTTAAGTCCTTTATGACTTTAGTAGAAGTAGTAAATTGCATATAGTCATTATTTCTGTAGATAATATTGTTTTTTATTCTAAAACTGAAACTTATGCATCAAAAATCAATGCTCAAATAAGAAAAAAAAATGTAACTAAAAATATTTACTTTATGAGGCAAACGAAAAAATAGGCAGCCTTTTATGCCTACATTAAGAGGTCCATTCCCATATTCAGCACTTCTTTTAGAACTAAAAGAATCCTGAAACAGAATTTATGTCTTTAAATACTTAAAGTATGTCTTAAATACTTTTATACAGAACTTGTGTCTTTAATTTATGTCTAAATTACACATCCTAGTATTAAACCAGTGGTGCCCAACCTACGACATGCAGTCCATATGCAGCTCTCTAAGCTGATTCTTGTGACCCGTTTATGGGATTATTCTCTTCTTTTGTGGGTGCCACTCTTCAAATATTGCAAGACTGAACTTTGAACTATCTTTTTAATCATTTTCTCCCAGTCTATTAATTTTTTTTTGAAATTGCAGAAAAACCCATGAATCATCTGACAAATAAAATAGGTCCTTAAATAAATGCATGATGTAAGTACCAAACTTTAGTACAAATTGCTGCCGATCAGTCCCCCGATTTTAAATTTTACATTAAACCTGGGATAGAATTCCATTGACAAAACTTTTAAACCGTCCCCAGGACCAAGCATGGTACCTCTGCCTTCTATTGAAGTTGCTGAAGGACTAGAAAAAGTTAAATAGCTATTATTTTTAAAATTTGTTAACTGTTCTCATTCACAAGCTCTATCTTAATATAAAGTGCGGCTCGCTGGGCAGAAAAAGTTGTGCGCCACTGTCTTAAATCATGAAATTTCTAAAATAAAAAGTAAAGGTTTAAAAGCTTTTACTTTATATTTGTAACTTTGTAAAATAGCTTTCCACAATTCTGATTCTTCCTTTCTGTTTTCTTTAGGTTCACTGATTACTGACCATAAAGAATCAATGTTGAACTCTTGTTTATTAACATTGCTAATATTTTCCACAATTTTCAAGAAATTCCTAGGAAAAAAATTATTCAAATGAATTGTAACAATACAGGATAACTGTATAAAAATTAATATCTTTAAAATAAAAAATGATAGAAAATAAGATAATGGTAATATTTTAATAAAAGTGGGCTACTTGTATTAGAAATAAAATGAAACTTAAAAATTAGCTCAAATGATAGCAATTGACAGCCAAATTTGACATTTAAAAATGGCTTTTTATAACATTCAAGGGAACGATTTACAATAATACTATCCACTATTTCTAAAAAAGGGAAGAAAGAAAGGGAAGATAATACAAGAAGAAAAAAATAAAGATAAAATAATGAAAATTTGATACTAATATGAAAAATAATAGAAACCAAGGGAAACTTTAGTAACACAATTATTGATTTTCAAACAATATAAACATGCTGAGTCTCTAAATGGAAAAAGAAATCCAACAAAAGTTGTACACTTACACAAGTGGGAAATCGGAAGGATCAGTAGATTCTAATTGGCTTGGATCAGGAACCAAATATCCCCAGCCATGTTTTTCATCATAATGTAATGGAAAACCATCCCATGTCATTCGTAAAAGTTTAGGTACACATCGCATCTGAAACCAACTTATGATTACTTTACAAATTTTTATTTTAAACTAATCAAAAATATTATTTGATTTTTTTTAAAGTATGAACTTTATTACTTAAACACTAGAACAATAAAAGGAAAATTTATTTATATGTTATTACATGATTACATACCTGACTACTGATAAGGTAAGGGCCATGTTCCCAATCAGGTTGATCTGAAGCTTTCTTATCACATAAATCTCTGTACCAACTAAAAACATATACTGTATTTAATTAAGGATAAAGTAAAATATTCAGACTTAGCAGTGCCAAGTAACTTAATGAAGTATTTTTCCCATTGATATAGCCAACCAGCAGCCAAACAAGAAAAAACAAGTTTCAAGTCAAGCAGAGTTGGCATTTCTTTTTTACTGCTGGTCTAGTGCTGTCCAAATAGCATTAAATATGGTTAAGCACCATGCTATTTTAAATAAGTTACATAATCAAAACCAAGTTAACAGCAGTAGCCGAATTTAAACCCCACTTTTAATTAGCAATTAAAAAACAGAAAATAAATGAGCCGGCAATTTAGTTTTAAATCTGGCGAAATCAATGGATGAAAACTATTTAATTTTTTGTATTTTTCTTTGAGAGTGTACATGCTCCAAAAGACAAGCCATCTCCACAGAGGTTAAAAGTGTTGTTAGGGGTAAGACAGCAAACTTTACAGCAAATACTTGATCATTTCAGAAAGTTAGTTAGATGCTGTTTATATTGTTTGCATTTCATTATGGTGGTATTAGTGTTTATATTGTTTACTCATGGATCTACATTTTATTTTGCGGTTGGTGAAATTACACATTAAACTCTATATAGATAAAAAAACTTAATAATAAAACACTTCCTATATCTATCATAAAATGAAATATCTCTTTGGGAAAGAGATTAACTTACGCAGGATAGCCAGGTAAAAAAGGACGTATTTTTCTTAAAGAGGTAGCTGTGTGATACATTTGCTTTATGGATGGATCTAATTCAGGTTCTTTGGCAGATTCACTAGATGCAACCTAAAGGATCCAATAGAGAAAGTACAAGTATTAAATGAAATTAATTCAAGTAATTTAGATATACAGTGCTATAAAATAGCAAAAAATCACAAAAAGATGAGTTTTAACTAAATATGTTTTTAAATACATCTCTTAAAACAAATCATGTTAAGGGTGTAGTGCAGAAGTTCCCTAACTGTGATGCGGAAATACCCTTACAAGGTCACCATATAAATTATAGAAAACAATGCCTCCTTATATAAAACAAAGTTTTATGAAAGTTCAGAAACATAACTATTCATTTGATTTTTCATAAACAGAACCTTCACAACCCCCCACTTTTCTAGTGGTATTTTATCTACATCATTTAGCAAAAGCCCCCTTTGGTAACAAGCTTAAAGAGCACCAAGGAGAAAAATATTTTAAAAGTTTGGGAATTATGGATCTAGTACTTCAAAATTTTTTGTTTGTATGCTCATTCTAGTCCTTAAGATATATATCAGCGTTTCTCAACCTTTTTACTCTCACGGAACCCTTTTGATAATGATCAAGCTCCGGGGAACCCTAGCGTCCATACAACAGTGGCGTATATAGAAATTTATTTCGGGAGGGGCCCAAACTTATTACTCAAAAGTATATTTAAAATAAGTTTAACGTAGCTTTTGAATGCATTTTTATGTGAAATTTGCATCTATGAGAACTTAAGACAAGAAAAATTGTGATTAATAAAGTTCCGAGTAGGAAAGGGGGTTTGGGGCTACTCCCCAAGAAAATTTTTAGAAATCCCACCCTAATAATAATAATAATATTAAAGGAGGGGCAAAGCCAGGCACGTCGACCAAAGGTCCATTGTGCCAACCTCCTGACTGTATACAGTCCCTGTCCGCAGACGCCTGAACAGTCCCCATAGGACTGGACATAAAATAACAATTTGACTTAGCGTTACCAAAAGTTATTCCTGACCGAGACAGCATCATACCCTCTACCCGGTTCTCCAAATAAAAAGGCTCCATACCCATTATTTGATTCCCTTATTTGAGAGGTAAACACCGAGATGAGCTTCTGGGTCTGAAACTGCGTTCCACCTCACGGGCCAATTTGCAGCAAGCTGCGACCCATATATGTGAGGTAGTCAAGCAGAGTTAACCCGTCCAACACATCTACAGAGCTCCTACTTCCTAAGGGTCAGTTTTTATAGGTTCAGTTTGCAGAGGAGCAGCCCGCAAGAGGCAGTCTTCAGGGTCATAAATTACCGCTCCTCATCCCACGGGCAAAAGCAGCAAGCTGCTGCCCATGTGTGGGACTTAAAGCAAGCAAAGTCGACCCATTCAAAAGCCCCCACAGGTGCACAACCATGCTTATCTCTCCTGTCAAACTTGCTACATCTATATCCTGTAGTGCGTTGCAGAGGAGCAGCCCGCAAGAGGCAGTCTTCAGGGTCATAAATTACAGCTCCTCATCCCACGGGCAAATGCAGCAAGCTGCTGCCCATACGTGGGACTTAAAGCAAGCAAAGTCGACCCATTCAAAAGCCCCCACAGGTGCACAACCATTCTTATCTCTCCTGTCAAACTTACTACATCTATATCCTGTAGTGCGTTGCAGAGGAGCAGCCCGCAAGAGGCAGTCTTCAGGGTCATAAATTACAGCTCCTCATCCCACGGGCAAATGCAGCAAGCTGCTGCCCATACGTGGGACTTAAAGCAAGCAAAGTCGACCCATTCAAAAGCCCCCACAGGTGCACAACCATGCCTATCTCTCCTGTCAGACTTGCTACATCTACAGACTTGCCATGTAAAAGTACTTTATATTTATATATCCTTGTCCCCAAGAAATGTAACCCGGGTCATAAGTTAGATGCATACAATCAAAAGGAAATGCCTAAAAGGTTACCTACCCGGTACCTGGAAGGGAAATATTGGTGGGGTAGATTACAGGGTCTTGCAGTGCCAGCCACACCTCACAAAGCAAAGTGCAGATTACTGCTGCTCGAGTGAGGCTAGTGGGCCAGCAAAGCCGACCCGTGCTCTCTATCCCCACCTTATTAGACCTGAAAGAGAACATATAGTTAAATCATTCAGAGTCAAACTTGGATCTTCCGCTAGGAAAGAAGACCAGTAGCATTAATAAAACTTGTTAGTGCAGAAGTTGGGATTCTATGAACATCCTCTGTTCCTAGCACATGGTCTCCGAGATGTTCCAATCTTAGGGCAGCAAGTGCCTCACATTTGCAAAGAATGTGTTTGGAGGTTTCATCCTCATATTTGCAGGCTCTACATGTTGGATCAGAGACAACTCCAAGTACATGTAGGTGTCTTTTCAGGGTATTATGGCCTGTAAGTAGACCAGTAATTCTTCTGATACCTTGCTTGCTAAGTTTAAATAGCTCATTAGCCCTACAATCACTGGGATTACTGCTAATAAGTTCCTTAGCTTGTCTTTGTCCTGCAGCTTTTAACCAGTCGTTATATTGCTGCTGGCGAAGGATTTTAGTCACTGTATAACTGAAGTGACAGTTAGATATACCAATGACTGGTTCTGGTCCATGGAAAGACTCAATTGAACCTCTCCTGGCCGCTTCGTCAGCTAGTTCATTGCCTTCGATGCCAGAATGTCCTGGTACCCATAAGAGGGTAACTTTGCATTTTTCTGAAACATCTCTCAGAGCCATGTAGCACTCCCAGACCAGCTTTGATGAGAAGTTTCTTCTCAATAGGGCCTTTAATGCTGCCTGACTGTCACTGCAGACCATCAGGAGCTTGCCGTGAAGATTTTCAACCAGGCAAAGTCTTGCACACATAAGTATGGCATAGATTTCTGCTTGAAAGACTGTTGCATAGATTCCTAAGGGATAGGATCGGCTTATGTTTTCCTGTGGGCAGCATATACCTGCACCAGCCCCAGAATCCATCTTTGATCCATCAGTGTACCACACAATGCTGTTCTTGTCAGCAAGAGGGGGATGGGTCTTCCAGTTTTCCCTAGATGGGAAAGAGACTTCAAAAGGTCTATCATAGATGAATTTTGGAAGCATAACATCAGTTGGCATGTTTGCAACAGGATGTGATTGAATATCCTTGTTTAAGTTGCTCCATGACAGATGTGCTGAGTAATCCTTCCAGTGACCTAAGAGCCTTAAACGGTGTCTACAGGTCAAGGCTTCTCTTTCTATCTGCAGATGCAGAGGGAGTAAGCCCAGGAGAATCTCTAATGCAGATGTTGGCGTAGTCTTCATTGCACCTGACATAGCAATGCAAGCCATTCTCTGTATTTTATTAAGTTCTTTTTTGGTTACAGCAAGGTTGATTCTGGACCACCAAGCTATTGCACCATATCTGATGATTGGACAGATAATCATTGAGTAGATCCATTTCATCATTCTAGGTTCAATACCCCATGTTTTACCAATGGATCCTCTGCAGGACCAAAATATCTTTTTGACCTTAGAAGTGCAGTACTCTAGGTGCTGTTTCCAGCTTAACTTCTCGTCAAAGATTACCCCTAGATACTTAACTTCTGTTGATCTGGATAGTCTACTTTTAAAAAGATGTAGATTCACTTGATCAGTGTTTTTCTTACCCGAGAAAACTATCATTTGCGTCTTCTCTGGATTAACAGAAAGCCCTGTCTTGTAGCACCAAGATTCAACTTTCTTCAGTGCTTGGGACATGGTACTATTTACTGTATCCAGGAACTTACCCCTGGCAATAATAACAAGGTCATCAGCATAGCCAATGCAGGTTATTCCAGATACATTGATGTTCTCTATAAGGTCATCAACGACAAGACACCAAAGTAGTGGAGAAAGAACGCCACCCTGGGGGCAACCAGCCTTTGTTTTGACCATTTTTGTATCACCCAGGAGTGTGGCTTTAATGATCCTATTGGAAAGTAGACATTTTATCCAGTCGATTAACGTCTGGTTAGTGCCTCTTCTTCTAAGGGCCTCTATGATGGAGTTTGTAGGAACCTTGTCAAAGGCTCCCTCAATATCCATAAAGACTGCAATGGCTGATTCTTTAGCCCTCCTATTCCTTTCTAGAGTAAATGAGAGCATATAGAGGGCTGTTTCAGTTGATTTGCCTGGTTGATAGGCGAATTGATTCTTTGAAAGAGGATTTTCCATCAGTATGGAGTCTCTAATATGTCTATCAATAAGCTTTTCCAATGTTTTAAGAAGAAAAGATGATAAACTGATAGGTCGAAATGATTTCGCTTCATGGTAACTGCTTTTTCCAGGTTTAGGAATAAATATTACCTTATTTAGCCTCCATTGTAATGGTACATGACCGAATGCAATACAAGCTCTGTAAATCCTACAGAGAGCTGGGGCAAGTTCTTCTTTGCCTTCCTGTAGAAGGATCGGAAAAACACCGTCCAGACCAGGAGATTTGTAGGGTTTAAAGGAATCAATTGCCCATAGAATCCTATCATAGGAAACTATTGCTTTGGCTTGTTCCCATCTCTCTCTGTTGCAGCAATGTAGTGGAATGTCTGATTCCAGAGTGTTATGCTCAACAGAAGAGGAGTTGGGGAAGTGAACTCGTAATATTTCCGTTAAGGTCTCTTCTCCTGTTTCAGTGAACTTACCATCTTTATCTTTTATGGAATTTAGTTCACAGTGTCTATCATTCTTCATGATCTTTACTGCTTTGGAAACAGCAGGGATGTCATTAATATTTTCACAGAAGGCTTTCCAAGATTCTCTCTTAGAATCCCTAATGGCTTTATGATAGGTGGTGAGGGCTGATCTATAGGATTGCCAATCACCATGCTTTTTAGCTCTATTAAAGAGCCTTCGGCATTGTTTTCTCAACTCACCCAACTCTTGGTTCCACCAAGGAACCTTCTTTTTATACCTTATGGTGCTAGTAGCACAATTATTATGATATGCATCTATGATAGCACTTTGAAGGTGCTCTACAGATTCCTCAATATCACAAATAGAGTTGAACTTACCAATATTTCCTGTGGTCATCTGCCTCAGGTCATCCTTATAGGAACCCCACCTGGTGTTACGGGGGTTCCTTCCCTCTACCATCACTGCGGCTTCATCAGCTGAAATGGTAAAGTTGATTAGACGGTGATCAGACAAGGACTCCTCATCCGATACCCTCCAATCCCTGATGAGTCCAGAGCAATTGCTTGAGCTCAAGGTTAGGTCAATGACTTCACTTCGGTTAGAAACAACAAAGGTGGGTTCATTTCCCTTGTTGAGTACATGTAGGTTGTACCTTAAAATGTACTCCAGCAGATCCTCACCACGTTCGTTGCAGTCTTTGCTGCCCCAGATGACGTGGTGAGCATTGGCATCACAGCCAATGATAACTCTGTTGTTTGTGCTGATACAAGACTCAATGAGTGATTTTAGTTTATCGCCCATAGTATCATTGCTATCATATGGCAAGTAAGAGGACATCAAAATGATTTCAACTCTTTGACCATGTACTTGTGTTGTTATCTTAACAGCAGCATTGTCTCCATCAGTAAACTTCATGAGACTTATAGCATTTAGCTGAGAATTAGCATAAATAGCTGCTCTTGGTCTGGAGCATGATCTGTCATAGAAAAGTCTATGTCGAGACCCACCCAGACCAAGTATCAATCCATCCTTGGTCCAAGGTTCCTGGATAAAGACCACATCAATCCTGCCATCAGCTAGCTTCTTAGCCAAGAGTGCTGAGGCCGATTTACTATGATGAAGGTTTATCTGGACTGCCCTTATCTTGGATATCGATATTCAGCAACCTGGCTTCTTCTTCAGAAGCCAGAGAGGCAGTATCACTCTCCATGTCTTTGAGAGTGGTGTCTGAACCTGAATTAATATTTAGGTTGCAAAGAGGGATTTCCTCACTTACCGAAGTGTTGTCCTCCGCTGATGCTGTGACCTCCATCTCCGGATCGTCTTCCACCTCCTTAGCAGAAGCCGTAGAGGGAAGAGATGCAGAGGTCACCGTGGCTGATGGAGCACTAGCTTGAGGCTTATCAGTCACACTCTGACCAGGCCTAGATCTTGATTTGGCCAGTCTTTTTTCTGGATCAGCAACAAGGCGCTTAAAGTACCCCACGCTTAATCCAGTTCTGCCAATGAGATTGGCCTCTTCTACTGCTTTAGCAGACCTATCATCCATTTCAAAAATCCAACGGACCGCATTGGTCTCATTGGTCTTGCGAAGAATTCTCCAGTTCCTGGTTTGGAACGAAGTGTTGTACTTTTGGAGAATCTTCAGGAGTGTCACCCCATCCTGATTGATGACGTCCTTCGTCCGAAAGCCCATCCTCACAGGTTTGGGGAGATTTGCTGCATCGATCACCTTTAACTTGGCTCCCAGAATAGTACAGTTGCCATCCAGGGTACTAGTAAGCCAAGTGGTAGTGAAGATGTCCTCGCAGTTGAAGATCAAGGATCCACCTTGTGGGTAGATCGACTTGATCATTGGCAGCTGGTTTGAAGCAGGCATCTTGCTTATGAGGTCCAAAAGGTGTTCTTGAACCTTTTTAGAATCAGCATCGCCAATCTTTCTGGCGGGAAAAGTTTCTTTAATCACCGCCATCCTGATTAGTTTTACTGTGTCAGCATAAGATTTTGTTGGGGTTGGCCCTCCACGTACCTTTTTGCTGGTTTGTTCATTTGAGGGGGTTGCAGGATCAGATAGGTTTCTTTTCTTGGCCCCCTCAGTTGAAACAACAGGAGAATCAGCTGGGCCCAAGGCAACCTGCTTCTTCTTCTTCTTACTCCTCCGTCGGATGTTCCGACGTTGGTTCTCAGTGCGGTCCACACCTTCCCCCGAACCCGGGATGTTATCCTGGGTAACAGGGTGGTCTGTGGACACAACACTGGTGGTTGTTTTAGAACTTTCCCCCGAACCCGGGACAATGTCCTGGGTAGCAGGGGTGTTCAGGGTCTGTTTTAGATCCAGGTGATCAGATAGAGTGGGGGTTTTACAGGATGCGTTTTTACTCGAACTCTTTTTTGTTGTAGACATAGGTGGTTGTTGTAGAAAAGGGAGAGAAAAATCCCTTCCGAGTTTCAGAGGACCAGTTTGGTGGGGCTTGCCTCAGATTCAACAGCCAGCAGTGACCTCGGGAGAGCCCCCCGCTCTGCCATGCAGGTCCCCACCCAGGCACCACCTGGAGCTACAAGGCAGGCGAGATTATACACCGGCTGATAGAGCAGCCAGGACATGCTGGTTAGGCTGCCCCGGGCTCCTGTACTATCCGGCGGCCTGAGACGCAAAACTCAGTTTTTCACCTGTATCCTCTACATGGCTGCTTCGTCCGAGAACCCCTCCTCACCAGTCCAACGATCCTCAGAATTTCAGATCCTCCCCCCAGATGCCGGTTTTCCCAGAGGCCGGTGGTCCGTTAACCGTCATCCCACCCGTCCCTGGTATGCCACAGGTCTTTGTGGCACCCTCCTCTTTTCGCATCACGGGCTTGGGACCGGCATAGGCAGAGTTAATCCCACCCTAAAAGCTATAGGTTTTAACTCGTTTTTGGTACATTTAGTGGATTTGCATTTTTAGGTAGAATTTAAATTTTCATGAAAATATTATGAGAAATTGAAAATAATACAATTTCATGTACTAAAGTTTGGGGGTCCTCCCCCAAAAAATTTATGAAAAATTAATCCTAAATAACAGGGTTTTAACTTTTTTTGATATGCCTGGACCAAATTTCGGGGGAGGGCAGGTACCATGCAACAATATTTTTTCTTGCTATTTTGTCCTCCCTCAGAATTTATTTTTAAAATTACCCTTTAAACTAGTGTTTTAACTTCTTTTTCAAACTTTTTGTAAAACACCCAAAGAGAAAAGATTCTTGAGACAGCAGAATGCTCAAGAGGAAAACGCTGTATAACAGAACTCAAAATTTTAGATAAAAGTTTGGGAGTTATCCCTAGAAATTTTTGGAAATTTGCCACTTAAAGTAGAGTTTCAGTGTATTTTTAAGAACCTTTGAATTGCATCTAAAAAGAACAGATCCTTGTAAAACACAGAATTTTCAAGGGGAAAAATATAATTAGTGCCAAAATTTCAAGGGGGCAGGGGTTCTTCCTCAGAAATTAATTTTGAAGTTCCCCTTCAAACTAGTGTTAATCTTTTTCTAGGGCTACAGAAGAAAATGTTCAACGGAAAAACACTTGCTCACATTTGGCTGGCTGGTGCCTAATTTATTTGGAGGGTTATTCTAAATTGTAAACCAGAAAAAAAAGATTTTCGGATCCCTCGCGGAACCCTTGAGGAAGCCTCGCGGAACCCCGGTTGAGAAACGCTGATATATATTATACTAATGTAAAAGCTAGGTAAGCTTAATTAAACTCCAAACAAAATTTTAAGACCCTATTTATATATAACTAATGTTTCAGTTTGAACTTTAACTATATAAAAAAAACAAGGACTAACATCAATACTGTCTGCATCAGCGGTGACTGGTATTTCACTTGTATTGCTGGAAACAGTTTCATTTTTATCCATAGAACTTTCCTCAACCTGTTTCTTTTTCCTCTTTGGGGTTGACTTTTGTGTTTCTTTTTTAAATTTAATACTCTGAGTGGACCAATCTAAGTTCCATAGCCAAGGATCTTCTTTATACCTAGTTCAAGAAATATTCAATTTGAAATATACTCTTAAGTTTGGCAGGTAAGAACTGTTTTATAATTAAGGAATAAGGAAAAAAATCCGATTTAGTTATTTGAATTTTTGTTGGATATAAGTACCCATACCTGCACCAGTTTTCAACTAATGTTTGTAGTTTCAACTAATGCACCAGTTTTCAACTAATGTTTTTTCAACTATTATTTGTAGTTATGTTTGACTCCAACAAAGGTTTGTAATTTTTTTTATATTATGCAAGGCCATTTGGGATTTTGTTTGTGCTACGTGGGAGCTTTTGTTTGATCTATTGTGTAGAATTGTTTGCATTTATCTAAATATATCCAGCCACTGCAAATAAATTAAATTTGAAAATTTCAAAGCCAGTTTACTTTAAGATCTATGCATTTATATTGAACTACATGTACATGTATTTATCATCAATGAACATTTAAATATTATTGATCATAGGTTTATAGATATATATTTATATTTAAGAAATTGAGGTGGAATATTGGTGCATTTTAGCCTACGTTTAAATTTTACTTAAAGAGTGTATGGTTTTGTAAATAATACGTATGAATGAATGAAATGTGTTAGGGGCCCTTTCAGAGAGCATAAGCCCCTAATGGTCTATTCTATCCCTATAGTATGGTTATTTATGCTATTAAATCAATAACAGAATGGTGCATAAGATATTGTAGGTAATTTCAAATCAGCTAAAAAAAGTCATAACTTCTAACTATTAATATTTCCAAATATCTATAGAACTCACAAATTATTTTGCAGTAAAGAGCAAGAATCATTGGCAACATGAACTAAAGACAGTTTGAGTTCTTTCTGTAAATCATCATAAGTTGATTGAGCCTCGTGTAAATATCTTTCCCAGTTTTGATTAACAGGTAAATAGGCAGATGTCATTTCAAGTAGACCAAATAAAGTCACAGGATGAGGAAATCTAGAGAAAAAGCAAAACATCAGATTACAATAATAAAAAAACAAATATCAGTGTGGGTATTTTGACTATAACTTTAATTTTTCCCCACGGGTGGCATGCGACTGGCAATTCAGTGGCCTAAACCATAATATAAATGCACACTAATTGGAAAAGGTTCACCATCCCTGAGCTAAGCAAAAAAGAACATTATTGTTTAAGAGAGAAACGTGATCATATGTTTGTATATGATATCAATTCAAATTTCGCCCAGACCTAGTGGCCTATCAGGCAGTGTCCATCTCTGTTTCATTAGCTTTTGGGCCTGGGGTGCTAATTACTCAGCTTGTGTCCAGGCCGAGAGGCTGGCCTGACGCTGGAGCCCCAGTTAACTCAATAAGCGAGCTTGGTGCTCATTTTATTGACCCCAGAAGGATGAAGGGGTGAGTTGACCCATGACCGTAGGAGAAGCAGCAAGGCATTGAACCTGGGTTGATAATGGACGTAGCCAGACATGCTGATCACTACACCACCACGGCCACTCTATATGATATAGTTCTATTGTATATGCTGCCTCATTTGGATGGTTACTATCATGCATCTTATTTTGTCAAAATAATTTAAATCTACCCAATGTACAATAGCTTATATGTTCCTACTCATTAAACTGAAAGAATTTAAGAAGTGAGACATAAATTTTTTGATCACAACCTTTTTAACTAACATAATGGATTCCTAAAGAAGAGATATTTTATGTTTCATACAATACCTTTTATTATAAAGGGGCATAACTTTCTTAAGGACTTGCAATGTTGCCCATGTATCTTGGGCACAATATGCCACTGCTTCCTAAAAACAGTAACAATTTCATGGTTTAAAAAACATACAATTATAAAAATTTACAGCTACTTTCAGTCAGCCAAAAGAATTGGGTCAAATAGTTTTGAAAGATGCTTCAATTATTTTGGAAGCAGAAACAGAGGCAAAGGTTACCAAAGAGATAGAGAGAGGTTACCAAAGATAAACTGTAGTAGTAGTACTTAATTCAAATCGCAAAAGACAATTGAAAGTTAGATTAAACACATGAAAAGGGAAGCACATAAATAAATATCTTTGAAGTGTGGTTGTGAAATGATATTTAAACTGAAGTTTTTGTCCCTTTAAACATAAATAATTGTTCACAACTTCTTCCATTTTCTTGTCAGCATGCCTGGTCCTATTTTGTTGGCTTGGTCAGCAATACTTTTGAGCATATTATACAAAAATAAATACAATAAAAATTTGCAGCATAAATAGAGAGAATTGTAATTAATTTTGGAAATAGTATATCACTACACAGTGTTCTTAATCTTTAAAAAAATGTAGTATGAATAAATTAACAAGTAAAACTAACCTGAAACCTTTCTCTGACATCAGAAAGTGAACCTGTAATAAAGGTTTCTCTTTCAGCCTTTTTTATTTTTCCATGACAATATAAATTATAAACATCTGCCAGATTATTCAGTGAACTTATATAAGACCAGCCCTAAGAAATGAGAAAATTTTTAAAAAACATCAGCATTTATTTTTAAAAACCAAGAATTTATGAAATCAAATCTTAAAAAATTAAGGTGTTTTCATTGTACGATTCATTTAATTGATTTCATTAAATGTTTCAATAAACAACATAAGGTTTTTTCTTACAATAGAAGGATCTAGACGACTGTAGTCGACAATTCCAGCTTCAGATTTCTTCTGGCTAGCTAAAGACATAGCCCTCTGTAATCCAGTTAGACCAGAAACACACATGTGAAAGGACATGGTATCTAAGAAAGCTGCTTTGGTTCGCTGTACAAAGAAAGTTTTCATAAATAAAGTAAAAATTAAAAATCTTAATCGTAAAATAAAAAAGTTTACGCAGGTTTGATATTGGCAAAACAGATGACAACTCGATAATTAAGTACCCAAAATTCTAAATATGACATAAAAATGACACATTACCTCCAAAAAGTACTGTTCTTTAATGAAAGATCTGTCAAAAGCAACATTGTGACCAACTATAAGCCTTGGAGTGCACTGCTTATTCTTTGAAGGTTTGATTTCTTGTCTAGTTGTTTCAAGAGGAATAAGATCTGAAAGAGTTACATCTTTGGACCATGAAAATTGGTCATCAGCAAGTCTGTCACTACACCATAAGTACCTGAAAATTAGTTACAGAAGTGATACATTATTGGCTAAATGAAACTCACGGTTAAATAAACGTATACAATTATTTAACAAATTAAAAATAAAAATATTTCAAATCCAGACTTTTTGTGAAGGGTCCGGTTTCTGAAAACAATTGTGAAATCTTCTCAATTTTGTGAATTTGAAGTTTTAGCATTATATTATTTTTCTTTTAAACCAGGGGTCTGTTTTTGTAAATTTGTGAAAATAGGGTCCTGTATTTGTAGTATTGTGAAAAATAGTGTCAATTTAAAGGCAATTTCATGAAGGGTCCATTTTAAGGTAAAATACTTTGTGAAGGGTCCAGAAATGAACCCAAATTTCTTTTAATTAAGAAGACCCATGCAAATAAAAGTATGTCAGTATAAAAAAATAATTTATCAAATATGTGATTACTCGTACAAAAAATTGGATGAAACTGTTTTAAAATTTTTTTGAAGGCATGTCAATTTTCCTATACTTACACTGATCTATCGGCTTCTACTTCCCAAGATCTGATCAGAAAGCGAAAGTTATAAGTCCGATGATTTTAGTTTAAATATTAACTGCTTCTCACATAATTACTTTGTGATTTTTTCTTTTGTTGTAGATTTTACTTAAAAATTCTTCACTAGGGAATGCTATTATTAACAGTCCTAGCCAGAGCTTTCAGTGAAAATGATTCGATATCGGAAAGAAATTTTAAAGTGGAAATTTAGCTTTGCAAAGCGAATTGTCAGATTTTTTTCCCAAGTGAATTGGCAAATTTCTGGCAATTAGTAGAGAAATCCCATTCCCGATTATGTCAATATCTCCTTTGTCTTTTTCGGAGCAATCCCATCTATGAACTCACCAGTGTTTATTTGATACTGCAGTAGCAATTGTTGGATAGTTCCCTTCTTTCATACACACTTCTACATCAAATACTAAAGCAGATTCCTCAGGAAAATCTACAGGTTGAGGTTCTTCATGTTCAGAATACTTCATCCAACCTGGATGTAGCTTCCACTTGTTAGGTCTTGGAGGAATTTCATTTTCAACTAGATCTTTAATTAATACAGTATATTCTTTTAAAAGCTCAGTGGCAATATGGTTAAAATGTTCAATGACACAGGAATTATGAAGCTCTGGAAGATTGAAATCTACCTCAGGTAAAATATTGGTTTTCTGCAAAAATAAAAATGTAAGTATTTTTAAATTATTAAAACAACTTTATTGTTAGATAAGTTCATACAGTATTACCTGCTCTATCCATTCTGTTAAAAATTACAATGGTATTTTCAACCACAAAAATTAGAATGAAAGATTACCAAGATATATAAGGTTATTCAATTGTGCAGATATATTGATGGGGGTAATAAAAATGGAGAATTGCAGCATCTCTTAAAATTCTAAATATTCAATTTTAATTTATTAAAAATTCTCACCTGATTCCAAAAATACACTTGTCTTTTCCCACAAACTTTTTAACGTAATTATGACATATTTTAATACAGTAAGCTCCTATCAATGTGACATCACATGTGCTCTTGGAAATGTGGGAAACAACGTTTTCATCGAAACACTAGGCTGTAAAAAATCTAGACCTCAGTCTTTCAAAGCGGGATGATAACAACAAGGCTTATTTAACGTCACACGCTGTTTCAGCTCAGACAGAAAATAGGCTATTTTTAATTGAAAATAACTTCAAATTTAGGGCTTTGAAAGGCACATTAAAATGTTTTTTTGGAGGTTTTAAGCCATTCTGAACACATTAAGATTAAAAAAAATTTGACTGCCATTATCCATTATTTTATGATATTTGAACTTAAATAATTAGCATCTAAAATATGTTCTTTAGTATTAAGTAGGGAAGCCCTGGGAGGGATGGGACATTCTTACAAGAATATTTTTAAAAAATTCAGTTTTCCTTGTATAAATTTGAAACTTTTTCAAAATAACATCTAGAAACATTTTAACATGTTTAAAAATATAAGCAATGTGATAGCAAATAAAATTTAAGATTTATAAACAAATTAAAATAAGTCTAAAAATGTCCCATCCCACACCAGTGCCGGGGTGGGATGGGACATTTAAAAAAAATTAAAATTTATGATTAATTTTTAAATATATGATTAAAAACCACAAAGATGGAAGTATTTTACACATTTTAAAGATTTATTACAAAATCATCAGTTATTTTACCCTATATTTACTTCCAAAAATCTAACTTAAGTGAAAAATACAAAATAGTTAAAATTCTTCTTTAATCTAAAAAAATAAGTTTTCAACTGCAATACTAAACAGTTCCAAAACAAAGGTATCTAAAGAATTGTATGCAATAGCTTGTATATAAGTATTGAAAGGAATCGGGCATGTCTCATCCCACCCCAAGTCATGGTGTCCCATCCCACCCCGGTAGCAACAGTTCTAAAAAATAGGTTCTTACTTGATTTAAAAAAATACCACAAAGAACTAATCAAAATATCTCAACCAACAGTGTTTTTTTAGATTTGTTATGTTTTATTAAGTATTTTGGGCACAGATTGAGAACAGGTCTTTTATAGCTAAAAGGGAGATCAGCAGATTGGCTGTTTCTAGAGTACTCACCAAGTGGGCAATTGCTTTAGTTAGCAGTTTCCGTGAAGGATTTTTTTCCAAAATCTGTTGTCAAGATTTGCATATGGTTAGTCCTTACCTTAAGTACCAAAGTATTTTTTCAAGTATAAACTTTTAAATATTTAGAAAATTTGAAATAAACACGTAGTAAAAATCTCTGAATTAATTCCTAAAAAATAACCCAAATGGAATAACAACTTAACACAACATATCTCTTTTTTCCCTTGTAACCACTCCGTTTACACTGTAGAACACATAAAAACAATAGTTTTAGAGCAGGGGTTCTCAACCTTTTTGACTCCGCGACCCCCTTTTCAGAGAAAATATTTTGGCGACCCTCTCAGACGTAAATGACGTAGACTCTCCCTACTCATCATCTCATCTTGAAGCCTTGACTGAACAATTCAAATATTATATTCCAGCAAAGAATATGGATGGATATTCTTATGGGTAAACTATCGGTTTAATGAGCAAGCCGTTCAAAAGGATGAATTAAGTCTGCATGATGATTTGATATAATTATCTTTTGATCAGAGTATGAAGTTCAACTTTGACAATGCTTGTATTGATAAATTCTAGATATGTGTTAAAAAAGAATATCCAAAGCAGCGATAAGGGCATTCACAATACCATTCATAATACTATTCGCAACAACCTACAGGAGTGAACAAGGATTCTCTTCGCACTTAAATTCAAAGGCAAGAAATCGTTTTACATTTGAAAATGCCATCCTCCTATGTGTTGCTGACATTCAGGGATGAGTTTGACTAAAGATGAAAAAAGAGGAAAAAGTGCGTGAGCCGTATATTTTGTATATTTTCATGTATAATTTTTTAAGTGCGTGAAACAAATGATTTTAACAAGACAAATTTTAATTTACCTGGGTTATATTTGGGAGGATTTTAAAAACTTTAAACTGCAAATAAACTAGTCAGTAATATAGATAGTGTAGAGTCTAGATAAAAATATCTTTAAACAAAGAAATATGAATATTTCACCTTATCTTCATTTGCATGAAAATAACCAAAATGTAACAAAGAGCAGAAGAAAATTTAAGAAATCAGTTAAATACTAGGATAATTTATTGATTACTTAAAATATAATTAAATTCCTGATTTTTTTTACCAATATAATTTTTGCTAAGTGAAGAAAAAAGTCAAATATATTTTTAAAAGTATTATTAGAATCGCAAATCATATTATAAATCTAATACAGGTTATAATCTAACACAATTTAAAAAACTGAATTATTATCTTAAGTTGCTTCTCAAAGCGGCCTTTCAAAAATTTTACAACTTAGAAAAACCTCACTAGTTGAAAATACTGACTAAACTCGATAAAACGCAATTCTCAGAGTCTAGGCTGCTCTGACACAACACTCAACAGGGATTCGACCCATAAGAAGCGGTTGCAGGAAAAACGGAACTTTTTGCGCAAAAATCGCTATTTTTCTTACTTCCGGACTTGTTGGTTTATGACTACAGTAAAGTTGTTTTTTCTACATCGCAATAACAATGCGATAAGAAGCCGACTTCACCTTAATGCCGTGGCCGTCCATAAAAGCATCGTGGGAGAAACGCAGGCCTGGACTGGCCCAGGTGGCTACCTGGGGAAAGCCTGTCAGACAGGGGCCAAATGAATTGGGGGCCAAACCATTAACTTCATCTTTTTTTTAAGAGTAGTTCAGAAAAATTAGATCTTCAGCAAATCCAAAATGCACAATCCCAAGAAACTAGCTTTTTCCAAATCCTCAAAAAAATCCTCCAAACAAAGCTAACATTGCGTACCCCGATATGCATGGGACCCACAGACCCCCCTTTGGTTCTTGAGTCTGTAATATTTACAAGTTTTTTGTAATACGTTCGTCAAAATGCAAAAATTCCTCATACCAAATAAATGTAATAAATTCGTAACAAAGGTATTATGCTTGAAATTCTGATTAGGTGTACCAAAATGAGCTTAAAACCTGCGTTTTAGATCTAAATTTCCAAAAATTTTCTGCGGGAAAACCCCCAGCCCCCCTTTAAATATATCAAGTACGACTTCAATAACCTTTTTTATATTATGATGATTCATAAGATTCAGTTGGATTTGGAACATTCTCAGTCCCCCCCCAAAAAAAAACAAATCCGCCGCTGCCTTTCGACACAAAAATCCGTATAAGAAAAAATGTTGAGAGAAAAAAGGGGGCCAACTACTAGCCAGTACGGCCCTGGAGAAATGGGTCACTCCGCGAGCAAAACGGAACTTACGCGAGAAGTTGCGATTTCCCGACTTCCGCGATTCCAATTTCGTAAAATCGCGATACCGCGGAAGAAACAAGGTGGAAAATCGCTTTTTGGCGGAAAAAACTCATGCCTGGACATTAATCCGGATATACAAAGACTTATTAATTCCAAACAAGCTCAAATTTCTCATTAATTTAATTGTTAAGATCTATAAGTTTTGAAAATTGTTATATCTGTATAAAAAATAACTCTGTAAATATGACTGTTTTTAATTTTTGTCTCGCGCCCCCTAGGCGTTCCACGTGACCCCCAGGGGGTCGCGACCCACCGGTCGAGAACCCCTGTACTAGAGTAATAATAATGATAAAAAAAGAAAGAAAATCTTACGGCTTTCCATAAGTTGTGGGAGTTTAAGTGATGAATAACATTTTTCAAACCATCTAAGTTTGTAGAAATAGCTTCTTTATTTCCAAAAACTTGACGGTGAAGACTCTCAGATAACATTTGAATATGTATGGGATTAAACCTTGGTTTAAAACCTTTTGAGGATGTGTTTGATTTATAACGTATGGAAAATTTATTCTTGCTCATAATGAAGGAATTTTTCCGATTCCATTTTGAGAAACTGAAAGTTTGCGATGGAAAATCTACACTTCGAAGTAATTTCATGCTTTTTCAAATTTGAGTACAATCAAAAAGTTTTGAGATTCCTTATTTTGCATGGAATTTACACATGCTTTTTATCAAACCCAAACCAATCTCTGCTCATTAAATTTTGTTTACAAACAAAAATTTAACAGTCACAGTCACAGTGTCACAGTCATCCTAATAGAAAGAACCTTGAGAAAGAGTTATATCACAGAGTACGGAAGGCAAAACTCTTTTTGTGCTGCCATCTACACAGTATATCGTAAACTAATGAAATGAGGTGTATTTGCATGAGTGATGCATTTGCTTGATTTTATACTTTTTTTATTCATTATGGTTTAAAACTCCCAAATTTCTGATTTTTAAGTTATATACACATACACATATACGGATCCAACACATATTTTGTGTTGGATCCGCTAGTGGAGGGGACTAATACTGAGTTTACGCACCGGGCATCATCATAAAAGTTCATTAAATTGTGAACGAGCTAATTCTTTTTAGGGGCTAAAGCTCAGAGGCCCCTTTAAATTGTGAATCGAATCTGCAAAAAACGCAAAAACTAAAGTTTGGGGGCTATAAATCGCTAACGGGCTAAAGTTTTTTTAAAATTAAAAACGCAAGAAGGCTAAGGCTAAGCGCGCTTAGCCTTAAGCTCATTGTTGTTGTTGTTGTCTTATGCCACTTGGAATATCCAAGCTCTACCGCAAAGCTTGTTTTATTCAAATTGTGAATCGAATCTATAAAAATGTAGGGGGGCTAAAGATTTTGTAGTGGTTAAAGCACAGAGAAAAATCCTAACAGAGGGTCCAAAACGATATATTCAAAAGTTGGATGGTTTGGAGGGCGCCACGATGAACTAAATGATTGACAGAGAGATCAAACCTGGGATTGGCTGTCACTCAATCTTCTATTTTCGAAGGAGAAGGAAAAAGTTTTTCTCAACCAATCAGGCTTTTCCGTCCCGCCTCTCGTGACGTTGATGCTATCGCAGCGCCAAAATAGCCCCACACTCATCCAACTTTTCGATTTCCAATAGCGCCTATGGCGACGGACTCTCTGTTCTAGTACTCTGTGGGTTAAAGCTCATAAGCATTACAACATTTTTTTTGAAAAGATGAATTCCATCTTGATAAAAGAGCAGGGCTAAAGCACAGAGAAAAATCCTAACAGAGGGTCCAAAACGATCTATTCGGGCGCCACGAGGAACTATAAATAATTGGCAGAGAGATCGGCAGTACATTTTGGTGACCAAACCTGTGATTGGCTGTCACTCGATCTTCTATTTTCGAAGGAGAAGGAAAAAGTTTTTCTCAACCAATCAGGCTTTTTCCTCCGCCTCTCGTGACATAGATGCGATCACAGCGCCAAAATAGCCCCATATCCATCCAACTTTTCAATTTCCATTAGCACCTATGGCGATGGACTCTCTGTTCTAGTACTCTGCGCAGTGGCGGATTTCCAAATTTGCCACCTATAGGCTGAACCAAAATTTGCCGCCGATATGCTATACATTTTACAAAACTAAAACAGGGGTATCATTTTAATTTTTTGGTTGGGGGGTGGAAAATTTTTTCTGGTGTTCCATAAACCAGTATCAAATTATACTGGATCCAGTATCATTTATGCTGGTTTATGGAACAACAGAAAAAATTTTCCCATAGGGGGGTATAGATTTTAAGTGGATTTGGTACACTCCGTGACTTGACTTTTGATTTCCTATTTTGTTCTTATTCTTTTCTTTTATTGCGGTCTAACTGACAGCTGAAAGTGTACATTTTGGTAGGATTTTTGCATTTCGACGAACTTTTTACAGAAAAGTGGTAGTTAATTGGGTTCGAAATTCGAAAGGGGGGTCTGGGGGTCCTCCCCCAGAAAATTTCTGGAAATTCGACCCTAAAAAACAGGATTTTAACTCGTTTTAGACTTGCTTTTCCCTTTTTTTACACCCCTCTGAGTTCCCCACGGCCTCTTTATGATTTCACTCATTTTTAGACTAACCCGAAGAGAACCACTCCTTGTAAGTCCAAATATTTTCAAGGAACAACTGTTATAACAGATTTCAAAATTTCAAGTAGGATTTGGGGTTCTTCCCAAGAAAAATTCTGAATTTTGAACCTTAAAAGTAGGGGTTTTATGCATTTTAAGGCTAATTTTTAAAGAAAAACAGTAAGTATAAAAAAAAAAAATTTCAAAAAAAAATTTTTTGTTAAAATTTTGGAGGGAGGGTTTGAACCCCCAACCCCCCCTTGGATACGGCCGCGCCCTTACAGTTCCTTGAAAACCACAGAATTTTCTGGGTTGAAAAGTTTTAAAAAACGTCAAACGGGGCCAGAGGTCCTCCCCCAGAAAATATTTTTGAAAATTTCCCCCAAACTTGTGTTTGTCTACTTTTAAACTCTATGGAGAGGAGAGAGCACCAAATGGGAAAAGCTTCTTGTAGGCAGCATAATTTCCAAGGGGAAAACACTGTATAACAGGTATCGAAATTTGAGAGGGGAGTGTAGGGGTTCTCCCCCTTTAAAGTATTGATTTAGCTCATTTTGAGAACCTTTAGGTAACAAAGAGAACAGTTCCTTGTAAACCACAGAATTGCTTTTTTGAAAGGATGTTCCAGTCTGAGCTTATGTTTAGTGTTTTACTCTTCTCCTCTCCTTTTTTTATTCAGAAGGCAATTTCAATTTTAGTAGGCGGCAAATAAATTTTTGAAAAAAATTCTGCCTTCAAAAATTTATTTGCCGCCTACTAAAATTTGCCGCCGTAGGCTATAGCCTAGCTAGCCTATTTAGAAATCCGCTACTGACTCTGCGGGCTAAATCTCATCTATGTTGGAGATGGAGGGGGCTAAAAGCTCATCAAGTTGCTTGGAGGGGGCTAAAATAAGCTCATCAAGTTAATGTTAACCAAATATATAAAAATGCAAGGAGACTAATTCTTTGTAGGGGCTAAAGCTTATTGGCCTCTAAATTCTCAATTTCATATACAAAAACACAGGTGCTAAAAGTTTTGCAGAGGCTTAAGTTCATGAAATAGGCTAATGATTTGATGGGGGCTTAAGATCATGAAATGGGCTAATATTTCGAAGGGGGGCAAAGATCATGAAATGGGATGTTTTGTAGGGGGCTAAAGGTCACTGAATCCTTTAAATTTAAATTGCAAATTAATTCTACAAACATGCAGGGGACTAAATGCTTTGTAGGGGCTAAAACAATTGAACTCCTTTAATATTAGTGAATTACAAAAATGTAAATAGCAAAAACCCACTTCCCCTAATTGTGCGTTGAATCTACAAAATTTCAGGGGCTGAAGATCTTAGAAGGGGCTAATGATTATGAAATATAGCTTTGGACCGTTTGAAATGTAAAACATCTTAAAATTTTTTTTGAATTTTTCAAAATTTTTTCGAAAAACTTCAATTTTATCTAGTGTGAACTTAAGTCCCCTGATGGCGTTGCTATAGCCCCTATAGCCCCCCCTATAGATCAACAACTGCACTGGGGATTTTATACAACCTCCCATGGCCGCCTTTATGAAACCCCTAGTTTGTTAGGGAGGGGTGCCTTTCCAACCACCACTTCTATGTGATTCCTATGAGACATCTTACTTCTCCTAGAAGTTCTGAAACATTTATCTGAAATACCCTGTAGAACAGCGTTTCCCAACCTTTTCATCGTCATGGAACCCTTATGATAATGTTTAAGTTTCATGAAATAACAGGAAATAACTAACTAAGTAGTAAAACCAAAAAGTATATTATGGTGCTTTTTGTGGGGTTAAAAGCATCATATTGGTCACAGGCAGAGATATTTTTAACGCCTCTGAGAGCATATTCCACGCATTGAAAATCCGAAACACGCTTCTAAAAACTAGCTAGGCGCATTTTAAATTTTTCAATTTTTAACAAGGCTTTTGCCTTAAAAAATGCATTGCACCCATCGAAATAGAAAAATGTTTTTTTCTACTCAAAGTAATGTTAAATAAATATTTCATTTAGAATGTTTAATGTAAAATAAATATTTCATTTAGAATGTTTAATGTAAAATAAATTTTTTTATTTATAATGTTTAATATCTTCTACTAATACTTAACAGATGCTATAATTGTTGCCAAAATAGCATCCTCATTTTTTCTATTTCATTTATCTCTCTATTCTAAAAAAAAGTTTTTGGTGAACGGTTTCCAGAGAAAGGATTTTTAACTACTGAACCGAATGACACATATATGGTATCAAAATGTCCGGATTCTTACCGGATTTCCGAGTATATAGGCTAGGGTGGAGCGAAAAACACGAATTTCAATTTTGGTTACCTCCAAAAAGTTGCATTTTAGTGCCAAAAGAACACCTGTAAAATTTTATTAATTTTGAATAACTCCTTCAGGTCTCTACCAAGGCTCATATGTTTACAAAAAATAGATTTTTACTATAAATTTCCCATTTACATTGTTTATTAGCAAACTTTTCTGCCAATTTTAAGTTTTTAATATAAAATGTAACTTTCCAGGCCCCTCAATAGATTTTTTAAATGAAAAAGTTAATGAAAAAGCACCAATAAATGTAAAGTACAGGTTTAATGTGCTACAATACTTGGGTGGAGCAAAAAAAATTTTCTTCGAAATCGGTCTGCGGCTATTGCTCAAAGATTGTGGTTGGTGGTCCTATTAACCTATAAAAAATTTTAACTTGATCGGATAATATCTTCAGGTCGCACTTTTGAGTTGAAATATGAAATTTTTATGAAAAATGTAAAAAATTTTTAAAATTTTCCTAATAATTTCTAAACGATCCCGATGTTATTTTATCGCCAATAATTACAGGTATTGCTTGTTTGTTGCTTAACATTAGCAAATTTGAATCTTTGAATGACGCAAAAATGTTTTAATAATTCTTCAAAATTCGTCAAAGGACTATGTAATGCAGTTATGTTAAAAATATTATATAATTACACTATGATGGTTAGAAACAATGTTTACGAAACAAATCCGGCTGACTCTTTTATTAAATTACCCCCTGGGTCCGAATATGACCTCCGTTTGCACCACCAACCTTTGCTTTTGGGGGGACGTCCCCAAATTTATTTTAATTTCCTTTTTGGTAATTTTATGCCTATAAATTCAGTTTTTTTAGTATTAAGAGATTACTTTACACTTTAAATTTCTCATGAGGCTTCAAAAAGGTTGAATATATACAAAAAATCAACATTTTTAGCTAGAAGATTTATTTAAAAGGCAATTTTTCCTAATTAATTGAGAATAATCCATGTTTTTTATTACGAGGGGTTTCGCGTTTTAATGTTTTATATGTATTTTTCACCTAAGTCAATTTAAACAATTTCTCACCCCCTTCTTAACATTCCAAAATAAAAGAAATGGGAAAAGAACAATCGAAGTAGTATTTAGTGAAAAATATCAGAAAAAGGATAGATAAAAAAACTTTTAATGATTTTTTACAAGTAATATGGAAAAATCGCCTTTTAAATATATCACTTAGCTAAAAATGTTGATTTTTTGTATATTCAACCTTTTTGACGCCTCATGAGAAATTTTAAGTGTAAAGTAATCTCTTAATACTAAAAAAAACTGAATTTATAGGCATAAAATTACCGAAAAGGAATTAAAATAAATTTGGGGACATCCCCCCAAAAGCAAAGGTTGGTGGTGCAAACGGAGGTCATATTCGGACACAGGGGGTAATTTAACAAAAGAGTCATACATTGTCATAAATTTAATACAGAGTCATAAATTTAACATTGTTTCTAACCATCATAGTGTAATTATATAATATTTTTAACATAACTGCATGACATAGTCCATTGACGAATTTTGAAGAATTATTAAACCACTTTTGCGTCATTCAAAGATTATAATTTGCTAATTTTAAGCACCATACAAGCATTACCTGTAATTATTGGCGATAAAATAACATCGGGATCGTTTAGAAATTATTAGGAAAATTTTCAAATTTTTTTACATTTTTCATAAAATTTTCATATTTCAACTCAAAAGTGCGACCTGAATATATTATCCGATCAAGTTTAAATTTTTTATAGATTAATAGGACCACCAACCACAAACTTTGAGCAATAGCCGCAGACCAATTTCGAAGAAAAAATTTTTACCTGTACTTATTTACATTTATTGGTGCTTTTTCATTAACTTTTTCATTTTAAAAATCTATTGAGGGGCCTGGAAAGTTACATTTTATATTAAAAACACAAAATTGGCAGAAAAGTTTGCCAATAAACAATGTAAATGGGAAATTTATAGTAAAAACCTATTTTTTGTAAACATATGAGCCCTGGTAGAGACCTGAAGGAGTTATTCAAAATTCATAAAATTTTACAGGTGTTCTTTTGGCACTAAAAGGCAACTTTTTGAAGGTAACCAAAATTGAAATTCGAAAATTCGTGTTTTTCGCTCCACCCTAATATAGGCCCTTCGATTTTTCAAAAAAATTCTTAATTTTAAAATATTTCCATTTTTTTAAATAACGGATAAGGTCGCAGTTATAAAGCAGTTACTGTCAATCAAATTATTATGCATCCAATCACAACGACCGATTGACGCTATATTTTAAGATGAAACATGTTTTTTCACCATTTAAAAAAGTACTTCCCTGATGAAATATCACTCAAAGACTGATAAAAATATATTCTAAAAACTTACATGTACGCCATTTTATACTAAAATTTCACCCTTTTTGTCCAATATTTATAATTTTTAGTCTGATTTTATCGAGATTAATTGTAAACATAGAGTGATGTTTTGTCTCTCATAATTTTCAATTGCTTAAACGGTGTTGTTTAACAAGTCTGGGTTTAAACAAAAGTATGAATGATAAACACTAGGCATATTATACTAACAAGTTACTTTAAAATAATGGTTTTTGTTTGGTCCGAATATTGATAAACAATTAGAATTAATTATTTTTATAATTGTAGATTAAAAATAACTAAGATGAATATTTTTTAAAAACATTTCGTTTAAATTTTTTATAAGTTCGAGTTCATATAAAGGGTGTTTCAAAATTGCGTTGCACGGCTTTTATTCGGAACCAGCGCCTCCTAGGGTCATGGAAGTAAGGTCTACCCCTAGGTAAGTGAGCCTGGAGAATCCATTGAGAAGACTTACGGCGCCCCAAGCGGCGAAATTGAAAAGTTAAAAAAATTATTTTAAAAACTAAAGGAGATAGGGCAAAAACCTCAGTGAGAGTATTGTTGCCAACGTCAAGAAGAACTCATTGAAAAAAACTTGATTAAAATATCTTGAATATTCGCGGAGATATTAGCATGTGAAAATAGCACTTTTTCAGGGGTCAAAAAGTAAAAAGTTCGCATATTTGCAAATTTTTTAAATTTTTTGATTAAATTTTGTGTTCTTTCAATCAAAAAAACCCAAAACTACACAATAACACTGAAAAATTTGCAAATATGCGAACTTTTTACTTTTTGACCCCTGAAAAAGTGCTATTTTCACATGCTAATATCTCCGCGAATATTCAAGATATTTTGATCAAATTTTTTTCAATGAGTTCTTCTTGACGTTAGCAACAATACTCTCATTGAGGTTTTTGCCCTATCTCCTTTAGGTTTTAAATTATTTTTTTTAACTTTTTAATTTCGCCGCTAGGGGCACCGTAAGTCATCTCAATGGATTCTCCAGGCTCACTTACCTAGGGGTAGACCTTACTTCCAAGACCCTAGGAGGCTCTGGTTCCGAATAAAAGCTGTGCAACGCAATTTTGAAACACCCTGTATATTAAAACTTTTAATGGAGATTTATTCATGGAGTGACGTATTTTTGGAAAGTTGGTTGACGTTTTTTCTGTAAATTGTTTAATTGTTTTATAAAGTGTATAAAGTTCAGCGAGTTGGAATTTGTGGGAATTGGGAAGCAATTCCAAAAAGTCCTGCGTCAGCAGTGTACGGGGGTTGGTGAGCGGTAGCGAGCAGGGGGCGGTAGCTCCCTAGTGTACATTAAAAAAGAAAGCGTTTTTATAAAAAAATTTGTCTCTATGTAGTTTATGTTATTACCGTATTTCACTTCTCATAAATGAATTTCATGCCTCCCAAAAAAGTCAAGGAGTATTTTTACTCCTCCAGAAAAATCCTATGAATAACACTGGTCACAGGGTTCCCACGGGTCAGGAAATACCTGGAAAAGTCAGGGAATTTTAATTTCATTAAAATTTAGGAAAATGGCTTATTTTTGCCTAAAACCTGGAAAATCATACAAAAACACTTGGAAAAATGATCAATTTTCAATTTCTGCATCTCAGTTTTGGATCTGGAAAGGGAATAATGTTGAGAATATATGTTTAAAATAGCAAGAAATATCCGAAAAATGCCGTAGATTGCTAGTTTTTTGAGTGGAAAAAACTTCAAAATGAACCTGGAAAAGTCAGGGCATTTTATTTCCAAAATTGAGTGGTAACCCAGTAGGTCATTGAGTGCTTATATTGTTTGCGGAACCCTTAGAATGCTTTACGGAACCCCGGTTGGGAAACGATGCCTGTAGAATAATACCCTTTAGGATTTAGAGCTTTATGAAAAACCCTAGGGTATTTAGATTTTTTTGTAACGATCTTGTGCTAAGTTAATTGAAGAATCATTCATTTGATAAAAGAAAAAAACTGACTTGGAAGGAAACCTGGAAGGAAACCCGACAGCTGAAACTAACTAAGCATCCTTCGAAATCAATAATATTTAAATTTCATCAATAAATAAACATATATTTCAAAGTTTTAATTACTTCAAATTAAAAGAAAATAACGCTTCTCGTTAAAAATTGGTTGATTAACTTAATAAATTATCAACTCTGCCATAATTAATTACTCTGTTTAGGTATTTAAATTCTTTTGCTTTCGAACTATTAATGAGATTGCAACTTATTTCTTTTCCCGTGAGAGTTAATTAAGGAAAAGAAGATAACCTAAAAGTGTAAGAGATTGCTTAAAATGTAACGCTGACAGGGTACAAAACTTCTTTAAAAACAACGTTTTTTAAGTTATTCACAGGTGTTGCAACTCGACGGATCTAGTGAACTATTAACATTTAAGGAATAACTTTTGGCAACTGTGTTTAAATTGATGTGAAATTGTGAAATGTTTATTATTAGGAATTTGATTTTAAGGAGTTTAGGTTAGTTTTGAAATTATAAGTATGTTTGGAAGTTTTTGTCAAGATTAATCAAAATTAAAGATTGAATATGAAGTGTTATCTCTCTGTGTTTGGCCTATTGTCCTTCCACTCCGGGTGAGAAGTAGAGTCAAGGAAAACAGACCTTACTCTACTGCTCTTATTAGTACTAGCGCTATTTGGAAAATTGTGGCATCCCTGCCTGGGATGTGAGAAGGATGACTTCGGAAGCCACCTTAAGAAAACAGAGGAGTATAGTTAGAAGTTTGATACAGAGTCTAATAGAGTCGTTAGAATTAAAGTTGAAGGAACCTTTATTAGCCCTGGATTCATTGGAGGAAGATTTAGAATTCTTAGAAGTACAATCAGGATATTTAAAGCAAACGGAAGAAGATTTACTACCGTTTTATACTGAGGACAATGTAGATAAAGAAATAGATGAAGCTGAAGAATTGAAGGAAAGAATTATTAGATGGAAATTCAGAGTAAAGAAAGCTATAAAAGTGAAAGATTCACCTCGAAGATCAGACACGAAGCTGTCTGAATTACGGAGTTTAGACAACGTAGGAATCTACAATGAAGATAAGATGAATGAAGACAGGAGAGAAGAATCAAGGATTCGGACCATGAAAGACGAGATCAAGAAAACATCGAAGGAGAGTTTCCACAAGAATAAGGAAGAAGAGCCGGATGTTTCCGTCATTTGGGAAGTTAAAGAAAAGAAGTTGGAGAACGGGGGTTCTACTGAAACAACCGAGGGTGCTGCAGTGATCTTGATGGAGCTAGATCCCTCTGTTGAGGCGAAGAAGTCGGAGAACGTGGTCCCTGCAGAAACAGCCGGAGGAGCTGAGATGATCTTGATGGAGACAGACCCACCTGTGAAAGAGAAGAAGTCGGAGAACTTGAGCTCTTCTGAAACAGCTAGAGAAGCTGGAGTGATCATGATGGAACCATATCCATCTAATGGCATGAGGAACAACAGTGCACCAGAAAATAAGGATTTGGGGGAAATTGATGGAGCTGATTGCCACAAAGATAGAACCCAACGTAAAGGTAGAAGAAGGGATAGAAGAAGTAAAGAAGTAAAAGAAAAAAGAAGGAACAGAAGAACCACCAAACAAATTGACATGAGTTCGGCATGTAAAGTGCCTAGAGGACCAAGGACAGTCTCACATTCGATTGTTGTGCCAAGAGTTACTGAACAAAGCTTTGAAAAGAAAATAGTTCCCAGATTCAGATCCCCATCTAGCAGACCTCCCCATCGAGTTGTTCTGGATTGAGCTCCATCGATGGGACCTCAATGGCGGGAGTGTGTTGCAACTCGACGGATCTAGTGAACTATTAACATTTAAGGAATAACTTTTGGCAACTGTGTTTAAATTGATGTGAAATTGTGAAATGTTTATTATTAGGAATTTGAATTTTAGTAGGTTAGGTTAGTTTTAAATTATTGTTTTGAATTTTAGGAAGTTAGTTTAGTTTTAAATTTAATGAATTGATTTGATTTTAAGGAGTTTAGGTTAGTTTTGAAATTATAAGTATGTTTGGAAGTTTTTGTCAAGATTAATCAAAATTAAAGATTGAATATGAAGTGTTATCTCTCTGTGTTTGGCCTATTGTCCTTCCACTCCGGGTGAGAAGTAGAGTCAAGGAAAACAGACCTTACTCTACTGCTCTTATTAGTACTAGCGCTATTTGGAAAATTGGTATTCTTTTTAAAGTTCGTTTAAGATTTCACGTTCAGTCATTTAGAAATAGGTATGGATAAATACCTTTATAAAACAGATTTCAGAATTATTTTGTGTAGCTTAGACTTCGATACCTCTAATTTTTAAATGCTATAGCAATAAAATTTGAAGTTGATATTATCACATGTAAGTTCTACCATCTTTGACGTTTGCTATTATAGACCAAGACAAGTTAAATCGTAAGAACATTTTCCTTTGGCCATGAATAAGGGGTCAGGTACCCTTTCGTCGAGAAAAAATCTGCTCTTTTTCGAAGAGACCATTCTCCAAAACTTAAAAATACATTTGAATGAAAATGTGGATGTGCATTGAAAAATCTTTAGTCATTAATTTAACACCAAAATTTAAGTTGTGATTAGCATAGTTTTTCTTATGTAAATTTTTAAATGCGTACCCTTAATTTTGTCGTACGTTTACGGCGCGCAGTTTTTCTTTGAAACCGTTGATCACAAATGCTTAAAATTTTGTACAGATGTTTATATAATGCCAATACTTAATTTAATGAAGCAAAGTTTTAATTGCTTGAGAACTTTTCTAAATTTTGACCAAAATATACGAATTTTTTTTTTGAAAATACCACTTTTCCCTTTTTAAGGCTGTTATTTTTTATATATGGCTCCAAATTGTATATCGCTTCATTAATTTTGAGATTCATTAATAATTTGCTATCAGATAAAATTTGAAGCTATTTGTGAGCTTTTCTGAAGAGTTATGCTGTGCGCCGTAAACTATGGAATACGTACGACAAAATTAAGGGTACGCATTTAAAAATTTACATAAAAAACCATGCTATTCACAACTTAAATTTTGGTGTTAAATTAATGACTAAAGATTGTTCAATGCACATGAAAATTTTCATTCAAATATATCTTTAAGTTTTGGAGAGTGGTCTCTTCGAAAAAGAGCAATTTTCGACAGTTTTTTCTCAACGAAAGGGTACCTACTCCGGTGCATTGTGCATTCCATAACATTAAAGATTTATCATATTTCCGGTTATTTCCAACATTTTAAGAATGGATATGATAGAGAATATAATAAGAATGAAAATAAGAAAAATAATAAGAATGTAACCGGATTTCTTATAATTTCTTACTCCTGGGGATACTAAATTTATGAAGCATGCAATATTTTTGAAACTTTTTTTTAACTTCAATGAGGAAGTTTCATATTTTTTTTTTATTTTTTAAATCGATCCTACCTTACGAGAAAACCCTAAAACCGAGATATTTTTTAATTCTGATCATTATTTATTTTTTTACTGCGGTTTAAAGTTTGCGCTCTGGAAAAGGCGGGAAAAACAGCGATTTCAGATTCGTGATGTCACTCGGCATGTCAAAACTACTACAACTCGCATCTCCTCCTCAACTATGCAGCCGGCGTTGACAAAACTCGGTGCATAGACGTATCTCGAGGCGAGGACGATCACTACCAAGTTTTCCAAGTTCGAAAATCGAATATTTACAAGTAATAAACGATTTTATGGCTAAAAACGCTTATTTCTCCATTTCTCTGCTAGAGTGGATCTGCTTGACTCACTATTTTAAATATGAAAACCTCAGGATTAAATATTTTTAATAAGAAAAGCTCTATAATTGCCAATTTAAAAGTTAAATCAGCAATGAAAACACCAAAATAAAATCAAATAATTAATTTTAAAACATTACATTCTTATATTTTAAGATTTTCCCCCTTAAAATTCAAATATTTATGGAAAATGTATTATTAAATATTTTTTATTAAGTGGGACTAATCCCCATCTGGTCTAATGAAACTAGACCAGATCCAAGAGGTCATAAAGACCTCTTATTTTAATAATGAATAAACATCAACAATGTCTTTTGTTTAGTGTCGAGTGACGTCAAATTTGATTTTTGAGCGTTTGCGATTGCATCATTTGTTTACGACTTTTTTCAACTTTTATTTCTTCTATATCTCAGTAAATAAATTTTTGAGGAAAATTTGGATTGCAGATTTGGATTTTTCACATCTTATATTGTATTAATATACCCCAAAATCGAAAATTTAAAAAATATGAAACTTCCTCATTGGAGCAGTTTTACTATCTTCTATCCTTAAAATTTATCCTTGCGTATTTTTCAAAACATTTGAAGAAGTTTGACAACACGACTAACATAATTACACACGTCACGTGTGTAATTTGTCGTGTGATTTCGTACCACGTGTGACACTGGTACGAAATGTCTTTCCTGAATTAAATCCTATATGTGCAGTATATTATCTTTCTAAATAAGTAACTAACTATATAGCGGTCACGATTTAAAATAAAGTCTCGAATGCTTTTAAAACTACTTGTAGCCATCTAGAGGATTTATACTTGCTCTAGGAGGGTTAACATTAAAAACAAATGCTTCCAGAGAACCCGGTCCCGGTTCTTAATATTTAATTCACTCTCTTCTTACTACGTCATTATTTCATTTCTCGTGGTTTACCATTCTTCATAAGAAGATTAAACATTAAATTTTATCTTTTTCTGCTCTTTTCAACCATCAAAACGGAGCAAGCATTAACTGTCTTGGTTTAGTGCCAGGAAATACGTAAGACGTACAAAAGAGAGGTAGTTCTTAATAAGAAGGTAGCAAAAATTATGTTTCCTCGTTCAAAATGAAATTAGTTCGAAATTACACGTTTCACTCAAACTTTATTGAATAAGAGCTTCGAATTCGCCTTAATTGTTCTTCTCACGCACGTTTTACTTTCGTTTGGATGGAATTTCCTGTGATATTATTTATGAGTGAAAGGAAATAACTGAGTTGGACCAGTAAAATTTTATGCGGGGAGATTATGTGGCAAAAGAAAACTTACGAACACCAGGGCTATGTACTGATGCAATGTTTTTCGAAAAAAAAATGCAGATTGATTGATTGTAAAAGAAATAATTAGTTGAGAAATGATAAAAAAAATTCACACTGTTTTTGGTGTTTTTTTCGCATTAGATTCTGTGAAAAGAAATGTGTTAATGGGGACAGACTTATTTTTTTACACTTTATTTCTCCTCTCTTTTTGGAAAAGAGAACTTCTCTCCCTCACAAATAATGGTCTTTTCCTTGTTTCCTCTTTTCAATATCAATTTTATTTCTTTCCTTCTAAAGCTAGTTTTGCTCTTATTCTATACTGGTCACTTTCTCTTTAATTCCCAAATCGTGGTGTTTAGAGTGATTAACAGGTGGCAAACAAAGTTGCCAAAAACAACAACAATGAATCAGACCATCAACCTGTTCGAAACAAACTCTCAAAGTTCGCGGTAAAATCTTTTAACGGTCCAAAGTTTTTGATCAGCAACTGTTGTTGCAATCTAAAATTTCAACCTTCAGCTTCCCACAGACGCGGGTTAAATAGTTGTAAACAGTGTGCATATCGATGACAAGGTTTGGGCTACCAAAGTGACCGTCTGTGGGCTGCTTAAGAGCTGCAATTAAAAGAGCAATAATGAAAATTCTAAATTTTAGTTTACTTTAGTAAAAGCCCAGTGGCTCGGTGGTAGTGCTTCGCGTTTCCACACCACAGGCCCGGGGTTCAAATCCCGGGCTGGGCAAGGTCCACTCAGCCTTTCATCCCTTCAGTGGGTCGATAAAATGAGGACCAAGCTTGCTTGGGAACTAAACACTGGGGGTCTCGCGTTAGAATGACCACATAACAGGGACACATGCCTAACAACTTGCACCTCAGGGCCCCACGGTCACGAAAACGAAGATGGGCATCGTAGGCCTTGGCCCACTAGGGCTGTTGCGCCAATGAGTTTAGTTTAGTTTACTTTAGTGGTTGCCGATCGCTGGTCTGCGAACCCCTATGGATACGAGGATTTTCTTACATACTTCAGTTTAATATTGATTTACCTATACACCCATAAGATCCCATCAATGGAAATTATAAACAGTAAAAACGAAAAAAATATTGCATTTCCGAAAACAACAAAAACTGCACCTTTTTTCTTAAAACTGCCCAATGTCTTTAAGATGTGGGGGTCCATATGTAGAGGGAACAAAATATTTCTGAAAGAATCTATTCCAGAATCAAATGCCTTGGAATCGATACCAAGGAAACCAACCCTTGAAGGAATCGACTCCAGTCGGAATCGAATCATAAGAATCGTGCTTAATTTTCCAATTAATACAGATAACTATACACTTTTGTTAACTAATTAGTATTTAGATTTTTAATTGGTATTATACAGCAGGAATCTAATCTTAGGAATCTTACCTTGTTTCTGATTAAAACAGATAGTTATTAACAATTTTGTTCACTAATTAACTTAATTATTAATTAATATTTAGCTGGTTAAAAATTCATTTATAATAATTATTTTAATTAGCTTTGATTCGTGATTGAGAAAGATAAGTTCGATTCTACTCATTCGATGCTGGTTCTAAGGAATCAATTTCAGGTTTGGAATCAAACCTCTGGAATGAAATCCAAGAATCGAGCCTCAGGAATCGATTCCGAATTCCATATTGCCGTGAAACTAAAAAGGAGGTCCTGGAGACCAAACCAACTACGAAACCTCAATCCCTAAGTACCTTAAATAAGTACCTTAATCCTTAAATACCTCTGTACTGGATAGGTAATAACCGAAAATATAACTTGCTCCAACAATAGGTATCGCCCCCCCTCACCTACATCACCGATATCATCTAGCATAAGCTCATCCGACCATAGGGTGGGCGACTCGCGACACTCCAGTGACGTCTCAACCAATTCTTTTCACGTCTTCCTTTACTCAGCGAATCTAGAAGAGAACTGATGAAGAACGATGATCCCGGGATGATTGATGAGAGAAGAGGGGGGTCACGCGGAGACGACGCGGCTACGAAATCTCGTCGGCGCTTCCTGGCCGATGTCGTCAAACAACGATCAGCAATAGATCTCTCTCTCTCTTATATATCTCTGGGAGCATTTAGGAAGCAGTGATTTTATTTGTGTGCTTCTTTTTCTTTCCATATTTCTTGCTCCGGGAGCATTAACTCCGAAGTTTCTTTTCTTTCGGCCCCCTGCAAATGATTATTCATTACATTAGTTCCGGCCTTTGGTGATCGTTTGTCAGCGGGTTTTCTTTATGAGTCTTTTCGATTCGCTGAGGATTATCCGCTGATTGAAATATCCCTCCCCTGTGATGAATTAAGCCCGATGCGATGCTGGAGAAATAAGTGTCGGCTGTTGAAGAACGGTCTGTTCGTATGTGAGGATAACTTTTACTTGCGTCTATATTTTCTGACCGGCGCTATTCCTTTAGATTAGATAAATATATTAATGCATTCAGTGTGAGGCCTATCGTTGTGATTTTTCCTTTTCGTGTAATTCACAATGAGATTAATCAGAAATTATTTGCGAATACTTAACAAAATCTCTGAATTATCGGCGTTTGAGGTATTACTTGTAGGCATCGGGATTTGCTTATTTTACTTGAAAAAATATTTAATTCTTAAGATCTTACGTATTACCCCGTGATTCATCAGTTTTTTATGAAGTTCTTATTGCCACACTTTAAGAACTAGTCTCAAAGAAAGCTTTACCCAATTTTTATAAATAAGTAAAACCATCATGATAATTCACACTGGAAGGTTATTTCTATCCCCAATAATTTCCCACACTCCTGGGACTTAAATTTTTCCCGTTTTCTTCTACATATTCATATCTTTCTATTGTTTAAGTTAAGGTAAACGAAATCTTTGCGAAGTAATCACCTATCTCTAAAATTCAAACTTGATAAACCCGTTTACCACTGTCTGGATACTTTCAGAAGCTCATGAGCTTCTGAAAGTATCCAGAGTAACTAGAGATTTTGAACTTCTGAAGAAGTTCAAAATCTCTAGTTACTCTCTAAATCGTAAAGCTAATTCCATAAAATATTTTTCCAACCTAATCTTCATTAAAAATACACGCTCACTGCTTATTCAAATCCTAGATTAACTACTTCCCGAAGAAACAACCAGAACTTCCAAGAAGAGACTCCCCAACCAAAGAGTGGGACACGTCTGAAACATTACCTCCACCTACATATTCTAAATTCCTTAACTACATTTAACTCAGAGTGAGCCCTGAGCAATAAAACACCGCATACTTTGCCTTAATAGATCTTCAAGCTCATCCCAGGTTTTTCCCCCACCGAAAATTTCCGAGCAACCTTTATCTTCTCGTCCCAGTCGCAGCCATTATTCGTGGACAGTGGAACTGGTGCCACGAAAAGAGCCTTTTTCTCCCTGCACCATCAATTCTCATCCTCTCCGGTCTCTTTTCATCCGTGTTTTCTCCAGATCCGTTTTCTGGATGCCATTCCCGGTCCCTTCTGCCTTCCGAGAGTCCCAGCGGATCCCCCCTCCCCAGAATGCATTTCTACAGACGTTTCCATTCTCAGGAAAAATGCTAACGTAGTTAATGCCTGCTTTTTGATTCAAGGATCTCCTCTTCTTTTTTTTTATCTCGAGCTTGCGGAGTTCGCGTAAGTTAAGATGTATCGCACTTTCTGGGGGACTGCACTCTGCTACATTATTTAAAGTTCCATTTTCAATAGCGCCTGGTTAAATTTTTTTTCCTACCTCCTGCTTGTGAATTTCTGATGCTTTGAGCGAAGGGCCTGTGGGGAGTTAGAGCAAATGAGTTTTATTTTGAAAGGGCGTCCTAGGCGAACTTCTAGTGTCCAATACGTTATTTATTTTGTATATGAATAAAAATATCGGTCATGTATCTGGTCACTATTTTGTACGCAGATGACGTTTTTAGCTTATACAGGGTGTATCTGAAATGGTGCAACAAACTTTCAGGGATGATAGTACTGATCAAGACGAACAAGAATCGGTATAGAAAGGGGGTCCCAGACCAAATCCCAGGGAGTTAAAAATGGAGCGACACCCCCAAAAAATCATTGAAAAATTCAATTTGTAGAAGAACTACTATTGGTAAAAACTTAATTACGGTCTCAAAATTTGTGTTTTAATATGATCTTTAAAATTACTTCAAAAGTCTTCACTTTAAAATTGTTTTATTATGAAAAAAGTTAAAAACACAAAAAATGTGAAAACTTTGCCAAAACCTTATTTTGTATTTCGAAATCCTTTCTTTTGACTTGATAATCTGAAAGATCATAGTTGAAAACCCTTAAGTCCAAAGTTTAACGTAGATACAATCAATATTAAACGCTTGAGATCCTGTTAAAGGTTGTTTTTTGCGTGCGCTAACAGCTGTTCTGGAAACAGCTCTAAAAAACTGCTTGCGCACCCAAAAAACAAACTTTAAAAGGATCTCAAGCGTTTAATATTGATTGTATTTACGTGAAACTTTGGAATTACGGGTTTTCAACTATGATCTTTCAGATTATCAAATCAAAAGAAAGGATTTCGAAATACAAAATAAGGTTTTGGCAGAGTTTTCACATTTTTTTGTGTTTTGTAACTTTTTTCATAATAAAAAAATTTTAAAGTGAAGACTTTTGAGATAATTTTAAAGATCATATTAAATCACAATTTTTGAGACCATAATTAAGTTTTTACCAATAGTAGTTCTTCTACAAATTGAATTTTTCAATGATTTTTTTTGGGTGTCGCTCCATTTTTAACTCCCTGGGATTTGGTCTGGGATCCCCCTTTCTATACCGATTCTTGTTCGTCGTGATGAGTACTATCATCCCTGAAAGTTTGTTGCACCATTTCAGATACACCCTGTATATGAAGAACGTCTTACGGCTCCACGGTTTTAACTTAAATTTTTTTATTGCCCTGTAATTTTAATTAGGATATATCAACAGTTAAAACTGATGAAAAAAAGACGTGTGTATCACTTTATATACCGTATATCTACTTTTTTTAAACGCATAAAATATATTTTTTTTTCTTAAATTTTGAGCGAGTTTGTCACGATTATTAACAATGGTGGTTGAAAGATTCCTCGTTTATTACATTAATTAACATAGCAACCTTACACAATATATATCCTAAATTTACAAACTTTGATAATGAAGAGTAACATTAGAGTAGTTGGTACATGGTACTTATTCAAACAATCTCAAAAATATGTTACATTAGTACTAAATGTAATGTCTTACTAAATGTAATGCAATAAATGTCTTACGTATTATCCCATAGACCGAACCTCTGAATCTGAAAATGTTTAACTTAAGTCCATTAGCTGAAAACAAATGCTTTACCCAGTTTTTAGTACCCAGCCCCAGTTGAACCATGATAGTTGGTACTGGAAATTTATTTCCATCCCCAGCCGTTTGCCAACATTATCTGGTGGTAACAGTATCAGTGGGTCTAGTCTACATAATCTAGCCCATGAGTTTTGATTCACTCTGTAAAATATTATAAAAAATACACTGTTAAAAACAAAAACAGTTAAACCTTTCACCAGATTATGGTAAAGGGTTGTACACGTTTCACCAAGTTTTTGGAGCTTTCACTAGAGAAAGCACGAAAACTTGGTGAAACCTGTTAATGAACCTAGGTTGCAGCTACATTTGAACCAGTTTGTGGTGAAAGGTTGAACTGTTTTTTTTAAAGGTGTACAGTGGTGTAAGAGTACAACAAATGTTAGTAAATCGTTCCAGGGAGGTGGTTTTTGGGGCTGTTCTATTTAGCCAATTATTAAACCCTTGACTAAGGTAACTACCAAAGAACCTAAGAAGAAATAGTACTTCATTATCTAAAACTTTATAATATTGGGCCTACATCACTGATCACTGTCATCACGAGCAGTTCATACAGTGATATTGGATTTCTTTGCAAAGTGTATAAAATCTTACCTTTTTTATAAATCACTATAATTTCATTAATATTAATCAAACTTATTTGCACAAAGTACCTAAAAGTCAAAATAAGAAGTAAATATGAGATAAATATCTCCGAGCAGGAAGGAGATAAGGACTTCTTCAGGACCCTGAAGAAGTCATCCGTCGGGTCGACCATTAAAAGTTTAAAAAATCCAAATTCTGAAATTTAAATTTTAATCTTATTTGTTTATATCTTTTTACCTTTTATAAAGAGAGTTCCAAAAATTTCAATTTACACTATTAAAGAGAACTATGAATTAAAATAAGAATAATTACTACTAACTATTAAAAATGTTACGAAAGTTAGGCATATTTCATGATCCTCAAATAAAAAGTAATGAAAATAAGTATAAAATTATTTTATAACTACACTGCTGGCCATCCAAAATGGTACACCAAGAAGGAACAGAGGTATCAAACCCAAATTTATTTCTATGATTGCACATAGTGTAAATGTGAATTGATTAAAAATTCAGCCTTCCTGGATGTTAGGGGGCCGAGAAAATCGGTGAGGAGTGTTTTCTCCATAGGTGTCCATTACCGCCGCCCCACGCCATGGTATTGAGTGAAGGAGGATCTAAATGGGCTTTGAGGGATTGGAGGACCATGTTGAGTCCACAGGTAATCAAAGTTCATGTGGTGCACCAGCGGACGTGGCATACCGGGCTAGGTGATTTCTCCTCTTTCATCGGACATGTTTTGTGGCGTTGGATCTTAAGAACGGGTAGGTCAGGGTAAAAATGCAACATAGGGAGATAAGAAGAAAGCTTGGACATTGAGTTCATCACGTGGTTGTGCATTTTTCTCTTGAGACTTGTCCGCAGGTGAGGGGTGAAGGTATGGGTGGACAACAGGTTGTCAAACCACAATACTTCAGCTCTGGTTGGCTAATGGGCCGGTAAATCATACTGAGGAGGTGTGGGAGTGGAATGCATGTCGTTTACAGTGCAGGGGACTGCCCGTTTGGCAAGCATAGCTTCAGAAAAATTCCAATCTTCAACACATGATTTGGCGTTGGCAACAATGCTCTAAATATTGAAATTGACATCTCAAAGTGATGGCATAGAGTTTATGAGAGTATCCCAATGCGGTCTGGAGCACCACGATAGTTGGAGATTACTCTACGACAGCGAGAAAAGAGAGCACTCAGCTATTGATTTTGTAATCGTCAGATTTCCTCTTTACGCAGAGTAACGAGGTAGTGAAGCATTGGATTCCACTCCCACACCTCCTCAGCATGATTTAACGACACATTTACCAACCAGAACTGCAGCATTGAGGTTTGACAACCTCTTGTCCACCCTTACCTTCAACCCTCGCCTGCGGACAAGTCTCAAGAGAAAAATGCACAACCAAGTGACGAACTCAATGTCCAAGCTTTCTTCTTATCCCCCTATGTTGCATTTTTACCCTGACCTACCCGTTCTTAACCCTTTCACTCCCAATGATGCCAATTGGAATCATGGTATTTGGGATTTTTATTCGTCTTTCCTAGAAATACCAAATATTCCAATTGGATACTATTAGAATCTTCATTCAACTCTCTTTTTAAAAATATTTTTGTTTTTTCCTTATCTTTAAATTTTCATTTCCCAATAAACGATCAAAATTTAACTTTTTGAAAATTTTTTTTTGGTAAAACATGTGTATAACAACTTTAATTTTGAAGCAATTAAAATTAATCTAAATAAAATAATACTGTTTTATTTTGTAAATAAATGATTGTAAAGACTATATTGATCCTTTAAAATAATATTCATCAAAATGTTTTGGTTTTAGAATTTATTGAAAAGTCATGATTCAAAATGGCATCATTGGGAGTTCAGGTGCACTTGCTTACCAGTACATAACATGTTAGAAAATGCTATAAATCAAATATAAAGCTATATTTCTGGCAAATTACTTTAAATATTTATTAAATGTAACCATTGAAATAAAAAAACAAGACAGCTACAATTTACTCTCGATATCTCGAAATTCGTTATCTCGAAATTTTCGTTATTTCGAAAAATATTTTACCCTATCGACAAATTATATGAATGTTATGCATATAAATGACTGTTTTTATCTTTAAAATAGAACATATCTATTTAAAGTATAACCTCGATATTTCGAAATTCGTTATCTCGAAAACTTCGTTAATTCGAAAAATTATTTTCATTATTTTTGGATTATTTAAAGAAAAAATAAATAAAAATGTTAAAAAATAATCTTATAACAATAGTTTATTCCAATATTTACCTTTATTATCATTTATGAATTCTCTAGGGTTAAATGTGACATTAGAATCAGTACCACTTTTTTACCCCTTAACTCCCAATGATGCCATTTGGACTCATTCAAAATTTCAATTAAAAAATTGAGATTAATTTTTTTTCTTTTTACCCTGTTATTAGGAAGGCAAAATGAGCATAGTTTACTGATTTTAGAATTTTTTGGTTGAAAAATGAAAAGTTGGGAGTGAAAGGGTTAAGAACCAACGCCACAAAACATGTCCGATGAAAGAGGAGAAATCCCCTAGCTCGGTATGCCACGTCCGCTGGTGCACCACATGAACTTTGATTACCTATTAACTCAACATGGTCCTCCAATCCCTCAAAGCCTATTTAGAGCCTCCTTCGTTCAATACCACGGCGTGGGGCGGCGGTAATGGAAACCTATGGAGAAAACACTCCTCAGCGATTTTCTCGGCCCCCTAACATCCAGGAAGGCTGAATTTTTAATCAATTCACATTAATACTATTTGCAATCATAGAAATAAATTTGGATTTGGTATCTTTGTTCCTTCTTGGTGTACCATTTTGGATGGCCAGCAGTGTATTAGGTTTCCAAACGCATGCCCACATATGTTCTTTAAACTTTTAATGCCAGGCAAAGATGAGTTTGAAAAGTTCAGGGATGTAATAACAATAGATCCATAGGGTATTCCAAATTTTTAATCTACAAAATCAGAACTTAATTTTATCCATTAATTCAATTTTTAATCCCTCAAATTTAAGACCAAGTTTTAAAGAATCAGTGATTGAATAAACTTCTTTAAAGTGCGTTTTAATTGACAAAAATACCCATATAGTGAATATGTTAAAATAGTAAGACAGTATATACTTAAAAAAAACGAGGAGAAACGCAGATAAAAAAATGATGTAAGTTCCTTAAACTCAGTTTTTTAAAGGAATTATTTGCACACAAAATGTAGCAAATAAGTTCTTTTAAGAAAAACAGCCTTTTCAACTTTAAAAGTGCACTTTTAATTGAAAATTAATTTTTGCTTTAAAAGGAAAGACACTTATACACCAAACAACTTTTTTCTGTTCCTTTAGATGTGAGGTGTTTTACTTTAAATAGGACGGAAAATAGGGATGTCGATAGGACGTTGACGTTTTGCATGTGTTAGTTTCTGTGTTAATATTTAAAAAAATATCTTCAACGAAAAAAAGAGAAGTGCTGCTAACCTAATTGAATGGCTTCTTTTCAGGATAAAAATGTTTTATTCCGTGAAAATCTAATTTTCAGTCCATTAATTAAGTTTTTATTTCGTTAAAAGCACATAAAAGAGGAGTATTAGTTTTTACTTCGGGAAATCAAAGCGGTGTTGAGTTCTTCATTTTTTACTTACCCTGTTCTTTGTATATAAAATCAATATTAAAATAAAATGTTTCATATTTCTTTAACATACACGAAATACTTGTTACAATTCGACAAACGAGATGGATATCTTATTATACATCAGGCCTACACTCTTTTTGTGGCCCATTAGGTTAATGATTAAAAATATTAAAATAAACGGAAAAATTTAAATCAATAAGAGCTCTTTTGAAAAAAAAACTTTGCAAAGGAATTCGAGTCTGGAAAAATTTCGAACGGTTTATTTATTCGATATCAAATGTTCAAAAGAAAAAAAAGGCAGCTTTAAAAAGCCCTAAGAAAATATGTAAGTGACAAGATATAGAATTTTTTCTTTCAAAATTACAGTACACACTTGTAGTGCTTTTTTAACATATAATATTGTATTTCTCCCCTCTATTACTCCATTACTCCTATATAATTATCTCAATGTAATGAACAAACATTAGTTGATATTTTGACCCTCGTGTGATTGGTCTACAAAAATTATTTTTTTTGGCCGCAGCAAGTATTAATGGCGAATTACGGCCTACTCCTCCGTTAAAGTTGATCAATACAGCTCTATTATGAAACATAAAATTTACTCATTGCACAAAAATATTTAATTTAAAATTTTATTTTACTACTTACTTATATAATATTACAGCTCTTTTTACGTAAGTTTATGAAATATTTAATATTATACGAGGGTTTATGAAACAGTTTAATTAAATTTTACTTTTATGTGAAAGGGATTTTTAAACAACAAAAACGCCATGTACGTTAGAGTTACAAAAAAAGGAGTTTTATAAAAAGTTTTGAGTTATTCTATAGAACCCCTAAAAGATTAATACTCAAAATGATAGATATTTCGAGCAGACTAGAAATTATTTATTATTTAATCAATAAGAGGTTAAATAAAACAAACATATCCTGTGTCCTTTTAATATACATCGGAATAAATTAGTTTGCTTTTACATGAAATGCTTTCACATAGACATTATTTGATTATGTATTGTTACTTAACTAGACAATGTAATCAATTCGAAAACAGTTTTCTGCTAGTAACGTTATTTAAACATACAATTATTTTCTCCAAATTAGAAAAACTACGTATTTGAGAATAACAATACTAATACAATGTTTTATTGAAGGACGAATGAATGTTTTGATCCATAATTACATAGAAAACAATTCTTATCTGTAATGAATAGAGTCGTTTACAGGTCTTATTTGATTTTTTCTTGTCTTAACGAATCGTATAAGCTGAACAAAGAGTAGACTTAGTCCTACTTTCTTTATCGGTCATCCCACCAATGTCCCATTCTCTTCTTTGACGTAGTTAGAACGTGGCACATCACTCTAAGAATACGGAGGTATCTAAAGCTTAAGACAGAATTGATGAAGTACTCAATTCAGCTTTACGCTTATTGATGGAAAAGGATTATATGGGGTTCATTTAGAAGTGGTGTGATGGGACTCCTAAAAATAAGTAAAAAGACCAGCGCACTGTCATTACAAATTGGATACTGTCACTTATAGTATTTGTTAGCTTAGTAAATAAATTTAAAAGATACATTTTCGATAAATATAAAATTTAATTTTGCGTAAAAATGGTTTTTATTCTTCAAATATTTTATAACATCTCTATAAGTAAAAAGAGTTTTCAATATGAGAGAACATAGACATAGACAAGACTTTATTGTAATGGGCTCGTGCCCGTTTACAAAGTAGCAAAAATAAAGGAACAAAAAGTACAAATGAGGAAATAAATTAACACTTAATTATCATTGAACATTAAAACTATGAAAGATGAACGTAAATATACACAAATATATATTAAAGGTTGTTGGAACATTGGGCTAACTCGATTCATATAATAAATTTTTACGGACTTTTAAAATAGAAATTGTAAAATAAAAAATTCTTTCGTATTGACTTTGAGTTAATATTAACGGAAAAGGTTTTAATCCGGTTAAGTATTTGTTTCTGTATTGATTATAAAGAGGACAAGTGTTGAATATATGATTCCAAGTCTCATTTTCTTCATTATTACAGAAAGTGCAAGGGTTAGAAGGAAAAATTTCAAAAATTTCGTTTTTGTAGAAAATTCGGCTTTGATTAAGACGTAGTTGAAAGATAAATCTTTTAATGGTTATATTTAAGGGTGATTCAATATAGGTTTCAGGGTAGGCGCTGTTTAAGATTTTATAATGGGGAAAGTTAGTACTATTTTCCATTCGAGACAGGTCATTTTGAAGGGTCTGATCTCGGAGAGATTGTAACACCAGGGGAAGAAAATAAGAGGCCATATAAGGGTCCTGCGAGACAAAAATGAAACTATAACCTAGATATGAGAGAACATAAAGGTTGAACTTCAACATAATTACGCCTTTTTTGTTGGACTTTAATTCAACGTAAAAAATAGTTTTGAATTTCCACAAGTGTTGTATTTATTCCCTTTTATATTTCCTTTTCGACCTTGACCTTTTTTATATTTCCTTTTCTTCCTAGCCTTGACAGTACTATTACTTAATTCTTATAATAAGAAAAAGGTTCATAAATGGCCATTTTTACGAGAGAGTATTTTTTTTTGCAAATGGATTCTTGTTATGCATTTAATTCCTGTTATCAAAAGAATAATTTGATATTATGATATAATAATAATGAAGAAACTATGGATTCTTTTTTAATATAAATTTTACTGGTGGTGGTTATATATCACCCAGATTATTTCTTAATTAACTCATAGAAAGGTTAAGGTTGCAGTTGCTACTTAAATAATAGGAGTATTCAATGAAAAGCTGGTATCAAGAACCACCTGCATATGTTTCCTGTTAAGAAGATGGTGGATGCGGTTAAATTTAAATTCTCAAGCTCTCTCTACCAAGAATGTCATTTTAGCTCATTAATCTTAAGGCTTCTCTCAGGTCTTCGGAAGTTCTAGTTTCTAGCGTGAGAATTCAACCCAACAATGAAGAGTCTACTTTATAATGTTTTAATTATTAGACTACTTAACATTTCTCCAGAATTTAAGTATCACATTTATGATGTCAGTTCTTGTAATGGAGTCACTATGTATATTATTTTCCTTCAATTAACCGCTCAAAAGTGTATCTAAAATACCTATTTCCTAATAAATTCGAAACATTGCTTTTCTTGTATAAAAACGACTTTAATATAAAAAGTAAAACATAACTATCATCATTATTATGTATATACTTTGAATTTTCATGGACGTTTTCTATGACAGATGCATTCTATTAATTGGAAGTTAACTAACGTGATTTTTAGTTTATACAACAAAACCATGATAGTTCAAATAGAACTTGATAATATAAAACAACTCACAAAAAACCTTTTTATTTTAATTACATTCCGGCACACAGATATAATTCATCATTAAATTCATTGGTTTGAATTTCCGTTGATGTATCTTTAAATTTGTAACCTTTTCCAATACTTCATTTCACCTACGTACCTTCCACTACTAGCCTTCCACAATTTAGGCTCAGCGAAAAGTAAAGTCCTTTAAAACAAATTATCTAATGTGCTTTTTTACAAAATGAAGCTCACATGAAGTTAAGCTGAAAAGACGAGCAATGCTGTTGCTAATGTATTTTGGTTACAAAGCCAAATCAGTTCCACTGGCAGATCTACTTAGAATCAAGTATTTATTTAACTTACAGGAGAGATATAGGGAGAGATTTTATTATACAGATAGATTATAAAAAATTATTAGAAATATTTATAGAAATCAATTTTAAACATTTTTTTTTAAAAATTGATATGCTTCAAATATATTTTTGGAACGAATAGATTTGCAAACTTGACTTCTAACGACAGAACTTTTTTCGTATATTTGTTTCCTGATTTGGATTTTAAGGAGTATTTTTTCCTTTAGGATTTATAAATTTTCTCTTCAAATATATTGAAACGGGGAAATAAATTTTCCATTGAAGGAAAATTGAGCAAGTATAATAAAGAAAAATACTTTACGCTTCATATTTTACAAATAGCATGCTTTTTTTAACGAATACCATGCTTCGTTTAACAAATACCTATGTAAATATAAAAACTTAACAACGGAATCCAAAAAGAAAGAAGCAATTTCAAACTAATCAGTTTAATTTTTCCGCTGACATTGGTAAATTTGAACTTAATTTCCACTATAAAAATGAGTTCTTAAGTAAGTTTTCCACGACTACTTTTCCATTTAATCAAAATCACTCCTAAGATTAATTCTCCACACGTTAGAAACGCCCTAACAGAACGAAAACTTAGCGAAATCAACTTTAAACTTCAATAAGCAAATTACTTCTCCGAGAAGGGAAAATGTTGTTTCTAAAAGTGAGCCATCAAAAATTGCAGGAAACAATTCTCCCTTTTCCCAAGCCTTAGGGAGCAAAATAATTTGTATATTCCATCTAAAAACACGCCTTCCGTGTGCAGACATTAAAATAATTTTTAAAAGTCAAGGCATCCAAGATCACCCTGGTGGGAAACCAGCATGTGTGGCGGAGCTAAATCTCCATCAAATAAATTATTGCACCAGGAAGCAAGGGCTTTAGTCAGAACTTATTGCTCCGGGATCTAGAGAATGGCTGCTTCCAGAAGTTTCCTCGTTCTGAGAATTTCACCGCAGAGATTTTTCTTTCGATTCTTTGCTGTTTTTTTTAGCTCGCCTTCTTTTTTCCGATTCATTAAAGAGAAAGCTTTTTCCAGGGTTCTCCGTGCATTATAGTGATGAAAAAACATTGGGCCTAATCACTCGTGCAATGGCCGTTCTTGTGGACAGGATGAGTGTAACGTTACTTCGGTGAGTTGAGTAGTTTTTTTCTTGCTGCCGAGATGGGTCCTTTTTACGAAAGGCGGAAGTGCCTGACGTGCTAGTGAGGTGAGGCTATTAGAGAGGGAAGTTCATATTTTTAGGAGTCTCAATAAAGCGGGCTGCTTCTGCTGCTATAAATTTCTCCGTCGTCGTCGCATGTATTCCTGAAATTTCGTGTTTGCCTTTTATTACTCTAGTGAAATGGTTACTTTTTAAAGCGAATTTTTACGTTCCAATATATTTTTCTAGGTCAAATTTCGTATATTTAAATGCAAATTGCTTTGTTGTATAGTTTAAATATAAATTCCCTGTAGTTTTAATTCATTTGACTTATCTGATCTCTCTGTAAAACTAGTTTTTTCTTCAAAATACCTTTACATAGAAAAAGCCACCAATAAAACTTAACTTACTGACGCAACAACCCTAGTAGGCCAAGACCGAAGATGCCCAACTTCGTTTTCTTGACCATATGTCCCGGTTAGATGGTCAGTCTAGACACCCAGATGGATCAGTCACGAGACCCCCAGTGTTTAGTGTCCAGTGTCAATTTATCGACCCAGAATGGTTTAGTTGACGTTGTAAACAAGAAGCCCAGGAATCGAACCTAGGACCGGTGGCGTGGTAGCGCGAAGCGCTACCACTACGCCACCGGGCTTCAAAATTCACCATTACATGGGGGAATATCTTGAATTTCCTGTGAATCCCCTTTTCTCTTTACATTACTCACACAGGAAAAGTCAATCCTACTTGAGAGTTGTATAATGAGATGATATAAGCAGTTCTCCATTCAAATTAATAGGAATCGGAACCTTACTTTAAACTTATTTAACTCCTCTGTGTTAAACCCGTTAACCCTTTATATTCACTTATAATCCAACCTTTCACATTTTTCCAAACATACTTATTTAGCAAAAGCTAACTTTAAAACTGAGTTTTATTTTCATTTAGCCACTAGGAGTGTGTTACTTGCTTTCTCAATGAATTTATTTTTCAATGGTAACTTACACGTTCATAAAAAAGAAAGTTAAGTTAAATTTTATCAAAATTCTGAGTAAATCCTCCTTAAATTACAACTTATGATGGTTCTTGTTGTGAAGTACAAGTGTTCACAACATTTGTGACTAGTTATCTTATTTAATTTAAGACAGCAAGAGATTGTTATTTTCTCACGAGTCACTTTTGCTATCAATTTCTTTTATGCATGAGATTGTGTTTATATATTTTAAAAAAGATTGGGATATGAGCTTTTGAAATTATTCATTAAAGATGTTTATTTATAATTAAAGGGTTTTTATTGTACTGCACTATACGACAAAGTGGTGCCGCGACCAGGATACGAACCTGGGTTATTGCGGTACTTTGGGGCCTCATTGGGTTTTGACGGATCTGGCTTCTTTTTTACTAATATCATCGGACACGCCCATTCGGCTATATTCCGCTCTATGAGACCAGCCTCCTCTAACTCCTGGAGTTCTTTTTTGACTTGATCCTTCAGGGCATGTGGAATCTCAAATGGCAGGGTCCGAATAGGATTCTTTGATCTGAATTTTAGGTCAGGTGTCACTCGATCAGTGTGGCCCAAAGTTCTAAGAGACTTGGAAAAAGCAGCAAAGTTTTCCATCAGTAAAGGCAATAATACTACTTTCTCATTTTCCGATAAATGATTAAGTTTGAAATCTTGCTGAAGAAGCTCCTCTTTCCGAGCACGAAGAGTCTCTTCTGTAGCAGCTATGAAGTTGCAGAACAGTGACTGATTTTCATCCAGGTTCTGCAGATTTTCATTATTATTATTATCTTGAACATTAATATTTGTAAAAACCTGTCCCAATCTTTGCCCCTTATTTAAATGTAACCTTGAACTACCTAAGTTTCTGATGACAGTTACAAATTTTCCATCTTCTATTTTATGCAAGGACGTATGTAGTTCTACTTCACAGTTTTGTATATCAGGCTCAAAGAGCACTTCAGTATCCAAGGAATCTTCAAGTGTTATAACTTTAACTTGAATTTATGAGGAACAGTTAGGTTCTAATATCAATTTTTTGGACAAATAAGCATCAATTGTATTTGGATTTGCTTTCTGAGACTCGCACAGCGAATTAACAGTATAGGATGAATTCACAAATTGAGTTTCCCACTTTTTACAGTAGGCTGTAGCCAGACAGGGGTTGATATGCACTTCATATTTACTAATGAAGTCATAACCCAGGATCCCATGAAAGTACTTGGGTTCAAAGGAAGCTATGTACATAGGGTGCTTGTGAAATATCTTCTCTATATGGAATGGCATTTCAAAACAGGAAGAGAACTTCAGCTCTGAGTTAACAGTCTTAATATTAACTGCTCTTGAGAGGTACCTTATCTTAGTATGTCGCTTGATGGTGCCAAACACTTTTTGTGACAACAGGGTGATGGTGCTTCCTGTATCCAATAAGAACAAAAGCGTCCTGTTTCCACATTTTATGGCAATGGTGGGGAGTGGAGGGGAATCAATTGAACTGAAGACTATTTCTACTGATTTGGGGTCTTCATTATGATTCGTGAATGACTCCAAAAACTGTTTCACTGTCTGTTCGCTGTTATGCATAGTCTCTCCTAATAGTTTATCAAACGGTGACTGCACAGAAGAAGAGCTCGACATGTCACCTACTGTCGTCTCCTTTGCTCGTTTAAATTTCTTCCTTTATACCTCTGGTTGTAGTTCGAAAATGGTCATCTATTACGGCCATCAAAATCTTCCCTTGTTCGAAATCCGAGTTGATGCCGTTGCTCATAGTTGTACGTTGGATATGAATGACTCTGATAAGCCGGATGATTTAGAAGTTCCTGACAGGAAGCCATCGTGTGTCCTCTCCGGTGACAAAACAGACACGGAATAGATAAGTCTGGAGGATTTTCCCAGTTTTCTTTACTGATATGAGCTACCATAGGGTCCTCCCGATTTTGCATTTCTGCTTCTTGATGAGGCTGCGTTAGGCTCCTGAACATCTGGCGCTGAGCAAGTAAGTGATTCTTGTGGCAATACGCACACATCAAAGATTGCTTCTCCAGCTTCTCTGCAAGTGTATCTATACTTCTTTGGAGTGTCGACATCTCATTTTCGGAAGATGACACGATAGAGTGAGCTTGCATTATTCTCAGGTTCTCCTCCACTAAGTTGTGAGCATTTGCTTTATCAACTAGAGCCTTAAAGTCCTCCATAGGTTCCAAAGCCACCTTTTCTCGTAATTTTTTGAGGAAGAGCAGTCATGAATTGCATAGACTGAATTTGACTGATAGCCGATGCCTCCTTAACTTGAGGATAGGTCTGGCGGGCCTTGACTTCTATTCTGTGAGCTAGGCTCTTGATCGACTCTCCTGGCTCCATGTTTATGGCCAAAAAAGATAACAACTTAGAAGTAGCATTTGTCTCAGTTGAAAAAAAGTCTAACAGTAAATTACAAGCATTCTCTACTGTAGTGGCGTAATTGCAGGCTGGTGATGAAGCAAACCATCTCTGAGCAGCGCCTTTCAGTTTGCTTTTCAAAAGCTCATATCCCAATCTTTTTTAAAACTAGGGAGCTACCGCCCCCTGCTCGCTATCGCTCGCCAACCCCTGTTAACTGCTGACACAGACACGTTTGAACCGCTTCGCAATTCCTCACAAAACCCTGCTCACTGCACTTACTCACTTTATAAAACATTCTTAAAACAGGGTTAGTACTTCTCCGGGGTATTCGTTTTGGCATTATGAAATACGGTGTCACATTTTACTACATTAAAAAACATACTTGCAAAAGAATATAAAATAATAATAATTGTAAAAAATAAATGCAAAAGTTCAAAATTTCCGAAAGCGAGTTTATATTTTGTTGTAAATATGGTAATGATTAGGTTGCCACAACGACAAAGATAAATGTAAAAATATTAATTTGTTATTTAAAAAATAAAAGATAAATTATTTATACATAAGTTTTAAATATAATTAAAACCGTTTAAACAACAGAAATATAAATATTGTTAAAAATAACCCAAAATATATTTTTTAAATTCGTGTTATAAATAGAAAGATGATTATTTAATTTATTTGAATATTAAAAACCAGTGAAATATGTTTTCAATTTTTTTGAAATTCATAGTTTCTTGCTTTATAACTGCAACCTTATCCGTAATCTAAAAAAATGGAAATATTTTAAAATTGAGATTTTTTTTAGAAATTCTAAAGGCACTTTGCACATCCTCAAAAGAATCCGGACAGTTTGATACCAAATATGTGTTATACGGATCAGTAATTAAAAAGCCTTTCCCTGGAAACCGTTCACCAAAAACTTTTTTTTAGAATAGAGAGATATATAAACACAATCTCATGCATAAAAGAAATTGATAGCAAAAGTGACTCGTGAGAAAATAACAATCTCTTGCTGTCTTAAATAAGGAAGTTGCATGTGTCAGATTTTCAAAAACAAACAAGTGTTCCGTATGGTTTTTTGTATAGTAAAATGAAATATCTAGTCAGTTTTTCAAAAAAATGTACAGGTAATTATATATTTTTATTTAAAAGTCGAGAAAAAAACACGTGACTGAAAACGTTTATTGTTTAAACTATAAGATGACGTCAACAATAATGCCATCAACTCCATTGCTTTACAACAATGTTTAGTATAAGATGACGTCACATCCAAACTCTTGGCGTTTTCGCGCGCTTTTAAAAAGGGGATTTTTGTTAATTTTTTTGACAATCAAAAAATTTCTCGATCGGCCTCAAATTTTGGGTAGTTGCTTATTTTTGCAAGAGGAATCGATTAAAAAAATAAAAAAAAATCATGCAACTTCCTCATTAAATAAGATAACTAGTCACAAATGTTGTGAACACTTGTACAGTCGGCTGCAAAAAAATCGAAACAGAGACGATTGTGAGCGATTGGTTAAGGTTAGAAGGATACTGTAAACTCCAATTTTCATGAATTAATGTCCTCTTTAAAACAAGCTATAATTTAAGTTCTTAAGGGGCCGTCTACATATTAAACAAAGCACCAACTTTCGTTTTTCCTATGGGTGACATCAAATATTATTCCTGTTTCTGAAAGAGCACCCTCTAAAACCCCTAAAAACCAAGTTTTGTGGTGTTTGACCCACAAACAAAACCAGGAGTGGGGGTTGAAGTTCGTCGAATTTACGTTGAAATCTGGTTTTTTACATTGAATTCTCGATTTTGATCACGCGGGATTGATGGTTGTAAGGATCAAAATCGAGAATTCAACGTAAAGAACGAGATTTCAACGTAAATTCGACGAACTTCAACCCCCACTCCTGGCTTTGTTTGTGGGTCAAACACTACAAAACTTGGTTTTTAGGGGTTTTAGAGGGTGCTCTTTCAGAAATAGGAATAATATTTGATGTCACCCATAGGAAAAACAAAAGTTGGTGCTTTGTTTAATATGTAGACGGCCCCTTAAGGACTTAAATTATAGCTTGTTTTAAAGAGGACATTAAATCATGAAAATTGGAGTTTACAGTATCCTTCTAACCCCAACCAATCGCTCACAATCGTCTCTGTTTCGATTTTTTTGCAGCCGACTGTACTTCACAACACTTCTCCACCCCCTCTAGAAAAACAATCGTCCACTACATTTTGTTTCTAAGATTGTAGCTATGTTCTTGTTTACTGTCTGTGGCTTGCAAGTTCGTAGGGATGACTAGGTAAGAATTTCTTGTTGGTGCTCTTTGTAACCTATTGACATGTACTGTTTGAGGAGAGGCTTCAATATCATCAAGAGGTCTGATCTGATAGTTAACTTCAGTTGGCCTTCCAATCACCTCAAAGGGACCAACGAACTTGCTTTGAATTTTTCCCCGAGAGGACAGGTATACCACCTCACCAACGTTGAGTTCTCGGTGTTTAGCTCTGGAGTTCTGAAGTTCATTCTGTTCAAGCTGCTTCCTTTCGAGTTCATCATATGCTTTCGTATACATTTGATTCAGATCTTTCAGCAGTGAATGGGCATAGTAAGCAGTATCTAATTGTTGAGGTATCACTTGGTTATTGAAAGTATCAAAAAATAGAGATATATTTCTTCCGAAGTGCAAAAGATTTGGAGTGAAGCCTGTTGACGGATGTTTTGTACCATTATATAGGTTTCGATGAATGGCTAATGCATTAGGGAGATTTACTCTTTCTTCTTTGAGGGCCAACACTGCCGCTTTTATGGATGGGTTCACTCTTTCACTTTGTCCGTTACTCTCAGGGTGTTGAGGGGAACTATGTGTCAGTTTTATACCCAAGGCCTTGTGTAGTAGAGAGAATACCTCTGAAGTAAATTGAGTTCCTAAATCAGTGAGCATTTTAGCTGGCCTACCATGATTAGATATGTAATTGACTAAATGCTTCGTAACCGAATCTGCTTTAATATTTTTTAGAGGATATCGTAACAAGATGGTTGTTGGAGATTTCCGAATACTCGTTTGATTGCTCACATATTAAAGGAGAACAGAATATATTGGCGGATATGAGCTTTTGAAATTATTCATTAAAGATGTTTATTTATAATTAAAGGGTTTTTATTGTACTGCACTATACGACACTTCTGTCTGGCAATAAATTACTTAAACCCATTTTAAACTATCAAAACCGATTACGGAGTAAGGAAGATACGGTTGAATTCAATTAAGTTCCTACTAAATACATACCTGCCAACATTTCAGAAACAGAAATAGGAACAACACGCACGACACATTTTGAATGTGTTAAAGGGGTATTATTAAAAAAGCGCTTGTAATTCATAACTTTTATCTCTTGTCTAAGGTATCTTATGGTTATTAAGAGGACTAAGTGTTTGATATACCTTTATATTCTGACTAATAATTATCTACATTTATACTAGGATATAATAAAGTTAATTTTTTTCCTTTTATCTGGGTTTAAATTTCTGCAAATAGAATAACAAAAATGACTCAAGATGTTAAACACTGGGAATTTCATACACAATAACTCAGAAAGATTTAAAAATACTTAGTAAGTACTAATAAAATGAAACAGTGAAAAAAGCAAACATTGTTTGGAAAATAGGAAAATTAATATTTATTAAGTGCTACAAAAGTAGCTGATTTTGCCCTTTTTAATAGGTCAGCACTGAAAGATTTATTATAGCATGGATCAGAATTACTATTTTTGCAGCTAGCAATGCCTGTAGAGTATCAGAGTCCATGGAACTCTGAGAGTCAGTCTTGCTCTTACGAACTAGACTTAACACCCTTTCACTAAGACTAAACGCCTTCTTATTGCACAATTCTAGTAGGTCGAAAATGAGGGGACAGGGGGGAAAAAACGGAAACATAAAAACGGAACATTTGGTACTGAAATCGTATTTTCGGAACAACAGTGAAAAATCGGAACAAATACGATTTAATCGGAACGGTTGGCAGGTATGTAAATACCACCAAATCTCTTTTTAACACCCTATATTTTTCAAATATTGACAATTTTTTTCTTATTTTTAATGATAAACTGAACTGTTATTGATCTAGTTAAACATTTTAATATATGAATTCGAAATTATTTAGCAGGTTTTCTACTTTTGCGGGTATTTAGCGGGAACGTTAACGGCATTGTACCGAAGATACATATATAAAAATTTTAAATCTAAAGAATGACTAAAAATATTCAACCATCTTTTCTTTGTTAGTCTAAAAAGTCAAGTCTCGTCCCTTCTTTAAAAAACCCAGGGAAGTACTGACCACAAATACACGTCTTGAATCAAGCCTTTCTAACCATGAAAATCTTCAATCTAATCCATTAGATTCCTCTCCATTGACTATTCTGACCACTTCCTCGTGGGACACAAGTAGTTCCCTGTGGTCGAACCAAGGTAATTGAAACCATTTATTCCCATGAACAGTTCTCTTTTTTTTCGCTGGCTCATATAAATCACTAAAACAGAGCGAGTAACCTTGGGACCTAAATTCGAATTTTTAGATTTTACATGGATTTAATTAAAAAAATACCTTGATAAGCATTAATTTTTTTTTCTGTATAAGAAATTTTTAGTATAGGTAACTGTGATGGTATACCAGTTAAAAACAGTTTATACTCCCATCTATGAGGGTAGAGTAGACCCGGTAGAAAGGTCAACCCCTAGGTAAGTGACCTGAAGAATCCATTGAGATGACTTACAGCGCCTCTAGTGGTGAAATAAAAAAATGTTCGAAAAATTAATTGAAAAACTAAAGGAGATAGAGGAAAAACCTTAATGAGAGTATTGTTGCCAACGTTTGGAAAAACTCACTGAAAAAATTTCATGAAAATATCGTGAATATTCACGGAGATGTTAGAATGTAAAAGTAGCCCCTTTTTAGCCTTCAAAAAAGAAATTTTAAGTGTTATTGTGTGTTTTTTAGTTGAATGAAGACAAAATTTAATAAATAAAAAACAAAAACTTGCTAATTAGCGAAATTTTTTCTTATCTAGGCGTAGACCTTACTTTCGTGACCCTAGGACACGTTGGTTCCAAATAAAAGCAGCGAAATGGACTTTTGAAACACCCTGTATGTCTTAACTAACAAGTTGTAAGTTATTGTATTGTTAATAATAAATATATTATAGATAGATAGATAGATTAGATATATAAATGTCTTTATGGGGGGGCACTTCAAAATGCTTTGATAAATGCTGTAACTTCAGGAAAAAAATCATGGGAGTTGTTTCACAACTTTTAATAAGAAGAGTTGAAATTAATACTTTTTAACGACATGCTTCAAGCTATCAGAATGGAACGTACTAAATTCAAAGATTGAAGCTATTCAAATGTCCTCTAAAAGGAAATATTATTATTTCTCCTTTCATTGAATTGAAATCAAATAATTACATGAATTAGTAATGTCATTCATTTAATTGAAATAGTTTTAAATCATAAATTTTCTTTCAGTTAAGGAAATATCTTGAATTAAAATTGAGGAACACTATGTGTTCATTATATGAAACATGAAACAGACACAATTTATTTAAATTAATTCACCTTTTACAGCGAAAAAGAGCGTGTATGCACGTAACTTTGAGAATTACTATAACTTTGTTTTGATGTATTGAAATTGTAACTATCACTAAAAAAACACTAATGTTGCAGAACTAACTTCTATTTTACTTTTAATAATAAAGTTTAATGTGACGAGATATTCCTACCATATCTTAATTATTAGGTGTTTTTTAGGTTAAAAAACTATTCTAGAATTTCATTCACTTTGCTACACATAATATTGTCTTTATCTTTATTCAAAGAAAAAATATCGAGATAGCTGAAAAAAACAAAGATCAAATTTCATTCTATCAAAAAATGTTGAAAGTTAACGAAGAAAATTGATACTAGCTTTATTTTTCAAAACACTAAAAAAATGTAGTATTTTTTTCGAGAATTTACTTCAAAGCCTCTTATGTTCTATATAATAATGCCATTGTCGAAAATATACAGTCGCTAGGTTTTTTTCCTCTAAAAAAAACTTTATTTTAAAGTTCATCCTTACTAAGACATAAAAAATTATTTTACTAATCCAGCAAGCTAAATAAGTCACACCATCTCTCAATTATCTGATTCCCTATGTATAACTTGTTGTTTTTACTATCTACGTTTTATCCAGACGTTCTTTTTAACGAGCTTATTATTAACAACTTGTAATAGGGAGCGCCAAATAATGACGGAATTTTAACATATTTAAAATATAAAGTTAAACTTTCAGTAAATCTAAAGCTTGGAACCTCTTTTATATATTATATTTTAACAATTGTATTTTTTTTGTAAGCGAGTTGAAAATAAAGTAATAAAAGAGAAAATATTGAGTTTTAAAGGTTTATATGTATTAACTAGCTCTGACGCGCTAGACCCGGGCTTCGGTAAGTTACAGATGGGCTTCGCCAGCCCATTTTAAAAAATATCCTGGTGTGTTACAGATGGGCTTCGCCAGTCCAAATGGGGGAATAGTTAAATAAAGGATCCACTTTTATATTTATGCTACAACAAAGGATTTTAAACTACAACAATCGATTTCAATCTACAACAATCGATAATATGCCTACAACAATTAAAGATACAACTTCTCTTACTATATTTACAACAATGTGGTTTGGCTATGAAGTTAGGCATGAAATATGGGTTTTAAGCATGAAATTGAACAAAAAAGTTATTAGGACGCTTCGATTTTAAATTATTTTTCTTCAGAAACCTTCCCGGGAGCGAGTAGATCAACGTGGTATAGTTAAATAGTTATGGTAGGTTCGAAAAGTTTTTATTAATTTAATAAAATGCTACAATAAATTACATGTAGAGAAAATTAAATTTAAATATCACTTATTTATTTTTTCTAAAAAAGTTATCTATTAGAATCAAAGATTCTCCACTAATATCTTTGCTATCTTGCTTTTTATTTCTACTTGTTTCAGAAACAAACAAGGATGAAAATGTATTAAATATATACCAGCTGTTGTGTGTGTTTGGAGGAAAATATTTTAAAAAAAATGAGCGTTAAAATAAGTAATAACTATTTTCCTACCTTTGTTTATTTTGAGTGCGTCATTTGGGAGCAAGGGGGTCAACTCCCCCTGCACTTACGATTCTACTTTAACCTTTAACGACGTAACTTCTCTAAGATGAAAAAATAAACTTTCTTTTCTAATCTAATCAACAACGAAAAACATTATTATACACGTTTGTACGTTATTTTATTAGGAAAAAAAATTAAACTAATGAACACAAGAAGTATCATGCATATTTTGGAACCTTAAAGCTGTTTAAAATGATTAGTGAGAATTGCGATGCGGAGGTAATACAATAAACATGGCTAATTAAAAAAGGAAAACTATTCTGCGAAACTAAACAAATGTTTAAAATATAAATATTTCAAAATCTTTGGGCATTTGAAAACATAGCCTTTTTCAAAAGACGATAAAACTTTCAAATTAAATTAGAAAATAAAAATTATTTATAAGTAAGAGCAAAAAAGTTTTGTTTTAAATTCTATTAAGTAATTTATGTAAAATTGCTTGAAACATTTTAATTTCTAACTTAAACAAATCAAATAATCTAAACACAAAGGTAATTCAGGAAGGTTAGGTATTCGACTTTAAAAACAAGTTTTTTCTTAACTCTAGATGGTATTTTTCAACGATACAACGATTTTTCAATAAACAGCGCTTTTTTTGGATTAGTTTAAAGTAAAGTACATATTATCATCGAAATAATGCTGTTCTGATAGAAATGAAATTTTAAAAAATATTTAGAGGTAACGCGTAAAATATTTTCCTTTTGCATAAAAAGAAGTTTAGTTTCAAGCCATATATTATCAAAAGTAGACTTAAACATTGACATAAAACAGTTACAGAATATCAAATTTATAAAATATTGAAAAGAAAATTTTGATTTGAAGTGTAAGCAAATAACAATTAAATACTTGGTTTAAGCTAATAGCATGTTTTTCACGAAGCTGAAGAAAAGATAATGTTTACCAGTCTTAAAAAACATTCCACATGAATATTACGGAATATAATCCTTGGGCTTTTTTAGCAATTTGTTTTTATGGAATGTGAGTTGAAAAAAAATCGAGTTCCTTCAAACCAAACGTAGTTAATGGTTATAGGGTAGGTGGGGGTAAAAACCCGCACGGGGCAAAACCACGCACCGCGATTTTTAATTGTTAATAATCGATTCAAAAGTTGAAAACCAGGTGGTTGGTTTGTCTTATTGTGACCTATCATTCTACGAAAGTTCGTACCCCTAAGTCACTCATGAGTTGAAAAAATGCTGTAAGTTTGTTTTTCATCTTTTTGATGTAATTTTTCTGATCTTTTACTTAAACATTACATAAAATAGGGCTTCAGGAGAAATACAAACACATAAGCCAATGATAAGAGAGCATTTGAACTTCAGTTTCGTGTTGAAATAATTTCCTTAACATGTCTCTAAAAATAATAAGGCTTGTTTTTCAAAATAAAGTGAAACGGGGCAAATACCCGCAGGTGTTTTGGGGCAAATACCCGCATCTTCAAAACTTTGGGAATTCACCCAAAAGGAAATTAGAATCTACAGGGTCCCTAAAAAGTTGAATAAAGGTATCCGAGATATCAATCCACAAACGGAAACCCTTTTTTCTCCCTTTTGAAAGATATTGGGCACTTTGAAATGAATTGCTACAACAGATTGACAATTTTCATTAAAACGGATTATATCTATGTTTAATATTGTTGGTTAACTTAAAAATATTAAAACAATATATTAGAAATCCATTATCCGCGAGCGGATGATCCACGATTGCTACGAAAAAATTTTTTAATGATGACGGTAAATTTTAGATGACATTAGAGAGATTTTAGATGTAGAGCAAAGGTTTCTGCTGTACTGTACACATTTTAAAAGTTTTACATATCATGTTTTTTGTACAATGAAACATAGTTTTTATGCTGAAATATTTTTTTTTACGTGTTTTCACCTCATTTTTGGCCTTTTTTCGATTTTAGCTATCCGCGGTACCCTTGGCACCCAATTCCTCGGATAATAGGGCTCTAATGTATTAAGATGATTATCTCTAGTGTTTTTATGATGAAACATTTTTAGTACAGTCAAATTAGGCGAAAAAAGGGCCGGAGGTAGACATTTAGAAATACAAGCAGAAACCCCCTGGGATGTGTTTAGGGGGGTCTGAGGATGCCTCACCTGAAAATCCCAAAAAATCCGGTGACGGGTTTTCCGCCATTTTGAAAAAGAAGTCGGCCATATTGGATTTTTCCATAGTTCATAAAAACAGCTATAGCAGGTGAAGTAATTGGTTTAAAATGTTCGTTCTTGTTTTAAAATGCGTAATTCAGTGCGTTCTTTAAGTTTCAGTCGTCAATTATTGGTTCTAAACAATACATTTTTTAAAAATTAAGCTAAAATAGCAATTTTTTCGTATTTTTTTCGGTTGTAGTTCTTTCGTTTAATACTGCGTCGTAACTATTATAAATATCAAGACCGAAACAACTGGAACTTGTTTAGGAGTGTTTTAGGCTATACCATACCAAAATTTTAAGAAATCCCACCATTAGTTTTCCGCCATTTTGAAAAAAACGATGGTAATACTGAATTTTCAATGTTTCTTATAAACTGCTATAACAAGCGAACTTATTGGAATAAAATGCTCAATTTTTTATAAAATGCGTGTCTAAGTGTACGTTTTTGAAATATCCTGCAGTAAGTTAATGTTCTTAAAGATTTAATTTTAAAATCTAGGAAAAATTAGTAATTTTTCTGTCTTTTTCTGTTGTAGTTTTTTTATAGTCCAGCCAAATTAAACATTCAATATAACAGGCTGAAAATTGGTGGAAATGTAGAGGATAGTGTCCTTCTTGATATCCTGAAATTTCTGAAAAATCCCTCCAAGGGAAAATCCGCCATTTTGGAAAAACCAACGCCATCTTGGATTGAGTTTTCAAGCATAGCGACTGAACCAAGGGGCCGATTAAGTTCGTTTTTGTCCCAAATTGTTTAATATTGTGTATTTTAAGAGAAAACATCAAAATATTCGAAATGAAAAACTTAATTTAATAATAATTATTTTTTATTTAATTACTGTTTTGCTGTCTTAAAATGTAGGTAAGCATTCAAGATAACAAGCTGAAAATTGGTGAAAATAGAGAAGGCAGTGTCCTTATTAATATCCCGAAATTCCCAAAAAATCCCTCCAAGGGAAACCGCCATTTTGAAACAACCGCTGCCATCTTGGGTTGTACTTTTAAGCATAGTGACTGAACCAAGGGTTCGATTGAGTTCATTTTTGTCCCAAATTGTTCAATAATACGTATTTTTAAGATAAAACGTGAAAAAGTTCGAAATAAAAAACTTAATTTAATTATAATTAAATTTTCTTAATTAATGATTTGCCGCTTGAAAATGTAGGTAAGAATTCAAAATAAGAAGCTGGAAATTGGTGGAAACGAAGAAGATAGTGCCCTGATCGATATTCCAAAATTACCAAAAAATCCCTCCAGGGGAAAATCCACCACTTTGAAAAAACCACCGTCATCTTGGACTCTCAATTTAAGCATAGAGATTGTGGAGTTTTCTCTTTCCACAACAATGAAATTTCCCCAAAAAGGTATTATTGAAGCTGAAAAAAACTGCAATTTTAAAGTCGAATATTTCAAAAACTATTCGCGCTATTTAAGTAAATTTAGGCTTAAAATGCAGATAAATTATTCAATAAAAACATACAATTACGTGCATGGTAAAAAATATCACTGTTTGGTTGCAACCAAATAAAAAAGAATGGACAAAACGGTCAAATTGAAGAAAACAAACTATTCTCAAACGATATTGCAATCAAACGGTCACATTTTTGACCATGCACTTAAATGGATGTTTCTCTTGAATAAATAAACTACATTTTAAGCCTAAATTTACTTAAATCGCACGAATAGTTTTTGAAATATTCGACTTTAAAATTACAGTTTTTTTTAGCTTCAATAATGCCTTTTTGGGGAAATTTCATTGTTGTGGAAAGAGAAAACTCCACTATATCTATGCTTAAATTGAGAGTCCAAGATGACGGTATTGTTTTCAAAGTGGTGGATTTTCCCCTGGAGGGATTTTTTGGGAATTTTGGAATATCGATCAGGACACTATCTTCTTTGCTTTCACCAATTTCCAGCTTCTTATTTTGAATTCTTACCTACATTTTCAAGCGGCAAATCATTAATTAAGAAAATTTAATTATAATTAAATTAAGTTTTTTATTTCGAACTTTTTCACGTTTTATCTTAAAAATACGTATTATTGAACAATTTGGGACAAAAATGAACTCAATCGAACCCTTGGTTCAGTCACTATGCTTAAAAGTACAACCCATGATGGCAGCGGTTGTTTCAAAATGGCGGTTTCCCTTGGAGGGATTTTTTGGGAATTTCGGGATATTAATAAGGACACTGCCTTCTCTATTTTCACCAATTTTCAGCTTGTTATCTTGAATGCTTACCAACATTTTAAGACAGCAAAACAGTAATTAAATAAAAATTAATTATTATTAAATTAAGCTTTTCATTTCGAATATTTTGATGTTTTCTCTTAAAATACACAATATTAAACAATTTGGGACAAAAACGAACTTAATCGGCCCCTTGGTTCAGTCGCTATGCTTGAAAACTCAATCCAAGATGGCGTTGGGTTTTCCAAAACGGCGGATTTTCCCTTGGAGGGATTTTTCGGAAATTTCAGGATATCAAGAAGGACACTATCCTCTACATTTCCACCAATTTTCAGCCTGTTATATTGAATGTCTAATTTGGCTGGACTATAAAAAAACTACAACAGAAAAAGACAGAAAAATTACTAATTTTTCCTAGATTTTAAAATTAAATCTTTAAGAACATTAACTTACTGCAGGATATTTCAAAAACGTACACTTAGACACGCATTTTACAAAAAAATTGAGCATTTTATTCCAATAAGTTCGCTTGTTATAGCAGTTTATAAGAAACATTGAAAATTCAGTATTGCCATCGTTTTTTTCAAAATGGCGGAAAACTAATGGTGGGATTTCTTAGAATTTTGGTATGGTATAGCCTAAAACACTCCTAAACAAGTTCCAGTTGTTTTGGTCTTGATGTTTATAATAGTTACGACGCAGTATTAAACGAAAGAACTACAACCGAAAAAAATACGAAAAAATTGCTATTTTAGCTTAATTTTTAAAAAATGTATTGTTTAGAACCAATAATTGACGACTGAAACTTAAAGAACGCACTGAATTACGCATTTTAAAACAAGAACGAACATTTTAAACCAATTACTTCACCTGCTATAGCTGTTTTTATGAACTATGGAAAAATCCAATATGGCCGACTTCTTTTTCAAAATGGCGGAAAACCCGTCACCGGATTTTTTGGGATTTTCAGGTGAGGCATCCTCAGACCCCCCTAAACACATCCCAGGGGGTTTCTGCTTGTATTTCTAAATGTCTACCTCAAACCCTAATTTGACTGTACTATTTGTTTATCCATGTTTATTTCATTTGGACACAAAAATTCAAAAGTGCGTGTCTTTGCCCCATTTTGCGAGGCAAAGACCCGCAATTTTTTTTCTACTAAAGTGTCAATTTCTCTTGAAATACTATCGATAAGAGTATAAATTTGGATTGGTTTTGTAGGTAACATCTCAATCTAACACCTCCAATTGAAATTTCGGGATTATCTACCCCCTATAGATCACAATGTTAAAAATACTGAAAACTGCGGGGCTTTGCCCCCACCTACCCTATATGCTGCAGAGTTAGAGTACTACCACTTATCTTAAAGTTTAGATAAGGTTTTCAGCTATCGATTTTTTTGGAGATGCAAGGTGGAATAGGTATCGAATTCAGAAGTTCGAGAAATTCAAAGAAAAAAAAGAAGCTCAGATCGATGTGTCGTATTAAGCGCCGTTTTTATTTAAAAGAATATTATAAATTTCTCCTTCGAAGTGATTATTTACTTCGTCTTTACTTCCAAAAACAGTTCTGCTTTTACTCCTTAGGTAAATCAAAACTTTTTTGATAAAACAACAAATTAAATGAAACTCCTTGTGGAACTTAATATTTTTTTTCTACACTTATAAATTAATTTATTATTTTTTAACATTACATTATTGGTAATTTTTCAGAAGACTTAAATTTACTCTTGTAAGGGTATTATATCGGCGATATAATATCCGTTAATATCATAGCAAAATATTAAGCAATTGTGATTTAGTTGTACTAATGGAAGTTATTAAATATTTTTAAAAAGACACTGTAAACTTTAAGTGCCTTAGGGAACACAACATTCTTCTTACATCTACGCCAGAGTGTTGATTAATATGCCAAAGAGAGAGGGAGAGAGAGAGAGAGAGAGAGAGAGAGAGAGAGAGAGAGAGAGAGAGAGAGAGAGAGAGAGAGAGAGAGAGAGAGAGAGAGAGAGAGAGAGAGAGAGAGAGAGAGAGAGAGAGAGATCGGTGTAAGACAAAATCTACATTTTAAAATTACTTCCTTAAAAGGAATTTTATTCCACTGCATATGACAATTTTTTTACGCTTCGTTAGAAATACAGATATTTTAAGGAAGTCAAAAGCAGATAAGAATATACGAATTTATTTTGCTTATATATTACTTTTAATGGGTATTGAGGTACTGTTCCTTTCATAGCTTTTGATATTAAAATGAGCGAATTTATTGCTGTCTATTTTATTGAGTTCCCCTTTATTATGAAAAGTTTCACAATGTAAAATGATGATGAATTGAGTGCTTTTACTAAAGCCTCTAAACATAGGAATTAAAATGTAATTAAAAGAGGTGATTAGTGGATTCCACAATCTTCCCCAATCACTTTAAATCTTAAAAAAACTTATTGAGCCTTAAAAAGAGAACTGCTGGGTTGTATATTGGACATAGGTCTTTTCTACACAATTAGTAATAGTTAAAACTAAAGAAAGATACCATTATTAAAGAAAAACACTATATATTTTACTTTAAATATCTGATAGCTAAGGACACCACGTGATATTATGTTTCTTTAACTTTCTATGTCGATTTTTCTGAAATCTCAAAAGAGAAAACGATAAAAGCAAAAAACGGATGAGACGAAACCAAAAATGGAAAATTCATTCAATTACATCACTTCCATGCTAGATCCTAAACGAAAAATAATCAAGAACCCCCATTCAGTCCCACATCTCCAAGTGAAAGAGACGAGTCCAAAAAGATCAGCAGGGAATATTCGAAACTCTTAATTTGGCGCAAACGATTCTTTGTTTTAAAGCGCGTCTCTTTACAAATCCCGTAGTGGCAACCCGGATAAGCTCTTGATGAGACGTTGTTTTGGGCGGCTGAGATTTTTACTCCGCGTTGTGTTTGCCTTTCACTTAATGAAGAGTTCTCGGAATGAAAGAGGAAACTTGGAGTCGAGTGGAGTTGTTGGAGTGCTGAATGAAGAGGAGCAGCAGGGATATTTGTGTAACCAAGTGCAGCAGAGCGAGCTAATGATGAAATGAATGCCCGAGCCCTTTTGGCTTTGATGTCAGGAGTGTGTTTACCTTAGACTCGTCTTTTATGGAAAGAGTTCCGTGTTAAATACACAGGGCGAGCCATGAAATGGAAATGGATTTAATTTGATTTGGCCCCTTTCATCGACAAAATGGAGGAGAATCACGTAACCCTTGATGACTGAGGGTTCATTAGGTTGATTAAAAAAGATCCTAACGAAATAACGGCTGCCTAATGCCTCTCCGCTTGTTTGTCTTTAGGAGTTGGACTTTTGTGATGTTATTCATTGGTTTAAAAGATGGTATTTTTATGCTGGAATATGTAGATGGTTCAGAGGAATCGAAAGAGTGTGTGTTATGTTTAGAACTCAATAAAGGATTTTTATTTGTCTTCTGGATGTGAGTAATGTTTATATGTGTGAGTTTAGTTAACTAGTTAAAGGATATATTGTGTGCTTAATTTCTAACGTGTTAATTCACCTCCTTATATCACAGATTATATTTGAATTTTGGTTTTCTAAAGAGAATTCCAGCAGAATCTTTCTAAAGAGAGAAACAAAGCTATAGTAAATTGCAAGCTTTTGAAAAGTTGACGTTACAAAATCAAGTTGTGTTAATTAATATAGTTTAGTTACTTTGACCATTTGAATAGAGTTTAAAAGGTAGATATAATTCCAGATAAAAGCATTTAAAGATTATTTGAGTAAGAAACGTAATTTGCTGCACTTAGTTTAATTAAGACGTTTGATCTTATTATTATATCTGATTATATTGCATTACGACTGTAAATTTTTAAATGGCGAGAATCAAGGTTTGGATGAATTTTAAAAAGAATTGAAATAAGAAAATTGGGTATTTTTATGTTGTCTACCCCATTACACCGTAAAAAAATACAGCATGTTACACAGTAGAGTGGTGGAGAGAAATTGACACCATATTTGTGGGACCTCCCTCCGGGAAGTCCCTCCGTATCACAATGTAACATATCTCAATGATATGGTGGCAATTTCTTTCCACCACTATAATTTGCAACGTACCATATTTTATAGTGCAAAAACTGCGACGAAAGCTGTTATAAAAATGGAAAATCAAATGATTAAAATGTATTATATCTATGATAACAAAATAGAGATGTTTGAATACTTGGCATTTAAAATGCAATGGTGTATTTTAGCAGGACTGAACAGTGGTGGATCTACGGGGGTATGGGTCTCGGGCTGAAGCTCCCCCAAAACGTCTAATATTTTACTAAGTTTGTCAAAACGCAAAAAACCTAAATCCGAAATTCGAATGAGGCGTACCAAAACGAGTTGAAAAAGTGCGGTTTTTGACTTAAATTTCCAAAAATTTTCTGGGGGAGGACCCACAGACCCCCTTTTAGTGGTTTGAGTAGGATAATTCACTACCTTTTCCGTACCAAGAAGATTCAATTGGATTATGAAAATTATTAGCCCCCCAAAAAAACCAAATCCTGGATCCGCCACTGGGACTGAATATTATTGTACCAAAATTACTAAGGTAAAAATATTCGAATTTCTAGCTACAAAAATAAAATAATTAGGGTATACTAAAAGTTTAATTGCATCTTTTATTTTATTTTTATGAACACAGCAGAAGTGATGCACCCTGTATTTAAATTACTTTTTATTATTACATTATTACCCTCTTTTACTAACAAAAAATATATGACATTCAAAAACTGTTTCAAGGTGCTATTGACCCCAAGACATTCAATCGTCCATTCAGAAACTTCTGTAAACTATTTTCACACAACACTGACCACTTTTCCCTTTATTAACAAAAATAAACAGCCTTAAAAAGATTAATTCCCTTGTCGATGGCAGATCACACCCTTCCCTCTCCAATTCACAACACTAAAGTAGTTGAATTTCGGTTTTCGCAGTGGCATCATCTCCTCCAAAAAGACTCAACTCCATTTCCTTTGTCTACTTCCTTCAAAACACCCCCAACGTGAGGTTCGATCTGAAAAGGAACAGATTGATCACACCCGTTCCACAAATCGGTTCCCAGACTCTTACAAAAGAACCGGTATATTTCACTCCCACAGGCGCCAGATCCACTACTTTTCTGCTGGAAACCCTATCTAACCTTTTTTTCCTCCTCGGCCACAAATGGAATCGAACAGAAATTTGTGTCTTCCGAAAAGAATTTGAGAAATCTGCCCCCTCTCCCCCTAAGGAGTAACCCCCCGACTCCTTTTAGCCGCGGTCGTAAATCAGGGGAATCAATAAGGCAAGGAAAACCCCTTTCGTAATGAAAATGGCATTACATTTTCTTCCTGCTGCTTATCGAAGGACATGTTTTAGGGCTAATATGACAAATGAGAGCTCATTTTCTCCCGGATTTTTTACCGCTCCCCCCAAAAGGGCAACCAGTATTTGCGCACACGTCAGCTGTGGTAGGTTTTTTCCCTCCTCCTCCTTAAAGGATCGTGCAGTCAGTCGGTAATTCGTTTTTCCAGAAGTTTCGGATGAAAGACGAAATGACTCTGTTTCAGAAGAGTGGGTCTGTGCAAGGAGGTTATTTCCGAAATTTTTTCCCCTAGAGGGGAAAAATTCAATAATCGATGTCATCTGTGAGGGAAAATGTCTCGTCAAGATTTAATGAGACTACTTGAAGTAGAGAGGGCATGGAGTAGGGAAATTTTTCCGAAAAATATTGAGTTTTTTTTCTGTGTGATTTATTTAAGGAGGCTGCGAGACGCATAACAATGAATAAAAGAGAGACGATACGTCACGTGAATGAATTTTTTTTGTTGGTGCTTTTTTCAGTTGGAAAAGAATGCGATAAATTATACGGGGGAGACATATTAATAAAGAGTAGAATAAGGTGGGTGCAGTTTTATCAGGTTTGCATGTGATTCTGATGGTTGACAATGGTTAATGATGCTACAGGGTGTTAACAATAGATGATAATGGTCTTGTTTTTGAAAAGCGTGAACTCTGGAGTTTATCGCACGTACATGTTATTTTTCATGAGTAGAAAATAAATAGAAACACGTATCACTGTTTGTTTGCATGATGTAAATATAGTTTTGTGTTCATAACAAAAAAACTATGAAAAGTAAAACACACACATCGGTGGGCGAGAAGACAAGGATACAATTAATAATAATATAATTACAATAATAATTTATTTGCCATAATGTACAAAGCAAAGAATAATAACTTAATAATGAGTTTATTATTGAGGTTTATTATGCAAGTTGTGAAAAATTGCAAATTCCGAAAATTTATTTTTCAAAATAAACATCTGGAAGGTTTAATATTCTACCCTTCATTATATATTATTATCTTATTCCTTAATATTCTACCTCTCTTGCGTTGCCTTCCTTCCTATACCGTGCTGATGAGTCCTAACACGGACGAACCGGTCCACGGTTGGAGGCGACGCTTGAGAGTTGTGAGTTTACCAGAGGTAGAATTGGGTGAACTAAAAGTGGGGGGATGGCCTAACCCTAGCCCAAGTCCCCCCCCAGAATTTTTTTACTCTGTTACCTCCATTAATATTTTTGCATGGTATGCGTATATTTCTTGAAAGTATTAAACCCTAAATAGTTCAATATATATTTTGAGCATTTTTTTCTGAATTTTGATTGATTAATGATGCCTAAGTTTTACTTATGCTGTTTTTACTTTTTTCTAATTATTTTTTAAAGAATTATAAAGAAATTTCGTTTGTGAACCATTATTTAAGTATTGGATTTTAGATTAAACCCTGTTAAACACAAATATATATTATATACCCCCTGAGAGTGAATAAATATCATGCATCATGCATATAATTTCCAAATGCTATCATTATTATACACAAAACACGTCAATTATAAATCAGCATAATTAACATATTTCCCAGTTTAATTACTTCATAAATTTACATAACCACACAAAATGTCTCTCCTTCACGTACTTCATGTCAAAGGTTTGTTTATACCCCTCAGCACCAAAAATGGAGGGGGTCTGGGGGTCCTCCCCCAGAAAAGTTTTGAAATTTTGATATTAAAAAGTAGTGTTTCAACTCATTTTTGGACATTTTGGACCCTATTTTTACACACATAGGGAACCACTCCTTGTACCCTCCAGAATTTTCAAGAGGGAACAATACATATTTTATAAAAAGCTGAATTTTAGGGGAGATAGAACCCCTAACAACCTCTTTGGATAGAGCCCAAATTAAGTAAAACTTAAATAATTTAAATTAAAATTTAGGTAGTAGTTTTGAATTCGCATATTTTCATATTAATTTAAAGAAAACTAATTTTTGAAAATGCAGAATGAAGTGCTACATTTAATAACATATATTGAAACTTATAAAAGTTTACTTAGTATAAAAGTACTTGTAAATAAAGTGCTTTAGAGAAATACACTTAAATTCAAGTGCTAATAAGCCCAGTATTTTATATCTCTCTATTCTAAAAAAAAGTTTTTGTAAATGGTTTCCAGAGAAAGGCTTTTTAATTACTGATCCGTATAACATGTTTTTGGTATCAAACTGTTCGGATTCTTTTGAGGATGTGCAAAGTGCCTTTAGAATTTCTAAAAAAATTCTCAATTCTAAGATATTTCCATTTTTCTGGATTACGGATAAGGTTGCAGTTAACAGCAAGAAACTGTCGTACAATTTATTATACCTCCAATCACAATGACCAACCGACGCTATTCATTAATGATGAAAATAATTCCTTTCACGCTTTAAAAATGCGCTTCAAAATATGTACTTTCTAAATAAAATATTTTTAAAAGACTGATAAGAGTTTTCCAGAAACTCACAGATCTACTATTCAAGTATAGAATTTCACACACCAAAATTAATTGTTTGTAAACATTGAGTGCAATGTAGATTTTGTCTCTTAATATTTTTAATAGCTTAAATCGTATTGTTTAAAAAGCCTGTTTCAAAACTAAAACTTGAATGATAAAACACTAGATATTTTGACGAGTTACTAGGTACTATATTAAATTTAACAGATTCATTGCTGAACGTTTTTGTAAATATTGAATAACAATAGCACGAGCAGACTTGATGGATATTTTGAAGGAAAACGTGTTGATTAAATTATTGATAATTTAACCAATAAATATTCTAACTTTTAAGAGAGTGTGCTTCTGGAAAGTTGGTTGACGTTTTTTCTTTTTCGGCGCAAGTTTAGAACTGCTGATGCGCCAAGTTTTTAGCGATAAAAATCAATATATAGTAACCCCAACTAATGTTAAATGAATTAAGTGGCTTCTAAATATGGCGCCAAATAGCCAAAACTCGCCAACCATCAGCAGTTCTAAACTTGCGCCGTTTTTTCTACTAATTGTTATAACGAATGTTTTATAAATAAATAATTTTAGTGAGCAGGGTTTTGTGGGGATTGCGAAGCGATCCGAAAGGCCCTGCGTCAGCAGTTAACGGGGGTTGGCGAGCGATAGCGAGCAGGGGGCGGTAGCTCCCTAGTATTTAAAGAAATAAAAACCACACCTGAACACCGTTATCGTTCATTTGATTCTCCACATGTTCCTTTTTAACTTGATGTAAATATTCTACTTCTCGGTCCTCGCATCCGTATTCCGTATCGGATGTTTTTATCTTGAAACCAACTACACAAATTAATTTAGAATTTAGGATCTAAATTAAGTATTAAATAACAGAAGAGAACTATAGGCGCATGAACAGCAACTGCTGAGAATAATTGTTTTGAGCCACACACATCATCTCCCTTCTCATAAATATTCCCGCCTTTTTTGTTTTTACTTTTCTGGAAAGGAGATTATGTGCTCTTGGCATACCTTTTCTGCAACAATGAGAGACGGTTGTCTATACTTTTAGGGGGTCCAAACCAGAGGTGCAGAATATGTCCGAACGCCCGAACGATGTTCGGGGGAAATTCGAGCAGCTCTGGGGAAATTTTTCCCCAAGATAGAAAGAAAAACTAGAAAATCCAACATCATTAGCTGAAAAAAAGATATTTTGTGCTGTGACTACATCATAACCTCCAATTTCAACGTGAAAACAGTGGAGTTACGGATGTAGAGTAGGAAAAACTACGGATCTGCGGCATCTGCGCTAAAAAACTTTATTTTCTAGATTCTTAACCTGGATGTTGGCTTTTCCTTGCTTTTCGATTGGTATGCAGGAAAAACAATCTATCCGTGGTGAAATGGGTAATTTTCACTATTAATAGCGTTCTTGTTCAATCACATCGATGTTCTTAACTAAAATGTTAAGTTCATTAAGGAGAAATTTACAGGTAGCTAAAATTTGAGATAATTAGAAAATTTTTCATATTTTTGGGAAAGGGGCACTTTTTTGAGCAAAGATTAAGGTAAATGTGGGTATAGTGGACACTGTACCAATAGTGGCCACATTGCTGATTAATTTTAAATAGAACGAGTTAAAGGCATCGAACAGCGTCAAAATTCATAGGCATAGTAGATTGTGCAATCAGGTAAGCTGATAAATTACCACCGATACCACAGATCAGCATGGGAAGGATATTTAAATATTTGAAAATAACATCGGCCGAATGACTGAAATTTGACTTTGCTTATTGAATCGCGTAAGGAAACGGGCAAGTCGGAACTGCTTTTTTCGTATTTATTACCTCTTGATTGACTTTTAAATTTATATCAAGATACATAAGAGTGTATAAAATAATACCGAATAAAATTTATTTGAAAATGTTGACTTTACGAGGATTTATGGGGGTGTCCACTTTACCAACACATAATCTTAGATTTTCCAATAGTGGTCACAGCAATGGCTTCTAATAGAAACATAAATTATACTTAATTTGAATCAGTTTTTCTTCATAAACTGTTGACTGTGCTTTAAAATGAGTGTTAAATAAATTTGGTTTCATTCTGGCTTCGGGAACCAATGTTTCTAAAACATTGAATTACATCTAAATTCCTCTCAAATCAGCTACAGCGTAGACTTTGGGCCGAAAACTATCAATTTTTTTTAAATAAAGCTAATTTGATTGAATCTAAAATACATTTCGTTGGGAAGGAAGATTTAATTAGAACTAGACGACTATACCAAGAAAAACCCCTCAATTTCTTGCATAAACCCCTCATGTAGGCAGAAAAAGACAGGTGTCCACTATTGATGCAAGAGGTGTCCACCCTAGAAGCAACAGCTTCATCTATGTGGCCACTATAGATGCAATTTGGAGTACTTTTAAAAAATTAATTAAAAATACTTTGCCCAATCTAACTAATGTTTTTGATGGTAAAATTGAAAGAAGAAGATCCAATTAACCTAAAAATAGGATGATAACCGTTTCGAAGCAAATAGATTGGTATTTATTAAGAATTTAAGCAAAAATTTTCCTTAAAGTGTCCACTATACCCACATTTACCTTATAAGTGTGTAAGAAAGACTAAAAAAGAGTATAAAGATCATTAAAATTTAAATTTATGGATTGTTTGAAAATTATTGAATCTGAAAGAAGTTTAAGAACTGAATAAACTATTTTTTAATGAAATTTCATATTGGGGAAATTTTAGAGAAAAAATTGTGTTCTGGGGAAATTTTGGATCTTGGAACATTTTCTGCACCCCTGGTCCAAACAGCTCTCTCTGCAATTTGTTTACACGTTTTTGTAATGCGAGGACAGTCTCCCGTGTAAAACGCATTTTCTAAAAAAAAAAAACCTCGACTCATTCTTATAAACCTGATGAGAATAGAGAGCCTGTATAAGAGAGAGAGGCGACAACTCGCTTAAAAGCGTCTCTGCGCATCCAATTCTGTCCAAACTGTATCATGCCGCTTGTCTCGCGTCCCATGCTAATCCTATGGAGGGAAACCTATCTACCGCCTGCGGCGGTCAGAAAACCTATTTACCGATCTGCGCGCGCTATACTGAGTTGTCGCCTCTCTCTCGTATACAGGCTCTCTAGATGAGAACAGAGAGACTTACACGTTGTTGAGAGAAGTTTGGAGGACAGTTACTCAATATGAACACAATGGGCTACACCGTTGACGAGGGTTTTGTAATTTTTCAAAAAGCGGTGCTAAGAATTTCAGTGGTTTTAGAAGTGGGGTGATGATTTTAGTGGAATTAAAAAGTGGGGGGATGGATTTTAGTAGAAATAAAAGTGGGGGGACGAATGGGTATTTTTACGAAAAGTGGGGGGACGCGTCACCCCGCGTCCCCCCGCACTTCTAGCACACTTATTTTACCCTTTGTTTAACTATGCTACTAAAGTATTCTTGGAAATGAAGGGATGATTATTAACTCCTTATAAAAAACGCACATCTTAAAAAGACCCCGACCAGGTTTGATAATGCACCTCATATACAGATACAGGGTGATTCTGAAATGGACCGCCAAACTTTGAGGGGTGATAGTACTCATCAAGACGAACAAGAATTGGTATAGAAAGGGGGTCGCAGTTACACCGTTAAAGAGCTAGGTCCTAATGTAGTGCGAGAGCGTTACAAAAGGACGTTTTGCCAAGGCCCGTTTAACGAAAAAATACATAATGAAATGAAAAAATTTATTGCATGAGGTACAGCAGTATCCGTATTACTTACATCATAAATTTGATAGAAATTGGACCACTTTCTAAACCGTGGGGTGAGTTTTAAAACGTGCTCTTAGTCAAACAATGGAGTTCCATTAATGGTATTTAGAAAAATGATGATCGGGGAAGGAATTTTCAATGATCAAACAGTTTCAATGATCCATGTTACGATCATTGAAAATTCCTTCCCCGATCATCATTTTTCTAAATACCATTAAGGAATGTGATTCTTTGACTAAAAGATTAATATTGCACTTTTGAAACTAACTCCGCGGTTTAGAAAGTGGTTCAATTTCTATCAAATTTATGATGTAAGTAGTACGGATACTGCTGTACCTCATGCAATAAATTTTTTCATTTCATTATGTTTTTTTTCGTTAAACGGGCCTTGGCAAAACGTCCTTTTGTAACGCTCTAGCACTACATTAGGACCTAGCTCTTTAACGGTGTAACAGCGACCCCCCTTTCCGCATCAATTCTTGTTCGTCTTGATGAGTACTATCACCCCTCAAAGTTTGGCGGTCCATTTCAGAATCACCCTGTATATCACGCATTTCCTCATTGAGCTATACGGGATGTTGGGTTTACATACCCAAATAATATATTATTAATTTGAAAACCCTGCTTTTTTGAATTTGTTTTAAGTTTGTCTTGAGTGAAAATAGCAGTACCCTAAGTGAAGATTAAAGCAATTATGGAGTGGATAAAGAAATCAAACATTTGATTTCATCTCTGCAGGTAATAGGTGAGTTTAGACAACTAATGTGTGACTGAACTTCCATCAAGAAGAGTTGAGATTCTCCTTTGATGCACTGATTGAGATTCTCCTTTGCAGACGCTTTTTCACCGATTGCATCCCTGATATATGTGCTGTATTTACTTTTTTTCAATATCTGAACATTATTTGGAGGCAAAATACTGGACAATTTGTTCATTTTTTATGACCAACTATTCATTTAAATATAGAATTGTCTTCATACTGTTTACCTCCATTTATATGTTGTTATTTTTCATGTTTTGGGATATATTTCTGGAATCTAAAATAGATGTTCTTTTGGTGAGAGTATGTATTTTTATTTAACATTTTTAATCGCAGTCCTTTATCCTTTTTCTACTATAGTTATACTTTCTTTTGATAATCTTATAAAGGTGATCCTAACGTTCAGCATGTCATATACATTTATTACACTAAACGCACCAAAATTAAATAAAGAAAAAAGTCTTTGCAAATAAAAGACGGGGTATTTGATAAGGGGGATCAAGTAAAAATATTATGTAAGTTTCAGTTTGATACAATTAATATAATATTAGGCTTAATGATTAGATGTAATCAACTCATAAACAATTAAAACCTTTTGAAACTTAAGCAGCTCAAAAATTTAATTTTCAAAAAAGAGCTCCAATTTCCTTTTGAAGCAGCACTTAAAATTTTTTTTATTCAGCGCAACTTCTATAAGACCAATTATGAATTCGGAGGTATCTTCTTTCCTTACTAAACAATACTGCCACAAGAGCCTTATTTAGATTAAATTGCCGAAGAGAAGGACTTGAGTATTTTTTAACAGCATCTCCGTCAAAGTGACATCTTTTAATTTTAATCTGCCACACTATATGTTTTTTCCGTTCTACTCTAGCTTAAAAGGATAAATTAAGCCACTAAAATCAGCATATTTTAAGAACCTAAAGAAAGCACCTCGGACTTTATTAAAAGAAAACTGAGGATGCTGCACAAAAAGAAATGCTGACAACTCTTGTCAGGCCACTTTCCCCTTGAATGAGAAGAGTTTTTTTTTCTCCCCATCTAAAGCAAAATTCAAGAATCACTAAGCCTTAGAGGATTTTTTTTGTCTGCTCTCTCTCTATTTGGACCTTTTCATTATTTCCTGGATCAAAATACTTTATTACCTTTTCGGCGAAATTTTATACTTTATTAGTTTCTCCACCAAGGTGCTCTTGGGACGATATATTTCGCCGCCATAGAGACTCTGTGACGATAAAAGTGAAGAAAATATTTTCATTTTGGTGGGATGGCGCTGTTATTTCCTTTTATTAGGAAAGTGGCTGGCGTGTATATGAATTCTGAAGTATTTTTCTTGTGGAGATTTTCTGATATTGGAAATTTGGATTTATCATCACACACGATCTTGCCCTGAACCAATGAACACGTGTTTTCCTTTCCAAAGATAGAGCTTACCTTCAGGTCAATGTATTGAGTGACCTTTAGCCTGAGAAGAACTTTATATTATTTTCCAGTAAATAATTCAAAGGTGAAACTTTAAAAATGTAAATATTATTGTAATTTATAGTAAAAAAGGACTTTAGAAAAAAATTTTTTTTAAAAGAAAATCTATATGCATACTTTCCAAACGTTAAGAAAATAGAGAAAACCACTCAAAAATGTGCAAAATTACCACGCATTCAATCGTATTAAAATATTCCAAAATTAATAAACTTAAAAATTTACTGTTATTGAATATAAGTAAGAAACATAAGACGGCATAGTTAATAAATAATTAGCGTAATTTTACTCTGGGTAGACTTTTTCTTCGCAAAGTTAAAACTATCTTTTAATATAAAATAAAAGGAATTAGTATTTGCACAATCAAAGCTCTTTATTAAATTAGTATTAACCTTATTATTAAAAACTATTTACATGAAACCAGACATTTTTTACATCGGTATAATAATTCATTCCCTTAAATAATAAAACTGTAGCTAGTTATAAAAGATATTGATTGTCATATAGAAAGTTTTATGAGAGGAAATTAACTTTTATGGTCGATATCACTAAAGGATGAGCTAACCTCATTTCTTATGAATACCTCCATTGCTATACGTAGTCATAAACTGGCGCCACAGGAGACAATTTGAACTGTCATTTCCTTTTTCAGGCCATATAAAATATGTTGTTAATGAGGTGTCTGGGCATTTTAATATTAGAAAGAGATTTCCTTTGAATGGGTATGTTGCTCTTCCTGATTAGATTTGATTTGCTCGTTATATTATAACTCTATTATCTTATAAACAATTAAATTTTATCTTCACAGTAATAGAATTTAGTTTGAAAATACGTAACTTGATAAATTTAATTAGTTGGAAATAAATAAAAATTATTTATCTCCTTGAATACCAAGCATTATAAAGATAGTTTTAACCAATGCAAAAAAGGCTGTACGAAGGGGAGTGATAAACAGGTATTTCTACGATGCGATGGTCCAAAAATAGTTATTAAAATGAATAATAAATATATACTGTCTGTGATTTTTTACTTATTCACAACACGTAATTTTTTTTATACATGTTTGGAATCATCATAGTAGTATCATGTATGTAAAACTGTATACATAGTTGTACCCTCACCCGAAGAAACAACTTTACAGGGGAAATCGTGAATGAACGGATGGCCGTTAGAAGGATACTTTACACTCAAAATTTCACGATTTAACGTAATATCGAAAACTCTATATTGATCATTTTTCTCGATGAATAAAGTAACGCTACATATTACTTTTTCTATGGTGATCCCAAATTTGTTTTTCGTGTTCTGAAAAGAACTAAAAAACCTAGGCACAAAGTGGAAATTTCCCAAGAAATCATATAAAAAGTTAGGAGTGGTAGAACTTTCTTAATTGTTTATCTGAAATTCTGAAACCGATTCGGATAGTTGGAGTTCGGATAATTGGAGTTCTACTGTATTTGAATTCAATTCAAACATTTTGTGTGCTACCATTCTGCTTACTCTTCTTAAATCACCACCAACTCCTCTCTGGTAGAAACTATCTTAAACAACCCCTGATTTCAAAGGAAACTAATAGAACACACTTTAAAATCATTGATCCGTTAAAGTGCTCAACTATCTTCCGTTTTTCCAAAGCCTAAATCATCGTAACATAAAAAAGCGGCCTGATTCATTGGATCTGATGAAACCTTATGAATTATTTACTCTCAGCATCCGGGCGGAAAAGTAATTGAATTCGTCGCCAAACATCTACATCTTCGAAAGTACGGACCGCAATGTGCTCAAATAAATATTCGGTTAGGCTTTGTTCAAAAGATTTCTCGTGGCGAATGATAAATCAATATACCTAGCTGTATTTCCTATGCCGGCGTCGTCGTATTTTAACGTGGAACTCGCGCTTACAAGCCTCTTTTGGGAATAGGAAATAATGCATTCAGAGCCTAGTGGAGAGATTTCGAGGGTTAAATGGGGCGAAAGAATGCATTTAAATCTGAAAAGAAGGTTTATTTAGACGTCTTAAAGCATCCCGTTTGAGGTTTGAGGAGTGAAATTCAATTAAAACCCGTGGATAAAATTTAGAGAACACCAATATACAAGTAACTCGAGAGTGAAAAGAAATGCGCTGAAAATCACGGTAAGTAGCTTAGAATGCAGAATGCTGTTGTTGATTGTTAAAAGAAAAAGAAGAGTAAATTGTGGATAAAATACACACGATCACAAATGGTAGTTTTTGCAATTCATTGATAGGCCTTACCTTCGAGGTGCGTAGTTCAGAGTTTGAGGTACTTCCATCGATAGAGAAATGCTCATCGGATTATCTAAAAATAAATTCCTCTTGATGACTTTAAAATCAATCCCTTTTCTTACCCTTTGGTTACAATACCTTCTGGAAGCTGTTATTTATGTTGCTGAATTTAGTAATTTAATTCAATTTAAAATTCAGGTTTGAGATGGCAAAAGATAAGTGTTACTATTTTAGAAAATTGAGTTATCATTGTAAAAATGTTCAGCTAACTTAAACCTTTTTTCGGAAATACCCGAAGATTCCCCACTGGGGAACAGCCATTTCGTTGTCTTAGAACTTTGACTTGTTTTTGAATCACTTTTGGCCCCTGAATCCAAAAGTAACTGTAGTTTTTGTCTGTCACTTCCACTTTTTTGGCAAACAGCCCCGCCCCCTTTTTACGTTTTTCAATGACTTAATGATTTTGAATTCGATTTTCAGGGTCAAAAATCATTACTTTAGTCTTTAAATTACACCCGAGAGTACAAGAATGGTTAAAGTTTCTAAAATATGAAAATCTGTGGCCAATGGATAGGTTAAAGAGGTTATTACCCCCTAAAAACGCAAAAAAAATCGTTAAAAATGATAAGAGTTTATTTTACGCTATTTTTTACACTTATTTTTTTACGCAATTCCTTTTCAAAAGGTCCTAACCCATCACCAAGAACCCAAATTTAATGAAAATTAGCCGTAATGATTTTTACAAAAAGCGGTTGAGGCACTAGCGCCCCCGAAGCAACCGCGGAAGGGTTCGGAATACTCCCTTTCGCTTAGAGGACGCGAACACCTCAACCGCTTTTAGTAAAAATCTTTGCTGCCTAGTTTCATTAAATTTGGGTCCTTGGAGAAGGGTTCCTTTTAAAGAGGAATTGCGTAAAAAAATAAAGAGAAAAAACCCTGAAACGCAAAAAAGGAACATTATAAAGGATAGAGGTTATTTTAAGCTTTTCTTACTCTTATTTTTATGCAATTCCTCTTTAAAAGGTCTTAACCTTTCCCCAAGGACCCAAATTTAATGAAAATAGGCAGCAACGATTTTTTTCTAAAAGCGGTTGAGGTGTTATCATCCCCGAAGCGAAAGAGAGTCTTCCAAACCCTTCCGCAGGTGCTTCGGGGACGCTAATACCTCAACCGCTTTTTGTTAAAATCATTGCTGCTTATTTTCATTAAATTTGGGTCTTTGGGGATGGGTTAGAACCTTTTGAAAAGGAATTGCGTAAAAAATAAGTGTAAAAAATAGCGTAAAATAAACTCTATCATTTTTAACGATTTTTTTGCGTTTTTAGGGGAGTAATAACCCCTTAAACCTATCCATTCGCTAAAAATTTTCATATTTTAGAAATTTCAACCATTCTTGTACTCTCGGGTGTAATTTAAAGACTAAAGTAATGATTTTTGACCCTGAAAATCGAATTCAAAGTCATTAAGTCATTGAAAAACGTAAAAAGGGGGCGGGGCTGTTTGCCAAAAAAGTTGACGTGATAGAAGAAAACTAACAACTGTTTTCAAATCAGTGTGCCCATTGAACTCTAAAACAGCAAAAAAATCGAAGTCAACAGAAATTATGTTAAAAATTGTTCCCCATTATTATTGTTATTATACATTATTCATCCAAACAAATTCCCACTGTTTTGTAGGATCCACCAATTTTTTTTACCATAGGATAGTTTCTGAAGTGGTTATGCAGAATAAAAGAAGTGTGTGTAATTTTATATTCTATAATAAGGAAGTTGCATGTGTCAGATTTTCATGAACATTCAAGTGTTCCGTATGGTTTTTCGTATGATAAAATGAAATATCTAGTAAATTTTCAAAAAAAATGTACAAGTAATTAAATATTCTGATTTAAAAGTCGAGAAAAAAATCCGTGACTGAAAACGCTAATTGAAAAAAACCGTACGATGACGTCAACAATCATACCATCAACTCCGCTGCTTTACAACAATGGTCACGGTCACCCCGTACGATGACATCACATCCCAAACTCTAAAGGGGATTTTTGTTATTTGTTTTTGTAATCAAAAAATTTCTCGATCGGCCTCAAATCTTGTGTTTTGGCTTATTTTTACATGAAGAATCGATTAAAAAAATCATGCAATTTCCTCATTCTATATTGATGCAAAATTAAAGTTCATTATTATATATCCAATAACTGCATATGCACATTAAGTAGTCACTTTGGATGCTAAATAAAATTTAAAGGTTTTCACGTTGAATTAAAATACATCATAAGGAGAATAAATAAAACATATTATCATACATGAGGGTTAATATTCTATTTTACATAAGATGATAAAAAATTATCTTTTAAAAATTCATTCATAAAACTTACAACTCTTCCAATAGAACTTTGGAAAATTATTTCATTAATTTTTTTATAACACTGATTAAGGGACCATTTATATAGTATGTAAGGCATCTAAGGGGAAAGGTTCTTCCTTAAGGGCAAAGGTTCTTCCTTATTTTTGATGACATAGGGAGGAGCGGGATATGAGGGACTATAACGTAAGAGTTTTTCATTAAAATGAATCCTAAATTTTTAAAGTTAGATCACTGTTAATAATAGATATGTTGAAAAACAAATTTTGTGATTTGTTCAAAACAAATTCAGGAAATTTTTTTTATCTTTAGAGTTATGCATTTAAAAATTTGATGAAAGCGTAATGCGTTGAAAATATACTTCGATTTTCTTAAGCATTAAAAGAAACACTTTATTTTAATGTAACATAAAAAATTAATAAACAAACTTGAATTATGTGCATAAATGTTTTTGTATGTTTATTTAAAACATCTTATTTAATCATGATTGAAAGGAAAAATTAAAAATGTTAGATTCCGATGTTTGCTTTATGATTATAAAGAGTCATTTATGTAACTTGAAAACATAACCATTGCAAAATATAAATTTTTTACCAATTTAATAGCATTGTAACAATTTTTCTTTTTGAACTGAACTCCTTTTTAAGAAAATATGAGATTAAAATGGTGGGTTGGTTTTAATGGATTGAAGCTTAAAGTCTTGGCTTATGAAACCATAAAAAAAATCCTATTACTTTTAAAACACATTTATTTGTTCTCATAACACAATTATTTCGTAAACAACTGAAGTTAAAAAAATTTAAAGGTAAAATATATGAAAATTATAACTTTCAAAAACTCTGAAGATAAAAAAGACATAAAATTTCGTTTTCATTTCGTCAATAAAAAATATCTTTTAACTCTACTTAACTATTTTATTTTCAATTTAAGACGTCTTTTAAATTAAGCGTTTTGCTAGTTGTTGTGGTGATAGAAATTATTAAACTGTTCTATTTCTTTTAAAACATGGTAATGCACAACAAATTACGGTTATTTTCAAAACTTTTAAGTGATACATATTTCATTCTTGCGAAAACAAATTTACTGCCTCTGTCACTATTTGTGTTATTGGGGTAACTGCAATTAACGATATATAGGTAGAGTGATTGAATGTTGAAAATTATATAATTCTTCCCCTCTCAATGCAATGGCTCGAAAGGAAAATAACGCATCAATTGCGTAAAAAGTTATTGTAGAAATTAAGTTGTATTAGCAAGCTTAAACGTAAACCTACCTACTTCTTGTTTAGTGTAATACTTGTTTGTTTGCGTTTGAATGTATTCTGAACCCCCCCTCGTTCCCAAAAAAACTGTAAGGTGTTTTTTACTAGATTGCATTCATCAGAAAACTTAATGATTTTGTCATAACTGTTATAATTTAAAATGTTTTCATTAGTAACAGTTTTTTTGGGAGAGAGAAAATTCTCTTTTACATTTCACTTCATCGTATCTCAGGGGTTCCCAAAAAGGTGGTCCGCGGACCCCTGGGGGTCCGCGAAATGTCACCGAGAAATTAAGTATTTTTTTTTATTTTCCTTAATTTTTTGAAGTAACCATTATCCTACTAAGCAGTTCATTCGTTAGTTTTGTTAGTTAATTGTAATTGTCACTGTAGTACAAATAGATTAATGTAGGTGGAGCAGCCTCTGTTTACCACCTGTTAATAAGATAATGCCTGTTTTTTGCAACTTTTTTATTGTTTAAAATACGATAGTTTCGGTTTTGAAATCGATTGTTGCCTGAAATCGATTGAAAATTTAAGCCTTTAGGTTCAAGGGGTCCTCGTCAATAAATTAATTGTAAAGGGGGTCCTCAACAAAATTTTATTAGGAACCCCTGTCGTATCTAAATTTCAACTCTAGAAAGAAATTAAGTTTCTAACTTTAAATTCCCACCTGAACAAAAGATTTTCTTTTGAAGATCCAAAATCAATCCTATCCTTCTTACCCTATCATTTACTACAAAAAAGATCTTTCATCTTATAAAAATTTAACAGAACCAATTTTTTGGAAAGATACCAATATTGCAACATACCAATATCGCAGTTCACAACAAAAATTTGCTTCTGAAGAAACTAGCTACACCATTATGGGGACCACAAAAGTACCCTCCCTCCCCAAAACTTATCATTAAGAACCCCCTAACCCTGGAAAAGCTTGTTAATATTTACTCGCACAACCTGTTTCATAAAGTTACACGCATACTTTGAAATGGGATTCACGTTCAAGAGAACCCACCTTGCCCTAAATTCCTTTCAAAAGGAGATCCCAGCAGTCAAGCCCTGGCACATAAATTATAATTTACCCCACAGCCCTGGTGCTCAAAAAGGGCTTCTCAAAATTAAATATTTACCCACTTCGCTCGGCGTCGTGCAAGCTGAAACATGCAATTTCCTTTTGTTCTATCCAGAGGATGGGGATTAGCCTCCCAGAAAATAATATGTTTTTGCATTTCTTTTAATTTAAGGTGTCACGGTATAGGTGTAATATATGGTTCATTCTGCCTGACTTGGCGACTACTTGAAAGTTTTTCGCCAATGTGGATGTAGGGGAGGGTGGGGACGATTGTAACACGGGGCAATTGTAACACTTTGGTTTCCTCAAAATGAGAGGCTGCCTGGGCGAAAAAGAGATGACAGTACGTATAAGGCAGGTGAATGAAAGAATATCAGAGATTTTCAAGGCTGACATTTGAGTTGTGGCTGTGTAATTGAGAAAAGAGTGTTTTTCGAGCATCGAAGTAAATTTCTACTCTTGGATAACTTTCCATCTCCTGAATTGCACGTATGAAGCACAACAACACTGATTTTATGTATTGTATTTACATGTATCCTAGTTTTATTCTGCTTAGTTTCAAGATGATAGTGTTGTTAGTTTCGTGGAAAACGAGGGTTGAATTAAAAATGGCGAAGTGGGGTCGATTGTAACACTTCATATTGGGACGATTGTAACATGCCACAGAACCATTTTTAGAGCAAACAATGGTCCCACGTTCGTTGTACTACAGAGGAATTCATATATAAATACCTTAATTGCCTTTCTGCATAATTTTTCACTTTTATTTACTCATATTCATTCATTATAATTTATAACTCATTATTTGAGTGGAAAGTTCATTATTGCCATTCTAATCTATGTATTTAATTATTATTTAGAAAGAAGATATATATTGTTAATAAATCTGTATGATCTTCAATCGATTTTTATGAATTGGTGTTAAATTTTTAGTTTGTTACAATTGACCCTTGAGACAAGATCGATTGTAACGATTTTCGATGTTTTATTTACTATATTGTAATGCATGTCCACCGGACAGCTTTCATAACAAAATTGTAATTGGGATGCATCAAACTATTTTCATACCAATTTTCATAACTCTAACATAAAGAATGGCTTAGTTTGAGATGAAATAAAAATTTTTATTACAGTCGTCCCCACCCTCCCCTACCCTAATTTTATATTCTTAGGAGTAAATATTATCAGGAGAAATTTTAGGAGTATGTATATATTTAAAAATAAAAGAGAATCCCAACAGGTTGAAAATTTTACAAATTTGGACAAAATGGAATGATTATATAATATGTTACAGGCAATGTGTTATAAATTGGGTATTATTAATAACGTCCAAAGTGGAGGAGGGCAATGTGATAAATTCAATGGCATTTATTAATGAAATTTATCACTTTGCCCGCCTCCACTCTGGGCATTATAAATGTGAGGGGGAAGACGCCAGCAATAGAGAACACCATGGATAAAACAATAAAGATTTAATGAAGAATAACAAAAAAAATTACAGGAGCTGGCGCTTCCGCCTCTCGGTCTCCCACATTCTTGAGAGCTGAATCCAAAACTGAAACTAATCAACCGTTCACCCGCCTTTCTGGCAGATGCCGAAGTTGAGTTGCAATGTGCCTTCTTGCACTCTTCGGTGGCGTTTATCGGAAGCGACACGAGCGGAGGTATTCTCAACCTTCACATAAATAATGCCCAATAATCACTTTTCCCGTAACATATAAGCAGTTTAAATACAAATAATGATTTAATAAGAGGTATTACGATGATACTACTCTCAACAATCAAATACTCAGCAATTATATCTTCTCTATTATGTAAGTCAACTGAGAATATTATCCTTTCAAATATTTCTTTTTATATGAAAGATGTTTCTATTGTCCTTGTTTTACTATACCGTCTAATAGCTAAAGTGTTAGAAGTAATTGAAAATCTAGGATTGAAAAATTTAAATATAAACATAGTTTTACTTATTATATTTTTTGTCTAATTTATTACTTATTGCTCATTTAGTTTTACTTTTGTTTGTCATGAAGTAGTCACAAATAGTTCTTTAAAGTTAGTAGTTTAAATCTGTTTAAAGTTAAATTCTTTCTTACATCCATCCTAACTACTTAAAAAACTTGTTGAAGATAAATATTTTAGTTAATCTTTTCAATTAGTAAATTAAGGAAAAACCTGGGGCAAAAATTCCAGTATTTTTATTTATTTTTTTATTCGATTGAGGTATCCAAGAGAGGAATATATACTCGCAAATTTTTTTAAGTATGATGCTTATTTATTTTTTAATTTAGTTTCAAAGTTTGATTTTTAAAAAGGGCGTGAAAACAGCATGATGCGCCATTTTTAATCGAAAACATTGATTTTAAACAATGGTTTAGGATTCAAAGCGATTGTTGATTTTCACTTAAAAACAAGGCCGAAACAGATCTGACGTCACTTAATCCTAAACAAATGCAAAGAGATTGCCAATCCGAATTTCTTGGCGAACATGCTTTGGCTGACATCTCAAACTTGGCGACATTTTCTACGTTTCTCCATAGAGAAGACGTCTACCCAATTTTTTGTCCCTACTACAAAAAAAAAGGTTTGCCATAAAACCGTACCATATAACACAATTTTAATGCATTTTTGTTCTCCCTCCTCACAAGTATCACCTCATCTGGCGTTCCGAGCAATGGATCGTAAAAAGATCAGGGCGAGAAAATTTGTGGCCGGATCCAGGGAGTAAATGCATCCGGTTTATGTGAAGAACTAAAACACGTCCAAATCCCATCCAATGGAGGGAATTTTCTGTGGGAAAATCCATTTAATTTGCTCCTCCAAATGCATTTTTTGGAAGAGCCGTAACTGTTTCCAGGGTCTCCGCACTGTGGTAAATGTCTAACTAAATTAGCCCTCGTGCTCCTATCGGATTTTATACCCCGGAGTTATTCCGGTCTTTTTATTGGAGACTTAAGGTGGATACTTGTAAATGTCGTAAAGGAACGAATTCATTAGGTATGGTGAGAAGCCTCTGGTATGTGTTTAGGGGGGCATAAAACTGGGAAGGGGTCCAAAAGGTATTTGGAGAGGTTTGGTGTTCCCCCTGGGTTGTTTTTAATTCATGAATTTTTTATTGAGGTATTGGAGGTGGGGTTAATTTTAGACACCAGATGCATCTTTTTCTACTTATTATTGACTAGCGCTAAAGCTCTATACTCGACAGATACGTTTCCTGAACCCAGTAGATAAAAGAAGACGCAGAAGGAGAAAGTGGATAACCACAAAGCCTGTTGGCTTGCTAGGAGGAATTTCGGTACGCAAATCGTGATAAAAATACACTATATATACATGGATTTAACGAAATAATCGTATTTTAAAATTGACGCTCTTCGTTTCACTCTAAATTCAGACACCGCGATGGGAGCTACTTTGTTAGTGACGTCGTAGGGTCAACCAACGTTTCTGTCTAGTATAGACTCTGCCAAAGCCTCCTAGACTAGTGGAGGCTCCACTACTCAGGAGACTTTGACTCGGCGTTGCTCGGACGCAGTAAATGTTAATATATAATGGCAAAGTGATTAATTGGACATTATTAATAATGCCCGGGCAATGTGAAAAATTCAACGAAACTTATGGATGAAATTTATCACTTTGCCCGCTTCCACTCAGGGCATTATTAATAATGCCCAATTAATCACTTTGCTTGTAACATTAGGGTGTCTCAAAAAAAACTTTTTTTCGAAAAACCTCGCTCCCCAGGGCTTTTCCCATTCCTTTTGGTCCCAAAAGATAGTGTGTAAAGTTTCAGCCCCCTAAGTTAACTCTAGGGTTTGCCTGTAGAGCCCCAAAGTTTGAAAAAAGTGAAAAAAATGACCAATTTTCAGAATTTTTAAAAATTATATTTTAAGATTGATACTGCGATAAAACTGGTTCAAATGTGTCATTTAGGACTTATTTAGATGGAGTATATTTATTTATGTGTATTAACTGCACCCTATAGCCCCTATAATTTAAGATTAAAACGTACTACTTAGGGACGTTGCACTCGCCAAAACTTATAATGCACTACCGGTGAACGAAATGAATTAAATTTGAATTTCTTCGAAGGAACTCCCTCAAATGATGCCATTTGGTGCTAAATTGATATTATAAATTATAAAAACCATTTAAATAACAATAATGAGGTCTTCCACTGAGCTTTTAATGTAAAAAGTGATTTTCTTCAAAATTTCTCTTTTCCAGCTGATCAAACCCAAAATTTATAATAAAAAAGATGGTTGTTGTACTTTTTTACATACCAAACATTAAAAAATTTATAGGGGTTCCATTTTTAATAAGTAGAATTAAATTTTAAACCGCACAGATCAGAAATGACATGGATATTTCCTATTCCAGATGTGAAAATTGATTTTCTATTTTAAGTTAGGAAAATAGTTAAATGCTTGTGGATCTTGGTTTAAATGTTAAAGAAAGAAGTTTTTAATTAAAATTGTCCCCTAATACTTTAAAAGGAAGTAATTTTCTAAACTTAGAAAAAGAAAATCGATTTTAATGTCTGGTATAGGAAATATCAATGTCATTTCTGATCTGTGCGGTTTAAAATTAAATTCTACTAATTAAAAATGAAACCCCTATAAAGTTTTCAATGTTTGGTATCTAAAAAAGTACAACAACCATCTTTTTGATAAAAATTTTGGGTTTGATCAGCTGGAAAAGAGAAATTTTGAAGAAAATCACTTTTTACATTAAAAGCTCAGTGGAAGACCTCATTATTGTTATTTCAATGGTTTTTATAATTTATAAAATCAATTTAGCACCAAATGGCATCATTTGAGGGAGTTCCTTCGAAGAAATTCCAATTTAATTCATTTCGTCCACCAGTAGTGCATTATAAGCTTTGGCGAGTACATGTCCCTAAGTAGTACGTTTTAATCTTAAATTATAGGGGCTATAGGGTGCAGTTAATACACGTAAATAAATATATTCCATCTAAATAAGTTCTAAATGACACATTTGAACCAGTTTTATCGCAGTATCAATCTTAAAATATAATTTTTAAAAATTCTGAAAATTGGTTATTTTTTCCACTTTTTTCAAACTTTGGGGCTCTACAGGCAAACCCTAGAGTTAACTTAGGGGGCTGAAACTTTACACACTATCTTTTGGGACCAAAAGGAATGGGAAAATCCCTGGGGAGCGGGGTTTTTTGAAAAAAGGTTTTTTTTGAGACACCCTATTGTAACATATATCGCTATCTCAGAGCAACAGTGGGACATCTACAAATGGGCTGGCCGAGAAAATCTTTTTTGTTATACGATTTTCATCCATTCTGGTTAGGTGCTGTTGAGAGTTGTATTCATATATCGCTACCTCAGAGCAAAAGTGGGACATCTACAAAACATGCTACTTTTGCACTGAAATCTACATCTGCAATATACTTGAACACCATCATAACCTTAAAACACAAAAAATGGAAGATGTCTCACTGTTGCTCTGAGGTAGCGATATAATAAATTGTGTACCTATTTGGGATAAATGTGCAACGCATATAGAGAAAAAGATCGACCTGTTTTAATCCTGAGATGATTTTTGTCAAATTAACACGGGTAGAGAAGAGGGTTGAATAACAATTGTGTAAAACCCGCATCAATCTGTCCCAAAATAAAAGATAGGACTAAAATAGCACGTAATTTTTAATTTTCTATCCCACCTTTGATACATTTTACGTAGGATTTCGTCTAAAAGATGTAAAAAATAACCTATAACAAATTTACTTATTTATAAATGACTCTCTTGAAAACTTAATAACTTAATGCATTAATCAACCTGTTAAAGACAAACTAAAAATTGTGGGCAAGGAAAACTATTTTATACCTATTGCTAGGACTGGGCCTTAAATCGATTTATAACGAAATATCGATTTAAACTGGCCATAAATCGATCAAAGAAATTCTTATATCGCCCAGGCCTACCTATTGCATATAGAATTCTTTCTCTGAATTTTCTCCAATAAGTATAACTAGGACAGCGCCAAATGTAATTCAAAAATAATAAAAAATATACTGTTTAGCTATTTTACCAACGAAATTATTACAACATTTTGTATAGACATGGTTTTGGTTATGAAGACAAAAAATTCCTTTATTTCCCAATACAGGATTCCTCATACATTTAAAACTAGTTCGAAAAGGGAAGTATAATTAGTTCATTATTAATTCATTATTTTGCGCAGTAAAGTTGCATGAATTTCCGCAAGGAATTATGATTTCACTCTTAAATTTTTTTATATTTTATTTTGATTAATTCTTTATTTTATTAGCTGACTTCATAACACCCTTTCTAAACTGTCTATATGTGGTTATATATATATTGACTTTTTATTTGAAAATTATTTAAGTTTCTATCAGTTTCATCAAAATGGTCTATTAGGAGAAAATCAACCATAGTATTCGTTTGAAATAACCTTTTTTTCCATAAAGGTAAACATTTTAATACTGAAACTGTGTGAGTAATCGTTTTTTACAAAGAAAATAATGACAGAGGAGAAATAAATAATCCGCTGAAAATTGACATTTCAAATAAATCCACTGATTACAAGACTCTGAAAAAATTGTTAGCCAACCTGACAACTTTTTTGGGGGGAGAACCTTATAAATCACAGATTTATGACGGTTTTTATACGGTATCAACCTTTTCACTTTTCAAATTACAGAAAACGTCACAATGTTTTTGAAGAAAATCCCAAATAAAGTTTTGCTAGCATCATTTTTTTACTTGCGCCATTGTTTGAGTAAAATTAATGCCTTTTCTAAAAGCTTCAAAGTGATGATTACACCTTACATTTTCCCACAAAATTGCTTTTTAATAACATAATGACGTCCCATTTACTCATGATTGATCTTATATTAATTGGATGATTACTTATCTAATGATCTCGTTTCTTGAAGAATTATTTTGTCACAGGTTTGAGATATACTTAGATTTCTAGATATGTGTCATTAAATCTTACTCTCAAAGGTCAAAAGAGATTTTTTTTTGGATTTAGAGTACTCTAAAAGAAATCTTTGGGTTTGAGTATTGTACACGATATTTGATTTCCCTTACTAAAAATGCATGTCTTTTAATTTTTGATAGGAAATAATTTGAAGAATGATTTTTTTAAGAGAAAAACTCTTTAAAAAGGACAATTAAAAATTCATTGCAAAAAATTTTAAGAGCGTCAGATAGATAAAAAAAGTCTAAGAACCATGTAGGAAAGTGGAATAGTAAATGTATGCTAGAGTGTGGACAAAAGTTTCCAGGAGTGATGTTAGAGGCTTTTGTATGAGAATGACGTGTAGTTAAAAAGAAATTCAGGTAACATTTTCAAAAATTAATGAAAATTTTTTCTTTCCTTATAAACCGTCTTAATATTTAAATAAACTGAGTTTGTTGGGTTGTCTGATATTTAAAAAATTTGTTACCATGAATTTGAAATCTCTCTATATATGAATCGTAAAATAAGCGAATCATAAGAAATTATATGTTAATTTAATGAAAACAAAATATGCATTAGGATGATTTTGAAAGGAAGAACTAAAAAAGTTCGGACTTATTAAAAAATATATTTCATCAATTACCCAAAAATTTGTTTCATAAAACTTCATAAAATAGTTTTAAATCAGGTAGCCCTCATTTCCAACCTACATTATTCAGAGAAATGGTATCAGTAAAGAAAAGTTTAAGTAAAATCTTTGTACATTAAAATGTAGTATACTTTGTTTGTATATTAAAATGTAGTAGTGTTACTTAAATGTGAAACCCAGTTATCCCAATAAAACCTATCTACAATCCAAAAAACGCATTTTATTGAAAAATTGTTAAATATTACAAGCACAAGATTAATTTGTTTAGAATAAGATAGGAATTAACTGAAGCGCTTGAAGCAACAAGTTAACACCTACAACTCTTTTTTTTACACTAGAGTTAGCTTATTGTTGTCTGCAGCAGTCTCACATGTAATTTATATAAGGCACCGTCTAAATCCACGAAAGTAACAACTCAACTCTTGCGAATTTCGCTATTAAAACTTATGGCACTGGCTCACTGGCTAGCTCCTCGAAAGTAACAACTCAACTCTAATGAATTTCGCTAATACTTTAGCCAAGACCCTCTATATAAAGGCCTCCCAACCAAGACCGCCTATATAAAGGCCTCCCAACTCGGCCGTGCAACGTCATAACTTTCACTCATCTTTGACGTCACTCCATAGACTTAACATGGCAACTTTCACCCACGTCTGACGTCATCACCCGGAGTTGGATGGCCATGTATATAGAGGGTCTTGTCCCAACTCGGCCGTGCAACGTCATAACTTTCACTCATCTTTGACGTCACTCCATAGACTTAACATGGCAATTTTCACTCACGTTTGACGTCATCGTCTGGAGTTGGGTGGCCATGTATATAGAGGGTCTTGCTTTAGCATGGGTCAACTTTCGTGGATTTAGACACTTCGTTTATTTAATTTACTAGGGAGCTACCGCCCCCTACTCGCAATCGCTCACCAACCCCCGTAAACTGCTGACGCAGGATCTTTTGGAATTGCTTCGCAATTCCCACAAATACCAACTCGCTGAACTTAATACACTTTATAAAACAATTTACAGAATAAACGTCAACCAACTTTCCAAAAATACGTCACCAAATCCCCTCCATGAATAAATCTCCCTTAAAAGTTTGAATATATATTAACTCGAACTTATCAAAAATTTAAAAGAAATGTTTTTAAAAATATTCATCTTAATTATTTTTAATCTATGATTTTAAAAATAGCTAATTCTAATTGTTTGTCAATATTCGGACCAAACAAAAACCATTATTTTAAAGTAACTCGTTAGTATAATATGCCTAGTGTTTATCATTCACACTTTTTTAAACCCAGACTTGTTAAACAATACCGTTTAAACAATTGAAAATAATAAGAGACAAAACATCACTCTATGTTTACAATTAATTTCGATAAAATCAGACTAAAAATTATAAATATTGGACAAAAAGTGTGAAATTTTAGTATAAAATGGCGTACATGTAAGTTTTTAGAACATGTTTTTATCAGTCTTTGAGTGATATTTCATCAAGAAAGTACTTTTTTTAAAAGGTGAAAAAACATATTTCATCTTAAAATATAGCGTCAATCGGTCGTTGTGATTGGATGCATAATAATTTGAATGACAGAACTTGTTTTGTAACTGCGACCTTATCCGTTATCTAAAAAAATGGAAATATTTTAAAATTGAGAAGTTTTTTGAAAAATCGAAGGGTCTACTCGGAAATCCGGAAAGAATCCGGACATTTTGATACCATATATGTGTCATTCGGTTCTGTAATTAAAAAGCCTTTCTCTGGAAACCGTTAACCAAAAACTTTTTTTTTAGAATAGAGAGATAAAAGAAGAAATACTTAACACCAAGAAAAGGTTCATTTAATGCTTTCAGTTTACACCTGGGTCTAAATAAACAAATAGAGATAATAGAGAAATAAAAATTAATCCTTCACGAGTAACGATCCATCCGTAACTTCTGAACGGAAAACCAGATCCGCGACCCTAAAAACCGCGCCATTTATTGTCCATCCTTTCAGAACGCGGTGAAAGGGCATCTCTTCCTCCGCATTCCTCCCCAGGGGAGCAGAGAGCGAAAAACCGTCCCTGCAAAAAAAGTCGCATCGATTGACACGTAACAGCCGCGGATATCAAAATGGACATTCTCACTTCATTTGTCATCAAAACTATTTCGAGAAACTCTGTGCGACGGCCTATTGAGTCCAGGTAGCCCGGTACTAAAAGTAATGCGCGGGCGAGGGAGGAAAAGTTTGCTCATATTTTACTCCGGGGGCCGCGCACCAGACTCGACTGTGATATCTGGAGATCGGAACTGGTTCTTAGGAAATGCAGTTTTTGGCGAAATGTTCCGCATTTGGCGAGACATTCTCATCTGAAAGAGACTGTATTTTTTTTGATAGTGATCACGAGAGAAAGAGTATAAAAGGTTGAAAGGTAACAAAGGAAAAAGATAAGCCCCTAATCTCGGCTGGTAAAGCAGCGTCAAAAGTTAACCATGTAAGGAAGATGTTTTATAAGTTTTATGGTTACTTAATCTTATAAAGTATCTCTTAGCTCTTATTCCAGTTTCAAATTACGCCGTATATTTTTGGTTTGGGTACTCTCAAAATTTTTAAATAAAATAAAAAATTCTCACATAAGTTAACATTTAATTAAATAATAACTAAATTCTTGAATTAAATTAAATACTATTACAAAAGTTATATAATAATTAAAAATATTCGCATCATAACTATAAAACACACACGCTGGGTATAGGAATCTTGTTGGAAAAAGCTGTTTTGCTGTTGGAATCTGTATTAAATCGGTTTCTTTTTCAATGTTATTATGCAATTTTTGCTACAGAATAAGCAACCGAACATTTTAAAGTAACTTATTAAATTAAAGCTATTTTACTTTAGGAATGAGGAAGTTTCATAATTTTTTTTTATTTTTTAAATCTATCCAACCTTACGAGAAAACCCTAAAACCGAGATATTTTTTAATTCTGATCATTATTTATTTTTTTATTGTTTTATTGTTTTATATTTATTTTAAGTTTGCGCTCTGGAAAAGGCGGGAAAAACAGCGATTTCAGATTCGTGATGTCACTCGGCATGTCAAAACGACACAACTCGCATCTCCTAAACTATGCAGCCGGCGTAGACAAAACTCGGTACATAGACGTATCTCGAGGCGAGGACGATCACTACCAAGTTTTCCAAGTTCGAAAATCGAATATTTACAAGTAATAAACGATTTTATGGCTAAAACGCTTATTTCTCCATTTCTCTGCTAGAGTGGATCTGCTTGACTCGCTATTTTAAAAATGAAAACCTCAGGATTTAATATTTTTAATAAGAAAAACTCTAAAATTGCCAATTTAAAAGTTAAATCAGCTATGAAAACACCAAAATAAACTCAAATAATTAATTTTAAAACATTACATTCTTATATTTTAAGATTAATTATTTATTAAGATTATATTTTAAGAGTTAAATATTTTTTATTAAGTGGTACTAATCTCCATCTGGTCAAGTGAAACTATGCCAGATCCATGAGGTCATAAAGACCTTTTATTTTAATAATGAATAAACATCAACAATGTCTTTTTTTTAGTGTCGAGTGACGTCAAATTTGATTTTTGAGCGTTTGCGATTGCATCATTTGTTTACGACTTTTTCAACTTTTATTTCTTCTATATCTCAGTAAATAAATTTTTGAGGAAAATTTGGATTGCAGATTTGGATTTTCCACATCATATATTGTATTATTATACACTTAAACCGAAAATTTAAAAAATATGAAACTTCCTCATTAAATAGTAAGAATTTTCATAAAATTGAAACATTGGTCTCGCGAACAACTTAAGCTCCTAAGGTCGATTTTAAAGATAAAAGAGGTACTTTTAGAATTCTGTTTTCTAGCTGCACTTAGGTCCCAATTAAAAGAACTAAAACTAGCAGTGTCAAATATTTAATATTAAAAAAAAAAGCAAAATGTTTTTAAAATAATCAATAAAATACTGGCATGCTTTACTAGCACAGCTCATACAAAACATGCCAAGTTTAAGTAACTGCAAGTAGAAGTAAACGAAATTTGGATCTATACATACAGACGAATATTGTGCTGCTTGTGTACCAATACATAAACAAAAAACAATAAAAAAAGGATTAATGAAGAAATATATTTTTTTCTTTAACAAATTCAGCCTTTTGATTAAAAACGACTTGGCGCCAGACTATAAAGTGTAACACGGCTTTACTAGAGAGCTAGCTTTTCGTGACGGTGAAATACCTAGAGAGGTATTATGTTTTCGTGTTGTGTAGTAATAATGAAGAGGGTTTGTTTTCGCTGGTGGGGGAGAATTTACGAGAGCTTTCGGTAATTATGGTTTTTGCTGTTCGCAAGTCGGTAAGATTTTCTGAACTGATAAACTTGTTTCTTGGGAACTCGCTGTTGATTCCACTTCAAGAGGGAGATATATTTTTAAAGAACCTTGAGAGGGGAGGTGATTATGGGAAATTATGAGGTCCTCTGTTTTTTTGGGAGGTTAATATATAAGAGTTGAGTGTTAAAAATGTGTTTTTGGTGCCTGTGTGAAATTTATATCTGATTTAAAATATAAGAGTTGACCAAGAAGGACTTTAGTTTAACAACTACTTTTTTCACTTAGATAGTAGTAATATACATGTGCAAAATCGATTAAAAAGGTTTAGGTTTTTAAAATGCATTTATTGTAACATCCAAGTTTTTCATGAAAAAAGAAAACACTAGTCCCTGAATTACTTCGCTAAATTCCTTAAAATAGAAAATATAAAATTTTCTCTTGAAAAATTAATTCTTCTACACTGTAAAAAATAATCCTGTAAAAAAATAGAAAATTTCTGGCAGCAAAAGTTGCCAGAAAAGTTTTATAAGCAGAAAAATCCTGTAAACAGAAAAAAGCTGTAACCTACAGGTAAATACTGTAAACAGAAACTTTCTGTCAAGTGAGCTACAGATTTTTTCTGTTGCCTCAGAGTAATGTTCATAAAAGCTGTTTTTTTTGAAATTTTAATAAAAGAATAACCAGGGATAGAACCCACGACCTACTGCATGCTAAGCACGCACGCTACCGCCGCTCCAACAAGGATTCAGTAAAAGTAGAAATTATTCGAAGATCTTTCTTTTACCACGAACTGAAACTTTTATTTGGCTCCAAAGAGTGTTGGGTGTTGCCAATAGCTGTATTCGTCTTCGCTGCAGAAAGTTTCTGTTTAAGTACAGATAAGCTAAAAAACTAGAAAAAAGCTGTTTTTTTACATAAAATAAATAGAAGTGCGGTGGGAATATTACATGACAGAATATCCCTGAGGAACTCATAAAATTATTTGATACTGCTACATGGAGGTTATGCGGCGCATGTATACGGTCGAAACTACTTTCAATTCAATCTAGAATAGTGGTCAACAACAAATTTTCAATCCCGATACCTTTATCACAAATATTAATTACAAAATCCAATCCACCGCAAACTTTGGGCTTCTATATCCAAACGTCCACAGATATAAACCCATTACGGGGCAAAGCTGATTAAACCAGCTCAAACGCAACGGCTCACAATCGCCCGACACACAATAGTGTACACACAGGCAGCTACTTGACATCTGAGTTAGCGGACCTCTTATCAGCAGAAAAGCTGTTACGCGCAGACTGCGAGAGAGAATGCCTTGCCTTGATGGCTGTAATAGTCGCTCTCTGGGGACATTAATGCATATTCCGAGTCCTAATCCGTACCCAGAAATGTCCCTTGAACCATCGGATCGCGGGGCCATTAGGGAAATTAAGAGGGTGCCGCGGATGGGAAAGTAATCCGTGCCGCAGACCTGGGATTTGTTGGACGGCTGCAGCTTTTAATTGGGGGCAACTGATGGTGAAGAATTGCTGTTGCTGTTGTTGTTGTGTTGCTAAGGATGAATGAATGAGTTGTGTTTGCGGTATTGTGGGGATGAGAGGGGAAATGAGAGTGTTGCCGTCGGTGATATGGTTTAAGCGGTTGTCAAACTCCCGAAGGGGGTGCGAGCCAAGGTCCCTCTTGAAATTTGGACTGAATAAAAACGAGTAAAAAACTAGTGTTGGGCAAAATCGATACTTTTAGGTATCGGATACCTAGATATCGATTACATTCAGGTATTGAATACTTTTTAACACTCTTTTGAAATTTTGTACAGACCACAGAGTATAGAGCTTAACAGAGTATTCATCTCCATAGACGCTAATGGCAACTTTTTTAACAGGGCCTTTCCCATAGACAAACTTCGAACCAAACTATCCGCCTCCTTTAATACCACGTCATTCCTGCTAATTTTGTCATTCGCCCACTGAAGCTGTCACTCAAATCCAAAAAACAACACCGATGAAATTTAAATGCCGCTTGGTAGAAGTTCCCTATCCAATCAGGAATCACTTTCGCATTTTGCCTTCTCTGATTGGCTTCTAGTGAAATTAATTATAATCTGGGAGCAGGAATTAAATTAAGTACCTAAAGAGGAAAACTGCCGTTTTGAATCTCTGTAAGCTCCTTACTCTGTGGTACAGACATGGCTTAAAAAATTAATAGTTTTACTTGCGAACTGAAAGTACCTACAATTCTAAAAGGATTCACATGAACCCCCATGTGCTAGGGTCAATCTGTAAAAAATTTAAAATTAATGAAGAGGGGAATTGAAAAATACAGAAATCTCAAGTGTAATAAAATTAAAAATAAATTAACCATAAACCACCGCTCTAAGACCCCGCCGCAAAAGCAGAAGGTCGAAGGTTTTTTCGATTCCTAAAGTAACTGGTAATGCGGAAAACGTGTTATTGAGCTGCACATGAGAACAGGTTTCATTAAGGCAGATATAGTTAAGTTAATTTAATTGAAAATTTTTTCGAGAATTTGTCAATAGAGTATCGGTACTTTTAGGTATCGAGTACTTAAATATTTGGTATCGATACTTCCCCTATCACTAGCAAAAACCATTTTTTAGGGTCAAATTTCCAAAATTTTTCTGGGGGACCCTCAGACCCCCTTTTGTACTAGGTAACCCTATATTATCTACACTTTTTATACGTTAAGTTTATAAAAATGATGCAAATCCTACCAAATGATTTCATTTCTAAAAAGCTACTTTTTTAAGGGCTTTGCATGGAATGATATCCTCCTTTCGGAACAAATACACATAGTTATGGGTCTTGCGATATAAATTATTAAATCAATTTCATTTGTGTCCATCATGGAAATCTCTGTAAAAAAGGAAGCTAAACTTAAGTTAAAAAACCCATAAAACAATTATGATATAGTTGTAAATAATCCTTTATAAAAGCTAGGCACATTCAAAATGAACAATAATATAACAGCTTTTGTGTTTAGATTAATTTTAATGTTCCAAGAAACATTTACATCTATAAGAAAACATGCCATTGTGAAAGAAACGATTCATATGTACCCTTTATACCCTGTAAGCTTTTCCAAATATTGTGAAGGATTTGATGAAGAATTAATAAAATTATTTTCTCGTCCCGTGAAAAAGAAAATTATTAAGTAAGTCATTTATGTCTTATAAGTCAAAGAAAGCAATTTTTCACTTTCACATTTCTTCTTCAAAGCCCAGACGTGATAGCTTTCCCCCGTCTTCCTTCAAAAAGAGGATCGCGTAAAAATTCTCAGCATACTTTATTTTCCTAGAATTTATAACTGATTGAAAGTAAAGCATTAAAAGCACCTTTCTCATCGATTAGGAGGAAGGAAAAATCCATCAAAGCTCTTGACACACTTTGCTTTTCTTAATCGCTTGTGTGCATACCATTCCTTTCGTGGAGCAACATCATCTATCAAGAAAGAACAAAGGCTTAAGGAAAATAAGAAAAAAAGCTCGCCCCTGCATCAAAACGTTGTTAAAAGTAGATAAATTATTTCTTATAATTGTCCATTACATAGATGAACCACATGCTTGCTTTGGAACGAGAATCTGGTGATTTGCCAGGTCTTAAACAATATCTCAAGTAATGTTAGTGACTTACTTAAGATTTGGAACGAATTGAGAGATCGTTTACAGTTGAACATTCTCATTACTGAGATGGATAAGTCGTGTTTTAGGATATGCATTGTAACGTCTCTAAGGTTTTTAAGTCGTAGGAAAGTAATAGTTTTAATAAAAGATCCCTTTAAGAAATAGTTCTTTTGAGTGTTTTGAAATTAAAACGTCATAAGCTTTATTTCTGTTAATATTTAAAAATAGCTTTCTAGCGAAAATCTATAAAATTATTAACCAAATCTTCCCCTTTATATCAAACACTTCTATCTCCGTTCGGCAAACTGTGGAAATGGAGATATTAGTGTTCTATAATATGACGAAGAAATAATGGAAAATAATTGGTAATAATTTATAAGAACTAAGTTTTTAATTAGCATTAAAATTAATTTTTTAAACTTGTTACTTATTGATTCCACGTTCTTGACTACGTACTATCATGTATTGCTTTTAAGTTAAAGAAAAACCTTTTTTAGGACATTGAAAAATTTCAGAAATACAAATTTTTTCCATATGATTTTCTCAAAGCCGTATAACCAAAAATGTAAACAAACAAGTTTTACTATCTTACTTCAATAAAAAGCAATACCTGAAAGTAAAAAAATATCAAACACTACTCTTGCATTGTAGACTTTATTTTGTTAATTAACTTTGTAATTTAAGCTTTGTTAGCACAAATATAAAGTATTTCTTTATTACAATTTCGTGTTCCATGGAACCAAACTACTTCTCAATCTTTTGAGATATCTTATCCTTTCAATAAAAATATACTCAGCAACAGTAAACCAAACCTTCATACTATACCTTTCCTTCCAAAGCCTGTTCTATATTGTGCTATTCCTGAAATTCTGGAAGCCTTAAAACTAAATAAGCTAGAGTGGCTATAAATTATCAAACAAGTACTACTCAATTTCATGTTTTCAAGGAAAGCATTCATAACAAATGTGTGGAACTACATTATTGGAATAAATGTTTACCAAAGATATGAAATTGCCGAAGGTTTTATGGGTTCTGCTGAATACATCGATAAATATTTTAGAGAAAAAATTGGCATCTACTGACTCGAATGTAATGGAATCGATAGAGTAAATACACTTTCTTCAAAGGTTTTCACCTTTTCTTCCATCCAATAGAGAGAGGAATGGGAGTTACAGCATATTTATATTTGCCACCGGATTATTTCTCGAGTTAATACCTTTCTTGGCGAGAAGAAAGAACAATGGGAAATAGTCTAGACTCTCTATAAGTAATCCATTTCTAAAGTAAATATTTTCTCCATTGGTGTCTTCATCTGCCCAAAGGAATGGTGTTAAAGTTAAGATGGCTTACTTCGTGTTAAAAAAAGTGGAGTTACTGATAAAAATTTTTTCAGTTAATTGACCAGGGTGTAAAATGCGAATAATATTTCTTAATTTGTTGAAATCTTGATGTAAGTGTAGAAATGGAATCTATAAAATCTCTGATTTTATCTCTAAATATCGTCTTTATTAATGTTTTAAATTGTGAAGCAGGTTACACTATTTTTCATTTTTCTTTTGAAAAACATCCCTATTTACGACGTTTCATGTTATGTTTAAGAGATGCGTTTTCAATTTTTATTCACAACCCGCTAAAGATGTGTTATGTTTTGGTATTTCTGTTGTGTAGTGTTTAACGCGTAGAAATAGCCATGAGAGTTTAAAAACTTGATCAATCTACAGAAGTTTATAATTCAGGATTTTCCTTTGATTTAATTAAATTAGAGAAGGAACCCAAAATTAAGAATGTCTGGTAGCATTTGAATTTAAAGATAAGTTTTTTAATAGTTAATTTAAATGAATAATCTTAATCAACCTTTACCAGATTTAGTTAGTTTATTAATATATTCTAAAAGAAATCTGCTTTATGTCATATTTTTTAATAAATAGCGATTTGGATTTTTCTAAAGTAAAGCTTATGGTTCAGTAAAAGATTGGGTGCAAAAATAATTTACAGGTTTCCTGATTCCTAAAATTACTTTTTTCTTGTACTTTTTCAAAATTTAAGAATTTTAAAATCTTTGTATATAAATAAAAATCAATGTTTGTTTGCATGTCTGACTGTCTGTATGTATGTATGTCCTTTATATTTTTTAACTTTTCATACCTACATTAAATATTAAAATTTACCATGTTGATCTAAAGCCCTGGTTAGCAAAGCTTCATCAAAGTAACGTAGCTTCAACCAGGGCTTTACGTTGATCTACTCGCTCCCGGGAAGATTTCTGAAGAAAAATAATTTAAAATTGAAGCATCCTTATAACGTTTTTGGTACATTTTATGTTTGAAAATGGACATTTCATGTCTAACATCACGGAAAAACCATCCATTGTTGTTAATATAACAAAAGATAAGATGTTACATTAAGGAATCAAGATATTTTCATGAAATTTTCTTCTGTGCATTTGTCTGGCATTGCAAGCAATTGATCCTCTAAATATTTGCTGTATACCTATCTTCTTTAGTTTTTTATAAATATTTTTAACTTTATTATTTTTCGCCACTATAAGTAGTCTTATTGGAGTCAGCAGGCTATCTAAGCTAGGGGTATAGTACAGCTTACTTCTAAAATCCTAAGATGCGTTGGACGGAAAGGACTTTGAAATGAAGCGGACTTTTAAAACACTGTATATTATTCCTTATTCTTTGACGCTTTGGAAAAATTTATTATAATGTAAGTAAAAAAATTGATTAATTTTATTATTTTTTTGTCCAATCGTTATAAATCACACGAACTAAACCTAAAAGTCAGGAGACTGTAATCAACAATAATAGCACATCTGCAACTGATTGTCGTAAAAATATTTTTTGAACTTTTTTTACTATACTACTTGGAATGAGTTATGAAATTTTTCAAGAAATAGAAAAGAAACCCAAATAGAATAAGATAATTAATTAGTGAAAATTTGTAAAAACTGAACACAGCAAAATAAAAATTATGAGAAAAACCAATAATAATTCTTCACGGCGTATAAGTTGACTGCAATCAGAGCTCAAATTGACGATCTGCATAAGTTATGAGTTTGGATGATTTCCAACTGTATTTTTTAAAGAAATATCTACATTCATGGAGACAATAAATGAATTTATGCTAGGATAGCTGCATTTGTAAATATTACATGAGCAATAACTCCTTAGATCCTTAGAAGAATTATCTTTTCACATTTTTTCACCAGAGATCACCTTTATAATAACACCCCGTGTTGTTTTATGTTAAGTAATTTATCTACTTGTTATCCACTTCATAAATTGCGATTGTTTTATTCAAGTGCTCGTAGAACTGATGAATTTCTTTTACTTCCTTTTCGTACGTAAAAAATAATCGGATTCAGTTTCACCCATTTATTTCAAATACTACTTCTTTTACAAGTTCTGGATCTTAAAGAATATTTGGGTTAAATCGATTTCTTACGCTTATATTGAGGTTAAATACAGTATTAAGTAAAAAATAAATAATAAGTATTACTTAAAAGCATGGACTGAATGTTTTAGATTGGTTGATTCTTATAACATAGTTATACCTATTCAAGTAAGTATATGTAACTCTGTGAATTTTAAAAAATCAATAAAATTATTTTTAAATTTCTTAACGTGATGTGCATTTTAATTTTTCATTATTTTTTGTTAAAATTATTGTAAAGACAGATTAATTTTTAAATTTATAATGGTCATGTTATTTGAATTTGAAATCTTAGTTTTAAAAATAACCTTGATCTTTATCAAACAATAATATTTCTTTATTGTTAAGACGAAATTAAAAAAAACATTTTTTTTACTGTTTAGAAATCTATTATATTATTTGATCATTTAAGGTAAACTTTATTTTTCTAAACTCTACTATTCTCCACAACTTTCTCTTCAACAAGCTGGAATAAAACGATTAAGTAATCCCAAAGTGCACAGGTTTTAGAAGCAAGCAATCAACAAAAGGGAAATCAGCAATTTTCTTGAGAAAAGTACTCTCTTCCATATATATTTTTTGTTTTTTCGGTTGTTCTTGTCTCTATTCTTTTCACCATTAGGGGGAAAGCTTCCGCATATACTACTAGTAAGTCCTGCCTGGGGCAAACATGTCTTTTGAGAGTACAGAAGTAATACAAAAAATACAGAGAGTAAACTAGATGAAAAGCAACGAAACTGAAAGGAAAAAGCAGTAAAGAACAATGTATATTTTATTCCCCTTTCAGATGTAGACCTTTTTTTAACCGTTAGAAGTCTATGTATACGATATATTTTCTTTTCCAGTTTCCTTCTAAATTCTAAAAAACAATGTTTGTTTCCAGTAGAAGTGGATAAATAAAAAATAAGTGTAGTTTCAAAAAACAATATGTAAGGGAGAGTGGGGCACCTTGGGAAACTTTTTCTTAAACTATTTTTCTAATTTTTCATAAAATGGCATTTATTCAAACACAGCTAATAAATATGGTTCTTTGCGCAACTAATAAAACAATTTCTACCCAAATAACTCTTTTAAGGAATTCATAACAACAAATTTAAAAACCTCTTTTAATGTCCCAAGGTGCCCCACTGGTGGCCCACCTGAGTGTCCCAAGGTGCCCCACCTTGAGGCTTTGGATATTAAACTTAATTACGATCTTAGGTTTAGTTTAGCAATAACTTTTCTTTTCTAAAATATAATTATATGCAAGTACTTTTCTCTGAATATAATTATAATAACATAAATATATTTATTTTACTTAAATTATGCTTTTGAAACTACAAGTGATTGTAACTTAGCACCACAAAAACAAGAAAAATGAAATAAATAATTATCTAGACGCTCCAAATATTCCAAAACATGTTGAAGAGTAGATTTTAGTCTAATTTATTAATACCTACAAGCACGAGTTCATAAATAAAAAATTGAGTCTGAAAAATCGAGTGTCCCAAGGTGCCCCACTCTCCCCTACTATACGTTCCAGGATACACTGTGTGCATTGAATACTTTTTTAAAATGAATTTTTTCATCCCAGAATTTTTAAAATACTTATTTTATTTATGACCTTAATTTTCAAAATTTGATAGTAGTAAAAGTTAAAACACCCAAATGTTCAAAAGTATTTAAATAAAATTTTGAAATATTAATTAATATATTATAAGTAACTTTTAGTATCTCTATTATTTTGTTTCTTAAGTTTTTCAATTTATTCAAATTTATATTTAAAAATTTTTTATATGAAATTTTAATTAAAATTCAATTCAATTAATTAATTCAATTAAAATTAATTAAATTTTAATTGAAAACATAACACCTAGTAGAATTATTGTTCATCCATGAAAATCATACCAAAAGATGTTTATTGGGTGAGAATACAGGGCCAGAGAACGAATTTCCCCGATCAAATATTTTAAGGGGGTAAATGGACCCTCCATGAATGAAACAATTGTTTCATTAAAATTTTATTCCTCCTTTCGTTTCTTAATTGATATTTTAAATTTCTTATTCCTCCACTAGGGGAGAGTAAGTGGTCTTAATGAATTGAACATGGTCACCTTACCTAGGGGTCAGTGGAGTATATAGAAAATTATTTCGGGAGGGGCCCAAAATAATTTTTCACCCCCTCCCAAGCAAATTTATTACGTCCAATGTAACTTTTTTGATATTTTTTGTAACAATCTACATCTAAAAACGTATTATATAAAGTTGTGTGTAATTTCGTTCCAAGTACCAAAGGGGGGGTCTGGGGGTCCTCCCCTATAAATTTTTTGAAAATTTGACCCTAAAAACAGGATTTCTACTTGGTTTCAGCACACCTAGTCTTAATTTTGGACATATATTTTAAAGTAGGATTAGGGATTTTGATGAAATTTTATAAAAAGATTTGGAATAATAAAATTCCAATCAGAAAGGGGGGTTTGGGGGTCCTCCCCCAGAAAATTTTTGGAAATTTGTCCCTAAAAAACAAGGTTTTAGCTTGCTTTGGTACAACAAGTCCGAATTTCGGGGGGGCCAGGGCCCCCTAGGCCCCCCCTTATATACGCCACTGCTAGGGGTACACCTTTCTTCTTATACTGAGACATTTATTTAAATAAGAAGGTGAAACGGACTTTTAAAGCACCTTGTTTAGGAACTTTTATTTTTGTATCTATTGGAGCAGAAAAATTAAAAAAAAAATAATAATCAGGTGACATATAAGATAAAAGAACTCTCAAACTTCTTATCTTTTCTTTCTTTAAACTTCTTCACTTTTTAAAAACTGTAGAATTCCCATTTATAAACAGCTAATCCTTTAAAAATAAATATTGATTAATATTAAAAATTATTTTCAAAAAATTCTTTTATAGAAGTTTCTTTTCTCTTGTCCATTCTTCTTAGAACCCAAAACAAGTTTAATTTATGTGTTTTTAAATGAATATTTATAGTTCAAAAACGTTTTCCTAATTTCATAGATGAAAATATCGCTTAAGACATAGCCGTCAGAATTGAATGATTGATGATCAGTAATGTGGGAAAAAGGTGAAGAGTGACTATGTACATGTAGATTGAGAGAGAGAGAGAAAGAGGTAAGGTCTTTTTTCTTAAAAGATCAAAAGTGAGGAAAAAGTATTAAAAAAACTGCCGAGGTTTCTTTGTCAAATAAGGCGTGGTTGATTTGTTTCCCTAGAAACCGAAAGTAACCAATCACTTTTAATAGCGTTTACGGTTTTCATTTACAGGAGAAATATTTTTAAACCATCTTTGTCACTGAGGAGTTGACAACTTAATTAGTGGAATTTTGTATGTTTGTGGGGACAATACAATTGGAGTACTTTGTATCCCCTATTAAAAAGTTCAATTTTCAAAGCGCAGTAAAAGTTTATGACCCTCATTAAAGTAGTTTTTATAAGTTGATTACGCAAAATTATCTCATTGATAATAAGATAAAAAACGCATTTTATAGATGACGCTAGCATTGCTGATATTTTTACCATTATTATTCTTCAAACTACTAGAGAAATCTATAAATTCAGTGTCTTTTCCTTAGATTTTAACACGTTTAAATTACAGAGTTATTAAAAATGTGATTAAACCGCTTTAAAATGACCGCCTATGATTAAATTTCCAATTTTAGGTAGATTTTAATATAAAAATGCTCTTATAGAGATTTTAAAAACAGGAATGAGCCATCAAACTAGCATACTTCCTTAAGCTGTTGACATTAGGAAATTTTTCATAATTACTTTTTTTAGGATTTTAAAATAAAAAAAACTGTGCTTGATTTTTTAAAACAAAACTGTACGAAGAATTTTTTATTATTCAACTGCATTGCTAAAATACCTTTACCTGTGGGGATATTACCCAAGCAACGACGCATTGTGTCGATGTGAAGAAGAGGAGTACACCTCTGCACAATATCTCGACTAAAGTTGGAAATTCTGACCAAAACATCCCTAGCAGAAAACAACCTGCCTGTGTTTTATAAAAATGAGATCTTAGATTACTTCTTAGCACACCTAGAAAAACTAACTCACATGGAGGGAGCCTGTAATATTAATGTAAAAAAGTAAAATCAAACCAAAATGGAAATATGTAATAGTAATAATAGATAATAAATAGAAAAATGCAAAGACAGAAGCAAAAATCTGAAAATTTACCTCAATTTCTCAGGTAGTATAGTATACCGACACTCTCGGTAAGTGGAATTTCTGTTTGGAATGCTTTTCAAAATAGTGAATTTTTTTATATGATAAGACAACTACTTGCTGTTAAAACTTATTGGATATTATTTTAGATTGGTAAAGGGTTTAGTGATTATAGTTTTTTTTAACTCTTAAATCGTATTTAGGTTTTGCTCACAACCGAATATATCCATCTGAAATTTAAATCTAATCGAAATGAATTGCGTAAAAAATGTTGTTTTAAAATTACATTTTGTTTTCTGCAAGCAAAAAGAAACTTAAAAATAACGAAATTAACATCCCTAAACTCACAAACATGTTTTTCGAAAACACTTCCCCAAAAGCGCAAGCAGCATTTCTTCATTAAAAACTCTTCAAACGGAGAAAAGCCCGAGGCGAGAGAGGCGACATCGCAATGCAAAGTGAGCATCACAGTAAAGGATTAATCAATGGGACCGACGGCAGTGTTATTTTTGTCACTTTCCGATATAAAATTAGCGGATTAAACTTCGGAGCAGCAGAAAATCCTCGGAGGGAGGAAAGGAAAAGAAGGGGGTCGGAAAAAATATCGCCCTAACCCCTCCTCAGAATACTGCGGAAGTGGATGCTTCCTTATGTCAACATCAAACCTAATGTCAACAGGGACGAGATCACATAAACGGCACCAGGTGGCGTTCGCGACGGCGTCAGCGGAAAAAGTTGTTTCCAAGGAAAACAGAACGAGCGCGAGAAGGAAAAATAAAGTGGAGAAAAAGGTAGAAATAATAAAAGGGAGAGAGAGAAGAAATGTTTTTGGAAGGGGAAAATTTCAAAGACAGTAGGAAGGCGAAAGATGGTCGGGTGAATATAATACCTTGCCTCGGGCTGCGGCCTAAGTGTCTTGCAAGCTGGGGACCCGATATGAAATGCTGTATGAGAACTTTGCCAGATGTTATCTGGCTTCTATTGCTTGCTTATTTGCAGCTACAGTTTGGTTTCCAGTGATCTTTAGGGATTATTCACAAATTGGAAAGGTTGTGAGTTCCTGTAAAGGTAAAAACTTCCTTCAACGGAATTTAAAACTACCTACTATTTTTTTTATCTTAAAAATAAATGTTTTAAGTAGTTTGAAGAACTTATAGGTTTGGGAAGTTATAGGTTAATGGTAAATTGATGGCGAAAAAAGATATCAAACGACATGACTTTGAAAGTAAAGCATAACTTCAGATTCCGAAGCCGCGAAAGGAAAAAAACCAGATTTCCAAAAAAACAAATAAATAATTTTAATTTATTGAAACTTTTATGAAAGAAAAATAATTGAGGTATCGAAATTTATAATTGGTTAATTTTTCTTCTTTTTATAAGAAGAGGAAATTCATAGCTTTTAGTTGAAAAATTAAAAATTCAATCTTTTAGCAGTGAATTTTAAATTTATTAAATGCTTAAAACTTTAACCTATTTAAAAGGAAAAAAAATTTAATGTGTATCATTTTTGCTGTTTCATTTATTCGTCTGATGATCATTTTGCTAAACTTTTTATTTAGTTTTGATTTTTTTACTCTTTTAAAATAGAGGAAATTCGATTGATGCAATTCAAATGAAAGTTGTGTTGAATGAAATCTCCAAAAAGTTTCTTGGATACAACCCTGTTTCCCAAAGGGGATGGTACTTTCTTTTTGAGGCAGATAACACATTTCCCAGAAAATTAGGATAAGAAAATTAGGAAGGCATAGCTGGGGAATAGAAGTAATTTTTAGAAACCTAATTCTTTTTCAAGGAAACATTAATTAAAACTATTTTCCATTAATACGTTTTGGATATTTTTTGTAACAGTTGATGTTCTAGTTTAGGATCAGAGGAATATAGATTTTTTTAAAGAAGTAATATTTAAATTAATCACAGAAATCAATTTTGTGTGGGTTCTTAAAATTGATAGAACAATTTGTAGAATTCTGGAAAAAATATCGTTTTTGTTAAATTGAATATTTTAATGCAAATGATCCTAGAAAATGCTTCGGAAATAATACGCATCTATGATAAAATACTGAATTAATTATTTACTTTAAACTAAATTCATTTGAAAGGAATTCAAATATTAGGACTTTAAAAAGAACCATTGCTTATGAAATATAAAACTAGATTTTATACTTTAAATCTAAAGAAATCTGTGTGGTGGTGGTGTCGTTTTCCTTATGAATTCATATCTGATGGTGTGCCTATGTATCATCTTTGCTATTTCTATCGAATTAGCAGAAGATAAATCCTCCACTGTAGGATAGTTAAGATTGTGGAGGCCTGCAGCGATTGCAGGGCAGTAGAAAACATGGTGACGTGTGAGTTCTTCGTCGGGACAGTTGCCACAGTTTTGATATCTTTTGGTCCCATCAGCTAAAATTTTCATATTTTTATGGTGTTTTGTTCTCAGTCTGATGAGAGTTGCAGTGGTCTTCCTGTCCATGTCGAGTTCAGTAATAATCTATGATTTCATTGGTTTACTTGCCTATTTTCCCGGTTCACTAGAAATATTTTCTTAACCATTCACTAGTCAAGCCCTCAAATCCAACTATTCCATAACCTTTTTCATTTGTCTTTCTAGGGGTGGGTTCAGCATTTAGAGGTACCTTTTCAACGCACTTTGTGTTTTTAACATCAGAGATCACATTGCGAGATTAAAAAAATGGGAGCTAGATTGGGAATTTTTAAAACATTTTTAACTTTGACCGTAACTGATAAAGTTTAACTGCTCAACCCCATACCATTCTCTTCCACGTGCCTCAAAACGGCTTCCAGCAAAATTTCATTCAATTCCGATGAACGGTTTGGTTGCTTGAGTCCCTTTGAATCGGGTAAGTTATTTTATGGACACCCTGTGTATTTAAGAGTTTTATAAAGTTGGATGTCTTTCTGTTCAGGATTACCAGCCACCTATTATACGTCATCCCCGTCGTACTTTTCATCCAGGTTCCACCTGTAAAAATATATCCTAACTCATCCCTTTTCACATTTAACATAAAAACAATACAATTGTAATCATCTCACAGTCATTTGAAACAAGCAAGTTGAGCTGAGCATCCAATAAAATATATAAATAACGAGTTCCATCATTTAAAAAAATATTTATTAAAAGGGACATATTCACACAAAAGAAAATTACACAGAATATACTCTTATAATATAAAAGAGAATTAATAATACAATGGAAGTGTATGATTTTCCGTAAAAATATGTTTTTATTTTTATTTTTAAGCCTAATCAATTTTCTAAAACACAAAAATGTTCTTACATTCTTTCTAAGACCCCTTTAAATTTCAATTTCTTGGAAAGATATCAGCAGGTAAAAGGCCCCAGAGAGACTCGATTGTTTAAAAGACTAGAGAAAACTAACGCGAATAAGGTTCTCAAGTTCGGAAATTTTTCCATGGCATAATAAATCTGACATTAACTTCCCTCAAGAAGCAAACAAACTTCAAAGAGATTTTCGGAAATGGGAATTTTATTGACTTCAATTTTTACTCAATCAGATGAAAATCTCATTCATACCAACTCCCTTTTCTCCAAGGGAAGAAGTATTTTTTTATGTTTCAGTAACAGCATCAGTTACTGCTTATTGAAGAGGAGGTAGGTAGTATTCGATTTGCATTCTAGGCTATCACTTGTCCCCCGCATTGAGACAAGGCTTTACCGGTAACTAGTGTTGTATTTGTTCAAGCGTGCAACTAGATTATGCAAAGATAACTTTTGATCAAGAGTTTTTCATGTTAAGTTATATAAAAGGAAAGGGAAAAGAGATACGGGTATCGAGTTTGCGTTTCTATGAATCAGAAATTTTCGCAATGTTCTTTTTATAGGAATTTGATAAAATTATTTTTTTAGTTTTATGTATGGAAAAGTGGAAGATGAAGAGAGCAGAACTAATGCAGAAGCAGAGGATGTTGATGATGAATTCTGAAACTGCTGTAAGCACATGTATTTAATATCGATTTCCAAAATATGTAAACCTTCTCTGTATAAAATGTACATATTGTATGTATTTATTGTAACTCTGTAAAATTATGTATTGTTGTATATAAGAGACATTTTCCAAAGATGCGGAGGTAAACTATAGTCTTCGACATCAGAGTGCAAAATTTAAATGCTTTGTGAATCAATTCATAAACTTTCGCTTCAAGTTTTTGGGAATTGCTTTTGACTTTCAACAAAAAAGGGGGGTATGGGGGTCCTCCCACAGAAAATGTTTTGAAATTTGACCGTTTAAGACGGGGTCAAACTCATTTTTTAATAGTAATAATTTTTTTCATTTGTGTGCAATGCGATACAATCGAAAATAGGGGGAAAGCATATTAGTCAGACTGGGGCATAGGCCTATTTAGCTGACCAAAAACATGATTATAAACAAATTAGTACAGATGAGAAACAAAAGAAGTATCTTAAATATAAATGATACAAATACATTAAAAAAAAATTTTTTTTAGTGTTATATGATTAGATAATTTCAAAATTAAATTTCTATGCTTCAATCAGAGCTGTAGCTGGATTTTTTTGGGGAGAAGGGCTCGCTTTCTTATTACGTACTTTTTTTTGCTCGAAACAAAATTTTTTTGTTGAAATAATGTTCCCTAAACTCAGCATTGTATCCAACCTATTCTAAAAGAAAAAGTGTTCTAAATCATGGGGAGTCCGTGCGCCTATTATGTTAGGTGCCATTGGTAAATAAAACGTTCCTAATAAACGCTCCTTTCCCTACTAAACTTACTTAATTATTTATCTTCATATTAAGTTTTTATTTTTTCTGTAAAAATTGTAATTTTTCTTTCGCCTATGCAGGTCTTTGTTTCCTTCAGGCGAATCATAATTTGTTTTTCTCATTCTTTGTTTGTGTAATATATGTGTATGTATAACAATAAATTGAAAAAAATTGAATTGAATAATTATTGTAGGGGATGCGTCCCCCGGTCCCCCTGCCCTTGATTATAAGTGACTCTGTTATGTGAAATTGCGGTCCTTACCATCGATAATGAAGGATAAGGGATTATTTAAGGAATTAAAATATAATCTAACCCTAAGAGAAATCCAGAATCCTGTTAGCAATTCGACAATGGAGAATTGCAGCATCTCTTAAAATTCTAAGTATTAAATTTTAATTTATTAAAAATTATCTCCTGATTCCAAAATTACGCTTGTTTTTTCCCAAACTTTTTTAAAGGTAATTATGACTTATTTTAATACAGAAAGCTCCTAACACTGTGACGTCACATGTGTCTCTTGAAAATGTGGAAAACACCGTTTTCATCGAAACACTTGGCTGTAAAAAAACTACTGTCGAACCAACGATAGTAAAAGGGTCACGTGATTTTTTGCTTCAGTGTTTTTTATTTTATTTAAAATATACTGATTTTTTATGAATATAGATGGTATAACTAAGGTTAGAGGGAGTAAATGTATCTTCCTCTTTTGATCAACTGCCCCTCAGCTTCTTCCTTTCTCCCCTCCGAGTATGTCAAAATCACGTGACCCTTTTATTATCGTTGGTTCGACAGTAGAGCTCAGTCTTTCCAGTCTTTCAAAGCGGGATGATAACAACAACAGGAGCAATGCACATTTAACGTCACGAGCTGTTTCAGCTCAGACAGAAAAGAAGCTATTTTTAATTGAAAATAACTTAAAATTTAGGACTTTGAAATGTAAATTAAAATGTTTTTTGGAGGTTTTAAGCCATTTTGAATACATTAAGATTGAAAAAATATTTCACTGCAATTATTCATTGTGTAATAAAGGTGAAACAACAAGATTGATGATATTAAAATGAACTATTGTTAAGTAATTTTAAATGATTCATGTATACATTTTTTCTCTAAACAATATCTATTTTTTTAAAAATATCTTTGAGAGCAATCTTAGGTTATCGTTTAGTAAGATAAATCTAAAGAAGAAATATTTCTTTTTTTAAGTTGATGAATCAGAAGATTAACACCAGGATAGGTGTCAGCATCCATGATACTAAATTACGAAATAAAAAAAAAATTGGAAATTTTCCGTAAACTAAAGACCGAATTAAAAAAAAACTTTCAAGGAATAATATTAGCTCCACCAGTGCCTGGCTGGATAGTGTCCCCTGACAACTTTCAGTTCCTATGGAAGTGCTTAGTGCGCATGCTCCAGAATTTAAAGCTGTAAACACTTTCAATGGGATTTTCTTCTTGCTCTTAGTTATGGAGTATTGAAAGTTGTTAGGAGTAAGTGTCCAGGTTGGGAGTATAAGCTAGTCTTTAATAAACCTAAAGAAAGGAATGAATTAGTTTAGAATTTATTGCATAAATTAAACAGTTTTATTTGGAAAATTTTAGTAGAATTCAGCTATTAGATTCCATAAAATTTTCTCAACAATGACCGCTAAATCTAACTGGAGATAAGATCCGCTTCCTCTTCTCCTTAAGCATTGAATAACACGCAAAATTTCTCTTCTTACTAAGAATTTCCCTTCAAAGAATCCTACAACTTATATGAAAATGTTTTCCAAAGAGAAGGAAACTTTAGTTTGGTCTTTCGACACAAAGAAATACAGTTTTTTTCTAAAGCAAACGAGCTCCTCCGGATTTAGAGCTAAATCCTTGAATAGATTCGGGTCTTTTGAATACGTCGCACATCTAAGGAAGCCTCAAGTTTCGTGTCTCCTTCCTCAATGGGCATCAGCAACAGCTGGCCTTTTTTGGGTTAACGGAATACATGCCGATGCGTGTAACTTTCCCTTTTAAAGGTGTGTTTAACGCTCCTTCGGTTTTTATTTTTAAATTTGTGGCGTAGAAGCAAAATACGTCATCTCCGATGTACAAATTTTCTAGGAAAAGCTGATTTCTGATTTCACCAACCCTTAATCATTATATTAAAAAAGCTGTTTTTAGGGGCATTAGAAAGCAAAAATTAAAGTTGTATGTGCTCCTTAAGAGACTTTTAATGAAGATTTTATGTTTGATTTAACCACGTTGGCAATTTACTGTTTTACACAAATTTAAATGCTGTTTAAATTTAAGGCTAAGCGTGCACTAGAGACTTTCGTCACGGTGACTGAGACAAAATTATCACCCTCGCAAGAAACAAGAGCACGCGCATTAGGCGATGATACTCTTGGCCGATTGCCAAGAATCTTGTTATAGAGATACATTGATCTAGAGTGACAGTTATGTTCTAGTCACCATGACGGAAGTCTCTAGTGCACGCCTAGCCTAAGATTTTCAATAAGGATTGTAAAAAAGAAAACTGCATTTGACGAACGTTAAATTGTTAATAATAGAGTTCCAAATGGTCCTCCCCCAAAAAATCTTGGAAATTTAAAGCAGATTTTACAATTCGTTTTCGTGCTCCTAATCCAGATTTCGGACATACATTTTTAAGAATTTAACCCGTTGGGACTCGCGGGGTCATTTTATAACCCCAAGCTCACACTTATATTCCATTTAACGGAAAACTAAACACCTGGGGATTCTTTACTTCTCAGTAGCTGGGTTTCTGACCCTTATCTACATGCCTGAGTAGTTTCTTGGAATTCGGTTTATTTTTCCGCCCCCCAGACACATTTTGTTAGCTTTTGGGGTAATGGAATGACCCCGCGAGTCTTTTCGTTAGTGCTGCGCATCCGTTCTTTTGTACTCCGCCTTCCCTACAAACCATTGATAAGGGCCCAAAACATTGGTAAACAAATTCAAGAAATTCACAGGGGGTTCTATTGCATTTTAGTACAAAGAAAAGGAAGACACACAGGTGCAAGTACAAGTACTTTCAATACTGGTCCCCGTGATAGTTTTATGACTTGTAATTCACCAGACCACTGTACCCCGCCCCTTACATTCTTTTGTATTGAATGGGGAAGGAGCTAGGAAAGTATATTGAGATAACAAGTTTTCAAAGAAAAAATACCAATGTTTGAGTGTTAGGAGACATGGGGGGATAGAAAAACTACTTGTGACTATAATTTTTGTTTAAATTTTTTTTGCAAATCGCACGTTAATACCATCTGTGATAATTGTCTTTACCGAAAGAAAGCTAAAAGAAATTCGGTAGGTAGTATTTTGAAGTAATTAAATTAATTTTTACATTGAAATTATTTGTGTTATTTTGTTCCATATGTGTGTATTGTGTAATGAGAAAAATTAATATCAAACTCAAAAATTATTTCTCAGCGTAGAAAATATTGCAGATTATAAGTTTTCTTAATCAGTTAAGTTTTGATGTCTAAAAATAAATAGTTCCGATTGAAAAAAAATATTTTTAACGCTGTAAAAAAAGAGCGATAAATGTTGGGGCTATTCTATAACCCCCGCGAGTCTCAACGTTCGTCCGGGAGGCGCGAGTCCCACCGGGTTAATATAATTTTTAGTAGGATTTTCGCATTTTGCCCACATTTTACAAAAAAAAATATGTAAAAAACAGAGTTCCAAATGGGGGCCCCGGGGGTTCTCCCCCAAAAATTTCTGGAAATTTGACCCTTAAACAGGATTTTAATTCGTTTTGGAGTCGCTTTTCCCTTTTTTTACACCCCTGAATTCCGGCGCTTCCCCTCTTTCTCACTGTTAGTTTTTATTCCTTTTTTTTTTGGGGGGGGGCTAAAATCCCCTAGACCCCCTGGATCCGCTAGTTAGTTGCATCACGCAAGTTCCCAAGTTTCGTATTCATCTGTTTCCTAACATCAGAATCACCCAATTCCGATTCGTTCAAACAAATTCGCTTCGTTTACTACGACTTCCATTTCCAGTTTCAGAATCGAAAATAGTAGAGGGAAACTACTCATGGATACACTTCGAAACGAAAACTCCGAATAGCTCTTCCACCATTCCTATTCAGAAAATAAGAAGAAACATCACATCCCTAGTATCCATTCACCCTTCATATCTATCATCATTTTCACAACACGGAATGGCAATACTTCTGTTGCGTCAAAAGCGAGAGACAAATCTATCTACACGACGAGTTTCACTTTCGGAGCATACATAGATTCAAATCGATGGATCTCTCACAGAACTTTAACTATTATGGGCGTTCATTTGTATCTTTTTCGATGGATTTCCGGATCCTGCGTGTTTCCTGCCTCCGTCAATGTGGGGAAAATGGACACGAATTCTCTTTTATGTAGGCATTTGTCTTTTGGATGGAATTCGAGAAAAGAGTTCCTATGCTGTGTTAGGAATGTTTTGAGATCCATCAAATTTTTTATGGGTGTTTGTCGGGAAAAATGCGTGGCCGTGGAAAAAAAATGGTGCTGGAGCGAGTTTTGGAGTGGTTCTGTGAGCGATGTTTTTGCCGAGAAACTCAAACATATTCTGAAGTAAATATTTTATTTTGGTGGTTCGAGATATATTGGGAAGTGATGTTGATTTAGTCTGTTGACAATTCCGAGTTGGGACATTACAGTTGTTTTAGTAGCCACGAATTTATTGAATTAACTTGGGAGAATTTTCTTTTTGTTGGTTAAAAGTTAAATCTTAAGTCTATTATTCTAAATAGTGTTTTAGTTTATTTTATATTTTACACTTACACACCCTTTTAAGTGTTTAAGCAAGCTGTTTATGTGAATAAAATATAAATAGTTTTATGACTTTAAAAATACAAAAAATATTGTTTGAGTTTAGTAAAAATAAAACTAATTGCGTAGTAATTACCGAAAATTAACTAAATTTCTTTAAAAGTGAAGACAACTGAAAACAATAAAGTTTTTACACACTAAGCAATAAAATTTGTTAGCAGCAGCATTGAATTATTTATTTAAAACTGTTTACCGAAATTTCTTTAGTTAGACATCATAGAACAAAATAATGAAATAATATTTTTACGAAATCCTCCTTTGAAGAGTCCTAACCCTTCCCCAAGAACTCATAAATGATATGACAATATGTAGCAAGGATTTTTACTAAAAGCGGTTAAGGTGTAAGCACCCCCGAAGCCCCCGCGGGAGTTCGGAAGACTGGCGCTGGCACTCGCGAGCTCAATTCACACCTTGAAAAGATTAAAAAGGCCATAGCTTTTATATTTTAAGTCTACCCTATGTAGAAATTCTTCAGTTCTTTAAAAGCTGACTGGCTTTAGTGGCTGACTGGCTGGGAGTGAGGATTCCATGTTTCAAGCTGTTAATAGATGCACGGCTGTGGATAACAATAAGGGGGCGTCCCGTTATAAACTGAGGGAGGATGATGGAAGAAAACGGGGATCATTTGAATTCAGGAGGTCATTTTACATAAAAATCAGTTGAAATTCAGTTGTTGGCATTTTAACTTTTTTTTTGTACAGCAGTTTAACAGTTTCACTATAAAGTGCGGCATTAAACCCTTTCGTTGTCCTTTGGGGGTACTAACACCTCAACAACTTTTAGTAAAGTTCATTGCTGCATATTGTCATCAAATTTGGGTCCTTGGGGAAGGGTTAGGATCCTTCAAAGGTAAATTGCGTATAAAAAAAAGGAGAAAATAGCGTAAAAAACCCTCTATAATTTTTCGTCATTTTTTTTTGCATTTTTAGGAGGTAATAACCCCTTAAATCTATCTAATTGCTACGGAATTTCATATTTTAGAAATTTCAACTTTCCTTGTACCTTTGTGAGTAATTTAAAGACATAATACTTTTGAACCCGAAAATCGAATTTTATAAGTCATTAATTCATCAATAAACGTAAAAAGGGGGAGAGGTTGTTCCCCGAAAATTCTGAGTCAATTCAAAAATTTAATGGTGATTTTCGTGTTCAGCGAATCAAAATCTATAAGAAATGACTATTTTTATCTCTGAAAATTTTTCATTGTTGAATAGTGTTATCAGATAGTAATTTCTTTAGGTGCAAGAACAGGTGGAAATTACCGATAGAAAGGTGGGTACTTAAGTGGGAATTATCAAACACTGATTAACAATGGATTAACTATTTCAGATTTTTCCCAGCGCTTTTATAACTTCTCCCACTGTTTGGCAGGTCTTTCAGTTTCCATCAATTTTACCTCATGAAATAAATCTATTTACGCAATTACATTTTGTTTATTTAAACAGGTTTTAGTAAAATCGCTTTTTGTAACGCCCTCATACTACATTGCGTTCTATCTCTGTATAAATAAAAGGCTAACGGGCGATGTATGTGTGTGGGTATGTCCGGGGTAATCTCTTGAAATAGGCCACGGACCGAAACCAAACTCGACGTATAGACGTATTCCAAGTCGGGGAGTAACTTGGGATAGTTTTCCAAGCTCGAAAATCTAATAATAACGAGTAATTAGCGAATTTATAGTCGAAAACGCTTATTTCTCCATTTCTCTACCAGAGCAATCTGCTCGACTCACTATTGTTAACGAGATGAAAACCTTTAAATATCAAATATTTTAATAGGAAAAACTCGATAATTGTCCATTTAAAAACTATATCAGTTGTAAAAACACCAAAATAAATTCAAATAATTAATTTTAAAACGTCATTTTCCTTTATTTCAAGATGTTTTTCTTTAAAATTTAAATATTTATGGAAAAGTGTAAATTTTCTTCATGGAAAACGACTTAAAAATAAAACATTGTTTCAAATGAAGCGGTTCACTAGACCTCTCAATTTACTAGATCTTTTATTATTGTTTCAAATTTGTTATTTTTGTTCACTTGACTCATTAATTTACTAGGAAACATTGCCGAGAACACCGGGAAAAGGAAAATTACAGGGAACATCGGGATAGGAAAAAAAAGTACCGGGATTACCGGGACATAAAAATTACCTCGATCAGTGGGATAGGAAAATTATCGGGAACATCGGGATATGAAAAATTACCGGGAACACCGGGGTAGGAAAAAGGCGTCTGGGATACCGGGATGATTGGTAATTGCTGATTTAAAAATTATAAATATATTTTGAGAAAATTTAATTTAAAAAAATTATACACTCAACCCGTGCAAGGCCGGGCATATCAGCTAGATTTTTTTTCAATTTTTTTACTTTGTTCACTAGATTTATTAATTTACTAGAGAGGGAACACTGTGATTTAAAAATTGCTGGTAACACTGGGATAGGAAAACGTACCGGGAACATCGGGAGAGGAAAAATTACCGGGAACATCGGGAGAGGAAAAATTACTGGGAACATCGGGAGAGGAAAAATTACAGGGAACATCATCGAGATAAGAAAATTTACCGGGAACACCGGGATAGGAAAATTTACCAGGAACACCGGGATAGGAAAATTATCGGGAACATCGGGATAAGAAAATTTACCGGGAACACCGGGACAGGAAAAAATTACCGTGAATACCGGGATTTTAAAATTACCGGGAACACTGGGATAGGAGAGAGGCGCCTGGGATACAGGGAAGATTGGTTATTGCTGATTTACATAATAATAAATGTATTTTAAGAAAACTCAAAATAAAAATACTTATACACTCCACCCGTGCAAGGCCGGGCATATCCGCTAGTCTCTGTATAAATAAAAGGCTAACGGGCGATGTGTGTGTGTATATATGTGTGTATGTATGTATGTGGGTATGTCCGGGGTAATCTCTTGAAATAGGCCACGGACCGAAACCAAACTCGACGTATAGACGTATTCCGAGTCGGGGAGTAACTTGGGATAGTTTTCCAAGCTCTAAAATCGAATAATTACGAGTAATTAACGAATTTATAGCCCGAAACGATTATTTCTCCATTTCTCTACTAGAGTAGACTGCTCGACTCACTATTGTTAACTAGATTAAAACCTTCAAACATTTAATATTTTAACAGGAAAAACTCGATAATTGTCCATTTAAAAAGGATATAAGTTGTGAAAACGCTAAAATAAATTCAAATAATTTATTTTCAAACGTTACTTTCCTTTATTTCAAGATTTTTTTCCTTTAAAAATTAAATATTTATGGAAAAGTGAAAATTTTCTTCATGGAAAACGACTTGAAAATAAAACATTGTTTCCAATGAAGCGGTTCACTAGACTTTTCAATTTACTAGATATTTTATTATTGTTTCAAATTTGTTATTTTTGTTCACTAGACTCATTAATTTACTAGGAAACATTGCCGAGAACACCGGGAAAAGGAAAATTACCGGGAACATCGGGATAGGAAAAAAAAGTACCGGGATTACCGGGACATAAAAATTACCTCTATCAGCGGGATAGGAAAATTATCGGGAACATCGGGATAAGAAAATTACCGGGAACATCGGGATAGGAAAAGTACCGGGAACATCGGGATAGGAAAATTACTGGGAACACCGGGATAGGAAAATTACCGGGAACACCGGGATAGGAAAAAGGCGTCTGGGATACCGGGATGATTGGTAATTGCTGATTTAAAAATTATAAATATATTTTGAGAAAATTTAATTTAAAAAAAAATTATACACTCCACCCGTGCAAGGCCGGGCATATCCGCTAGTCTCTGTATAAATAAAAGGCTAACGGGCGATGTATGTGTGTATATATGTGTGTGTGTGGGTATGTCCGGGGTAATCTCTTGAAATAGGCCACGGACCGAAACCAAACTCGACGTATAGACGTATTCCGAGTCGGGGAGTAACTTGGGATAGTTTTCAAAGCTTTTAAAATCGAATAATTACGAGTAATTAACGAATTTATAGCCAAAAACGCTTATTTCTCCATTTCTCTACCAGAGCAGATCTGCTCGACTCACAATTGTTAACTAGATGAAAACCTTCAAACATTAAATATTTTAACAGGAAAACCTCGATAATTGTCCATTTAAAAACTATATCAGTTGTAAAAACATGAAAATAAATTCAAATAATTAATTTTGAAACGTTAGTTTCCCCTATTTTAGGATATTTTCCTTTAAAATTTAAATATTTATGGAATTTGTAATTTTTTTTTCATGGAAAACGACTTGAAAATAAAACATTGTTTCCAATGAAGCGGTTCACTAGACTTTTAAATTTACTAGGTCTTTTATTATTGTTTCAAATTTATTATTTTTGTTCACTAGACTCATTAATTTACTAGGAAACATTGCCGAGAATACCGGGAAAAGAAAAATTACCGAGAACATCGGGATAGGAAATAAAGTACCGGGATTACCGGGACATAAAAATTACCTCGATCATAGGGATAGAAAAATTATCGGGAACATCGGGATAAGGAAAATGATCGGGAACATCGGGATAAGGAAAATAACCGGGAACATCGGGAAATTACAGGGAACACCGTGATAGGAAAAAGGCGTCTGGGATACCGGGATGATTGGTAATTGCTGATTTAAAAATTATAAATATATTTTGAGAAAATTTAATTTTAAAAAAAATTATACATTCCACCCGTGCAAGGCCGGGCATATCCGCTAGTCTCTGTATAAATAAAAGGCTAACGGGCGATGTGTGTATGTATGTATGTATGTCCGGGGTAATCTCTTGAAATAGGCCACGGACCGAAACCAAACTCGACGTATAGACGTATTCCGAGTCGGGGAGTAACTTGGGATAGTTTTCAAAGCTTTAAAATCGAATAATTACGAGTAATGAGGAAGTTTCATGATTTTTTTTGATTTTTTTAATCGATTCCTCTTGCAAAAATAAGCAACTACCCAAAATTTGAGGCCGATCGAGAAATTTTTTGATTGCCAAAAAAATTAACAAAAATCCCCTTTTTAAAAGCGTGCGAAAACGCCAAGAGTTTGGATGTGACGTCATCTTATACTAAACATTGTTGTAAAGCAATGGAGTTGATGGTATTATTGTTGACGTCATCTTATAGTTTAAACAATAAACGTTTTCAGTCACGTGTTTTTTTCTCGACTTTTAAATTAAAATATTTAATTACCTGTACATTTTTTTGAAAAACTGACTAGATATTTCATTTTACCATACAAAAAACCATACGGAACACTTGTTTGTTTTTAAAAATCTGACACATGCAACTTCCTTATTAGCGAATTTATAGCCGAAAACGCTTATTTCTCCATTTCTCTACTGAGTAGATCTGCTCGACTCACTATTGTTAACGAGATGAAAACCTTCAAACATTTAATATTTTAACAGGAAAAACTCGATAATTGTCCATTTAAAAACTATATCAGTTGTAAAAACACCAAAATAAATTCAAATAATTAATTTTGAAACGTTTGTTTCCCCTATTTTAAGATATTTTCCTTTTAAATTTAAATATTTATGGAAAAGTGTAAATTTTCTTCATGGAAAACGACTTAAAAATAAAACATTGTTTCAAATGAAGCGGTTCACTAGACTTTTCAATTTACTAGATCTTTTATTATTGTTTCAAGTTTGTTATTTTTGTTCATTAGACTCTTTAATTTACTAGGAAACATTGCCGAGAACACCGGGAAAAGGAAAATTACCGGGAACATCGGGATAGAAAAATTATCGGGAACATCGGGATAGGAAAAGTACCGGGAACATCGGGATAGGAAAATTACCGGGAACAGCGGGATAGGAAAATTACCGGGAACACCGGGATAGGAAAAAGACGTCTGGGATACCGGGATGATTGGTAATTGCTGATTTAAAAATTATAAATATATTTTTAAAAACTTTAATTTTAAAAAAATATATATACACTCCACCCGTGCAAGGCCGGGCATATCCGCTTTATATAGTTTCAATTTTTTTACTTTGTTCACTAGATTTATTAATTTACTAGAGCGGGAACACTGTGATTTAAAAATTACTGGTAACACTGGGATAGGAAAACGTACCGGGAACATCGGGAGAGGAAAAATTACCGGGAACATCAGGAGAGGAAAAATTATCGGGAACATCGGGAGAGGAAAAATTACTGGGAACACCGGGAAAGGAAAAAATTACCAGGAACATCGGTAGAGGAAAAATTACCGGGAACATCGGGAGAGGAAAAATTACCGGGAACATCGGGAGAGGAAAAATTACTGGGAACACTGGGATAGGAGAGAGGCGCCTGGGATACCGGGAAGATTGGTTATTGCTGATTTACATAATAATAAATGTATTTTAAGAAAACACAAAATAAAAATACTTATACTCTCCACCCGTGCAAGGCCGGGCAAATCAGCTAGTCTCTGTATAAATAAAAGGCTAACGGGCGATGTATGTGTGTATATATGTGTGTGTGTATGTGGGTATGTCCGGGATAATCTCTTGAAATAGGCCACGGACCGAAACCAAACTCGACGTATAGAGGTATTCCGAGTCGGGGAGTAACTTGGGATAGTTTTCAAAGCTTTAAAATCGAATAATTACGAGTAATTAACGAATTTATAGCCAAAAACGCTTATTTCTCCATTTCTCTACCAGGCAGATCTGCTCGACTCACTATTGTTAACGAGATGAAAACCTTCAAATATCAAATATTTTAACAGGAAAAACTCGATAATTGTCCATTTAAAAACTATATCAGTTGTAAAAACACAAAAATTAAATCAAATAATTTATTTTCAAACGTTATTTTCCTTTATTTCAAGATTTTTTCCTTTAAAATTTAAATATTTATGGAAAAGTGTAAATTTTTTTCATGGAAAACGACTTTAAAACAAAACATTGTTTCAAATGAAGCGGTTCACAAGACTTTTAAATTTACTAGATCTTTTATTATTGTTTCAAATTTATTATTTTTGTTCACTAGACTCAATAATTTACTAGGAAACATTGCCGAGAACACCGGGAAAAGGAAAATTACCGGGAACATCGGGATAGGAAAAGTATCGGGAACATCGGGATAGGAAAAGTACCGGGAACATCGGGATATGAAAAATTACCGGGAACACCGGGATAGGAAAAAGGCGTCTGGGATACCGGGATGATTGGTAATTGCTGATTTAAAAATTATAAATATATTATTTCAAGACTTTTTTCCTTTAAAATTTAAATATTTATGGAAAAGTGAAACTTTTTTTTCATGGAAAACGACTTGAAAATAAAACATTGTTTCCAATGAAGCGGTTCACTAGACTTTTAAATTTACTAGATCTTTTATTATTGTTTCAAATTTGTTATTTTTGTTCACTAGACTCTTTAATTTACTCTTAAACATTGCCGAGAATACCGGGAAAAAAAATTACCGAGAACATCGGGATAGGAAAAAAGTACCGGGATTACCGGGACATAAAAATTACCTCGATCATAGGGATAGGAAAATTATCGGGAACATCGGGGTAAGGAAAATGATCGGGAACATCGGGATAAGGAAAATAACCGGGAACATCGGGATATGAAAAATTACCGGGAACATCGGGATAGGAAAATTACCGGGAACACCGGGATAGGAAAAAGACGTCTGGGATACCGGGATGATTGGTAATTGCTGATTTAAAAATTATAAATATATTTTTAAAAAATTTAATTTAAAAAAATATATATACACTCCACCCGTGCATGGCCGGGCAGCGTTTTTCCAATCCCGCACGTGTAGGAATCCCACCAGAGGCAGCACTAGCGCTCAAAGAGGATCAGGAGAATTTGGCGCAAATACGGTTTGATGCTTTAGGCTCTTTATCGCTCCATTTGCGGGTTTGGCGATAAGTCTTGGAAAAGGGTTTTGTTGTATTCTTTTTATATAAGGGGGCGAACAAAAAATAATAAACAAGGATTTTAAAAGGCAACTAAAGGCGATTTAATGTAATTATTATTTGTTAACTTTAGTAATAAATAGTAATATGCGTTTAATTTTCGTCTGAAGTTGCAATTATTTAAATAAGAAAATGTGTAACATTCGGTTTGTGTGTTATATTTTGCCGTTATTAATCCAATCTAATCTAATCTGTCTTTAATTGTCTTGAGCTTTCAAGTAGTATATTTAGCTGGATTTTAACTGTCTTTCAAGCGTCAATTTTTTAAAATCTTTTTTATCGTAAGTAGTTTCCGAGTAATGAAAATTTATGGCACGATTTATATGTGTAATAATATTTTATATAATACTTATTTTAAAATATAACAACTTTTAAAATAATATTAAATTTTACAGTTTATAGTATTTTTAAGTTCAGGTAAAAATGCAATAATATTTGTAAAAATTGACCTTCTAGCCCAGAGGTTCCCAATAGGTGGTCCGCGGACCCCCGGGGGTCCGCGGGTTGTGTCCAAGGGGTCCGCGAAATGGCACCGAGAAATTAAGTACTTTTTTATTTTCCTAAATTTGAAGTTACCATTATCCTACTCAGCAGTTCATTCGTTAGTTTTGTTAGTTAATTGTCATTGTAGTACAAATAAATTAATGTAGGTGGCGCAGCCTCTGTTTTCCACCAAACATAATCCATGTTTTGTTTTTTGCAATTTTTTTATTGACTAAAATACGATAGTTTCGGGTTTGAATACATTGAGTTTCGGTTTTGAAATCGATTGTTGCCTGGAAATCGATTGAAAATTTAAGCCTTTAAGTTCAAGGGGTCCTCGTCAGTAAACTAATTGTAAAGGGGGTCCTCGGCAAAATTTTATGAAAACCCCTGTTCTAGCCCAAAGAGCCGAAAAATATTTTGAGATTTGATACCACGATTATTGCCCCTTTAACACGTTCACTGCCAAGGACGCGCTGGCGCGTCCTGGAGAAACGAGCGCTGATGTCTACTTTAAAATGTTATCCCTTTTTGGGAGCATCTGTATATAACGCATTTAACATACTTTTGCGTTACACTTCGATCTACAACCAATTTGGGGTCTTTTGGCGAAGAATCATAAAACCGCTTTCCTCATATTTCTGCGATTAGATTTCGTGTTTTTCTTGTTGCCACACATAGACCTAGAAAGTTTCTTCAAACTAAAATAAAATATTTAGATTCTGCATCTAATTTGCGCAATTGTGTTTTTTTCTTCAAATTCTTAATATTGATTTAACCCAAGCAGCACAAACTTTCAAGATTCGTCCAAATTTTGTCATGTATGGTCGAATTTAATTACTAGTTTTACTTCTAGTTGAAGTTACATAAGCTCGACATATTTGGTATGAGCTGTGCTACTAGGGAAGCATCTAATACACACAATATTTTATTTTGAGGGTATTTCATTAACTGGAGTATTTTTATGGAGTCCTAAAAATAAACTTATCTTAAAAAATCATGTAAATGTTAGACTGGAGAGGAGGACTAAAGACTTTAGAACTCGGGTTAGCCCTGGAAGAATTTTTACATTCGTAGAGACAAGGGTATTGAAATCGAAGCACCGTTAGGTTAGGTGTTCCATGTCATACTTAACACGAGATAATTAAAAAGCGCATTGACCCCAATTACGTAGGGATTTTTTTTCTCGGAAAATGAAACTATCTGGCTGTCTCAGAATAAAATTTTAAGATAAATATTCTCTTTTAGTATGCTTACTAATTTTTTTATGAGTAACACACACACACACCAAAACTTTTAATTATTTCAAAGAACAGTTTCCCTAGCTGCACAGCTCATACCAAGCATGTCAAGTTTATATAACTGCTACTACAAGTAAACGAAATCCCGCCCAACATGACAAAAATTGGACGAATCTTGAACGTATGTGCTGCCTGGGTTGATATCCAAGATGCACTGTCTAGATCCACGAAAGTAAAAACGCAACTCTAACGAATTTCACTAATACTTTAGCATGGGTCAACTTTCGTGGATATAGACATTTCGATCTCAGAAATAAAATTCCGGAAAATATAACTAGATTGTACCTGAAAAGAAATGAAGTAATCAGTGATGGCTATGACAGGAAATCTCATACGGGGCACATCGTAAAAACACGCCAAATTGGCGGTAGTATTTGTTAGTACTGTGTAATAGAAGAGTAGGAAGAAATGCATGATGCACACAGACGCTGCAAACCGTTTGTGAACCCTGTGCTGGTACCGCCACCAATTTTTGTTTTGGGTGCTGGCAGTGAACGTGTTAAGTTAAATTCTATGAGGACGAAAAATTTTCAAGAAATAAACATATGCATGTGGAACAGAAAAATTAATAAAAAAAGCTGGCTTCCTGTTCTATTTCATTTGTTCTAAGAGCATCATTTTGTTTATTTTCCCTTTCACGCGTTCTTCTGTAGTCGGTTGGGAAGAAATTTTGGCTCAGGTATTTCAAGTCTAAGATTGAAAAGTACTTAATTTTTTATGATGGGGATCATGTAGGAAATGATTTTCCTAGAATCAAGAGGGGAGAATAGTTTTCTAAAATTTGTTGGTCTTGAAAAACTTATTTAGCTGTTGGTGCTGCGGCTGAAAAAACGGCCTTCGACGAACAGCTGCCCACCACTAGATCAGCCCTGTCTGATTGTTTATTTCATTTTTTAATTTGTTCTTCGAAACGCCTCTCGGGTTCCGCGAGAGAGCGATATGTGATCCAGTGTGTGTCTGTATTTAGTTGAAAAGAATCCATGAACCTTTTCACCTCTTCCTCATTCTTGATTGAGCCTCTGATACATATATTATTATTTGTCTTCTTATCAATGACCAAATTGAACTCTTTTGGCATATCTTTTAAAATAAAAGACAAAGTTTCTTCCATCGTGCCCAAGTCATGAGAACGAAAGATTCGTAAGAACGCAGATTCGTATTGAGCGCCAAATCGCCTAAGAACATAAACAATGCAAACCTACAGTCTTCAATTCTTATTGGCTCCTCAACCAAACGTCACACTCCCCGCTAGTGCTGCCTCTGGTGGGATTCCTACACGTGCGGGATTGGAAAAACGCGGCCGGGCATATCCGTTTGTTATATAGCTCAGTGTTTCAAATTTGTTATTTTTGTTCACTGGACTCATTAATTTACTAGGAAACATTGCCGAGAACACCGGGAAAAGGAAAATTACCGGGAACATCGGGATAGGAAAAAAAAGTACCGGGATTACCGGGACATAAAAATTACCTCGATCAGAGGGATAGGAAAATTATCGGGAACATCGGGATAGGAAAATTACCGGGAACACGGATAGGAAAAAGACGTCTGGGATACCGGGATGATTGGTAATTGCTGATTTAAAAATTATTAATATATTTTTTAAAAATTTAATTTAAAAAAATATATACACTCCACCCGTGCAAGGCCGGGCATATCAGCTAGTCTCTGTATAAATAAAAGGCTAACGGGCGATGTATGTGTGTATGTGGGTATGTCCGGGGTAATCTCTTGAAATAGGCCACGGACCGAAACCAAACTCGAAGTATAGACGTATTCCGAGTCGGGGAGTAACTTGGGATAGTTTTCAAAGCTTTAAAATCGAACGTTTTCGAGTAATTAACGAATTTATAGCCCGAAACGCTTATTTCTCCATTTCTCTACTAGAGCAGATCCGTTTGACTACCTATTGCGAACGAGATGAAAACTTTAAAAAATAAATATATTTCAATACGAAAAACTGGATATTTGCGCATTTAAAAAGGATATTAGTTGTGAAAACGCGAAAATAAACTCAAATAATTTATTTTCAAACGTTATTTTCTTCTAATTCAAGATATTTTCGTTTAAAATAAAAATATTTATGGAATTTGTAAATTTTATTTTCATGGAAGAGGACTTAAAAACAAAACATTGTTTCAAAGAGACGGTTCACTAGACTTTTCAGATTACCAGATCTTTTATTATTGTTGTTTCAAATTTATACTTTCTTCACTAGGCTCATTAATTTACTAGATTTTTACAATCTGTCACTTTGAAAAGGCATTAGGATATTAAACAATATATATTATCAAAATAAGAACACGTTTGCAAATATATTCTTACTTTTTTACGGGGTGCATGCATTAAATTTAACAGTTGTGAATAAAAAGCGATTATTTTATGTTTTTTTTCTTTGTTCTGATACTTTTGTTTCTTCAATATGTTCTTAATGCGTTTGAATATAGGATGCTGAATTCGGAAATATGCGTTTTTATGTGTTCTGATTAAATTTCTTTAACGGATATTGGCCACGAATTTCACAATTCTGTCTGAGAGCAATGCGAGAGGTCGCAGGATTTCACGAGTAGCGGTTCCATTCTAACTCCTTGCTTTCAAGTTATAGTAAATTTTTAATGTAGTAAGCATTCTAGGCTTAACTTATTAGACTCAACACGTTAAAATGCCTAAGAAGAAAAGTTGTCTTGGAAAAACCACGCCAGCAGCTAAAAGAAAAAAGAATTTACGGGCTAATGAAAGCAATATTGAACGAGACCATCGTCTTCAGGCTATGCGAGAAGCTGCCTCCACATCTCGAGCTTCAGAACCCGAGGATAAGCGTGAGCTTCGCCTTCAATCGAAGAGGGAGACCTCCGCCCTATCTAGAGCCACGGAAATTGAAGAGGAGCACGAACGTCGCCTTCAATCGATGCGGGAGACCTCCGCCCTATCAAGAGCCACGGAAACTGAAGAGGAGCACGAACGTCGCCTTCAATCGAAGAGGGAGACCTCCGCCCTATCAAGAGCCATTGAAACTGAAGAGGAGCACGAACGTCGCCTTCAATCGATGCGGGAGACCTCCGCCCTATCAAGAGCCATTGAAACTGAAGAGGAGCACGAACGTCGCCTTCAATCGATGCGGGAGACCAGAGCCTTGAATCTTGCGTGCGAATCAAACGATGACAGAACAGAGAGACTTTCGGAGAAACGTCAATTGCCTAAAATCCACTGGGAATGTCGTTTGAAATCAAGTTTGTTCTTGGAAGGATTTCATTACGACGCTACGAAAACGTACCATGATGATAGTGATTTCCTAATCGGAAAAATGGACCGAGAATGCAAACGTTGCGGAGCCTTGAAGTTTAAGGGAGAACCTTCTGGGATATGTTGCTGCAACGGGAAAGTTTGCCTTCCTGCCCTAGAATCACCTCCGGAGCCTCTGTTTTCCTACATGTCGGGAGCCACACCTGAGTCGAAACATTTCCTAAAAAATATTAGAAAATATAATAGTTGCTTCCAAATGACTTCATTTGGAGCAACTATGGCGGATCAAGGAGGCTTCAAATCCACATTTCGTGTCCAAGGCCAAGTCTACCACAATATCGGGTCCTTACTTCCTCCTGAAGGTGAAACCCCGAAATTTTTACAAATCTATTTCGTGGGTGTCAACGAAGAAGCTGAAGCATCCATACGCTGCAACCACATTCCCGGAGTGAGACCTGAAGTTGTGTGCAGTATTCAAAAGATGCTTCACGAGAATAATATTCTCTTGAAGACCTTCAAAACTTCGCTGGAAGACATGCCTTCGGACGAGTGCACCTTGGTGTTAAATGCAGAGAAGAGGCCGGTAGGGGAGCACGAGAGGCGCTTCAACGTTCCCCAAAGTGACGATATGGCCGTAATCATCACGGAGGGAGCGGCCAACAAAAGAGACGTGATACTGAAGAAAAGAAGCGGACATCTGCAACGAATAACAGAGACTCACCGATCGTACGATGCTCTCCAATATCCCCTAATTTTCCCTAAAGGAGAGGACGGATACGACATCAACATCTTGCAGTCTAATCCTGGTTCCAAGGACAAAAAAGTCAGCATGAAGCAGTTCTATGCTTACCGGCTTATGAAGAGGAGGGATTCCTACAACCACATCCTTAACTGTAGATACCTGTTTCAACAATTCGTTGTGGATGCATATGCCAAAATCGAAGCGGAACGACTTCTCTATATCAAGCTCAACCAAAGCAAGCTTCGAAGCGAGGAGTACATCCATCTCAGAGATGCCATATCCAAGGATAAAGCCGCCGATGACATCGGTAAAGCCGTCATTCTCCCCGCCACCTTTACCGGGAGTCCTCGCCAGATGCACGAGTATGCGCAGGACGCGATGGCTTATGTACGGGCGTACGGGAAGCCGGATTTATTTATAACCTTCACCTGCAACCCTAACTGGCCTGAAATTGCGGAGGAACTGACTCGTGGACAAACTTCGAGTGATCGACACGACGTTGTCGCCCGGGTTTTTCGCCAAAAACAACAGAATTTAATCCATTCATTGACAAAGAGCTGCGTGTTTGGAGAGGTCAGGTGTTGGTTATACACCATTGAATGGCAGAAAAGAGGGCTTCCCCATTCCCACAACCTGATTTGGCTGAAAGAAAAAATAAAGCCGAGTCAAATCGATGATGTGATTTCTGCCGAAATTCCTAATGAAGACACGGATCCTCTTCTCTGGGAAATTGTAAAGAAGAATATGATTCACGGTCCTTGCGGCAACTTAAACAAGGATTCACCGTGCATGAAAGAGGGCAAATGCACGAAGAAATACCCATGACCACTAATTAAGGAGACACAAACAGGCGATGATGGATACCCCAAGTATAGGAGGAGAGATATCGACGAGGGTGGACTCACAGTCAAGTTAAAAGTTCGCGGTAAAGACATCGAAGTGGACAATAAATGGATCGTACCGTACTCGCCTCTTCTGTCGAAAATATTTAACGCCCACATCAACGTGGAATACTGCAATTCCGTAAAGGCGATAAAGTACATCTGCAAGTACGAGGGTAGTCCCAAAAGTACCCGGCCTGACCTACAGATGGCGCTTATTAAACCGAAAAAATGACTGGAGGCGAAAGTTCAAACATTATTAGGACCAAATTCTTAATCGGAATGGAGAAAGTTAATTAGAATTCGTTTTCGCGGGTTCTAATAGAAAACAAGTGCAGTAAAATTTTAAAGATGAATAAAAATGGGCATCGTTTCATTGTTCAATACTTCCATTTGAAGGGCTTAAGTTTCACGAATATTAAAGCGAAGCTGGATTCCACACTGGGAGACTCTGCCCCTTCATTTTCCACCATCAAATACTGGGTGGCGGAATTTAAACGTGGTCGCACGAGCTGCCAAGACGAACAACGAACCGGTCGACCAAATGAAGTTCCTTCTCCAGAATTGGTTAAAAAAATCCATAAAATGGTGGTGGATGATCGCCGATCGAAGGTGAGGGACCTAGCAGATAAAACAGGGATCTCAAAAAGTGCAGTTTACAGAATTTTGACAGAAAATTTGATATTGAAAAAGCTTTGTGCAAGATGGCTGCCGCAATTGATGAAAATTGCGTCCATTGTCGGGACGGCTAAAATCAGTTAAATCAATGTTTAAATTACTCAAACGTGCTGTTTTCCCCAGATTTTGTCCCCACAGGTTATTTTTGCTCCTAAACCTCAAAAAATGGTTCGATGGGAAAATATTTGCAAAAATTATCAAGTAAAATATGCTGTTAACGGTCATTTTGAGGGCTTTTACGAATCCTTCTAAAAATAGGTCATGGAACCCATGGAACTTCACTGGAAAAGGTGTATGGGGCTAAAAGAAGCCTATCTAGAGAAATTAGGAAAAATTTTCCAAAATTTTTTAGTTTTTCTTTGTTAGGCCGGGTACTTCTGGGACCACCCTCGTACATCCACAAGGGCAGCGATATGGCTACCTTCGTTTTAAAAGAAAACAAGGACGAAATCACCCAATACCAACTGGGTAGATACATCAGTTCAAGTGAAGCTGTGTGGAGAATTTTTAGTTTCCCCATCCATGAGAGATATCCCACCGTGCTACACCTCAGCGTCCATTTGGAAAACGGACAGAGAGCGTATTTCACTAAGGAAACCGCTGCAAGTGTGGCCTCTAATCCTCCGAAGACAACCCTCACCGCATTTTTCCATCTTTGCGAAACAGACGACTTTGCCAAGACTCTCCTCTACGCGGAAGTCCCTCGCTACTACACTTGGAACGCGGGGAAAAAGATGTTTTCCAGAAGAAAGAGGAGCAGCCATGGATCGGACGAAGGAGGCATGGTATCGAGCGATGCTTTAGGAAGGGTCTACAGCGTACATCCGTCTAACGCCGAATGCTTCTTCTTGCGAATGCTGTTGAACGAAGTAAGAGGCCCGACTTCTTTCGCGAGTCTAAAAACTGTAGGGGGCCACATTTGCGACACTTACAGGGAGGCTTGCCAGGAACTTGGTCTTCTGGAGGACGACCAGCATTTGGAGAAGGCCATGTCGGAAGCGTCCCTTTCATCTTCTCCCCAAAGAATACGGGATTTGTTTGCCGTCATTTTATCTCTGGCCAATCCTGCGAAACCCAAGGCGTTGTGGGAGAGCTACAGAGATAATATGAGCGAAGATATCCTGTATGGACAGAAAAGGCTCCTCAATCAAGACATGCAAGCCAACGCTGATACTTTCAACAAAGCTTTAGTCCTAATCGAGAGAAAATGCCTGTCTATCTGCGGTAAAACTCTTCCTCAGTTAGGACTAGAGTCTCCCTCGAAGAAGGCGTCGCTCGCCACTGATGCAGAAGTTCTTCGGGAAAGAAACTATGACCCAGTAAAGTTAAGATGCCATATAGAGTCGAGAAAACCTCTTTTGACGGAAGAACAGCTGGCTGCGTACGACGTCATTCTGAAAGGAGTCAATGGCAAAGAAGGAGGAATCGTTTTTCTGGATGCTCCAGGTGGGACCGGAAAGACATTTTTAATAAACCTGATTCTGGCGGAAGTGAGAGTCGCGGGAAACATCGCTGTCGCTGTTGCTTCCTCTGGCATAGCTGCAACACTCATAGATGGTGGTCGGACTGCCCATTCTGCTTTGAAACTGCCTTTAAATGCCGGAAGAGATGAAAATCCAAGCTGCAACATTAGCAAATCGAGCGGTCAAGCCAAGGTGCTCCAATCCTGCAAGATTATCGTGTGGGACGAGTGTACGATGGCTCACAAAAAGTCTCTGGAAGCTCTCGACAGAACTTTGCGTGACATACGATCGACAGACAAACTGATGGGAGGAGTTTTTCTACTTCTTGCCGGTGACTTCCGGCAAACACTGCCGGTGATTCCCAAGTCTACTCCCGCTGACGAGTTTAACGCTCGCCTGAAGATGTCCTCTCTTTGGAAGTTTGTCCGAAAAATCACGTTGAAGAAAAACATGCGAATCACCGGAGAGGAGGAGAACTTCGCCGGAAAACTTTTGGAGATAGGAGAAGGCAGATTTCCGACCACTAACGGAGAAATATCCCTTTCAGAGGATTTTTGCACCACTGTAGAATCTACCCAAGAATTAATAGATCATATATACCCTAACATCCACACCAACTTCAGAAACCAAGAATGGCTGCGCGAAAGAGCCATTCTAGCCCCAAAAAACGATGCCGTCCATGAGTTGAACGTCTCGATCCAGAAGAAGATTCCAGGGAAAATGACTTCGTATAAATCGATCGACACAGCGATGGACGACGATGACGCAGTCAACTTTCCACCAGAGTTTTTGAATTCCTTGAACCCCCCTGGAACTCCTCCACATCACTTGGAACTGAAAGTGGGGTCGGTCGTCATGCTTCTGCGGAACATTGATCCTCCCAAATTGTGCAATGGGACAAGGCTAACAGTCAAGAGGCTTTCTGCGAACATCATAGAAGCCACAATCCTCACTGGGAGTGAGAAGGGAGAGGATGTTTTTATTCCTCGGTTACCTTTGATCCCTTCGGATTTCCCCATCCTTTTTAAGAGGATTCAATTTCCAGTCAAGCTGGCTTTTGCCATGACTGTTAACAAGGCCCAAGGACAGTCGATTCAACGGTGCGGCATCAACCTTGGCGAACCCTGCTTTTCCCATGGACAGTTATACGTCGCCTGTTCCAGAGTCGGGTCCTCCAAAAACCTCACTATCCTCGCTCCAGGTAGTAAAACTAAAAATGTCGTTTACAAGCACGTTTTAATTTAAACCAAGTAATTTCATATGTCATTTAATTTTTTATGATAGCGTATTCTTTTCTTTCAATATATTTGTACGGTTTTTCATTAAGAGCTAATATATTTTTCATGCCTCTTTAAATCAGTGTTTCTTCTCTTAAAAATGCATTTCTTATTTTAAGAAGCTACTGTTTGATATTAAAAAAAAATTATTTTGAAAATTCAAAGTGCTTTTTAGCGTATTTACCAAATGGAGATTGTTGATAAGTTTTATTTTCTAATTAAGTGAATGAAATTGAGGGAAATTATTTATATATTTTTAGTTCTTAGAAATATCACGTTTTTCAGTTTTCTGTAATTAATGCACAGAAGTAAAAATACTGTACTTTTGTTAAGCCACCTTAAATATAATTTAAAAAGATTATACGTTTATAATGAGAGTGTGTGCTTTAAGTTGCGGTGGATGTTTAGAAATGTATTTGATCTCTTCGCTACTTTTGAATTATGATCAAATTTTGTAAATTGATAATTCTCTCACTGTCACTGCACCGTGAAGTTATATATATATGTAAATAGTATTCTCTATTTTTATTGACGCACAGTGATTGTATAAATGTAAATAGAATAAACTGTATTAATGCACAGTGTATGTACATATGTAAATAGAATCTTCTCAAATAACTCTCAGTGTAGTGTAAGTATGTAAATAGATTCCTCTCTTAAAGTTGCGGTGGATGTTTAGAAATGTATTTGATCTCTTCGCTACTTTTGAATTATGATCAAATTTTGTAAATTGATAATTCTCTCACTGTCACTGCACCGTAAAGTTATATATATATGTATAGTATTCTCTATTTTTATTGACGCACAGTGATTGTATAAATGTAAATAGAATAAACTGTATTAATGCACAGTAGGGCGTATCACGAAAAACTTTTTTTCGAAATTCAAAAAGGCATACTGAAAAAAAGTTGCCTTAGGGGTCACATATTCACCATGAAAAATTTCAGCCCGATGAAAAAATGTTTAGGTCCCCCGGAATTGGGTCAAAGTTTTGGAAATTGCCTCATTTTTCAATAAATTGACCGAAACCTCCAAGATAAAATTTTTATATAAAGTTCATAATTTTTCTAGGATAATCTAATACTATACCTTATAGTTTACAGTTGGTTTCATATTTTTAATACTCTTCGTTTAGGAGTAATAATTTTTTTAACAATACGCGATATTCGTGAAGTTGTTTTTCCTGCATTACTAAAAATACCATAAATAAAGTTCTATCTACCCTAGAAAGTTGTAGTTTGTGTCATTTTGATTAGTATTTTATTTTATAACATATTTATGCCCTGTACAAGTGATTTTGGTCTTGTTTTACCTAAAACACCCTGTAAAATTATAAAAATGGTACTAATTTTGTCGAATTAGTTGAATATTTTTAAACTCCTATGATATGAATTTATTAAAAGAAATTTATGCATAAAAATGCTCAAGAACCTCTGATCACAGTACATAATAATTTAACTTTCATATGTTTACTAATAATTCTAGATATTCTAATTAAATGGAAAGTATTTGATGTATCCGTTTTAAGACTAATTTTGTTGGTACAGAGTAAAAATTTTAACTACAAAGGACAAGTAACAAAAAAGGACAATATTACAAATTAGAAATAAAATAACATTTATTTTACAAAATTACAAAGTATTGCTATATTAAGTAGTAAGGGATACATACACTTACTATACTCATATTACAAACATACATTTTTATTACTTTGTTTATGAAGAAACACCTGAGAAATCCCATTTGTTTCGAACTTGGGAAGGAATTTACTGCCCAATAACCTTGGATTTAATTTATACATCATGATTTTTGAACCCACAAATATGAAGGGAAGCTTCAGTATGACTTCCTTCACAATTCTTTCAGTTGCTTGGGTGTGCGAAAGAATTTTAAACTCCTTTCTATCACTCAATCCAGTTTCAATGATTAGCTCGATTTCTTCTTTTTACTTAAGTTATTTAGAAGTGGTATAGTTCAGTTACAGTCACAAACTCCCAGTTCTTGATGCCTACGATATCATCCGCCTCGAAATTTACTTGAGGGGAATGAAAACCCTTTTTCCTAGATAATTACCGTAATATGTACTTAGAATATGATCTAATTGACGTGTTTAACTATACCTTACAAAGGAATGTCTTTACTGTGCATCCAGATCATCTTTTAAAAATGTTATTTGACCCTAAAAAAGAAACGTTAGTTCCGTATATGGAAAATAAAAAAATACAGGCAGCTCGAGAAAGATATTCCCTGGGAAAAAGTTTTCAAACCCCCTGAAGTAAATTTCTAGGCGGATGATATCGTTGACATCATGAACTGGGAGTTAGTGACTGTAACTGAACTACCACTTCTAAATAACTTAAGTAAAAAGAAGAAATCGAGCTAATCATTGAAACTGGATTGAGTGATAGAAAGGAGTTTAAAATTCCTTCGCACACCCAAGCAACTGAAAGAATTGTGAAGGAAGTCATACTGAAGCTTCCCTTCATATTTGTGGGTTCAAAAATCAAGATGTATAAATTAAATCCAAGGTTATTGGACAGTAAATTCCTTCCCAAGTTCGAAACAAATGGAATTTCTCAGGGGTTTCTTCATAAACAAAGTAATAAAAATGTATGTTTGTAATATGAGTATAGTAAGTGTATGTATCCCTTACTACTTAATATAGCAATACTTTGTAATTTTGTAAAATAAATGTTATTTTATTTCTAATTTGTAATATTGTCCTTTTTTGTTACCTGTCCTTTGTAGTTAAAATTTTTACTCTGTACCAACAAAATTAGTCTTAAAACGGATACATCAAATACTTTCCATTTAATTAGAATATCTAGAATTATTAGTAAACATATGAAAGTTAAATTATTATGTACTGTTATCAGAGGTTCTTGAGCATTTTTATGCATAAATTTCTTTTAATAAATTCATATCATAGGAGTTTAAAAATATTCAACTAATTCGACAAAATTAGTACCATTTTTATAATTTTACAGGGTGTTTTAGGTAAAACAAGACCAAAACCACTTGTACAGGGCATAAATATGTTAATGACACAAACTACAACTTTCTAGGGTAGATAGAACTTTATTTATGGTAACTTTAGTAATGCAGGAAAAACAACTTCACGAACATCGCGTATTGTTAAAAAAATTATTACTCCTAAACGAAGAGTATTAAAAATATGAAACCAACTGTAAACTATAAGGTATAGTATTAGATTATCCTAGAAAAATTATGAACTTTATATAAAAATTTTATCTTGGAGGTTTCGGTCAATTTATTGAAAAATGAGGCAATTTCCAAAACTTTGACCCAATTCCGGGGGACCTAAACATTTTTTCATCGGGCTGAAATTTTTCATGGTGAATATGTGACCCCTAAGGCAACTTTTCTTCAGTATGCCTTTTTCAATTTCGAAAAAAAGTTTTTCGTGATACGCCCTAATGCACAGTGTATGTACATATGTAAAAATAATCTTCTCAATTAACTCTCAATGTAATGTAAGTATGTAAATAGATTCCTCTCTTAAAGTTGCGGTGGATGTTTAGAAATGTATTTGATCTCTTCTCTCGCTACTTTTGAATTCTGATCAAATTTTGTAAATTGATAATTCTCTCACTGTCACTGCACCGTAAAGTTATAAATATGTAAATAGTATTCTCTATTTTTATTAACGCACAGTGATTGTATAAATGTAAATAGAATAATCGGTATTAATGCACAGTGTATGTACATATGTAAATAGAATCTTCTCAATTAACTGTCAGTGTAATGTAAGTATGTAAATAGGTTCCTCTCTACTCCTCTCTTCACAGTGTCTGTATATATGTAAAAATAATCAGCTGTATAGTACAGTGTCTGAAGTAAATTGGAAAACAATTCAAAAATATAACATTATTTTGTTTTAAACAAGACGGTTCAATAAACTTAACTGGTTATTTTTTTTAAAGTTTCAAATTCGTTATTTTGTTCACTAGACTCATTTATTGTATACTAGAACCCCGGGAAAATTAAATTTATCGGGATAGGAAAATTACCCGGAACATCAGGAAAGGAAAACTAAGGAGAAGACTGGGATATGAAAAGTCGAGAGAAATACAGGTATGAGATTGGTAATTGGTATTGAAAATTGTGCTTAAATTTGGGAAAACTTTAAAAAATTCATTTATACTCTCCACCCGTGCAAGGCCGGGCAAATCAGCTAGTCTAATATAATAAAATTGAATGTGTGTATATATATGTATGTATGTATATATGTTTGTCTTTTATACAAATCCACAGTTTACTTCCGATCTGCACCAAACTTGGTATACCTACGTAAAAAAACTCAGAAAAAAACATAAGCTATGTTTCGAAAACTTTTAATGACCCCTTGACCCTCTTCCGACCCTTTTTATGGTCATTTTGCTGAAATAGCTTTATTTCTCCTCAAGAAGAGATCTGTTTACTCCATTGTTACAAAGAAAACTTTATGCTAAACAACAAGTTTTTAATAGAAACACTAGGTACAAGTCTATTTAAAAATTATATTACTAATTTAAAAATCTATTTCCACGAAATTTAAAAGTTAAATATAGTTAACCATATTTTTATTTGAGATTTTATCTAATTTTTATATTTTAAAAGCTTTATGGAATACCATTGTTGTTAAAATAGTCTCCATGGAAACGAGGATGTAAAATTAAAAGGTGATAATATTTTAGCTTTTAAGAAAGTTGGTTAACAAATAAAAAACTATTAAAACTCCCTTTCAACTAGAAAAGATTGATTTTTTTTCTTAATTTGCAAAATGGAATAAGCTTTAATTATTGGATAATTTTACCGAAAACGTTAATTCCTGAAGATATGATTAATCAAGGGATCTAAGCAATTTTAAATACTTTTTAGATTAATTTTTCCCATGTAAATGTGGAAATCATTCAAAAATTATATTGCTTGAGAACTGAAGGAATTTTAATCCATCTGGGAACACTGGGATAAGAAAAATTACTTAGAACACCGGGATAGGAAAAGTTACCGGGAACACTGGAGTATGAAAAAGACGCCTAGGATACCGGGATGATTGGTAAATGCTGATTATCTAAAATTAGTAATGTATTTGGGAAAACTTAAAAATTAGGCGTTTGCTATCAAAACCAGCTTATTCCATTTTTGGAAATTTTACAGGAGAGACAAAAAACTTCTCACGTCCACAGTTCTAAAGCTAAATATGTTTTTTAAATTTTTAACTGTAGGTAGAATTCGATTAGTTTTTCATTTTCCTTTCAGTTGCATTACCTTGCGCGTAATTACGCTAATTAGGTTAGAATGAGCTGACTTTGATGCAAAAACACGATTTTTCATACTTTTTTCAGTTTTTTTTTGTTCAATTAAGTTGTGAAGTGATTTTTTCCAGTTTATTGGGTTGGAATGAGCTGGGTTTATGCTATATCCCTTCGCCAGGTTATGAAGAACTTTCAAAATATGCAAAAAAGTGGATTTCAGAAAAATATGGAATGAGCTGGTTTTGATAGCAAAGGCCTCAAATAATAAATTTATACTTTTCACCCGTGCAAGGCCGGGCATATCAGCTAGTAATCTAATATAATAAAGTTAAGTGTGGGTGTGTTTGTGTGTTTGTTTGTTTGTTTGTCTTCTATACAAATCCACAGTTTCCCTCCGATCGGCACCAAACTTGGTATACCTACGTAAAAGAATCCCAGAAAAAACATAGGCTATGTTTCAAAGTTCTAGAACGACCCTTTGACCCCCTTTTGACCCTATTTATGGTCATTATGCTGAAATAGTTTTATTTCTGCTCAAAAAGGGATCTGCTTACCCAATTGTTACAAAAATAACTTAATGAAAAATAGCAAGTTTTTAAAAGAAAAACTAGACATAAGTCTAATTAAAAATTATAACTATAATCTAAAAATATAATTAAATGAAATTTAAAATTTTAAAACATGTAATTAAGTATGTTTTAAAATATTTTTATTTGAAAGTTGATCTAACTTTCAAATAAAAAATTTCATGGAATAGCATTGTTGTTAAAATAGTCTCCATGGAAACGAGGATGAAAATCAAATTATGATCATATTGTTGCTTTTAATAAAGTTGGTTAACAGACAAAAAACTAGAGTAATATTCAAAACCTTTCAAGTGGAAATATTTTATTTTTTCTTAAATTGCAGGAATATGTTTTATTAAATTGTATACCAAAGATATAATAAATCATGAAAATACGATTAATAAAGGGCTCTAATTGAGCATTTTAAAAGATTTTTGGAAGAATATTTTTCTAATATTTTGTTGTTTTTTATGGGAATCATGTGGTAAATGCAGGAATCGTTCAAAATATAAAATGCTGGATTCGACACCTTTCACTCATCAAAAATCACGAAAAATACATACATAAAATATCACGATTGCTTGAATTCCGCTACCTGTAATTGTCTTAAGCTTGAAAGAGTTCCAAATTTTAAATATTTGGGATTAAATCTCGACCAGAACCTAAAATATACTTCACATATCAATTATCTAAAATCTAAACTCCGATACTACCTATTAATTTTTTATCATTTAAAAAATCATGTAGACGGATCCTTTTTGAAAACCTTATACTTCTCCTGGATTCAATCTATTTTACAGTATGGCATAATTTTTTGGGGAGGGGATTACATATCAAACCTTATACCTTTAATAAATTTGCAAAAAAGAATTTTTAAGCATGTAAATAGTGATCTGTTATTAACTATAAAGAAACTTTATTATTTTAGGTTATCACTTTTTATTTATAATAACATTAGCTCATTTGGTAGTACCAATATTCATTATAATCTCAGACAACCACCTATATTAAATATCCCACAGCCATACAAAGAGATCTTGCGTAAAAGTTTTCTTTATCAGGGTCCGTTCTTTTATAACAAATTGCCAACTTCTCTAACCTCTAACTCAAATAAATTTTCTTTTAAAAAGGGTCTGTCTGCATATTTATTGAATTTAAAAGACACAAATCTATAGGGGAGAGGAGGGAGGAATGGGACAGTGGGAGGAGTGGGACAGCTGAAATTCTGGAAAAATAAATCAGTTTATTTTATTTCCAATTTGGTCATTAGATGGCCTTCTTATAGCTTCTTGTTATTTCCTTCATTTAGTTTATCCAGCAGCAAGTTTCTGTTTATAGTTGTAAAAATTTGATTTTCCCACTTCCAAAGTTAATATCCAGTCTATCTTGAGTTTTATTTCATTTCTCATGTAATTTGTAGAACAAACATTACATAATGCCATTGTAATCTAAAAGATATAATATATGCTAATCTGCAATTTCATAAAGCCTAACACCAGCATAGTTTATGTGACAAGTTATATTTTAAAAGCAATGTGTGGAGGGAGGAATGGGACACTCTGAAAAATGTAAACAAAATCTGGAAAAATGTAAACAAAATTTGAAAATATTAATTTCTGATAGCTTTCTATCGCTTCAATTGAAATGCTTTTCTTTTCTTGAATAAACAATTCCAAGTATTACATTGTATTTCAATTTTTGATTCTTAACACCATGGGAAAGAGTTCAAGTGTACTAAATATTTTTTAAAAATTATTCTATAATAGATATAAAATTGAAAGCTGTTTAAAAATGTGGGCAAAGGTTAAAAGAATAGTAGGTAAAATACTAGGCCCTTTCTCATTATTACATTTTACTAATTTTCTTTACTTTTCAAAAGTGTCCCATTCCTCCCATACTCATGTCCCACTCCTCCCACCCATGAGGGAGGAATGGGACAAAATTCTTGTTAATTTGAATGATCAAAAGTGATAAAATTAAACAACATTTAAGAACTGTACATTTTTAAAAAATTAAGTTAAAACATGTAAGTTTATTATCCAACCATTTGCATCTATGAATAAGCAGGGGATAATGAATAAAAAAATATTTAGTGAAAATTGTCCCATTCCTCCCTCCTCTCCCCTAAAGGTCTTGTAATTGAAGATGAGCCTGATATTTGACTATATTTTGTTGCTCTGTGTTAGCCAAATTATTATTTTTTTTTCTGGTGTGTACTTAGTGTGTATTATTTTGTATGTATATTTGTATTTTGTTCATGACTGTATGTGTATTTCGATTATTTGTTTTATTTTGTTCTTAGTATAAATATTTATTTATTAATTTAGTGCTTCACTTGGAAGGGCTTGTGCCCCTTAGTGAACAACATATGTATTTGTTTTTTTTTCCTTTCTGTAAATAAATTATTATTATTATTAAAAAAAAATATAGGCGTTGATCCAGCACGGCTCCAAGAGGGGGGCACTTTTCCAGACAAGATCCCCATTGGTACCATTGGGTATGGGGGTCCTCCCGCAGAAATTTTTTTTAATTTGACGTGTAAAAGTAGGGTTTGAACTCATTTTTAGAAACGTTTTGAGTCTAATGGGGGCACTTTTCAACACTATTACCTTTACTTTTTCACCCAAAATGTCAAAATATTGGGGATTTCCTAAAAATTATCACCGAAGATCCCCTGGTGGTACTAATGGGAGGTATGGTACTAATGGGCTGTCCAGAGTTCCAGCTACCCCCTGGATCCACGCCTGGAAGGTAGAAATTAAAAGTTTTAAAGAAAAAAATATCCATCTCCACCCGTGCAAGGCCGGGCATACCAGCTAGTTTACTTATAAAGGGCATCTCCACTACCTCTATTCCTTTTCGGAATATGCTTGTCTAGGTCCCTTCTATATAAATACTCTATCACTATTACAGAGAGTTCTGAAACACCCTGTATTTATGCGTATTATCATTTCAAATTATATTATGACGAAATTTATCAATATATAAACCCCTAAAATCTTTATCTGCTTAAATTCATCTTATTTAATCTGCCTTGTCATTAATAAAATGCAAGCTAAGAAAAGTTCGAACACATAATGTGTCAGTAGAAATAAATGTATTACTAGAAATCCAGCCTATAAGAGTTCACGGCAGGTGATTTCGAAAAATGTCAGAGTCAGCAAATATGCGCAATCTATTTAACGAATTCCCTCCAAAAGGAAAAACAAATTTCTCTCGCTTCGTGGAATTCATGCATATTGTTACAGATCTGAATGGAGTTCAAGATATAAATAACTGAAGTTTTTTCACATCATGTCCGTTGTAAAAGTTGTAGGGCGGACACAGGGTATTTATATGTTGGAGTACGTGAGGCAAAAGAAATAAACTTTGTATGTGTTTTGTTTATGACGCTTACAAAATAGCCCTTTTTCGCATGGATAAAAGATTTTTGGCGTTAGAGTGGTTGCAATTTTCACAGTGCCTTTGTTATTTAGAATACTGGTTTATTTTTATCAGGTGATCATAGTAGCACAGCTCATATGCTAAGCCAAATATGCTAAGCTTATGTAACTAAAATACAAGAAGTAAACGTGAAATTTGGCCATATATGACGAAAATTTGGTAAATCGTGGATGTCTGTGCTGCTTGGGGAATTACATTGAAACTTAAAACAAAGATGGAACCAAGTAAGTAAATGATTTCTTATAAAACAAATAATCATAAACGGAATAACGTTAATGGGCAATTCCACCGTAACTCACGCTACTTTTTTTTCAAAATTGCAATTTCAAATAATTTTTAAATATAGAAATAACTATTATTTTCTTTCTAAAAAAATCATACATATTTAAATTTATGTTAATAATTTAAAATAAGTACTGCGAATCTTTTAAAAATTTTAGTTTTTTAAATATTAATTAAAATAGAGTCGTAACTCACGCTACAAGAAAAAGACATGGATTTATGAGTATAAAATTCAAATTTGTTTTTCTGCTTAAATAGTGTTTCAATAATTCTGTATGCTTGTCAGGTTTTTGAATATACTTCCTTTATTCTAAAATAGCAAACAGTTTTTCTGGGAATGCTTAAGAAAATCAGAAATAAAATAAAATATAGAGAACTGTTCGTAACTCACGCTACAGTACTTCGTAACTCACGCTACATGTGTATAAGCGTTTAGTTATTCATGAATATAAATATAATTAAATTGATTTAAACACTTTATTTCATTTTTACTATAAAGTTTATGAGTATATTTAACAAAAAAGTTGTAAAAACTAATTAATTTATTTTTAATTTTCTAAATAAAACATTCAGTTTTCATTAACAAATTAGCCTTTAAAACAAATAGTTCTAAATATTGACTTTAAATGCTGACATTCCGATAAAAATAATTTTACACAAAATTTAAGCAATGTAAAACACAATTAGATCAATACTGCATAATTATTCCCTAAAATAATTAGAAAATTTTATTATTTTATTTTTTCATTTTTCTTGATCATGTCCCTGTTCATATGGAATAGCCCTAATGAAAATCGAAACACAAATTTGAAACATTATATTATACATTTTTATCTGTTACTTATTGGAAAATATTTAAAACTCTTCTCTCAACTTAACTACAAAAATGAAATCTCACGAAGCCAATATCTCAAGCTCAAACAATACCGAAAGTATTAAACGCCATCCTTTTTTTATAATGGCTTTGTTCGAGGCAATATTTATACTTCGGATCCCCGGGCTTCTTTAATTTTGGCTTTCTCCTGAGGCATTTCTCAGCCTACCATCCATCCTACCAGAGCAGAATTTCAACATCTCCCTGAGTCCTCCTGATCAAAAAGAAAAGAGCAGCGCTTTCCGAAGAAAGGGCAAGTATAGGGGGAAGTCTCAAAGCCTCGATCAAAACTGAAGTTCAGGAAATTGTTCGTCGTGTTGATTTACTCAAGTAGTAAACAGTACTCCCCAGGCCGACGGTATTGGCTGCTTCGGGCCACATGGCTGATTGCGTTTGTTCTGTTTATTTTGCCGCAATTGCTCTATCTTTGAGGAGCTCGTATAATTTACCTTTACGACTCTGACGGAGGCTCTGCAATCCTTGGGGTGGAGGTGGTATTGATCTTTCCCATTGTGGCGCTGAAAACACCGTTTATCTTGCAAAACATCGCGAAGTATATTCCAGGAAGCTAACGACTTTGGGGGAGTGATCTGCATTTTTGCCGAGTTAGGGGCGGTGAAAAAAGGAGCTCCTAGGGGGGTCATCAAAGGTTCTTAATGCAGCAATTTCGAAGATAGCTATTAGATAAATGTCTGGAATGAGAATATTTCCATTTACCCCTTATTTTAAGAAGATAATAGTTTGTTTTCATAAGTATTTACTCTTTTGTTTTAAGCTTTGAATAACTCGTTTGTGTAACTAAGATGGAATTATTAGTGATATTTTTCGTTAAGAAAGTAAATTGTACGTAGATATAAAGCTTTAAGTAAAGATTTTGCTTTTAAAATAGTTAAGGGGTTTCCTAAGATGATTCTTCAAGTTCCTTTAATTAAATGCAAAGTTAAAAGAAATGTTGAATATAGAATTTAAATTAGATTTATAGTTTTAGGTCTCAATGCAGCTATATAGTGGTGTCCTTTAAAAAAACCCACTCTAACCCTAAAAAACCCATCGAGATATTTTAAATAAATAATTAAAATAATTTTAAATTATCATGTCCCATGTCTTCCTAAGCCATTTAGAGTGGCAGGGAACTTGTAAGCATGTCAAAGAACCGTTTATTTACTTATTTATTTGAATAAATAGAAAATGTCGATTTTGGGCTAAAAATATGATTTAGTTATGCAGATTTTGATGCTGTAAAAATATATGTTATAAACATTTTAAAGCATTCTTCACGTGGTTTTGTGTTATCCCGTTATTATGAGAATAAAATACTAAAATTTCAGCTCAGTCCGACAATTAGGGATCTTACGGCAGTCTTTGAAATGAGGGGTGAAAAAAACCCATAGGGTGCCTAAAAAAACCCTATTTTTCCTTTTGTAATAAATGATAAAAGAAATAAAAAATTATGCAAAATTTTTAATATTATTCATGATATACAACTAATTACTCAAATAGAATAGTTGTTTCAGTAATTCTCGATGTTTTTTTCAGAATTTTTGATAAAAAATTCAATGATACCAAAAACAGCCATTTTCCGTGAAAATATAGCATTTTACCGAGTTTTACTCGAAAATGGGTTTAGAGAGTTGATAGTTGGGGGTTTAAAATAAAATATCAGTTCCAATTACCGTTTTTAAGTCTTTTTATGAAAATTGTATTGAGTATATTTGTATTTAATAGGTCGTTTTCATCAAAATACAACAATAAAAACGCTATTGTCGTTGTATTTTGAAGGCAAAATTCTTGAGTAGAAAAACTTTTCACTATTTTAATTTTAGAAATAATTTGTAATGAATTTGGTTTTTACTATCTTAATTATTCTCTTTTCTATCAAAATAAACCTTTCAATCATATTTTTTCTTAAATTTTTGAGTATTTTCAAGCGTGGGTTTTTTTAGGGTACATGGTTTTTTTTTTAGGAAAATTGTTTTTTTTTGGATTCTTACTTAATTGTCTGCCAATTTGTAACGGAGTGTTGGAATTAAAAATACTAAGCACTAAAATGTAGGGGAGGATGAGCCGTTACAACACCATTTTGTTCGATTTAATTATCATATTTTTTAAGCTTTTAATGAAGGAAAAGTGAAAAAGTGGGTTTTTTTAAAGGACACCACTATATGTGTTTAATAATAATACAACTATAACCTGAAAGTTGCAGATCAATTGTATGTTTAAGTAAGTATTTTCGATAAAAGTAACAAAAATTCGCTTTAACTTAAGTCCAAAGACGGAATAAAAAAAAACAAAGCATTTTTTTAAAGTTAGAATTATAAGTTATTGTGATTCTAAATTTGTTTTTTGGAAAGATTTATTTATTTACACAGAATTCAATCGAACAGAATTTTTGATAATGTTTAAAAAAAATGGCACACAATATCCTGTTTTAAGCTGTCTAAAAATTCCACTAGTAAAAGTTTATTAAACGTTAAAAATTATAGTATGAAAAGAAAGAAAATATGTTGAAAATTCGAAGTTTTATGACATTTTACGTAAGAGTGGTTAAATGATTCCCGCACAGAATTTTAGCTCCATTTTCAAACCATAGCTGGTTGAGTTTATATTCTTAAGATTTGAAAATAGTATTAATTGATAGAACTCAAGTTTTGAATTTATTAAAGTTTTATCATAAATATCACCTATTCCCACCATAGGCGTTTTCAATTTCCGATCTAGTACACCCTATTACATTTTTGTAAATATTATTTGACATCATGGTCATTTGAAACTTTCCATGTCCATTTTTGAATTTAGAACCATTTCTTTTACTAGAACAATGCATTTTTTCTGTTTTTAAAAATACAGGTATTGTCCATTGATAATATGTGAAACATGATATGTAAACATAAATTAAAATAAAACGACGGTAGTGCCAGCAAATAAAACCTTAAATAATTCGAGCATAGTATTTTTTTACTAACTACTCTTTACAACAAAAAAAGAGAGATATATTCAGCCACACAGAAACTGCCTTATCCACAAGTCCTCCACATTCGTCCTCCGCAGTCTGCGAAATCTCCATCCGGCGGAGGGTTCTTTGTTTGCCACCTCGCAATTAGTGTGTAGCCGCCCCCAAACCGAAATAATGGCCCGCACAGAGAGGAAGCGCAAATAACGCTGAGTTCTCACCGCATTACTGCCTCCGCTTCCTCAAGTGCCTGTCATTACACCCAGTCTCGTCCTGTGTAATTAGGCTTGAATCGATCTGCCATTCCTTTCCGCAAAAATGAACAGAATCGATACTTTTGGCTAGATTTGAGGCGGAACGGCGTTCAGGTTCATCATCTGTTTAGGAAAAAAAACGTAATATTTTAAACTGTACGGTAATTTAGGGATATATATGTTACGGGCAAAGTGATTAATTGGGCATTATTAATAATACCCAGAGTGGAAGCGGGCAAATTGATAAAATTCATTCATAAATTTCGTCGAATTTATCACATTGCATTATTAATAATGCCCAATTAATCACTTTACCCGTAACATATACAGGGTGTCCCAAAACGACCGCATAAACTCTGCACAGCTAGATTCCAGGTTGGGTTGGGAGTACATAAAAACTGCCCAAAGAAGTGCCCCTCTACGATCCATAGTTTACGAGAAAAATACGAAAAACAAAGTATGACGTCACTACCCGCACATATCACCAGCAGTATTATGCACAATTTAAAGCAGATGTTCAAAGTGTCCGCCGTATGGGGCAATCTCAAAGAACTGGTGTATCAAGACACGTTGTGACAACACAAATGGACTTAGTTGCTCCATTGCATGCTGCTTGTACTTCATTAGACCCCGCGATGCTGCAACGTGTGATGACAGCCATTCCACTGCGTGCTCAAGCCTGCTTCGACATGTACGGCGAACACTTTGAATATCTGCTTTAAACTGTGCATAATACTGCTGTTGATATGTTCAATAAAGTGTTTTTTCTTGCACTGGCAGTGACGTCATACTTTGTTTTTCGTATTTTTCACGTAAACTATGGATCGTAGAGGGGCACTTCTTTGGGCAGATTTTATGTACTCCCAACGAGGAATCTAGATGTGCAGAGTTTATGCGGTCGTTTTGGGACACCCTGTATACCACTTGTTCAAAAATAAAAAAATTAAAAATAAAGAAATCATTTATACTTTTATTTAGATATTGCTAAAAGGGTTTTTTAGAATCCATCAAAACGAAAAAAAAAAGAAAAAAAAGGGGTTCAATTCCGTTAGAGTTCCCGCTAAATATCGCCTATCTCTTTTGGACACCAAAAAGTATAAATATTGCTATATAATTTTAAATTCATGGATTGATATGTTTAATTAGATGTTTAACTGTTCAGTTTATCATCAAAATTAAAAAAAAAATGTTTATATTTGAAAATTAAGCGTTCAAAAGAGATAGGTGATATTTAGCGGGAACTCTAACGGAATTGAACCAAAAAAGGGTTCATCTAGCCAAACAAAACATGATAACTGTTTTCACACCATATCCCAAATAAAAATGTTAAGTTTTATAAACCTTGTCGTAATCTTCAGGCACGTTTAAACCCATTTAATCGTTTTGTGAGGTTGACTGTATAAAATGAACAGAATCGATACTTTAGGGTAGATTTAAGGAAGAGTATGGCGTTCCGGTTCCTTCTCTATTTAGTAAAAAACCATAATTAGTGGAGTCTCCAATGTAAATTTGTAAAAATTTTTTGTTAATTTATGGTACCAAGGTTATTTTGGTTCTTTAGGGTATGGAGAGTCAGAAAATCTTTGGTACCAATTTTTCTATTCACTTTCCTGGTGTAGAGGTCAAATCAAAGGTAAAATTATGCACTTCCATATTTTGACGATTAAGCAGGTATAATTCAGTTGAAAAACCTTTTAAGGGGACACATGACATAAAATGTATCAAATTTTCGATTTTTCAATTTTGCTTTTACAAAAAAGTATATAATCTTACCTTTCCAAAAATATTATAATATGTGTAGTTTTGAAATATGAAAAGCCGTCAAAAAACGCGTTTACTTTTGTATTTGTAGCATTTTTTATAAGCCTTTAAAACTTTAATTCCATTTTTCTCAGTTTCAATTTTTTTGATGTTTTGGTACACTTTTAAAAAAATCTATTATAGTTAGAGATTCCAAATTTTCCCTACATATAAACCTTACTAATTTCTTAAATAATACCCTCTGAATAACCAATCAGAGTTATATTTTAATAGAAAAAAGGTTTTTTATGTCTTAAATTTGATGGATTTTTGAAACCTAAATTTAAATTTTTTTTCAAATTAATTGTTTTGTAGCTATAACAAAAAGGAGGCTTATTATTATCTATCAACTTATAATCTATAGCTGGTCCAAATTTTAAAGTAAAATGTGCACCAGTTTTTTTTTAAAATGTACCTAAACAACACTTAGTCAATATATATCGTTGAAACTAAGTCCGTTTTAACTATAAATTTAAATATTAAAATATTTAATTTTTTTTATTTTTCTTGTGTTATATATAAACTACAGTGTCTTGACTGCTTTCTGTAAAAATTTTAAAGATGGGAATGCATTTTTAATTATATTTCTGAAAGAAATTGGTAAAGCTAAATTTCACGTATTTTGGCTGTCGAGATGTCTTGTGTCCCCTTAAATTATTGGAAATTGGTGGAAATAAAGTTAAAAAGTTAATAAGTTTAAAAAGCATCAAATATTAATTAAATTAAATTAATTAATTAATTTAAATGCGAAAATATCATTTTTGCTGTTTGGTTTCTTAGGAAAGTTTAATTTTGTAAAAATACTGCCATTTGTCTATAAAATGGTATTTGATAGTCTATGTTTAAAAAAAATGGTTAGTTAATGTTTTCTTTGAGGTGAGATTGAGCCAGAAGCGCGCGCAGCACGGAGCAAACCAACAGGCGCTCTCCTGCCGGTGTCCACTAGTGGAGTCTCCAATGTAAATTTGTAAAATATTTTTGTAAATTTATGGTACCAAGATTACTTTGGTTCTTTAGGGTATGGAGAGTCAGAAAATCTTTGGTACCAATTTTTCTATTCGTTTTCCTGGAGTAGAGGTCAATATCAAGGGTCAAATTATGCACTTCCATATTTGGAGATTAAGCAGCTATAGTAATAGATGGCATGGTTTTAGTTCGGCAAATTAGTGAAAATGTCAACTCATGTAAGGGTCTTGTTCATCAATATTTGATTATACTAAGCAGTGTAACCGAAAACTATAACACCATTCATCTAGTTTTTGACCATTACTCTGTGGATTCATTAGAGAAAGAGTTAATTGTATCTACTGAAACCATAGTTAAATCAAATACCAAGATTTACGATAATTTGAAAACAAATTATGAAGAAGCAGACACCATAACAATATACCATGCTATTTATGCTACTACTTTGAGATACACTGAACACATCTTGTCACCAGATACAAAATGTTTTCATTCTATGGTCTTGAGACGGTACCCCCTTTTAGGCCCTGTGTCATAACTGGAATAGGGGCCGGAAAACAAATTGTTTCTCTCAAACCTATTTATGATCGTTTAGAAGTAGAACTAATTGATGCCCTTCCAGGCGGCTTTCATAGTTTTACTGGCTGTGACACAACCGGGAGGTTCAATGATGGAAAAGGAAAATTAACATGCAGGAAAGCTTTTATAGAAGTTCAACCTCATGTCATTCACCTCACCTCATGTTATTATGTCATTTGCATCTCTTGGAAAAGCGCAAAAAATATTAGATAAAAATTTCATTGCTCTTAAAGAGTTCGTTTGTAGGTTATAAATGCCCTAAAGAAATAAAGAACACTAAAGATCTTCTTTGGTACCTCTTCAAGAGATTGGAAGCTGAATCGAAGACCCTACCTCTCTCTAACCCAAGCCGCTCTTGTCTTAAACACCATACACTTAGAGTGCATTATCAAGCTCTAGTATGGACCAAAGATGTTGAACAAACCCCATCCTTTCCTTCACCTGAATTTGATGGTTGGAAAAAAGAAAATAAAACCTTTGTTCCAATTATAACTGATTTTCCACCTGCTCCTGAAGCTTTATTTGAACTTACTGTGTGGTTGTAGCGAAAATAAATGCACTAATGGGGGATGTTATTGTATTGCTGCACAGTTATCATACACAGAAATGTGAAAATGTGAAGGGGATGAAAAAAATACAAGAACTCTTTTATATGGACTGATGTGGATGCATCAGACAGCGACTCCTCAAACTGTGATAGTTAATAATTCTTTTTATTACTATCCCACACGTTTAAGATGAACTACTTTTGTGATGATTTAGGTGCAAAATTATGCAATTAACGAAATACTTTTCTTAAATTTATTATTATAACAAATAAAACTTGACGGAATGGTGGACCTTGGCAAAAGTGAGTTAGAAAACACTCTTGACTTTGAAGACCTCGGGATATTTTAAGAAATTCCTTTAAAAGTTCATTAAGAAAAGAAATTATTTTAAAGGTAATTATAAAATGTTTTACATTTACCTGAGTAACTATAATTCGAGATATACTTCGTATTCGTATTTATTTTCTTGCCAGAAATACATTTTAATCAGTAAGTTTAAGTGCTTTGGTATTTTTAATTAAATCTCATTAATTAACCACTAATTAAAATCTTCAATCCATCAAAAAGTTAACTGAAGAAGTAATAAGTTGGAAAATTACAAAAAAGTACAAAAATTTCGACTGCAAAGTAAAAATTTTGAAATTTTGAAAAAATTAATATTTTTTAATTAATTAAAATTCTAATTATTTTTTTTCAAAAATTGAAAAGATATTTAGAGCATCTACTCAGTATCTCGTCTATATTAAAAATTTCATATTTCTAAGGTGATAAATAAGCTCATTATGTTAAAAGATCCATCATCTTTTAAAAGTTATTACTTGATCTTGTAATTAGCTTAATTAGTCTTAAAAGTTGATTGAAAAATTGGTACCAAACTTTTTTATGTTCCTTATACTATAAGTAATCCAAAAAATATTAGTGTACAAAATTAACAAGAACTTTTTACGAAGCCCTTTTTTTCGACATTGGGTACTCCACTAAATCTTCTGCATTCTAAAAAGTTTTTGGTGAACGGTTTCCAGAGAAAGGATTTTCAATTACTGATCCGTACAACACATTTTTGGTATCAAACTGTTCGGATTCTTTTGAGGTTGTGCAATAACCTATTAGAATTTCTAAAAAGAAATTCTCAATTCTAAAATATTTCCATTTTTCTGGATTATAGATAAGGTTGCAGTTAACTGCAAGAAACTGTCGCATATTTTATTATCCCTCCAATCACAACAACCAATCGACGTCTTTTTTTATGATGAAAATAATTCCCTTCGCGTTTTATAAAAGCGCTTCCGAAATATAATCTCTAAATAAAATATCTTTAAAAGACTGATGAGAGTTTTCAATAAACTAACAGATATACTATTTAAATATAGAATTTCACACACCGAAATCAATTGTTTGTAAACATTAAGTATAAGGTAGGTTTTGTCTTTTATTATTTTCAATAGCTTAAAAGGTATTTAAAAAAAAATCTACTTTCAAAGAAAAACATGAATGATAAAACACTGGGAATATACTACCGAGTTACTAGGTAGGTTTTTTTTGAGAATGTCGATTAGCAAGAGTTATTTGTAAACTTGCTGGATATTTTAAAGGAAAACATTTTGACAAAATTATTGATAAGTTCAATACATTGTTTATCCTAGCCTGCCCACTTTCCTAGAACCAATATCCATAAAACATGTCCACTAAATGAAGAGAAAGCACCTAGCCCGATAAACAACGTCTGGGGGAACACCAAATGAACTTTGCATACGTGGGGAGGCACTATGGCCTGACAATCCCTTCAGCCCTTTTAAACCACCTTTCCTTCAATACCAGGGTAGAGGCGGTAATAGGCAACTATGGTGTGGTTTGGTTAAGTTCTGGTTTTATGGCGCAAGAAAGGCAACTATGAAGACAACATTAATTTATAATTTTCGTAGGCCCCTAACTGCAAGGAAGTCTGTATTTTCATCGATTAACCTTGACACTGCGAGTAATGACGGATATAAATTTGGTTTTGTGATATCTCTTGTCCATCTTGGTGTACCATTTTGGTTGATTACTAAAATTTTTGGTTGACTTCTGAAATTAGAATCTGATACAAAAACTATCGTATTTCAAAAATACCTGTATAAAAGCATAAAATACCTATATTTACTAAACTTTTTGATCAAAATTCCTAATAATTACTGTATGTTGGACAAAAAATAAATTATAAACTAAAATTTTCCGTAATTTATTAATTTTTCTTAGTGTTCCAAGTAAGTGGGCCTGGTTTTTAATATTTTATAAAAATAATCTTCCTCGAAGTTTCCAAGTTCTTAGTATTCGGAGCAAAATATGTCAACACTTCTTCCTGTTTATTTCTAAATATCATTCGAGGAATTAATGTTATCATAAGAAATGTATTATGAGTTCGTGGAAAAATTCCTTGTTTAATTATTTCGATAGAATTGACTTATTTTCACTCTTTCCAAGTAAATTTTAAGAAGCTTGGGAATATATTACTTTTTTAAGCTTGTTTTAAAGTAGTTTTCTTGGGATATTCACATATGTTTTGAGTATTTTATCACAGTTGCATTTCATTGACAGTACATTTAATATTGAAATCAACGTACAGTGAAAAGTTATGTTAATCAGTTTATGTTTAGAAATGTTCAGTATAGAAAAGGGGTAAGATTTTTTCTAACTTAAAAATAATTTAAAATACTCCTACTCAACACCAAGGTATCAACACTAAGTTACTGATTCAGAAACTTGCATTCTAGAAATCGAACTCGGGTATTAAATGCTCTAGGAACAGCGAGTTCTTTTAAATGTATAAGAAATTGAATAATACTAAAAGTGATGCCACTGTTCATAACTAATTAGAAATTATCTGGTGAAATAGAGTACTAAAGATAGATCACAATGATTTCTTTTATGAAATAAATTGCAGTTTCTTCACATTATATCTGTATGGATCGATTTTTGTTTGAAAAAAAACTTTGTTTGGGCCTGAAGGGTAATAATTATTTTTTCCCTTGAAAGATGCATAAAAAAATTGCAATTATTTTAATTAAAGGATTAGTTCAATTGTTTTTTCATGCACAAATCAATTTTCGTGTTTGCCCGTTTACTTTGCGACACTTTTAGTCGTGATCATTATTTAGTTACTACCAAAGATGAATTTTTAAAAGCTGTGTTGAAAGACGATAAATTTGAATATAAATGATATTTGAGAGTAAGATGTGATACGCAAAACTAATATACAATATTTAAAAAAAGGAACTGGATTTATGACTGCAGTGATGTGAAAAATGTGAGAAAATTGCATAGGTTTAATGTACTAAACCTAGATTTAATTGCACGGAGGTTAATTAACCAATTTAAAGAGGAATAATGAACTTAAAAAAACTCATAGTTAAAAAAAATATAAGTGGTAAATAGATGATTGCTGTCGTGCGGTAAGGGGATGTACGCTAAGCGGACATGGATAAAAAATCGAGATCGAATCGGTAAGTTACGCTATTTGCATTAATATTGCCTATTTTAATAATCTTTTGGTGCGATTTGTGCTTGTTTTGTGTAACATCAAAGAGTACCGAGCTCCTTTTTTTCTGAATCGTCACTGTTACTGATTACACCCCAACCGAGTTTGTTTATAGTTAGGGCAGAGGGGATTTGGAGGGGGCGGATGCATCCCCCAACCAACTATAACTTTTTACAGTTCTTCTGATGTTGGAATTCAAAATTTTATTTTCTATTTGAGTGCTTATTTTATTGAGTTTTCCTGCAAAAGAGCATTGAAATAGTTAATGTTAATACAAGTATTACACAAATAGTATTTAAAATCACTAATTTGCGGATTCGATCTTGATTTTCAATTTCGATTTTTTTAAATGTCCACTCAGCGTGCTATTTTTAGATGTCAGCTCAGCGAACGTAACAAGTAGATTAAAGGCTTCCCACGTTTAATTAATTCTACGTTTCAATACTTTTATGCTACGGGGGACGTGTTATTTCCTTTGAATTCGGTTATAGTCTGTGTAATTAAAATAGGCGGTTGGACGTCATCAGTTGAAGTTCGTCGCCTTGGTAACGAAGGAGAAAACGTAAGAGGTTCTGCTTTATTTTTGCACATTAGTTAAGGCAGGGCGTAAAATTAAAAGGGAACTTTGAATCTTAATAATTATTAAACTAATTCGAATTTTTTAAAAAACGAAACTACAATATTTTTGAAAAAAAATAATTGTATATTTGTTTAAAATTTTGTACTTCTACCATGATTTGTTTTTCTTTTATAACGAAAAAAGTGTTCTGATTATTTCATTGGCTGCTGCGACACGAGTTAGATTCAATGACAATCTTGGGCGGTTGTGGTTCTTGGCGCGTTGTGGGAAAAAAATAAGATTGGTGGAAACCATAGGAACGCACAGGGGAAAGGTGTGGAGACAGGGGTAATCGCGTGACTTTTCAACGGCCTATTCTAATTACACAGACTATAAACATAGCTTTTAAACAGTCTCAAAACAAAAATAGTTTCAAATAAAGAAAAGGTTAATTTTTCACGCCAATGAATTTAGCACACACAAGTGATTTTTGAAAGTTTAAGATACATCGTAAAGGATTTCAACATTCTATGTAAGTAATTTTAAATTTGCAAATAACTTCCAGATTTGAAATCCTGTAATAGCAATCGAAAACATCATGAAATAGACCTTGAAATATTAAGCTAGACAAGTAAGTCCACCCGAAAAGAAATCGTTATTATCTATTAACCGTATTTTGTATTGGAATATAGAAATGGGGATGGACAAAATAAAGTTTTCAGATCTTAAACCTCTAAAGGGATGAACAAAAATGTTCCAGACAAAGAAAATAATAATTTTAAAAGCCCAAATAGAAGACGCATTTTGCACACAGTGGAAAATATAAATATCTTAAAAAGAATAAAGTATAAAGTAAAAAACGTTTCTTCTACTTGTAATCTTAAAATAAACTTCAGACATTCCTTTACAATAAAATTCTTTGCAGTCTTATGTAAATTTTACTCTTAGTATAAATGTAATAAAAGTTAACAATTCGCTCAACTCTCTTAGAACTGTAAGGTTTTTCGGTATGACTATTTTTTACGGTAGAAATTCAACACTGGATTTTTACTAAGGAAATGAATGAAAGTTATGGAAAGTTAAGGATGGATTTTTACCAAAGAAATGAATAAAAGTTAAGTACTAGTTGAAATCAGTTAATTTTTGAACTGGTTAGTGTAGGTAAATTGACTTTTAGAATCAAAGAATAATTTACTACCATTTTGTTTAACGATTTCCCCGGCAATTTGATGATCACGTTTGATGATAAAGTTTGAAAATAAAGTTTGAGATTGAGTTTTGTTGGTTTTGATTAAAATTTAATGATCACTTTTGAGCCATGAGTTTTTACTCACAGATACTAATTATTTATTAATACTCGATGGATATTGTTTGATGAAAAAGTAAAACCAAATATAGTTCCAAAACTTATCGTTAATGCCTACTCAAAACAGCAAATCTAAATTTTATGAGGACTGGCGTTATTTTCAATACTTTTCAGAATAAGCGAGCTATACCTCTTCATTGGTGAGTTGACGATGTTTCACGAGTCTAAAGTTATTCATACTTCTTGATTAAAAAAATACGGAAAACGTTACAGGATTTTTAAAAATGGGAAATAAAATCTTAATACGTTTTCGACATTGTTTTGTCTGCATAACTACCAATTCCAATCTCTATGGCTTACTATCATAAATGACATTGGTATGAACAACGGTTTATTAAATTACTTTTTTGTCTATCACTGGAAATATCGCTAAACAGTACAGGGCTATTCCATATGAACAGGGACATGATCAAGAAAAATGAAAAAATAAAATAATAAAATTTTCTAATTATTTTAGGGAATAATTATGCAGTATTGATCTAATTGTGTTTTGCATTGCTTAAATTTTGTGTAAATTATTTTTATCGGAATGTCAGCATTTAAAGTCAATATTTAGAAATATTTGTTTTAAAGGTTAATTTGTTAATGAAAAATGTATAGTTTATTTAGAAAATTAAAAATAAATTAATTAGTTTTTACAACTTTTTTGTTAAATATACTCATAAACTTTATAGTAAAAATGAAATAAAGTGTTTAAATGTCTATTGTCTAACACGTTGAGATATTTGTTATATAAATTTTATCATCTTAAAGATTACGTTGATTCGCAATTTCTAAAAAAACTTTATTATGCATGGGTTCATCCCAGGATATATTATGGTTTATCAATTTGGGGGGGGTGATTATATAACTACTATAAAAATAATTGAAAACCTTCAGAAAAAATTTGTTAAAATAATTTTACATTCCACTAATCATAGCATCACATTTTTTTCCTATAAAAATCTAGATATTCTTCCCCTTAAACATTTAATCTTTTACAAAAATTGTTACAATTTGTTTCAAAATCCGACTTTATGCTCAATGAACACTTTTGTTAACCCCAGACGACCTTGTATTATTTATAATATTCCCAAATCCAATAAACAAATTTTTCATAAATGTTTTTTTTACCTAGCACCTAAATATTTTAATAGTTTACCCTCAGATACTCAAACAGCACCCAGGGTTACTATTTTTAAAAAAATGTTAAAGCAATTTTTATTTACTTCTGAAAATGTACCTGCTTTTTAATATTTCCTTGTGCTGTCTTGTACAAATATTCTTTTTTTTATATTGTAGATGTTCTTATGACTTTCCAGGTATTTATTTTTAGTTATTTTGGGTGTTTAATTATGTACAACTGACACCTTTGCCAATCTATAATTCTTATTTTATTTCTTGTATTATCCTAAATTTTGTTTTTCCTTTCCATATGTATATACAAATATTTTTTTTCACTTTAATGGGATTTTTAAATCCCCAAAGTGTAAATAGCTTCATTTGTAAATAGTGTATTTGATCAAATAAAATTTGAATTGAATTGAAAATCAATTTCATTATATTTATGTTCATGAATAACTGAATGCTTATACACATGTAGCGTGAGTTACGAAGTAGGGTAGGTGGGGGCAAAGCCCCGCAGTTTTCAGTATTTTTAACATTGTGATCGATAGGGGGTAGATAATCCCGAAATTTCAATTGGAGGTGTTAGATTGAGATGTTACCTACAAAACCAATCCAAATTTATACCAAATTATTATTATTTCAAGAGAAATTGACAATTTAGTAGAAAAAAAAATTGCGGGTCTTTGCCTCGCAAAATGGGGCAAAGACACGCACTTTTGAATTTTCGTGTCCAAATGAAATAAACATGGATAAACAAAATGTTTCATCATAAAAACACTAGAGATAATCATCTTAATACATTAGAGGCCCTATTATCCGCGGAATTGGGTGCCAAGGGTACCGCGGATAGCTAAAATCGAAAAAAGGCCAAAAATGAGGTGAAAACACGAAAAAAAATGTTTCAGCATAAAAACTATGTTTCATTGTACAAAAAACATGATATGTAAAACTTTTAAAATGTGTACAGTACAGCAGAAACCTTTGCTCTACATCTAAAATCTCTCTAATGTCGTCTAAAATTTACCGTCATCATTAAAATTTTTTTTCGTAGCAATCGTGGATCATCCGCTCGCGGATAATGGATTTCTAATATATTGTTTTAATATTTTTAAGTTAACCAACAATATTAAACATATAGACCGGGAGCCCACGACAAAAAAACATGCTTCATTTTATTCAGTTCGAGACTTTCAGATTCCATAGATTACATCATTCTAATACGGAAAAGTCAATTCTTACACCTGGCTGGCGGGACATGCGTGTTCCACGCTATGTCGAACATGTCGATTTTACGAGGGGGGGTGTTTGATTTTATTCAGCGTAAAATTTTTATGAGAGGTAGTTTGAAGTATAAAGAACCAGAAAAACCAATTCTTACACCTGGGCAGCGGGACAAATGCGTTCTTACACCTGGTCGAACATGTCGATTTTTACGAGGGGTGTGTGTTTGATTTTATTCAGCGTAAAATTTTTATGAGAGGTAGTTCCAAGTATAGAGAACCAGAAAAACCAATTCTTACACCTGGACAGTGGGACAAATGCGTTCTTACACCTGGTCGAACATGTCGATTTTTACGAGGGGGGTGTTTTATTTTATTCAACGTAAAATTTTTATGAGAGGTAGTTCCAAGTATAGAGAACCAGAAAAACCAATTCTTACACCTGGGGAGCGGGACAAATGCGTTCTTACACCTGGTCGAACATGTCGATTTTTACGAGGGGGGTGTTTTATTTTATTCAACGTAAAATTTTTATGAGAGGTAGTTTGAAGGATAAATAACCAGAAAATCCAATTCTTACACCTGGGGAGGGGGACAAATGCGTTCTTACACCTGGTCGAAAATGGCTTATTCCATTGGTAAACTAATTATTAAGCTTACATTACTAAATTTGTTATCCAAAATTTTATTACAGAAAGGTATCTGTGAGAAGTGTCACCTGGAAAATTTTTAGATTTTCATCTTACATAGGGACCACAGGAAAATTTTTAAAAATTTTGAAAAGTCCGTTAAGCAAGCCTACATAAGTAAGCAATGAGCAATAATTGATTGTTGTTTTGCGGTCACCAACTGTCCCCAAAAAATACATTACGAACCTTGCATTACGAAAATCAACTTTGTTTCAAGAATCAACAGGATGTTGCCAAAAATTTTTTGGTTAGTAAAATTTAATTTAAAAATTAAATTTAAAGTAAGAATTTTTAGAAATAAATACTTTTTTTTAAAGCTCATTGTGTTTAGAACTAAAATATTTGCAAAATTTTCTTATCTGTGACTAGTGAGTAATGTAATGTGAGTAATTATATGATTTGTGAATAATAGTGAAACTAGTGTTTTTCAATGTTATCGCTCAAATTAAAATTCATTGAATAACTTGTTTTTATAAATTTTAATTTTCTTACATTTTAATACTTCCAGAAAACTAAGATAATTTAAACATGTGATGATGAGGTATTCAAATTAATAAAGAACGAAGAAAAAAAATATTTAGTTTTCACTAACCATAAACATAATTCCAAATTTTTACAACAGAAAATACGATGTAATATATTTTTTGGGGGAAAGTTGGTGATCACAAAACAACAATCAATTATTGCTCTTTGTTAACCGATGTAGGCTTACTTAACGGACCTTTCAAATTTTTAAGAATTTTCCTGCGGTCCCTATGTAAGATAAAAATCTGAAGTTTTTCCAGGTGAAACTTCTCATAGATACCTATCTGTAGTAAAATTTTGGATAAAAAATTCCATGATGTAAGCTTAACAATTAGCTTACCAATGGAATAAGCCATTTTCTACCAGGTGTAAGAACGCATTTGTCCCGTTCCCCAGGTGTAAGAATTGGTTTTTCTGGTTCTTTATACTTCAAACTACCTCTCATAAAAATTTTACGCTGAATAAAATCAAACACCCCCCTCGTAAAAATCGACATGTTCGACCAGGTGTAAGAACGCTTTTGTCCCGCTGTCCAGGTGTAAGAATTGGTTTTTCTGGTTCTTTTTACTTCAAACTACCTCTCATAAAAATTTTACGCTGAATAAAATCAAACACCCCCCTCGTAAAATTGACATGTTCGACATAGCGTGGAACACGCATGTCCCGCCAGCCAGGTGTAAGAATTGACTTTTCCGCATTAGAATTATGTAATCTATGGAATCTGAAAGTCTCGAACTGAATAAAATCACACATGGATTTTGTCGCGGGCTCCCGGTCTAATAGATATAATCCGTTTTAATGAAAATTGTCAATCTGTTGTAGCAATTCATTTTAAAGTGCCCAATATCTTTCAAAAGGGAGAAAAAAGGGTTTCCGTTTGAGGATTGATATCTCGGAAACCTTTATTCAACTTTTTAGGGACCCTGTAGATTCTAATTTCCTTTTGGGGTTAATTCCCAAAGTTTTGAAGATGCGGGTATTTGCCCCAAAACACCTGCGGGTATTTGCCCCGTTTCACTTTATTTTGAAAAACAAGCCTTATTATTTTTAGAGACATGTTAAGGAAATTATTTCAACACGAAACTGAAGTTCAAATGCTCTCTTATCATTGGCTTATGTGTTTGTATTTCTCCTGAAGACCTATTTTATGTAATGTTTAAGTTAAAGATCAGAAAAATTACATCAAAATGATGAATAACAAACTTACAGCATTTTTTCAACTCATGAGTGACTTAGGGGTACGAACTTTCGTAGAATGATAGGTCACAATAAGACAAACCAACCACCTGGTTTTCAACTTTTGAATCGATTATTAACAATTAAAAATCGCGGTGCGTGGTTTTGCCCCGTGCGGGTTTTTACCCCCACCTACCCTACTGTAGCGTGAGTTACGAACAGCTCTCTATATTTTATTTTATTTCTGATTTTCTAAAGCATTCCCAGTAAAACTGTTTGCTATTTTAGAATAAAGAAGTATATTCAAACACCTGACAAGCATATAGAATTATTGAAACACTATTTAAGCAGAAAAACAAATTTGAATTTTATACTCATAAATCCATGTCTTTTTCTTGTAGCTTGAGTGACGACTCTATTTTAATTAATATTTAAAAAACTAAAATTCTTAAAAGATTCGCAATACTTATTTTAAATTATTAACATAAATTTCAATATGTATGATTTTTTTAGAAAGAAAATAATAGTTATTTCTATATTTAAAAATTATTCGAAATTGCAATTTTGAAAAAAAATGTTGCGTGAGTTACGGTGGAATTGCCCTACATAGTTCCAAGCATTAACATTTTGAAGTTTTTTTTAACTGGTGACTAAATTTGACAACACTATAACCTTAAGCCAATTTAAAGTGAAAAAACACCCCCCAGGGACTTAGAATCTAAATGGCGTCACAATTTTATTAAATCATAGTAGGGTGGGTCATTTTCCTATGGCGAAAAAAAAATTTTACAAATTCTATCGGGCACAGCAAGAAAAGGGTGCCAAATGGTCTCAAACTAACATGTGTAAAATATTTTTCCATTATAATAACTCTTTTTGCTTCCGGATTGGCCTCAAATAGAACAAAAATATGTAATTTTTTATATTTTTTTTAAATTTTATAAATTAAATATTTTTGTCGATAACTCTTTAAAGTTCACAAATAAGGGTATTTAAAAGCAATTTTAAGGGAACCAGGACGTTCTCAGCCATGCAAAATACGCTAATTTTACAATATTTCGAGACCCGAAATTATATAGTAAAAGTTATTCAAATACAATAAAAACTGGTTGTGTTAACTAACAGTCTTTTGTCATCATAAAATGACAAAAATTAATTATATATTATCATATTATTTTTTAAAATAGGAAGTCGAAAAAGTATATTATCATACGAGTCTTCCGATGGATGGGGTTAGAAAGGTTAGCATATAGAAAATTCTATGTTGTTTTTTAGCAAAATAAATAGGTTTCCATGTAGAGAAATGTATATTCAATTTAGTGAACTAATTTTTAAAACAATTTAATGAATACTTTTTTAAAAAAAAATATGCTGAACTTAAAATTTTAAAACGCAGCAAAAAACAGCAGATTTTTCTCGTATTTTTGCTTAATTAAAAAAAATTATTGCAACATAAACTGTATAAAATGATATTCACTGAATGCACTTATATAAAAAAGGAATATTTGTACCAAGTTTCATGTAATTTCATTGATTAGAATTTTGTAAGAGCTAACCTAAAGTTCAAAAAAACAGGTTTTGAGAAAAATGCAAAAGAACTTAAAATGGAACATTAGTGGTGGTGATTGTTTACATCTTGTACCCCCATTTTCTGGGGGATCTCGGTCCTAAAGGTATATGTATAATACATTTTTGGAATCGTCATGAAACCTACTATTTTATCAAATAAAAATTAAAAAATCAAATTTTTGAAGGTTTTGGACGTCCATGTTCCCTTAATCACATTAGTCACCTTCATGCATTATTAATACAAAAACAACTGCCGAAGTGGCAATATAATATGCTATCATGTTAACAAGAGCCGTAGAATATGAATCTCTTTTTTGCCAACAAACAGTGGATTGTCAGTGGTACAAATTTTAAATATTGGTAGTTCATATACATTCTCCTTCAAGTTTGGTCAGTATAAAACGGTATTTTTAATTTTTCAAAATAGAAACATAAATATGCCGCACTTTCGAAATTCAGCGGACAGTTATTTCACTGGCTTGTCTTGGGATCCAAATATGATCGCAAAAATATGTTGAAACAATTGCCGAATAGATAGTTTGTTCATATGCAATATCAGTTATGATTCGCTCTGTCATGATTTACCTAATTTTTTGATATAGCAATAGACTGAAACCCAGACCCATGAAATTATACTTCCTTGAGGATTGATACAAAATAGCTTCTTAGCATTCCCCTATGCGTTCATAAAAGTTAAAATATCGCAAATTTAACTGTTAAGGATAATTACAAGTAAGTTTTGAAAAGTAATGTAACTTATTTAAAAACTTGAGGGATAATACTGAGCTTTAAGCTGAAAACTGGGATCTACCGCTCTTCATAAGAAAATATTTCAAAATTTGAGGAAGGGAGTGGATTTGGTTTTAATTTATTTTTAGACATTAGGGAATCACATGGGGTCCCTTGGGATGGACTATTTCTAATATGCCAAGAAATTTCAAGGAAATCCCAACGTTTAAACTATTATCCAAATGTTTTCCTTAGGGTTGAAACCTATAACCCAAAAAAGGTACTCACCTTCTGGCATATCCATTTTTATTAAAAATTTAATGTTTTTACCATCCTACTCAACCGACAATAAAGGTTTCGCACATATTAATGATTCCAGCAAGAAATTTTTGATTGCCAGTTCTAACCATTGAGATATTTCAAAATATGTTGTATTACAACTCAAGTATTTCAACTCTGGTTCCATTTATAATTATTTTATAGTCTTCAATGAGGATTTTTATACCATTGTACACATTTATATTCATGACGGATTTGTGCAATCGAGGTAAAAGCTTGATTTTCGTTCGTCCATTTTTACATGAAATTACTATATTAATCGAAACTTTGAGGCCAATCCGGAGGCAAAAAGAGTTATTATAATCGAATAATATTTTACACATGTTAGTTTGAGACCATTTGGCACCCTTTTGTCGTTGTGCCCCTGGGAAAATGTGAAAAAAATATTTTTGACCCACCTGTGGTGAGGAAACGCCATTTGAAGGCATTCCTCACTCACATATTTTCTGTAAACGGCCGATCACCCTTTTTTCGTCCCTGCTTTCACCGCGCGAGCTATTCTTTCTCCGATAAAGAAAAACCACCTTTGACCTATGAGTCAGCGGGGAAACATTCCTAACGCGCTCTTTCTTGAACGAACCGATTTTGGCTTGTTTTCGGTCTTGGCTTAATTTCCTCCCTGCTTTGGCGTGCAGTTACTCCGCCAAGACGGAGTCGTTCTCTCTCTACACTCTGAATTAATTTTAAGAAAAACCGCAGCGCCCCCTTTTAACCTAAAACTTAACTGTGTTTGTAACACCGAGCTTGTTGGACTATAAAAGGCGGGAGACATGTCTCGAGCGGCACTTCAACTGGGGATTTCAATCACTTCACTTCTTTTCTTCGTTGGGCATATCGCTCAGTTTGGATTGTGTGTGTTATCATCTTTTCTATTGCGACTCCGGCTTCGAGATCGCTCAACCATCTAATTCCATCGGCGTGAATAAACGATTAAAAGCAAAACTGCTTGTCTCCGACTATCATTTGAGCGTACGTGTACCATTACTTGAACTTATTTCTAGACGACCGAAAGGTCGTATCCTTCTTGCAGCCGACTTCTGTGAGCGCCCTGTCCCCTGCGAATTCAGGCTTAGAGCGAAGCCTTGCCATGCAGCCACCTGATCGGGCTCCCGGCCACCACGCCGCCTAGGAGGTGAGTCTCGTTTGTTGCGACGAACTGTTTTTCGCGGCATTCCTCTCCCCGTCGATGGGAGAAGTCTCCCCTACCAATATGATCCAGTGACCACTTGGACTGTATCCGGATGAGCTCTGCCCTAGAGCCAAGCGATTCATCGGTGACTTGTGTATGTGTGATGCGTAATCCCTAATTAAGTACCTCGGCGAGTCTTCACCCCAGCGCGAACTTCTCTGCAAAATGGTGAGTCCCCTCATAAAACCAGAGGGAAGACCCTTATGTCCGCTAATAGGACTCGTAAAGCTACAGTGTCTATATAATTGTATTACATGTCATATTGGAACGAGAGTGTTTTTTTGGTGGTGATTAATTCGTTTTATTGAAAGTTATTTTGTCATGAATTCTATCCCCCTTTCTCACAACACCACCCTATTACACAGGCCACACCAAAATGACCACCACCAAGACCATCGAAGTTCATATTTGATGACCTTAAAATGTGGTACACAAATTTTAGCTGGCGTCAACAACTGTAACCCTATTTTTGGCATCATTACTTTCACTTTTAGAATAATTGAAATTTAATATGCCACGTCAGTATAACATTTGATATCGCGAATTCCTAAAGGATGCAAGATCGAAATAATTATATTCCAAATTAAGCAAACTTTAATGTTCGAATCAAAATATTAGAACATTAGGTAAAACTAATATTCTTGGAGATGAAACTATTCTTATTAATCTAAAACTGTTTTATTACAGAAATTTCAGATACCTGCTGCATATTTTATAATTTAATTTGAGCAACGTTCTCTTATCAAACGTTTTTCTAATTTATATGTGAGTTTAAATTTTATTTAAAATGACTTTGAGGTAATTTTTATACTTTTTAATGGGAAAAACAGGAAGAAGTGAATGAAAAAAAAAGAATAGAACCATTAAAAATAACCCTTTCAATTGTTTCAGTTTGATTTGAGAAATTTTGATGCTTACTTGAAGAAGTTTTTTTTATTATCGAAAGACATAATTAGTAAACAATTAAAAATCCAACCGCTTACAAAATTAATTTCTTACAGACCGCACAATAATTCCTTCTTAATAAATTCTTATATAAAACATGGAACCTTTACGAATAAATTAATGAAAAATTTAAATAATAATCCCTCTGAACAACTCTTTTCCCTTCAATTCAAAAAGTACCTCCTTTCCCTCAGGAAAAAACCCAAAATCGTGTAGGTGCTTTGTTTTTAAGAGATAAACAATTTTTAATAATTTCCAACATAATTGAGTCTTGAGGAAATTGTTTTAATTGTTTCTTTCCTCGAGTTCCATTAATCGTTTTTCTGAGCGAAATTAATTGGTTTTGAAACTCCAGTTTCCACTTCTTTTTTAATCAATTATTTTCCAGCTCGGTCAAATGTCGTTGAAGTCCTCTCCCCTCCCCCTTCCTTCGCAATCGAATTAGAAAGCAAAATTTAATTAAACGATAATTACGAACACAAAACTAAATAGCCCCTTCAGAGTAATCTACATTCCTTTTAAAACGAATTGCCTCAATCTTGCTCCCTGCATTCGGTGATTGGTTTCTTGAAGTCTTCATTCAAGAATAATGCATTTGTGGGCCACCTCTAATCGATAACTTATCGAAGTTCACTTAAAACAGTTCTCAAACCATGTGCATAATAAAAGATTCCAGTTCCTTTTTCATAAAATGAACAGCCGGCTTCCCCCTGCATTGTTTCAACCCAATTCCATTTCAGTATTCAATGATCCTTGATACGTCAGAAACAGCTTCGATAACAATACTTCATCCAGGGTCGATATTCGCATCGATATGCGCTGTTCCGATGAAAGAACGAATGTGTCTATCGATGTGTGGATGCCGGATTTGCGTGATAGGGGTTCAAACATATAAATCTGCACGTTTATGGAAGGAGAAGGAAGGGGGGAGGGCTCGTGCTTATCGGAATATATTTGGAAGGTGGAGTGCTGGAAGAAGGAAGTGATGTGTGGGTTCTGCATCGAGAATTCAAGTAACGCTGAAATATTTGGGTTTTCTATTTATTACTTCTAAACCAACCTTTCGGGAAGTGAAACAACATGATTTGAACTGAAATTTCGGATATGTTGGTGATGAGATCTGATTACGTTTATGCTTGCGTTTACGTTAACTCTTTATCAACCGGAGGTATACTTCTGAGTCTTACTTGATAACAGCATCAATTAAGTAGATACTTTTGATCTTAATTTTTCAGAAACTGAGGACTAACCGGTACAACTTTTCTTTTCGATTGGTAGATGCTTATCGCAAGTTTAAAACAACTAAATTTTTATGTTAAAAACTTATTTTCTAAATCATTTGTTTCATTTCAACATCCATCTTGAAAAGTCAGGAAAAATAAAAATTTGTATTCCGTTCTAAATTTGGCTATTATGATGGGTTTTGTTCAAAAATGAAAATTAGCACTGTAGAAATATTTACTGAACATATATAATTCACCAATATCAAATAAAACAAAAATGATTTATTGTCATAATTTAAAAATTTTAAATTACTTAAAATAAAAAAAATATTAAATTTTAAAACTTTTTAGTTAGAACTTTGCAAAAGAATAAGAAGTTCAGAATACATCTCTCTATTCTAAAAAAAAGTTTTTGGTGAACGGTTTCCAGAGAAGGTCTTTTTAATTACGGAACCGAATGACACATATATGGTATCAAAATGTCCGGATTCTTTCCGGATTTCCGAGTAGGCCCTTCGATTTTCCAAAAAAAATTCTTAATTTTAAAATATTTCCATTTTTTTATATAACGGATAAGGTCGCAGTTACAAAGCAAGTATTGTCAATCAAATTATTATGCATCCAATCACAACGACCGATTGACGCTATATTTTAAGATGAAACATGTTATTTCACCTTTTAAAAAAGTACTTTCTTGATGAAATATCACTCAAAGACTGATAAAAACATGTTCTAAAAACTTACATGTACGCCATTTTATACTAAAATTTCACACTTTTTGTCCAATATATATAATTTTAAGTCTGATTTTATCGAAATTAATTGTAAACAAAACATAGTGATGTTTTGTCTCTTATTATTTTCAATTGCTTAAACGGTATTGTTTAACATGTCTGGGTTTAAAAAAATACGAACGATAAACATACGATATATGATAAAATATACGAATGGTAGGCATATTATACTAACGAGTTACTTTAAAATAATGGTTTTTGTTTGATCCGAATATTGATAAACAATTAGAATTAGTTATTTTTATAATCATAGATTAAAGTAATTAAGATGAATATTTTTAAAAATATTTCGTTAAAATTTTTGATAGGTTCGAGTTAATATATATTCAAACTTTTAAGGGAGATTTATTCATGGAGGGGATTTGGTGACGTATTTTTGGGAAGTTATAGTTGACGTTTTTTCTGTAAATTGTTTAATTGTTTTAGAAATTGTATTAAGTTCAGCGAGTTGGAATTTGTGGGAGTTGCGAAGCAATTACAAAAGGTCCTGCGTCAGCAGTTAACGGGGGTTGGTGAGCGATAGCGAACAGGGGGCGGTAGCTCCCTAGTGTTATAAACATTTTCATTAATACGGTAAATAAAGATTAAAAAATTTTTTAATTGCTAAAATTTTTTATACATGATTTGGTATTTGGTAATCATAGTTACTCTTCCAATACCAACCCTTGATGAAGTATATTGTTTTCTAATGTTTTGTTTTCGAGTTTTCTTGAAACCTTTTAATAAGGTTTTAAAGTAGGCTACAAGAAAAATTATGTTCATAGGAAATTATGTTCACTTAGGAAAAATTTAGGTTGTTCAAAAATTATGTTCAATTATGTTCACTTTGGAAAAATTATGTTCATAAACGTAAGCAGTAAATAGTAAAGGGAATTACACAAATTATGGGAATGCATGTACTAAGAAGAAAACATTTTATTTATTTTAAAAGAATAGGGGAGAGTGTTGTACCTACGGACGGTTGTACCTTCAGCCACCTCATTTTAAAATTCGGGAAAATATGTAAATTTGAATTTGAGGTCGATTTTGAATGTAAAAAGATGCTATCTAGTTGCTAATATGAAATCAGCTCTTTAAAATATTATTTAAATTTTATATAATAAATTTACTGTTTTTAGATGATCAAAGTTTTTTTAGTGCATCACTACATTAATTCTTTTCTTCCCCTATAATTATGATATAAAATGGAATACATGGGGTGAATTCTCGAGATTTTGACTTTTTAGTTTTGATATTAGAAATCGTCAGACCTCAATTCTTTTATGTTTTGTAGAATTTCGAATGCAAAGACACCTGATGCTGTACCTTCGGACACCATAAGTGTTGTACCAACGGACACGTTTTTGTGGGAGTCTGTAGCAAATCGGCGTTTTAGAATCAACTTTTATTTAAGTGAATACATTTTAATGCATGTTAAATTAATTCCAAATTGTTTTCTATTTGTCGGCGATTGTTTTGAAGTGATTTTTAGATGAAAAATAAAATATTTTGTGATCCAGACTACTTTTTTAAATTTTTGATTGTACGTTGAATCTAATGTAAAATATTGTATAAAATCTTAAGCGCACTATCGCATTTTAGTATATTGATTACAAAAAACTTAAAATTTCCACCGAAAAGATTTGCGAAAGTTATTACCACCAAATGCTTGCACAACTAAGTGTCGATCGAATTGTTTTTTTTGGATCAATGAAGTGATCAGATCAATCAGCATGATTGATGAAACTATTACCTTTAATTTTGATTTGAAAATCCCTTGTGATTTATGTGTTTTTGGTAAAAAATCAAGACTTTTATCATTCAACTTCATTTTAATGATCATTTAGAATCTAAATCTACATTACTTTAAGAAACCTATTCTCAATTTTAAAAATGCTTGAAATAGGTTATTAAAAGGTAATGTATGAATAAAAATGTTCATTTTTCGGTTTTTTCAGGTAAAACTTCTCTTTTTACGGGTGTCCACAGGTACAACTGGGTCTGTCCATAGGGAGAGCACGTTGTTGTACCTATGGACACAAATTTCGTCAAGTTATTAAAATTAATTAAAAATCCAGTTTTGAAGATTTTTGCTAATAAAAAATATCTCCCTACTCACAAAGGTTTGGACTATAGGTTGATCACTTTAAGTGGTCAAAATGTGATTTTACCTGTCTTGGAAAAATCCAAACGTGATTTTTGTCCAAAGGTACAACACTCTCCCCTATAATTTAGATTGAGTTCACCGGAACTACTTATGTGAATTTTAAAAAGTACCTAAATAATAGATTCAATCTTCAGGCAGCTTTGGTGGAGAGGAGGATGTTCTTCATATCGTATATATACTTGCGCACAAAGTTCTCCAATTAAGGAAAATAGACATAATCTAGGCAGCCTCTTTTGCAGAAAGTATTTAAAACAAAAGCACATTTATACTCTTCTTTCATTTCCTATGAATAATTTGTATCAACTATTTATTTTATGTGCGGGTGTAATTTACTTATACTTCTGGAAGCCCCGTGTAATACATAGTGGAACACGGGGAGATTTTAAATGTTGTTCCCTAAAAAAATAATAAATCTATCTTTTTCTATGTCTTGTTTATAAGGAAAAATCTATTTTTGTCCGACTAAAATAACGCACATGTAAAATACTTAAACAATACCAAATGCAAAATTATAAATACAATTATAATTTTTTAAATAAATTAACAGCAAAGTTAACTGTGTAATTATATAAATTTGGTAAGTAAAACACTATAACTTTAACTAATAAAATACTATACTATAACTAATTAATTAAAAAAATAAACAGCGTGATTATCCTTATATAATCTTGAGAAACAATAACATACTCATGTACACATAGGACACAGCCCTGGCCTAACCATCCGAATCTTATCACCTCAAAGGCTTCACCCAAACTCATATTAACCAATGTCATCAGATAAATGCGAAATTTCTGCCACATTCAACACCGAAACGGACATTTACTTCCCAAGTTTCGTCTAATGTACGATCTGTCGTTGTCTGTTCGAATACGTTCCCGCTAAGCCGTATAATCAAGCGTAAATGCACGTGAAATCCTCTGATGTCATTGATCTAAAGCAGGATTAATTCGGGATAGAAGGGGTGACAGATATACGATTTATTTGTACCGCGGGCCTGGAAAGAGGAGGTTAAATCCGATTTATAACTTGTAGGGGCAACGAGAAATTTGAAAACTTTGTCTCTTGCTTTGCCCCTACCAAATTACACGCTGGAGGTAGTTGGGTAAATGGGAAGTTAGAGAATGCATGTTTTAACAGGTATTGTGCGAAATTGTTTGTGGTTTAGATGAAAAGTTATGGTTTAGAATTTGTGTTGAAGATGATTTTGAAGTTCTTTGCCAGTTTTTGGATTAAGGTTAATACTTTCTTTTTATTAGACTTAAAATTTTGTTATCTTGTATATTAGTAATAAATTTAACGTATGCATTAAAATCATATTGTTTTGTGAATTAAACACTAAATTTTTTGCATAATTTAACATATTTTAATTGAATATGATGTTTTGAAATATAATCACCCCACTTTTAATGTTACGTCCCCAAAACTGTGAATATCATTACATTGTTGTGTTAATTTTATTTTATTCCTTAATCACTCCTTCTTAGTCCAATTACTGAACAGTTATCCCTACGCGGTGCATTTCATTCACATTACTATTCTAAACCTCCAGAAAAAAATAATTGTTTTTGTTATTAATTTTAAGTTAAATACACTAATAGTAATCTTTCATAAATACAAAATATTTAGGTATTTCAGTTTCAGTTTCTTGATTGTCTTGCGAAATAAAATTTTTAAACCTTACGAATTTCATGGAATGTTCTATTAAATAAGTATGCTGCACTCACTAGGTATCGCACTTCACTGATGTATATTTGGATATATGTCCTATATTTGGATCTACTACAGAGTACTTCAAACCGAATTCAGTTTAGTGGAGGGAGACTTAACGGTAAAAAATTTTACAAAACTCCTTAATATCCAAGGAATGTTAACAACAGCCATCATAAAGCATTCAGCATAAGCCACTTATAGTTTAGATGAAAGTACAAGTTTAAGGGCGAAGCTGAAGAAAAAAATAATAGCCTTCAAAGCTTTAATGATAAACAGAGTAATCTTTAGTATAATTAACGGTTATATACTAAAAAAACAATATAAAATCTCATTATAATCTCCATGGTTATTCTAATAATCATTAAAACTCAATTTAATCTTTTTCTTGTTACTATTAGGAACCACACATTTTTAATGGGAAGAAATTCCCCATCGCACATTCCAAAGCACTGAATGAGTGATTTCTGAAATTGTAGCAGGTAGTTTGTATCTTTTAGCTTTAGTTTTTCTTTTTATTTTCAGGAGTGTACATCAGAAGCTCACTGTACATCATTACTGCACACATCAGGAGAGTACTACAGAAGAGTAGGTACATCAGCGAGTACTACTGTAGGAGTGATTTCTGAAATAATAGCACGTTCTCTGCAATCTTTTAGCTTTCGTTATTCTTTTTATTATCAGGAGTAGGATGAAAAAATAATTTTCCAAAGTTTGAATGTCAAATTTAATGAACACAATGCAAAGATAATTCTGAATTTATGACTTTTAAATGATATATCAGGCATTTTTACTGCAGTTAAAACATTTTTTTGTATTTTTTCTAGTATCACATTAGCGAATTATAAAACTATTAGCGGTTTCCTTAAACCGCCATCCTTCATTTATCCACTCGGAGTAGGTTAAATGTTCCGAAATTTCCCCCCTCTATCTTCCGGTTTAAAATCAACTCTCTCTGTGAGGATAAAACCATTGACTCTTGGCATATTTCCACGAATAGAGTAACTTATTGTAAGAAGATGTGATATCGCAGCATTAGAAGTATGATGTAACGAACACTGAATGATATAAATGAACGAACCAAAAGAAATATACTACCAAGGAAAAACCAAATTGATTTCGCCTCTATTCTTCTAGAAAACGCGGAAGTGAAGTAGAAATAAATAAGTGAATTAAGCAAAAAATGAGATTCAGTCATCATTCCTAATTCAGAGAGCATTGGAATCATTTCATTTTCTTGTCCCCAATGACTGTTCACTAATGCAAGTGTAATTTAAAATCGATGACTAGTTCCCAAGCCATGTGAGCATTATTCTCATAGATCAGAGGTGTGTCACATTTTCCCCTAGCTGTTGCCAAACTGTGATTCGTAATGACATAGGTTATTAACAGTTCTTCTGCGGGCACAATGAAAAATTTAATGGAAATCAATGGAGGCTGATTAAGGGTGGAGAAGGAAAAGATTACTTTCTTCATCTTTTGAAAATTGTGCCTACGTCACCAAATTCTCGTTTCTGGAGGGGGGCGAAAATGAAAAGATTCTTTTTCTCGAGGTAACCATCTTTTTCTCCCCTCGCCGGCCACCTAGCGAGGAAAATTTTCAATTAAGATCCCTCTTTAGTGGTTAAACAGTTTTGATGTCTTTAAAGATAATTACTCGAGTTCTTTTTCGTTTGGAGGGGGAATGAGTTATGCTCGTTTCTTTTTTTTCTTTTCCTTCGAACGTTTTTGAATTTTGTCCTTAATTCTTTCCCTCGAGACGGTTTAGTTAATTTTCTCACCTCAGGGAATTCATGCAAATTACTGCGTTTCTATATTCATAAAAGTGCACTCGGGCCTTGCAAAGATCGTTAGCTAAGACTCGTTTTTTTCATAATCGTTTTCTGTTTCGCAGTGTCCCTGCTTTAATGCTTCGTGTTTCAACTCATTTCGGGATTTCAGGGGGATGATTCGAGCTTTATGAAAATGTGTCTCCCTCCCCCCTTTCCAAAAAGCTCAGAAGCCAAACTCAGACGATTAAGACTTCTTCCGGAAAAAGTTATTTTCAGGTGGGTATTAAAAGCATCAGCCAAGAGCTCATTCTTTTTAAGGGAATTTAATAAGGGGGAAACGCGCGCGTTTAATCTTTTAAGCCGTTGCGGGTTGCATTTGTTGGCCACTTGTAGTAAAAGATTTATTCATTTTCTCCAAGGCTGACGTATTTTTAATATGAGCCGTCGTGTGTTCTCTGTGCAAAGGATTATGTATCATAACAAATGTTGAGTACACTTTGTAATAAGATGATTTTTGGTTTGGAAATCCATCATTAAAACAGGAATGATTTCTTTTTTTATCCTCCCTGTAGTTTTTAAACACTAACGTTTTTAATTTCATTTGGATTTTTTAAAGGAAATATTATTTTGTTTCATTCGAATTAAAGTAACACAAGTAGCATTAATTTAAAAAAAATTAATTTTAGTCAATGGTGACATTAATTTCTTACCCTTTTTATTTCACCTCTAGGGTCGCTGTAAGGGAATTTTCCAGGGTCAACTACTTACTTCCAGGGTACCTTACTTCCATGACCCGGACTTTTGAAACACCCTGTATATTTACAGGTATATATCAATAAGATAAATTACTTAACTTAAATATTGCAAACTTAAATATTTTCTCAATTTTTATTATAGTAGATTTATTAGTATAGTATCACAGAGTAGTTTTGGTACACACACATTAGCAGCTTTTAATTTACACTTCTTACTGTACTAGACAGCAACTTAAGTTGAACCTACTACGTCACTAACAAACCAAGTAGTTCCCATTGCGGTGTCTGAATTTCGAGTGAAACGAAGAACGTCAATTTTAAAATATGATTATTTCGTTAAACCCATGTTTATATAATGTCTTATTATCACGATTCGCGTACCGAAACTCCTTCTAGCAGCCCAACAGACTTTGTGTTTACTCACTTTCCTCTTCCACGTAGTGGCGTACTGGGTTCAGGAAACGTTGCTGTGAAGTATAGTATTTTATTTTTCTTATTGATTAATATATTGTGTACACTTTGAATAATAATAATAACAATAACAACAATAACAACAACAACAATAACAACAGCAATAAAAATAAAAATATTTTTTATTTTCCGTATTGTACAAAGCAAAGCAAAATAACTCAGCAGAATTACTCAGTCTTTACTATCTGAACATTTGAAATTTTTTTAGCTGTGTTATGCCGTAGCGTGACTGAATTGAGGAAGTTTTATGTAAAGAAGGTGGCGTAATTTTATTGTGTTCCGGTGACCACATAAAATTAAACTGCTTAAAAAGGAAGCAAAATTGCTAGACACGCAAGAAACGGAGTTCCAGAAAAGAGTCCAGTTCACGAGCGAGATCTGGCTTTGATGACAGAATGAAGACTTTTCATAAACCAGCTGGATCATAGTTTTTTTGAAGATAGTTTCTAAAAACTGGGATGGCCCAGCTTTGGTTTTTTTTGTGAAATATTAATATTTTTACAAGATTATCCAGTATAGCCTTTTTGTTGTTTACAAATTAAAAGTTAATTGTAACTTCTTACATCCATGATGGGGGAGATTCTTGAGCATTAGGCAACTCATGGCGTGTCTGTGTTTTTCCGTATTTAGGATCAATAATAAATGTTCAAATATAGGCATAAACTTTTAATGAGGGGGGTTGGAATATCGTGCAAGGAATTATTAACTCATTATAACCTCAATAGAAACCGACATTGCCATTGATTAGTTCTATGACATCTCTTTTCAGGTAACCTTTAACTACTACTTTTAATATCTAATAATTCCAGTTTCATAACTGCATACAGTCACGTAATTGACAAAAAAAACTGGTGTAATACAGAAATAGGTTCCTTATTAAAAAGTGTCCGGTATTTGTCCTCATGCATGCCTCAATTACGAATTCGATTCATAATGTATGAAAAATTAACAGAATACCATTGAGTAAACCATAAATACATTATAAGGTATTAACATTTTTTATTTATTGTTAACTAGCTGATATGCCCGGCCCTGCACGGGTGAAGAGCATAATTTTATTATTTGAGGCCTTTGCTATCAAAACCAGCTCATTCCATATTTTTCTGAAATCCACTTTTTTTGCATATTTTGAAAGTTTAGAGGGTCCTTCATAACCTGGCGAAGGGATATAGCTCAAACCCAGCTCATTCCAACCAAATAAACTGGAAAAAACCACTTCACAACTTAATTGAACAAAAAAAACTGAAAAAAGTATGAAAAATCGTGTTTTTGCATCAAAGTCAGCTCATTCTAACCTAATTAGCGTAATTACGCCCAAGGTAACACTGTAAAAAAAGAACGTCTTTTGACGTATTATTTTCCGTGAATTTTTCATGGATTAATTCCGTAAACTACAAAACGGAATTTTCATCGTGAAGTTTCCGTTTTTTAATTTTCCTCTCCTCACGCATGCGTAATGTACGATTTCTCCACTAGTTCTGGTGAGCCTCAAATATAGTTGTAAATAAGTAATGGAAGTTTGTGCAAGCGTCTTCAGGTGAAACGAACCTTCAGCAAATTTATTATGGGTAAGTAAGTTAAATGTATTGTTTTTATTTTTTGTATTATTGGCCGTAATCGGGAATGACTAGGCTACCGACGGGTAACCGTTGTGCGCATGATCGGGTTAAAGGCGTGGCTTTAAAGTATTTAGAATGGAACCTAGTGGAGCTCGAATGGGGTTGTGGTAGCGCGTCAGTCTAGAGTGCACATGGTCGTAGGTTTGAACCCCAGTAATTATTTTTCAGTAAATTTAATTTTAAATTTTTATTATTCCATTAAAAATTGCAAGAATTAATTTCTCTTGTTTAACAGTCATTCCTTATTTAATAAAATTCATTGTGTTTTTTTAAATGTTTTACTTTATCTAATTTTTTTTTAAAAATTTTTAAATTATTAATTAATTGAAAATAAAATTATTTCGCTAAAATATTTTATAGAAACATCAAGAATCAAGTCCACAAGGATGCGCATTGCTAATAAAGTATAAAAATCTTGCAGGGATTGTGAAATACAGTACAAAACAGTACGTCGGCAGCCTAGCAACGGCCGTAGTAAACGTTACCATGCTTTAAAATAGAAATACTCTGATATACTATTTTTAAACAGATATTTAAACATCGTACGATCGCTTTCTTCACCACGTAGCTGAAGTCTTAAAATATTGCATACCTAACTAGTCTTATTAGATCGCAAAAATGTGATCTAAATAGTTGTGATAACTTGTAACTTTTGATTAGACTTGTATTACTGTGATCGGTAGTGTAAATTATTTAAAAGAATCGTCTATTTGGATTTTACGGATTGTTTGTCATTTTTTTTCAAAATTATAATCAGGAATATACTGAATCACAATAATATTAGTAATAATACGAACAATCCCTAAAGTAACGGAAAGTTCCACTCCAATGACGAAAAGATATTAAACGAACGTTCTCTAAAATAACGGAAGGTTTCCCTCCTTTCACAGAAAAAAACAAAACGGACATTCCCTCAAATGACGGAAAAAGAAAATACGGATACCTTCTCAAATGATGAAAATAATCCGGCAGCTGTGCTGCCGGGAAATTTACGTTTATTGAAGAAAGATTTTTTTACAGTGAATGCAACTGAAAGGAAAATGAAAAACTAATCGAATTCTATCTATACAGTTAAAAATTTTAAAAACATATTTAGCTTTAGAACTGTGGAAGTGAGAAGTTTTTTGTCTCTCCTGTAAAATTTCCAAAAATGGAATAAGCTGGTTTTGATAGCAAACGCCTCATTTTTAAGTTTTCTCAAATACATTACTAATTTTAGATAATCAGCATTTACCAATCATCCCGGTATCCTAGGCGTCTTTTTCATACTCCAGTGTTCCCGGTAACTTTTCCTATCCCGGTGTTTTTAGTAATTTTTCTTATCCCAGTGTTCCCAGATGGATTATAATTCCTTCAGTTCTCAAGCAATATAATTTTTGAAAGATTTACACATTTACATGGAAAAAATTAATCTAAAAAGTATTTAAAATTGCTTAGATCCCTTGATTAATCATATCTGCAAGAATTAACGTTTTCGGTAAAATAATTCAAAAACTAAAGCTTATTCCATTTTGCAAATTAAGAAAAAAATCAATCTTTTCTAGTTGAAAGGGAGTTTTAATAGTTTTTATTTGTTAACCAACTTTCTTAAAAGCTAAAATATTATCACCTTTTAATTTTACATCCTCGTTTCCATGGAGACTATTTTAACAACAATGGTATTCCATAAAGCTTTTAAATAAAATATAAAAATTAGATAAAATCTCAAATAAAAATATGGTTAACTATATTTAACTTTTAAATTTCGTGGAAATATATTTTTAAATTAGTAATATAATTTTTAAATAGACTTGTACCTAGTGTTTCTATTAAAAACTTGTTGTTTAGCATTAAGTTTTCTTTGTAACAATGGAGTAAACAGATCTCTTCTTGAGGAGAAATAAAGCTATTTCAGCAAAATGACCATAAAAAGGGTCAAAAGAGGGTGAAGGGGTCATTAAAAGTTTTCGAAACATAGCCTATGTTTTTTCTGAAGTTTTTTACGTAGGTATACCAAGTTTGGTGCAGATCAAAAGAAAACTGTGGATTTGTATAAAAGACAAACACACCCACACACATATATACACACACTTAACTTTATTTTATTAGATGAAAATATTGAATAACAGAATGTTAATGAAATAAATTTTTTTGATAGATGTGATAACAATGGGGTTATTGATAATTAAAGAAATGTTCCTTTCTTTAGAATTTAAGATTAGATATCCTTATTCATCTTGCCAAGTACCCCCTAAACATAGCTTCATAAAATTACTGAATACATGTCATGCTAAAATGGAGTAAACTTGCTTAAAGGAAATCTGATTAAAAATAGATGAAATACATTAATATAAAGAAAATAAATAATACAAGTAAATATATATTTTTAATAATTAGTAGTGTTAATTAGTAGAGTGCGTCGTAGTTATTATTTTTCTGAAAAACATAATCATACATTCATAGGTGTATATCTCTCCATAAGATAAATTAAACATAGTAAAAAGTGCAATCTTAAAAATTATCTCAATTTCTATGTAATTTATATTTCATTCTATCCAAAACTTTTCTTGTCATAAGATAGTACTTACATTGAACTCTACTACTGCTACTACTACATTAAATTCTTTATTAATCATTCATCATCTCTAACAATTACCATTCAATGAAAAAAGTTAAACAAATTTACCCCCCCCCCATTTTCTAAAGAGGAAATGCACGTAAATCCAAAAACAAATAAACTACACACCTGGTGCAACGCCCCAAAATATTCAATTACGAACCTTCACCCCTTCCAAAACCCCAAAGAACCCTTCCAACTAAAAACAAAAACCCAGCTGACAAACCACTTTCACAATCAAACCGACTCAACACGTATCTAATCTCCCCCCTCTGAGCAACAAACAGCGCGCGCAAGAGGAGAGAAAAGAGAAAGAGAGAGATACGGAGAGAGAGATGTACGGTTGGCCAAACTTTCGGAAAGGCACTTAGAGGTGAAAAGAATTCTTAGGTGATGTGCAGATAAGCCGTACAAAAGGGGGAACTGGCGCCGGGCTTTTCAAAGACCGAGGATCCGTCGCAGACGCTCAACAATAAGAGAGTCGGCGTCAGCAAGTCCCCGGGTAAATGTATCCCCTTTTGCTGGGGTTCTTCTTCTGTCAATTACGTATTGGAGGGGGGAGTTTCAAGGTGTACTTGGGAAGGGTTTTAATGGTCGGGAGGAGGTATTTTGGAGGGGATGTGGGTTGATGCGTGGTTGCTTTTTTGGGGTTGCGCTTGTGTTTAAAGGGGAGAGTTGAAAGGTTTAGTGATGGAGAAACGTGAGTGTGTTTTTATGCTGAATGTGTTGTTTAAGGTGTTCTCTTCAATCTGCTGAAACAAATACATTTGCGAGAAAATAAATATACGTTGAGATGCAGAGTTAACTTTCAAAAAGAAAAGTAAATATAGAATTAAAAATTATGAAACAAAGTTTAAAAAATCTTTTATAAGAGTTTTATGCTAAATTGGTTATATAAGGCGTTATTGAACTCTTCAATCTGTTAAAATAATTGCAAAGGAAATAAGTATGCGTAGTTAACCTTCAAAAAGAAAAGGAATTGTAAAAAAATTATAAAACCAAATTTAAAAATTTCTTTTTTGAAAGTTGCTGAAAAATTCATAAGTTTTTTTGTTTTATCTGAAAAATGTGAACTTTCGCAGAACTTTCAGATAATTTATAAGTACACTTATACAATTACCCCTAAATTTCCTTGTATTTTAAAATTGTTTTTGAAATTTTTATTTTGTTTGAAATTAGGAAACATTTAATAAAAATATAATTTCGCTTGAAGTTAATAATTTCATGTTTCTCGTTGTAAAAAATTTAGCATAGTCGAAAATACAGGATAAATTCTGAACAACATGTTTTTTAGATTTCGGTATTTTTTGTAAAAGTTTGGTGTAAAAAACTTATTTCTTTTAGTTGCGGAACAAAACTTTTTTGCTCATTTAAATTATTTGCAGAAATTGTGGAAAAAAGCAAATATTCACATAGTTACAAGAGTTTTTTTTGTAGTAGAAAAAACTTGCAGAAAGACATGGATTGTAAGCTAACATCCACATATAAATATATTAAAGTAGATAAAAAGGTTTAAACCTCTGGATAATGTTTAGTCTCAATAGGATATAGTAGTAGCATAACAAATATTACATTGATGTTTTCTACTATTTAGAAGCTCTAAGAAATTTTGGTTAAACTATAAAAATCTTTAACTATTCCGAGATTTTTGTTTTTAAATCTAGAGGTGTAAAACAAGAATAAAATAAAAATTAAGCATACGCAGTAAGTTAAATAATAGATTTATTTGTGAATGAAAAACCTTTTTATTTTTCAGGATCGTGAGAAGACAAAGAAGTAAAAGAAGGTGGAAGAAAAAAAAGGAAAAACTGAAATTTGAAGTTATTTAATCTATAAAATATTTACCTCATGGAAATAAAAGCACACACATGGATGGTAGAAATTTCACTTCCTGGATTTTTAAAAAGCCGCCAAATTACTAACGCAAACGATTTATGCTGTTGCTGGTTGACCCCTCGGAAGAGAATAAGGAAGTTGCATGTGTCATATTTTCAAAAACAAACAAGCGTTTTTTGTATGGTAAAATGAAATATCTAGTCACTTTTTCAAAAAAATGTACAGGTAATTAAATATTTTAATTTAAAAGTCGAGAAAAAACACGTGACTGAAAACGCTTATTGTTTAAAGATGTCAACAATCATACCATCAACTCCATTACTTTCCAACAATGTTTATCGTATGATGATGCCAACATACGATAATCCTAAACTCTTGGCGTTTTCGCGCGCTTTTAAAAATGGATTTAGTTAATTTTTTTGGCAATCAAAAAATTTCTCGATCAGCCTCAAATTTTGGGTAGTTGCTTATTTTTGCAAGAAGAATCGATTAAAAAAAATAAACAAAAATCACGCAACTTCCTCATTATATCCAATAAGGATATGAAGTGTAAAAGGGTTTCCCCAAAAATATATAATCTGGTTAATCTGGCAGCGAGCCGTCCGGCTATAGTGACTCCTGGTTACATTGAGCAATAAAACTGCTACCAGAAAAAGATAGCAAATAGGAAAAAAAACCCACACCCAGGCGAAAAGCGAAGCAAATTTTTTTAGCTCTATATATTCGAGTTCTGCCCAAATACGACATTGAGGATTCTGAAGAAAAAAAAACCCGCGTGGTTTCTTGAAGTGAAAGAAGGCAGAAAATATAGGAAAGAGTATCCGTACGCTGTAAGAAGAAGACCCCACCATAGATAGAAGGAAAAAGCTTCCTCAGTTGTCACGTTTGGGAAGGACTTGAATAATTGAACTCGAATACGGAGACAGAAACCTACCCTGGAAGGGCTTCGTGCGTTAACTTTTGAAGAAGCACGTCCCGAGCCTTCCACTTTTCATTTTCATTTTCGTTTTTTCTATTTTCATGCTAGTGAGAATGGGAAAGATGGATGACGCGGCAGAAATCCTAGAAGGAGGTTAAAAAACGAGGAATACCGACTCTCACTTATTCCCCAAACGTGGAAAAAGTGTATCGATGTATTTGCGTTGCACAGGTAATGCGTACAGAGGAGTTGAATATTTATGATGGGGGAGTTGGGGGTGGATGTGTTTTTTTTAAGTTCGGCTGTGAGGAGGTTACTAGGGTGTGATATGCATTCATGTGTTTTGCATTTGGGTCTATTCATTAGGATCATGTATGAATAAATTAGGAAGAAATATGTGAACTATGTATCCCCAAAGTTGTATAGCATTTTTATAGGCTATCTCGTCAGTCGTGAATTCGTTAGCGAGTTATAAGCAAGGTCTATTTCGTAGAAAAATGCGAGATAATTCGGAGAGATTTTTTTTGGCAAGGTTCATTTATGTATGAGGCTTACATTTTTTTAAAAGAAATTGTATTAATCATTTCTCTATTTAATCTCTCTTTATAAGGGCACATCCATAAATTACGTGAGGTGCTTTTTCCAAAATCTGGACCCCCCTCCCCCCTTGGTGAGATTTAGTGAGATTTTTCTTGACCCCCCTCCCCCCAAGTGAGATTTACCTACAACTTTAACAAATTATTATATATCCAATTCGTTTGCATTTTGTGTTTCATAGCACCTAATTAAGTAATAATTAAGTTAAAAAAGTTGACGTGGAATTTTAATCGACCCCCTCCCCCCTTGGTGAGATTTAGTGAGATTTTTCCAAACCCCTCCCCCCTTTTTGACCTCACGTAATTTATGGATGTCCCCTAATTGTATTCTCTATTTTATTCTCTATTAATTATTTCTTTGAATAAATAATATGTAAGTACTAAACACAAATTGGTTTTTATAGAAAACAGTAAATAATGTGAAACCAACGAAACATTTTCTATACATACGCTATATGTTTAGAAATGTGATACTTAAATCCCGATGATTCCGGTAAAGAATCATCTGCTGTAAAGAGACAAAAATTTTAAAAGAAAAAAATATTAGTAGAAAGTCCGATTTCCAAAAAAAAGGTGTCATTTTGGTATAAAACTAATATTCTGAAAGTTTAAATTTAAAATAAATGATATTTAGACCCTGACCCCAAGCGTCAAATTTACAAAAATTCAAATTCTGCACGTTTTTAGCTATAAAGGGCGAACCTGCGGCGGCTGCTGTAAAAATACAAAAAGTGGGTCTCATTTTGCAGATTTAGCTCATTTTCAGATTTGCAAATACTTAGCTTAAACTTTCATAACTGAAACTTGTTTGTAAAAACTTTAGATCATAAGATACGAAGGGTTTACCTAACTCCCCCGTAATATCAACTTTTTAAAGAGGGTCAGGAAATTTCTTTAAAATTTTCAGCTACCATAAAATGGTTCAAACACATGTAAATAATGGTTTTAAACTGCTTAAGTATAACATTTGATAGATTAACGAAAAAAAAAATTTCTCGTACATACCTGTTAATTTTTTCACAATCGTAAAATAATTCTAATAAAATGTATAATTTTTTTTATCTACTTGATAAATGTAAAGGTAGTTGATGAAAAAGCAAAAAACTACAAATTAACATTTTTAAAATAATACTGACTGGAATTTTCATACAATAGATGGTTTTGCTATCCATCTAGCTCTAGCATGATGCATGGTGTATCTGGGGACGGTTTGTTATCAAGCCTTATTAATATCAAGTAATAGCAATATTTTCCTGTTGATTGCTTCCTTGAAAGATATTTCGGGTTTTCCCTACAGACCTGACATGAAAATTCCAATATTTACAATGTTACTTAGTTTTGAATTAACTTCTTTATCATCAACTCGAGCTCTTTAGCTATTTTATTTACATCTGTTCAATGGATTAATATGGATTGCAATGAACGATTGCTTCTTTTTATAGTAAAAACTTATAATTACCAGATTAATTTTATGAATGGATAATTTCGTCATCCTGTTACAAAATAATAGGGTATGTTTGGGTGTAAGAATTGTGGTTGAAATGCTTATTTAAAGTAAAGAAATATATATTTAATTTACTTAAGCAAAATTTTACTAAAAGGTGACATACATGTAATTCTGAATTGTGAAATTAAATCCGATTTTCGAAAGCGTGTCGAAAGTACTTGAAAGAACTATTTCTTGCGTGTTAAAAGCTATGCTTAAGTTAAAGTTTTAATTAAAAGAATACGGTTAAATGCCTCTTAAATATATGGAGCATAAAAAGTTGCATGCATTTTGCATCATTTGCATTAAAAGTTTAAAACTATGCCAAAATTTCCCCCCTTTTTCGTAGTTTACAAATTTTAGGTATGGTTTGTAAATTGCGAACTTAACTAACTAATTTAAGCGTAAATTTAACTTAACTAACTTAATTTAACTTAATTAACTTCTGTAAAAGTATATTTACCTGTAAAATAGTTCTTTTTGTTTATCTGATATTAATTTTTGTTTTGTAATTGAAATTGAATGTTGTAACTGAATTTCTTTAACTTCAAAAAGTTCATATTATGTTATATTTATTAATTATTAAGATTACAAAATTAATTATTAATACTACAAAATACACTTTGAAGGGATTTGTAATCCCATAAGGGTATAGATAAAAATTTATTGTTTTTTTCTCTCTTTTAAAGCTGTTTAGTGATTCTTGATGTTAATAAATTACACTAGTCGACAAATTTAAACTTTTTTTCCCTAACAAAAATGAGATAAGGTATTTCCGACTAATTTGAGGGTGTAGAATTCAGAAATAGTTGTGAAAAAGCTGCAGCACGTAAAGTTTTTTTGTTACAAATATAGCACCAATACTGTAAGAAAGGAAAAAAGCGTTGAAACCACTCGTTTTTTAACAGTTTATCTCATTATTTTAGCATAAAATACTATCATAATTGAGATTATATACATGTTTCAGATAATATAAAACTAAAAACCATTAAACATTCATTAAATACGATGCAATTTTATCACTTTTTGCCTCTTAGGTGGCGTCAAATCTCCTCTTTTAATGAACCAAGAGCTGTAGCCCAAAATTGCTATTTCTCAATGACCTATGCATCGAGTCAATGTCCTAAGGGAATATATACCATTGTTTATGATTGAATACAGTGAGATTTTCCGAAAATAAATTCAAACGTGGATGTAAAATATGATTTTTGAGTGATGTTCAACGTTCTATGGCTTGGTAAGACTAAAACAGAACCTTCTATTGGGATTAAAACATTTTTATGGGTGCTTTTTTCTAAAAATTATCCTACCACTCTCCTAAAATCCATTTCCAAGCTGATAATGAGTTTTTATTAAATTTTCCTTCAAAAGCAAGGTCGTGAATCCTTTTTTAATCAGAGGTTCATACTGACTTTGTGTTTGCCTTCACTTAATGGCAAAAAAGTCCTTTTAAATACTTTTTGAAGTGTTTTTTCGGTATTTATCATTGTTATTAAATAACCAAGATAATTTGAATGCCCTCCCCATACTATATGGATAGTAATTTGCATAGAACTACTGTTAACTCTTACGTACTTAAAAAGAGCCACATTCTAACTTCTGCAACATACCTGAGGAGCCCAGATTTCATTTTAGCCACTTATTTGGACCCAAATCAATGGGAAAAAACCTTTTCCCACCTTTTTTGTTAAATGTTACTGTTGAATTGTAATTTAAACCGTACCCAAATTTTGCAAAACGTATTGCGTATAAATTTGCAAAATATACTCTGAAAACTCGTCATTTTTCAAAATGAACTGCAGTACAAAAACATAGCCACACTTTTAAAATAATGTCTACATACTGGGATACTAGAAATAAATTAATTGAATGGGATTGCAGGGTTGCTATTGGACAAAAATGACGCTTAAAACGCAAAAATTATGAAAAAAAGCAGAAAATCGAAAATTTTTGTTACACAAATATGGGACGTGGTGGAACTTTTTTACTTGCAGATATTTGAATAACTATATGAATTAGTAACAAAAATAGTAATTTGGTTGTTGTTAGGAAACCACTGTCGACTAGTGTTATTATTGTTAATTTAAATAGTTAACAAATTTTAATGCTTTAAGTTTTAAAATTAAATCCAATGTAGGTAAATGGTTTCTTCTGCTCTTTTAAAAAAATAAATAGTAAGTGTAAGGAGGGTAAGAATTCACATTCATGTAAGAGTACAAAAAAGTTTTTTTCCTTGTTTGAAACTGTGCAAGTGGATAGGAGTGGGATTATAAGTAGGATTTTTTTGAGGATCTGGCTTTACAATTTTAATTTGTATAGCTCAAAATCCACTTACCTTCATATCCATTCTAGTGAATTGATAGTTGTACAAATAAATAATTGAAGTTTTTTCTTATACCCTGTAATTTTCTCTAAACCGATTGAATGATAAGGAAGTTGTATATGTCAGATTTTAATAAACATTCAAGTGTTCCGTATGTTTTTTTGTATGGTAAAATGAAATATCTAGTAAATTTTTCAAAAAAAAATGTACAGATAATAATTTTAAGATTAATAATTATGTTAAGATATTTTAATTTCAAATCGAGAAAAAACATGTGACTGAAAATGTTTATTGTTTAAAACGTACGATGACGTCAACAATCATACCATCAACTCCGTTGCTTTCCAACAATGGTCACCGTACGATGACGTCACATAGCGTTTTGGTGCGCTTTGAAAAAGAGGATTTTTGTTAATTTTTTTTGCAATCAAAAAATTTCTCGATCGGCCTCAAATTTTTGGTAGTTGCTTATTTTTGCATGAAGAATCGATTAAAAAAATCCTGCAACTTCCTTATTGATTATTTTTCAACCATAATTCTTCCATTCATCGACACACCTCGTCTCACTTCAATCAAAACAATCATCACAACAATCAAAACCCGTCAAAATAATCCATGCCTCTGGACACAAATAACAACACTTGGATGGCTAATTTACATCCAAACTGAGGCCAACGTCGTTCCTAATGACATCAATTCATCTTTTTCTGTAGAGATGCCGCTCCATAATTCATCAAGACACCTAAAGACAGTTCTTGGAGGCTGATGCGCGTTGTAATAGACGCAGTGTGTCAATAGCTTGTTACTTAAGTTCGGGTCTCGGACGAATGGGGTTTTGATGAACGTCTAATCATCCGACCCCGTAGTGTTGGGGGCAGAGCCATTACCGGGATGGCCTGTGATTAATATTTCAGAAGGAACCTCGGACAGAGGATGTTTTTTTAGGATAGTGATTGATGAAAAACGTAACGTGTCTTTTATTACAACGAGGTAACTTCCGTGGGGTGGGTATTGAATAGAATGGAATTCTGTACTCCGAGGTATATTATTCACTCCCCTGCTGTAAATCATTGCGTGTGACATTCAGTGCTTTTTTCACCCGCAAATGCGAGTATTTATATAGTTTTTACATAATTGCCTGTGTTATGATAGTTTTGCTGTCAATTTTTTTAGTGTTTCTTTGTGAGAGATGAGGTTTTGTTAAAACACCTTTTTCTATAAAATAGAAGTTATGAAGTTTTAATAGTTTAAGTTAAAGGTGAAGAATCTCTGTAAGATAATGTGGTTATTATCATAAAATTATAACATCAAAATCCAAATTAAAGAAGTAATATGTAAATTGTGTTTTTTTTTGTTTTCAGAGTAATATTTTAATTTGATTTTATGACAGAAAAAAAGATTTTTTAGGCTCAGAAATTAAACAAAAATTAGTTTCCATTTTTATAAAAATGAAATTGGTTTGAGCTTTATTATTTCCATTAAAACAAGAAGTAAATAGCTTCCACAATGCTGAATTTGCTTCTTAGTGAATTACATTTAAAAACTTAATGCTCCTCTCTACCTTTGTGTCTAAAAATAATAAAATGGAAAAAGTTTATTTTTTGAAATCGTAACTCTTTAAACTTGTAAATTAATTTCTATTGCAGAAATATCATAAATTTGGATGATCAGCATTCTTAAAATTAATTTTCATATTTCATAATATATTGAATAAGATTTTACAAGAGCTAATTGAGCTTCAATATGGTATTAATACTAACCACTTAAATACACAGAGCATACAAAATTTGGGTCCCAATATAAATTTAATTAGTAATAGGGAAAAGAATGCCACACAAATTTGGCATTTTGTAATGATTTAAGGGATTATTTTGTCTTAAAGCTACAAACTGTATCAAATATTGATGGATTATTTCAAATAACAATAACCCCTGTAAAAGCTAGATAAAAAATCATATTAAATAGAACTTTGTATAATATCTTGAATTCTGGCATTACATATGAAATATCAGTTTAAAATAATACATTTATTTTATTTTGATGTTTCTCCAAATAGAGCATTTTTCAAACTGTGAGACAAATCTGAGCCCGTTGATTTATTATAATGGAATTCTATATACTAGACAGCCGATAAAAATTTTATTAACTATTACTCAAAAAAGTTCTAGAATACGAAAAAATCTTAAGATAATTTCGCATCCAAGACTCATTTTAAGCCAAAAGATAACGCATAATAATGTATCCTAAGTGAAACACTCGAGATCATATTTATCCTTTTTTAAAAGGCTTTTAAAATTTATCCCTGGCAACTTCTTATTTCACCCTTGATATTTGCCTGACAACTTTAATTTAGAGTGACAGGTAATGGGATGGGGGACTTCTTCCGTTTTATACCATTGCACATTAATATGGTGAAAGGAATATATTCTTGCTTTTATTCAAATTCATCTTTTCAATTGAATGGGTTCTTTGAAGTAAATATTAAACGTATATAGGTTGGGGGGGTCCAAGATTTTATCAAACGTTTCAAGGGTTTCCTGATAGACATTTTCATGACAGAAATTCAGATGTAAAAGAGTTATGTGCCAATGTAATAATGGTTATAAAAATTGAGTATTTCTTTCTTCAATGGAGATTTTTCAATAATTCGAGATATTAAATTTATAGACATTCTAAATAATAGTCTATTTTATAAAATAATTTTATTAGGATGTAATGAATTTTATGAATTACCATCTAATTTTCCCAAAAGCTAACTTTTATTTGATCTCAAATGCCGTTTTAACATTTATCAGAAATATACTTGTCCCGAATTTTATCTTTAGCGCTGTGATTACAAACATCCCTGTGATCTAAAAATAAAAGGAGAATAAAGTAAAAAAAAATGTTAAAACCTTTGTTCTTAGGAAATAGGTTGTTACTTTTTATTCTTGTTAGATTAAAAAGTATATTGTGTATAAGTAGGTATATATCTCTATTCTAAAAAAAATGGTGAACAGGTTCCAGAGAAAGGATTTTTAATTACTGAACCGTATAACACACTTTTGGTATCAAATTTTTCGGATTCTTTTGATTATGTGCAATAAGCCCTTAGAATTTCCAAAAAAAGAAATTATCAATTTTAAAATAGTTCCATATAATTAGATTTCGGATAAGGTTGCAGTAACATAGGAAACAACTGCTAAACAAATAATTATCCATCCAATCACAATGATCCATTGACGCCATATTTTATGATCAATCAAATTCATTTCTCACGTTTAAAAAGGGTTCTTTGGAATATATTTCAAAGACTGATAAAAGTGTTATAGTTAGAAACTTACAAATAATCTACTATTAGATACAAGAATTTTCCCTAAAATTTGTAAAAATTTTTATCTGATAACACCAGTCAATAAAATTGAAATTTTTTTCTGGCTCAAGAGCAAAAAGGGGTGATCCTAATAGAACTTTTTACGTTGAATTCAAATATGCAAGTAGATTTTCTTCATCACCCTCAGTTTTTTTTGTGACACTTATTTTAATTTTGAGCTAAATGTTGCATTTTATATATAGACTTGATAGTATTCGACTTAATTAAAGTGTACGTTTTGAAATATTCTTTGGTTTATAGGATTAAACATGTTTTATTAAAGTGCCTAGAAGTAACCAGCAAGAATTCTAGCCCCCATTGTCCCTGCACCCTTCCTTTTGTGTAAAAATTGAGAATCGAATGGTTCTGACTCAACAGCGTCTAACAAAAATTATTATCATGGACCAAAATTATAGCATAATATGGGGATGGATACTCAGTAATTAAGCATAGGTTATACAAGACTAACGTTTATTAAGACACACAAGAAAGGGACAATTACAGACAAAACATAACATTAAAGTAAACAATTAAAATCTTAAAGGGAGGGAAAACCTACTCGAGGATCGGGAGGCCGTCTTGCCACCGTCCTCACATCAGTGGGGTTACGTCGCGTCTGACTGTATTCCTGCGCGTGCGGCTGAGCACGCCCAAGAAAGCTTGCGCCATGGATAGACCGAGTAGATAGTTCCTACAATCGGCCATCCGACAAGGCATGCGACCTCGCATGAAAGCAATGTTATACATCAACTAGATAAAATTACACGTGAAATGAAATATTCTAAGGTAACAAAATATCAAGCTAAAAATAGAAAATAAATGTGAATGAAAAGAGGAGATACACATGTAGATATATCAATGAAAAAAAAATTGAACAGATGTACAAATGACACATAACAAACCGGTAAAATATACACTCATAATTTCTTGATTAATAAAATAGAAGAATAAAAAAAGTGAAAAGCACACTCATATACAGTCCGGAACATGTGAAAGAAAAAAAAGTTATGTAGTCCATGGCTTCATATATTCAGCCACGGTGGTAGTTGTAGTTGGACCATCAGTATTTCCACATTTTTTTACATCGTAAGTGTCATTAGGTTTGACACGTGTGATACAGTAGGGACCTAAGAATTTAGGAAATAATTTCATTCCAGGAGAGTACATACGTTTAATTGCGACGAGATCATTGACACTGTACTTAGGGGCGGCACGTCGGCGAAGGTTATAAGTTTTTCTGTTTTCATCTTGAACTTTCAGAATCTGTTCCTTGGCAATTTTTCGTAAAGCGTCTCTGTTTTCCGTGAATTGTTGTTGTATTTCGTCTTCAATAAGTTGTTTGATTTTCAAATCTAATTGCTGATTCATTTTTGTGCCGAACAATAGTTCAAATGGAGTGGTGTTAATGCTGCGGTGATAAGTGGAATTAATGATTCTTTGAACGATGGGAACAAATTTAAACCAAGTTGTTGGATCACCTATAGAAAGTTTAGATAGGACTGAGATGATGGCACGGTTTAAACGTTCTAAGACAAGAAAGGGACAATTACAGACAAAACATAACATTAAAGTAAACAATTAAAATCTTAAAGGGAGGGAAAACCTACTCGAGGATCGGGAGGCCGTCTTGCCACCGTCCTCACATCAGTGGGGTTACGTCGCGTCTGACTGTATTCCTGCGCGTGCGGCTGAGCACGCCCAAGAAAGCTTGCGCCATGGATAGACCGAGTAGATAGTTCCTACAATAAGATCCATAAAGATGGTAAATATGCGACATGTGTTTAAATTTACCCTAACAAAGAATTAAAAGAGTACAGAGACATTCCAGTGATAAAAGAGCTGTATACACGTTCACACTCCATACATATAGTAGAAACGTCAATTCAAACTTTAGTAAAACAACTTAAATAAAAAAATTTGTATTATTAGCTATGATATGATCATACCAGAACTAATTGCATGATTTATAGAGTGTGTGTTCCACCTTTGAACGAAATTTTTATGGAGCAAGTGAGATATGCTGGATCAATCTTCTTTTAACCTTCCTACCCTGCATGGGGTCTGTGAGTACCCCAAGCGCACTTTAACGCTTGATATCTTCTATGTATTTTTGTTTTGACGATTTCCAATGCTAGTATTCTTTAAATACGCAAAGTTCTACTATGGGTAAAAATTTCGGGATTTTTATTCAATTTTTGAGTGTCGTGGAAGATATAGTCACATATTCCCCTTCTGGGGTCTCCAGAGACCCCAAGCACGAATGCGCTAAAACAGTAACAAATAAAGCATAACATTTTATTTTTTGTTGCATTCTTGGAAAACATGGTTTTTATGTTCTTTTAAAACGTTTATAGACTTAATAGATAGAAATTTAAGTGGAAATTTTTACTTTTTTACAAAAAAGAAGATTGGTACTCTGTGTATTGAATCGTTTCTTATATCGTAAAATTTTCTTTCATATTCTGAGAAAAAAGTTATGTTTTAAAGAAATTCCTTCTAAAACTGATAACGGAAGCAGAAAAAACACAGACAACTGGCACCACGATTTCCTGTTGAGATAGTTTTATACAAAATATACCTAAATTTTTTTGGCTTTGTAGAGATGTTTTTTATATGTTGTTAGATGCTTCCTTGAAAAAAAAATAAGGAATGTTTTCCAAGATTTATGAATATTTACCTCTTTCAGATTGTGATTTCAAAGAATTATTAAAGAAAGAACTGGAAAGAACCAATTTTTCGTTCAAAACTTAAATAAAACAAGCGAGGTACAGATTTCACTAACTTCTAAACCGATATAATTTTTTGTATTATTATTTCTATTTCAAAAAGGAGAATCTATCTTTCACGTGTGTCATAATACTAAATAAATTAATCCAGGCTCACAGGTAGCTGCTAATCCAGAAAATGGAAGGTATGCAACTTTATAAATCTTAAAAAATAAACAAATAAACTCTACCCGTGCAAGGCCGGGAAAATCAGCTAGTACATTTTAAGCACTGTGATTATAAACATTTTAAGTAAAACAACTTCATTATGGTTCATTTCTGTAAGTCATTTCTTATTTGAAGGTTTAGGTGTTATGAAAAACGTGTATTAAAAGAAACCAAATAATGCCGTAATAGGGTAAAAAGAAAGAGAAAAATACCAAAAAAATTTAGAAAATTATTCTGAAGCATCTTTTTAGAAGTAAAAAAGGATAATTATTTGCCATGTAAGGTATTTTTACCTTTTATTAGAGTCATAGGCACGTTTTACGCATGGGGTACTATTAGACCCCACGAGGGGGAATATGTGACTATTTTTTCAAGAGGGTAGGAAGGTTAAGTCAGATCATTGCTCCTGGATCATTCCTGGTGGGTGGAATAAGGACTGATAATCCTATTTTTCGGTCTCATATGATCTTAATTGAATGTAGGCCTGTAAACACTTAAGTACATTAATTTAATATATTGACTCTCAAGGTAGCCACAGTATGATTGGCGATGCACTGTCATCTTTACATAAGAAAATTGGACCGAAATTACCTTCTAAAATCTAATTAGTAAAATAGGGTTTGTTGTAGTAGATATCAATAATATATCCATCCCTAATCATCAAATAAATGAATTAAAGTTTTATTTTGTATTTATTACTTATCATTGAGAATAGTTCCTAAGCACTACGAATCAATATTTAAAAAAATGAACTGTGCAAAATCTGAGGGTGATAGATAAATTCTGATTGCAGATTTGAAATCAGCTTAATAACTACCTAAGAAACACTATAAAAGTATCTTGAGCCAAAAACCTTGTAGTGTAATCAATCAAAATAAATTGATTGTAAACATTGAGTGTCATGTAGGTTTTGTCCGTAATGATTTTGAATGGCATTGAAGTTATTTTTAACAAGTATGGGTTGAAAAAATATGAATGTTAAAATACTAGTTACGATTTCTTAGGAACAACATTAAATTGAAAAGATTCATTGGTGAACTTTTTTTTCAAATTATTGGTCGACAATAGTTACCAGCAGCTATTTTTGAAGGAAAATATTTTCACAAAACTATTGATGTAGAACCAAAAAATATTCAAGAGAGTGACTCCTCTTAAGATCGTGTTATTAAACATGACCTGTGACGTATGCTGGAAAGATGGTTGACGTTTCTTCTGCTAATTGTTTTTACGAATGCTTTGTAAAGTTCAGTAAGCAGGGTTTTGGGAGAATTGCGAAGCGACTCGAAAAGTCCTGCTTAAGCAGGTTATGGGGGTTGGTGAGCGATATCGAGCCGGAGCTGGTAGCTCCCCAGTGTTATACACATAAATTTCTTTTGATTTTATAATTTTAAACTAAGGATATAAAATTTCCCATTTTTGAGACGTTATTTATTAAACTTTTTTTGTCCTTTTACAATTATTTTCAGCACCAAACGATATATACAAAAAAAATTTAACGTCAGATTTTCCTTTTCTATGACTTACATTTTCCTATTAAATCAATAAATATTGATATTATCCTGAATTCCCCTCAGTAACAATTATTTATCAATATAATTGCCTTTTTAGAACCATCCTCACAAAAAATCTCTAAATGCAGCCTTGTAGACAGTATTATACAATCAGCTATAATTTTTTGTAATATTTCTTTCTTTAAATTTAAACTATTCTTAAGCAAAATTTGTTGATACAGTCCTAGTCGCCCCAAATTTAGTATAGGGATTCAATAGTTATCTCGGGCGGCTTAGGGTTGAATGGGTTAAAGATAACCAAACTATTCAAACCATTACTATTTAATGTAATTAGGGTTAGAAGAATTCCCATAAAAATAACTGAAAAGAAACTATGTGCATTCAATTTTAACTACTTACATTAATGAAAATTCTAAACACTGCAAATTTCGAAACACAACAGAAATTTCTAAAGGGGCTTAACTTTTCGTCAATAATTACAGTGATTTGTTCATTAGTAAATTGGCAATACGAGCTATAACACGAATCTACCATCCCGAAAATCACAACTTTCCCCCCAAACTTTATGCTTAAAACTTTGAGTAAGCTCCCAATAAATATATTTACTCGGATTAAAACTACCTACTTAGCATATCCACTGCACACGCTGTCTAATAAAGTATCGGACCAACAAAATACCTATTTTGATTAAACTCCACTTCGTTCGCTTTACGTTTTCTTATCTGCATTGCCATCTCATGACTATTCAGCAGCACTTTTGATATCACAAAAATATCTCCTCATTGAGGGACCGTCTCAATATATCCCACTTTCCCAAAAGCACTCCACCCACATTGAAATAGAAATTTTTAGACTGCCCACGATATTTTCCCCTCAGCTACGATCACTACTGTGTTTGCTTTTAACTAACGAGTGATCCTGCCGCAAAGAACTGAGGAGCTCAGCGAAAACTATTGGCCGATTTCTGCTCTCTATTTGCCTTTGGGTGTTCGATGGGTTCTCTCCCAGTACCTTCCCCCTCTCCCCCTTCAAGCGACTTTCAGCAGGGTCCCCGCAGAGAGAGAGAGAGAGAGAGAGAGAGAGAGAGAGAGAGAGAGAGAGAGAGAGAGAGAGAGAGAGAGAGCACGTTTTGGGTGAAGTTGTAAATAAATATGGGATTTGGAAGTAGTTTTAGCGCCTGCTTTTGGGAATGGGGAGGATTTATCCAGTATTGCAGGTGCTCCTGTGTTATGTGTGTGTACTTTTGCTCAAATGTAGGTGTTTTTAAAGGCCGTTTATTAGTTTTAGTTGAGAAAGAATTTCTGTGATGGAAGGGATCTGCGAAATAGGAAAGTTAGTTAAAAGGTAAATGCTGATTTTAAATTTTCTCTAACAATATTTTGTTCACTTCTAAAAATATCAAAAACGATTCTAAAAAAAGTATTTAATAAACATTGTCTAAAGCTTCTGTTTTCTACTTTTAAGTATAAGTACTTCCTGTTAAAGGAAAATTGAAAAACCTTTTCAAAGAGATCAACTAAAACCTTATGTGAAATCCTTTAAATTACAGAAACCCTATAGACAGTCGAGTACGTTTTAACTAAACCATCGCCTGGCCCAGCTTTTGGTTTCTTCATCCATTGTCGTCCAGTAAAACCTACGCGCTATTCCGACTATGTTTATTCTATACTAAAATATTTATTACATATTATGAACCAGTTTTTATAAAACTCTATTATTTGTTGTTATTTTTGTTAGGACTGGATCTCTCAACCCCCTGTAATCTATTTTGTTTCTGTTGTGTGCCTACCGGGGGAAGAATCCCAGTATTATATTTTCATGTTTATAACGTTGGCAATGATCTTGTTATATTTTTGTATGTATATAAATTGTTGTAAATGTGTCTTTAGTGTAGAGGCGTCTGTTAGGCCTGAGCCATAGCCTCCGTAATTTTGTTTTTCTCATCATTTAATTTACTTTCGTTCTTTAAATAAATCTGAGTTTATTTTTTACCTTTGTTTTTCATTCTTGATTCAAACACTCGTGTGGGTCTCCCTAAGATACCCAACAATGGTTATGGGCACCGAGTGTTTTGTTTCAAGCAATGTTTGAGGTAAACCCTTTTAGTTAAAGGTTAGCTTTGGTATTAGGCCTCGATCAAAATTATTAGATCGGTAGTTTTTCGCCATGGCTGCAGAAAGTTTTAGGATAGACAGCCTCAATGCTGATAATTACGCGAATTGGTCTGCTGACATTAAATACTTACTTCTAGAGAAAGAATGCTGGGATATAGTAACCGGTGAGGAAGTAAAACCAGAGTTAGCTGATGGTGATAAAACTGCTGAAAAGGTAAAAGCTCTTAAAGACTTTAAACGTCGCGCGAATACAGCTATCGCAATTATTTACCTTAATTCTGAACCAGAGTTCAGACGTTTGATCGAAGGTATAACAGATCCTTCAGAAGCTTGGAAAAAGCTTGAATCCAATTTTCGTCCAGATAATAGGACGCGATATATGAGATTGTATAATGAATTTCTTAATTGTAAAATCGAGGATGGAGAAAGCATAGGCATGTATGCTGCTAGTAGGCTTAAACGATTTGTTGACCAACTATCCGCAATGAATCATCCCTTAGATGATAACTATGTTGTTTTCCAATTATTAAGGTTTTTACCTGATAAATTTGACAATTTAGTTCAAAGTATAATGCGGTGGTCAGAGGAAGACTTTAAGTTTAAAAAAGTAGCCGAAGAATTAATCTCGGAGGAAGCTAGGTTAGCACTCCGGGATGAAGATCGAAAAGTTTCAGCTTGGTATGCTGACGCTGACAAAGCAGGTACGAGTAAAGGACACCCCAGCCGTGGTAGCACAAATTGGAATGCTGAGGAGAGTCCGAGGACACGGAGATCGCCTACTCGTAAGACATTCGGAAACCGAGTATCCAGAGGAGCTAGACAACGTCGTTCCCCAGGATCACCAGGTGGATTTGATAGGAGCCCAAATCGTTCCTACAGGTCAGACTGTTATTTCCTTGATGATCTTAAGTCTAAAAATACAAAATGGGGTAACGCTTGGGTATTTGATACCGCAGCTTCACACCACTTTTGTAAAGATAAAAGTATTTTTAGTAAATACGAAGTTATTAGTAATAGGGATTTAGCTGTAGCTGTTGATGGGGTAACTATTCCGATTGAGGGGAAAGGTGAAATAGAACTGAACTTTGGCAAGAATAGTATAAGGATAGGTGATGTTCTTTATTCCCCTAGATTAAGAAGGAATCTACTTTCAGGCCCCAGGTTTGACATGCGAGGTGCAACATTTGAAGGAAAAGAGGGAAAGATAAAAGTTTATAAGGCAGGAAAATTCTTGTTTAGTGCTAGTCTAAAGAATGGGATCTACTTAACATATCCTAATCCTAAGGTAGTTAAGCGAAAAAGAGTTAGATTCAAATCTACTGTTAACGTAACTGAGTCCAATCAAAGTCCTAAATCTAGTAGATCAAGGAGGGTTGAACGTTTTAGTAGTAAACCCGATTCCAGAGAATCAAATCTCTCAGTTTGGCACAGAAGGTTAGCACATATTAGTCAACAGGTAATTAAACAAACCAGTGGTAGTGTTAAAGGATTACCTGAATTTGGGAATCAGGAAGTTAATTGTGAATCCTGTAAAGTAGCAAAGAGTAGAAGAGTTTCATTTAAACCACTAAATAAAATAAGATCTGATCAGCCCCTAGACCTTTTACACGTAGACGTTTGTGGTCCAATGACACACAAGGGTAGAGGGGGTGAACGTTTCTTTTTAACGATCACGGACGACTTTTCTAGAAAAACTTCAGTGTTCCCATTAAAACACAAGTCTGAGGGTTTTTGAAACATTTAAAAATTATCAGAATAGAGCAGAAAGGTTTCTAGATCGTCGTGTGAAATCTGTCAGATCAGATAATGGAGGTGAGTTCGTGAATGACCGTTTTCGTAAATACTTTAACGAAATGGGTATTAAGCATGAGAAAACGAACTCGTATTCTCCAGAAAAAAATGGAGTTTCCGAGAGGGTTAACGATACTTGTCTAAATGGTATTAGAGTTTTGTTAGAAGACAGTGGTATGAGTAAAGGGTTTTGGCCAGAAGCTCTATTATACTTTTCCTATACTTGGAATAGAGTCTGTCACAAAGGTCAAAGCAAGACACCAATAGAACTTTTTGGTGGACATCCGCCATCAGTAAAACACCTCCGACCCTTTGGCACAGTAGCTTACGCAAGAGTTCCAAAACAAGTTCGAAAGAAGTTGGATAATCGTGCAGTAAAAGGGGTACTGGTGGGTTATGCTTTGAATACACGTGGGTATCGCATATGGTTACCACAAGAAAAGAGGGTCGTAGAAACAATTAACGTTACGTTTGACGAAACCTATATCACTAATTCTCCCAAGTCCAGAGACCGTCTTGATTGCGGTAGTATGGGCAGTGGAGCTGTGATGGGCCCATCGTCATCGTACCAACACGATACAAGTGATTCAGACGAAGACATTGACATCGTCAAACCTAGTGACGATGAATCGTCTGGTTCTGGGGATGACGGTGATGATGATAGTGTATTGGGTGCACTATTTACTAAGAGTAAAACTCTCAAAGAGACAACTTGGTTGAGAATTCCCAAGGAGAGGCCTGATAAATCTAGAATAGATGTGTACTATTATGAGAAGGGTGAAAATGAAAGAATAAGGTCATTAAATGAGGTTGAACGGTATTGTTCTAAAAAGGGTATAAAGTTTCAACCTGAACTTTTCAGTTTTAAAGGTTCTGATGTTTATTCAGGGGAAGTTAAAGGTAACACGCACATGGTATCTGAGTCGGAATTAAGTCCTGAGGCTAATTCTGTTGAAGTTGTAATTCCTAAAACCTTTAAAGAGTGTAAAAATTCTCCCGATTACGTTAACTGGTCCAAAGCAATGGATGATGAAATCCAAACAATGAAAGATCGAAATGTTTGGGAGTTAGTTCCACTTAATTCAAACTGTAAAATTCTGGGAAACAGATGGGTATACAATGTAAAAACTAATGAAAAGGGTAAAGTTGCTAGGTTTAAAGCACGTTTAGTAGCCCAAGGATACAAACAAAGAAAAGGTGAATCGTACGACGAAATTTTTAGCCCTGTAATAAATTTCTCCTTAATAAGGTTATTTTTTGCAATACTTGTTTGTCTTTTTGGTTGGAAAAACTGCCAGCTAGATGTTAAAAATGCTTACCTATATGCTGACTTACCTGAAAACATTTACATGTATCAACGCCAAGGTTATATAAGTGCAGAGTTTCCCACTTATATTTGTAAACTAAATAAAGCCCTGTATGGTTTAAAACAAAGTGGCCGACATTGGTTCTTTGAAATCCATAATATTTTGGAAAGTATAAATTTTGAAAAATTAGATTGGTGTAATTGTGTCTATGTATACAATAAGAGTAGTGTGTTATTATTGTATGTTGACGATATAATTTTATTTGGTAAAACTCAAAATGATATTGATTTATGTATTAGTATGTTAACAGAAAGGTTAGATGTTAAAATACTTGGTAAAACCAAGAAGCTACTTGGTGTTGAGTTTTATGAAAAGGATGGAGGTTTGTACATTCATCAGCATGAGTATATTGTAAAAGTTTGTGAAATGTTCAAAAAGTATAAATTTCCAATCTCATCCTTGCCTATATCAAAAGGCTTAGTGTTGTCAAAAATGGACTGTCCTAAATCGGAATGTGAAATGTTAGAAATGAAAAAGTTTCCTTATCGTAGTCTAATAGGCTGTTTGTCTTTTATTGCAAGTCGCACTAGACCAGACATAAACTATGCCGTAAATGTATTTTCTCAGTTCCAAGAAAATCCAGGCATCATACACTGGAACTATTTGTTAAGATTATTAGGTTATGTTCAATTTACGCAAAAGTATATGCTTAATTTATCTGATATAAAATGTATAAATGTGAATTGTTTTAGTGATTCGGACTTTGCCTCGAGCAGAGACGATCGTATATCCATGGGTGGATTAATACTTTTTGTAGACAAAGTACCTGTAATTTGGAGATCTTGTAAACATAAAAATGTAAGTCTTTCAACTATGGAAGCAGAATATGTTACTTTAACTGATGCTGCGAAGGAAATTATGTGGATTGTAAGAATTCTTGAAAATTGTAACAAATTTAATGTTTTTCCTTATTATTCTATTCAAAATACTGTTTTATATTGTGATAATCTGGCTGCTATAGATTTTTCTAAATCTCCTATAGAGAATAATCGTACAAAACATATACATATTAGATTTCATTTTTTAAGGAACTTGGTATGTGATAAATTTTTTGTATTGAAGTATGTTCCAAGTAAAAATAATTTTGCAGATGTTTTCACCAAGGCCTTGTCTAAAAATGGATTACTTACTTTTGTTAAAAATATTTTCAAAGTTTGAAAGTGTATTGAATTTAACTATGTATTAGGATGTATGGATTAACATGATTTTTGATAGCCAGCGAGTTAAGAGATGGGGGGGCTATTGTTAGGACTGGATCTCTCAACCCCCTGTAATCTATTTTGTTTCTGTTGTGTGCCTACCGGGGGAAGAATCCCAGTATTATATTTTCATGTTTATAACGTTGGCAATGATCTTGTTATATTTTTGTATGTATATGTTACAGTTAAAGTCCGGAAATCAGTTAATTTACAGTTAACCTAGGTAATTTGCAGATTAACGAGGGTGATCCGTTAAAGAGCGAATTTTTTTTCAATTTCTAAGATTACCTAGGTAATCTTGGAATTACCTAGGTATTCTGCACCCTACCGACTAGACACTCGTTAATCTGCATACTACCTGTAATCAGTTATTTTACATATTAACGAGGGTGATCCGTTAAAGTACAAAATTTTATTTTATTTTATAAAAAGTTTAAGGAGGTTGGGGGGGCTGCCGCCCCCCCAAACCCCCCTGCCCTAACTATAACCAAACTCGTTTTGGGGGTAAACAGTAACAATGACGAATCAAAAAAGGGGGATCGGTACTTTTTTCATATTACACAAAACACGCAAATCCCACAAAAATAGTAATGAAATAGCAATTTTAAAACTAGAATATAAAAACAATAATAATAGAATATTAAAGTACCAACTGAGATTTGTATCAATTGTGGTTTTCGATCTCGATTTGACAGCGTATTTCAATGCGAGCACTTAAACTAGCAAATCTTAATGAAAGCGCGGTGTAATCGGCTGGCAGCCTGCACTGAACTATTGCTAGGATTCGCGATCGATTACATATGTTAAACCCTTGCCCAGGTTCCAGCGATTGTTGAATTAACGTTTGTTGAAAAGATATTTCAACAGCTGGGACATTTGCTTTCGTTAAAAGAAATCTCTGTCACTCTGAAGTCGGAACTTCAACACAATTGTTTCAAAATACAAAACACCAAATATGACAACAAACTACGTATTGAAACCCAACTGCGCAGGGGTAAGCGCATGGCGCAGTAAGCACCTCAACATTTTAACAGAAAGTTTTGAACGAAACAAACTATTTTGAACTTTAACGATCAAGAGGCCGTTATAGTGTAGATTCCCTAGGTAAAATGCGAAAAACTCAAAAATCCGCTCATTAACGACAGAAATCAGTTAATCTTAAGTTTACCTAGGTATTCTTCAGATTAACTAATTATAAACTTTAGCGGTAACATATATAAATTGTTGTAAATGTGTCTTTAGTGTAGAGGCGTCTGTTAGGCCTGAGCCATAGCCTCCGTAATTTTGTTTTTCTCATCATTTAATTTACTTTCGTTCTTTAAATAAATCTGAGTTTATTTTTTACCTTTGTTTTTCATTCTTGATTCAAACACTCGTGTGGGTCTCCCTAAGATACCCAACAATTTTTAGATTATTCCTTCACTTAAAACATATTTTTCTTAAATATAACAAAAAAATCATCATAAATCATTTATAAATCTAGTGAGTGGTAAGTGTAGCTCTTTAACTTAATCTTAAAAAAAAACACCCAACATAATAGAAGAATAGTAAAGTCGAAGCCGGGTTGATACCTGCAGCAAAGGACACCTCCCAACTCAACTCAACTCAACTCCAACTTAATCTAATATTCATAAATTTCTTTTAAATCCTTAAATCCTAAATCTTTTAAATCATTAATCATCGTCTAAATTATCTTATATTCTTAACCTTTTACCTGCCGATGTTCCCAAATGGGAACATCATTTTAAGGAATTTTTTCACCACTTAATTTTTCATGCAGGAATTTGATACTTGGTAGAAAGCAACTCAAAGATGTGAAGTTATTTTACATGCAAAAGTTTTTCATGTGCAATTTAATCCTTTTTGTAGAATTTACATCAAAATTAGAGATTTTTGTCTCATCCAAAAGTTCCACAAGTTTCAACTTGTGAAAATTTTAAATAAATGTTGTTTTAAATAATTTTGCTGTGTTCAGGTAGCTTAAGTACACATCTTCCGATTTGGCTTGACAGAATAGCTTCATATTCTAATTTTGGAGAGTAATTACCAATACAACGTATATGTTCCCAAATGGGAACATCGGCGTTTGGGGTATAGTATTTGAGGGGATTTTTATAACATGCAAAAATTCAAGTTATTTCCTATTTTCTTTAATTTTTTGAACTTTTGTCTCAAAGGATCTAAACAGGTCAAGAATCATGTTTTAAATTCAAAAATATGTAATTTTTATTTTTTCACCTGATTTATGGAGAAATAAATTCAAAATCTTTATAACATATTCTTACACTTGTATATATTTCTAACTCCCCGATCGATTAATTTTCAGTAATTATCAATAGGGGTTATGAATAGAGCATATTTGGAGTGATTCTGAGGATTTGCGTATATATTTTTGTTCAAGTACTTTTTTTTACATAAAAATTTTAGGAATAAAATTGAAGAATTTTGAAAATAAGGAAAAGTGCGTACATCTAAAAACACTCTTCTAAAGTAAGATGGATGTAAGATATATGTGGTTCAGTTCGGAATCTTACATGAGAAACACAGCTTTAATAAATCAATGGAGATAATTATGATTATCATCTTTGAAAGCTAATTAGATTTGAATGCAATTAGAGGATTTTATGCTAGATATCCGTATAGAACCGTAATTAAAACTAATTTTTCTCACAGAATCGTAACTTTTTAGCTTTAAAGAGCATGGGAACACTCTTATGTATTTTTTACACCAAGATATTACTCATAGTGCAAGAAAAATTTACGGAAAAGCTTCGCGTTCATGTCAATTTTTTCTTGTGAAAATCTATAAAATGTTGCTCAATCGTCCAAGTATGGAAAATAAAAATGAAAAAACCGTCCACAATCATAAAAATGTTCATAATTATAGAGTAGAAACCGATTTCAATCATTTTATTTGAATTAATTGTAAAATATGTGCCTTTTGGAAATCACCCTAAAAACTTCACCCCAAACGCCCATGTTCCCATTTGGGAACATCCTCAAAATCATACTTAGGATTTTTTTTCCGCCAAAAAATGACTAGAATGGTTTTAGTAAAGATGAAACAAGCCATTTAAGCCAAAAATCAGAACCTTTAATTCGAAATTTGAATTACGGCGTTTAAAAGGTTAACTATGACAGTATTTTCTTGCAAGTGAGCAAATGTATATTATTAGCTTTCCTAGAAATACATTTAAAGTGGTATAATTATTTAAAAAATACATTTAGATTTACACGGAAGAGATATAATCTAGGAATTTTGAGTTTATACGATTACCCTTTACAGTTTACAAAGTAGCAGTTTTATTATCACAGCAACAAATAAGTAAGAAAAATTAACTTTTACACAGATTTAGTAAAGTTAACGTTTTTTCCTACTGGAACTTTCATTCCTATATTGATGGGAAAACAACTTTTCAATAAAGCTTTATGAAATAAAGTATCTTTTTTTTTCACCGCAACCTTACTCTACTAAATTAATAGCAAGTTCTAGACTTCATGAAAGTAATATATTTTTTTTCACCGCAACATTACTACACTAAAGGAGAAACAAGTTCTACAGGCTTTATGAAATAAAGTATCTTTTTTTCACCGCAACATTACTCTACTAAAGGGAAAGCAAGTTCTACAGAGTTCATGAAAGTAATATATTTTTTTCACCGCAACATTACTACACTAAAGGAGAAACAAGTTCTACAGGCTTTATGAAATAAAGTATCTTTTTTTCACCGCAACATTACTCTACTAAAGGAAATGCAAGTTCTACAGACTTCATGAAAGTAATATATTTTTTTTCACCGCAACATTACTACACTAAAGGAGAAACAAGTTCTACAGGCTTTATGAAATAAAGTATCTTTTTTTCACCGAAACATTACTCTACTAAAGGAAAAGCAAGTTCTACAGAGTTCATGAAAGTAATATATTTTTTTCACCGCAAAATTACAACACTAAAGGAAAAATAACTTCTACAGGCTTTATGAAACAAAGTAACTTTTTTTCACCGCAACATTACTTTACTAAAGAAAAAAAAACTTTTATAGGATGTTCTTTTAAAAAGCGAGCACTTGCACTTATGGCAAAACAATTTAACATGTTACATACTTGAGTCAAATCAAGCATATTTTCCCCAAGGAAAAATCTACAAATCTCCATAGAATTCAAAATGGCGAAAGCAGGATTATTTTAAAGAATTTAGAAAAAGGAAATAGAAAAAGAAATTTAAATGAAATTTTGTTTTCTATGCTATTAATCTAATCAATAAGTTAACAATAGACACCACTTGCTCCATCAAAAATCTTTCTGTGAGCTCATGTTCCGCGGATCAATTTGGACATGTTCCCTTCCACCCCTTTCAGCCAATCACAGAGGGAGTCCTGCTCGCGCCGTCAGCCGGTGGTTGCGGAGAAAGAAACATCGAAGTAAACCCCTCCTCAGTTGAGCACGTGCTTTCGTATCGTTCGGAAGCTCCCGGCCGGTGCTGTGCGTTTATGACCCTTTGGGCCTTACAGGCATTTACAACGTGCAAGCTTGCAGCGGGATTGAGTGCTACATGCTATATACTGTGCGATTTTCATTCATTAAATTGATTAACTTTGAACATAATTTTTATGGATATTTATGTAAGGGAATTGAACAAGAAAGTGAAAAAACTAAAACAATTGGTTATGATAACGATGTTGCTCGTGTGAAGCTCTAATTGTGTGCAGTGCTATGTGATAACATTAGAATGGAAATTTAGCTTACACTATCACACACTAATGTGATTTTTTCTCAATATTGACCAACACCATATTTGAATTGTAGTGCAATATTTATGAAATATAAAGAGAAAGTAGGAAAAGTAGAAAGGTACACGAATGTGGCTTGGTTCATGTAATCACTCTACTTTTAAGAATTTCTTTATTATTAAAAGTGCAAAATAGGAAATAAAAACGCAGAACTTAAAATACATATTTTAGAATTTTATATAAACTTATCGAAATCAAAAATGGATACTTACTATGTGGTAGGACCTTTTCCAAGTGTGCACTGGTAAGTGTTGGAAAATTGCCAGCTTTGCTTATCCGTTTTCCGAGTGACCTTCTTTATATCAACAAGTGGTTTCTTGGCAACTTTTGTGGAAAGCAGTATGGTTTATATCAAGTGGAAAAGCATCAATCTTGTCATACAAGTGTTGATTTTTATAAACGCAGGTAAGATGTTTTATTAACAACTCCAAATATTTTCCATTAGAAACTATTTTGCTTCAATTTTTGTCTTTAAAAAGCTTTAAAAATTTATATTCATTGCATTTAAAGAATTTCTGAATGTTTTAAGGTAATGTGGGTGTTTTTTAATACGCTAAAAGATAAAGCATTAACATTAATGGCTTTTTATTTTTATGTTATAATATTTTAAACTACCCATTTACGAATTAATTATTATCAAATTATCAAAAATTATTTCTTAAGATTTAATGAAATGATTTTTGCAATTATATGTATCATGAAGTACGAGTTAAAAAATCTGTTATAGTCAGGTACAAATTTGGTCAATTATTTCCTCTTTGGTAAACATTTTTGGTAAGTTTACTAGTTTTTATCACTAGTCCTCCTTGCGTTATAACTTTCAAAGTGTCAGCTGACGATCTTTCAACCAAGATACAGCCGGCTGACTTTTGCTTTTCTTCGAGATATTGGGTTAGCTATAATTTAACAAGTTTTTAGCCATGAGGAAAAAACTATATATTTTTTTCTTCGTGTTCGGGGGTATACCACCCTTCTACCCATTCACGGAACTGCGGCTGACGTTCACGAGGCTTTATGACACAACTATCTGCTGCGCCTCACCAATTACCGTTTGGTTAATTGGTCACCAAAATCTGTCACTGGCTCCCGGACTATTATGTTTAACTAACGGATCACAAAATTTTTTTATGTAATGCAAGAAACAAATCTATAAAGTGGAGGTTGCTTAAAAAGGTGTAGTTCTTTTTTAGTACAATCTCTGGTAATTAATTTATGTAAATATAAAATATGTTTAAAGAGGAACCTAGAAATTATAAATATCTTAATTTCTTGATTAACACAAAATTTATTTATAATTATTACCTTTTAATAAGGGATAACAATTTTATTAGTTTAAATTAGTTTTTTTTAAATCGCAAACTTAAATAAAAAAAACCCTTCAAAAGTTACTTCAGTTTTTGTTAGTACTTTTATAAATGTAAAGGATTTTCTATAACTATATTACACAGTTGTTAAATATTTTAAAGATTTTATAGAAATAAAATGTGTGCTGTGAATTTAAACTGACTCTATTAATCTTAAATTTATACCTTTTTTAACCAAGAAACGAATAAACTTTTTGTTCAGCATTGAAAGGTAGTCAAAGTCCTACCTTCAATATACCTACTAAAAGAATAGTAAATCATTAATTCAAAATTTCATTAATTTCAAACTATGTATAAAATTACATACTTCATATCCTACTACTATTATAATTGTGAAATGTTTGTCTGGATGTTTGTTACTCTTTCACGCAAAAACTACTGAATGGATTTTAATGAAATTTTACTATAATGTAGCTTATACATCAGAATAACACATAGGCTATAATTTATAAAGAGAAAATCGGTCCTTCATTCTTTTTTTCCAATTTTTCTTCTTTTTTCACTTATTTTTCCGTGTTTGAAAACCTGTTTTACCAGTCATACAACGAGTTAAAAATAAAACATTGTTTCAAATGAGACAGATCATTAGACTTTTTCATTTACTAGATCTTTTATTTTAGTTTTAAACACTGGTTTTAAATTTGTTAATTTGTTCACTAGACTTACTAATTTACTAGACTTTTTATTATGGTTTCAAATTTGTTATTTTATAAAGGCACCAAGATATTAAACATTATCAGGAGCATCGGGATTGTAAAAAGTGACAAGAACACCGGGATTGGAAAATTAGCGAGAACATCGGGATGGAAAAAATTACCGGGTTATAAAAATTACCGAGAACACTGGGATAGGAAATCCTACTACTATTATAATTGTGAAATGTTTGTCTGGATGTTTGTTACTCTTTCACGCAAAAACTACTGAATGGATTTTAATGAAATTTTACTATAATGTAGCTTATACATCAGAATAACACATAGGCTATAATTTATAAAGAGAAAATCGGTCCTTCATTTTTTTTCCAATTTTTCTTCTTTTTTCACTTATTTTTCCGTGTTTGAAAACCTGTTTTACCAGTCATACAACGAGTTAAAAATAAAACATTGTTTCAAATGAGACAGATCACTAGACTTTTTCATTTACTAGATCTTTTAGTTTAGTTTTAAACACTGGTTTTAAATTTGTTAATTTGTTCACTAGACTTACTAATTTACTAGACTTTTTATTATGGTTTCAAATTTGTTATTTTATAAAGGCACCAAGATATTAAACATTATCAGGAACATCGGTATTGTAAAAAGTGACAAGAACACCGGGATTGGAAAATTAGCGAGAACATCGGGATGGAAAAAATTACCGGGTTATAAAAATTACCGAGAACACTGGGATATGAAATTTACCATAAAGACACCGGGAATACCGGAATATAAAAATTACCGTAAACACTGAGATAGGAAAATTACCGGGACCGCCGGGATTAGAAAAATTACCGTGACCACCGGGATAAGATTACCGGGAACACTGGGATAGGAAAGAGGTGCCTGGGATACCGGGATGATTTGTAATATTGCTAATTCACAAAATTATAAATGTATTTTAAGAAATATTAAAAAAAAAAAAATTTATAAACTCCCCCCCGTGCAAGGCCGGGTATAACAGCTAGTTTACCATAAAGACACCGGGAATACCGGAATATAAAAATTACCGTAAACACTGAGATAGGAAAATTACCGGGACCGCAGGGATTAGAAAAATTACCGTGACCACCGGGATAAGATTACCGGGAACACTGATGGGATAGGAAAGAGGTGCCTGGGATACCGGGATGATTTGTAATATTGCTAATTTACAAAATTATAAATGTATTTTAAGAAATATTTAAAAAAATAAATTTATAAACTCCCCCCGTGCAAGGCCGGGTATAACAGCTAGTTGTTAATATAAGTCAAATCATGAGGAAAACTGAAGATTTAAATCCCCTCAAAAATAACTTTCTAGAATTTAATTTAATATACTTATCCCCTATTGTAAATTATAACTCAACATTTTCATGAAAACACTTTAAAAGTAAGGAAAATGTAATAATTTAAGAAAACCACTTCACTTTAACGCTATTAATTTTAAAAAAAATTCTCAGCAACTCTCCTATTGGAACTAAGTCCACGAAAAAAATCGTAGATTAGTTATCGAGTTAATTTGTTACTTGGTCAATAATTAATTTGATAAAGAAAACCATTTTTATTATTGATGTTACAAAGTATGCGTTTAAAATTTTTAACCCATCTATTAGAGTCATTGAAACTTGATAAGTCACTTAAAGAATCAAATAATTTTCCATTATTTACAATTTCAAAGGAAAAAAGAAACTCACAGTAAATTAAGTAATAAAACAAATTTAGAAAAAAAGTTTAACTTATTATACATATCATATTTTTCTATATTTGTAAAATAGAAAAATTAACCAACAATTTCATCCACACTTTCCCTTGAAATTTTGAATATTATCCAAGACATCGTAAAATTTTATTTCTAATAATAGCGATAATAACCATTATGCAAGTTTAATACTCTACTCATACATATTAAAATATCTATAGAAGAAGATCAGCGGAGACCAGCATTTTATGCATAAACCACCTTTGGTGTAAGATGTTTGATTGATATGCTATGTAATTCAAAAGAATGCTTAAAAGGGGGATTTAGATGCTAAGCTTAAAGTTCATAAAGCTCTTTGAGTTTAAAGGCCGTATTGTTAGAAATCCAATAGAATATTGATAGAATTATTTAAATATTTTAACTCCTACGAATAATCCAGAAGCACTTTCTTTCAAAGAATCTTTGTTAAACCTAATTAAAAACATTACCGTTTGAAGGTATTTGCCTTTTGTTAAGGGTTTCTCACAATGAGCTTCTTTAATTAGATGTTTAAAATGCATTGTTTATGAGCTAAAGTGCAGGTTATATATGGTTATGTGACAATTTCAAGGAGGGTGGGAGAGTTTAAACTTAAACTTGATGAGCTATATTTAAAACTTAACAGATTATTAACATTTATATTAATATTTAAAAAAATCTACGAAATATTTTCATCGTAAAGAAAATAGTAGTAAATTCTTATTTGGTTATGCTTAAGTAAAACATGACACATATTTAAGAACTATAGGGATATTAAATTTGTTGATGAATGGAACAAAAAAAAGTAACTTACTTATAAATTAAGTATATGATACTTATAAATTAAGTATATGATACTTATAAATTATTCACTTTAAATACCGTAAAACTGGTTGAGTAGAAACATTTAGTTTTTATTTTGATTCCCTTGAAAATTACTGTCATAATGATTTCCGCCCAATAGATTAGTATATTAAAGATATCAGATATTAAAAATAGCCCAACAAAATGCAAGTGGTGTTTATAATTATTATTATAATTAGTTTAGTGATTTAATGAGAAAAACAAGAAAAAAGTTGAAATTCAATATCCTATTTAAGATTTATTTTAGAAAATGTATTAGCTCAACGATCGTGTACTCGTGTCAAGGGTGAAATCTTGGGTAAGGAGCTATGGGGGTTAGTTTAACTTTAAGGATTTATGAAACATTGTCTTACTTTTTCGATTTTAATCTCCCTACTTTTATGAAAGAGACTGACTTTAAGGTGATTTTAAAGTTAATTGATAAAAGTAAATTCGGTTTTGAAAAGTTAAGGTTATACTTAGCTTTTAGTATCTCAGACCCCTAATTCTACAAAATAACAGTATATAAGACATAATAGGATAATATGAAAATGTAATTACATATTCGTATTCTCGCCTCATAAAAATTGATGCCTATCACAAAATTAAATTCAGAAAAATAGAGATAAAGTCATTTTGTTTTTGATTAAAACTAAAAGAACGGAACAAGACCAAATATCCCGAACAAAACCTTTTACCAAAATTTTTTTTTATTTTTTTAGGTTGAAAGATAAAAAGTGTTCCGATTCCTCCCTTTTACGGTATTGATTCAATTAGATACCTTATTGTTAAATAGCCTTATTGTCTATTTAAAACTATTTAGGCATTTTGTGAAATGAAATTTTTAAATAAATAAATAATCTGATCATGCAAAAAGATTTTCTCAAAATTTCAGACATGATCATTAATTTAAGGATGTATGCATAGTATGTAGTAGTAGGTAGGATGTATAGTATAGGATTAATTTTACAAATTGTTTTCATAAATACTTATTTTTAACTAAGAATACTTTTTTTAACTTTTTCTCCAACAACTTAAAAAAATTGCTTTATTTTATTAAAAATTAAAAAAAATCTAACTGTTTTGGCATTTTTAAATAATGCTTTGTATTCGAAATATGAGTATAAGAAAGTTCCAGCATAATTATGTGGTTATGGAATAAAAATTCCTTCTTTCACATTTTTAAAAAGTTTCTCTAAAGTTTTACTATAAGCCTTATCCCCTTCTTAAAACTGACACTTAATTTGTTTTATCTCACTAAAACAAGTTGTAACGACCATTTAAACGTGTCATTAAGTCTTTTTAGGGTAATTTTATGCTAAAGTCACTGAACACAGCTACTTAAAACAACCTAGATAAATGATATATCATTTTAAAAATATCTCTCTGAACCGGTAAAGCTATACATTTTGTCCAAGAAACTACCAATTTAAAGCAGTAGCGTCTTATTAACAAAACTATTTCTCGCATTTCCTCTTTAGGAACGGTTTAAAACAAGGTAAATCCTATTTAAAAAAAAGAAGTATACACATATTACTTTATGTTGTTACAATAGTGACATATCCTCTAGCTAATACAAGTTCTTAAAACTCTTTGTCTGTAAGTTGTCAGCTTTAACTTCACTATCGCTATCTTACACGAATTCTTGCCTTATTCTCTGAAAATAAGACAGACTTAAATATTTTAAGCCGTAGATTCGTGAAATTTTGATGTGAGCTGCTCAAGACTAAGCCTAGATACGGAAATACGTCTGTCACTTTGAAACCTTGTGAAATTTTACAGCATAGAATATTTACGTAGTAGGTAGTAACGAGGAATGAGTGAAGACAGTATAGGAAATAAGTTATACATTTTTTTTTCGATTGTAAGGCGGATTGTAAGGAGCTGAGGGAAATATCAGCTAAAGGAAATAAGACCGAACTCAGAAAAAAGTACGAATGTGTTCTAAATGTGAAACCTGTCTTATAGATCAACTAAATTTATTTCTTTTTTGATCATTTCATGATTTTTAAAACTTTGGTAACAGCTTTCTAGTAAAACAGCATTAAACAAACCTATTAACCGATATTTAAAAAAGTATTAGTTCCTAAAAATGTTAAAAATTCTATTCTAAATTGAGAAAAAGTTTTCCTTTAAGTTTGTTGGTAAGGGTTTTATGGAGTTTTTCTTTAAGCATTTGAATAAAAGAGGGGTTTGATATTTGAATCGTCAGTTTTAAAAGGAAAAAACTCCAAAAAAATGTCAAATTGAGAGAGAGACTCTTCGTTCTAAAATATTCCTATCACCAAGCTTCGCTATAGACATAAGTGGAAAAATAGAAAAACTATATTTCTCTTTTTAGGTAGATAATAGTATATTGAATTAGGCATAATCTATTTTCATTCATTGTATATTTATATAGCTTGAAATTAGAGTTAATTTGTCTTTCTTGTATTGCTT